>OU342436.1:5977500-7337500 GCA_910589575.2 Carcina quercana
GGCACGAAACGGGTACCATGTAACTCGATAAATCCTCCGTCGAAAGCTTGGTTTTAAATCTCACGGGTATACGATAAGAATCGATGTCTCACGCGACGTATTTATTTATCTTTCTCCGTATATAAAACCCGGAAGACGACAACGGAAAGCTTTTAATGTTTTCCCTTCCTTTAAAAAAGTCTTACGTTCATCGGTTTGGGAGTAAGATCGGTTTTAATATGTGGATCCGGTCAAAAAGACAGATTACAGGCTCCTGTCAATCATTGAAGTTTAAGCGCTTATGTAAATACGAGGGGCATACCGAAATGATCGGGAATATAAAACAATACATACAGGAAATAACTAAATTTATTTTTATTGCTTTTCGAAGTATTCTCCGTTGCAGTTAATGCACTTTTGCATTCGTTCGAACCAATTATTATAGCAGCAATTCCAGTCCGAAGTTGACATGGTCAAAATCGTCGATTTGTATGCTTCCACTGCTTCTTCTGGACCTTGAAACCGCTGACCACGCAATAAATCTTTGATTCTAGGGAATGTAAAGTAATCATTGGGACTCAGATCAGGGCTGTATGGAGGATGATCCATTAATTCAACGTTTTCCTGCTTCAAAAACTCGCTTGTTTTCTGAGCGGTGTGAGAGCTCGCATTATCGTGATGGAGGATTATGCGTCGTTTCGGGTTACCTCTACGGAGTTCGGATATCATCTGTGGCAAACAAACCGTTGTATACCAATCAGCGGTAACCGTTCTCCGTTCCTCTAAGGGAACTGTGACTACATGTCCTGTTTTCGCGACAAACGAAGCGACCATTTTCTTCGATACGCTGCGAGAGCGGACAACTTTTGTTGGCTTGATCTCACCTGCGAAGACCCAGACAGCCGACTGATGCTTTCTTTCTGGCTCATATGAATAGATCCATGATTCATCACCAGAGACAATGTTATAAACTGCTTTTGACTTTCCTCCGTTGAAGCGTTGCAGAGTAGACCGGCACCAATTGACACGAGCCGCCTTTTGCTCTTCGGACAAATTATGGGGCACCCATCGGGAAACTAGCTTTCTCACTCCCAGTTCACCATGTAAAACAGTTTGTATCGCAGTCATACCTATCCCTAAAGTAGCCCGAATCTGCTCATATGTAATATGTCGGTCATCCTGTATCATTCGGCGCACAACAGCGACATTTTCTGGTGTAACCGCTGTTTTTGGCCGGCCTGTGGAAGGTACGGTGCCAAGAGAAGCACGTCCACGCCGGAATTCAGAATACCAGCGATATATTGTCGTCTGGCTAGGCGCTTCACTCTTGTATATAGATATAAGCTCAGCGAGACATTGTCCCTGAGATAATCCTCGTCGAAAGTTGTAAAAAATTATGGCACGGAAACTTTCTCTTGTAAGCTCCATTTTTTTATCGACCTATCAATTTCAAACTGATATTGTTCTTTAAAAAAAAAATTTTTTTTAATTCTGTCAATTGTATTCGATTTTCAACTAACCAGTGTTTATTCATCAAAAAGAGTTTTTAATCTAATTAAATCGAAAGTACTCGATTACCGATCTTTTCGGTATGCCCCTCGTATGGTATGGCCCAAGACTGTAACATTATCTCTATACACAAGGTACGTTGTACCAAAACTGTTGTTCTTTTTTGTTTCTATTTCTGTATAGTTTCCTTAATATTTCCAACGTCAACATTTTTTTAAAACAAAATGTCGCTAACTCTGAAAGAGATAATAATAGAGGAGGCCTTGGTAAACTTTTGACTGACTGACTTATTACCGATTGGTAATAATTTTTGGATCAAAATTTTGTTAGCTTTGTTTGCTTTATCACTAGTATGTTAGATGTGTTTGATAATGAACAATAAAGAGGAACATATTACGGTTTTTAATTTTTAAATGAATTGATTTGAGTCCATTTTTCTCATAAGCACCCTCTATAATAGTAGTATAGGAGTTGAAATAGAAAACAGTCCTCTTTATTTTAATACTTGTTTTCTAAATTTTAAACTAGATTAATTTGAAACTTGTTGACATGTATTCTTCTTCCTTGAAATAAAGTCTCATTTTGTAACATAATGCATTTCGAAGTATTTATAAATGGAATTGATGTGTATAAGAAACAAAAGTTATTGTATCGATAGCCGTATTTTAAAGTATACATATTTATGATGTCTGGACATTGTCGAAAGCGCATCAAGTTTTTTCGAATGTCGAAAGCTGACCCGCGATTTCGAGATATAACACAGCATAAATTCACGGTATGTAGGTGAAAACAAATTAAAGGGCTAAGAATTTATTGTATGCGAAAATTATCGTTAAAGTTTTACACGTACGTAAATTCATTTATCATGAGTTATCTTAACAACGGGTTTGGGATTTATGGCACCGGACCACGTATTAAATTCAAGTCGACCAGTGTCCTCCCTCGATGGTTTATGTATGTTAATACTTACACGAAACCGTGTGGAGATACAAAATTATCTGTCATTTAAAAATTATCTTTTGAGAAATCTGATTATTATAAACAATGACCGCTTCTTGCAAAACAGCAAGTTTGAACGTGCTAAATACTGCAACAAATTTGTTTTTAAAATTATTTTCTGCATTATCGTTTTGGTTTTATCAAAGCACTTTAATATACGAGAGCCTTTAGATATTATACTATATAAGGCTAATAACAAATAAACAGAATAGAGTGACTGTTGCACAAATATCCACTAATAGTATTGCCACTATACTTAGCTGTTAGTGTACACTGGTTGCAACTCTATCGAATTGGGTATATCATATACTTATTGTGTTTCCTATTTTGATTTCGTGGCGTAGTAGGTGCTTTACTTATGGTTTTTGCCTATTAATGTCATAAATGGAAGGTAAGCTTGGTTTGACCTTTTTTCACGTAATAACAGAGTTTTCATAAATAACCTGTTTATGTTACCATGGCAAATCGTGGGTTTATTTGTAAAATCAACACAGACAAAGTCGACGACCAAATTTAATAACATGTAGCTATGTACAAGCATTCATAAAATAATTTGTTACTTAAAAATACAAGCGTACTACATCTACTTATTTGAGAAAAAAGTTCACTATATGCAAAGTGAACTTTTAATCTCTAAAATAAGAAATGGAGTCTTTAGATAATAACTCACTACTTAATATGTCTGACATAAATTTTTTTAAATGTTGTTGAAAAGTATTGAACTTTAGTGTAATATGTTTAGATTTTCCTGTTAACACTAACAGTTGTGTTTTTTTAAAAGGAGAAAATTATTAGTTCGAATGGTAAATTCAATCAGATTCCCAGGCAGGTCTAAATATCACAACTACTACTACTAAATCAAATATGTACTAATTATTGACTATTATAAGC
Source organism: Carcina quercana (assembly GCA_910589575.2). Classification (NCBI taxonomy): domain Eukaryota; kingdom Metazoa; phylum Arthropoda; class Insecta; order Lepidoptera; family Depressariidae; genus Carcina; species Carcina quercana. Next base: position 5,980,879 of record OU342436.1, read on the forward strand.
GTTGACAGTTTAGCTATAGTATAGTGATCTGTGTACGCCTACCAGCTGCCGTTTCATAACCGAAATGTCGGTCATCGAACCCAGGGCAGGCCGGGGCAGGGCGGGCGGAGTGTGTCGCTTGGTCGAGGCCGATACACACATCCATCATCTCGATAAGGACCGGAGCATGTGTAATTTTATGTCCCACCTAGCGATTTATGTCGAGGGAATGTTGTTAAAAACAGAGACCGCAGTACGTGCTTTGCAGCTTTCTTCTTCAGTAGACTACATAAAATGTCTCTCGCGAGCTACATGTCCGATTGGGATTAAAAGTATTCTATCCTATCCTATGTCCTTTTCTGACTCTAGAGCTATCCCCATACATCAAGTCATTGTGATTCTTCATTTCGACAGAAAAGAAGGACTAACTCCCTTTGGCATTTATAACATTCGCATGGATTCAAGTTCAATACTCAGAGGTTATCTTCTTAAGGTATAAATTTCATAAACAACGTTCGACAGTGTCAGAACAGCTGATGGATCACACGTGTTAAATGTTATAAGACATCTAATTACATTTTTGTCTTTTGTACCATATAATGTTATAGCTTACAGTACAGGATATGCGTCACAACGGTCTAGCCTATTGCTGATAAATATCCATACATTCTCAATATTCTTTTAATATGTAAGTCGTGTGATTTTTAAAAAGTTCAGTTGCGTACTATAGACAATGTATATAGTTGTAGCAAACGTTTTGCTATTTTGTATATGAGAATACCTGGTGCCAGCAAATTGGAATTGTGCCATTTTTATGCGTGAGATGCACGGGAGGGGTGGGCGTTACGAATGGAAATCAATACTAACTGCACACTGCTGCATTGCTCCAGTATAAATCAACCCCTCTGCCTCAACCCAGCGAGCGACCCGCTGCTTGCCAAACCACACCACAATACAAACCCAAACGTAGATGCAGAGTCACAAAGTACATTTTCCAAGAAACATCCGCTGCGGGAATGGTCGCGAATCTATTAACAATAGTTATATAGGTAGAACATTCCAAGAAATTACATCCAAAAATCTTGGAATGTTTTTGTTCTATTTCTTGTCGATTCGGTGCGTGACAAAAAACATAATCGATTCATATCTTGATCCAAACATTTAGGGGCCACATGTTCACGCATACGAAACAGCGGGCGTTTAGTTCTCGCTCGGACTTTGAATTAAAAATTCATTTATTCAGTTCCAGTACATCTTCTCGGACGTCGAATGTGTCAAGATTCGGTGAAGTCAGCAGGCAGCTCAGCGGGTTTTTTGTGAGTTAGGTACTTTCTTTTATGTCTAACTCCGGTGTAAGGTTACCCGCTAAAGTACATTGTCGGGCGTCAGATAAGGAACAAGCTCTGCTCACGGCGCGCACTAACTCTCTGCCTTTATTTATTACGTTCTACGTGCCCCAAGCGTGCCAAGCTAGCAATCCTTCCACCGCTTCATTTACAGACCTCTAAATCTAATCCTCACGCGATTCTCTACTCTATTCCTACTTTATACAGATGTTACAAACTTATTTGTTAGTAAAATATCTTGGTAAGGTAGTACTAATTGATAACGCGCACTGTATCTGGTATTGTCATGATTTAGGATGTCTTTGGATTCCGATGCGCGATTTATGTGGAGCCTGGGTGGATACGGACGCCTGTGCTAAGCTTTATTTTATAGTGTGAAGGGTTGGTTTATTTTCAATCTATTCCATAATATTCTATTAGCCTGTGAGGCAGTGGTAAACGCAGTAGCATAGCAAGTGAGAACAAAGCCAGATCGCTGAAAAATGATTGTAAGCATCGCTTATGAACTCTTGCTTTTGTTTTGCGATTCTCAATACGGGAGCGCTACAGTTATAATTTATTTACGAGCATTCGAACACTGGTCAAGCGGCCATATTTAAAATTCATGCCATGCAAATTAGTCAAGTCTGAAGGCGAGGCAATTACCAGACATTTTAGTCTGCATTATAAATCGAAAAATGCTTTATGTGCCCGATACAAGTTAAGAAATAAATAAAAGTTGCTTTGCCGGTTTTTCGGTACCTCCGACATTCCATCCTTTTCTTTCATATTTGAAGTTGCGTATGCGGATATGGGATGGAAGATAAGATGGATTGCCTGCTTCATCCGCGTTTGTAAACCAGTTTATCATCAGGACTTGTCGTTTTTTGCGCTGCGGCAGGCGTCGATGGCTGCGTTTATTGTGTCCATCTTTGGAGGATACAAAAACGAAGATGTATTTTTTAAACAACGTAGCTCTGCAATACCTATGCAGGAGACGATTATTTATTAATATTGAAATAAAAAGTAGACATACCATATAATGTTAATTTAATGTTAATTAACGCTGGTCACTTGACTAGAATTCCTATGCAATATCGAGCTAAATAAAAATACTCATATTATATTTCTTTAAAATTAATACTTTAACGTATTTAAATAATTAAATACTCCATAAATACATTTTTACAGAAAAAGTTGTTTTGAAGAATAAAGTGAAAATTCAGCCGGGATTAAACAGTCTATAAATTGGGAAAGTTTCGTAAAGAATGGAGTTGGCGTGCCGTCAGTGCCTGTTGTGCAATAAAGCAGGCGCCCGGTGCAATTTACTAGCTTTCCAAACTTGGCCCGCGCTGCGCCGCGCCACGGCTCGCGACGGGTAATATGGCAGTTTTTAATTCGACTACACGCCTATGCTCAGCTGGTTTAAATACTTTCTAGTTGAAATTAAAATACTCCAGTGACAATAGCACTCTCATCTTAAGTTTAATTCCGTGTAGTTTCGATTTTAGAATAAGACCTCATCGACTTCTAAGTATCTCAATTTCTTGCAGAGCAATCACCAATCACTACTGTTCGCCGAGCGGTTGGTGCTGCTGCTGAAAGAAAAGAACATAATGATTTAGACGGTAAATTTACAGGTTGTAATTGTCCATATTCTGTAAGGAACCCTCGGTGCGCGAAGCTTACTCGCACTTGGCCGTTTTAAAAAAATAATTAAATGTGAACGCATTAAACATGTATCGTAAATTTAAAATTCTATACCTAATTAATATAAAAAATATTGTATAGACTTATGAATGAATTTCAATCTAGCAGAAGCAGAATGTTAACATCTTTATAAAATAGAAAACCTACAATTTCTCGACAATTTTTATTAGGTAGTTTCTATAGCTCATAAACAATCAAAGTATAAATATTATTCAAACCGATGTCACAACAAAGCTATCTGTTCCGGAAGTGGAACCGAAAGCTACAAATTAAAGATCAGGCCCAATAAACAAGCGTTGGCTCGTTATTCATCTCCTACCGAAGTTTCAGCCGAGCTTGAGTCAATGTTCCCTGACACGCCATCGGCAATTCTCGAATATGCCCGGATAGTCCGGTAGAAAAAACAATAATTAAAAGTTTATTTGCTTAGTGAATATTATGTTTACTTGTTTAAACTTATTTAAATAAAGGTATTAGAATGATGTCTGACCGCCATGGCCGATTTCCAAGCAACCAATAAATTTTGAGCAATAGCGACCTTAATTTCAAAGTGAAGATAAAATCCTATCCTGCTAATTATAAATAATAAATAACTGCTATTAAGTTCCAAATATGATAAATTTATTCAATGTCAAGATATTCACATGTCAAAAATACATATTTTAAATTAGATTTGTTAGTACACTTAGCCTAGATTAGTAATAAAATTAAACCTACAACCTAAAGAAACACGTAACCTAACCTAACTAGCGTGGATCTGGTCCCGATCCAAAGGTCCCCATCACGCTTGCCCAAAAATTTTCCAAAAATAATATAAATTTTTGTAATTAAACAGTATTTTACCTGATTATGGATGGCAGTCTATGCACCAGACATAAAACTCATTGACCAGACACGACTACCTTTTGCTTCGATCAACAATTACCAGATGATTGTTGATCGAAGACCTTTTGTCAGAAGAGAATGGTCGCACTGTCGTCAGAGAGCAATAAAATTCCTGAATGTTTCTTTTCAAGCAATTTGATTTTGATTCTTAGTCGTATAGCAATGTACATTTGTACAGGCGTTATTAATAGTACAGTTTTTAGTTAGTCAAGCCACACGACTACATCAGGTACAGATCCCGGGTGAAGGGAATGAAAACTGATGGTTTTACTTCCTTTCTACTAAAATATACGTTTAAATTTAGAATCAGCGATCATGACGGGAATACATCAAAATATAATAAACTTTTCCGAAAAACGCAATCAATTAATCAATACTACTAATACGATGCTACTAATGATATTAATTACTACCGTTATTTAATTTTTAAGTTAAAATTTGATAACATATTTACTATATTAAAAAATATATGCCTATGTATATATTGTACCTGTCACTTTTTTTTCTATTATTGAGCATTTAAAACTAGCTGAAATAATATACTGACTTGAAACAAATCGGTGTATTTCTTACCGGACTATTTTACAGTCTTTTGAAACCGCCGCTTCAAGTTTCAACTTTATCAGACTTAACGGGAAACTGGTCTTACTTGGTGAACTTAAGATTTATTGTTTGGAAAGTTTCGAGGCAGATAAGGACACAATTAACTGTGTCTGGGCGAGGCGTCGGCGCATCTCAGATAGTGGAAAAGCTGTTCCTGGGTGCCGGCAGTTACTTTTAGAACACCGCAAGTCGGTTGATTCATTCTAATTAAATATATTTTTATTCACATATAATATATTGGACAAAACTTTTCAATAGTTTCATTTTATTACAGCGTACTTAAACTGATTTTTACACGATAAGTATACGATTGCAATTAGCCGTCCCGCACGTGATGAAGAAGTTGGAAAAGCTATCGTTAAGTAAATTTTAAAAATACTAATAATTATTTTTAATTAAATATTATAATTTTTAAAGCACTCAAATTGTATTTTCAACCCTCGTCCTCAGTTATTTTGAATGAGTTTCAACATAAGACAGTTTTTTTTGTCGTTATATACGAGAATTGACCTAAATATTTTTGACACAAAGTTTTAGTTTTAAGTATTCTATGTCAAATAGAAATTCTTATATACTAATTTCAACATTAAAGTAAGTAAAATCTGGCAATGACGTAATGACTGAAACTATGACAACGTCAACGAACGGGACCAAACTTATGTTGAACCGAGACCACTTCACAACCAATCCAAACCAAATATATTTGCATGCCGCATATAATTGTGGGATAGGCAAGTATGCATACGATTTGTGCCTATTTATTGTGAACCACATATTCAGAGAGGCCACTCGTGTATTTCCAGTTCCATCTATCCGTGGGCGTGAACAAACACTATAGTAGTCCTTCATAAGTTCTACTAACAAACCCTTTTGTTGGATGAGAGTTACGGCCGGCACGACTCTAAACCATGTCCGTGCACACTATATTTATAACAGAGCACGAGTTATGCCCGTGAGTAATGGAACTTATGTATCCAGCAACATTATACCGTAGTAAATCTCCCGTAGTGTCGTGTTTACTATTTAAATGTATTCATCCCAGAGTTTAGACGCGGCGCGGCGTCATGCCGAGAGACGACTTTTGCGTTGCGAGAGATATATGAATAATTCTCATATAAGCAAGTGTCCGTATTATACAGATTTTTTCTTCTAAGGAAAGATCGAGGTTGTCCTTGAGTTTGCTTAGAATTTAGACGTGACTGTAGACATACTTAATAGAGATAAAGAAATAACTGAGATGTATTTTTTTGTCAAACTATATGATCTTGTTTGTTAGCGGGGTCGGTATTATAGTAATCGCACGCTAAGTTTGTCCCTTTGAAATTAGCTCTCCTGAATTTCAAACCTGTACAGACGGAACGTGTATGTATTATTTTCGATAATAATTATCCCTAGATGACATAAAACACTAGGACATTTCTTTCCCCCCGGTAAACTTGCCTTACTTCCCACTTATAAGTTAATAATTGACACTTCGCAGCCTTTTTTAGCTAACTCTGTAAAGTACAGTATAGTGATCTTATCTTATGATAGCACAAATACCAATTTCATAATAATTGAAAAGAAAATTGGCCAGATAGACCTTTCCTGTTACTTACCATGATAGAGTTCGCCTAAATATATTTGATAGAAAATTTCAATGAATATTAAAACTAAGCACTCAAATTTTTAGATTAAGTATATTTACGTAAATAACATTGAGATAAAGCTAAGATAAGCTAAATGGGTACGGAACCAAAACATCGATGACAAACAACACAAGCAGAGAATTAGCTGCAGAAATAGATTCTCCCAGTTAGAGAAACATCATAAAATGTCATGGAAATTGAGTTCTTCGGTTACTTATTTCCAACTTTATTGATTGCGGACATGCATTGGAATCTTGTATCTTCTATTTCCAGCTAACTGAACTGAGATTGAAAGTTACAATCTTGTACCAGTATCTAAATCGTGAGATCAAACCATGTTAACCTTCTCGCTTTATCTGGACGCAGGTTCCAGTAGACCATTGTCCTCACTTCTCACGATAAGCTTCAAATATGTTCGTAGTTATGGCTTCAGTAAAAACAGGTAGAGAAAATTGAGATTTGGTTAAAATAACGTGACTTTATCAAAGTACTAGCGAGACCTAGATGTTTGGACATTTGTAAAGTATCAAAAATTATATAGCACGCACACTTTAACTCGAATATTTACTTCTTATCACGACTCATTAATTTTCCTTGCTTATTATTTTCTGCATTTTTATGAAAGAGTCAAGAAAAGTAGTGATACGTTGTTAAATTTGAAATGGTTAAATAATAAGTATTTCTTACAGCCTGCCGATTGAAATCAATTTTAATCACGGCCTATAGAAATAGACTATTCACACCTGTCTCATGTGCGTCTTTTTTTGTTTCCTAAATAAGTATGTGAAACCCGTTATATCATATTCATTAGGTAGAGTTTTCATATATATTTTTTCTGCGCTAGATCACTGTCAACGGCTACATCAACCCTCCGGAGGACAAAGGCCTCCCTCATAGGTACACTACTTTCACGCGGTGATTTCCCAAATTAACCATGCTTGGCTGCTTGATTGTCAATCGTAAAACAGCAAGTAGATGACTCTAGCGATCTTCTAAAATCTTAGTCGCCTGTAACGACCCCCACGGGTTGTGATTACATTATCTCCAAAATGCGTGACAGTGCGCCCATGCACTCGATGCTCCATACCACGAAGCACAATAATCAGTGGAGGGCGCTAGCGACCCCCCAAGGTGTAGTCGTATGCGCTTTGGATTTTGTCCTCAATGTCCAATCATGCATGTCAAAAATGGCTTGGAAAATAATATAAAACAAAATGTCCTAATTTTTGTTCTTAAGACAAACGCGTTAATATTTATCATGTTGTCTCTTTCTGAGTCACTGACATGTACACACGTGCGAATATTGTCGTTGTCTCAACTTAGCTCGCCTCCCACCGTACATTGGTGAGCGTTGTTTAGAACAAAACCCCGTTCATTTTCTTTCTACGCATACCTATTCTTTTCTCGATACTAATTAATTACGAGTACTTACGAACTGAAGGAACTTCACCAATTTACGGATCTCATTCATCGACCTGTTGTGTTGGCTTGATGACAATTCGACGGGAATGTTCAGTAATTAACGTCAGTGGTACTCTTTGATCCTGGCACCTTCAGTGTTCGTGAATGTATGGCACTCGTGCGTTCAACATTTGTGACGGGTCTTAAATGAGGAGAGGAGGCGTTACAACATAAATGCATACTAAAGCCGTGTACATCTAACAAATAATTAAAATATTGAACAAATTATGTAACTCAAAACATTGTTTTGACGATTCCGTTGGGACCGGAAAGTTCATAAAAACACAATTTATGTAACGAAACGATTATTTGTGTTCCTGTATTTGTTGGATGGTTAGAAGCAAAGAAATTAAAGCATAAGGATGGTTTAAACGTCCACCTGGCTATCTTCCACCATGTTACCTAAGCCTGTCCCCAACACAGCACTGTTGTATTCCGACATGTAGGGTAGCAGAGGCATCACTTCATTAAGTTGAGGCTTTTAGTTGCACAGGCATACCCGATCGTCCTATCGCCCTAACGTCATTTATGATCAGGTGATATTAAGGCCACATGTAAACCCATACATTAAAAATTTTACAGGAAAATATTCGCACTATACTCTTGTGAACGTATTCAAAGGACCTATTCAGGATTGGCTAGCTTGGTAGAATATGATATTAGATAGTTTTGCTTACTACTTCGGGAGTTGCCATCATTACTCTGCATGTGGCCACCATTGGTTGGTCAATATCAGCTGTGTAAGTCCACTCTTGAACATAAGTCTTCCATTGCAACGACGGAACGGCTTGACCTCTGCAGGCATTTTAATGCATAGTTTCATTCTACCTGCAGACATCTTTTGAAAATTTAGTTACCTAATCACTTTTTACAACACCTATGGACATGTAATACGACGTGGTAATCTAATGGACATAATCTGGAATTAATGAAGACATTATGTCATAATTTCTTAGCTGGATATAAACTTTCGAGAAGAGCCTCCGGATCATAAATCATCACGACGAATGGACTTTCAAGGCGGGATTTTACATAAACGTACTCTCTGGAGGGATATTGTTGCTTGGTTATATTCGCTTAAGCCCTCAACTTAGACCAAACGCTTGTAGTGCAAATGAAACTCACGGAATTTATATGAGCTGAGTGCGGGCACGTGTTTCTCGTATATTTGCACGCATCTTGCAGCGGATGTGTGGGTAAAGATAAACTATTTTAATATCGAAATGCAAGAAAATTGTCTTTGTTGTCTAGGTAGTTGAGGACACATGGAGAAGTTGTGGGTACCAGCAATAAATGTTAAAACTTTAATAGTATTAAAATAATATTATTTCTGGTGCAGTTGTGCATCAAACGGCTGTTCAGTGTTCATCAGTGGAAATCTTCTATCGATAAGCGAATTTGCCACGAAATTTCAGCATGTTTAGTAGTTGGATACATAATCACATGTGAATCTACACGTAAGTACCTTAATAAGGACGTGTGTATTCATAGGATGACGCTACTGCCCGTCTTCTGAAATTAAAAATTCCTACTAACCACTTAAACAAAAAAAAACAGCGAATTACGTAACGTCTAACTAGTAATTGTGAACAAAAGTACTAGCATAGATAAATTTATCATTGTTTACAATCATAGTTGAGTTACAATGTCCATTACGACGTAACCCACGTCCGTGGTGTGATGACCTAACTGGTCAACTGACGGAATGCCCGTACCGAGTAAGGAGGGTACGCCACGCTTATCCCACACATCTAACCTTGCCTTGGCATGGCGACAGGAGGAAACGTGAGAAAATGCCTTAAATGTCAATAGCTCTCTTTGGTTATAAGTATATACAAGTTATAAGGCTATGGAACTTTGTGCCGTTCTTGGTTTGTTTTTAACATCGTTTTTCTTCATTTATGGCCCTAGTTGATTAATTAAGCTGTTGACTTGGTTCCTTGAGAGGTTTTGCCATATTCAGGCAGACTCGTAGTAGTACTATAGCCACCTATCTCCTAGATTTCCCCTTAAATTGTTTCACCAAATAAATTTCAGTACTTCCTAATTGTAAGTGATTTGAAGACTGCCTATTATTAGTCAAGAAAATCGTGTGCTCTCAGAAAATGAAGCTGGAATCTTGAAAACTTTTAAACTGCAGTAAATCTTCAAATATAGTATCATTAATCACTGGAGAACTGATAGCGACTTTTTTATTTTCTTTCTTTGTTCTCCATTATAAAAAAACTGTTTTTTTTTCTTCGGAAAAAGTTCTGGTGCGTAGTCACGACCCGAATCATTTACATGATCTATTGCTATATTATTTTGTATTTATTACTGTAGCTATAGCCTACAAAAACTAAAATGAGATCAGTTATTCGCACAACAAGGAAATCGCATTCCAGCGAATTACATTGTGAAAACGATTAATGTTACAGAAAGAGCTGCACAGTGGGTAATAACTTCTAATTAGGACAACAAGCACAGTTGCTCTGATTGTTATTCATTTTATATGCTACTGTAACGACTTCGTTTATCATGCGAATACGGTGAATATAGCTGAAGGGAAATTTGATTAGTGTTTAGTACATGAGAAGGTTGTGCAGCCACCCTGGACGTGTTTTAGAGAAACTCAATAAAAACTTTGCTTCTTTTATCTGTATTTTATTTAAACAGAATAGTTCCCGCGTGGCCTGGCTGCAGTGCATACTTCTGCTATTTAAATACCGTGTTCGTTATAAAGCCCACCAACTCGTAATTTTCAATTTGTGCTCGCGTGCGCCGTAAACACGTCGCACGTACATCAGCGTTTGTGCGAATCTGAAACGCACGCTGAATAACTAGAGCGACCATGGACCAGGATTTTAAGGTCAGTCCCATGTTATAAGAGAACGTATGACAGAAAAGTTCTGAGACTCGCAGGAAGGCGGTTAGGTGCACGTTTAGTACAAAAAATAGCAGACTTATAATCAAACATCGCAGACTGGACATTGTCGTTTTATACAGGACAAACTTTTTTGACATAAAATGTCGGAGAGTGGGGATCTTGTGTAATAAATAAATGTAAGTGACGAGTATTCCACCAAGCTTCCAATTTTTTCTAGACACACGCTAAGTAAATAATTTTGTTTTTCATAAAATTAATTGATACTTTTATTTTATAATGGGCCTCAGTTGAAATGAAAGCCAATCGTTGGCCAAGTTTTTTTTAGCCAAAACATTTGTAAGTTTACCAAAACTGACATAATTTCCTGATCATTATTTATAGACATATTTTCTATGCTGACGAAACCAAGTCTTTAAAATATGTTTTTACAGTAGCTACAATATTATCATGATCGGAAGTGTAACTTGTGCCAGCCAATACGAGTCGCCAGACGCCATGTTGGATTGAAATGTAAATAAGTATCGCGTTCAAAAAAACTAAGAAACCGAATTCAAATGCCCGAAAAGTCTTCAGCGAGGTATATATTTTAACTTTTGTTTATTTTCTCAAAAAGCGCGAAACCAATTTCGATAAAATTTATATGGGACCTATGAAACACATCTACCCCCAAAAAAAGAATCATCACAATAGGCGGAGTTATCACGTAACATACATCCCAAAAAACATACAGTCGAATTAAGAACCTCCTTCTTTTTAGAAGTCGGTCGACAAAATGGAATATCGTCTAGCTATCGTCATCTGGGAGATGTCATCTCCCATGGTATACCACAATAAGACGTAACATTATAAGTGGTTTCTGGTTTAATAACAAGTACTTACTAGTGGTAGCCATTGATTGTATCGATAGCACACCTTCGAGACTGTTAAACCGACCAGCCAGCCAGCCAGCCAGACTACTGAATAATAAAAATCAATTACAAATTATCGACAGCGCTGCATCTCGCCGCTGTTTTATTGATCTACCGTTCACAATCGATCGATTTCACAGTTGATTCGAGATACTTGCGTAATTCCAATCACGAGGCTTTTCGATGTTTTCACCGTTATAAACGGTGAGCCGAGAGTTTGAGTTGAATTCGTTTAATGTATGGTTTGTAGATCCCCAACGAGTGGTTAATTAATTTTTTTACTTCTGTACAGTCGGTCAGTCGTTAAATTGGGTAAATTATATCGTGTTAAAACTAAGATAGTATTTCCTATTGACATTATATTATTATACAGCTGTGATCTCGTGACTATGCGCATACTAAAGCGACGTGAATTAAGTTTAATTTCGATTCACACACTCACACTGTGTCGTGCGTCTATAGATTGGTTTGGTTCAATGACAAAATGTCGATGACTGACAGTTTCACAAGAGCAGTGGGCGAGTGTGAAAGTTTAGTAGTACCGAACCCGTAGGCATTGCCGAGCCAGTGAAGTGATGGCGAACATCATATGAACTAGAAGACCTTAACTAGTGTTTCGTACCTACGAGTAGTATATCTTCTCCATACGATTTATCATCAATAATAGAAATGTTGGCAGCATATGAATCAGACAAGCAAAATGTATAACATATTTAAAATGCTAATAATAATATTCTCAGATTAAAACGCACGTGGCTGACTAAGTTTTCATATTATCTACTTGAGTGTTCTATAGTTAAGTTGAAGACAGTTAAGTTTAATTAAAGTTCTCCCTGAAGCGCAGTGCAATTACTCGGTCCGTGTAAATGCAAATAAGTTTGGAGCACCCTGTTGTTTATGTTGGCCGCTGAGAACGTTTTCCAAATTCCACCTGAGCCAACTTCGTTGGCACACAATGGCCATAGTTGCCACAAATATGGTCAGGAATTACTTGACAATGACTGGCTGGTGATGAAAACAGAATTCTGCTGGACGTTAATGACGGTATAGACAAAGTAGTGCTAATTAAAAAAAATCCTGTTAAACTCTCTCAGTGGATAATCCTACAGAAAAGAATAACTTTAAATCAATATATTTTAATATCGATATTGTGTTGAATATTTGAAAAAATGTAAATGTTCCATCATAGTTTAACAAACATTAATTTCATACAGAAATTAACAAACTACGAATAAAGTGTTTTATTTATTTCATTTTAATTTCATATCGAAACAATGTTGTATTACAAGTTCTGGACAAATTGAATATGGATTTCTGGTGACACACTAACTTGGCTTTCAATAGAAAATTTTATTAAATTAATAAAATAATTAATTATCAAATTAACTATTTTAGTATTTATTATTATCATTTCTTAAAGGGCTCAATAATTGTTCTAACAGAAAAAAAAACCCGTTAAATGCTGACAGGTACCAATCTCTCGCAAAATATTTCAACTGAATTAATTACTAAATACTTCTATTTTAATTATCTAAAGTATAAAAAAATATATATTTTAGTTATGCTTAAAGTGAACGTCGAATTTTATTTATATAAGAACAAAAAACATTTATGTAACATTTAGTAAGTGAAAAAAAAATAGATTAAGAGCGATACACAAGGTCAGCGCTAACGTCGTCCGAAATTTTACCAAAATATTTCAAAAAAGACATACATACGCTTCGAACATAGAACCTACTTCTTTTTTGAAGTCAGTTAAAATAGTCGAAACCAATTTATTTTACTCCCAAACACTTTACACGCTCCCCGCGTTACTCAACAAAAGGGACTTTACATTACATTTTTTTGTAAGTCTCGAGGCTCCGAAAGTATTGTATAGTATTGGATTTATTCTGGTCACATGTGGGACAGTATGTATGTTGTCCTATCAAGGCAGCATAGTGAAGGCACCACCAAACTTTAGTCTAGGTTTTGTAATAAATATGTTTTAGCACAGCTCGCAACTTAGGTGACTTAGCCACCCGGCTGTATGTATAAAGTTTTGGGGGTTTTGCATACTAGTTGGCTGTATAGTTCTAACAAGTTTTAATAAGTTTTTGTCCGCGTGACGCTGTCATGTACAACAACACTGGTGTGCAGTTGGCCGCATAGTGTGTTCAATTAAGCAAGTTAATAAGATGGTGAAGTTTGAATATTTTAATATCGTAACCATTTAAAGAGAGGATTAGGGAAGATAAATGTTTATGATAAGGGTATTTGATTTTTTTTTATTCGTAAGTAAGTTTTCTTAATCAATAGAATATCAAGATGTTGCGTTTTGGCAGTCAATACCTGTTCAGCGCCTCCATGGTCTTGTGGCTTGTGGCTACTCTCAATGTGGGTGTCCGCGGTTCGATTCCCAGTGGGAGTTCCTATCGGTACTCGGTTTGATTGGTGGTAGGGTATTTATTTGTCACATTTTCTAGCTACCGCCTAAAAGTAAGATTAATATCACTGTTGTGTAATGATATGAAAGGTATCAAAGCTAAAGCCTTGGATGAGTACGTTTTCCATGCAACAGCCTTATCTTCACATATCAACAGGTGAGATGAAGGCCAAGTGCATACACATATAAAAAGATTGCATATAGTCCAAGTTCAAAACACATAACACATTAAAAAATTGAATTTAATGTGGAATAAACCTGTTATTTAAATATTTGGAACATATTTTTAATTGTTTGTTAATATGGCAATTGTAGGAAATAGAATTGTTTTTCGTACATTTGGGCAAATCATTGGTTACTATCGCCTGCATTTTTTGGCGTATGAAATTCAACACACCCCGTAACCAGACGTTTTATGTTCCTTTGATCTGGCGTTCCTCCGTCGCGACGCCCGTTCCTTAATTAATGTGGCCCAGCAAAATTCATGGATTCACAAATTCTTGATTCAATAACTCTGAATTTATTTGATCATAAAGCGTTATTATGATTGTTTATGCGCTATATTTATTTAGTTTCGCACTTGTAGTCGCAGAGTGCCAGGAGCGTGATTAATAAAGTGAAGTTCAAAGCCCCCAAGGCTGAGAGCAGACTGATCAAAAAGCCGTACTTTACAAACACGACTGGCAATCCATAACACTACTCGAGATATCGCCCCGTGCTCCGTTTAGAGATGTTCTTAGTGTAATGCAAGTAACTAAGACGTCATCGATGACACATGTCAACGTCATATGTCATTAATCATCCTTCTTTCCCAGTAGAGAGTGACAAAGGGAAAGTTAATAGGGTCAAGTAATAGTATTTGCCGAAGTAAGAATGACTGGTAATTATGACCAATGGAAAGCTGAATTTTGTAACATATTAGAAGAGTTATATTAGAGGATATTGTGAAATTAAGGTGTTCTAGGACATTCTTATCGGTCAACTATACAGAAATAAATGTAAAGAGCTTGTCAACAAAGCGTGCATGACGTATATTTTTAAAATGATCGAATTGAACCAATTTACGTTGACATGTTTATTTTCTCGTAACCTAGTTATCCTTAAAATTGTGTCATTTTAAACCACCTATTCACTTCAAGCATCACTATATATTGCTTTAGATAATTAAAATAGAAGGATTTAGTAACTAATTCTATTGAAATATTCACGAGTGATTGGTACCTGGGCACCGTTTTATTAATTTTGATATGTAAAGGCATATTCTGAAATCGATGTTAATGCTGACGGTACTATCGTAATGATTTTGCTGTATTATCTTGTCAGTTATCACACACATAGGGGCACGTGCAAGCAACTCGACCAATCTAAACTCATTAAAACAAAACCAGTCAACCTGATTCGTGCCATATTTCAATTCGCGCATCACACATTAATGCCTTTAGGAAAAATATAGAATGCACCAGTCGTAAATACGTCCCGCCTGCCTGCACTGCGGAACGCATCAGTTTTGGCACACAGTGACGTCGGTGCGAGTATGTTAGACCTATGAATCATACTGTAGGTAACGTATGTTTGTTTTGATTTGATCATTCAAATATATTGTGGTAATATCGATTAAGTGCCGTTTTACTTCCCGACGGGCTACCCGTCCATTCCCATGCACCAAACTGTCACTCTGGATATCCGCTTTGTCAATCGGAGGATAGCGGGCATATAATCTTTTGGCGGCGTGGCTTTAGAATATATATCCATTATCCACCTCATGTCTTCTCGTGGCATTTGTAAAAGGAGAAGGTAACATCACCAATCTCGGCTCCATGTTCAGCAGTGAACATGCAGTTGATGGTGAGTTTTTTTTATAAGTCCAGTATTGTGCGAGTATAAGGTATTACAAGTAAATCACACGTCATAGATTTTAACGTCAGTCGTCCTAACTCATCCTCAGTATACGTATAATTACGTATGATGAGATTCGGCATCTTTGAAAGCGTTGCCTTAATTCATGTTAATGAGTAGTTGAAATTAACATTTAATTTCAATAAAAAATTTGGCTTATCTTTACATGCATTAGATGATATTAAGGCCACGTCTAAGCTCAAAGCGAATAAAAAGTAAATTCATTTATAAGTTTTAAAAGTCAAAATATATTTGATGTTTTATCACGATTTTGTAGCATGTTCAGTGTTGACGTCAAGGATATTACTGTGTCTGCTCAAGAAGGCAATCCACTAAGGACAAACATCCTTACTACCTCACGTTCCGTGAACGTTATTATTAACATTATTATCTAATTATCTAGACAACTAGGATCAATATCGAATGAGGTGTAATTGTTAAGATTCATATATTATAGTTGTCTAGGAAGACGGGAATAATTCCAGATATAGATGTAAGAATATTGAGGAGGTTGATTTAATAGTGGTATTTTCTTTAATTTTTCATGTTTTGAAAATATGAACGTTCATTTATCTTATATGTATTCAGGATGTGCTCTTGTGAGTAGGAACAATGTAACAGTCCGGCTGCAGCCAGCTGTTTATTAAAGATCACGAGCCAGCAGTAAATTCCGATCCACAATACAATGCACATCGACTGACCCGTTCCGTTTCATTCCGCAAATTGAATGCGCGTACGCCTCGATTTACTACAGCACCATCTACCGACTGGCACTTTTAATTATTTGATCAGGCAACACTGATAAATCAGCAACGGTAATTGGCCGGCCAGTGTTGCCCTTTAATTAGTTTATTTCATTTCGCGCACGCCCTACTGTAATTATTTCATGAATTTTAATACAAACTCAACGTAGGCGTTAATTGGTTCGAAAGGCCCTTGTGGAGCAGTAGATGCTTTTATTTAGTACATGACCGTTTGTAATAAATAATGGTACCGTTGCTTATTATACAGTCGTGGGAAGTTATTTTATAACTCAATATTGTGATTTGCAATTAGGCGAATGGTAATATGGCATTCCTATGTAATTTTATGTTAATTTAATTCAGATGCCTTCCTAATTATGTGGAAGGTATAACATAGTATAACAGTCTACCCTGCTTTTAAATTGAGGCACTTATTCGACGTAGACCACTATGTACATGATTCTACCAATTAGGAGATCTGAGGTTTGTAATTACAATATTGTGTCACAAACTGGGTCTTAGCCGCCGACATTTGGGCACAAAGTTCATAATTGGAACAAAATCGTAACGCCATACACCCTCAAATGACCCAAGATCAGCCTGAAACTATTACAGCTATACACATGTCATTAGCTGTATTCAGTTAATCCCTAAACCGCATAGTAGCGCGTTGTTGTATGTAAATTAGCAACCGGAGCTTGCCTTTCTTTTAATTCAAAACCGAGCTGTTCCTTAGATCAGATACCCTAGTAACTCCTTCTTATCACAGGCGAAGCCACTAATTCCAATCATCCTTACATCGTATTTTATTGTGAGATAGACGCTTAGGATCTACCGCTCCAAGGCGGCCGTTTCAGACACGAAAATAAACTTAGACCGACCTTACAAAGTTAGATCTTATTGTTAAAATTCAGGACTTCGTCTTCAATTTACATGGTTATTACATAAGTAAAGGTAAAGTTATAGGAAGAATGCAAATCCACAAGCCTTCGTTCATGAGGCGCTGTCAATTGTGTAGTTTGAAGGCAGATTTAGATAATATTATGGAAGCTAGCCAGGTGGACATGGAAAAATGTCCAATCACCAGCCAACTCGAGTATTAGAGAAATATCCCGCTGGGTATCAAACTTGCAACCCTTAGGTAATCGTACCAACGATTTAGCTACTGATGAAGCTTACGCCCACTGTTAATAAATGTAGAACTAGGTACAGTAAACTTGGGAGACGTGATCAGAACTTACTTTTCCTAACTCTGTCAATGATCAACCAAACAAATGAAGTGAATCATTCCGGAAACTGTAAAGTAGGTATTTGACTACACGCATTATATTAGTTTTGTTGCAGCAGTAGTTAGTTTGATGCTCATATTTAGGTACAATTTAGGTACCAAATATGGATATGGATTTCCTTTCCGTGTGGTACTTGAGGGAATTCCCAAATGACTTTCATATAATAAATAACTGTTTAGTTGTTATATTTACTGAATGATTCTCGTATGGTAAGTATACCTAAATATAAATTTTCGGTTTTATTAAGCAAGCTGAAGCAATACAAAAGAGATAATTCAATGAGTTGTATATGAAGGGAATATTTTCAACAAATAAACAATGCCGTTTTAAAAGTAACATGTAAATATTTCGATTGCGGTTATACAAATCATGTATATGTCTATGAGTCTCGACGTCCAACCTTGGACAACATCTGCATACTGTAACATTAATCTACTGAACATAATTTATAGCACTCACGGTCTCTAAGCACTATCTTTCTATCTGTCGTTAAGTCACGATTTGAGAATAGCACTACCCCGAGTCAATCCTGCGGGTGGCGTAAAACGCGACTAAGAAAAGAATTTCAGCAGATGGACTCGTACCCACCTAACAACAACATCTTACTGCGATCACCAATTGCCTTTCAGGTGTGGTGATTATGGAATGTCGCCTAACGTATAGCCGATCTATAAAGTAACCTCATGTCAAAGTGGTCTGTAAGCACAGTTCAAGCGGGTGCATTTAGCGAAAGACATGTTCCATCGAAACCTTTTCCATCTAGTCTGATATTGAGCGATACTACAGCGATAGTCGAGCGAAAGCCGGCGTCCGTTGACATTTTTACTGCGTCAGATATCGCTAGCGATAAATAACTTGGAATTCGCTTCGCTGAGCGCTTTGTTAGCCTACGCATCGTCGAGAGGGCTATTCGTTATTACCTGCCTACTGTTTCATCTATTTCATTTCAGTGCCTGCGTGGTGTAAGTTTCTATTTTTGTTTTTAATGGACACGGAGGCGACGGATGTACGGCGTGTTGTGTGATTGCACTCAGACAGAACTGACAGGAATTGACACTGGGGTTACATTCTTAAAATGGAATTGACAATTGATTTCCAAAGCCTCTAAAGTAACACTTTTTAGGGTTCCATATCCAGACGGTGCTCAAAAGGGGGCTCAACTTTGTAGTAGGAAACAAACAAGAACAAATTCACATTTTGTATCATATGTGTTCTAAAGATTCAGTCAACTTCTCGCTTTAATTTTTTGAATAAGTTTTTTACTTGTACACATTACTTTATGGAGATTACATAAACCTTCATCATCATCATCACCGTAAACCACAGGTAGTCTCCTTCATAGTTGTAAATCATCACATCGAGAGTAGTTGATTGATCTACGAGTACCTACTATAAAAGTAGTACATATGAAGACACGATAACAGTCATTGCCTGGTGTGGGAGTTGTTACTTTGGTGATCATTGTTCAACATTTTCTAGGCAAATGTCAAAGTGAATAACACAATATAAGGAATTCTATAAAGGGTGTCACAGGGTTGTTTTTAAACTGACCAGAGAGTTAGTTACACCAAACTAGCTGACAATAAAAGTGATAATCACCTTCTCAACTTCGTTTATTTATCGTGTCGCTTCCAATAAGTTCGATTATTACAAACTTCTTTGTTACATTGATCTCATTTGAGTTTATACGCGATTATATACCTAAATACGTTATTTATTTTTAATTGAACCCAATGATAAATACGAGTAAATTTCGCTTTTTAAATCTCAGTGTGACTTGAGTCGATTATTTTATTACATATTTTTAGATATATCCAAAGAATCATAAATGTTTGATAAATTTTACAAGATAGAAAGGCTATGTTTAAATATTACCACAGTGAATTTTAAATTTGGACCGTGGATCACTGTACAATGTCATAGGTAAGTACCAGGGCAGGGCGGCGCGGCGGCGTGCTCGCGACGCGGCGGGCGATGCGATGGCGGCGAGCTATCAACAAAGCACCAAATGGTGTGGAAGTATCGCAGCCTCTCCCCAGACATTCGTTCCTGCTCGCTAGCCACGCTCATTATCTGACGTGGAACCGTTCTTTGTGCCCTTAGTTGCTTTATTTACACAGTGCATTCGATTGAAAGGACCCCTTCCACTCACGAGTTGGGAGCTTACACAAGTCCTAAAGAAACTACGAGGGATTGTGGGTGTTTTCTTACCACAACCTTTTAAAATATTAAAGCTGGATTAGTGCAGTAATTATCCAAAAATATTACATCGGATTATAATGTCGTGAAATAAGTATCATGAACATACAACATAATAGTGAATCATAATTCTCATTTTTAAAAGCTTTTGCAATGTTTGTATGTATGTATGTATGTATGTATGTAAGTATGTATGTATGTATGTATGTATGTTCGGGTCAAATCTTGCAAGCTGAATTAGAAGCACTTCCTCTTATCCTAGGGAGTTGAAATTTTGTACGTTGGTTCAGTTCCGATGACAATGCGTTTTTCTGGTACTATCGAGCTGGTCTGATGCTGGAGTCAGGAGGAATAAAGAGAAACTCTTCAATAGGCCCCTCGAATTCGGGCTCATCTCAAAATCAGAATACCAGGCTGACATAAGTGCAAGGGAGCGTGCTATATCGTTTCTATATATCGTATCGTAGCGCAGGTTGATTCCTAACAAACTACTTAAAATCATTTGAAGTACCAGGTTAGCAGAAACAGAAGTAGTTTTGATTTAGCTCACATGACATATTACGCGCGGTTTATTCTACTAATTAGAACGCGTAGCTTCTGTCACTTCTTTTTTTTTTAAATCTAAATAGATTCATTAACTTTAGACTTTGGTGAGATTGAGGTCAAGTGTTGGTCTATCTTTAATAAAAAAAAAATAATAAAAAAAGTTGAAGTGTTTTAGATTCAAAATGCTATTTGTCTCTTTTTGGCCCAAGGGAATGAAAGAGTAACCACATAATCAAAACAAGTCGTGATTGTGCATTATATCAGTACCTAGTCTGTGAAAAGTCTGTGATTATATCCTCTGTGTAAATGCTGAATGTCATGCATAAATGCCAAAAATACAACTAAAAAGCGTGTGTTTATGTTAGTTTGGCAATGGTTTTCTAAATAAATTTAAGACAAGAGAGTGTCACTCAATTGAGGCTGGACAAGGCAGTGTATGCAATAATCATCGGCTGCAGAAGTCCACTGTTGGACATGAGTCTCCTTGTTATGGCGCGCCCACACATGCACGGTGATAGGGCCGAGCCACTTGCATCCAGTGACTACTCGCGAGCTTAACTAGGTCATCGGTCCTGGTCTGATGCTGGAGCCAGGAGAAATAAAGAAGAACTTTTCAATAGTCCCTCAAATACGGGCTCATCTTAATTCCAGAATACCACGTTGACATAAGTGCACCGGAGCGTGCAATATCGGTTTTGTAGCGCAAGTTAATTTCCTACCAAACTATTGAAAAATCATTTGAACTACTAGGTTATCAGAAACAGAAGAAGTTAATGACATATTCCGCGCGGGTTTGAGTAAAACTTATATTTTGAAATGAGAACGCTCAACTTCTGTCACTTCTGTTTTTAGGGTTCCGCAGTAAAACTACGAACCCTTTTAATTTCGCTCTGTTAGTCGGTCCGTATGTCAGTCCGCGGCTTTGCTTAGAGACCCTTACTACTGGAAAGGTGTAATTTAGTACGGGTATACATATTAATCACGCCGACAAAGTAGTAGAATAAAATCTTGCAAAACATATTTTAAGGGTGGCTCCCATACACGTAACTTGGGAATAATATATATAGTTTTTCTAATACTTGTGCTCAGAAAATGATACGTTTTGTAGCTGTTTGGCGTGCTAAAAGTTCGTGATTTCAGAAGCTTGTCTTAAAAACGCAAGGCAAACGTGCGTTTTTCTTATTAACTAGTTATAAAGCCAAAAGCACTAGTACTTTTTTTTTCTTATTAACTGAAGGAATGTTTTTCATTCAAAAATCAATACTAGTATTTTTGCCGAGTCACTGGGCAGTATTTGCAACACACTCATGGCCACAATCTCAATAATAGACTACCAGGTTGACATAAATGTCAGAGAGCGTGTAAGACAACTGTTCCGCACTAACCTCCGAAAAAAGATCGGGGTCTGTTTAATTACATACTTTTTGCTGCATTGACATGTTCCAAGAGGATTGGCTTCAGTTCGAGTTTTTTTTTTAATAGAACGCGGGCCTTCGCTTTTTAAATATACATAATATGTAAATTCGAATGTTGATAATGATTTAATTTAATCTTATGGGGATGACAGAGACCTTATGCCAAGATATTATATATCTCTTTTTCTCTCTTTGAAGTTGTAGTTAGACTCCACCTTAGGTATGAGGACCTGGTACTTTCGTCTTCATATCATCCGATGTTAAGTGATTAGAGCTGACAAATGGAAGCGTGCTCATCTAGAAACGTTACTTTGCTTTCTGTGCTAACCGGAACACAATCACCTTCATCATAATTTTACTATTTGTTATATTTTTTAGCAAATGTATTAAGAAATGTCGTTCAAAACTAGTTTCGAAATGTATTTACTATTTTCGCGTTTCCCCCCGTATATCTTCTAAACTATTGCTTTTAAAAATCTGAATACTTCACAGTGGTATGTACACTGAACTTAAAAGAAAAACTATCATGACTAAGCTGGCTTTGCAGGTGAACGAGTAATAGTCGTCCAAATTATAAAAAAATAGACTTCGAGATGCCATAATGAAAGTTTCGTACAAATTCCAATCAAAATTACTTTACATCGTCCTGCGTGGGACCTAACTTGGATACTTTTTAAAATTGAAATAGATTCAGTAATTTAACTAGACTTTTTTAGTCTTAAGAAACATTTACACGATAACTAAAAAATAAAAAATAAATTAATATAAAAAAAATTCATAAAGAAGCTTTTATTTAAATGCTCTAAAAAGAAGAAAATAAACTTTAAATGAAATCAAACCCATCAATTGATTACATTGAACAATTTATATGCTATAAAAGCTTGTCGCGTGATTTACTAGTGTAGATGTATGTATATTTATCTATTTTATACAATACATACTTTTTCTCTAGATCAGTTTACATAATTCTTGTATTCTAGTTCATTGACACATAGGCCTCCTTCATGGTACGCCATATCGACATCAATACAATTAAAATCACGCGACAAGCTTTTATAGCATATAAATTGTTCAATGTAATCAATTGATGGGTTTGATTTCATTTAAAGTTTATTTTCTTCTTTTTAGAGCATTTAAATAAAAGCTTCTTTATGAATTTTTTTTATATTAATTTATTACACACTATTTGTGATCATTATTCAAAACGCCATCTAGGTACAGCTGACAGTAAAGTCGTACGTTTATGATATTCATTTCGCGACACTTTAATCCGATGTGTTATTTTTAGGTAATTACATCAACGCCAGCTATTCTATTATAAAAAATTATGGCAATACAAATTTTGTATGGAAGCATTCTTCGCGAATTCCCGTTAATGATAGAATATTGCTGGTCCACCTACGATGTTATCTAAAACTTTAAAAAACGTTATTGATAAAATATATATTGGTATGTCGAAACAATGTGCAATGATGTATGTGTAAAATTCAAATACAGTTATAATGGACGATTTATTCGTTACCTCTTACCTTCATTAGCTAGGATAAAAAGTATGACCAATTGAAGTTTTTTTTCTGGTCAAATTATAATAATGATGTCATTTATAACGTGCCAACAAAGTCGATTGGATATGATAATTACAATTAATAGCCTATATAATATTTCACTACATCATTAATTACGTGCTTATTTTTATTAATGCGAGATTAAGTTTATTTTTATAACCATCGTTTTCACCTTTTATGATTTTGTTTTAAAACACGGTTTTGTAATATAAATATAACATCTACGATAACGAATATTTGCTCGTTTAAATGTTTTATTGAACTTTTAAGTACGAGGTATCAAAGTTGTTAATCATTATAATCAACAGCATGTGGGTTGTTAGTTTTTACATTCATCAGCCCACATTTCCCACAGCACTAAACGAAATAGAAAAAAATAATAGCGCGCACAAAAATTGTCTGTATTTTTATGACATTAAATCGGCATGAGATGGTCATTTTCCCATTACCATAATCATACAGAACATTAGCATGTCATCCAAAAATAAAAATAAATAATTCGAACATGTCGCCGTAAATATATTTCGCTTCCGACGGACTCGCGGCCGGCATCCGGAGGGGCACACCCCATCGAATAAAGAGCCGCCGCCATCTTGAATTTTAATGGCATTGTTGTAGAAATATTATAACAAATCGTGATGCGTTCTAAACAGATTTGAGTTCAGTGACGTTTGAATTTTTTAGTCCTAAAGCGACTTCAATATCTGGAGAAACTACATTTAGGGATACCAATGGAATTTTGAAAATTATACAGTCTACTATTTATATATATTACTATTTATATTCGCCTCTTTATTTACATCTAATTAATACTCTACAAAACGACTTTTCTTACCACTTTCTTCTCTCTCTGTCTTGCATGACCCTTGAGCCCTACATGAAAATGAACTTATTGGCATCATTTACCGTCAAACCTTAAAAAAACGTGAAACACTTTGTGTACTTAGTTTTTTGCAGCTTCAAAGTGGTCCTAAGATGGTTTAATAGGGTCTCAGTACACTGGTCAAACTCATTACATGAATTACATTGGCGTTGATTGAATTAAAGAGGACAATTTATGTGGCTACCAATTTAGCACTGTGCAACGGCGGATAGGGGCAGAACAATGCTGTTAAGTGGAAGATGAACATAATGCCCTTGTTTATATGTGTTGTCGTTGGTGAGGGTTGTATTTATTCATGTAACAACATTAGTTAACTCATAATTCGGTTTAATTATGACGACGGTTAAAACTACCGCTTAAATTATAATTTATAGCTCTATAATTAGATAATGACAATGAAAATAACTTTATACTTGTATTGAAGAGCATGTATTCAGTGAGACTTGATTATTAAATATCACACATTTTTCACATAATGAGATGGCTTAAACTTGTTGTTGACCTTACGAACAAGACAATCCTTGCTAATAAAAAGTTACGTAATAGGAAAAACCATAAAGTTTTCATTTCGATACATGTGCTTCCACCTAGCGATACAAGTGAGAACTAAGTGAGCGCGAAGGCTTCTACGCTAGCAAACTGGTTGTGGTCGTGAACCTTCCCTTGGGGCGCTCGCTACGACGCGATGCATTATGAAACACAGAAAGGCTTTGAAACGGATCTAGAACTAAACAACATATTAACCGTGAATATATTTTGTAAATTCTATTTCATAAAATGTTTATTTATCTAGTTACAAAGTACTATATTTAATACACAACAAAAAGTGTTCAAGATATGTTAAATAATTGTACAAAAGAAATTAAAACATTGGTAGACTAAATTTTCCATAAATAACCAGTTTTTCACTTTTGTTGTCATTTAAACAATATTTAATTTCAATTAAAGTAACTCGAATTTTGCCATATAATAGAAAACTGTAACTAATACAAACCCTTATGATTTTATCATTGTATACATTTACAATACTTCTAAAATATATTCTTCTATTAATTCTTACACATAAATCAAATTTCGAAATAGTAAAATTCAATTTTTTATGAACTTGGAAGTAATTTACGAAGTACCTTTAGTTATCTGAAGAACACAGACTAAAATATTAATTAACAATAATAAAATTTAAAAGCACACACACCGTCTATTCTAAAAGATAAATTACGCACTTTCACCAAACCCTGCATTACCATACGATGCGAGTAAGTAAAGTATCCGAAATAAACCACAATAATGCACGTCCTCGGTCCACGTAAGTGAGTGGTCTCCATGATAAGAGTAACCCTCGGGTTAGTCTGTCGACAGGTCGTCCGATAAGTCTCGATTTAATACGTTAAAAGGTGCCCTAATGGGGCCGTTCCCATTCGTTATGGGGCGGTCGGCCGTATTTCGAAATACCTATCTAGTTGGAGGTATTAGCTGCTGGAGTAATGTTAGCACAGGAAACTGCCAGCGTGGTCACTGTCGTGTAAACACTGTTACGGTGTCATTTAATAAATAAATTTCAACGAGAATTTAAAATATATTTTTTTGTCTTAGATACATTCAATTTGTTAAAGATACATAATAGCATATTTTACTCACATTATTGAACATATAACAACGAGGGTTTCAATTTAATTTTCCTGTTACATAAACTATGGCAGTCTCTCTGATCAGTTTTTTTTTAACTTTCAGAATTATAAAAACGGGTGTGGGTGCAACACAACTCGCACGACAGAGTGAGTTTCAATAAGGCAACGAAATCTACTCCTGAATCAAAAGTTTTATTCCCAAAAATAATTCACACAAGTTTATGTGAAATTTCCTTTAATTTTGACTGTAATAAGGATTTCCCACGATGACTACTTGTTCGATCAGTGTAGCCTATGTCTTTTATTGGCTTTTCAACGATCACTCTTTCTTAAAAGAACTTTAAATTTGTTGTTATAGCGGCAACATAAATACATCATCTCTGAAAATTTCAACTGTCGAACTATCACGGTTCGTGAGATACAGCCTGGTGACAGACAGACGGACGGACGATCAGCGGAGTCTTAGTAATAGGGTCCCGTTTTTACCCTTTGGGTACGGAACTCTAAAAACCATGAAAAGAACGTCAACTCACATTGATTATAAACTTTTAAATGTATGTTCAAGTCAATAAAATGACTTCATTCACTGATAGTTTTACAAGGAAATTTAGATGCAATAAAATAATCATCCAGCTGAGTCATATTAACTGAAGCTTGATTTTATAATACATTTTTGGCAAAAATATGCATTTTAGAGGCCTGGAGTTATTTTCCTTCCTTCCTTAGCATTCGTTACCTTCCTGACGAATGTTTATCTGATGTAAATATAAGTGATGCGAGTGACGCTGCCAAAAAAGCTAATTATCTAGAAACAAAAGGTTTTTCTTTCTTAAAATTATACTAGTTTTTGTTTGACCAAGGAACACTAAAACTCGCGACTTTTCTGCAATCTCAGCGCCATCAAGCCACAACACTCTGAAGAAGCAATAAACTGCCTCGTAACGCTAAGTTAGCACTAATCTTTATGGCTCGACTTGTGTCAATTTTACGGGCAAACGGTTGGTTAATGGCATATAAAACCGAGACACTCTTGTTAAGCTGTTAACGTTTTAAAAATTGATAATAAACACTTTGTTTGCGGTCGTAAACGTTTCGATGCGAATGTGTCAGGTTTCTCATCTAAAACCTATAAAAATTCTTGTTTTTCTGCGACATAATCTGTTTTGTTTAACAAACATTTTAAGGCTAAGTTAGTGGAAACATTTTAATATTTGTAATAATATTTTGGTCATAACAATGTTAGACATAAACCTACTCTGGTATGTCACAATGACCGGCACCGAGTCACTTGCATCCTTGCATCCAACAAATCCCCGCGACCTTAGGATTTTAAAACGGAAAAAGCATTTTATTTCACCAATGGATAAATGGTACCCGAGATCATTGATACTAACTTTTACACGGATGAACAATGCGATGCGATCATAAAACTTCTTGCCAATCATGGAAACCAGGACGTGGCGATGAACTCCTATCCAACACTGGACTTTAACGGCAAATGACATTATCATGAGAGTAGCGTGATGTGTTGGCTGGTGCTGAATGTAGATTTAAATGGTTTTAACTGGGTTTTTCTCTGGGTTACATTTTACAAGTAACAATACATAAAGGATAACATCTGCGTCTGCCGCAAAAAAACCAGCAGTGTGTTCAGGTAAGTAAAGAAAATACGTAATGTCAGTGGCTTGTTAACTTTCTTTATGAGAACATGGGTTTCCTACAGTCTGTTCTGGCCAAAGCTTTGACTTTCATTGTGCATTAAACAACCTTATAAAGTAAGAGAGGGGCAAGAAATAGAACACCAACAGTTAAAGAAAAAATGAATTAAAAAGCTTTAGAGTAATGTTGGTTTTTCGTAGCGAAAATTCTCAATTGTCCGCTTTAGAACCACAAAAAAACAACCAAACTTTTTATGTCCGTAAAAGACTGCAGATTACCAAAAATTTTAATGAATGAAAGTGTTTAGATATTCAGGTATACGATATAATTCCGCCATGCGCGGTCCGCATGTGTACTTACAAAGACAGCGTATTTTAATTAGCTATACATGAAAATGCTTTGAAACGCCGGTCGTGTGCTTGCTTACATTCACAGCCGAATTATAAGGCAATTCATGTATTCACCTCGTTAGTTGACACTTGTTTGTTTGCCACAAGTATGAACGTGCTCCTCGTATTTGATATTAAAAGTTAAAAAGCTTGTCCATGTTCTGTGTAGTTTTATGAGAATTTTGTATTATACGCTTTGAAATGTGTATTTCTGAAAGCATTTCTACTTTGAAATAGTTTTTAAATAATCGGATTCGTTTCGTACTCTACTGTTTGGAGTCACCATGTTAAAATTTTGTATTATTGACTGAGACGCAGCTTTCATGTCATCTTCAGCCGAGAAACGTCCACTGCTGAACAAAGGTTTTCCCCAGGCATTCGTATAGTCAGTGTAATTTTTACCATGTCACCGTAACTATTAAATGAGTACCAAGGTTTTGTAATCAACCAAATAATTTGAGGGTTTGGATCCCCAACAAGGCAAAGATTGTGCTTCAATTGTTTGACTGTAAAACAATATATAAGTAAGCGTTTCAAATTTCATTCCGGCACATTTAACAACCCTAATTAAGAGCTCTAAAATCTAATAAAAGATAACTCAAAACTCAGACCTCAAGCGGCATTCATAAGGGAAACTTTGCCTATTAAAATTCCTCTAACGAGTGCAGGCCATCTCCTTTAATAAATACAGGGCCCTTCTAATTTTCCGTGGAGAGATTTAAGCGGCATAAATTTTGCAGACTGAAAAGAAACTCACTGAAAGAAGTGCTTGTACATTTTTACGATGGTGAATCTCATTCGCCCCTCGAAAGGCGAGTTGTCTCTCTTTTAAATTAAATTTTCACTCCTAATTTGAAAGTATAATGTCATTTCACTAGGATTCCGTTATTAAAACTTTTAAATCATTCCGAAGTTTCCTTTTGTGCGCGTTAAGGGTGGGATCCCGTGATTTTTTAATCAAAATGGGATCGTTTCTAGTGATTTTTTACGAGGGCGCCACTCGTTCACCATCAAATTGTCATTAGCCACTTGCGTATCCGATATTGCTTTTCTTACCAAACTGCCGCTGCCGTCTTTATGGAATATTTAATTTTGAGATTCATACCCCCATCTCGAGACGTTTTATAGCCTTTCTAAAGGTATTAGGATTTGTATGTAGTACTGATGGTGACGACTTTGCTTCCATACTTCAATCGAAAGACAGAATTCATTTTTAAAACAGCAGATTTTCATGATTTAATTAGTAAACCTTTGAACATGAACACATTTGAAGTCTTCATACAGGCGCAATAACTGGCACGCCATTACGCTTTTCAAATCGTCCACTCACTTCTTTTTCAAACAATTGTACCATTTTTTGTCCTTTAAAAAGCTTTATTTTTCCTTGTTTAATCAATCGCATTGTTCTGTAACCTATTGACACACTTTAAACTAAAGAATCATTTTTTGCATCGTCAGTCCCGCCGTTATTAACCATCCAGATGTCCGAGAAGCGCGTCATCAACGAACATCTGCTCCAGAAAAGGGTTGTCAACTTTACAGTTCCGTTGTAAATGTTTGTCTCGTCACAAACGGTCAATAAAATTTGTCTGGGGTCCTTGACACACAGACACAGTGCAGACGAGGTTTTATAGTCCATAAACATTTTACTAGCACGACCTTGAATGGGGTCTGCAATGAGGTTCTTGCACCCTCTTTACGGCTTCAATGTTTCGTAGATATTGGCGTTATGATGGTTACGATTACGACGAATCGTTGGAGTTGCTTTTGAGTGCCGGCTCCGAGCCTGTCTCGTCGGTATCTGGAGGGAAATCGCGGCGATGATCGACACTGATTCATCTCGTCTGGACCGGCGTTACACAAGTATTTAGCATTGTGCTCGTAGTCTTAATAATAGAGTAGGAAGTAGACTTCTTTTGTAGGAAGTATTCTTTAATTTTAATTTTGTTCATTTTAAAAAAATAGTATATTTAATTATAATTTTAAATTTAAAAAATATATTTCCGATTATATTTTTAAATGTGATTGGGATTATTAAGATTAACGTGTGTGGGAGTACATTTTTTTAGTTCTAAGTAAAAAAAAATTGAACAAAACTAAGTCAAAGTTGTAGGTATCTTATTTGGACAGTAAAACTTTGTAAACACGTAGCTTATGAGATGGAAAATGTAAAAAAGTTACTTTTTTACCCAAAGGGTAAAATCGGGACCCTATTACTAAGACTCCGCTGTCCGTCCGTATGTCTATCCGTCTGTCACCAGGCTGTAATCGTGATAGTTACACAATTTAAATTTTCACAGATGGTATATTTCTGTTGCCACTATTATATATTAAATTATGAAAAACCAGAATAAAATTAATATTTAAGGGGGCCCCCATACAAAGAACGTAATTTTTTTGCTCATTTTTGCTCTTGCTTGCGATATTGATAACGGCATCAGTTAGACTCTTGAAATATAAACATAATATTTGGTTATATATTTACTTTAAAAATAAATAATTTAATTAAAATAAAACAAATATTCAAGGGTAACTTTACAACAACAAACGATACAACAAACGTAATTTTTTGATGTTTTTATAGATAATGGTACGGAACCCTTCGTGCGCGAGTCCAACTCGAACTTGGCCGGTTTTTTATTCCAGTTAAATGATGATTTTCAAGGTCAACTCAGATGAAGTCACGCACAAAAAGCGTCCATAAATAATTGTATTTATTATACAAATGTTCAAATTCAATTCACGTTCTTATCAACATCGTATGTTGAATAATTATTTTCTGTGTAATTTGGTATTTTATCTTATTTTGTGGTTTATAGGGAAACAACAAAAATTTCTTTCACCGGGACCAAATTACGCAGGTACAAGAAACCACATACACTACCCAGTCTTTAGCGGAATTATTTTATACTCTAGTAAAATTGGCTACAGAAGTATTTCAAAACCCAAATCAGGGTAAGTTTTATTTTTTAAATGATGCCTCATGGGTACCTATTTAGATACATTTTTTTAACAATTCTTACCTGTCTCATAGAAGCCATTTCATAGAGACGCATTGTTTGCATTATGTTGAACTTTCTTAGAAATTGTAAAAGCCATTGCGTCAAAATAACGGACTTTTTCGAGACAAAAGTTCTTTGTTTCATGAATAGAAAGGGTTGTTTTTCTTTCGAATGCAATAAAAGGGGTTTGAGACGCGATCGCTTTGTCTCCCTCTCTTTGTTTAAAGAAAGGATGGATTGCACAAAGTGTCGTTTTATAGCTTTTTGGACAATATTGTTCCGAACTTGTTGTTAGAATGCGTCGACCGGACATCATATTTTCTGTTGAAGATAGATGCCTCTAGTTTTTTAAAGGGTTTGTAGATGTGGTCAGTTACTTTTGAACTGTGACTGTGAAGTCACTGTCACCTGTTTACATAATCGTTGTTTAAATAGAAAACGCTGAAAAATTCAGACAGAAAATCAAAACATTCATCATTTTAGATCTTAATTTAATTTTAGTCATATAAAACTTATATTTTTAACCAAATAAAAAATATTGAAGTGCAATGAAACAAGAACTTTGTGGAGTATCGTCATTCACGTACTTGAGTCTTTGTAGAGAGGACACTTATATGGTACGGCCTTTTCACCACCAAGTGAAAGAAAACACGTGAAAGCCTATTTTGTGTTGAAAAAGTGGTAAGTTTTTTAGTTTTCCCTTCACCTGTGACGTGCGCAAGCACAACAAAAACACACGAACGCCGAACAATATCACATCTAAATTTAAAAATCCAATCTGAGCGTGGAATCGGATCCGAAGGCGGACATTCCTTCTTTTTATCCACGTTTCTTATCCAGCTCGACATAAATCGTACCGACCCGTATAACTCTCGTAAGCCATTAAAAAGATAAACAACTTAATTTACGTATAATAATAAACAAGGCAGACTTAGTTAGATCCCGTTCATAATTTTATTTATTCACGAAACCGTAAATATCCTGTTGGAATAATTCCGAAGGCTTTCTGCGGGGATTAGGGGTGTGCGGGGTTGAGAAAATTATATTCGGCCATAACAGTTACCATGCATCACCTGAAGAAGCTTAATGCGCCTTTTCGCAATCTCCCGGGGCGGGCGGGAGACGAAGCGCCCAAATTACTTTTTCAAAGTATTTACATGTAAATAGAGTGTTTCGAACTTTGCGGTGTTGTGTGCCGACGAGTATCTGGAGAGAGACAAGTTCTGCAGGTCAATATGTTAATGTGTACGTAAACAAACAATTACGAGATGCGGTTGCATCCCATTTATTCGTCAGTAGACATGTTCCCAGTTACATAATTATATTTTATTTCCTCGGATTGATTGTCAAAATTACTCGTACAGCAAGCATATTGGGCTGGTAACAATTTTCTGATCTCTCTTAACAATTATGTTTAACAATCTGGCACTTAGATTCAAAACTGATTAAGAACTATTTTCAACTTTACTGGGGGTAGGTTCTTGTGAGATTCAATAAAACTTTCATTTGCTAGCAAAACGGATTCATCTCTCAACGAATTTTATGACGTTGTTCATCATATATATTCATTCATTTTTGTTTTATATATAAAATGATCACAGTTCATCCAAAATAAGTCTTAAAATTCCAGCCAGAAATCCTAAAACTTCAATAGAATTATTCATAACTAAATCTCGAACGAGTACTTACCATCAACCCTTCCACAGCGCCATTCAAATTTGCAATTCACCCACCGCTTAGCGGAAACTCAAGCAGGTGATATCGTATAAAAAGCACGCCCTATACATAAAGCCTTATAATTATCATCCATTCTACTTATAAACTTTCATAACGGCCTATACGTCGACTTAACCTCTACTTTTGGGGGGTGCCGGGTGGCTCCCTCAGCCCCCCTTATAATGGGTGTCTAAGAAAAACGGGTGCACGGTTCGGAATAGAAAACGCTCCTTTGGAAATGGGTTCGGCGGAAAGCTACCGATTTATGCGAGCTACGGGATACGCTCGGAAAATATCCCGAGCGCGGGATTTTTAATGGCGCCATTGTTTCTATTTTAAACGCGGCGTGCGAATGGAATACTCAAGTCGGTGGCTGCTGTTGTTCTAATGTCAACTGAGAGCGTCTCGCGCTAATGTCTAGATGGTATCAGCGCATAAATACGGACGAGAACTCACATTTATAAATATCTGAAGAAAAAAACACAAGGAAACTGGAAAACACACTTTGTTGTCACATTTTATACCCTGCTTAAACATTAGTCATAGTGAAGTCTGATTTTTAAATAATATAAAGTATTATATTTATTTTTATTTTAATGCCTTTTCGTAAAATATGAGAGTTTCAGAAAAACTTGTAGCATCTTGTTAAAGCATATTTTTAGCAAATAAAGTGTTATTTCATTTCAATTCAACTTACAATGTAAACAAAGTCACCAGAAATTTGGCGTATCACAACTTTACTCAAGATACTGTGGGCCATTTCAATTTTGTATAAAGAAGAAATGTATTATATATTATAAAGTAAAGAGTATTCCTTTAGCTAAAACAAATTAAACTTATTTGATTTCAACATATACAAACATATTCATCCTATTATATTATAATAGAACGAACATCACACCCATCCATTCGTATCATCTCCCCAACAGGAGCTAAATAAGAGTAATCACAAATACCTCGTATCAAAAATTATCACATTAAAGCTACATATTTCGCAAACGGATCTCTGAATTCGATTGAAATGGTGTTCCTAGACCCTCAATATTTTTAAAAGATCTATTCACCGACACTTCCCACAAAGGGGTAGACGCAAAAAAATATATTTCTTCCCCAAGTTACGTGTATGGGAGCCATCTGAAAAAATATTTTTCAAGATTTTATACTACCACTTTGTCGGCGTGATTAATATGTATATCCGTACCAAATTACAGCTTTCTAGTAGTAAGAGTCGCGGACGAACAGACGGACAGAGCCAAACTATACGGAACCCTAAAACGGCCAAGGGCGAGTCAGGCGCACCAAGGGGTTCCGTACAGAATATGAATAATTAAAATACTGAAAATTTATATTTCTTCCATAACTTCAAGAGGACGGTGAAATATGTTATTAGTGCAACAAAAATCCTGCTATGTGTATGTATCAAAGTCTTAAAATTATGTGTTACAATTTTTTTCTTAATTTATTATTCGGTCATTTTTTTACAACTTCATCCTTTTGTTTTTGTCTTCTTTAGCCTTAATTGTTTGTCTATTCTACCGTGAGAGTCATTGTTCTATAAGTACTCCACCTGTAAACACCATCATTAAGACCCCATTAACATTTGAATAAAGCCATAAAGTCAATTAAAGCTCCATCCAACAATTTCAGAGGACGCCGCTTGAGTTACGCCTTAAAAAATCACAAGAATCTATTCCCGACCAATCTATTTCGAAACTTGTAATCAGTGAGACGTCATTTTTAACTCCGGAAGGTATAAAAATGTCTAAAATAACACACTAATAATATAGCCGTGTGTTCCTAAAGCGACCGAAAGCGAAATATATTAGTAGGCAGGCAAGTAACACGTCGTTCCTTCGCTATAATGAACATGGCCGACTCTACCCGAAGCCCATTAATCACCCCCCTTGCCCCCCGCCGCGCCGACGCGAGCTCCCCTCAAAAAATCCCCCCACCTCCTCCCTCTCTCCCGCGGAGAATGTTTCCAATTCATCACGAGACCCCGCCCTTGACAACTCTATATGAGAAAAGGGTTCGCTACACTGTTAAGATTTTTTAAAACGTGTGATACCTTACCGGCTTTATACATGTAATTTATTTTTATTAGAGTTAATAATTATAATTAAGATAATATTATCATGTGCAGAACATCCACCGTTGGACCTCAGCCTAGTTCGTAATGCGCATCGAATAAAAGCTTTGTGTGTGTTTATAATTCTGATAATTCAGAATACGTAAAAAAACCGAGTTTTCATAAGGTTACCTCATTGCATCAATATGATAATTATGACGTAGATGACATTTGGAATAAAAACTTTTTTGTGCCGATGAATAAATTATGCGTATCGATAATATATATACGTAGTTACATCATAATGGAAACATGATAACTCGAAAACACATGCAATGGTATTGCAGTAAAACATTTAAATATATTTTTTAAATGAAACAATTATTTTAGCCGTGTGAAGTCCCCCTAAACTGCTAACCAAGGGACCGTCCTTTGTGACACGGGTTTTAACAACAATCTCAGGATTATATCTATTGCACATTGTTCACAAATACCTGAAGTGCATTTTTATAGACGCTCACACAGTAATTTTGCCATCAACAAACTCAAAATTGGTTTCTTTATCTCTACTCAACACAAATAAATGACAAGGACAGCAAGACAAACTCCGGACAACGTAAAAGTCCTCGTCTACAAATACCCTGTGCTGTATAGCGGCCATTACCAATAAATTTGACCTTACCTTTGTTTTTAAAGCGGATTCGAAGTTGTTTCGTCGCATTTACCTCTTTCGGTATTGTTTGAACAGCGAATGGGTTTTGACATATAAAATTTTTTCATTGTTTGGATACCGTAATAAAAAAAGTGGTTTCGTTTCATTATTATTAATAATTTTGTAGTTTTTTGTGGTTTATTAGTTAATATCCATCAACATTTTCTACTTCAACGTTACAGTATTCAAAATACAGGTCAACAGTAAAGATTACTAGTTTTTTTATTAATTTTACATGTAGTTCTTATATGCAATGCGATGTCTAAATTATTTATATTAAAATAAATAAAGCTACAAACATTATTAGAATCCAATATTCAACTAAATCGGGACCTAATCACGATACGTAATAAGCATAAAGTACAATGAACCACATTTTACTACATGTAATGATATCATAGCTACCAGCAGCAATACAGTCGCCGTTTAATTGCTTGGCACATTTAACGCATATAAATTGGTATTCATTGCCGCCCATTGAGCTCGCTCCAACTACCACCTACCTACACAACGTACAATGTATGCTGATTTGCGTTTATTGTTGTTTATTGGGATTGTAAGAAGCAATAAATATGATTGTTTCAATGAGTTAAGCATTAATAAAGAAATAAACTGCATGTAAAATGTAGATATTGCGGTTTTATTTGGAGATCCGTTTACAATTAATAAAATAATAATAGTGTAAGCTTTTCTTATGTTTGCGTCTAATTTTTGACATCTCAATCAAAGCTTTTACTGATATTAAATTTATTTAGTAACCTCAATTAATTTTCTACTAACTTCAGGATTATGGAAGAAACATTTTCACTTCTCACTGAAATTACGATCATTATTTGGAGACGTAAAAAGAGATATCTACACAAAAGAAGCCGATAAACGTTTAATGTATCTGGGAGAGCGCACCATTTCTCAGTCTGCTTGGTGCATGTGCCGTCGGCAGATTGTGTAGACAACTTTGATATTTTATTTCCAGACTTTATCTACAAAACTTACTTATTTAGTTTATATATTAAGTTTATACTACTATAATTTATATAAACTAGTTAAATGTATTATATTAAAACAAATCTACGAATTGTATGAATGTTAAATATCTCGAGCCGCAACTCAAGTAGAGTTTGGCTAATGGATATGCTCATTATGGCCCTCTGTTATTAATGTTTACATTACATATTTATGCGTACATATTTATTATCATTGTCATCATCATCAGCCAGGAAACGTCCACTGCTGGACATAGGCCTCCTTCATGGTACGCGATGAATTTATTACACTTGCAGTTAAATGTTGCATCAGTTTTAAATAAGATCTAAAACATGTTTAGTAAGTTATGTCGGCCTTTACATTTTAAGTATTTTAACACGATTAAAAGGAGATGACAATAGCATTAAAAATTAGAATAGTCAGATACAGACCTTGTTTATCTTAAAATTATCAAAGTAAATAGTAAACAAACATAGTTGTTCAAAAGTCGATTAGCGAATGTCGCTGCGCTAAACAAATATTTCAGTCTTTGAGTAAATTAAATTAAAAGGTATTAATATCCCGACAAATACAAATAGCCTACGTTTCCTGCAACAACCACTACTGAAACACTTTCGGTAATGAGTACTATAGCAAAGTTCAATCGGTAAATTTCACAAATGCTATCTCCAAATTTTTGGTCCAAATCACAGGTGACAGACAGCTTCAATTCTAAATTCAGACCAAACTTCGTTCGGAACGGTAAGGTATTGTTTCTTTTATTTGACCCAGGCTGCTACATGAAAATGTTAAAATTCTATTCTGAAATAGAAACTAATTATTTTTATTGACTGGTACTGTATTATTTCTAAATACTATTAAAAAAATTAATTCTGACGAAATTTTGTTTTTGTATTAAAGTGACAATAGCACTTAAATTGTATTGTGATTATATAAAAAAGGATGAGACCGTAAATTTACAATTTACAAAGTATAAACAATAATAATTAATAAAGTACGTGTACATACGCTGTTGACTTGTTAATGTTTGAGCAACTACTGTGTATCGCTTCGTTCTTGTACCAACTCACAAAAACAGCACCAGTGCGGGACTAGTTTATTTGCAATAAAGAAAGTGGAATCCCGGGTTGCGCTCCAATTACCAGGATATACGCGGCAATCCCGGTGACGTGTAGCCTAGTCCCCGGGACTGGCAATTATACATATTGCGAGAATTGCCCTTTCAATTGGAACGTATACGTGCACGAACGTGGTGCGATTCAGTAACATATTCTTTTGTTTTCCTATTTTGATACTTTATCATAACGGAATTGTTGGTAAAGTTTAAACATCAGACTAATATAGATCGATTTTTCACCTCTGTGGGGGCTTTCAAGATTTCACCGAAATTGTTGTAGCCGTTTCTGAGATCGCCGGTTTAATTAAATACATAAGAATTGCTTATTAGATGTTATATACACAAAATCAATTGGTGATGATCCACAAATACCGTAACAGCAATATCCCGATCGTCATTTCTCCCGTCGGTCGTGAGATGACGTCAGCCTCGCACCGTCGCACATCTTGCCCCATCTCGTCGGACCACATCCCACTGCGCCCAGGGGACGCGTACACTAGTTTTTCCAAGCATATCTTATTGCTCTTTTGTTGATTCCCCGGACCGTTAGTTTCATCGGCGGGGGTCACGGCTCCAGACTGAATAAGGTATACGCACTATCTGGCGAGAAATATGGGACGTCTTGGACTCTGTTAGACTTGGATTTTGTTTCGTCAAAAATTGTAATTCTCTTTTGATACTTCAAGCTTCAATTATAATAAGAATTCTCTATTTTAGGCAATAAAGCTATAAGTCATTTAAAACAATTACTTAAAAATTCTTTAAAAAAACTAAATAACAAAACAATACAATATAACAAAAATTACAACTCACAGTGAACTAAGCACTTTTAGACAACCTACTTCTGATTTGCTTCGCGCTGCACAGAAAGCCAATGCCGGAAGTTTGAATTATCCTGGTTCTTACAAATCGCGCTGATGATCTCGTTCTTAGACGACCATATGATAAGCGATCCCAGAATGATCCTACTCGGGATCGTATTACAGCGAAAAATTCAGATAACCAGGCTGCGGCAAACATGCCCGACGCGCTACAAAAACCTGTCAGTTTCATCGTTGTGATCTACGATCTACGTCTAATTGTTTCATATTAAACAATAAACATAATAAATAAGTAGATAAAGCTTTACACAGTAATTTGTTAATGGCGCCATTTATTTCTTCGTTTAATCAAGTTAAACCTCTCAGTGCACGTCGTTCCAGCTGAGTCCCAGAATCTCGAAAGGATTAAAACATGCAAATCAAACAAGCACTTCCAAAATGGGGATAGTCCCCGAAGTAAAACCCTCCTTGTCTTATTTATTCATCCGGGTAGGCGAAAAAGTTGTTTTGTTTACTCTCTCCCCCTGCAGGGGGCTACAGATAGTACGCTCAGCAAGTTTTTCGATTTACTGTGTAACCCGTGAAGATATTTTAGCTTGTTTTCGTTCAATAGAATAATGTTGTGGATGTGGTGTGGTAGAATAGTGTTCGATTACTTTGTCTAGTCTTTACTTTTGTACTATGTGCGCTACTGATTGTACACAGGCATGAGATTGGCTCCAAATTAACTAAAAACTTAACATGGGTGTGTTATGATATGTAATGAGATATTCGAAAGGTCGTAATTAAGTAGAATTCTCCCATCGAAAACATGTTCACTATCATCACCATGATTTTGTTTCATCAGAAAATAATTGCTTGCAGAGTCAGCCGAAGTGACTTAAGCTCGAACATCCAAATCAACACGGCATGGGCAAGGTTCTGTCGGGACTTTTCACAGTTGCAAGAAACATCATGACTGGGCCTCCACGAAAACTCTGAAAGAAACTCTACAAATATCATATCTTTTAATTCACCCCCAATCTTTAATTTTTGTAACACTGTTAACATTGCAGGTACTTAGTATAATAGACCATAAAGTTTTAATTATAAAGTTCATATTACTTTTAAAATGTAAACCAAATTAGTTCTATAACAACAAGTATGACAACTAAGTTCTGTAACAACAAGTTAAATAATATGAGGCCAAATTAGGTTCAAAAACACTGTTTATACTAATAGTTAGTGTCATAATGTCCTTTTAAGTTTTGTGTGAAGAAATATGATACTTATAGAACTGTCAAATAAAGTTTAGCTTGAGAGTGCATATATGTGAGTGCATAGAGTGCCATATTATATTTGAAATCGTTTTTTTAAAGTGTAGAAAATGATTACAGCTGAGTAAATCTACAGTTTCATTTTAAAGGTTATTTCAAAGTTAGTTTTAAATAGCAATATCACTATCAGTGGGTGTCAACATGCAACTATATTTTACCGAACAGTCTAAATCCAGCGTCTCCCGCGGGATGCAAGTATGAAACGCCACCCTCAGCTTAGCCGTCTCGACGTCTCAGAAGTGCTATTTCGTAGCTCTGGAGTGTGGATCTCAAAGTTTCACTATTGTCTACAGACAAAAAGTAGAACGAATGTGTCGCAAATTTTGTGAATGCACTAATATAGATATATAGATCTTGTTTTATTTTTAAATAAATAAAA
This sequence comes from Carcina quercana, assembly GCA_910589575.2. Taxonomy (NCBI): domain Eukaryota; kingdom Metazoa; phylum Arthropoda; class Insecta; order Lepidoptera; family Depressariidae; genus Carcina; species Carcina quercana. The sequence continues at coordinate 6,020,996 of OU342436.1, forward strand.
ATATCACAGAGAAATATCACATTTCAAATTTGAGAATGTCGTTTTCACTTGCTTAAGTTCTTGTTTCGTTGATGTTCCTTCCACGGTACATTAAGTCAATATGAAGTACATTATGAAATATATAGCTTCATATTGTATTCTCGTAATTGGACAGACAAATGGCTAAATCAATAAGTTTTAGATTTATACAAGACATTTGACAGATTTTAGTAGCTGCACGTTCTGAGAGACCTTGTGCGGCAGTGGTGGTGGCAAATATTACGGTCACCAAACTTTGGGAACCGCATCCTTTTGTTATTCCACCCCAGCGGTACCCTTTTTAAGGGGATTTCTTTATGTTGTGAGAGCTCATTCATAGCGTCCATCAAGACGATTCCAAGAGTCGTTACGGTCGTACCAAATGTACCGAAATCATCGGTTCACTGCCGAACCGGCATCGTCGGGCGGTGCGGTGCGCTACCGACATATTGTACCGAACCTACGATACTGGATATCTGGATGATACTCTAATAAGTAAGTTGTAAGCGTTCGATTCAATTTCAGGGTATCGATTTTGAGTGTTCAGTTTGTTTTGGGTGTCAATTGGTTGTTTTACAAGTATTTTATACAAGTTTTCCTTGTTATGAAGAGGGAGTAGTGGTAACGTCTCAATTCATATTGTAGTATGTTTACTGAATTATTTTCAATACATCTGAAATTCTTCTAATATTGATCTGAATCTGTGTCTATTTCTCACTCGACCACGCGTCGACGACTGAACGAATTTGACGAAATTTGGAACACTGTGTCATACATATTAAATTCTCAAATATTTATTTAACATCAGCGTACATTGTTACGTAAGTTAAAATTTTAATTTCAAAATTTTTGTGTAATAATTACATTGTACGCGGTTTTGTTTGGCGGACAATACTAATGTTCATGCCAGTGTATCAGAGAACATTTTGTTTTATTAAATTGTATACCTGTGAAATATTATTTCACCTTTTGTATAACTTTAAGTTGTAGTACACATTCCACGACATTAAAATTTATAATTTTGACTTTGAGTATAAAATTCCTTGCGTATGCTCAAAATGGGCATACGGTTGGCAACTGTGGCCCCCATGCACCTTCCACTGGTTATTCTGCTCCGTGGTTGTAAGCCAAACAAAGCTTAACATCCAGCTTCTCTGAGAATTATGCTGTTTGAACTAGAACATTGAGTGTTAAGCATTTTGAATGTGTTTCCTATTCGTTTCGAAAGACAACACTGTAATTTTCAATATAAATATGACTAAAAATTAAGCGTTTATGTTGTCTATATAGATAATCAAACACACAAGTAACAGTACAATTTTATTGAACTCAATTATCAACTCCTTTAAAATGAAAGCATCAGTTATAAAAAGCATGAATTTAGCTATAGATTTCTAAAGATCCGAAAATCTAGTCATGCTTTCACAACAGTATATTGGCTGAATTCATATAATAACAAACAACGAGTAATAATTTAATCCCTACTAGTATAAAATTAGCATTGTTTGTTGTCACGATCCTGAACTAAACTTAGTAAGGCATTATTTGGGCCACCGAAGATGTCGTTGCTCCGATATTGAAGATGCAGCCGATCAATGTTATCATTGTATTTATTTACCAGCTTCTTTCCACGGCTTCGATTAATCCCATGGGAACTACTCGTTTGATCGGGATAAAAGTAGCCTAAACCCTTCCTTTGTCTTTCAAGTATCGTGACTGTATTATAATTTTTATTGACTTAATCCCATGTTTTAATAATTATTCTGCTATTTTGTGTGGAAACAAATTAAAAAATCTAAGATGAAATCAGTCCAGACATACTTGATGGCAAATGGTGTAACTAACTCGACATTTTATTTTACTTATACTGTATATTTTAATTTTTTATATTTTTAATTTAATTTCTGATGCATTATTAGGCAGAAATTAGCAAACATCATGATGATTACTTACAAGTTGACACCTCTTTATTGCTTTTTAATTTAAAGTTATGATATGAGTGTATTGTTAAAGACCATTACTCTAAATAAACTTTAAATAACTACGTTTCACCGAAAGGTATAATAACCCAGTGGAGGCTGTGGACATTTTGCGGCGAGAAATTTTGTTTTAATAAAGGCCCTATTGCGTCGGCCGCAGCCGTCGCTCCGATATTGCAGACGAGGAACACCCACTAATGTTCTCTTTTCATATTACACTGAAGCATTATTATGTGCTTAGGGTTGACAATCTCTGGCCGAGGCTCGATCAAATTAAGGATTGTTTTTGTTTAGAGTGTAGTTAGTTTTGGTGTAGGTTAAGTCATTGTTCCAGATTCCAACAATTACTTTAAAGACATTTATTTCATATTTCCAGATTCCATTTATCAACTTACTGTCATTAACTATGACGCCGATTCATCCATGGTAGAGTCCGTTGTTCACAGATAATAAATCAAAACGTCAACTAACCCATACCACTAGCATACGAGTAACAAAAACGAGTGTTGGACATCAGAAGTTAGTATTAATAATTTTCAATTGGTCTGTGTAAGATAATGTCTGAAAGTATGCCTACTTTCAGACATGTCCTTTAAATTCTTATTATTGACAATAATCTCAAAAACGGTTATAAATACCTTTTTCTGACGGATGTTTTCAAATAAATAGTATTTTAATACTGAAACTAAAACCCAAAAGTAACAAACTAGTAGTAAAAAATAATCTCGCCAACCTTCTGGATATTCGCATATATCTTATCACCAGCTGCATTCCCATTGCAGGATATGAGGATGAGAATGACGAACTAGATTACCACAAGTAATTTTGCCATAAGCACCGTACTTGGTTCTTGATATTTGTACTGTGCCCACGGGATGACCAGCTTTCATACTATTCTAAAGAGCCACATAATTTGAAATTAGTCGACCAATTAAAGCCAAACCAAACCTTAACTCAACAACATTCACGACACTCCCCCAAAATACTTATAAATGAACCGTATTAAGAACGGAATAATAGAGTGGGAGCGGGTAGCAATGGCCACGTCGTGAACAGTACGCCAGCAATTAAGATTGGCGACTCCCCGTGTAGTTAATCCGAAAATACGTGCCCCTGGTGTTTATTGACCCGCCGACGATCACCGGATAGTTTGTTCTGCGAAGAGGAATGGAATGCGGGGAGGTCTTGTTCGTTTACAGCACAAACCGTAGTCTTGATTGTATTTTTATGACTCTCTGATTCGATGCTCTATCGTGATATTACTGCTGTTACCAATCTTTTTAACAGGTTTATGTAGATTAGACTTAAGCTGGTTATACTTAAGAAAATAATATTTAACACAGCAACTGGTTAATTTACAGAAGCACAATCTTTATTCTTTTATATTCTGTAGATCTACATTTGTGGACCGGAAAAGTCTGCTGTCTTATAAACTAATTACATAAAAATAGTTTTATTGGTGCTCTAATACTATGAATAAGAAAAGATAAAAGCTATTGCCTCAATAAATGCTCAAAAACCTTCGGACAGATTTATCAACATGTATATGACGAATTACTATATAATATAATAATAAATTCAAAAATTTTTATGACACCCACGAAAAGACATGGGTCAAATATTCTAAATCTAAAACCGCTTTTCAAATGCCAACTAATATGTATTCAAAATCTCCGAGTAACCTTGAAAACTACAACGAAAACCGGTCTCCACTAAAAAAGTTAACAAGTAGTGTCAGTAGGAACGGAGAGTACCTAATAAGGGCCATAGAGCGGAGCCTCCGGTACAGCACGTCGGCTTTATGGACCGTTAGTGCTACTGAAATCAATAAAAGTACCAGAATGTACCGCACATGCGCACTACCGGCCTCCACTGACTCAGCTACATTCGTTTTATAGCCACTTGTATTTGTGTCTATGACCACTTTGTGCTCTTTAGTGCTGACGGGATGAAAGTCGGAAAAAATTAATTGGTACGGACCTTAAATTTACTGGCGATGGGGGATGCGAGTAGAGAGATATGATTCTTTTACATTTATACTCTTTAATATTAATAGATATGAGGAGATAATTAGAGAAATTAGTTTCGTATTTAGAGGTATATATTTAGTACTAAACACATAATACATATTTATAAACATTTTTGCTAGGGATGAACCTGTGAAGTCATAATATCGACAATTACTTTTTGGAATAATTGCGGCTGAGACTTTTATTGGGGGTGTCAACTTGGGCTAAAAACCTTGGGTAATAGGTTAACTCTTATACAATGTCAAGCATTTTGTTTTATTAACATTTCCTGAACACATATTTTGTATAGTGGTCATCAAAACATTAATACTAATATTGAATCATAGTGGGGTTGCTTTTTTAATGAGATTTCGTATTTAACAACATCGTGAATAACTAGGCTGTAGAGTCCTTCATGCATTGAAATTTAGATCAAAGAATGAAGGATGCACTCTACAGCTTAGGTGGCAAAATGCTCACCTAGGATTGACAAGATACGTTCGAATTACGCTCGTGTTGATATAGATTTTTATTTCTCAAAAGATTTCCCGATACCTATAAATTTAATACTACTATTACATACATAGTTTTTGGACCAAATGGAGAGAAAAACTACCCATTTACCTATAAATAAAATGAATCTAGCAAGTTAGAGTGATTTAAAACACACAATAGGAATTTAAATAGCGATCTAGGAAGTATCTTCAAATGTCATAATTGTATGTCGACAAAATTATATTTTCATTTCGCAACACGAGCCGCAGTAGTTTATTATAAGACATAGCCAGTTTTTCGGTTGTAAACCTATTTTTGTACATATTATATTTTTGTGAAAAGATTTGAAGCATCTTTTTATTTATTGTCAAGATCGAACGGGCAGTAAATAACGATAGATGTGGCTCCACGCTGTGACTAATAACCACTGCCTTAAAAAAACCTGTATAACTTTAACGTTTAGTTATTTATAATGGTATGAAGACATTTCTAACTCCGCCTACGGTGCCGGTTCTATCATAAATTAAAAAATAAAGAAAAATATCTACGTTCTAACATACTGATTAAGTAATTTATATAGCCTATTTAAATTGTTCTATCAAAATTTTAAACATGTTAATTAAGTTGGGATTTTATTAATATGACAATTTTACTTAGCTTATATTTAGATAAGCCTTAATCTTCTATCAGTTGTGAGTACGGTGCCTAATTTATTTGTTTGTTTTGATGAACACAACATTCTTGAGTTCGAATACCCAAAAAGCAATATTTATATCAATAAATTCGTGTCGAGTGTTTACGAGAGCGACATAAAATAGTCATTAAAAAGATTTACGGGTGCGACGTTTACGATATTTTTATGAACTGCCTTCCCATCAAATAACTTTTTTATGAAATCACTACTCTTAACAATTTCCTGGCCATCAGCATCGGCTACAAAGCCTGATATGGCGTTTAACGACAAGACAATTAATTAAAAAGGCATAAACGCCAGTTTTATATACCGAGGGCCTATAAAGACTAACTTTTATGCCTCATAAACGCGATTGTCTGACCCTGGCGACGCCGGTGCTCAGCTTCGAGGGGCGAGCCGCAGCCCGGCAACAATAGATGCAGAAGCTTTGAAAATTAGTTGTAAATTTTTCATATTCATTCAATGAAAAAATACTGCAAAATTGACAATTTTCACATATCGCAATTCGTTCAACTGAATTGATAAAGTTGTAAGTACGTAAAACATGGTATAAAATGTAGGCGATACGAATGAAAATTGTTCTATATTTCTTGTTCCATAAACTAAAAAAATAAATTTATAAGAGACCGATAACAAATAACGTATATCATTTTGTTGTCATAAATATCATTTCCGTACAACGTTGAACAAACACCTACGGACCTGCCCACATATACAGACATAATTTACAATCTCAGATCCAAGAAAAACAGCTAATAATAAATCCGTGCCCATTGTCACACATACCGACCTTCTAAATCTTCGGAATAACATGTCGATTGTCCAAAACATAATAGTAAATCAAGAGAGACACAGAAAAGGAGCGCAAACAGCTCATAAAAGCCGTTCCGATCAAAGGCTAGATGTCTCCAGGGGAGGATAAAGTAGATTTATATCGCTCCCCCAGTGGAAACTGTGGAATGAAAATTGTGAGATTTTTTAAATAAACCATTAAGAAAAGTTCCGAACCATTTGAGGCGGTTTATTGTGCCACTATCGGGCGCCATTGTTGACTGCAACGTGGCTTTCTGCGCATTGATGTAGAGGTAAATGAAATGCCTTTATAATGACGCCTGTTCGTAGAAGCTAACTGACAGACAGTTGGGGCAGGATTTGATTTATCCTTGACTTTATTTATCTTTGATTTATACATAATGTGAAGTGGAGTCACCGAAAATGTTGTAGAGTGAATTACAGGTAATAGGAATAACTTTTTCGACCACTTTAGCTCCATTACTTGAAATATTTTGACTGAGATACTCGTAGCTCTCTTTATAACTCTGAAGCTTTTGTTTTTATTACTCGATGTGTATTTTGTTTATTATACACGTTACGGGGATGCATGGCGCCAAGGCCTGGTCTTGTACACTTATAATTTTAAAAGGCCTTATCAAATAAAAGTGATATAGTTACTATTTTTGTATATTTTGGTTTAGTTTATTTGTAAAAAAATATATAAAACTCACGAAACAGGTAATACTTGACGTTGAAAACAAATATGGCGTCAATAAAATGACATGTGACGCTGTCACTTAGTACAAAAAGAATGATTTTGTACAATTACAATAAATTCAAAAACGTAATTCAAGTTTTTTTAAATACATATTTAGATAATTACTAGATTTTTTAAATAGTGTACTAGTGCAGGCCAAGTTCGATACAACTCTTTTCCAGTACCAGCTTATTTACCAGTCTTATATATTTTACTTCAATTTTAAGATTATAAGCAACTGTATGTATATTTTTAGTTCATTACAAAATATGATATAAAAATTGCTGTATTGGCACATCTAGATAACGGAACGTTTTAAATTCTATTTCATTGTTTACTGACATCCAGGATCCGGATTAACTTTCAAGTTATATTTGGTTGAAACTGTGTGTTTTAAAACATTAAATTTTATACCCGTCGCGTACTTTGATAAAAGACGTAAGTGCCTAGTGTCTATTTTATCCAGCGACGCAATGTTATATTAAAATAAATTCTTACAAAAATTGTTTTTAATGACTAAATTATTAAGATAGAGTTAAAAACAAGCTTAATATTATAAAAACAAGGCTGTATATGTAAATTCATTGAAATTATATCATTAGGATTCCACGGTCCGATTTACCCATGGATAATGTTTAATTTAAATTTTTGTGTTGTGTTTAGTTCCCTCGCAACGAGTTCATTCTCAGTAATGGTGTGAGAAGTTATGAATATTGTATTTTAATGGCCTTTGTGACGTCACCGTTGCGTAGAACTTGAAATTATAAGGCTAAGTTTTGTATGCGTTCAGACAGGTACAAAGTTTTTGTAAAGATAAAAATCGTGACGTTGTAAATGAATAAAGTATGAAAGGTAACAAAGCAGCGCCTGTTAGATTGAGACTTCTGGACGCGCACGCTTACCTTTCAACTGTTTTATCGTTATTTACCATCAGGTAAGATGAACGCTTAGTGCAAACCCATTATACATTTAAAAAATGATTCAATTTTACGTGTGACAAATTACAATACTAGTTGTATTACAAAACTATTCCGTAAATCGAAAAATGTTGTAGTATAAATAATGATTTCATAAAAATAGAGTGTACATGTCCATGAATAAATATAACAACTCCAATGAATTATGTATTCGCCTATGAAAATTCATTCTAAATTACAGTTCTATTCTCAAAAAAAAAACACTGACATCTTTTTGTGGAAATGTGGACAAAATTTCTAGCGAACGCACGGAGGGCCTTTCTCTTCTCAAATAAACGTTATTTTCCGAATCAACCAGATTTATCCCCGAGGGTAGTCGTACGTATTTATTTGTGGAAGCCAGCAGTACGTCAGGGGCCCCGGGGCTTCCCCGGGCACGGCGCGGGGTAAATGGCAAACACAGGAAACGGAACTGGAGAACTTTCCCGCCGAACCGGCAAAAGGGAGAGAGTGTATCCGACGTTGTAGGGTGACCAAGGGATGGGTGATTACAGGACATGATAACTAGTACAACATTTTTAATATATTGTAGTCCAAAAACCGTGTAAATTATCAACTAAATAAACAGTAGAGAAAAGAGCCAGCGAGTATGTACAAAATAATTCTACTACATATTTAAAAAATGACTAGATTTATTTTTTACTCTAGAATTAAAATTGGGATTTTTAAAATAAACTACTAGGAATAGTTCCGAGACATTTAAGGCAGTTTATTGTGCCACTATTGGGTGCCATTGACTGAAACGTTTCTTTTTGTTCATTTTAATCTTCTTCAATTCGCAATATAATCTTTACAATGATACTGGTTTGTAAAAAGTATTATAGTACTTCGTAATGATATTTGGTTTATCCTTGACTTTATATGTGAAGTAACATTAAATGCAATAGCTTAAAATGAGTAAAGAATACACGCAACTTGCCCGACAACTTTTGTTAAATTTCTCTAAGGCCTTCGACTAAGGTAGCGCTTGAAACAAAACAAAAATACATCCTCGTCCCACATCTACCGATTCTGTAATGTTCTATTCTAGGTTGCATTGTAACCGGAAAGGTAGAAGGCAATACAAAATGTACCAATCATCACAGACCGGACCTAGAACAGAATATATGTTTGTGACGGGATTTAAACTCAAGTTTTTACTTAATTTGACAAACTGTAGTAGCATCAATTTATTTAGCCATAATAATGCAAAAAAGGTAGTAACTATTTTAAAATACTAAAATCTCTAATTCCATTAAATCCAATGCACACTTGTATTCGTTCAATTATAATTCTTATTAAATCACACGGACACCCTACTATCTTTCTCTTGATATATTTATATGCATTAATACAGTTTTATGGCAGCGAGATAAGCATAAATCTGCAGGCGGGCCGTCGCGGCTACATCCCACTTTATTGTTACTCCACTGTATTTATTTATGAACGACTAAATTGCTAGAGTAAACGTAAAAAGATAAACACCGCTTTTGATATGTGTTGTTTGCAACATTACATACTCAAATATAACTTTTTGTTATATTTTTGATAGAATCACGAAGATGAGCCTTCCCTATAGCACAGATCACCAATATGACCTTTTGAGAAGGATTACTATCCACTCATTTGCTGCCCCTAGTGCTTGGTAGACGGGTTCGTGAATGATGCTGCTCTTCCCTTGGAAATTCTGTGAGGTTCTGCTTGGGTCCTGCTGCCATCCTACTTATGGTATACCACTCATCCAGACTGTGCAGCTGAGTGTCGGATTTTCTGAGGGGCAGATCAACACGAGAGGTAGTAGATGACTGCTCATTTGATCTACTTGGTATAAAAGCCGGGTGTCCCTCGAGGTTCTGTTTTTATGCGACTCTCTTCCTGCTGTATATCAACCATCTGCTAATACACGGAATTTTTGGATACTCAGATGACAACACAGTCTCAGAGTGATTTACCTCCAATGCACAGATTGCGACGGATGTAACTGAATGTTACGAGAAATCTATGGTCGAATGAAGTAATCAGATTTTAAACGCAGTGTGCGCAAAATTACAACTGTCTAATCATCGCGGTTCATGAGATACAGCCTGGTAACAGACGGACAGACAGACGTATGGAGTCTTAGTACTATGGTCCCGTTTTTACACTGTGGGTACGGAACCCTAAAAACTTGAACCATCCTATATCACCTATCAGGTGAGATTCAGGCATGTCTAATAAATGACAACCTAAAATTATAAAACCGCAATGAAATTGGGAACGTGCTTAAATTATTTAATAAATGAAGTAAGTGGATTAAATTAAGTATTTTTGATAAATCGAGGAAAAATCTTTTTTTTTTTTTACAGAGTATAGATCAACGCTTGGCCACGATCTCACCTGATGGTAAGCGACGATGTGGCCTACGATGGTGCGCGTTGGTCCAGAAGGTGCCTGTTCACCCTCGACTTGAAGACACCCAAGTTATAGTTTTCTGGGAATACAGACGCCGGCAGCGCGTTCCACTCCCTGGCTGTACGTATGATAAAATTAGAAGCAAAGCGCTTAGTGCGAGCCATAGGAATGTCAACGACGTATTGGTGGAGCCCTGCTGTTCGTCTGTTGGATCGATACTTAAATGGCGATGGCGGAATCAAGATGAACAGCTCTTGCGCGCACTCTCCAAAATGTAACCTATAGAATACAGAAAGGCAGGCCAATTTTCGCCTGTGTTCAAGGCTTTGGAGTTTGGCCTCCACGAGCGAATCATTGCCAATGAGCCTCTTTGCACGTCGTTCTACCGAGTCCAGGGCTGCTAGCTGGTATTTAGCAGAGCCACCCCAAAGGTGACATAGGTACTCCATACATGATCGAACTTGAGCTCTATAAAGGCTTAGGAGCTGTTCAGGCGTGAAGTACCGTCTCACCTTGGATAGGATGCTGAGTTTTTTGGCAGCGGTCTTTGCAATGGACTCGACGTAACTCCCAAAGTTGAGGTCGGATGTAATATCCAGCCCCAAAAGCTCAAGGTGGTTAGTTATAGGTACGGAAACATTTTGGAAAGATGGAGCAAGATGGAATGGACTCCGCTTTGCAGTGAACAGACACGCCTGTGTCTTTTTCGCATTGAAGCTGACAAGATTGGCATCGCCCCAATCGGACACGGCCTTAAGTGTCAGCTCAACACGATCTACCATAGATTTTCTGAGGGATCGGGTTAGGTCACTGTCGGCCTGCGCAGTAGACAAATATCTCTCCGAGACTGTGCTGTCATCAGCGTACCCAAAGATACCGGGCATTAGTAATAAGTCGTTGATGTGCAGCAAAAACAGAGTAGCGGAGAGAACAGACTCAGAACAAAATTAGATTATTATGAAGACTTTTCAGAACATAAGAAATATATTCAAAATTAGCAATGAAGTCAATTGTTCAAAAAATTTGCGAGTTATGATTTGTGTATTCTTTGTATTTTGTATAAGTAAACATATTCGTATAAACACATAGGTTATATTATTGTTTTAAAACACAGATTACCAAACACGTACCTCACAGCCTCTTTACAAGCCAGATAAATATAAAAACCGGTAAAATTAATATAACAAGCAATAGAGCCTATAAAACACATGCTTGCCGGAATGTTTTAAACATTTATTGAAGATATAAGGAAAGCAATTTTGATGGTGAAATGCTACAACCGAAACGTTTTTGGTACATTACATTTGGAGAAGGGGTTGCCGAGTGAAAGATGCTCTGCCACGTTTATTAAATTGAAATTGGGTTCCTATTATAACTTTGAATCAATGCATTTTTATATCTAACTAATAAAAAGTGAAATGAAATATAGGCGTTAAGGATAACATGATTTGGAAAATTCATTTTTTGAGTCTTCAGTCAAGTATGAAATAAAGCGACAGTGGGTGGGTTCTGTTTAAATTCGAATCCATGGTGTGCCAATAGTGATCCTAATTTTCATGAAACCAAATGAACATTTCAGAAGAAGAATAGCAAATACGTTACAAGAATCGACCTGCGCGGTGATTGCGGCAAATCCCTGGAAAGTGCAAGAGTCACTCACTCAGTAATCACTGTGATCTTATGAGTCAGGATGAAGCCGAAATCCTCATGATAGTTTTTATAAAGAATCTAAATTTCAATTAATATGATTTAAAGAAAAGGTATTAGAAGTGGAGCAACATTCGTATCCTCACAAATTTCTCTTACACAACGACGCGCAAAGGCAAAGGGAGGCAAAGTAAAATATGAATTCGGCGTGTCTTGGCAGTTCCGCGCACACGTTACTTGTTTATCCTTTTAAGGGAGACTTCTCATTTCAGACAACTGCTATGATTGCTATATAATCGCCATTTTCTCAAGACCCACCAGACTCTGCTACCTTTACAATAACATCTTGGAATACCAGCTCAAGTTATACTGGTTCCGCCTTAAAACATTTTCGTAATAACGTCTTGCGCGAATGAACGCAGATTTTCGGCAACTGATTATGACTGCTAATACTTTTTGGTAATGTTAGTTTTGTTCCGTATTACTTTTGTATTACATGCTCACGACCTACATACATACAAATTGCTTACAGACTGCGGTAATTAACACACGTCATTATATATTTATACGCACGGTTTGTTGTATTTTATTGACTAGTTTATTCAGTCTCGGATGAAATGTAAAGTAATTTTGTGCAAAGTTTATTCAAAATTGAAAAGCGAAGAACTACTATACTATACAGAAAATTTGTTATTCAGCTATTTGTATGGTTTCATCAAGGGCAAGAGGTAAGAAATAGATCTAAGGGATACATAATATTTGTTGTATTTGGATAATACAAAAAAGCGTTTGCAATAATGAGTTTGATCGGAAATTTTACTTATCTCGGTAGAATTTGATTTTTTTACATCAGGTCTTCATAAAAAGTACGAGTACTCAATGACACAACAACAAAGAAACATAACGTATTCTGGAGTTTGTAACGTACTAGTAACCTAATGTTCCTATTGTTGTTTATTAAAACAACACGTCGATTCACCCACAAATACACACACGGTCCCTCTCACTCACGCACACTTGAAATACTGTTACAATTCTATATATATTTCTGTGTAAAAACTGTAAAATGTGTCATAAACTGTCATGTGTAATGGGGAGGAGCGGGGCTTCCTACCACAGGCATTTATATGCTTAACAGGAAGACCCAGTGCAATTTATAATTTTGAATTTTTTTGTTTTATGAATGAATGAATTTTTCATTTTCAATTGCTGACAAACACATAATTACTACACTATACATTTTTAGATCAATAACACAGTATAACTTGATTAATATTGGTCTACGTCCAGCTCGTGTATCTCATAATAGCAATTTCTCAATTTGTCTCAAAAATATGTTTTTATACGCAATGAATACATTAAAAATGTGTCATAACATATAGCTAGGTGTTTTATGCGCAAGCTCTGCATGTTTTGGCAAAGTATCAAAGTATTTTTGGCTCACATTCGACTATGAGGCATAGATATCGTCGTCTATACTATTTTGCAATTATGATATTTAATATTGAGTGAAATTACAGTTTTATATAAAGGTAACGCAATACTTTCATCGGGACTAGTACTAAGTGCACTACTTTTCTAATATTTTGATAGAAATACATAAATAATATTAATAAAAAATAGGAGTAGATGTGATAGACGGTATGTATTGTTTATTAATTTATTTATGTATTTGTATCCAGTTTCAACAAGAGCGTGCCCTGTTCAAGGTTTGGGCTAACGTAAATAAGTCATTTGTGTGTATTTAACTAATTCAGCACATGTAGTAGTAGACTTTATCTGCGAAAATTTCGTGCACACTTAAGCGCGGCAATTTCTACAAAGTCCATCATTGATAGCTCATTCTTAGTGATAATCTAGTAGGAAGTGTCAGTTCTGGACTTTATAAGTATTGAATAATTTATTTAAGAATATTGGGGTTTTCACAGAGCATAGACTGGTTGATGTAGGAGCTTCAATATATTTTTAACTAAAAATCAACTCATAAAATTAAACAAAAAGCAAAGAGATCAAACCTGCATGATTTTACAATCTCATTCAAAGTAATGATGATTGGGTTTATATATATCATTTCTGTAATGAAATCTGAGTCCTATTTTCTAACTACTGTTTTTTTCTTCTTACAGACAATACACGTGGATGAAAAGTTGAAGAGGAAAACACTAGGAGAAACTGTTAGGCCATACAATTATTCCTTCTGTTACCATGAAATCTAAAGACGACAAGTGCTAAATGTTTTTACAATTTGTTTCCATAGACAGTGGATAAATAAGTTGTTTGTAATATGTTTCATTGATACTACATGCTAAATTGTCAAATTGATATTGTTGTCTAAAGCTAAACAAAAATCATCAATACAAATTGGGTAATCCTGCCATTGTAACAGTAACAAGAAAGCCATAAGTCCACAAAAGGTATTCCGATCCAAGACCAGTATAATAAGCTGAGACTATCTCGAAATCAGCACAACGACGAATCGCAGAAAAAAAAAGAAAAAAGAAATAACACCAACAAAATTGAAAACAAGCCATTGTTATGTTATACGGAGGTTCCTCGAGAAAAGGCAATCTACATGGAGGGTTCGTACCGGACGCTTTCAGATGAGGAAATAAGAATTCATCCTTTCTCACCCCGAGGGAAGGGGGGAAAGGGAGGCAAGATGGACGACGCCATTCCAAAAACCCATTATACGAGCGCCGGAGCTGTTTTCTATCTCGGAAAGGAACCCGACCCCCCTCCTCTCGCACCCCCCTTCCCCACTCCCATCTTCGGGGATTCTCAAGTTTGTTTATGAAAATTACCCATTAAAGTGGCTATGAAAGTAACGCTTTTGCCACTCGTGGAATTAATAAGGAAATTGATATAGATTATATTCATTTTTTGGCGTTATAATTTTTGGTGGCTTGTAATTATTGTAAGTAATTTCATGATAATTATTCTATTTTTTGAAATACTTATAATTAAATTTTAGCTTGCAATGTATTGTTAGTTTATGAGTTTCTAATTCTATAAGTATAATTTAAAAAAATTAAAGCTGTGATATGTATTATTTTATGTATGCATTACTTTTATTTTTACATTTTTAATTGTTATAATTTTGTAAGTTCCAAATTCTTAATGTGGTATTAATATGAATGAGAATTCGCTTCTCATCTAACGGCCTAATCGTTTTTACCGTCCAATAAAATGAAGCCAAATTATTTATTATTTAGGTTCAATATAATTAGTCATCTTGACCAATAATTCAATTGTTAAGTTATTATTATCGATTTTTCAGACCAGATCCGGTATCATCTTTTGCACAAAATACATTTCGATCTCAAATTTTGGTGAAATAGTTAGGGAACAAAAATTACGCATGTGGAACAAGGAAAAATTCAAGATATACTCCCTACTAAAGAAATCTTCTCAAGATTAGATACATCTAATAAAATTTATTCCCCTCTCACCCTGAGATTTACAACGCCATTACAAATTAAATTAAAAAACGAAATTATTACACTTGAACCAAAATTTAAATACGCATTATGCGCCCTTCTTTATTGAGAAGGGCTTTCTTCAAACTCATACGCACGTCTCTTTCCATCTTACACAAAGCACCAAAGTAAGAAAGGGATGTAAGTTACTTTGTATATATAAAGAAAGATTTTATCCAAAGCCCCTCAGGAAGTTTGAAATTGCTATTGTAGCAAAAAGGATTATATGTTAGTGCTACGCCGTAGCGTATCTACGTCGTAGTGGGGGCGTATTCTGGTGGCTACGAAGGCTTGCAATAACAGCCCGCATTGGTTTCTGTGATATTATTTCAATAGTTTTGAGATAAAGTTAATTTTACGAGATAGTTATCGTTCTTATATCTGTTTAAACCTTTGGTTTGATTGAAATGTCTAATAGTACACTTATAATATTTTTAAAACTTGTGAGTATAAAAAGATTAGCGCATTTTTTAAACAAATGTCATAGATCGACTCGTGGCGCTCGTATAAAACAGTAAAATAAAAACTATTATGTAGAAATGACAAAATTAGATCAATCAGCATAAAATAAAAATATTATTTTCAACTTAAAATTTAGAATTCAATAGAATGCACTAAAAGTACTTTGATTTGTTAATGAAATAAAATTCGAAACATGGCGACCGTTCTGAACAATTTGCAATTTAAATGACAAAATAAACATTCCTATATCGCAGGAGAGCACGGCCGGCGCGAAGCGGCCTTAATCCGGGAAAAGCCGGGTAAATACGACCGGATCCGGTGGCCGGGTGCGGCGCGGCGATACGCCCGGCCTAGCCCGCCACTAATCCCCCGGTTTAAATTCTGATAATAGCTCCCTCCCACCTGTATTAACTCCTAAGATGGTGTATATGGGAATTTGTGATTATTAAGTTCTAAAAAGAAAACTCAAAGTTACACTGTCGAGTTATTTCTTTATTTGTAATATATTTGTAATATTTCATGACTTACATCTTACATAAAAATGATACTTCAGAAAAATCGCGGAGTCATATGAGCGTGACATGTTCAGTCCAAAATAAATATGGTAACAAAAACAGCTGTTAGGAATGGTATTGTTTAAACAAATTTACAAATTGATTTATTTTAAAACATTTAAATGGAAAGCATTCAAAATTTCAGTTCATTTGAGAGAAAGCTTAGGTCAGGAGCAAACTGGATGAATTGACAGGATTATCATTCTCTCACTACCTGAGTTTCACTTGAAAGATACAGCAGTGAGGATATATTAATTTTAAAAAATAATAAAGTGTCATCACAGTCACGGATGACTAACCAAGTTACAAACCTAGATCAAACACCATTATTTTACATATCTGCCACCATCACCATTACGCATTTCAAATTTAAGGGTCCCACGTCCGCATAATCCGGCGCGGCGTGCATAACGGGATCGAAAATGAAACATAAATTGCTGAGACGGACTATTCGGACGATTAAACCCATTAACATGGAGCACGGGTCACCGCGGAGCGGGACCGGAGTGTCCCTGTCCAATCAACAAACCCTTTTATGTCGACACAAACGTAAAAAGATCCCCAGCATCCGTCAGATCAGTGACGGCGTTCGTCCGACGTGCAGGTCTTTCTAGTTTGGGTGGCGTGTATCAGGATTCATGATAGGAGCGCCCCTGTACGCCCCCGCTCTCAGATATACGGTAACGATCGCACCACAATACCCATAGACAATAAATACGACGCATACGCGACTACATATGCCTGAGGCGCGTACAACCACCCACCAACAGTATTTGTATTGTTTATGCCACATTAAATTGTTAGAATGTTGCCCCGTTATTGCCGAAAGCGTATTTGGTTCGCGTATCGTTACTGTAACGTATACGTGGCGTATATTTGTTCTGGCTGTTTCGCTATGTAGGCATAATAAATATAGTTAAGCCATTGACCTCGATTGGTTGTTAATCATCGGCACATTGAAGGCCTAAGTTAAGTTACAGTGAACGTTTCCAGGCTGATGACAATGATGATATCGATGCCAGGTCGTATAAGTTGGTTTTGACTGGACACCATCAAAATAAAAAAGCACGTTACTATCTCGTAAAAAGGTTAGATATTGCAATGTTTTCTCGTTGCTTCTGCTGCCAACCATGACATGACATATCAACGACATTGCGCATTGTTACGCTTGTATGGTCTCATTCATGCCATGAATCATGTAATTGAAAACAAAGTTGAAAAGCTGAATTTTTCTATTCTAAAAATATATTCATTATTGGCGGAGGTATCAGGTAACATACATTTAAAAAATTTAAATTTTAAAATCATTACGGTTTAATCCCAGTCTAGTTTTAATAGTTTAAAAATCTATTGTATTTAGTACAAATTAAAGCTACCTACTCATTTCAACCTAAACGCAATGAATTGTATGTATACTAACTCATTAATAAAATATAACTGATAAGAAAAAGAAAACTGATAGCCGATGGCAGTAGAAATAAAAAGCTCAGGTTTGAACGCGAATCTAAAAACTTTATCGAATTTGATAAAGCAAAGAAAATACCTCGAGGACTCATTATACAACTACTTATGGCTTCATTATTAAAGCTAAAAGCATTCCGGTCATTAGCAGATTATGCCGGCTTGCGTGATCACAGCACATAAATCTGAGACCATGCGTGCTACAGTTCAAAATGATATCATTAAAATATTTGAAAGATTAATTTTTCCGTCAATTTCCGAAGTTCACTCAACGGAGAGTCCGTTAACTAACTTATGAAATAAATAGTATTTTTAATTATTAATAAGTTTTGCAAGAAATTGTATTTATCGCAGAACAGATAAAGATATTATAGTAAAAACGATCAACACATTATTTATGGGCTTTCAGTCATAAATTTTGAAATCTTGCGCTACATCACTGTAAAATATTCAATTAAGGTTGTATTATTTCGATTCAAGTAAGTGGTATGTATTTTTATTTTGCCTCGGGTTGTGATTCACTAGAACCTTCACATTATGAGGTTGTTACATTCAAAAAAACATTGAGAGTGCCAGAACAAGGACAAACATTCATTGTAACATTCTTCTATCCTCCAAAAAATTCTCTGTCAAGGGAGTGTGTCCTCGCAATTTAAAAAAAATCTATCTCACCGACTCTGTGACCCCGCAAAGGAAGTGATCGACTCAGGAAGCGATAGGTGTAAGGTGTTACGGATGGAGTCGTATCGATAAACACGAAAGGATGCCATACAACTGCCTTATTTCAATAACAATGTCTTCTCACAAAGGGACCCGTACGTAAGTGCGTTTATTGTGAACCTTCGTCGTTACTATTCGAACAAAATTCACTGGCGAACTGGATTCGGTTTGTTTCCATATTGTTCTTACAATATGCTTCTGTATCTATACATTTATTTTGGCATTGTCGTTTTAAGAAAGAAAATAGTAAGAAGTCTAATGATTCATTGGCAGTTTCCTGTCCATAGTAAGATATTATGTTCATCTACAATTATTTTTGAATGTGGTACACAATGGGTAAAAAGTTTTAAAAGCAAATCTGTAAAACTCAAACCGCTATAACGGTGGGAATTAGCCGTAGAAAAAGAATAAATAAGAAATTACAATTCCATGTATGAGTATGGAATATAATGCCAATGAGTTAATTGCAGAACTTTGATGGGAGGAACTAAAGAGAAATATATAAGATTCTCTATGACGGTGGCGCCGCAGTTCATTCTACTCCTAACTTGGTGGTAGTATACGTGACGTCCTCTATCTCACTCTGCCAAGAACTCGTCTATCCGGACCCGGACGTTCCGTTTACCGATGTAACCAAAGTAATAAAAATAAAGCATTATTCAACAAGCCGTATAAACGTCAAAAGGAATGCCTACTCGGAATAATTTCCACGCGAACACCTACAAACATTTCCATGCATAATGCTGGATGGAATGGAATATGGAATATATGGAAACAAGTTCATAGGTTATTGGGATTAGTTTTCTGAGATATTGAATGGCAGTTTCTCTGGCTTCCCTTCAATAAATCTTAATAACAAATAGGTAAAAGGTTATCGATCTCTTGTTATATGTAAGTGCATAATTAACTACTTAATTATTTCTTTTTCCACACCGGTAAAAATCCACCAGAGCTAAAGAGTTTTATTTTTGGTGCTAAGAATAATGGTGGCGTTAGGTTAGGTAGTGATTTGAAAATGTCACTTCGTGAATATATTATGTCGTCACAGTAAAAAGATTCAACATGAGTGCATTTGTATGAATGAAACAATCACGATTCCAAAAAAATAATGTCTGTAAAAATTATATGATCACACGCAACATCTCATTTTTGAACGTTTAACGCCATCTATCCGATCGGGCGCTAAAAACGATTATTGGATAATATGGAGTATTGGATAACGCAACATTATATCATACACGAAATGAGAGAATTAATCGCATTTTTGTATGTATTCTACTCTAAAAGATTGTATTAATATTTATTTAAATCTTTTTTACATTGTAAAATTTAAAACCTCATTATATTTTGCTATCATGTACACTGTACATTTACTATGAAATAAAATTACTGATTGATGTAAATAATTATTTTATAGGATGTCTTATGAAGAGAGTTTTCACTTGGCCTTCATCTCACCTAAGTAAGTGATGAAAAGCCTGCTCTCCCATAAGCATCAATCTGTCTGCTGCTGCTGCTTCAAGCTGCTGCAAACTGAAATCTAGTGGATTATAAATGCATTGTATTACTTGAATTAGCAGTAAAATTATAACACTTTTAGAAAAGCAACCAGGAACCGGATAAATTTAACCAAAATTATACCTGGTTTACTTCACTCAACAGTAACAAAACTATCACGCCGAATAATATTATATATAAATAAATGTATTTGATTACGTTTCAAAAAAAATGTACAAAAATTTGATTGATTTAGTTTGTTAATAACTTTATTACGGACCTATTTTGTCAAGCTGTAAGCTACACTCCGCGAATGCGTGTAGATTAAAGCTGTTATGCGTGAGTGCTATTGATAATCAACGCACTGTAAAATGGGAAGTTATAACTTCATACACGTGCCGTGTGGTCACTTGGGAAATTCAACAGCTACATTGTACATTTGCATGGAGGCTGACCCTTCCTTTACTGCCGTTAACATAGCCCCATTCGAATGATATTTGCATGTAATTGTAATACATTGTAGTGCCATGGGAACGGATGAATGGACACCGACTGAGTACATGGAATTATGTATTGCATGGCACAGTGCCATATGCGAACGCTCGTATGCTTTGTTTGGCCAATGGCCCGTTTGTTTTGGTTTGAAGTCTGATTGTGTTTTCGAAAACTTAGATGTTAATATAGTTTGGGTGAAATCGTTAATTAGGGTTCCGTACCCAACGGGACCCTATTATTAAGACTCCGCTGTCCGTCTGTCTGTCTGTCACCAGTCTGTAACTCATGAACCGTGATAGTTAGACAGTTGAAATTTTCACAGATTTAGGCAAAAGAAATTGACTTTTGCACTCACAATGCACTATAAAATTATATTAACATTTTGATTATGGACATGTAAGCTTAAATCTTTATTGGCTGCTGTTTCTATCAGTTGGAAATGAATTTTAGTTGGTTATTTAAGATGGAAATAAAATCAAAAGAGTCTGTGTGATCAATATATGATTACTTAGTTTCAAATTTCTACATGTTATTATTACAATTACACACTACATTCAGCATTATCTAAAAATTAATACACCTAGATCTAAAAGACTAGTGACCCGCACTTGCTTTGCACGCTTGCAATATACTGAAGTTATGTAACTTAGGTTCTAGGTGGCTATCAATATGATCATGCACCAAATTCTAAGTAAGACCTCTAGCAATACTACTTTTAACCGCATCTTATTTCGTGCAGTAGTTTTTCAATTATGCGATTACAAACATACAGACAAAAACATTCTAAATATCATTGTTTTGACATCTGTTGCTCTTTTTAAGACCTCAGGTAGTCTTTCTGAAATATATTTTATTTACAGACAGCGGCTAATTTCAATTTTATTATATGGATATAATAAATAACATATACATTGATTGGATGGTCAATCGAAATTTGTATAGCATTAATGTATTTTATTGTGTAGAGTTACCACTACGTATATTTCCTCTCAAACAAAGCTATGGGCGTCCTGCTCATTACTTAACAAACACTAATATGCAATGATGTAAACTCTACTATAAAACTTCGGTATTTTCATGTTTTCTTTTTGTTCTTCATCTCATTTGATAGTGGCCCCATGTTCCATAGTTAAGAGCTCGTATCCCTTAGAAATACAACTGTGTTATCAGCACGTTATTTTGACGGCATATTTAAATGATGTGTTATATACTGGACAGAAGAATCTACCCATATCCTACTAGAAACCAAGTTTAGTACGAGATAGGTTTCTACCACACCGGGAATAGAATCCGTTGCCTCCAGATCAACACTCCGACTCCGTGCTTGAACCACTAAGCAACAGAAGGGGCCGATTAGCGTTAGGTGAAGGCGACTACATCATGGTACTAGCTTTGATATATAGTAATGATGGCGGGCGTATCTAAGCATAGGCCAGTAGAGTGTGCACAAATCGTCTTCGATTCGGTTCGACATAACATTATACATCGGAGTTATAATTTGTAAGGCCATCGCCTCGTCCGAGGTCGAGGCGAGAGGGCCGAAATGCGTAACTTCCGTTTTCCGCGGCATTGGGCACAATTTGAAATATTTTACTGCTGTTGTAACGACTTGATGGCGCTGCCGAGGGCCACTTATATATCTCTTTTATCTTTTGTTGGCCCTCTCCCCTTTTGCCCTCTGCCGGATAAAAGTTTCCAAAACGGAGGGATTTTTGAGCGTGGAATTGTTGCGAGTGGATTATGGTCGAGTTTATTTTACTGGTGTTATAGAGTCGAGATATTCATTCAAGTGTCCCTGATATCAGTTTGATGTGTTTGTCGTTTGTGAATACAAGGAGAGTCGTATATTGAAATAATATGTTTTCTTTGTTCGCGTGGGAAACACAGATAAAATAGCTATGATCTATGTAAACATCACTTTTTGAAGTATTCAGTTTTGATTTGTTTCGCAACAACGCTTCTGCATATTATAATCAATTGATCACACATATTTTTGTTAGTAGTATTTACAATTACAGGTGGTTAATCATGTAGAAAGCTGCCAAGGTTTAGGTATACGTGACGAAACAAATTAACTCTTAAATAATACCAGTTGCCAGAGCATCTGATTAAGGCAACTGGTGACCACTGAAGTGGCCTCTTTCATTGGCAAAGGTATCGCCACTCAGCGTGGCATACCTCTTCGTTTTCGACGATATTCTTTTCACAAAGAAATACCGTAATATAATAAGCCAGGGTTTGAGCTCTAGGGACATTTCCATTAGGCGAAGTTATCCACGATCGACACATTGCCCGAGAAAAGCTGTTCAGGTCACAGAACCAACAGCATTAAATCAGAAAATAGCATGGCAGCCCGGTCTGCGTTCTAACAAAACAGAATTAAATTATGAACCAGATAACTTTTTAGGTCATAGGTTATTTGATATTGACATCTATCTGACTGTCAATATGAAAACATTGAAATTTTCGTAGCAAATACTAAGAACACCCAGCAAAAGAAGAGAGTTTTGACTGAAAGTAAAATCGATTGAAATAGTTGATTTTCAAAATGAAGTGAATATTGATTATCTTTATGCTACAATATATTATCATACACGCCCACGACCCTTTACCCAATGAAATATTTTAGAGAAGCGATAGCAATCCAGCTTGCTCAACTAAATTCCCTACCCTTTGCTAGACCGACAAAATTATGTTGTTCTACAAAAGGTTACCTACTCCATCGTAAACAGGTATCTACCTTCATAAAGCTATCTGGTAGTTAGATAAATCCCGCAGGCAAGATGGCTAAATCAAGTCGCTATCTGAGTTGCGATCTCTCCAATATATCCTCTATGTGGGTAACTCCCGCGGTTCACTTGTTTTCTATGAGTTGTTTTTGTTGTGTTTTATTAACTTTGTAAAGGATAGTTAAATAAAATTTCAAATTATTTCACATGTATTACACACGCTTGCGAGCGAAATTGAAAAGTGACCATTTGTGACCAGTGTTCACTGTTAAATTTTTCGCTTAATTTAAGTAACATATGATTATACACCATTTTTTAAACAATTTCTTCATCGTTGTTAGTGCGGTACAGTTTTCAGAGAAATGACATACATTTTTCTTCTTTCGACTGTCCATCTTCACCTAACAGTGTTTTATAATTATTATGTCACATGTCATAGGATGGTTATAGGGATAAAAATGACTCGCTAACTTTAAATTCTTGCAAGGAAGAAAATAATATACTCTCTACATTGTTAATTATTTTGAAATTATTAATCTGGTTAGTGTTTTTGCTATACAACACTTTTAATGGAAATGAGCCTGTTTGTAGCTCTAAATTAAAATAATAATTAAAAATAAATTGTACTAAAATACACTAGCAACGTAAAAAACTCTTTATATTAAATACCTAAACAAAATATAGATTATTTTTGAAAGAGAGGGTTTTTCTTCAATTTTTAATTTGTTTTCTATATTAATTAGGCTCTCACGTCTGGTTAAAAAAATCAGCAAATTTACCGTATACAATTTAAAGCTTTAATGGTAATTAATTATTAAAATAAATTTAAGTTAGCTCATACCATTAAGATCCCTTTAAGTAATCTTATCTAATCAAATCACATCATTGACAGTCATTACCTACCATTGGTTTTAATCCATTTTTTAAATCAAACTATAGGTACCTAACACGAGTTTCTCGAGTAAAACAATAAATAGTCATAGTTCCCATTATGATTGTTATTATAGCGAATGAAATGATTGTAAATTATGACATAAAATTACAAAACAAATATCAGGTTACTGTATAGTGCTTGCATAATAATATGTTTCAATTATTGGCGCTATTCTTTTGTGATAATGGTGACTTCATTGTTTGTGTTGCTGAGCGTCACACAAATGCTATTCTAAAATTCAGTCTAGTTCTTCATTTGCAACTCATAACCGGTGCACAACGATGAAATACGCTTGACCCAGTCATTAACATGTCGTAATACTACTTTATTGAACACAACTGGTTTCTATCTCCTGCTTTATTGCTAATGTATTCATTACATTATAAGTCCTTTCCCATCGTATTATACTTATAATTCCTTTATATAAATAACAGTCCCTAGTCCGGCGCATAACTTACGATGAACAAAACTATCATTCAGGCAAAAAAGGAAAATATGGCTACACGTTTTTTATTTTCGGTAACATCTTGATTAAGTGGGGACCACCTGCTTGGGCTCGGTCCTTAGGGACGATAAATAAGTCTTGAAAAAATATTAATGGTGACATAAACTATAAGGTGAGGTTGTGGACGGCATGGCCGCTGTTGTTATAAATCGGAAGGGTTGTATTACTTTATGTGGAACGGAGCGCTTTGTTCTCTACCGAAAATTAAATGGCGTCGCGTTTCTTGAAAAAACTAAACTTTTTAAAGTTACATTGCGATAAACTATAAAAATCCGGTTCAATCTACTGAGCTTTTCAAAGTTTTAGTTGAAGTATATTTTTTCTTGAAAAAAGATGTCAGGCTAAAGTAAGACAGAAGATATGTTTAAGATTAAAGAAAATACAAAAGAATATATTACGCTACCATTAATTTCTGAATGATACAATAGCTCTTCAAAAAATACATTCTATATCACTTTGTCGGTAACAACAAAAGAGAGAGCAGTGCGTTCAAAATGAACGTGCAAAATTACATTTCACACACATCAAAAGATACCTTTTTTTTGCTTACATTGTGGTCGATTTTAAATTACCCCAAAAACACAATGCACCACTCCAGGTAAGTAGTAGGGAATGAAATTTCAAAATGGCTTCCCTATATTATAAATCAACGAAGACACTTTTCTATGTTGCATCTAATCGCAAATTTATTGTTCCGAGGCGCTCAGTGGTACGAATTAACAATAGCTGTAGTATTATTAGTTTACTATTGAGATATAAATTCATTGTAACATTAAATCACTGAGGTCGTCACATATGAGCTTTTATGAGCGTCGCAGCAATGAAGCGGTTTCCATTCCCTCGCCATAATGGTTTGAATGCCACTGTAAATTGATTTTTATACTTTGTTTGACGTAAATGATTGACATGAGAGCTTCGAATTTAGGGAAACAGTGTACTCGACGGGTTTACGACCTGAGCGACACTTTGGTCGATAAATTTATCTGTTGTGGGATATTTGGGCAATTTTATGAGTCATTTGGTGGTACTAAATGTCCCGTGTTGGTCGTATTGGTGTATCAAGTTGCATCTTTTGATTGTTACGATCGGAGCTACTGTTCAATCCACCAATATAGGACACTCGTGGAGTTGAATTTACGGTTACATTTAATTTCCTGTTGACACTTCCGGGTCTGACATACAAAGCTGAATATTTTATTTGATAACCTCGTAATTATTAGCCGTCTTGTTAGTCCAGCTAAAAGCTTGGAATTTTTACTGTTCGACTGTTTTGTTAATATATTTTATAGCGAATGATCTCTGTAAATAGTCAAATGAGACGTTTGTTTCTTATATATGTTAAGTGGTAAGCCCATATTGTGAACCTATTTTTACGAAAAATGAAACTCGCTACTACAAAGGATATTAAAAAACCGGCCAAGTGCGAGTCGGACTCGTACACTCGTTTGTTTTCTTGCTTTTCCTTACTTTACACTGAGATAATTTCTGAAATACACGTGGATGAAATCGCGGGCAAAAGATTTAGAAAGGTGAACCAATACTTTTAAAAATGTTTTATCATTTAGAATAATTACTTATAATACAAAATTACTTTTTACAGTCCTTAAATTCTGCTGCTGAACATAGACCACCCCAAAAAAGCCATTTAACATTCATATTAGTTGTTTATGATCGCATTAAATAATTCAACGTGTGACATTTATAACTATTTATTTTATTTTTATGTACTCATTGTACAATGAGTTCTAACTTGGCCTGCATCTCCCCTAAATGTTTAAAATTAGGAAGATATTTGAACTATAGTAACTCTGAGGTGATTCAGTGATGACATGACAACATAATTTCTTCAGTTATATTGGTTCTCTACTCTCAAAAGACTAAAATTTAAAGCATAATTGATAAAAAGTTACGTCTATTTTGCTGAAGTGTCCACGCTAGACATGACATTATGGTCTCTCAAAATATAATTTATTAAGGTTTCTTTTTTCTCACAGACTCACAGAGCTGGCAACGTAGCATCCTCCACGAAGGCTTCGCGGGAACAACATCAGTCTCCAACCCGGCGCCGCCCAAGCCTCACTCTCTCCTCCCATTGGCCGCCAACTCTCCGCCCATATCCTCCTACAATTATATTTATAATGCACTAGATGAAATAATTTACATTTCACTTCGAATTTGCGACCATTCTGAGGGTAATTGAAAATTTGTTGTATCGATCTTCAACTGCCTAGCCATGGCTATTGGATCGTTAAGTGATTGCTTGAATTTGGGAAACGAGAAAGTGTTTCCCTTTTAATTGTTTTTGTTGTTGTTAAAATGTAGAAGACAATATTAAAAGCACAAAGATACTTGTTTAATGTGTTATGTTCAATATGTTGTTATGTTTACTTAATATTTAAGTAAAATATTTTACTTAGCGGGAATTCACTCAGAATGCTTCCATACGAATTTAGCACCCAAAGAAAGAAGTCATCACTAAAAATCACGTTAGATTTCTTACGTTTCAAACGAATTAGCTAAATATGAAGAGAAGGTTTGAGTTACTTAGGTATGTGATTTCTAAGCTCATACGGAAGCTAAAACTATGACATTTCAATAGAAAATTTCTCGATAACTTTAATGTTTGAAATCCCCTCTTCTGAAATACTTTTTTCATTCACATCACCGTGCTTCAGAAAGATTTATATTTAAATTTGATGCTAATTTGTATGTAAACTCAGTACCTAGTAACTATTAAAACAATGTTACCCTACAACGAAACAGTTTTAATGAATGCCCGATGTGTCTTGTAACATACGTCATTTGCTGTTTATTACCTTATAGATATGGCTTATGATTAGGTATTTCTAAATCAATGATCGTGTAAACGCAACGCCTTCCTGTTTAATGTGTAATTCATCATCTACCTATACAATCATAGTGGTATGTACTACACCACTACAGATGGATTTATGACAATGGGTCTGTCTCATTTTATTTCAATTATTTTTAGTTGATGTTTCAATGAAGAGGAAGTAAAAAGAACTTTGAGGAAGACTTTGACTTTAATGAAGAAAAATATAAAATTCTTGCCTTATAAGATGGTAAAGAAAATGACGCAAAAAGTGATAAGTGGTGTACCACCAACAAATGTGAGATCTTAAATTCAAAAAGAGAATATATTTTCATATATTTATTTCTAAAAGGCTTACTTTAGTCCGCTTATGCATCATGCATGCACCTTCCGAACCGAGAACTATTGTGGCTTCTTTTTTGTATTTATTTCTTCTTGAATCTTGTTTGTCTTTCTGTATTGTGTTTGTCGATAAAAATATGTTTATGTCTATTGAAACAAACAAAATTTAAGATCGTTTTTTTTCAGTTTCGTGTCTTAATTATTTAATATAATTAAATAGACATATTTGCCAATATGTAGAGTTGTATGAAGACGATGGTTCAGTGTTGACCTCATCTCCTTGTTTGGTGAATAGAGGAGTTCCGCAGGGGTCAATCTTAGGGCCGCTTCTTTAACACGCTTTTATTAGCTTCACCTGTATGTTTGTGGGCTTGTGAGTTTGTGGGTTTGTGAGTTTTTAATTCTCCTTCAACTCCGTCAACTGTTTCAAGCACTGTAAATACCATTTATATGCCGATGATGTACAACTGTATTTATCTTTTAAACCAGCGGAAGTGGAATCGGCAGTCGCTAGAATCAACGATGATTTGAATCAAATAGTTAATTGGGCAAGTAATAATTATCTACTCTTGAATCCAGATAAGTCTCAGTTCATGATACTTGGAACACATAATCAAATTCACAAAGTTGCAATAAAAAAACCAAAAATTTTTATAATGGGCAAACCTATCGAACCTACAAGTGAAGTACGTAACCTTGGACTAATTATGGACTCTAAATTGCGTTTTGAGGCCTACATACTGGAAGTGGTAAGAAATTGTTTTTACCGCCTAAAAATATTATATAAGATACGGAGTTATTTGAGTACAGAAATTCGTATAAATCTAGTCAATACTCTCATCCTTTCTAAATTTAACTATGCGGACACCGTTTATGGTCCTAGACTTCTTTCTAAGACTAGAAATTTAATTCAGAGAGTTCAGAATGCGTGTGTGAAATTCTGTTTTAATGTGCAACCGAGGAGTCACGTCACACCCTTCATAAATAATGTTGATATGCTTAAAATGGCTTCTAGGCGCTACATCCATATTGCCACTCTGTTGTTTGGCGTTATAAAAACCCGTAAACCAGTGTACTTATTTGATGAGCTTACCTGGTCCAATAGGCAGCGTCTAGCGCTTCTGAAAGTTCCGACGCATAGATCTGCTGCATTTAAAGGTAGCTTTAAATACACAGCCAGTAAGATATGGAACAACATCCCTCCCCCTCTACGGGAATTGCAGTCTGTTTCCAACTTTAAACGGAAAATAAAAGTGTATGTTTTAGATTTGCAAAAGCAAGGCGTTACTGATCATTTTATATAGCTACCTGTTTTAGATGATCGTTAAGTTCACATAGTTTTGTTGTTATATTTTGTTTATACAAAAAATTTATGAGGTCGATTGGAGCTAGTGTTTAGATTGTTATGTATGTACGAGGTTTTAAGACTAATTACGTGATAGGTGCCAGCTGAAAACCAGAGCTGTGGCCTCCTGCCGCAGCAACATGCTGAGCTGGTCACCTTTTTAAAACTTATAAATTTTGTTTAATATGTTTCTATTTAATTTTAAGTTGTTCTTCTTTATTTATTTTTTATTGAGTGTGTGTATTAGTTTTAGGCAATTAGGTTTAACCAAAATTTGTAATTTTTAAATAAATGTTTTTTCTATTCTATTCTATTCTATATAGTAAAAATTAATGTTTATTATTGCAAGATACATGTACATTTATTGCACCACAGCAATAAATAATATCATGTCTCACTCATGTTTAATTGTTACAATTTCAAGTTTACAAGCAAAACTACAACAACTCAGGAGTTCATTACCACCTATGTACTAGCCAGCAGTACTCCCTCTAACGAACTGGAAGCCAATAAACAACCGATACAATACTAATAAACTAAGAGAGGGTTTAATTGGCTCCACGATATAGATTTTAATTGGTCGTAAATCGGTGTACTCCTTAATGGGTCTTGTCTCTGTGAAATCCACAAATCAGCATTGGATTAAGATTTTTTCTCTTACAGATAAATGTGACAGCTGATATATAGTCCGGAATGTTTTAATGGAAGTGCCTGATAGGTATTCGAGAATCTGTAGGCCTGATACATAATTTTGTATAATTTTATAGCTGTTGTTTTTCCCTTCATTGCGTTCATATTTAAAGACAGGTTCAGTATGGAACGACTTGAAAAAGGAAATGTCTAAGGTTACAAAGAGTAAAATATAACACTTATCTTTCTTAATCATGACTGGGTGATCCTATATTGCCACATGACGCGTATGTATTGTATTTAAAAGCGGTAACACTATAAGTTATCATTTAGCACTCGTGTGGTGATAAAGGAATACACATTGAAAACTAGCAACTTAGTGGTTGTGAAGGCTAGCTTAGACTGGATAAAGATAATATATAATTATTTAATTTATTCATTCTAACACAAATAGTCCGTAGACGAACGAAGGTCACCGACATAGCTCGACGAGTCAGTGAGCTGAAGTGGCAATGGGCAGGCCACATCGCTCGAAGAACCGATAACCGGTGGGGAGTAAAGGTTCTCGACTGGCGACCACGTACCGGGAAACGTCTACCAGGCCGTCCCCCTACTAGATGGACCGACGACCTGGTTAGAGTCGCAGGGAGTCGCTGGATGCAGGTGGCTCGGGACCGGTCGATGTGGCGTACCATGAGGGAGGCCTATGTCCAGCAGTGGACGTTTCCCGGCTGATGATGATGAACACAAATATTGCCTTTTTTGACATGCAAATTTTAAACTAAATAAAGGTAGAAATACAGATTTTAAAATTACGTTCTTTTTACAGCAACGCAACGCAATAATATAATATCCAAAAAATGACAAGTCAAAAGATTTGTAAACATGTACGAATATAATTTCAAAATGTAATAACTATACACATATTAATATTGCTTCTGGGAATTATCCATTATAATTTACTAAATCCGAAGGTTTGTTTGATTGTCCTTCATATTCTTGACAGACAGAGAGAGAATTATCGATTTGGGAAACATTATCTTGAATCGAACAAATATTTTCTTACCGCCCATGGGATAATTTCTCGAGTCGCAGATGCAGCCACGAAAAAAAAAAACACAGAGGAAATAAAAATACTAGGAGTATTATAGGACTGTAACAAAAGTATATTAGTGTATCGAAAACATTTACAGTAACTAAACGCATACACTGTCTCTGTTCCGTCGTGGGTTACAGAACGGAAGTCACCCATATACCTATATAAAACAGTAAGATGAAACTATTTGAAACTATTTGTGCTAAAGATATAACATTTCACCCGGGTATATTCTGTTACACAGTAAAAAAAATAAAAAATAAAAAATGTTTTCAAAAAATTAATTTTTAATATTCCATTCTAGCATTCTTTGCGATGCATGGTGATTTGCTAGCAAAAATTTCTTGCTAAATTTATTTTATTACAATGTTTTTAAGAAGGATGTAATTAGTGCAGTAATTATCAAAAAATATGATACCGAATAACAATGTCGGGAAATAAGTAGTAGGTAGTGGACATACACATCATAGTGAATCACAATTTTTATTTTTTAGAACTTTATGTTTAATATTGCCATATCAGGACTATTAGCTGCATAACGACTAATTGTGGCTTACACTAAAGTTGTACCTTTATTTTAGGTAATTACTTATTAAAGCCTAAATCTTTTTTATTAATTTTAATAAATTTTGGTAAAAGACATAATGTACGGGAGCATTTTGAGTGAATTCTCGTTAAGTATTCATTAGAAAAATATGAAAATACTTACTTAAATCATATCTCTTGAACGAAACAACTAGGACCGTACCTATATGTACTCAAGCAGCTACACAGGGGCACTAAAGACGATTTAATCAAGCGATAAAACTATCGTAGCCCAACTGATCGCGCGATCTGATAAAAACTAGCTCCCTCCTTCTGGTAGTTGTTTTTTGTCTGAATAAGATTTGCCTTACGAGTAGGTGCTTCGTTAAAACGTCAATTAATTTGTTATATTCTTTCAGAAACACATTTAGAACAAGAAACAAAACAGTAATTTTTATATGGAATTAAAAAATTGTTTAAATGAGACATAAATACAAAAACACATAATAAATAATTTCAGATTATTGTTCACCTTTTACTTCATTGGCGAGGTGGTTTACCGTAATCATCAAGCTTGAGCGATGGATTGTTGATCGTAGTAAGATGTTGAAGTATTGTGTTTTTCTTTAGTTAATACTTAAACCACACGCCCGCAGAGATATCCTATTCTAAGGCTGAGACTACTACTACTACTACTACTATACCGTATGACTGACAATACAGATTTTTGAAAAGCTAGACACAGAGCTAGTAATTACGTCTTTATTAAACTTTTTCATTTTATTACAAACTAGCAGCCCGTCCCGGCTTCGCACGGGGTAGACAATTATTTATTTTTGGAAATTTGGATATAAAACACTTTTTTTTTACAAATATTTTTATTTATTAAAAAATTATTATTTATTAATTATATATTTAAAAAAAATTATTTCAGTGCCCCCTCCATCCCGCCCGCCGCGATGCCCGGCGCGCTTTTCAGACTGCATCGCAAACAACGGCCACGGCGCTATGGCGGTTTTGTTTACTGTTTGAATTTTTTTATTCGTAATATCTTTTGAATGGAAAGTCCAATTTAAATAATTTAAAAACTATTTTATAGGTAGTTAAATGGTCTTGACCATAAAATAATTTATTTGGATAAGGATTAATATAAACACATAAATAGCATGGTTTGAATTTGGTTAGCATTTTCATTAATGTTTAAAATGAAAAAAAATGTTGTAGTGACATAACTACAATAGTTGGACATATGCTACCGCGGAGTTTTTGTAGACATTATGATGTTCTTCAATATTGTTGTACATTATTTTGTTCTATCGCTAATAGTTTCGGCAGCGCATTCGACGAAATACATTTTAAGACTCATTTTTCTACACCTTCAGTTACATTGTTCAAATTTTACCAAGGATCCCTAATTTTTTTCAAAATGAAATGTAGCCTATGTCAAATTGGAAGAATGTAGCATTCTATTGGTGAAAGAGTTTTTTAAATCGGCCCAGTACTTTTTGAGCCTATTCATTACAAACATACAAACATACAAAAATAGTTACAAATCTTTCCTCTTTATAATATTATTGTAGATGGGTCTTCATTCGTCGTTCATCTTCTATTATATATTTATACTTTTGATTGTCATTCTTTTTAATATGAATTTAGGGTAAGCTGTGGATACCTATAATTAAGTTAACATTTTTAGTAATAAGTTATGTAAGTTTGTATGGGTTTGGATTGTAACTTGTTGGTGTCTCGAAATAAATAAATTTAAATTAAATCATACCTGATTTTAATTGTCATATAATACCAATTAATCTTTCTCAGTCAGAAGCCTCACTTAAATATACTTATGTCTATCACCTATCTGTGTTTCTATAAATAATGTCACTAGACACACAAACATATAAAAAGCAGCCAAGTGCGTGTTGGGCCACGCGCAGTGTAGGGTTCCGTACTTGCCCTTCAGAATAAGTTCAAAAGTCTAATGAAAAGTAATTTTGAATGAAATTTGTACGAATTATCATTTTGACATATCCAATGATATGTTATTCATTCTTTGGTCGACTATTACTCGTTAATCTGTGAAGCCACCTTAGTCGTGATAGTGTTAGACCTTTTTAGTTCAGTAAAATGTATTTTATCACGTAGAGAAATTCTGCGCATAGCTCGTTCCATTGCTCGCTGAGTAACTTGCTTGAGCTTGTTTATTCGGCCCACAGTAAAACACCACGTTTCGGTTCCGTATCATCACTGGCAACCGCCAGGTTGAATTGCCGTTGGTGGTAGCCGCATCTCTGCCGGAGATTCTTCGCACCCCCTGCCCCGCCGTAACCGTGACCGCTACCGTAGTCAGGAACAGCGGGGCCGCCGGGGACTGGGGGCCGTAGTAATGGGCGTATTTCCATTAGGGTATCTGGCATAATCATCACGCTTGCCAGACGGGTTGGTGATCGCAGTATTCGGTTAAATATCTGCAAGTGGAGGCTGCTTCCCCTCCCGCCAGTATTGTATTTCCCTTAGTCACCTCTTACGACACCCACGGAAAGAGATGGAGTGGTTCCTAAGTCGGAACCATACGGCACAATACTCTTACCAAATTACAGCTTTCCAGCAGTTAGGGTCTCTGATATAAGCCGCGGACGGAGATACGGACAGAGCGAAACTATAAACCCTAAAACTGTTACAATTTATTCAGGTAAGATTTTATATAATAGGAGAATAAAGAACGAGTATGTAGAAGATAGG
This sequence comes from Carcina quercana, assembly GCA_910589575.2. Taxonomy (NCBI): domain Eukaryota; kingdom Metazoa; phylum Arthropoda; class Insecta; order Lepidoptera; family Depressariidae; genus Carcina; species Carcina quercana. Next base: position 6,055,059 of record OU342436.1, read on the forward strand.
GTAGTAAAATCTCAACAGAGGGACGGTCGGCCTGCGTGATGTTGCGAATAAGAAAACCGACTAGACTCTAGTAACTAGAGGCTGTATTAAAATATATGCAAAACATGCCAAAGATAAAGTGTCATCAATTTTAGAAAGTTTAGTAGTTTAGCCTTATAAAAAAAGAAGTTTGCTGTAAAGGGATTAATTTTACTTTAGCGTTGCTTTTTACGTCAAAATTAATTAATTTGATAGACCTAGGATATGTTACACTTAAAGCAAAGCAGAGGTTTGCTTTATCAAAAAGAGCTACAAAGAGGACACTTGGACAATGTTTCAGTTCTATAATGGTCATTGTAGAAGTGTTCTCAAAGGATTGGTGGAACAGAAATTTATGTAAGAGGGGCTTTGCGATAAGGAGCAGCAGCAGAATATATCTAAAAGTAGTTTCTGAAATCCACATTTACACGTACCTAATACTTTTCTATTCAACAATCTCCTAAAATCGTAGATTTACATTATTATACCACGGAACTCCAAAAAACTGCACGAGACTACAGAGACAGGTACACCTGTGAAAAAAGGCGAATTGCAGATGTTACAGTTAGACAAGGAGCTCCCTCATAGATTAGCAACCGGCTTACAATGTGGGTATGCACCATAATTATCACAGTTATTTACACACAGACTTATTTACATAGTAAGTATTTCAGTCATATAAAACAGTTAAACGATAGCACCGTAAGTAATTTTCGCTGTTACATTACCATTGAGGACAAACATAATTAAAAACAGTTATGATTTTCAGTTTGATAATTTTTTAACAATTTATAACTTATGTCGCATTACACAAGCCTGTTGTGCAAAATTATTATTTTAAAATAATGACACCATGTATACTACCACAATTGACAATAAACTATTTGTATTCAACAAGCGAATTAATTTCAAATTTTAAAAAAACCTACGCAAACTTGCATAAACAATTTTTTTCCTCACATAAAATTAAATAAATACAAAATGAATCAGAGTAAGCTTAGACTGAAACCATGGAGCGAGGAACAGCTGAAGCTCTTCAAATCTCTACACTTGATAACTTAATTTATAACCAATTTTATAACTTAACTTATAAAGTCAATATTTTGTGGTAATTTGACGTATTGTTGAGTTTATGCGCTGCCATATTTGGGTACCTACTCGTACTACGGCAGCATACATAAAAAGGGTGATATAAATAAATACATTATATATATATATAAATATATTTTTATGCAATACTATACCTTGTCTGCATCATTTCCATTATCTGAAACAAACAAAAGATTTTTTTAAATTTACTCATAAAATATTACAAAACTCGTTTTATTTGTAACTTTACAACTAGCGGCATCCTTTATTGCGCAAGAGAAATAAAATAGTTTTAAGAAATTGAACAATAAAACGAACCCTTGTTTAATTTACCGTTATTTGTAAATATCTTTAAGGTTTATTTAGTCTAGCTTTGAAATCTACCCGAGTGACATTGTTTTAAACTTAAAATAAACGAAGCTATTGCTGAAATATAACAACTGAATTGTTTGAAATTGGTGGAAGCTATTCTGGTGTGACTTTGTACAATAATAATGTTTTTGTTATAAAAAATTATTAAAAGTGGTTTATAAGTTGATAATTCTATACCATTAATTATTATTATTATAAATCATCAACTTTATCAGAGATTCATTAATAATTGTGAGTGGGAACATTCAACTTATAAATGTTTATAACCACAAAGGACCTGCACATAAATATAACCAAGGTTAGTATTCTGTTTTGTTTATTTAATTGTTTTATAGAAATAAATGAATTTTCGTTAATATTTAAACATGCAAACAGCACCATCTACTGGCAGCATGCTAATTGACAGAGATCAGTAGTTTTCTCAATTAGTTGGGGTGTTGCACTGCCATCTGTGGGTTTGCGCGCGCAGCACGTTGCCCGCACAGCGTGCTATGCACGACACAAAGTTGTTAGTTTAGCATTTTTTCCAAAGATGATGTCACATTGCGCTCAAAAGAATAGTAGAGCTGACATGTAGGTTTATGTTTTTTGATTGTTGTAAGAAAAATTGATTAGTGCTCATTATAGTTACTAAAAGTAAAGGAGATAATCTCTTTCTTATTCTCCTATTCGATATTCGAATGTATGTAGCGAACTATCTGCCCCTAGATTAATAAATTCAGTGGGTAGGTAATGATGGGTAGGTTTTATGTTAGTGAATACGATAATACTGACTCTTTCCAATTAGGTTTTGGCTTGACTTTTTTACTTGTACACTTAGAAATTGGTCTGATAATAAATGTGTTTTTGTGACTTTACTAATTATTATTAAATTGGAGTAAAGGGTACGTACTCGTATCTAATTACACGTATCTAAGTTCATGCCTTTAAAAATATTAAATATATGAGATAACCATCTAGCTAGATTTTTTTCATCGATGTATTCTGATTGCAAAAATATCCCCCAAACTATACCAATAAAACTTGCTTGTTCTTGTTCGTAACTTGACTAATAACAAAAGGAACAAGCCAATAGATGTCCAATTGATGTTTTGTTTACATTAGACCAATAAAATAGTAACGACGTGTTGAATAATCGGGCTGCGTTGGAGTGACCGTAAATTTGTATATTTTTAAAGTCACAGTTTGTAGTCGATAAAAATTTAACGATTGCGAGGGTGCTTCAATAAAATTGTTACGTCATTTTACTGTTCTTCCGGATGTATGTCAGATGCTTTTGTTTTAACTTTAAGTCAGTGTTTATTCTCTTTATTTAGAAAATAAATTAATTTACGTAAGTGAAAAATTTACCTTTGAAATCTGGTTAAATCACAAGAATATATCTGTTGTTGTTTTCCTTTGGAGTTAAATAATTTGTGCTAAAACAATGTTTTTATAAACAATTTTTATTATTATCAAATTAAAAAACAAAATCCTAATACAATTTGACTCACACATTTCTAAGTCAATAATATATAACTAACCAATAACCGTTGCGTAGCGTTCCATTGCGTTCATTGATTTTTAGTAACATTGAATCAATGTTCAAGATATTACCCCATAGGATCGTGCAGTCATTCAAATATATTGGTATGGGAGAAAAAAATTACTCCTTAAGTTAGTTAAACTAAAAAGTATATTAGTAAAAGTGAAATTTACAGTGGTATAAGTCGACAAAATATAAAACCATTCGCAGACAAATTTTTAACGATTCTAGTAAGTTATACCATTCTATTTGAGTCAGAAACGGCCCGAAAAGTAGCGCTTAGCTTTCTCTACAGATATTATTATTCATCGTAATCCTGACGACATGACTGCGGTAGGCACTAGGCAGGTAGTAATATGTTTAGATAGTGCGTACAGAGATAAAATACATAGTTTGGCTTCAAGCCATAAATAGAAGGAACGCCAAGGAGTTATTCCTTACGTTCCTCAAAGTAATCTATCTCGAGGCCTCACCGCAATATCGGTTTCTGAACGATTAACAGAGGGCGTGCGTGCCCTTCGGTTTTACGGCATACTTTTACGACGTCGTAAACTTGCCCATATAAATGCTATAATCTTTTTCTGTTGGAGTCTCCGCCGCGCACAGATAGATGGCGCTTAACACAAAAATCGAAATCACTGACACCGACATGTTGAAGTTTTATTGTGTGTTTCGCTAATGTGGTGTGAAATTAATAGGTAATAATACTTTTATGGGTGCTTGTGACATTTTATAGAGGCATAAAGCTCAGTCAGGTGAATGTAGAACTGCCGTATTTGTTCTAGTTGGCGGCCAGGTGCTCTTTTTGGTGCTCATCGATTTTGTAGTTTGAACCTTGACTAGGTTCAAACTCATGAAAAATTGAACTATATAAATTTAATATACTATATAAATAATAATAATTAGTATTTGTTGATACCAAAATTTATCAAATTATACCTTGAAAATTTATTTACCAATAGCCGGAACATCTAAATCGATTTGAACACCAGAAGCTAGTGTTAACTCTCAGAACTCGATTAAGCAGCTCTCGAGGCTCTGAATTCCTAGATTAGAGGCAGTCCCTCCCCAAACTATCTCTTAAGAGCGGCATAAATTTAAGTAAGCGTGAGCTTAAGTGCCATTACAATATATTTAAGGCAGCCGTCACGCCTGTAATTTGCAACTGACAACTTTCCCCGTCTAGACTGAAACTATTCTGTATTACCCCTCAATTACCTCCACATCATCTCACATCTCGCTTTCATAACAGCTGCCTTCATTAGAGTGAAAGAGATGGAATATTAGAAGGGTGCGCTGCTGAAATCCTGCCGATTTTCCATGCAATTGAATATGAGACGTTATGTTGTGTCGACGTCATAGTTAGGATTTTTATCGCGGCTTGTGTGGAGACCAATGCTGGAGCTTTGTTTTGGTTAAATTTTAACTGTTCAGAGAGAACTTTGTTATTCAAGGTACTCTTGTACGCTATATATTTCAAATGTATGCACAAAGTTTGGAGTGTTTTGCCTCACGAACTTCAGTCTTGCTTGAGTGAAAATTGCGAATGTGTGTAACTGCGTCATGGTGTTCTATGTTTTGTTTACACTTGTACACATAGACATTACTATGTTATAATTAAGTGTTGCAAAATAATAGATTGTCAAAAAACGTAGAACTTTTGAAAAACTGTTTTGAAAAAAATATATATTTAATTTTAATTAAAGATTCACAGCACACCAATTGCATTCCGTTGCTAGCCACTAGCATTCCGTGATGTGACAGAAGTAGCCTCACTTTCAATAGAAATTGTCCAACAAAGCTTCAAGTATGAGAACCAACCACATGTTTGACAAGAGCCTATGGTTCGTGATGGATGTCATTCAAAAAAGTCGTCCTGAAATTTACACATTTTAAGACCGTGTATCAGCAATACTTAAAATACCAGCTATCTGCTCTGAAACCTTCGAGACACCGCCGTATTAAATTCTACAATTAAAAATTCTACCAAGCATTTCCAGTCAGTTAATTAAAGTAGTAAACGGAAAATTAATGTATATAAGGGTCCATTACAAGCATATTTACACAAATTAAAAGGCAAAAAAGGTGCGTGGGGCTCAGCGAAACACACGTAAGCCGTGGAGTGTTGCTGAATTTTCAGTAATGGCGCAAGGAACGAGGCTCGAGGCTCGTGAACTGCCCGAATTTGCATTATCGCAGTATTAATGCTGGCAACACAAAAACTCCTTACCTCTCTGTAGTAAGCGTAAACATACAGCGTACAGAAAACGTTACTATCTAAGCGAGCGAGGCTCCGGAAAAGAGGTAAAGGTTCCTGTAATACCATCTAAGGAAATACAACCGCTTTTTAAGGTTTTAGGTGGATTGGGTTGTGGTAGTTCATTCATTTACATGTTTTACTCGAAAATAAAAATGTTTTCATGGTTGATGAGTTTCTTTATTGTGTTTATATGCTGTATGGTTTGATGAAGTTTAGTTCGGCAAGAACTTCTGTTTCTAAAGTATAAATTAACCAGGCAAATGATATATAATTTGGCTTGAAAATAATAGCATTAAGACCAAAATAGCAGAAGTCAAAAGTAAGCTCAATTATGTCTTACATTTAAATAATATAAATATAACAGTCAATTATTGATAATTATACATGTCATCGTTTAGGAAACCAAAATAAATAAAACCGTTTACATATCTTGATATTGAATTAGGTAGTTACAGTTGTACTGAGATATGTTGTAATTGGTAATTGAGTCGTCACATGCAGGGATATATTCAGCAATGGAATTTCCTCGGCTGATGATGATTGATTTCCAATAAGACTTTGTCACTATTGAAACCAACCAGAAATACGGGAAACAGGAACTCACAATTATCTGAAATCCAATCAGAAATAAAGGTTTTCTAATAAACATATAAAACATGGTGTGAATTCATATTTATAACATTATATCTTATGTATTCATCAACAGCCTATATACGTCCCCACTGCAGGGGCTCAGGCCTACTCTCCTACAGAGAGTGCATGGGCCATAGTCCACCACGCGGGCCCAGTGCGGATTGGCGGACTTATGTATTCAATAACACTAAAACATTCGTTTTCGTGTACGGTAGTTTTCGTTACTAGTTAGTCTACTGTTATACAATATTATGTACAGAGCAGTTTTTCTCCAAGTAACTTAAGATTAGGTAACGTAAAAACGTAGCTGTAAAACAGACTTACTTTGAGCAAATAAATTGGAATTAGTATAAAAGTAGAACACGGAGCTCTGTTTTCGAAGAGAAAGAAGTCATGGGTTGTACATACTCGTATAAAATATATAACAATGCAGAGACCCATTACTTTGTTTTACGTGAAATATGTAATCCAGACAATTATTCATTTTCCATAAATAATTAGGTAAATAATTGAGAAATATAGCTTAATAATCTCACGCCACGATGAGCGTACTTTCTGCCACTTGATCCGTCACAAGTAGTTGTTTTATTTGGTGGACTTATGATCGCAGTGAGATGTTAGTGGTACAAATACCAGGAATGATTATAGTGTAAAGCATGGATCACACTAGAATTTGTACAAAATTTTAAGATTATATTTTAAGAAAAAAAATTGTTTCAGAAAAAAACATCAATAGAAAAAAAAATGTTTCCAAGGATAACAGAAAGTCAACTGTCAACGATTTGCCAAATAGTACATTAATCTATAAACCACGTATTTTCCTTTATTTATTTACATGGCTGACTAGGCAGTGAAATACCTCTCAACATACATAACCATCATTTGCATATTAAACGTGTATTGACACACACCTGCCTACAACAGGAGGTACCAACATAAAAGGTAAACAAGCACCTACCGTACACCGAAACAGCAGTCCGAATACCCCATTATTTTAATACCCTTATCAAAAAACAAGGCACATTACAAAATGGCCAACATTTTCATGAGTTTGCGCGAAAACGCTCGTGAGGCAGCCAGGAAAATTATAACAAAAGGCATCTACCGCTATCTTTCTAATTATAGTAAATCACCTTGCTACAGGCGAGATAAGACTGTGTACAACGCGCGCTAAAATGTCGTAAGTGTACTCTCGAATAACTGTCTTACTACCTTTTGGTCCTGAGTAAACAAATTTTCCATGTTCCCAACAACAGAAAGGGCGTAAGTCATAAAGCTCCGAATGTGAGTTGAAGCCTTTACGCTTCAAAGGAAATGGGGTGTTTGGGAGAGTAAAATGGCGTCGGTTTGTGTGCATTTCGGATGTTTTATAACGTTTTGTTGTTGAGTTCCGAGCTCATTCGATGAACGGACCCTCGCTCGGGTACAGTCGCAGAGGAATTTCAAATTAATATTATCTTTTTATAACATAATATCAAAATAACGAATAAAGAAACTATTTATACGGGCCAACCAATCATGATGCAAAGTAGCATTCTACTTACATATTTGATCAAGGTAAGGTAGGGACAGGGGGTGGTACATCCAATGGACGTAATTACATTGCGGCGATGACAAATTAGCTTTGAGTGAAGAGGGCAAACGGTTCTGCTGACTCCATAGTACTGGAACGAATTCCAAGCTCTCGGGGGAAACCTTAAGCCTTTTCAAGACTTCAGTCTTAAGATCTGCAGATACTTGAAAAATCTCCGATGCCACAACACATGATGCGCGGAATCGGGAATCTATAGTTAAGTTTGTAAACATAATAAAGCTATTTTTTATAATTAAAAAAATTTTAGTTTTCTGATTTATTCCTATGGTTGTGCTCTAATATCTTGCTTCTTGGTAAATTTCAGTATTATAGGTCAACGGGAAGGAAGTACCCTATAGGTTTTAAATGGTCTAAAATATAGCTATATATCTATTTATTGCGTTGACCTATAAGTTTGATTTTTTACAGATCCAAAGGACGGCAGACTTGAGTACTCTACATCAATTTCAACTTGATATCTCCACGCATTCCTGAGAAAAAGGCTCTTGACAGATAGACAGACAGACAGACGGACAATAAAGTGATCCTATAAGGTTTAGTGGCCTTCATGTCAGCCCTGATGGTCACGAGGAGCCGAAGTAAGCAAGCGTATCGAGACCAGTCATTACATTTTGTGGCGTACCATGACGGAAATTTTGGTTCAGTATTAGATGATAAAACAACTAATCTGATTATTTATTGACAATACATTTTCATCCCAACTGTACTGCTGTCATACAACCACAGCTACGCAGATATAGTGCTGGTGCACCAAACACACACATACAACCCAACTTGTTCTATACTAACACCCCACTCACACATCAACATAACCAAGTAAGAATGACCTCCCACCCCGCTCTGCGCTACTGGGAATCTGGCGAAATAAGGGTATCGAGAGGGTTTATCAAAGATCTGCTTTATTTTGGTTGGTTTTGTGATGCGTTTGCATTGCTCTGTAGCGGATTTACCCTATATGAAGCAAGTTACCATTCCAACAAGAAGTTTGTTGAAAATGTTTTTGACAAAAATCTGTCCAACACTGACTTCAAATAATACGGGATATTCTAGTTGGGGAGGTGACGAACAAGATCTTATAAACTCTGTCTATCAGATCTAAACGGAAATTTAATACCTTCATTATTATTTAGGGTTTACTGATAAGGATTTGTAACTGATAAAAGTATATTTTTATGTATTTTACTAGGCAAAATGATAAGAAAAGTTGTGTAACAAAAATATTTCCTGTTACATGAAGTAAGTTTAAGTAATCCTTTTGCATAAAATTTGGTGATAAACACTCAACTTTCATTCATACAAAATATGTCTAATAATTTTTGTATAACTTGCTTTCAGCTTGTCTAATTTATTAATAAACAAAATTACACAGATTTTTGATAGCGGTATAAACTATACTATAAAACTAACTATAAAAAATATCACAAACGAACGTGAAAGTATTTCTGTTTTCCTGTTCTATACACAGTTTAAAGATTCAACGGATTTTTAGGAAATTTATCACTACTAACTATAACATACCATAGAGATAAAGGATATAAAACTAAATAAATTACTTATTATCTCGATAATTTCCGTGGGATAATTATTAAGTCCAACAAGACTAATACACAAGCCTTAGCTTCTTTAGAATAACTAGGACTTAGATAAAATAAACAACGGATTTAAGTTTATTTTCCAGATCAAGGAGGTCTCTTCTCTAGTTTTTGGAGGCAAGCTACAGCTAAGGAGCATTACAAATATGTAAATGTGTTTTTAATAATTCAAGCAAACTGACTCGCCCATCTAAACACCCCAGCGAGAACAACAACGGGCTAGCCGTAACTTGCCCGGGGATAGTTAGCCGTACGAATAACGCTCGGATATTGCGCTCACGGCTCGCTACAACGATCTGTTACCCAACACGATCCAATTAAATTGGGGCGAATTTATGAGAACACGGCGCCCGCGGGAGGTGTCTTTAATTTCGTTTGTTTTAAGAATAAACGACCTATGTAATGGGGACGTTTGAAATCGATATAGGGCGTGTTTCGTTTCGGGTTTCTTTCGATCCGAAACTTGATGTTGATGATAAGGAGGGGTGATTGCTGATAACTTCAAATCAAAATGTTCCGAATTTTTTTTTATTCTAATTAGGCTAGACCTTTTATCTCTGTCAAGCTAGCATAGCTGAACATCAACGTTACATCACAAGGATATTTGGCAATCACAGTAAGATGTCAATGATACGCAGTTAATGACATCAAAGGAAAGATATGGGGTGATCTTATTCAATAAATTTAATCCTATAAAGTATCAAAAAAATCCAGTAGCAAAAATATTTATCATTATCCTAGCATTTTGCCTATTGTTAGTTATACCTTACCTTGCCATATCAATCGTTATATTTCAGGAATACCGTATCCCCAGACTGCCCCAAAGAAGGGAAGAATAAAATACAGGAAGCCGTAAAGACGATAGTAAGCCCACTTATACAAAAGCATTCTTTTATTTTCCGTGCAAAACGCAATCGCCCGAACAGTAATATCTATTACATTGTTAGGAATAATAACGATTTTCCTTTGCCAATGGCAATTCGTCGTCGTAAAGCGTAAAGTACGAAGCTTCAGTTGAAATGTAGGTACCTAATAATATTATAGTTATTGTTATACTTACCCGCAACCTAAACCTCTACCAAAATACAAGCTCTTCCCGTTCATTGAGCAAGACCATCGCTTTACACGGTTTACATTGCGTGGTAGGTAGTAAAGCTGGTGTTGTTAGTTGGTGTTGGAGCATCAGTAGACGTGAATGCGATGTGTTTGTTAGTTTGAGGAGTGGACCGGGAGCTAGAGGTAGGTTTGTGCGCTCCGACCTGGCTTCTATCTGCAAAATCAATGTGACTATTAGCAAGTTTTCGCGCAGTCGCAAAACGTTCATGAAACGCTACCGGTCAGAAGTTACTGGCGTTCGGACGAGTTTCCTATGCAGATTTCACTATACACGTACATTTACCAAGGATGGTGTAGTTACGATCTGCTTAGAACGTATTTCTTGATAGGAAACTTGGTTCTTGGTATTGGATGTACTAACTTAGGAAAAATTAATCGATAATTATGATTTTCGTTCGAAAAGTCTAGCCTTTACGCAATATTGTCTCGTGGGTCAATTAATCTTCAAAATTATGTCAGGTAATTTTGGTCAACAGAATCCATGAACGAGAATCAAAATTATTTTTTAATGAATTTTTTAGCTTTTATCTTTTTCACGGAACAGACAATTTTCACGGAAAGCGTATTCATTCAAGTAGCTCAAACTGTGCTGTATGGGAGCAGACTGACATAGAAAAAACAACTACGAGTATTAGAGATGCTCATTGCTCAACTCTGGGAATGGAACCGGAGACCTCTGTGAGTCCATCTGTATAGCCACTAGGAAAACGGTATTCAAACTGGCATTAATCCACCACAAAGATAAGTGATTACGGCAAAACACTGTACAGAAAGCCTAGCATCGTATTCAGCAGAGAACAACTTCATCTGATAATGATGAGTAATATACGTTCAGCTTAGAATGCATTTCTTGCTGGAAACTTAACGCTCCGTATTGGATATACACTTATATGGGAAATTTAAATCATTTCAATTCATTAGCACGTATTAAAATTTGATATACTAAATTATAGAATCGATCGCGTGGGCAAGCTTTATCGTTGTCAATGAAATGGATACGCTATCGGCTAGCGTAATAAAAATAGGCGTTTAAAAATATTTTGATTCGAAGTCGAAATATTTGAATATCTACGGTACGGATGGCGAGGCGAATGCAGCTCGCGTTCCTTGGAATAACTACTGTGGACTTAATAAAGATTTATTGTAACTATTTTTACAAATTAAAAACATGTTTTGCAATAAAAAAATTACCTAAGATATGAATAGGTACTTCATCCCTCAGGTCTACGGAATATAGATTTCTGTGCTTTGTTAGGTATTTATTTGAAACGTACGGTCGGGTGCCGTGACTGTTGAGCCACTAGCCACTGTTTGTATTTGTTGCAACCGTTTTATCGACAGTATAAATCTTTATTATTACGAGTTCTATGAGTATGACCGACTAGTTGGTATTCGATTGCTTTGGCCGCGTGAATATTTCCAACTTTAAGTGGTACGGTACTTTATATCATATCAAAGGGATCGAAGTTTCAAATTTCAAGTTCGTAGATCAAGCCGCTTGGGCTGGGATATTACTCAATCATGGCAGGCATTTTACATATTGTCAGTGAAATGTATTTAAATTAAAAACAATGGCTAGGTGCTCAAATACCACACGGTATAGTATAATTGTATAGTATGAAAACTATTTTCCTTGTTTGCCTGTAAAGAAAGCATAGCAGAAAATAGGAAAAACTTGTTGCATGATTATGTGCTTACTAAAACTAAATAATTGGCTGGAATAACTATGATTTTGTATTGTAATACGAAATTAAACTTCACAATTAATATGTCAAAAATGTTACTTAATTGGTCAAATGTCAAAAGAGCAAATATTATTTGAAATATATGTTTAATGCAAATTATACGCTAACTAAACACATTTCAACGTCAAGTAACTGCTTTTGTCCAAATGTGGTTATTTTATACATATAAATAAATCAATAGCTTTATTAATGTCAAAATATTCACATGTCAAACACAGATTTTTTAAAATAAATCAATAGTAAAAAACATTAAATTACTAGTAGTTTAGCCCACGACTTCGATTAAAAATACTTCAGCATTTATCCCAAGAACTTGAACTGAATATAAATCAATACTTTTCATTTTCCTCGCCATAGGCTACATGTGAACATGGCTAAATTTCATTAGGATTGGTTTTGTCTGCCAATCCTGATGAAATTTAGCACACATGGTGGTGCTCAGTGGCTCACTGGTCCTATTAATCATGTCCACTTTCAGCCCACTGCTAAGATTGAATTTTGCATAAACTACCAAATTTCCAATTGGTTGACGTATTACCTCAGGATATTTTGAATTAAGTGAGTGTTATTCTATTTCACTTGTATACTGGTACTTATACACATCGTATATAAGTAAGTCTGATTATAGGAGACTTGTTTGACGACATTTTATGACATTTTATGTGTATCGTATCAATTGACCTACGGTAGGTCAATATATGCTAATTACGTATGTATATTGTTCCACATAAAACATGATAATGGCTTTGTAAAAGTCGTATATTAGTCGTGTTCAAGTTTAATTGATTTTAAAATGTTTAATTATGCTAAATTCCACAGCGTGTAGGCATTGTTCGAATAATGCTTGAATTTCGTGTGGGATATGTTTCAAGTTTCTGTAATAACTTAATTTCTAAATGAAAGTTCATAATGCAGACATATAACTCATAGTAAGTTATAAAGTAAGCGACCTTTTTTAAAAACAACTCTTTTTTCCGCTGTACCTTTTACGTGCATGCTTGTTGTACTGTTCTGTGTGGTCTAGGCTCTATAATAGTAAGTGACTTAAAAAGTAACTAAATAATGTCACCAGATGTGCCTATGTATATAACATATTTGCCTACCAATCCGCCTGCCAAGCGTGGTGAATTAAATATGGCAAACCGCCTCCTTGAAAGGCTGATGTGTGGATCTAAATGAAAGACTTGTCCATCAGTGGACTTATGCAGTGATTATTCATAACAATGTCATTTTGCTGCAGGCTGTTATGGACCGAAATACTTAATGAACCCTTTTCCTCTTATTTATTATCTCCTTTTTTTTACCGACTTCAAAAAAGGAAAAAAGTATTCGACGCGTATGTTTTTTTTAAAATATTTTTTATGTGTGTTACGTGATAACGCCGCCAATAGTGAACCGATTTTGATTATTCTTTTTTGTTTGGTAGAGCATACTTCAAAAATGGTCCCATATAAATTTTATCGCAATTGATTGATCGCTCTTTGAGAAAATCAACAAAAACCAAATTTTTAAAGCAATATGAGTCGGTTTTTATTTCTTTTTGAACGCGTTAATTATTTACAAAAACTATGACATGACTATCCTGCCACAGCAGTCTATTCAGTAATTTAATTTTATAGATTTACGTAATTATTAAAAATTTTAATTTTTAATACACATGTTGTAAGGTCAGATGTCCGTCGCTTCTGTAGCCGAACCCGATTGAGAAACGGGATAAGGCAATGAATGAATGACGGTATGGTGTGGTGTACCTTACCTTATAAATTTAATCCATAACAATATCGTCATGGGCAAATAAATAAAGTAGTAAAAACTAAAAAAATTTATTAATACTGTATTCAAAAAACAGTTTATTCTACTCCTATATTACCTGTGTTAAGTTTTTTTATTATGATCATTTGGATCCTTTCTTACCTTCCACTCAGGACAAAACATTTAACAAAGGGTCCTATTTCCTTTTCTTTAAAACACAATAGTCAAACACATTCAATTCTCCTTTCAGGGCTAGTGCAAACTGTATATGCCTACATAGTAAACACATAACGCATTGTATTGTGAGGGTAAACAGTATAGAGGTCGACTTTGTGACAAATTGCTGGAATCAATACTGCAATGAGAGCTTCTAAAAGGATTTTTAATTGAGTAATTTAAATGAAAATAAATATTGATTTATGAAGCTGAATTTCTTCAAATTTTACTTCTGCATGTGTTTGTGATTAAATACGTTATATTTATTTATTGCTGTCACAATAAAACAATATTAAATATAAAGATCAATTTATAAATTATGTACAGTTAAAATAGAAAGGAAATATTATTTTTAATCACTTATTTCCGGCACGAAGCACGGAGTAGCCAATTGGGAGGAAAGGTCGGGACAGTTGCGCTGCGCATGCAGACCGGTCATGGTGCCCCATTGTTTTTCCCGCCGGGCAGCTGGTCGTGGAGGGTAGCAGGATCCGAAGCACGGTGCTCCGCTGGCCGACCGCAGGTAGTAGGGGGCCCAAGTAGTTGGTTAGCCACCAATGAAAGGCTGCCCCGCCACCTTGCGAAAGATCCCGGGGTGCTCCATCGTGCCGGTTGGCGACCGGATGCGAGGACCCGATGGCCACTCCCGGGGGGGTTCGGGCGTCCCTGCGCGCTCCAGACTAGCTTACCATCAGTGGGGAACATGGTAAGCACCACTGGGTTAGCAGTGCCGCGTCTCGTCCCACTTCTTTCCTCCTGCCTATTTCACTCTTCCAACCAAAAAACCCACATGAAGTACAGAAAAGCAAAAAGAGTTCCACAGCGGAAGCACGTCCTCGCGCTCAAAGTGCACCTCAGTAATATCCGAGGTCTGCACTCCAATCTCGTTTCAGTCCATCAACACCTTGAGGCTGAGAGGCCGCACATGCTCTTCCTGACGGAGACTCAGATCAGATGTCCGACAGACACAGCATACCTCAATTACCCAGGGTACTCCTTGGAGCACAAATTTGCTAGCAAAGCTGGAGTTTGTGCATATGCCCGTGATGACATCTGTTGTCGGCGTCTCCGGAACCTTGAGGACCCAAGCTTCTCTGTAATGTGGTTACTGGTGGATACAGGTACGCACCAGCTGGTCTACGCTGCTGTATACAGGTCACATGGAACTGATCAGGACACGACGAGGCTATGTGATTATCTCGGCAAAGCAGCTGAAGATGCTCAACAACGGTACCCGTCTACACAACTCGTTTTTCTGGGGGACTTTAATGCTCACCATCAACAATGGTTGTTCCCATACCAGAAGACCGACCACGCTGGGAGAGAGGCGCGGGCATTAGCTCTTTCGCTAGATCTCACCCAGCTGGTAACTTGTGCAACGAGAGTACCGGACGTCGATGATCACACCGCAAACTGCTTGGACCTTCTGCTGACAACTGATCCAGACAGATACCAAGTGTCGGTTTCCTCCCCACTAGGTACCTCTGACCACTGTCTGGTGAAATCTGTATCTGTTTACTCACCTCCTGACCCCAGTACCAAGGGAACCAGGCGAGTTTGGCGATACAGGTTAGCAGATTGGGATGAGATGCGTCATTTCTTTGCATCTTATCCTTGGCGGCAAACGTGTTTCAGTACAGACGATCCGTCGAGCTGCGCTAATTCAATCTCAGATGTGATTTGTCGAGCTATGGAGTATTTCATTCCGTATTTCGACACGTCACTCGAGAGTAAAGCTCGCCCTTGGTTTAATTCGGAGTGCACGAGAGCTGAAGCACGAAAACACTCCGCTTACCTGGAATGGGCAGATGCTCGTAGTCGTAAAGCTCCGGACACACGTCGATTAAAGAAAGCGTTCAACGCAGCCGCCAAGTCCTGCAAGAAGACTATGCGCAAGGCTCGGTTTGACCATATTGGCCGTATTGGAGCCAAACTAGCTTCTTACCTTTCGGGGAGTAAAACATTCTGGTCTCTTGCCAAATCTGTCGAGGCAAATTTCTGCCGACCGTCCTTGCCTCCACTGGTGAAACCTGACGGATCACTGGCTCACTCCGCGATTGAGAAAGCAAACCTATTTGCATCTCTCTTTGCGAGCAACTCACGTCTAGACACTGTGAACAAAACTCCACCAAATGTACCCCGTTGTGATTCCGAAATGCCGGATATCCATTTACATCAAAAGGAGGTACTGAAGATACTTCGCAATCTAGACGTGAATAAAGCCAGTGGTCCAGATGGCATCCCAGCAATAGTCCTGCGGAATTGTGCACCCGAGTTGTGCCCTGTCCTGACACGCCTGTATAAACTCTCCCTGAGCACTGGGAAAGTCCCCGAGTCCTGGAAGTTGGCTAACGTGCAGCCTGTGCCTAAAAAAGGCAGTCGTGCTGACCCTAACAATTACCGACCAATCGCAATCACCTCCATACTCTGCAAGATTATGGAGCGTGCATTAAACAACCGCCTCCTGGCATATCTGGAAGCTAATGATCTCCTCAGTGACCGCCAGTTCGGATTTCGCCGTGGCCGGTCCACTGGGGATCTTCTCATTTATGCCACTCACAAATGGAGCGAAGCCATCGAGAAACACGGCGAGGCTATTGCCGTGTCACTTGACATTTCGAAGGCTTTTGATAGGGTCTGGCATGATAGCCTTATCAGTAAACTTCCAGCTTATGGGGTAACTGCTGGCTTGTGCCTGTGGATATCGGACTTCCTGAGGGGCAGATCGATTCGAGTAGTCATTGACGGCTGCTCGTCTGATCTGCTGAGCATCAATGCTGGTGTCCCTCAGGGATCTGTTCTCTCTGCTACTCTATTTTTGCTGCACATCAACGACCTGCTTATAATGCCCGGTATCTTTGGGTACGCAGATGACAGCACAGTAACGGAGAGCTATGTGTCCACCGCACAGGCCAGTAGTCTGAACACCCGTTCCCTCAGAGAGGAAATGGTAGAACGTGTTGAACTGACGCTGAAGGCCGTGTCCGATTGGGGCGAAGCCAATTCAGTTAGATTCAATGCGTCGAAGACACAGGCGTGTCTGTTCACAGCGAAGCGGAGTCCATTTCATCTTGCTCCATCCTTCCAAAATGTATCCATACCGTTAACAAACCGTCTCGAGCTCCTGGGATTAGAAATCGCGTCTGATCTCAATTTCGGGAGCTACATCGAGTCCATAGCAAAAACTGCGGCCAAAAAACTAGGCATCCTATCGAAGGTCAGACGGTACTTCCAGCCATCACAGCTCTTGAGTCTATATTGCGCTCAAGTAAGATCATGCATGGAGTACCTCTGCCATCTTTGGGATGGTTCAGCTCGCTATCAACTAGCTGCTTTGGACTCGGTGGAGCGTCGAGCTATGAGACTGATAGGCAACGACACGCTACATAAGGCAAAGTTCCAAAGCCTCGAACATAGGCGTCAGGTTGCCTGCCTTTCGGTATTTTATAGGATACATTTTGGAGAGTGTGCGCAAGAGCTATTTTTGTTGATTCCACCTTCGCCGTTCAAGTACCGGTCAAACAGAAGAACGGCAGACCTTCATCCGTACACTGTAGATATTCCTACAGCTCGCACCAAGCGTTTCGCTTCCACATTTATCGTGCGTACAGCAAAAATATGGAATACACTACCGGTTTCCGTGTTCCCCGAAAATTACAACTTGGGAATCTTCAAAAGAAGAGTAAATAGGCACCTTCTAGACCAACACGTAACATCGTCGACCTCATCGTCACTTACCATCAGGTGAGATTGAGGTCAAGTGTTGGTCTATCTTTAATTAAAAAAAAAAAAACTTAATTATTTTTAAAACGAAGTCATTGTTTTTTAGGTACGGTTGTATTTCTTCATGAAATGATTTTATATTCACAAATTTATTCAGAATAGAGTATATAGAGGGAATCATGTTTTTATATTATATGTAAAAATAAAAGAGACATTTAAAACCCAGTCTGCACTTCGTACACAGCTAACAAAATTTGGAAAAAGTCTAAAGTTTATAAAAATTGTACGGTACACGTGCGCGCACAGAAACCCTCAAGCTAAGCAGTCGCTGATGGCTCTGTTAACTCTCATACTGGAGTACTACAGTGCTATTAGCACTGCTTTTTGGTGACAGACTATTAACATGTTGTAAGTGTGTTGTATATATCCATCCATACTAATAAGAAATTGTTTATTTTGATTGTTTGCCCTTCCTTGCAATCGTAACGGAAGGTATGAATGACTTGATTTTTGTAAAAAACACATAGGTTACTTTTTATCTCAATCAGGCGAGTAGTTACCGTGTGATCATCATCAAAGGCCTGTACAGGTATATGTCCCAGGTAGTGTATGGGTCATAGTCCACTACGCGGGTTCAGTGCGGATTGGTAGACACACCTTTGAATTTCTTCTCAGGAGTGTTCAGGATTCCTCACGATGTCTCCCTTCAACGAAAAGGTAATGATTTTATGATTCGTAGATAAATTCAAAATAATCCATTCATTCATTTTTAAAGCTGAACACTAAAACTCAGTCATAATACTTTACATCAAATTCTAACTTGTATTTCATGCGCAGAGTACAATAGTTTAATGTTAGGCACAAAACCTGGGCAATCAAATAAATCGGTGTTCAGAAACTTGGCTTGCATGGGAGCATCACAGTTTTTGCCTGCATTGTTGTACGCCATAAAGAGCTGTTAAAATTTTCTCCTATACCTAATATTGTCTGGGCTATAACTGTAAAACTTTACTGGAAGAACTTAAAGTACTGGTACGTACTCAACCCATCTACAAATTGTTGACGGCTTGTTTGATGATTTGCAGCTGTAGTTATCTCCAAATCATCTGTAATTTAAATTTACGTTGTCTCGTCAAATGGAGGACTAGCCACTTGATGCGTCTTTTCTATTCTGTACACTGTAAGTATTTTTAAATCAATATTCATATAACTATATCATATAACATCTGAAAGTGTGTTTATTGGGTTGGCTTACCATTTTATTTTATTTATTTAAACAGTTTATTGTACACGGAAACATTACATAATACAAGAAACAGAAAAAATATATACAAAAGGAACAGCTCATTTCTAAAAGAAATTTCTTCCAGCAGTCCTAGGTCAAGGAGAAATATTAAAGAAAGGAGGGCAGTTAGGCGTGTACGATATAATAAATATAATAAACGATTACATAAATACGAGATACAAACAAACTAATATATATCAATAATAATACATACATACATTACATACCATAATTATAGTGATAGAAAATGTTCCTTGACGTTTTTCTTTAAAGCGTACCATTCAAAGTAGCAACAGATTAAATGATTGACGTGATTTTATAGACACACATATCGTACGGGCTGAGAAAAGAACAACTGACCAATCCTAAAAAAGCACTCTACATCTAGCCTGACTGCATCTTGTAAAACTTTCCCTCTAAAATTATATTGTAAAGTCACTATTTGCACGATGGCAACGAAACAATTCTGCCAATAGTCTAAAAACTAAAATAAAATAAAAGAATGGAGTTTTCTATCGCATCCGGAGCAGTAAGGATCGCCGACGCCGGGAACGGTTGAGACTGCGCCAGTGTTACGTGTTTCAAATGAAAATCTTTTCCATTTCGATCTTTTTCACGTTCAAGTTTAACGAAGGTTTATAATCAAAGTACTGCCTACCATCTACCTCGTGGTATTAAGCTAACTATAAATATTTTTTATACATAGCATGTAATAACATTTTATTTTAATATCTGTAATTTAAACAATGTTAGTATACTTATTTCTATAATAATCTAATAATTACTGCAATGCCTCCTTATGCCTCTTTTGCACTAATAGATTTGTTTAGCTAATAAATTACTACAGTTTTCTAAAAAATGAATTCACATAAAAATTTCAAGATAGCGACGATTCAAATAGTCTTGGCATTCGTAAAATGAAATAGAATGTAATATGAACGTGACATGTAAAATTACTCGTTTGAGGACTCAATTTTAGGCACGGAGGCGATTGAAATAATTCATATACTCGTAATATCAATTTATGTAAAACACTTTACCTTTATCTCGATATAATTATTAGACAAACACTAGGCTGACAACGAGTATATTATTCAAGTCAAAATTTTATTCCGATATCTTTACAGATCGCTATATAGCAAATCGCTTTCGAATTTACAAGCAAACGTTGTTAGATTTTCTTTCGAACAACAATGTAGAAAGTTAAAACCATAAAGACACGTATTTGGGGAATTCAGTGCAGGGAGGGAGCCAGCGAGCGTTAGACCATGAAATTGGCCCAGTCTATGTCGCCGGGGCAACGCATCGACGCTTAATAGTCGCTGAGCAAATAGGATTTCAGCGATATTCACAAATAACAGAGCTACATTACTGTTGCTATACTTCCCATAGCTGCATCGAGCGGTAAATGCTCGTTAATTTCTACTGGCTTTAGGGAACGTCCATGCACAGGGAAGTTGTTCCAGTTTGTGATTAGTGTATGGCTCAAGCGACAATATACTGGTGCATGCAGGAAAGTTAACTAAAACTTTGTATAATGTTTTCACTTATTTATTATCTTTCGATCATCATTGCATACTCGTTAGTTACAAAAACATTGCATTTAGTTTCACTGAACTCTCTAAATAAATTAAAAATCCAGCCAAGTGTCAGTCGGAATCACGCGCTGTGGGTTCCGTGCAAACTTGTTGGTATGTAAATAGTTCGTCCATCACAGGAATCGAGTCTTGAATATTTTGACAGCTTAAATAATAATATTAATTTACTTATACAGTGCTACAATCAACTAAATAATATCAGAAGTTATGTTTCTCAGTTCTTACACTCAATGTTTATAGCCTTCCATAGTGCTTCCAGAACTGCTTAGCATAAACGGCACTGCGCGGCAAATTCAATTAAAGAAGTGCGATTTACTCCTTTTACATACATACGAGTATATCAAGTACGTATAACAGTGTACTGTCCTGTAACTTATGTACAGAAAATATGTGGATTCTTACAACGAAATCTATTTTTACACTAAAACTATTTACTACTTCACATTTTCACTTATCGATACTTTTATTTTTTCTAAACATTACAAATATATGGTTTTCAGACATATTCCTATACTTATGTTGCAAAGCTTTGCTTCTTGCAAAATTTGAGGATTCTAGGTCAGTGGGAAGTGCCCTAACCCTAAAGGTATGCGGCATAACAGCCGTATCTTTTTATAGCGTTTATTTAGATATCTTATTTTTTAAAAGCTCCAAAAAGTTTCAGGTGTTATTTTAGGCATTGTGTTTGATGTTAATTTAAACAAGATACCTCCACGCGTTCCTGAGAAAAGGATTTACATAGGTATACCTTTTTCATTTTCAGGTACGGTACCCTAAAAATTTTTAGTTTTTCGAATTCTTATGAATGAAATGGTCTATTTCTCTTCTCTACTTCTTTTCTCTGTCTTTCTTAAAAATTTAGAATTGGTATCGCATCAAGTTGGAGATAAATTCTTTAATTTCAAAATCTCTGCAGCTTTTTAAACGGCAGTACTATACGTCCCATATTTCACGAGTACATATATAACGATAAAGAAAACCAAAGCAAAGTTCATCAGTGAAGACACCAAGCCCAAACAAAAATATGTATGAAGGAAAAGTTTGTAAATTAACAATTGCCGTAGTGTACGAGAAGCCCCTTTATGTCTGTTTGTTTTGTTCTGTAATCTCACTGTTATTGCCTACACTGTGTATGTCAGGACAAATGATTATGATTACACAAATGTGGCGTGGCGTATGGCCGCCTGAAACTCAGTGCCCTCGACGTACTCACACATTATGTTTGCGTATACTGTGCTTGGTTTTTATGTAAAGTGTTACACTCGTAGAACCATAGCGCAGGACCTAATTCACACATCTGAATGTTTACTTATTTATAACTGTTACACACCAAACATTTCTAAAGGGTTAATTTGTATTTATGCTTGTAACGTTTAAATTATGTAATAATTTTCTAAACCTAACGTTTTAGCTCTTGTTGACCCTTTCAAATGAGATATTGTCACTAGTTTTGATTATGTGAATGATATTTTACCTTTCTTCGACAAGCACGGAGCGTTTCACTTCAACATTTATTTACATTGAGATCTGCTACGGAGTGGATTTCGTTACAATACCATATTTTGTATTTACTGAGTGCTACAATCTGTATCGCTTCAACGCTGAAGTAAAAAGCTACCTACTTCTAAGCAAGATACGAGTAGCATTCTCAAAAACTTCATTGTGACCAAGAGAGTACTTTTTATGAGAGTATTTGCCCTAATCACCACTGTTGGCGGAGGATTAGTGACTGGTGAGTTCAGCAAGATGTAGGTGATACTATATAAGAAAAAATCGCTCCGTCCGTCTTATACAACTTTCACCTTTAGTCACCCACGGGATGACAGGGGGTGATTGGGTTACGCCTTGATCTTTAATGAAATTCAGAAGCTGAAAATACATTCAAGAATTTACAATATTATGTAAATAACCATGATTTACGATTTTTATAAAATAAATATACCTATTTTCAAGAAATGTATCTGTATTTTAAGAACCAGATTCATCTGAAGTTACTTGGTAAACCGTATTCTAATCCAACCAAAACTATTACGCAGATTTTCTCATGAAAGTAAACGATAACTTTCTACTAATAAAAATTTGTGTGAATCACTACGGAAGGTCAAAGCGATCCCGACAATACCATAACAGTTAATAAAATAGCAACTGAATTTGTTTTGGTAATAAAGAGTAACATTAGCAACTCTTAACTGCCATTAGAATTTGCTATGATCGTTCCAAGAGATATCACATGCCATAAAGGTAATGTCAAAAGATAGGGGTACTCGAAAAAACTATCAACAAAAACTATAAGAAGAAATGTGGGGAGGAAAAAATTGTTCGTCGATATAGGCTCCGAATCGCTTGAAGAACTTCGCAGGTTCGCTTCGTTTTTGCCCGTAAGTAACCGTAGCTCGCCAAGGGATTTTCGATTTAATGCAAACTGCGACCCACCTATTGTGCATTCTGTAGGTCTTAAATTTATTTGACAGGAACAGTGTCTGCGGAGAATGGAAAATGGTGGAATAGCAGAATACATTATGGGTATAACTCATGGTTTGTTTTTGGCGGGGATCCGACAAACGTTATTGGTATTTAGGGGCATTTATCTATTAGGGGCGATGGCTTTCTCGTTTTTATCTGTGATTTACGTGACATGGCGCTAGAGGACGCCGACACAGTTAGACACGGTGGGAAGTAACTTGAAATAAGCGAGAACAAGATAACCTCCACCAAAATATCAAGGACCTGTCTGTGTTATCATCACGTATCAATTAGTTAAGGAGAGAGTATGATGGATTCTTTGTAGGAAACCCTCATTATAAAACCTCATGCCATCTGTAAAATCAGCGCGATGTCTCACAATGATTAAATGTTTTCGTACTGACAATAAAAACCGGCCAAGTTAAAGTTGTACTCGCACATCTAGGGTTCCAACCAACCATGGAGATAAACGTAATTACGTTGAAATAAGGTTTTTGCTTATGAACTATTTTTTAAAGCCCCTCCAGTTTTCTTTCTATCGAATGGCCTTTTAATCACTTTCTTAACATAAGAGGAGATTTACTAGAAACTAATACGAATTCATTGTAAAAAAAAATTGGAGTCGTAAACCGCGTGGTCCCGCCTTTCAGAGTAATGTCATCCCGTGTGTCCTTAAATAAAACTAAGGGAGATTTTCAGATAATAAGTATTTAAAAAATTACTACTACCTCGAGGATCGCATTGTATGAGGCTCGCAGTCTCTGTATGAAATACGGGACGCGCGTGCGAAGTAAAGGACCCTCGCTTCGGCGAACATGCGTGACATTTCGCGCATCAATTCAGTTACTACAATCATCATTGTACCTGCTGTACCCTGATGATACTCATCTAGAGGTACATCATGAAGTCCAGAGATGAAAATTGTAGAAACACTGGATTAAATCGACTCTCTGTTGCTATAGCTACAGTATACATTATTAAGCGCCTTTAACGACGGGAAGACATAGACTGGTTTATATGTATTTTAATTAATATGCTCATACTTTTAAGAACAAAAAATTATTGTTGTTGTATTTTTTCTGCTATATTAATTGTATAGTTTACGATAGTAAGTAATGGTTTACACGAACTTCATTTTATTTTCCTTTGATGCTCAAGTGAACGTCAGAATTGATTTATTGAAAGATGTATTTGTGCTCTAATATTTTTACGACTATAAGTATAGCAATTCGGCATCTGTATGTTAGTCCATTGTTCTTTGTCTTTTACTATGTAGTAAACGTATAGATCAGCACTATTTCAGGATATCTACTTATGTGATTGCTGATGAAGTGATGAAGCTTCTATTTTCGGGAATTTTGAGAAACAATTAAGAATTTACATAGGTAAATACTTGTTTTATTTCTAAATAAAATTACCACTTAATTGAGGTATTGTATTATATTTGAGAGACAAACATTGCAGTTTTTAGAATAATTTTATTTTAATTTAATCTTCCAAGAGGGTGCTGAACCAGCCATTTTTCAGGAACCGGATATAGATGGTTATTTACGATTCATCGGGTCGGAAGGACGTAATGAAATAAAAGAATGTATCAATTTGTATTGGTAATTTTAGTGCCTGTGCTATTTTGCAAAAAAGTACTTATTTACCTATGGGGAACTTAGAAATCTTTGTGATACAAAAAAATCTCTTAAAAGTTTATGAACGCTTTTTAATCATCAATCACTATTGGATATTTAAAGTTTTTACCTGTGACCAAACGCTGAAATTCATAAATTCAGTCGACAAACATTCACTCAACAATCTTTCAGTATTATGTACGGTTTATACCGGTTATATTTTTATCGTCGAATATTTTATGTCTTTTTCACACTGTTTTGTAAAAAAAAACTTCTCTTGCTCAGTCGGAAGGTACACTGATGAGTATGTCCCTGCCTCATATTATATCCCCACGACAAATTGTGTTTCCATGAAGGGATTTGTCAGCTATGTTTGGCAAACAAGCTGGTTATCAGTGTTATCACAGATTAAGTTATGTGTCAGTGGACGCTGCTGTCCAGACATATTAGTGCCCAATATACGGCGGTGCTAGCGGTGCCCAGGCATATGGCGCAGTGCTCAGATGAGCGCAAACATCACCAGGCTCAAATTTTTGGTCTTGCGTAGGCGCAGAGTTATAGAAGTTTGCACCTCGTGCATGAAAGGCTAATATTGGCATTGTTTCCTATTATTTCTGTCAAACACTCCATTGATTGAATAGTGAAACTATTAAGCAGACTTTACGTATATGCTTACGTGATGTCTACGGTGTTGTTATTATAACAAATATACTGGTAAGAGTTAAATTTAAAAAATATAAGGGAAATAATAGTAATGACATATTTTTACAAGGAATGCATGCATATATTTTAAACTAAGCAAAAGCCTATGTATGTATGGACCGCAGGTCACCCAGTTGCAAATACATATTGATGATTACTGGATGATTCGTTGGTGTATGTGTGTGTGTTGTAAATAGGATAAATAGGATAAATTTTGTCTGAACAAAATATTAAAAATCGTATGAGGAGTCATATCTGTACCTGTGCAAGCGCCGATACGATAACTGTGAATATTTTAGGAACACACATATAAATACCCTCGTTGTTTCCCAAGCTTATCCAGCGGGGTTAATGTATGTAAATATTATAGAAGTTCATAATTTACTTATATCTAGAGCACATGAAATAAATGAAAATACGAATAATTTTATTAACTCTTTATTCTCTTGAATTTTTGAAATTAATATTACAATATTGAATGCGGGCTTCATATACAATCACCCAACTATTTGCTTATATACCACGACACGGTCGAGCTGAATCGCACTCATAGTATCTCTATTGAGTGATAGCTAAGGACTTTAAAACTTGGATTATCTTGTGTTTTGTACGTAAATAAATCTTCTCAAAAGGAGACATGCTATCAAAGTCCATAGGCTATCCAAGGTCTGCATTAATTTTTATTATTACACGCTGCAAGATTTAAAACAATCAAAACTGGTATTTTAAAAAGCGGCAGTTCTCTTGATTGACTGAATGAATTCCAATTCCAATTTCAAAAAGTGAACGAATTCCGTTATTAAACTTAAAACATCAGTAATTTTAAGCGATCTTACAATTGGTATTTCTGTACCAATTTTATTTAATGCCGTGTTTTAGATCGGTAGTTACAGAGTTATATTATATTCGAATAGTTTAATAATTATTAACACTGACCGCAATAGTTTCAAAGTGCGAGACATCTCGACACATAAATATATAACATAAACAAAAAATATAAACAAAAAATAATGCGCCACGTAAACTTTCACAACTATTTACACTTACTTAAATCTAAAGACGATTTTAATCACTATTTTCAAAAATATAGGTATAGGTACATACATACATAGCTACAGTTAAATATAATAAAAATTGTTCAATTACTTAGGTTTAACTTAATGAACGGAAAGTTATTTAAAAGTTAAAACATTGAACAGAAAATAATATGAACGTAACAATGTATGTAAAACTTAATTAAATAATGAAGGAGTTCTGTTTTGAAATGTAAAAGAAGATATAGATTCGAAGCATATTATAAGTGTAAAGTTATCAAGTAAATCTAAAACCAAGCTAGTCAATAAATTTCAACCTTCTAAAATACTCCAAAAGTATCTGAGTTCCAGATATAAAATATTGGAAATTTTTCATGGTAATATTAACAATTTTTAGTTCATGACACTTCAGTTTCCAGTGTAAAATGTTTATTGATGATTGCTTCTGTTTAAATATACCTTAGACACAATACATATTGAATATTGTTGGTATAATTACAGGATACATCTAGTTAGGTGTGTAGTTACATTAAGTGTAAAATGAATATATTTGAAACCTATGCTCAGTTAGGTATGGGGTAATACCTAAATCTTAACAAATACTAGCAATATGGCAAGACAGCATTACGGATGGAGGTCGTATATAATCTATTTAGCAAATTGCTCATTGTTTCACGTGAATTACAACCCTTTACGAGGCAGAAACAATAAAGAAGACCTGTCGTAAATCAATGGACATACACACATACATTGTTAAACATTTACCTATTGTTGTAAGTCGCGACGTAATGGATTACGATTACAAAGCTAGCAATTACGATAGTTTTGAAAAAGGTAAATAATTTGCACCTTCCCGCAGAAATAATAATAATAACTTTATTCATAAGAAGAAAAAACCGTTTAAAACAACAGTGGACCAACAAAGTTCAAATGCAGAAATAACAATATAATTCGTATACACTTAATGTGTTTTGTACGATTTTTGTCTATCGTGTGTACGTCCGTTTATAACAAAGCTCAATTCAATTGCTCAAATTCATAATTCAATTGCTCAAATCCATAATTGAATTGCTCAAATACGATAATCACGAACGATTCTAATCAACGTTCAAGCGTTATTTAATGACATACTAATCATCGGATTCATACGCGTAAACTTTAATTACAATGTTTCTACGATATTTTATTAACTATGCATTATAATTTATAAAGCCTACTTAAAACCGAAGTTACTTAAGTACATTTGTTCGATTCTCGATTTTAATAGTTTTAAAATAAGATGGGATATTTACTACTACTAACGACAACCTTATTCCGTAGGCGGTTAACCTACTTAGACTATGGTTTAATATGAAACTTGTGAATTTTATAATTATTGCACTAACCAGGCAGCTGCCGACACCTGTGGTGACTCATATACCCTTAGGTACTTACATATTTCAAATTTCATGCTAATCTGAGTAAATGTAATATTAATATTAAAGGCAGGATGTTTTGAATATTTGTGAACTATCAAAAATTAAAATCACGTGCTTTAGACCTATCCGGTTTGTATTTTAAATATATCTGCGATAAATCATTAAAATAAATATGATTTCTTCTTTAAATGCTCAATGATGAAAATTAATGTCAACCTTACCCTATGCATGACTTAACATTTGTGTTAATGATATCACGACAATTCTGCAACTTGAAAACGTCACAGATAAATACACATCCGAACAATACAGTGGACAGATATTGCGAGATGATTTATCAAAAATTAAGCGAAGATTCCGATCAATAATCTATGTTTTAATTTTACTTTTCTTCTTTAATTCTACCCTGACATTAATTTACGTATAATGGTGACTATCAACACTAATTTATTCATATTCTAATTTTTGTTTATTTATTTACGTATCGAGGAAATCAATTTTGTTTTTATTTATCTAAATTAGATTTGATACAAAGCTCAGACAGCTTTTTAAGATAAAACAAACATAGAATATTAGACATTTTGCATTACAAAAGAAATTGTACGTGACTTCACTCATTTCATCAAAAATATTCACAAGACTTTGATACCAGAAGCTTTCCTTTTGTTTAAACCATTCAGAAAACAAAGTAAAATTGTCACGGAATAAAGTTGTTAAGATTTTTGGCACAATAAGGAATTTAAAAAGAAACGCAGCTTCACATATCGGCAAAAGTAAATTGTAAGCTATAATATTGTGCTTAGTGAGTGTAAAGGTACACAAGGAATATACACAAGATCCAATCTTAAATGTGATCACAACACTTTTTGTTCGAGAATTTCCTATTGCCTTAAACATATACCTACGCACACATGATCGTTTGCATGCCTTTCAACATTGCTTGCCGACGACGTGTCAGAACGTGATCTGATTAAGATAATTCCAGTTGAAACTTTCATGCGAAAGGATCTTCCAAATAATATGAACAATATTATTTGCATAGTTGAGTAATATAACATTGGAAAATATCGCGTGACCACTGTTTATTCTAGCATACAGAGTTAACAACTATTCTTAGCAATACTTCATACAAAGTCGAACCTATAAGAACTATGTATGATACACTTACGCTACTCAACTTTATATTAAGTGTAAAATTTATATTTAGTCACATTATTGTTATTTTATTATATGTATCATCGTTACGTATATAATTTTGAACATCAGATGACTCGGAAATATCTGGACAATGCACCCGCTTGCAATTCCAATTCATTTTGTTTGTTCATGTTGCTCGAGATTTGTTTTGAAAAACTGGACATGGCAATTCACTAGAACCATCAAAAAATACTGCTCCATATATATTATCTGTCCAAACACAACTATGTATTGCGATGACGAGGACCTATCAGAAATTGTACTTCCATACGTATTTTGTTAATATACATTTATAACCAGTTAGGCGAGTGATAATCAAATTTTTGTTTATAACACTATCAAAATTAAAGTTTCAAACCAAACAACAATTTAAGGACTTAACTACAGAATTTAATCAGAAATCAGAAAATAATAAAAGTAACTCTCTGAAACAATGTGAAAAAGAACAACAAATTTCAATAATAAAAAAGATGTGACCGTTTTAACATAACCAGCTCGCTAATAGCGAACAAATAATAAAATATACATCAAAATGTACATAATATAATATCTATTAATAAAAAAATATAAACATAATGGATTAGAGTAAGTGGTAGCAATAAATACTATGAGATTCACAGATTTAAAATCTTAACTAACAATACCAAAATTCACTCAGGTTTCTATGTAAATTCTTATAGCGACTTTAACGCTCTTTTTAAATTTTTAGTAAAATATTATTGCAATAATAGGTGTGGTTATGGCAACAAAATAAATGCTTAAAGCACATCACCAGCCTGTCCACCGCAACGTCGCGAGGCAACCCTCCGCACTACAGGAACATTACAACATAACAAAAGTAAAGTCACAGGACGCCTCGAGACTACGCTCGAGGCAACGAGGCAACACTCAAAACATAAACCTAGTGGATACGAAACGACTAACGTTGCCCGCAGGTCCGTTTGGACGCAACACTTCATTCATGTTTTCACACTATATGATACAGAATCAGTCAGGATTTCCTATGGGGCACCGAGACACCTTACGTCGGTACCTTGTTCACTTTAAGGAGGTCGTTGGATCCTTTGTCGATGGGCATCTTCATGGGGTCGTGATGGTGGGTCACGTGGTGTCCGTGGTGCTGGCCCTCGAGCTTCGCCTGCTTCTCCTGCTGCTGCTGTTTCATTCTGTCCTGCTCTTCCCTCTCCCGGCGAGCCTGCTCGTTTATCTCTTTCACGGCGCGGAGTTCCTTCTTTAGCTTCATTCGTCGATTCTGGAACCATATCTTGATCTGTCTCTCCGTGAGACAGAGCGCATGCGCTATCTCTATCCTGCGCCGGCGCGTCAAGTAGTGGTTGAAATGGAATTCCTTTTCTAGTTCTAATGTCTGGAACCTCGTGTAGGTCTGCCGTCCTCGCCGCCGAGGACAACCGTTTGGCCCTGGAAGAGAAAAACAGTCGCAGTTAGTCTTTATCTCAAAATAATATCGAATTTAACGAGTCCGACTCTAAAATTAACAAAAAGATTTCAATGAAAGAAAAAAATACAAAAACCAGTATGGTAAAACATTATTGTCAAAACATAACTGTAACGTTATAATAAATAGGGTTCTAAAATCGATTTATTGCATCATATATCACGTTGCTGCATCTCTGCTTTGAATTCGCTGCGAAAACGGTTCGAAAACCAGCATTAAATTTCACTTTTATACCATCTTAGATTTTAATGGCTCATCAATATTTTATTGCTGCTATAAAGTTAATTTTAGAGTTATCCGCTACTGAGACCAACCTCAATGCAGATTAATTACTTGTTGAAGTAGGCTGAGAAGAAATGTCTCACACGAACGAGTCACGTTTGTACTGTTAAAGTCCGATTCAAGTAAAAACAAGCAAAAACAATATCTCCGAAGCAAAAAAAATTACGGAAAGGGTTGAAAAGCAAACGGTCCGCAAACTGACAATGGAGAATCCCAAAAAGGAATCGCCACAAAAACTCAGGGATGCGTAAAGAAGGGTTGCGCAACTTTCTAATTCTTTGTAAGGTGTCGCCTTAAACATCTCGTAGCAACGACGTTTTCTTAGAAATCGTGAAAGTTAACCCTGCGACTAATAAAAAATGAGTTAGAATGTGTCGAGGGATTTTACGACATATTTTGACGCTTCATTTAATTATAGTTAAATCGAATGTAATAGTTCTGATTCTCACGTATTATAAACTAGCTTGTTATGCATACATAAGGCAGGTAAATGTTAAGCTTCATATAGTCTTGCGACTGGTTTCGGAGTCGAACAATAAATATTACAAGATAAATGGCCTTCCCGTTGCGTATTAAATTTATAGTCGACCCAAAGACTGCTTTGAATGTTCAACCGTGCAGACTAGGCCTTAGTCACCTTAAGAACACATAGATATGGCTAATGGATTAATTTAAATGCAGCTCATAAAGAATTTGCAACGAACAAGTAATTAAATTTTATTTAATTTATTCACACTGGAATGAACTAGTATAGCGGGTAAACGTTATTGGGTTGCATATTACTAATAAGTTTCGTTTATTAATTAAAACAAGTCGTAAAATCGTCATAAAAATGATATAAAACAGTCATCGATGTTCGAGTTAGGAAATTAGATATTCGTCACATTAAATTCTACGGGCTTTGTGCTAATTAAAACGGAATTCTGTCTATGACCGAAAGTGTGTTTTATTTGATCGAATAGGCAGCTCATGTGAGCAGCAATCGTTTGTTTTATTATTATCACCTCGGCTTTATATATCCAAACTGTATGTAGCTAGAGCGATGTAGATTTAAGCATAACTTATTAACTTTAAAATTTAAAATATATTGACTGAATGAAAATGATGATGTCTAGGAAAGACTGTATTGTTAAACCTGTTTTCTTCTTTTTCAAACAAAAAAGAACTAAAACCAGTCAGTTCCTGAAATGTCTGGAAAAAGAAAACTGTCCCAACTAATGACCTCATAATATATTATCAAGCCGAATTATTCCCCAAAAATGCAACAGTAAATCATGTGACTCACCCAAAACGTCGGATACCGCATTAATATGAACAATAAATTACCCAAACTACTTTTTTACGGCCGTAATAACATTTACGGCCCATGCTTATTTCAACAAAAACTTAAAAACTGTTTAAAATGTCATAAATAGACAATGGAATAATTATGCATGTGCGGTTAGAACGGCACCGATGGAGAATGCACCGCACTAGAAAGAGATAGACTACACTCTAATTTTAAAAAGCAAAGATGGAACCCAAAGCACAATGCACGCATCCCGATAAAGCTGTTCTATAGAAAGGTCAGAACGGATATTTAGTGTTATTTGAAAGTGAACCTTAACGTTTACGCGTTAAGGTGTAAGTAGGTAGTAGTAGGTAAGGAGTTAAGTCGCTGTTTGCTGGAGTAGGTGATATGTTAGCGAGGCAGGTTGGCCACCCTTCGCACGGTTGCCATGACAACGATGTTAAGGCACCTCCCGTCAGCTGGTTTCCATGATTCGATGCAGTATTGTTATTTCGGGGAGTTTCGGTTTGTACCTGTGGTTGGTATAGAGTTACATTTCGTGTAAATAACTCTTTCCCATGGCGTAATAATTAGATAACAATCGATTTTATTCTTTATTTTATTTATAATGTGCTATTAAAGATTATTCTTTAATAGCACATTATTAACTGCGTTTACATGGTATTAATGACCTGATAAATTTTTTACAGGTTTGTCAGTACTATACAATTTTTTCCCCAAAATAATACGATTCGTTGACATGACGTTTTAACATCGATAACAATTTAAATCTGACATTCAAAGTTCCAACTGAGTTTAGTGACGCGCCATCGGAGAGACCTATTTATCTGGTACAATTATGGATTGCCGCAGAATTTCCAGTTTCAAACAACCTTTTCTGTCGGTTTCAACAGCATTTTTGTATATTCAGATATGTAAAATATTTAATAACAATTTAAAAAATATCATACTAATATTTAAAATAGTCAACAAGTATCTAAATTCTGTTGAACATGATTAAGTCCTAATTGTATCTTCACTTATTGCCTGGAGCTTTGGAAACTCACTGAGAAATAAAAAGAAATCCCCCCAAAGACACAACAATACCCTTAAATATATTAAGGGTACAAGCTCGATAAACATAAGGCGACAAGTCGCAGCTCTTACGAAGCTTCGGTTTTATCAAAAATAAATCTCACTCGGGTTATTTATTATTTTATTTTAACTTTGTACAAGGACCGCCTGGGTACAAACCAGTTCCAGTCCATGCATGATTAATACGCGGCTCCGAGCTAAGGAATAAAGCCCTGATTGTGAATTATATGGAATTCTTATGAAAGTAAGTGCGTTATTTATGGTAGGCAGGCCAAGTTGAAATTTAGGATCGAGTTCTAGAAGCAAAGAGAATATGAAGCAAGAATTAGCTTTTTGTATTTCAAGGTTATTTATTCTGTTTGAATGTATCAAGTTATCTTTTGATTTGAGCCACAGCGATATTTTAAGTCTGCTCAAGAATAGAGTTTCCGTTTCGTAAATTATGTAGTCGTATTTTCCCATCTTTGTGTAAAAATTGCAAATACTATTTTAGTATATTTAGGTACTTAATAATACTAACAACACTCATTAAAACTAATATACGTCCATTAATAAATACAGAGCTATGTAAAATAAGCAAACATCTATTTTGTTTACGAAATACTTGGAATGGGGTATCGCAGGAACAGAAAGTTCATAACTGAAATTTAGTATACTCCTAATTGTCTTATATATTAAGGTCATCAAATAAAAACACAGTTAAGGGCAACATAAACGCTTGTCGGCAACGCCGCAGTTTATAGCGTAGTAATTCGCGAAACCTCGTAAAGTCTCATGCGCGCGGGACGCCATCTTAAAATAGTTTTGAATTTGAAAAGCTGTCAAATGTAGCCGTTTCCGGTACGAGTTTGTCGCCTTCGATTGTTGTGATGTTTAGCTTCCGGTGATTTTATGGTTATCTTACTTGGTAGCTTTAGTAGTCGTAGAACTTGGATTATTGCGGTTACAAGAAGAAACTATCTGGTACTCGAGGATCGGCAATTTAATAGTAAGTACAAAAACCTCTAAGTATAAGCTATTGTTTAGTAAATGGTACTCAAATTTCTTACTCTATAGGTGGAATCTTTTAATTTTCTGATCAATTAATAGAGTCAAGCAAGGGAAAAGCACCCCTCAACCGATATTTAAAATACAATTTAAAATTTATTTCTATGCAGACCGCTTGTTCAAAAGTGGCGGTAGATAAAATGACACCAGAAGAGTTTTGACTTTTTTAATGATTCATTAATCCAATCATTGGAAAATGGTAACAGAGTGATATATATCATTTTTGCAGGAATAACTAAACATTGCAACATCTAAAACGGTTCGCGATTGGCCTTGTACTTAGCTGCCATGATGGGAGGTCAACCGTGGTCTTAAATCTATTAAAATTTAAAATATTCCCTAAAGGCATGCGCGTTAATCTTTAATAGATCAATCAAGCGAATTAAAAACGGCCCTTTGATTTTCTATAAATACCAATCTTCTAGTTAATTAATTAGAAAACACTGTTTAAAACAAGGCTTCCAACGTTAAATTACGGAGAGGCACGCACGGGCATGAAACACGTAATCACTTTACGGCTTGTTAAAATAGTTCCATTATCATTATACACAATGCTGGGTGGCACATACAATATATAGTGTATATATACTCCTCCTCCTTCTTGATTCATACCGATTCATACATACAAAAGTAATTATCATCATCAGCCAGCGAGCACCGCTGGACATAGACCTCCTTTATGGTACGCCACATCGACCGGTCCCGAGCCACCTGCATCCAGCGACTCCCTTTACTCGACTTTAACCAGGTCCACCTAGTAGGGTGATGGTTCAGATACGTGTTCACCACTCGAGAACTCTTATTCACCATCGGTTTTCGGTTGACCTCTTTGTCGAAGTTGGACCTACCTAGTTGAACGATCTGTCCCAGGTATACATATTCGTCTACAACTTCCACTACAAGTGATTTCAGGTATATGAGTACAAAAGCGTTACATACATTACTTAATGCTGTTATTGTACTAATACTACGTATTACTTGTGGGTTAAAAAGTGCAGTGTTTTTTTTAAATAGTGTTAGACTAACAGTGGATTAAACATTAAACGAAAACCCATAATTCTCCCGAAAACCAAGTGTAAATGAATACGAGCTACATTTTATTAATGCTTATTATTCCACGTTACGGGTCCCCGTAGCTAAATCACCTATTACTTAACATTTAAAAGGGTTTTGTGAGAGTAAAATTAATCGACAAAACAGTTTCACTCGGACAAGTAAGTAATTTGAACTGGTCGAAACGAAATTCCGATGGGTTTTAGGTGTTTGTAGGGTCAATTTACTCGCGAGATGAATTTATGTTACTACTTGTATATTTGTTTATAGGAAAGGAAACAAGCCTTCAATTAAGATAGATCGTTACAAAATGAGCCCAAAACTCGATTGTCCTTGGCTCCATCATCAGATCCTCGTCACCAAGTGTAGTGTGTTGGACTCATCAAATCAAACAAAATTATCCAAAACTCGAGAGATTTACTGACTGACTGACTGATACCGTGATACCTGATTGATGCCGTGTGGTTCCGGCTTAGAATGTAACCACCCCATCTCTTCCCGTGGGTGTCGTAAGAGGCGACTAAGGGAAAACCTACACCGGGAGGAGGGGCAGCAGCCTCCTCCTGAAGAACTAAATCGAGTACTGCGATCACCAACCCGTCTAGCAAGCGTGGTGATTACGCTAAAAACCCCTTATGGCAGTACGCCCATTACTACGGCCCCCAGTCCCCGGCGGCCCCGCTATTCCTGACTACGGTAGCGGTCACGGTTACGGCGGGGCAGGGGGTGCGAAGAATCTCCGGAAGAGATTCGGCTACCACCAACGACGACTCGACCTGGCGACATATAACGCGCGGACGCTGAGGACCGACGAGAAGATCGTGGAGCTGGAGGAAGAAGTAGACAAGTTGCGATGGGACGTTATTGGATTATCAGAAGTCCGAAGAGAGGGAGAGGACACGATAATCCTCAAGTCGGGCAACTTGTTCTACTACCGGGAAGGCGACAAAACGTCACAGGGCGGTGTCGGGTTTATCGTCCGGAAGTCCCTGGTCAACAATGTAGTGAAGGTGGAGAGTGTCTCGACGAGGGTAGCGTACCTTATACTCAGAATAACCAAACGGTATTCGCTGAAGGTTATACAGGTTTACGCACCCACCTCGTCACATCCAGATGACGAGGTAGAGGCCATGTATGAGGACATATCTAGAGCCATACACTCCTCAAAGACACACTACACTGTGGTCATGGGGGACTTTAACGCGAAACTAGGCAGAAGGAACGGCGATGAGCTGAGAGTGGGTAAATTTGGGATTGGGCAACGGAACCCTAGGGGGCAGAAGCTGGCTGACTTTATGGAGAAGGAGGGACTCTTTGCGATGAACTCCTTCTTTGAAAAGCGGCCGCACAGGAAGTGGACCTGGATTAGCCCCGATGGTTCCACGAGAAACGAGATAGACTTCATCTTGAGTACCAAGCGGCAGACCTTCAGTGATGTATCAGTGATCAACAGGGTGAAAACCGGTAGTGATCACCGCATGGTTCGAGGCACACTGAAGCTTAATACCAAACTGGAAAGAGCTCGTCTGATGAAGTCTACGCTCCGGCCTCAAAATGCTTACATCTCAAACCCCGAAAGCTTTCAGCTCGAACTACACAATCGCTTCCAATGCTTAGACGCTATAGAAACCGTTGACGATATTAACGATCGGCTCGTGGAAACTGTCCATGCGGTAGGGTCTAAATTCTTTAAGGCCCGTCCCGCAAATAGAACCCAGAAACTCTCTGATCATACTCTCAAACTCATGCGGGATAGACGCGACACATGCTTGCAGTCTCCAGCTGATTCGTCAGAGTATAGGCAGCTTAATAGACAGATCTCTAAATCGATGCGACACGATATTCGCCACTTTAATACATCACGTATTAAAGACGCGATAGAGCGGAACAAAGGCTCCAAGGTGTTTGCAAAAGATCTGTCTATAGGGCAGAGCCAACTGACGAGGCTGAAGACCGATACGGGCGGCATTGTTTCGTCAAAACCGGAAGTTTTGAGAGAGATCGAGAAGTTCTATGGACAGCTGTACACATCGTCACAGAGACCAGGCGCAAGCCCGGTGAGTGACCGAAGAGCCAAACTGACCCGACACTATACCGAAGATATCCCGGACGTCAGCCTGTATGAGATTCGAATGGCTCTCAAACAACTCAAAAATAACAAGGCGGCAGGTGAAGACGGAATCACATCAGAGCTTCTGAAAGCGGGTGGAAAACCGATACTTGTAGTCCTTCAGAAGCTCTTTCAGTCCGTCATACACGAAGGCTGCACGCCAGAAGCGTGGAGCAGAAGCGTGGTGGTGCTCTTCTTTAAGAAAGGCGATAATGCCTTACTGAAGAACTACCGACCGATATCCCTTCTGAGCCACGTTTATAAGTTGTTTTCGAGAGTCATTACGAACCGACTAGCACGCAGGTTTGACGACTTCCAACCTCCCGAACAAGCCGGTTTCCGAAAAGGCTTCAGCACCGTAGACCACATACATACGCTCCGGCAGATTATACAGAAGACCGAGGAGTATAATCGGCCATTATGCCTGGCGTTTGTGGACTACGAGAAAGCCTTTGATTCAATCGAGACTTGGGCAGTGCTTCAGTCTCTCCAAAGGTGCCACATTGACTATCGCTATATCGAAGTGTTGAAATGTTTATACAATAAAGCCACAATGTCCGTCCGAGTACAGGATGAATGCACGAAACCGATCCAAGTGCAGAAAGGTGTAAGACAGGGTGACGTTATATCCCCGAAACTCTTCACCACTGCACTGGAAGATGTTTTCAAGCTTCTGAACTGGAAAGGACTGGGCATCAACATCAACGGCGACTATATCACTCACCTTCGATTTGCCGATGACATAGTCATAACGGCAGAATCCTTGGAGGATCTGAACGTAATGCTCAATGACCTCAACAGAGTTTCCCAACAGGTAGGTTTAAAAATGAACATGGACAAGACGAAAATCATGTCAAATGTCCATGTTGCACCTATGCCGGTAGTGGTTGGGAACACTACAATCGAAGTTGTAGACGAGTATGTATACCTGGGACAGATCGTTCAACTAGGTAGGTCCAACTTCGACAAAGAGGTCAACCGAAGAATCCAACTCGGCTGGGCAGCGTTCGGGAAATTACGGCATATCTTCTCGTCCAAAATACCTCAGCGTCTAAAGACAAAAGTCTTTGATCAGTGCGTGTTGCCAGTGATGACATACGGAACCGAAACGTGGTCTTTTACTGTGGGCCGAATAAACAAGCTCAAAGTCACTCAGCGAGCAATGGAACGAGCTATGCTCGGAATTTCTCTACGTGATAAGGTCCGGAATGAGGAAATCCGTAGACGAACGAAGGTCACCGACATAGCTCGACGAGTCAGTGAGCTGAAGTGGCAATGGGCAGGCCACATCGCTCGAAGAACCGATAACCGGTGGGGAGTAAAGGTTCTCGAGTGGCGACCACGTACCGGGAAACGTCTACCAGGCCGTCCCCCCACTAGATGGACCGACGACCTGGTTAGAGTCGCAGGGAGTCGCTGGATGCAGGTGGCTCGGGACCGGTCGATGTGGCGTACCATGAGGGAGGCCTATGTCCAGCAGTGGACGTTTCCCGGCTGATGATGATGACTGATACCCATTGAAGAGTTCCCCTATCCACCTTCTCGCTCCAGGGTCAGATCAGCTTGATGCACACTAAGTTGCTACTGAGTGTACACATATCCATTCAATGGCCTTATGTCACTTACCATTAGCAGACCCGGCAGTTACTGTGTAAACCCATAGTGTATTTTTATCAAGTTTTAATAAAAATATAAGCATTGTTGTATTGGAGGAATGTAAAGAACAGAATATTCATATATTTTTATAGTCCCATAACATTATGTCGAATTAAATCAAATATTGATTTTAAATTTTAAGTAGTGACATATGGATGGCTCAGTTCTTGAAAATATTTATCTGATTAATTTTTGAACTTTGATATATGTCTTCTTTGGTCACTACATTTGGCATTAAATACCCAATTTTGAAGTCAGAATCCTATAAACCCAATTCATTTATTTAAAAACTATAGACGTCTAGTGTTCAAGCCATGAAATACAAATTTAAACAGCAAGTTTTCCTAACCTGAACCATTCCAGTAAAGCATAGCATACCGTAACTAAATCGATAGCTCACTAAACATGCTAGGCCCTGTGGAACTATTTGAACTGAAGTAACCTTAACTAGCCAGTAGGAGCAAGAATAGTAAATTGCCTACTGTACATAAGTAGGTGCATTGTAAGTGCAAGGCAATACGTCAAGCTGGCTTCAGTCGGAAAGGACTATTTTTGCTCGTTGTCGGTGCCAGTTAAATCATCACGATTCTGCACTGTGCTATAGTGTGCTCGGGAAAGGACATTGGCTTAGTGCAGGGTTGCCAGCTCTCATAAAATAACCGTTATCACACTAATTTTCAAGCTATTCAACCACATCTTCGTAAACTTCAAAATTAATCCCATAGTAACTATTTATTGTGACAAAAAGTAGCCAACATGTAGCTTTAAAAACGTATATGTGCGTGATATATTTTTAAAAGCTTTTATTTAACTTGCAATGTTTTTAAAGGTTTGTTTGTGACAGATCACAGTAGCGTGGCGAGCTATAGGGAAGTTAAAAGTCCACATGTGAATATTGGTGTCAAATGCAAACCGACTTTTTTACACATCACAAAACAACTGGGACGATTTTTATTCGAAAAATTCGGTTCTAACTCATTAAAATCAGCTCAGAGTTATAACTTGAAGTCTTGAACTCTCTAGCTATGGTAACTAGGTTTATCACATGGTGATAGACATGGGACAGTTATCAAAAGATTCCAACGTGTCTGCAGCTTTACGGGTACAATTGGTATTCGTACCACCCCTAAAGGGTGTATCTGTAAGCTGAGTACGCGCAGCGGTGAATTGAAGCGAAACGATCTTTGATCCGAGATGACGCGCTCCGATGACGTCACGATTTATTCATCCCGAACAACACCTAAGTGCTGTAGTTACTGAACGAATCTCAGAGCCACGATCCACTGGTATCGAAGCTATAAAAAACGTTTACGAAACAAATATTGATTTAAATTCGCATTTAGTGCAGGTCTGGAGTTCAATAGCAATCTGTTTGTTTAGAGAGAGATACGATGGTCATATATTTCATTCAATGTAAAGAAGCTTACCTATGTGGATAATATAGATTCACATGTTAAGAGACATCACGACCATCAAGCAAAACATAAAAATGGAATACTCGTCCAAATTTTCCTTGAATTTTTTATACAGCTGATAGCAAAATTTTTAATGAAAGACAGAAAAATCTTTATTTAGGCAAACCAAACAAAATTTAATTAATCTAATGTTTGGTATTATAATATATGTATATTTTGTTGGTGAAATAAATCTTAAATTTGACCATAATCTTTGGTCCAAAGCACATTGAAAATCTAAATTTAATTTTAAAAAGTACCCATGAAAAGCAATTGTAAGAAGGTCAAAGTAAATGTACCATGAAATAGGAAATGTTTAAAGTAAAACATACTCGTATCGTATCTAGGGTAAAATATACGAATATAGTTCTCTCACACCGACAACTCTATCAAGTTACTTTTACAACAATACAAGTCCATAAAACGGAACTGGTTTGAACGCTAAATTGTTCAAGTAAAATTGTTGCAAGCTCCGCACAAATTTGTATACATGTACTACAAGTTTAGTATATTCACACGTGAAAGTGCACTCGCGTACTGTAGGTGTGTTTACACGTGCAAGTATACTTGCATCAGTGTTGTAGAGTGCAGTGGCGACTGCCGGCCGGGCCGCGACGGGACCGCACAAAGTATAACTGCAGACAACTTCATTAAGCATAGGTCAATGCCTCTCTTGATTTACCAAGTCAGCTTTAGATACGTAAATCGTTTCTTTAATATAATTTCTTATCTTACTTTGATAGCCGCAAAAATCCAATGCTGAACACGAACATCTCTTTATTATATGTATTTTGAGATCTTCGACATTTATTTTAAGGATTTTTTATATATTGTTCTGTTAATAATGATTCATTAACAAATAACTTGAACCAAAATAAAAATCTTTTTTCGTCTGCTGGAGATTATTCACGTACATCTTTAATAAAGCACGCAGGGAATATAGTGTACTTGTGATGTCAGTGAATCAAGACCACAATTACTTTAGC
The DNA here is from genome assembly GCA_910589575.2 of Carcina quercana. NCBI lineage: Eukaryota > Metazoa > Arthropoda > Insecta > Lepidoptera > Depressariidae > Carcina > Carcina quercana. The sequence goes on from OU342436.1 coordinate 6,096,422, forward strand.
GCCTATTAACAATTGGGTAAAAGTGATTTTAGTACATAAACAGCTTTTTACTGACTGAAAATCAATCCAATGTTAGCAAAAAATAAACAAAACAATGTTCACTCTAACATGAACCCACTCAAATATTATCCACAACATTGTGAGCGGGTTTAGTTCACTTCAGTCAGAAAACAGACTAAAAGGTCCACGTTCTTTATTTTTCGTTCCAAAACATTCTAACCAAATGCATATGACGCTTAAGTTCCAACTAAAGACATTTTATCTGCATCCCGTTTATTTATCCTTATTTATAAAGCGACAAATTTGCAATATAGCAGCGGAGACGATTCACGAGAGCAACACGGACGGACACCTAAATCGTGCTGGATCTTCCGAACGAGCTTAGTGCGATACACAAGGAAATATTGCTTCAATTTTCTCTGCTTATGAGGATTTAGACTTATTTCTGCGATGTTTATACTCGTACCTAGCGGTCGATCTTAGCTTTGCGAGTGTTCATGATGTTTTGTAGCTGTAAGAAATATTTTTACTCAACTCAAAAATAATTATACATGGCATCGTTACTCAATGAATGATTTGTGCAGTGAAACTCTTTATTTCACTTTAATTAATGTTATGTTGGTCCTTTTAAGAGGCCGAAAAACAAATACGTCATCTTACATTAATTATTATGTAGGAATTCAACTTATTTACATAAATACCTCTAAATAAAAAGTCTACGCTAACGCGCAGAACTTTGTAGAACTACTTTCATAAATACATATGGGGATCTGTCAATGATTCGATTGAGTTGACTTGTAAAAGGTTGGACGTATTGTAAAAGACAAACACATGCATCATGAATATGACTAATTTTAGTTAGATTACAAACAAAACAAAAATATGATAAATAAATATGAAGAGTGGAACGTTGACAAATATAAAAGAGATGAAATGAATCTAATAAGTTCCTTTTCCACTAAATGACACATATACCGACTAATGGCTTATCTATATCTACATACACAATATACTCGTACGTATTGGGTGTAGAAAAGGACGCATTAAAGCTGTCGGTAGCACCAATATAATTTGGTATAATGACACTATAGAATCTCCAACTTAGCTCGTCACTAATGCGACAGCTAATAGTATTTTAAGAAGGCGGCTTCAGAAATCAAAACAATTTAGATTCATTTATTCAATGTTTGTGATTAAGCGTTCAGTATAGAGCTTTTAATTTTTTAATTTCTGAAGCGAATGAATCACTCCAGTGCTATGTGTAATACATGAATTCTAATAAAACATTTATGCCTAGTCCAGTACTAAGTACTACTAAATTTATCTAATAAAAATATTCATGTCAACTTCTGTCTCGAAACTTTTGAATATTTCAAATAACCTATTTCTGTAAATTAGTATTCTTATTTTTCCTATTCCATTTATACTTTGTTAAATAGGTATATGATTATAATTCTATATTATAAATTAGTCATTATAAAGATAACCAATAGATTTAAATGACTCGAGCCCAACCTAATAATGTTGTTAAATTTAAATATTATTACGTTTATAAGATTATGTATTATAACATAGGTATTACCATATCTAAAGTGCATAATAAAAACTGTTATAACATGACATGAATGACATAGTTATGTGTGCAATAATCAACAGTCTGTGCAGTAAACAGACGATGACAGTATTGCAGATCACTGCACGATTATAACAACGTGTGTATGTGATGTTGTATGTAGCATACAGACATACATTGTGCATATTATGACAAGTAATATTGATATTGATGACTTTATTTGAGATAAATAGGTCACGCGATATGAATAATGACATATAATACTCGATTTAATTATAATTACGTCTGAATGTTTCCATTTATCGTACGAGGTTGTAGATATGTGCCCTGATGTATTTACTTACTCGCAGGTTTATATTTGTGTTATATTTTATGTCTTATTTATATGGCATCACTTAAATATATATAAATTGTCATATTCTGATTGCAACTCGGTATGCGGTGGATTTATTCGCATAAAAAACTTGAAAATCATTAAACAAAGAGTAAATAGGCACCTTCTAGAATATAAAAATCGGCGCAGCCGTTCTTGAGTTAAAAAAATTGTTTGATAGATATGGCGTAATTTTATGTTAATTCTTTGACACACCAATTCATTGAAGCTATTAAAAGGTATGTCTCACAGCCAACCTACGAGTAGGTGGCATCGACTACATTGTAAAATAAATTTACATCGAACATAATAATAGGAATTAATTAATTTACCCTGAGCGTTAATTTTCCGAGGATACGATCAGGGAAAACCAAACAATAATCTGCGAAGTCATCAAGGTAGATACAATACAGATATAGTCAGATATCGCAAAACAACAATTGACCATCATCTTGTCTAGGAACTGAGGCAGCTTCCGTAAATGACGTCACAGTCTATTTAGATCCAACTTTTTGAATCACTGAGTTAGTTTTTTAAAATCTGAAAAGAGAGACAATAGTTTGACGAGGAGCTAAAACAATAGAGTCTAAAATACGAATATTTACTCGTAGAAAAATCAAGTATGAAGCAAGTGGTTTATAACATAAATTTGCTTATTAAAAGACAAAAACAGACACGATTTTTTCCTGAGATATCATGATTAAATTCTTGCTAAGTAAAAAAAACGGCAAAATAAAAGGACACACCGCAAAGATTATAAACATTTTTGCACATTGATAAGAATATCTCTGCATAGATCAACGTCGTTGCCATAAATGCGTTCTCGGTAGCCGGCGCAGACTGGTTTGCATGCACGTTGTGCAGCGGCGCAGGCGCATAACGCTTGCGGAATGGGCAATGAAGACACACGAGATACACGGAGATATAGACACGTTGAATAAAGGGTAAACAAACTCGTATACACGTAGTAAATTAATCGACGTTAGCAAATTTTTTTACACTTTTTTGTCGGTTCTACTTTTAAGTTTTTTACGCCTTCATTGATAGAAAGTGAGGATCTTAAATTTTCTGTTATACGATAAATACACGATGAAATTCAAATACAAAACAGTGTATTATGTACTTATGAGGTTGGAAGATGGAAGAAAGAAACATATGTAAACCCTTTTAAAACACTTCTAGGGTATATATTTTTAAATACAGCTACGATTAATGTATTTTATAGTAATAACTGCCATAGTTATAACTATCTGCAAGTCAGACAAGATAACTTACATTAAACCTGCTCGAAATAACTAAACATACATGTGCAAGGAGTAAATTGCATCTAAGCACCGAAACACAAACTAATTATACGAAGTCTGCACTCCACGGTGACTAGAAAAACATCACAAAACTGTATACGTAACTACGAAATTCAACTCTACATTGTCTGTTGCAAGGTAAAGTTTCCAAACTCATTTAAATGTAGAATTTCACAGTGAGACTTCCCTTTTGAAGCTGAAACTCGGAAATATATGTGGCGACAAAAATTAAATATGCTGCGTTGGGATGTTCACGTTTTGATGAAAATTAAGATTCATTTTGTTTTATGTAAACGGACTGTACCAAGTGTCAAAAAAATTGGGGAGTGTTTGAAACTGCTTCAACAGTAGTAATTTTTGCTTCTAATATTAAAAAGGAGAAGAAAACTGTTACATACTGCTTATGTTCCTTTTATTTCTTATTGTTTCTAGTGTACAATGATTCACTGTGTGTTGTAGGGTGTACTATATGATATTGTACAATATACATATAGTAACATACAAATTTGCTTTGACTGCGTTCTCTGGGTACCTACTGTTTAGTTAGTGTGTAACATGATCAGTGAAATAAGCATTCGGCACCTCAAAGCATCTCAGATCTCGGCGTAATGATAACAACTTCTGACAAGGCGTAGGTACTATATTTGTTAATTCGGCATAAAGTAAACTATATCAATTAGTTCACGGCTTTTTCTTCGTCAATATTTACACAAGAGCACCACGTGCTAATACTAATAACAGGATGTTGAAAATCTCCAAATTGTTCCGCTAAGTACGTGCTTCATTTCCTATTATGAACATGTATTATTTGTGTGTAAGCGCTGTTTGTAGATAAGCCGACCACGCTACGCCACGAACCTACTCAATGCTTAGAAAGCGTTATTTTGATAATATATTAATGTGAAGTGGTCGTATATTCTCATAGCAAGAGGAGAGGGCCGTTTTATTTTTGAAAATGACTCCATCAGTCACAGATAACGTTCTTTGAGCGTCAGAAAAATAAACTATAATGGCCGGTATTATGTGTCACGTGACGTTGTGGAGTAACTAAATATTGTTCAGTCGAGTTGGTCGGATATTTCATTGACGTTATTGCCTGTAAGGCGCGCAGGAATAGGGGATAGGTGAATTTATTAGTGGGTTTAGTAACTATTCTTTTTGGCCTCCTCTCCATAAGTCACCGTTTGTTGTGTTGTAACCCAGCATTGAAAGACTACTATGACCCATCGACACGTTTATTAAAACGTACCTATAAAAGTTTAATTACAAGCGCGGATGATACAAAAGCTATAAAAGAGAAATATTGGCACTATAAACACGCGGAACAGCAGCTGCTTTTCTTAATTATTTTTAAAATATTGTGTCTGCAAAAACTATAGTGTTACGAGATCGTGAATCACATTGACACGTGATGTACTATTAACTGCCAACGTTTGTGGAAGCTCAAATTTATTTTGTTGTTATTCCAAAGTCGTAGGGATTAAAATACAATGGCGCAATGGGCAAAGACAGCTACCAGCTCCTCTATAGTATACGTAGGTATGTCGGACGCACAATAAAAGAGCTTTTCAAAACATCGCGCTATATCTCAGCGGTCATTGAAGCGCTCGAGTTACGCTGTTTTGAAAGCACATAGACCGATTACGATTACGTTTCCAACGAAGTGTCGACTTCGTGTTACGTTTTATACCGTCATTCGAATCTTGCGCTCGGATGTTTGGTCCGAAACGCTCGTTCATTAGCATTTTATGAGTGATACGACCGATAAAAGTGTAATAAGACGCATTCAGCGGGTCATATGGTGTGATAGACGCCCCGTCCCGCTGGCACACTATGGAGGAAGTTGGCACTCAGTTATTGGGCTGTAGAGGCTATAGTCATTCAGTTGAACACATTCTGATTCAGTGAATGGGTATTATTGTACGTTTCAGATGTTCCGACGCGGACTGTGCTTGTGTTACTGTAACTGTGATGTCCAAGTCGAGTGGCGAATGTAGCCCACGCGTATGTGTTAGTCACGACGGGTTTCAGAGTATGCAGTTAACCTTATACGTTTTACGAAACAAGGACTTGACCAATTTAGTATTTGATGAAATAAGAATTTAAGGAATGTCGTGGCTAGACTCATATTTGAAGAACGCACTAGCAATTATCTTCCAAATCGTCTGTTGCGAGAAAGAAAACATTGACTTCCTGCAGACCTATTAGGTTGTCATTAGGAAATACATACTTCAGAGGTCGTCCCATAAAAATTTTATCGATTGATTCATCGCTTTTGGAGAAAATCAACAACAAAAAAATATAAACTTTAAGGGTACTTGAATTTGGTTCCTTTGTTTTTTTAGAACGCGTTACAAAACAAGCATTCGGCCAATTTCCAGAAATTTTTAGATTGTTTGGTTGGGGGGATAATGGAGATCGAAGTATGGTTCAAATATTAAATCAAACGCCCTTTGATAGCTTATATAAATAATCATAGCTTAGTTTTAATTGTCTAGAGCAATTTAGTTAACTTTAATTCAAAAACCTCAACCATGATGGTATACTCCTTAACACCTGACAACACCGCTGTATATCATTACGCTTAAATAAGAAGTAATAATGAATAAAATTACGCCGTTAAAGAGCGATGTACAGGTTCCTCTGAGCACATTAATAACGTAACGTAGTAAATCTGCGGGAAATTTAGTACATAATAAAATCTTTCAACGCCTCAAAGTGGACGAGTTCAGTCGTAATTGCTTCATCACCACTTTTCAATAACACAAAATGAAACGTTCGCGCATGCTTTAATGTGGTTTTGTAATTTGTTTAATTATTTCACACTTTTAACCGAAAATTTTGTTATTATACTTGTCAGTCCAGTACGATACTCATGGAGGGCGGTGGTTATCTTAGGGACCGTCTTTTTGTACATGTTGATATAGAACGATATATCGCAGATTTTTTTATAGATCAACTAGATCAAGGCTTGACCTCCATCGCACCTGATGTTAAGTGACGATGAGGTCGACGATGTTACGCGTTGATCTAGAAGGTGCTTTCTTACTCTTCGTTTGAAGATTTTCAAGTAGTATGTAGTTTTAGTGGTACGAGACAGTATACATTTTATAGAAGATACTAAGACTTAACAGTTTTCGATGGTCTTCGAGATACTCGCATTCAAACTCTATGATAAAATAATGTATTAAATACTAATCTGATGGAAACTTGATACATTGAATTCTTTTTGTTTTACTCAATTAGCCATTTCTGCATGCTGTTTTGATTCGAGGCAGTACTGATGACTGTTAGTGTGTTGGATTGTCTGATTTGGGTGGTTCAACCGGGTGACATGGGAATGCAAAACTCTGCTGTGTCTAAAGAATATAAGATAATATTATATTCAATAGATGTTCTAGATGGCCTTCGCTGCTATACATGGACTACAAACAAGTGTAGATTAACGTTATAATGTGGAACAAAAGTCAGTATTTACCCAATACCGCAACCAATGTGCTGAATAGCCTATAAAGCATCTTTTTGATTGCATAAAAATGTATAGAACCCCGGCCTGGACCTTGTACACTACACATTTTTGTAACTTCATAATCAAATAAAATAGTATCAAATAGCATTTTTGAATACTTTATCTGGGCTAGGTTTCTTGTACAAAACTATTAAGTACCTACAACATAGGCAACACTTTACCAGAAAATAAATAAGGTCATTAAATTGATGTTTTCCACAAAAAAAAGAATTTGTACAAGCAAATTACAGCCTAAACCTTTTAAATTAAAAAAATATTTACATTTTCCTTGATTTTGTAATTAGTTAAGGCCAGACTGAAACGTTTATTTTGATAACAGTTTATTTCCTTGCATTAGTAGCATTTAGCTCGATCAATACGTTGAAAGCGTATATGTCTTATTCTAGAGGGCATATAGTATACAGACAGGTGGTTGTGTGAGGCTCGATCAGCGTCGTGTAGCATCTGCCTTCGATCGCCGCTACTGTCCACGCTTCGATCCACACTGAATGGCCAGGACGCCACCCCAGCCCAGACGTAAACTCAAACAAACTGGGGGCTCGGATCGTAAACTTTTTTAGGCCGACTCTTAACAAAACGCGAATCATAAAAGTAATTGGAACCCATTCATATTAATAGACGTTTACGAGGTCTCCGAGCATAAAACAGAGATTGTCATCGAGAATTACGCAATACCAGTTCCTATATTCAATCGGATACTGTTAATTCGTTTTGTGTATGCTGAATAGTTTTTATTGACGATAAAATCATGTTACCGGATGTGTTTCGATGAATATTCTGTAAAATATGCTTTTGAAGTTGGCACGTTCCGTTTGCAATGAGAGATTCTGAGATGTTTCATTCGGCGACGAAGTCAAAGGTGTGCTTCATTACAGGCAACTAGTAGTTTTTGTTTGGTTCAAATGTCTGTTGGCATACTTTGAAGTTTATGACACAGTATTCTCGAGTGTTTAACATATACAGAGACAATATACAAAATTCTCATTTGACTACGGGAACTTGAAAAGAAATATTAAAATAAAGTTATGACCAATCGTCAGAAAAGTACCAAGCGAAGCAAGATATTTTTTATACAATAAAAATCCGAAATACAATCATGTCTAAAGACAAGTGCAATGATATAACTAATGCAAGAACTACGTAAGACGAGACAGGGTTATGAAGAAATTAAGATAGTTCTATGATGTACGAGTAATTTAATGACGTATCGCTCGTATAGATTATGATATAAACCGATGACAGTGAAGCCATCTGTTCTGTCGGAACGTCATATTGGACATTACGCGTCATATGAAATATGTAGTCGTAACTATTCCAGCTTTTTCCCGATAAATAGAAAGGGCATTAGGCTCGCAGCTGTCACCCACCTCCTTGGGGACGCTCGCAATTTTCCTACCCTCACTTTAATTCGAATCCCGAAAGGTTTTCCTTGGAATATTTATTATTATATCTTTATTAACGGGGACGCGTTTCGTTTCGAGTCGTTTATTGCGAACAAGATTTGTTGTCTCAACTTGGTCGGCGAGCGGCCGAGTGATAGCTTTTATGTGTTGTTTTATGTTTCGAAAGCTAATAAAATATGCACCTGTCTAATAAATATCAGTGCGAACGTGTTCCGATAACAGGGTTCCGCTCTCACAGCTGTAAATTATCTCAGTGGGTGGAGCGGCTGTGATTTTTAAAAAAGTGTATGATCTTAAATCACCGTAGATTCTAGATAATGTGACTTCTTGACGTTTTGTTGTACTTAAAATGAATTTAGAACGCCCTCCCATTCGGATCTCCCATAGATTCCGTTTGTTGATAAAGTTGCCATCAAGTATTATTTGTCTACTGAACAACAAGTATTATGTGTGTATGTGAACTTCAATAGATATTGTTGTATGTCATCATCCATTATTAGAATACTAAGAAAAATCACTGTAAAAACCGTTTCATTAAAGACTATAACTACATATATAATGCACCTGTCTATCTTACAAAGTGTCTTCCTATAGTAAACATTTGAACGGAGCGTGTGAACAGTTTCCACGTTTTTGCATTGCATGCCAACAAATAATTGATAACTTCGGTGTCTTTAAAGAATGTATTTTGACGTTTACGGAGTAACATGTGAGAATAATATTACAGGAGGCAGCGTTTTTTAGATGAACATAATCATTTATAGACAAAATTTAGGCAAGTTAACTACCTTTTTTCCAATTGAAAAAATATGAATTATGTTCTTATCGTTGGAATTTCTACAGACTTACCCAGCATAATCTACAGCTGGACATAACTGATTACTGAGGTTTTGACATAGTCTACTTTCCATGTATAATGGGTTGGCAGTTTGGCACTTGGCCTTCATCTCACATGATGGTAAGGAACGATAAGGCCGGTCAAAATATTTTTGGTTGTGCCTTTGGTTCTGCCTAGAACTTTCTAGAAGTTGTCTTCTACGACACCGACGTAACCTGATATATCAAGTTAATACTAGATGTTAAGGTGAACCAACTCAACGATACTTGACAGATCCTATATTAAACTTCCCTACTTTTATGTAGTGAATGCCTTATTTATTCCAACCCTCTCCATGTAATATTTCAACAAAAGCAATATCGTAACGTAATTTAAAACGAATTAGCTTCCCCTGCGCTCCGTGGCTCTAAATTTGAATACTCTACGACGCTCGCGCCCCAGAGGTATACCTTTTTAAAAAACAAAGGGAGGAACGAACCGTTATATTTTATAATTTCACCCTCCGAGGATGCCTCGCAAATATTTTCTTAAGAATAGTCCCTCTAATGTACAAGAATGTCTAGGTAGAGTGCTTTCTCACAGGAATGGGTGCTTTTATCTCCTGGGGAAAAATTTTCAGCTGATAGTGCTGAGAAATGAGAATTGTTTTGCTAATAACTCCATCTTTTGCTGAGTGTTTCATTGCTCAATTTTTCTCTCTTGAATATACTAGCGTAGGTAGTCTACGGGCCCACTCACTGTGCTGGCTGCACTCAGATGAATTAACTGATAGAGCATATCGTTTAAGTAGTTGTTGGTGACATTGTTGCACTTTGCTTGTTGCCAACTTTTATCGTGCTTTGAATAGAAATACATGTGTTAAACTATTGCGATCAAACGTACTCATACAAGCAAATATCAACAAAACCAACCAACTAATAGGATGCAATTTTTAATTTAATATAAATTCGACCATTCCCATTAACATCATATCTTTTCGTAATTGTAAAAGTCATTACGAATGTACAATGTTTGTTAATTTGGGACAATATGGTCATCAATTTGCTGGGAAGACTTGAAAATATCGGTATAAAGGCTTATTTGCTTTTAACGACACGACATACTTGAAATTAACACACGATGATATGGGGTAACTACTATAAAACTGAAGCTGCACTGCGACACACACATATAAATCGTAGTGAAGAAATGGAAGAATTACGAGAATAATCGTGAGCTCATTAATTTAATTCCAACACACATTGTAACGTAATTGCAGATCTGACCACTTCAGGGAACTCATCCATTAATATTAATCTACCCACGCCACACAGGCACAGGCACGTTTCGCAACGAAATTGCATTCTAAACCGCATTCGCCACCCCAGTGGTCCCCTACGGTCAAACACGACACGAGATTAAAAATGGCCGCTGCAGCTAATAACTCCCGTACGACAGGGAGGAGCGAAGGGGTGTTATGGGGATGCAAACATGCAAATTTAATTTGCTCTCCGTGCAGGCTGTGGCCGCCAACTGCGCTCGTTAGCCCTTCTATTGTGGATATTAATTTAACTATGTTATTTATGGTCAGTGGCGACTTGACTTGAGCCACTTTGCGAGTGAAGCATATGTTGCTTCAATTGGAACTTAATGCGGGTCAATAAATCTGTATTTTGCAGAATCCTTAATTTCATTTCAATAACAATATACTTCCTTCTATGATTGTTTTGTTTAAATTCAACGATGTCGCATTATTTATCTCATTTTCACTTTCAACTTACTAATCAATTACAAGAACATCTTTTGATTTTATATGTGGTTTATTCTTTTAATTAAAGTATTTTATTAATAAAAAAATCTTCTAAGTATTTGTTGGCAAGATCACGACATGAGCTCGTCTGTGACGTCATAAAATACAAACGTGTGAAAATGGCACCTACAAGTTGCGCGTCAGCCACCACTCAGTTATCAAGCCGATGCATAGTTGATATAAACGGCTTATTAAGTAAACAATATCCAACTAACCCGACCGTTTATGCACCTGTAATATACCTAAAGCCATTAAAAACTCCTTAAGAGGCCTACCGTTGTGTTCAGACTTCATAATTGTCAGTTTAGAGCGTTTTAATTACAAAGGTCCTATTCCGAGGGTGTAATGCGCCCTTAAGCGTCGAACGGCTAGGCCTGTGCCCTTGTGTGCTAGTAAACTATGCCACGTTACGTTCCACGCATGTACAGGCTCTTAACTTTAAGGGCTAGTGTGACATTCTCTTGTTAACGGCCGGTTAGTTTATTATAGTCACCTGCTTTGTTAATTGGTGGTTTCGTTTCGGGTTAGATTAATTGAATCTTTGTGTATCTAGCTTATTTAATAGTAATGTGATTAGATTGGGGAACCCTTAATGTGTTAGTAATTATTATGTATCGATTTCGGATCCTTTTCAATGCTGCGTTAGATTCTACTGAATTACGAGTAATATATACTAATAATTGTCTTTAGAGCAGACTCAAAATGTCAGTCTATTATTTACATTTTTATTAAAGTTATTAAAACAATAATATTTCTCGTTAACTTCTTTACACTCCTCTCACCACTGTTGCTCATTAGTAAGTCCAGTCATCCAATAAATTAATGATATAGGTTTATTGGTGATGACTTGCTGGTGGAAGAAAACTGTAAAGTGAACACGGGGGTAAAATATTTATTTATCCTTTAGGTCATCTATAGGCTACTGAGAATGTGCACTTCATCTAGATGACCTAATTTTTACTTCACCCTTTTAATGATCCGTTTTTCAGAAAAACGTCTGGGAATACCTTTAGTGAATATCACGTTATGCACAAAGCGTTTCGCATCTATCTTCGTTACGGCACACTGGTAAGAAGTGGGATTCCCTGCCGATTTATCTGTTTTCCTAGCGTTACAAGAACTCATGGCCACTAAGACCACCTGAGATATGAACTCAAAGCAGAGCTCATTTTAATTTAAAAAAGTAAAGTGAAACTTTTTAAGTTTTGAGAAAACAAATGGCAAATTCTCTGTACCCATTTTTACTAAAATTGCGCGGACGGAGGAGTATGAATTTTGGACACTTATAGTTTATATAGAGAAAGAAAGCAGAATGCTAATATTTAAAAAAAATTAAAATAATTATGGTCAAATTTCGGCCAGTGGATTTCAACTTTTTAAAGAGAAATATTGATTTATTCTCTATATTCTTATAAACTTGGCCTTTGGCATCAGAAGCTAAATCGTAAACACTTAAAAACACAAATATTAGGCACAAAATCTCTATGGAATTGAACTTAACATTCAACATACAGCTTTATGAAGAGAATCTCCTAGACATTATCTGCCAGACTAGACAATACTCATTCGCGGAGTCCATACAAATCGCGATGCAAAAGCAGAAAATGTTTAAGTGCAATTAAGGGGCGGTTATAACTCAGGAATGTGTTTAATATTCCCCCAGTCGCTCCCCCGCGTTGTATTATAAGTATAGTGATTAAATCGTCTCGCTCACGCATTCCTCTAGGCTTGAAACTCCGGCCATTTGCCACTGCGCAATTATAATTAAAAATTAATCCAGTTCTTAAGAAAAGTTTCATTACACGCTTCTGCGGCCGACTCCTGACGGTAAATCAGGGAATTAATATGAATGAAGTCTGTGTTGGCGTCAGAAACTGTTGACAACTTTTCACGCGAAGGAAGGAAAGGAATTTTTTTATTGACAATTTAGCAGAGAATGTTATAAATCTTCAACTGATAGAAATATTTTATTGCTTCAAATTGAGGATAAAATATAACACCAGCATCACTAGGAATGATAATGGTTACTTTTTCATATGCTGTATGAAATAGTAACCAATAGTTCCACCATTCATATCCATTTTAGAGTTAAGTTAATTTAATTCTTTAGTTAAATTATAAAATATTCTATTCTAAAAGAAAAAAAATAGAATTTTACATGAACCCACCGCGTCTGAAATTGATTTTGTTCCACCATAACATAGATATTTATTAACTTGGGTGTGAATAAAACGAGCGTTATCTATTTCCACGCTCAGATTGTACAGCACTGCGGGGGGACATGGAATACCGTCTACCAATATTCATAAAGCAAGAAGGTGAATAGCCCAACATACAGTTATGTTAATGTGGAACCTCCCTCACCGGGCCAAAAAGATAGGATTGCAAATTTGCGGCCAAAAATTTATGATATCCGCGTCCCCATACAGCTCCCCTCGGCCTGCCGTGGGGTAAAATAGGCCCATTGGCATTTGGGAGAGCTAGCCACGGTCGTTGTCGGCCAAAATGACCCTAAACATTTTATTTGGTAGCATCGCTATCCGTTGCGGAATTGCCCGGACTAATCTTGAGCCACCATTTTTAGGGGTGTTTTCGCGCCTCTTTCGTATAAATATAGCTGGAGATTACATGTCTGCATGAGCTTTCCGATGTGTGAAATGTACTACCGCGTGTGACTCCCACCTCACCGTGTAAGTCACACTGTAAGCCCCTGTGTTATTGGGCATAGGGTGCATAGAATTACTATTGACAATTCGGACGTATCCGAATTTATTGACGATCGATTAGCACCCGCAAGGAGAAGCTTTGTTTAATTGAAGTGCTTTCGTGATTGGATTAGAGTCAGAGTTAACGCTCGATCCAATACGTTACATTGTGCTTAATGAAATAAGGTAGCTAAATAACGGCAGCTTCGGTAGATTAACTAACGGCCGAATGTTTCCTGTCGGTGCTTCAGATGAATATTTAGTTATCTTTGAATATGTAATTAATTGAATGTTATATCGTGTATAAATTTATCAGTCAGTGCGATACGGTCTATGATTTCAGCTCTTGAGTTATGTAATGAGTATATTTTTAAACCTTCATTAGGTGTTGGAAGTTTAACTGTTGGTCTCTTGTGAAGACGTAGTTGTTTGTAAGAGAAACAGATTGTAGGTACAATGTTTGTATGAATAGTGCGTATCTGTATTCCCACGTAGACATCTTCCCGAATGTAAATATGACACCCCATAAACTGAATGTTTTATCGGCTGCCACTACCATTCCAATTTATTCTGGTCATCGAGGGTGTCCAATTTTTAGGGGAGAATTTATAGCTTTTATTATGTCTTTTTGGGCATGACACCACGATCACCTTTGCACTGTAATGTTTTCTTTGCTTTGATTTATGATTTCAACCGCATACATGATAAAAAAGATTAAAAGTAACCGTTATTTAAAATTATTAAATGTATAATTTTTCTGTTCTCGTTAATAACATAAAATTAATAATTCGAAATTTTAAGTCGTCTTTTTGGGTTAATCGTTCGTTCTTATATACATTTTCATATAATTCAATTCAAAACAGATATCCTTCCTTCATTTTTCCTTGACTTTGCTGCTAGTGTTTATATAATATGATTTTAAAAAGTCAAAAGTTAACTGTGGTATGTTTTGAGAGAGCGAGGTCTAGTTGTTGTTAATTGTCCCTGGCAGTACTTCGTAATTTAATTAAGCACGAGGAACGGATAAATTGGTGTCAACTGTACAATTTATCAAGAACACGGAGATCAGTATCGAGCGCGCGTCGCTTCCCGCATTGTAATCCATTGTTTAGGACGAGATAGAACCGAACTAACAAATATTCCGGTCTCGTACTGCAGTTACGCCCTCTGCCACCCCCGCTATTTATACCCCTGTTATTGGCACTTCTTCAATGTCAGACGCACCCGCGTCTGTCCCCTAGATCCTCTAAACCCTAGCGCCCCCAAACATACATTATACCGCACCGCTCGAACGACAAGGACCAAAATGGCTATATAAAATTATATCAATTGCACGGTTTTTATTGCCGAATTACAATTTCAGATTTCGCACCTCCTTTGTTATCTGTCAGGCGGAAGGGTTGAGTGAACTTTAGGCAAACAAAAGACCGCAGATTTTTGATTATTTCACATAAAGGCGAATAGCTGCGCACCGTGAGCCGATCGTTCGGTTGCCATGTGTTGACAGGCGAAGACAAAGTACTCAAGAGCTCCAATGCCAAAAATACAAGCGCCATCCGTCTTCGGCTCAAAGGTTGGCTTAATTCAATGAGACAGACAATAAATTGCTTGTTGCTGCCAAACAAAAATTTTAAAAATCGAATAATTTCATGTTCCATACAAACAAACTTTGTAGTATTCATATGAACGCAGTGGAAATGAACAGACAGAAGTGAAAACGAACTTAATTTAGTCAGTGGCATTGGTTCGCCGTCATTAATTATGTAAACTGTATATTTAATCTCCCGCCTTGGCGGACATACAAACATAGGCACAGACTAAGGAACATGCTAATAAACCTATTAAAAATACTCGACTAGTTACGGGTTATCGTTTTAATTGCAGAAAAGGTCTTGTTGACAGAAGTTATTGCGCGTAGGCAGTGGTTACCATTGATGTAAAAGGGTTTACTTTATCGATTATCAAGACCGGGTATTTCGAGATAAGATGCAAGCAAGACTATTTATATAATGCGATTGAGATGTTACATGCTAGCATGAGATGCGATTGACTGGATAATTAGGTAAAATCACAGGGAAATATAACACTACGTATCGCATCATAGGGCAATCATCAGCCAGATATGTAAACTTTTAAACTAAGGCGTTGTCACACAATTGACAGGTTCGTGATTGCAGTAGGATCTACGCTGGACATTCTTATGTCCCTCCTAGGAGACTATCGAGAAAATTCCAAGGGTTTTATTTTCAAGATGGAATCCACGGCGATTTACTTTGTATTTGACAACACCATTGAGCTCTACTTTCTTTTACGGAAAATCAATCAGACAATAAAATCCCTTACCTTGACTCCAGAAATGCTTTTGCGAAGCTTTTGCGTAACTCGGGCGTCGCCGTGGGTGGCAATCTTCGCTCAATAATTTGCAATCTCAATTATAAATTCAAATTAAAATAAGTTCTTCGATTCATTCCCATAAAACGCATTGAATACGAGCATCGGGTAAATTGGTTTGAATCATAGATATGTGAATGTTAACATGTACTGGATGCTGTGAATGTTCGTGGGACGTGATTGCAATTGAATATGCTATTAAAAATGTTTTTAATAAAGATGTTAAATTTCTTCAATTCTTGATCTTGCGGTAGTCATTGGATGGATAAGTTGAATGCCCTAAAAAGTCTGCGGCTTACTCCAATCGGCTGGTTTACAAAGGTTAAAGCGCGTCAAAAATTCTCGGATCGCACAATTAAGCTTATCTACAATAAAAATCACGATTTAATTACTTATTAGTGAGCAATGAAATTGCTTGAACGTCGCCTTAATTGGACGGTGCAAACCTTTGCAGTTGAAACGGTCGAAGTGAAACGAATTTCCTTTTTTAAATATCGTCAAAATAATTTGTTTGTTTGTATAAGTTAATATCTGGTTTGCACGAAATGTTGCTATAATTATGGCATCATTTAGGAATATAATGAGTGTTATTTGAGTGCTGTTAAACAGTGTGAAAAAATTGTAATAAAGCTGTTATTAAGGCTAAGTAATTATGAATCAGAATAAGCGAAATACAAACAATATAACTTATGTGTTTTGTTAATTTTGAAGTCGATGTGTAGATTACGGTATCATGTCATCTCGAACATTAAAAGGTAGTAAAAAAATTATGTGTTAACAATTTAGCACTAACTGTTTATACATATTTAGTTTAACTATCGTCAGTATTATAAATTGTGTATTATTGGGATCAGAATAGGATCACCGCATGCCATCCCGTGGTCCTAGAACACCATCATTTTAAACCAAGGTGTCGTAAAAGGGGACAGGACATTGGAGATAAAAGGACTATCTTGTCTTGTTAAAATTTAAGAATCTTTGATTGTCTAAGAAATATATCTGTTTTCTTCAAAAATTTGTCAAAATTAGTAAAAAATCTTAACTTCAATTATCACAAGAAAGACGTAATCCTACATTAGTTACCTGGAATGCAAGGTTTTGGGAAAATTAACTTTATTTCTCTTGTGTGAAGGTATGAGTCAACCCATGATTTTTAAAATCTGCGAATTGTTAACGGTGTTTCACCAATATTGTGATACTCAGTAAAAGTTAATTGAAGCTTAAATAAACGAATGCGTTTGTATCGATAGTGGCCAGAATCATTCTGTACTGTACACAATGTAAACACTAATTAACATTTCCAACTTTATATCTAAGGGCGTGGAGTGGAAGCTACGGTAATCTTATCGAACGATAGTGAAAACAAGCAAATAAATACAGTTAAAATTATCTACTTGTACAGCACGACCACGTTAAGGTGTCACCCCTCTGCAAAGTCCACGGAGGCACAAGGTGAAAATGTCGCCCCACCAGTTGTATACCAAGATCCGTATCTGAGATTTACGCGGCGGGACTCAGATTGTATCTTGCAGATTAATGGCCTGTAGTGTGGCTGCTTAAACTCCTTTTTATTTTAATTTTCTTTCCACCATTGCCGAGTACACTGCACATAGGTCAGTCCTTATGAAAGTTGAAAGAAATACTTGGAATGAGCAAGGCTTATATTCTGCGTCATGCATGAATAAGGATAATATTGAAACTTAGTCATAAAAGCAACGGACATGAGAGAGAATGCTTACGGCAACAAGAAAAGAAAGCATTACCAAACTTATAACGTCATGTATACAAATGAATAAATGATTCTGCAATTCACTCTCGGACAAGTCCAATTTCAGTATGAAAAAGTGAAACAGAAAACATATGATGCGTTCAGTAGGTATATAGTGAGTTTGAAGAACATAATTTCCATAAAAGCACTTCCATATTCGTAGTAAGTCGGCAAGTAACCCGAAATGTCAGTAAATCTCGTCGGAGCATGTCGCCGAGCCAGCTTCCTCGTACGTGTGTAATGCGCTACTCTGGTCAGCGAGCCAATTTGTTTTTATTGAGACTACCCTCGAGTTATGCAAACCCGTAGGAAAGCGCTGAGCCCGCTGTAAACAAACTTAAAACCTCACCAGCGGACCCTGACACTTCACAGTAGTTCCTGGCACCCACGCTGGTAGGTCTCGCTGCGCTGGTACTAGTCGCCAGGTCTACCTTTAATCTGGAGCGAATGTTTTCACAAGCCGGGCGTTTGGCCTCCGTGGCTGAGACGTGTGTAAACAATACTCAACGTTAATAGAGATATAAATTGTATGCGTTTCATTTAATCCCTTTGAGAGCAATCGACACGTAACATATTATGAAATCGGTTGTTATCGGTCCGCGCAGCCGTTCGTAACTTAGATTTTCGGGTCTTTCGGGTCTTATTTACTAGAAACAAACGTCAGATCAAGTTTGTAAGCTGTAACAGCTCAAAACTGACTCCTAGCTAACATCTTTGGTTGCGAACTCCAATAAAGTGTGCGATTTATTCGGTCGTAGATCTAATAAGTTTTAGCGAATGGTAGTGTCATAGTAATATTTACTATAATAAACTGTCTCGAAACGTATCATTAGCATTAGTAATAGTACTGTTCGGTCTCGTAAGCAGACAGATAAATAAATTCCTACGAGCGGACCCTCAGCTGATATTTACATAACGTAGTACGATTATACTACGTCAGAAGATTTTTCGAGCTCGACGGTCTTTTGAACAATGCTTTCTACTGAGATGTTGATTATATTAGTTTTAAAGATGTCGAGAACTTTCCTTGACAACACATGAAACTTTCGACGTGCACAATTCACATTATGATTTCTATTAACGAGAAAAATTGTATAAATAACGTCAAGGCATTGCTTTATGTGGAAGTGGTAACCTAGGAAAATTGTCAAGTACATTTTCTTACATTTATTTGGAGCGCAGTTTAAATATTGACATAGCCCACAGTTGGTTTTAAGAGATATTTGCCCTAATAACGGATTTGGCGATCAAAAAAGATATTGTTGATTTATGTACTTTGTTGCTTTTTATGACACCCACGGTATTACAAGGGTTAGTCCTATTCTAAAGTAGTCTCAGCTTTATAATTATTAGTGTTTTCTACGTGCCATATTATGTGACCTAAGCCCTATAAAGTGTTGTAGGTACTCGTATATATACGTTAAAGTATTGAACATAGTCTAACAAGCATGCCGTCTTACAACATAAATCTATCAACTGGTTTCCTGCTTTGTCTTATTACAATTTAAATAAGTTCATGTAAATTCTAAACACTTTCCTCTGCCATTCGATGATATATCTACTTGGCAACATTCTCTACCTACGATAAACTATGCGTCTAACAAGTTATCGCGTTACAAAACTCCACGCGGAGTGAACTGTCACTGAATAAAGTTATTGATTTATTCAAAGGGCTGAGGATACCTCTGTTGCATTCTAAATAAATAGAAAGATTTATTGAAAAATTTATAGAAAAAGTATAGTCAGCAGTATTAGATAAACCCTTACATAGATGTAATGTAAGCTCAAACGAAATAAATTCGAAAGTATACAAAAATCATATCTTATAGCATTTACTGAAAGTACGGTCTTCCTTGGAGTATGTATGATAAATTAACGGCTCCGAATTTTGTTCGAGTTTGTATCCGTATTTGAATACACTTGATTGACGCAGGGCTTCCGATATATACTTCCAGTTGTATGACTTTCAGGCGTTATACTGAATGGTAATACTGATATTTAATAGTGATGCATCGAATACAAATATCTATTCTAAGAATAATAATGAAATTACATTCATTAAAAGTTAGGATTTTATTAAATGTGTACTTCCTTTGTAGCCTGCCTTTCCAGTGTAGCCTCATAAAGGCTACTTTGAACAGAGTCTACCATCAGCCGGGAAACGTCTACTGCTGGACATAGGCCTCCTTCATGGTATGCCACTTTGACCGGTCCCTAGTCACTTGCATCCAGCGACTTACCAGGTCGTCGGTCCATTTAGTAGGCGGGTGGCCCGGTAGACGCTTCCCGGTACGTGGTCGCCAATCGAGAACCTTTACTCCCCGCCGGTTATCGGTTCTTCGAGCGATGTGGCCTTCTGAGATGACTTACTAATATTAAATGCAGCAATAGTATATTGGTATTCATTCAATACTTAAATGGGGATTCGTAATCCAATCAATCCATATGTTGTGTCGGTGATCTTTTTGTTGTCTCCCTACATCACAGGCTCACTGCGTGGTTCTTTGTACATCATAGTATTGTTATGATTCGTTTTTTTTTTGTATTTTATCTCGTATTTATTTTTTCTGCTGCTTGACTTACCTATAATTGGAAAAAGCACTTCATTTGCATCACTAACCTTCAACACGTGTTTACTGTATTGTCCAAATGCATTATTATTGCGATATTAGTCATCAGAACGAAACATAAGAGTAGTAAAAGGGTTGTTTTTCACGGTCTGACTGTACCTATTGTTAACGCTACTTATTTGCATCCGTTGCGATCTGACGCCGCACGCTCGCTCGCTGGTGTGAAAAACTACCATTTAGTAATAGTCAGGCGTCAGTACACATCTAAATGTGATAAAGAATAATCTTTACTCGAACAGGATGCACATTAAAATTGTGAAGTGACAGGTGACAGCGTGTTTTGCTCGTTAGTCCCCATTCACACAGTTCATAGGTACATACAAACACATATACGTCATACTTCTAGGAACCTTCAAGTTTTCGATATGGGTACTTGGGTAGTATGAATAGAAAGAAGTGTTGTCGATCAAAGTAAATCACGCCAATGGTTGGTAAAACAATGAATACGATTGATTGGTAGGTAATTCTTATTATACCTTATGACCAACTTGACTTCTGTGAATCAACATTTTATTGTGTAATGTATATGTTATAAATCCTTGCACCAAGTAATTAAAATAATGTATCATAGAACCTTTTGTCTAATTTTCAATTCAAGGATCGTTTTGTGGACATTTTGTTAGAAGCTACCAGCTAAAACCAGTTGTTTTGGATACGTAAAAAATTCACAGTAATTAAGATGTTAATAAGAAAACTATTACTTCCACACAGGCTTTAGCTTTACAAAACAATGAGTAATAGTCGAGCAACATAATAGCAACAGGCAACTACGGATCTCTTAAACGCGCATGCGCTTGACCCGAAACGCACGTGGCCAGTATTTTTATTTTAAGACAGAGGGCGTTATATATAATTTAACTTTAGCCTCTACGTATAAATAACAAAAAAAGATAAATGATTTATCACCTACTTACAAAACGTGGTTCCACGAAAAAGCCAAAAAGCAAACGTGCCACGACTCCGTAACGGTTGTAATTCTAAATAATCAGAAATGGGATTCTATGTACGTGGATAACGATGCATAGTAATGTAGCTATATCCGCACTATACACAGATAGTAAGTATGTTTACACATGAAGATGAACATCAATGCAAGTTTCATTCATAAAGCCCGTAAAATTGGATCTATACCAGGCGAGATCTTTAACATATCTCTCAACAGGAAGGAAACGTTCAACGTGAAATAATTTAAAATGATAATAGTATTAAAATTACGGATATGCACTATGTATCACTTAAATAAACCCAGGGTGTTGAAAACCAGTTTTATGTGTGAACAAAAACTAAAATTACTCATTAAATTAATGGCCACATTTACGAGCGCAGAGCAAGGAAAGCATAAACTTGAAATGTGCGAAAATTTAAGTATCTGGATAACTAGAATGTGCTAAGTGGAACGGCAGTTAAATTCGGATTATCAATAAATTTTTTCCTACTTCAACACAGACTGAGTTAACCAAATTAATGGGCAGTAAAGATAAAATTATAAATTTGAATGCTTGTTCCGTTCCGCGTAAAGAATTCCTGAATCTCAAAGAAAATCCAACTAAGAAGAGGTCGACAAACTTACTGCATAGATTTTTTCGTGTAACTAAAAATAGAGCGTTGCGTAACGTTCGAAACAGCAACAACTGCAGCCTTGAACGACAAACGTAGGCGCACACGCACGATGTTTTAGGTTATGAACTTAATAGACGCACAAGGTTAGTTTGTTTGTTTAGTCACAAGCATGGAGTCGCAAATAAAACGGCACTGTCATATCATTTTAACTCCGAGTATGCGAGTCTGCAACTGGATCGTTTTTGTGCGGTCACGGAACGTTAATATGTTGCATGGAGTAATCCCGAAAGCGATAAGCTGCGTACACACAACAGTGCTTCATTTTTGCATGTTAAGTATCCAATTTTATGTGCACAAATGTAACCACTTCATAGCCACTTTGATAGCCGAACGGCACGCAATATCAACGAGACTGTGCGGATCAAAATATGAGCCGGCTTTAACGATTCGCCTGGATTGTTACAGATTTACGGCAACTAAAACTGTAAGCAATAACTGTTAAAAAGATAGATGCCCGAACGGACTGAAAGACAGAAGTCTCATTTAAAAATAACAAGCAATAAATCAAGCGTTTGTTTAAGCCTTTGACTTTTTTTTAATGACTAAAAAAGTCGCCGTCGCCGAGGCCTGCGCCGCACTGCACAGATGTGGGGACAGCTGTTTCTATGACAGTCACGTTTACGAATCTGGTCGTGTGTTACTATAGCACACCCGAGCTTGGCTCGTTAAATTTTTATTGCCACAAGGTCGCCACTTTATGGTCAATTCTCAACAGTTATTGTTCGCGGACAAACTTTTTTTACAGCTCTAGCGTCAATCACTACGTAACGGTAGAGTTACGATTGACAGTGATTAGGTCTAAATTGTTATGGCGCAATAAAATGCCTTTTATACACTCCGAAAGTGTTATAATAATGTTTTGTTTGGCTAAAGATCCCTTTTCGTTCACTATACGGTTGGTGCAAGTATTCATGATGCTTTCGACTTCACATTTTCAATCGGTCTAATATAACACGTCTCACTGACTTTATTTTAATTTTAGTATCCATTTAATGTGATTAAAAATTAAAAATATTATCCTTTTAAAGAATAGAAACGTGCAGCTATCGTTAATCAAGGTAAAAAACAACAACAATAATCTATACAAGATTTTTCCAATATCACTAGGAGAGGGAGTTATTTAAGTATTTTGACTTCGGAACCCAAAAATTAAACATAGATTTTTCACCTTTTAATTTTTAGGTCTAAGGACCTATTTATGAATTTCATCAAACACAAAGTATCAGTATCGTTTATGTCGCCATCAAATAATTATTTAAAGGCCTATCCAAAAAAGGTATCAAGTCAATGAGGGCCACTGTTAATATTCAATATCAGAACACGACGGTGCTGTTAGCACTGCTGCTGCCCTCAGACCCCAGGCGGGCATATAATGTGTTTTACCATTACTATCACCCACTTAACCGATAGATATTCCTCTGGGAATCGAACCTGTACGACCTACAACTATGCGTATAGGGTAAGACGCCTAAAAGAACGCCAATGTATGAAGGCCACAAGTATTCCTGTTATAATATTTATGACACAGACATTTGATTCGAAAGAGCGAACTTATCTCGGCGGAAGTAAGTTGATACGAGTCGGCCAAGTCGTTACGTGTAAAATAACGGAGCAAGTACAGTGGGTCCTTTATTCCCCTCTCAATACACCCATATGACAACAAACGGTGTTTTGACTGCGATTTTGGGCGATATCGACTTTCGGAGAACGCCCGCAAAATGGTAATAAAGCAATTTGCGACCGAACCAGCAAAACAATGGCACCGGTTCTAAGCTTGTTTTAAAAGCTTTCGACACCGTGATTTAAAACCCTTTGAGTTATATTTTATTTGTAAACAAGTTTCAATGCACAAAGGATCGCTATTTTGAACAAAAAGAGAAATTTGCGCAACCCCATTGCCGTGAGCCCTTTGTTTAATCCTTTCTTTAACGTGTTAGTTGAGGGAATGTCGGGGAAAGTTGGTGGATTGTCTGTTTTTTCTTCTTCCTATAAATATTTTGTGATCCGTGACATGAACTGGAGTTTCCTACAATTTATATAAATCGTTCAACAAATTTAGTAAGTTTGGACGCAATGTTTTAATGTTCGTTTGTTTTAGTAACTTGTACTTGTTTTTAATCTAAACTGACGATAAATAACAATATAGCCACAGAATAGAAATGTGCTCACGTATAGGAGTCCATTTGAATGAGGCGTTAGCTAAGTTAGCTTTCACAAATCAATTGCGGTAGACTTAGAGGACAAGGTGTTAGCTTAACTAGTCAAACGGACGTCGACTGCAAGCTTACCTTACCATACCACCAACCCGCATTTTCAGCATTTATATATTTTTAAGATTTATAAGTACGACTAATCATGAAATTCAGATAGTTTTAGAACACAATAACATTTATAATATATTTTTTGAGTAGCCTTTGTAGACAAATATGTGCTTAATCATTGTTTTTTGCAATTCGTCATGGACTCTGACAAGAATTACCGGTTTCGACTCGCCGAGGAAGGTCAGAAACTTCACGCACGATATCATAATCTCTGAAATATGATAGTTTTATAAATATTTAATCATTGATCATCATTGTAAACCGGATAAGTCAACGGTTGAACTTTATCGGCTTCCGTAAGACGAATATAAAGAGCGGTCTTTACGTTAAGGGTCCACCATAATCACTACTATGTATATGCTTTAAAGTGGTAGGGTTAAGTGGTCCAAATACAATCGATACGAAGTGTTAGTATTTATGGATATTTTTGGTCACATTTATTGTTTCTTAAATCTACCCCGACAAGTACTCGTCTTAAACATGTAATAAATATTATCAAGCAAATTGTGACGTGTGTTTCTAGACGTGTCTGGTTTTTAAATTTACATTGAACTTACGCCAAAGCTGAGGGTAATTACTTAATTAGTAAAATCAAATGGTCGGCTATGTATTGCATTAGTCTACACTAGAATTATCTCACTTCACAGACATCGCAATCCTATTGAAGCGAGATGATCTGTCGTGATTTTAATCACAATTATAACTGTTTTTATTTTGCTAATCTGTAAAAACAGCGATGGGAGATATAGTCACAGAAATAACTGTCAGATAATTCCTTCAGCATCAATGACAATATATCCCATGATGAAGTAGAAACAAAAATGAATCACAAGTTCATGTTCACTATTTCCTTAATAACTTCCTACGTCACGTCGAACGATAGGTTTTATAGGAAATAATGTGATTGTAAGAATATATTGATGTGTATGTAAGTCGACATATAAATGTCAAGATTCAACATTATGAAAAGGGAACCAGAGATCGGTATTAAATGATCCGCATACTACCTTTCTCATTGCCACATGATAATGATTACCAAACTTACAATTAAGCATCTCTGTGTTGTACCCAGAAGTCTATCAGGCCTCAAAGAATGATGTTGCTCATTAAAAACCCTTCTAAGACATTCCTTGTTTTCCTTTACCTTAATGTCTTCGTTCCATAGAACACTGACCCACTGTCCCTTATTGTTCTTGGAGAAAGTTTGTGTTTATTGCGAATCCCTTTTTTAAACCCTTTTTGTGCATTCATGCAAAAAAAAAACAATGGCCATTGAAGTGTTTGTTGCGATTGTAAATTTGCGAGAAAAACGGCTACGTTGTTTTATAATAGCTTTACGGGTTTTGAAGAAAAAATGATGCAAAAAATTTGCAAGAGTTAAGGTGTTTTTTTGATGTGTGCCGGATTTGCACTTGGCCTTCGATAGTGACGATAAGGTCGTTGGGTGGTAAGCGTGCGCACTCAGAAGCCTCAAGTAAATAAAGCTCTTGTCCTGCTACTTTTCAAGACGGAACACAACAGTGCTATTAACACTGCTGTTTGGCAGCAGACTTTCCAGTCGCGACACTTCCACCAACCAAACCGAGTACTTATAGGTAATCGAACTGGTAATTGAACCTGGGACCTACACACTGTTAGTCCAACATTAACCCATTAAGGCCACGGTGGTGGTTTAAAAGATGATATAATAAAATATGTGATATACTCGTATATTATAACAATGTAGAGCCATTAAATTCTAAGATGCTTTTAAGTAATTAAAAGGTCAATTATTATATATTATCAAGAGTACTGAATGACAAATTCATTGGGATTGTTTCCATCCATTTCGTGTTACGCAACAGTAAGCCGCAAGCAGTAGGTACTTGTATTACAGAACTGGACCCGCAAGAATGTCGGAATAGACTAACACCACCTAGACAGATCCCGCACACAATACAATGAAATTCAAATTTCGGATTTTGTTCAGTTACAAATGACGCTACCATTTATATTGGTGCTGGAGTTTTTTAATTCAGTCAGATATCGCCTTCACTTCTGATGACATAAATATATAAATTTATTTTCAATAACAAATACTAACAATTTGTGCAAGCATAAGTTATAGTATTGAAACTTACGATTGGAGCTCATCAATGCTATATTCAGATCAACCAGGATACAACTGTGTCTTGAAGTTGAAGATACGAGTAGTCTCAAAAATATTTGTCTATGCTGACTGGTTGAATAAATCTGTATTTCTTAATTATAATTAATATTGGCAAACTGGTGATTTGATGTGTCATTTCATTCCAGCCTTTATAAAAATTGAGGTGATGTTACATCTCGACAAAGCTGTTTTACTATAAACATCAGACTAAACCATTCGAACTGTCTAGCGTTTGTGATAGTCTGAAATCTTGTAAGAGATAAGGAAAAATACTACCGGCTTGCTGCCAACTCGGTAATTGGAGAGGCACTCAGAAACGACTGCGTGACAAAATGGTGGAAACAATGCTTATAATTGCAACGTTCCGACAAAGCCATGTCAAATGAATAATTGCAAAATAACAATTTTTTAAAAATAATTCAACTTGCCTCGAACCTTTGCACACGTGCGAGAAAAATAAAAACCGCCAATTGAGAGATTTTGTCACGAAAGTGAATTTTTATTTGCCGACTAATTGAGGAATTCATTTTTAACAATTAACACTTTTGAAGCAATTTTAATATTTTTTTTTAAAAGTCGACTAGCCGTTTCGCGATATATGATGCAATTTACGTAAAATAAAACTGGTATACCTTTCTAGAGGTAGAATAACAAAGTTGCAAAATTATTTACAGCTCAATTATGCCATCCAGATTGTCATGTCCACGCAAAATACCATTTAATTTTTGTCGTTGCCAATTTGATGGAACGTTTAGGTAACTACTAAGAGGCGCAAAATCAATCTTTTTAATAAAGTAAAACGCGGTTAATAATACGGACACACATCGGCAATTTTATTAATTGCTTTTTGATCAAAGTCAAAGAGCATTGAATTGATTCCAATGCCCATTGTCTAAGACTATGATTTTTCTGCTCAAATGCCACACCCTCTGTATAACTTACAAGGGATGATATGACGAATATATCCGCTAAGTTTTATTTTTGTTCAAAGAACATGCCCGGGACCAACAATGGTAGGTATAGTCAAGAAAACCTAGTCCAGGGTAAAAACCATTCCATACTTTTTCAGGTCATGAGTCATCGTAATCGCAAAGACCAAATTTCTCAAAATAGGTTTCTTTCAAAATGTGTTATTGACATAAATTGCATCACAATAACATATGTGTATTATTAGATATAATTGGTAAACTGTAAAGTTATATACATGTAAAATTACATCAATCAGGACAATTTCATCAATTCGTATTGTTTCTTAACTTATTCGCTGGTTGGAATGTTTGAAAAATCAATCCAAACAGAAACACAATGCCGCCAGTGTGCAAACGTTCTCAACCTAAAAATACTTAAAAACTAAAAGAAAATAAAGTTGAAACGATAAATACCATTGAACTCACCGCAGACGACGCGGTCGAAGGGGCTCATCCAATCTGGAAATGGAAAATCTATTATCAATCGTATTGAATGTTCTTTGTTCCGGCAGGGGGCATGCACTACCGTTCTTCTATGGTATGGTTGGAGACTACGGCATACTGGAAGTCACAATAAAGGCACGATTTAATAACATCACAACAAAAAATGTAATAAACCAGGATTAAGGATACATATTACACAGTACAAAGCTACGTACTTTATTATCACAGGAACGCTAAAAGACTTTCAAATAATGTTCTGTGGAAACAAATTGCATAGGTCTATGAATGTTTAATGAATAAGCATCGATGTAATAATGTAATTGATGGTTTTAAGTTGTAGTAATTTTTTTTAATTCTTAAATTTACAAACAAATCGTTTCCACAATTATGGTAAAAAAATAAAGCATTTCAGTTATGTTAGTAATTTAGGGTTATGTAAATACAATTTGCACTAAATCCTCATAACTAAGAAACCCAACCAACCCATAACCAAGCAGAAGGGGCATAAATATTGTGAATTGAATTATAATCCACTAACTAAATCACTACTATAACGATGAAGTGCAACAGTAACTATTATCATTCAAATAGGGACAAACAACGTCATAATTGAAAAAAAAATTACGATAAAGAAGAAAAATAGCGCTGCAAAGCATAGCATCTGACTGAAAGCAAACAGGCAAAAACATACATAACTTAAACTGCACATCGAAAGAATACAAGTTAATTAAACTTTATTACTATGGTAACTTTTTCATTGTCAGTAACAATACAGTAAAACTGTAACATGGAAATAAAGGAACTGTTTTCACAGAAGCAGCTTGTGAAGTTCTAAATAATTACATACGTATATAATCATTAAACAAAGAGCAATTAGTGAATCAGTTTTGTAAAAAAATGCTTATTAGTAGTTGTTTTAATAGCATTTTTCAATTAAAACCATATTCTGAATTACAATTAGGTCTGTGAGAAACTACGCTTGGCATTTAACAAACGCCAACCAGTGTTAGATACGTGAGTGTACTACTGGGAGACGCAATTAGAAATTGTTTATTTTATTGCCATTAATAAGAAAAATCGAAGTATTTGCTTTCGTGTATTTAAAAGTTGTCACATATGATAGATTGCCTCCAAAAATTGTTTCTATTTACTGCACTGCAGCCATACAAATTAAGATTGATTGAGTCTGTCCACCAGCATTAGTCGGGTAATCTTACTCTCACTATTAAGAGGCTATGTTGGTAAGACCACGTGGTCGGTTTCAAGGTCACATTGTTTTGTAGCTGTCCCTCTCCGAGCCCTATCCTACCCGAGCGCGTACGGTGAGACAGCATACATTACGCGATGTTATCCACCCGTTATTTGGATGTTTCGTAGTCCAGGGATCATTTGAAGGATACAGTATATTATGTAACCATTTTTTTAATACAGTATACTAATGAAATTTCAGATGTCGGTGGTTTTTCCAAATTGTTCTAAATTGATTCATACTCTTGTAAATCAGGTTCAAAGTTGGGGCTTTTTACTACCGAAAAATACAATACTTTGACGCTCTGTACCTCTGGAAGTATATATTTAAACGAAAATCTGACTCACCACCGACACAGATATTTGTTTCTAGATTGTGTCTTGAAAATTTCATAGATTTTTATAGCTTAATACTCAAAATATGACTGGACTACGTTTGTATGGGCGCTTTGACAACAGCATACCCTCTTAATTATCAGAAGTTATGATAAATACATATTTTTTAAAGTCCTCTGCCGCCATCTAAGGGTTGCTCGCCCCGCTCCGGGTCGTACCTGGCTCAACGTATCTCTCTGGTCCTTCAGCGAGGCAACGCTGCCAGCGTCATGGCTACGTTTGAGCCGGGTAGTCGATCCCGTTTTCTAGATTAGTTTTTAAATTTTAATTGTAAATAATTTACATTTATCTTTTCTTTTAATTTATTAGTATTTTCCAAGGACTAGTGTTTAAATATATATTTAAAAAATACATCATATTATAATTTCATCAAACTAATTTTTTTAACCAGGGAAATAATTCGGCTTCGAACGGCTTCGAAGTACAAACATTTTATTTGACAACACACTCGACACAATTTAAACACGCAAAATACATAGATTAAAACCGGGTAAATTTACACTTAATTTCTATGTTTTTAAGGAAGTAGTTTCATTTTTGCGATAGTTCAAGTTGTTTCTTTAAATGAATTTAAACGCACCTAATGAATTTCCCGCATGTAAATTTTACGTCCAATTAAGAGCATACGCCGGAGTAACGAGTTTTAGCAATCGGAAACATTTACGAATTGGACTGACTGAGATCGTTAATTACACGAAAAGTGCATAATCGAGTAAAAAGTCGATTCGGAGTTTCTTTTATATAAATCGAGTATACCGAACACATAACTCACTCAAAGATAACAAGAGTTGGGTCTCCAGATTTTTTTTAAATCGACTGTGAGCCTCAACTCTAAAAAAGGTTAAGAGCGCCGTATATATCAGTATCAGCCTCATACTCGTATTTCATGAGAGCAGATAATGATTTCCCATGGAGGTTCTTTTTATAGTTTTTGGAAGTGTTGCAACACTTTTTTGAAGTCGTAAATAGGTGTTTAATGTATGTTACATTAAATTAAATAAACTGCCTTATGTTTAATGTTATTGATTTATTTCACTGAATACATGATTAATTTACTTAAGTTACTATATGAATATTGAATAGACTTTTCAATATCTATCCCTCTCAACATTAAAATTCAATTTTTTTTAGTTTAGACTTTACTAGGTATATTGAAGTTACTTAGGAATGTCTGGGTAATTATATCAATTTTTTACAACCTTGGCTGTTTATTTAAGCAACCATAATAAATGAATATTTTTAATAGACCATACCAGCCAACTATTATGATTCCAGACAACACTGACAACATTGAAGCCTAAGTAATGAAGAAATGTGAATTAGAACGATACGAAACCTCTCGCATATTTGTTACAATAAACATCAATTGCATTGCAGTTGTCTATTATTATCGAATCATGGACACTTTCAAGCGACAATATGTGGCAATCACTATCAAGGGCTATTCAAACAAACTCAAATCAACTCCGCTCTCACAATCATATCAATTGGCTTCTTTATTGTGGAATGTACGTATGAGAAGTTTTCTTGTTCATCATGGTGTGACGTCACGATGATGAAGTCGCATACAAAATAAGTAACCAGGGAGATAATTGAGAAATCAGCAAGTAAATCTGTAGAAAATACAATGGCATCGTCTCAAATAGTCAGTCAGTTAAAGCAAAAGCAGCTACGGGGAGGGCTCATCGCTCCTAGCGTGATGAGCTAGTTGACGAAAAGTAATCTGGTAGAATGGCAACCTTCCACCATGTAACGCTCCGAGGCAGTCCCAATAAATGTACCGGTGCCCTAAAGGTGAGCTACTGGATATAAGCTGCAGAGGACTTTCCTGCGTGTCTTTTAAATATTTGATTGATTCGATAATAGCTTAATTAAAAGATGTGCTCTGCTAGTAAGTAAGTAAATAGTATTTTATGTATATACATAATGACTATCGGATGTATACATAGGTATAGTTGTACTTCATGCGAGTATTTTTATAATATATATTTTAAACAAACAGCCTCAAAGTCACTATACGAGCAATGCTCGGAATTTCTCTACGTGATAAAATCCGTAATGAGGAAATCACTAGAAGAACTAAGGTTACCGACACAGCTCGACGAGTCAGTGAGCTGAAATGGAAACGGCAGGCCACATCGCTCGAAGAACCGATGGGGAGTAAAAGTTCTCGAGTGGTGACCACTGACCGGGAAACGTCTACCGAGCCGTCCCCCTACTAGTTTGACCTAGGACCTGAGGGACCGGTCAATGTGGCATACCATGAAGGAGGCCTATGTCCAGCAGTGGACGTTTCCTGGCTGATGATGATATATTTTAAATTTAACAAAGCTTTATTTCGAATTATAGAACACACTTTTTATTTTTAACCTTAAATGATCAGCTTAAAATAAAGCTTAATATGAATTTATGAAGACTTACATATGCATAAATATAACTTTTCTACCTCTAGATTAATAATTAGATAAATTTATTGTCATAATAATTTTTAAACCTCAACTTAATTAAGCTGATTTAGAGCTTATAAATAATGGCAAATGCTTACCTATAATCTTAATTCGGATTATAGAGTTCGAAATTCAAACTAGGAATCCTAATTTATTGAAGTGAAGTGTCATCTATCCTGTCTGTCGGTCTATATGCAAAAAATTACAGAACTGTTGGGTCAGTGCGGTTGAAACTTGTAACAAACACATGTGTGTTTGCACAGCTCACATAATTCAAATATTTATCTATTTCGAGACAATTTTATATACATTTAGTCATGTATAGTATATTACAAGTAATAACGTCGTGGAAATGTATGCTTACCATAAACCACTAAGGGAATGTCCCTGTTATAATTTTCTGTTTCTATTAGTATAATAAAAGTAAACAGTTTATGCTAGACCACAATGCAGGAAAGGAACCAGAAGCATATAACTTAAAAAATAAGTGTGAAGTATTTTTCAGCAGGCGACGTATTCAAAAGAGTCAATAAATCTATAAAATCTCATACCTTGAAGCTTGACACGAAAAGCAAGCATACCTGTGATGAGGAGTACCTAAGCAAATTCGGCCAAGCTTACGGCGATCCACCTCCATCAAAGTTTCATACTAAATTTATGTTGCCGTAATCTTTTAAAATATACTTAATAGCTGGATTTGTACAGTATCTATCTGTACCTAAAAATATGACATCAGATTGTGATTTCGCGAATACCATTTCGCGAAATCACAATTAACATTTTAAAAATTGACATTAACATACAACTTCACAGTGAATCACAATTGTCATTCTAAACACTTTTTTTCGATTTATCGACAAAGCGCCATTTTTGAACCATTAGCTGCGTAACTGTGATTGTAGGTAACTATACAGTTATAAATTAATGATATGTATTTCGCGACCCTATAATTTCCTCTCCTATTTTTAGATAACTTATCAAAGCCAGCTATTCTATTTTGAAAGATTATGGTGACAGAAATATAGTATGGAAGCATTAGGAGAGGGATAACGTTAAAGTAAGCTTCACTTGCTGCACTCGCTCGGTCAATAAATAAAAAAAGAATTAAAACAGTAATAAAATAAGAATCATTATCATCATCATTCTAATAACGTGCAAAGCTTTGAACATAGTTCTCGCACGCCACAATGTCAGTTTACCGGGTTTAAAAATGAACAGTAGAACCTTATGTTGTAAGTCCGACCTAAACGTAAACAGGTTCTTTTATATACATAAACGACAGATTTTGACATATATATTTTTTACTTATTAAGGTTGTGACATTCAGGCTCTGTGATTAATTTGACCGTGTTTTATTTATTTTTAAAAATATACATAAGTCAATAAATTATGGCTTATTTCGTATAAAATATTATGCTAATCTTATAAAAAGTTAAGACTAAGTTAAAAATTAAATATATAATAGGTAAGTTTATATATAAGTATTCAATATTAGATAATATGAGTTCGATATGTTGTTCTATTTGGACCAGTAGCTTAACTTTAAAACTTAACAACAACAAAAATTAATTATCTCACTAGCGTTACAGGGGCAGGTTCACCATTATAAACTACACTGACTTTTAAGTCCATCAATTTAGATGATTTTGCTAACTGTTAAATTTATTAGTTCTACATAGAGGGCGCTTTGTGTTTGTTTGAATTAACTTCCAAGACAACAGGACAGGACAACCCAACCTTTCAAACATTATTTTTCATAAATATATTGCCAAATGTATTGTTAATATTGCTTAGTATTTTTATTGCTCTTTTCTTGAGGTACGGAACTTTAATAAGACTATATTATAATTCTTGAGCTTTATTATTTAAAAGTGTTCAAAACAGTAATTATTTATTCAACCCATATCGCTCTATGACAAATTATCATTTAGTCTAAATCTGCCACAAAACAGAGTTTTATTCAAAACGCACTTTGCTGCACTGGAAATAAGATGACAGCATTCTGAATTCAATATTTTTAATTTTTATTATCTATCTTTATATAAAATATAGATATAGTCTTTCAATAAATTCAACAGATTTCTGGTCTGGAGATATATTCTAAAAATGAAGAAATAAAAACTTAGTTTATAAAATTAATGACATCAGAAGGGTTCTAACAATGTGTGAGTTCTGCTCGCGCACGGAGCTTTATGATTGGCTAAAACCGCGGCCATGTTTGTTTGGCGCATGCGCTCTACGTGCGCGGACACATGAGTGGTGGGATTCATCTTATCATGCCGCGAATAGGACAAACCTGTCAAATATTAATGGGTACTGTCAAACAAAGTGCTATAATTTAAAATTTCTTTAAAAATTGTTCAATAAAATTAGCGTGAATCGGAGATCGTCATTAAATTTTTTACGCAGCACCGGTGCTAGCGATGGCCATAGACCACTACTAATCTGTAAAACAATCGAATTTTGTCGATGGTTGCCGAGCGTGGCCGACCGAAAAGTGCCTTATTTAAGAAGAAATAAAGTCCTGTTTATCCAAATTTCTTTATTTTCGTGACGACGTTTTAAAAATAGACTAGCTGATAAACTAAATTACTAATACTAGTACCTAGTAGCCATTTCCATAATCGACATATATCTCGAATGATTTTGATTAGTTAGTTGCTAATGTCATTAGTTTATCTCATAATCGCCCACCGCTATCCGGTTCTTTATAATTTCAATTATTTCAAAATATTAGACTTTAAAATAATATTATAATGAAAATATGTTCAGAACCGTGAAGTTATTCGGATGAATCTAGCATAACTATAATCTCGCTCGACGCTCACAACTGACACGTGACTTCCAAAAATAGAGTTGATCCACGCCACAATTCATTCAAAGTAACTTTTGAAGTGCTGTTTGAACGTAATACGCTGTAACACTGTCAAATTATTGTAGAATACTTCGTGTTACGACGAATAACTGTCTTCGCACTGACATGTCCGCCATTTTAATTTTGAGTGCGCGTGCGACGCGAGCGACGCCACCTGCTGGGTATTTTCGTCCCGGCCGAGACAGATTTTTGCGTCCATCGCCCCGGACGTTTCTGTAATCTAACGTTAACAACAAATCACTAAAATAGTCGTACCCTAAACAAAAACAAGTCGATTATAGGCCATTTGGTATAATTTCACTGAGCTACGATGCTCTCGCGCCGCTACACCGACTTTGATTATGAGGTTCTTTAACATGTCGTTGTTATTGATGGCGGACATGTGCCAGGAAGGTCGCTTCGGCTCTGGACGTAAGAATCTTTTTGATTCACACGTTTCTTTAATGCGACTGAAGTTATTTTTACAAACAAACCGTTCGTCTAGTTTTTTAGGGTTCTCCGCTTTACAAATACATTCGCTCCCTTCATCTGAGGAGAACAGGAATAGACTATCTTCAACGTTTTAAAGAGTTATGTAAGCTAATAACTTCGTTAGTATTCAGACTTAATGGTAGGACAGCATGACTCTACATATAATAAATTTGAATAATGCTAATATACCAAAATGAAGAAATTAGTTTTAAAACGAAATTAGCCGCAGGAAGTGATTCAATGGTCAATTTAGCATATTATCTGAATCTGCCTATTCGTATGGAATTGTTTTACAATTTCAATGTGACATTCGTTAGCGAAATGACCTTTTACGACACAATCACAGGCAGGTTCATTCAAGAAACAATATTCAATGCATACCTATTATTATTGTAAGAAATGTGTTTAACTTTACAATTATTTATTGATGTATATTCTTACGTGAGTGACTTGCGCGATTTTTTGAGAAAAAAACACACGTAAGTATTAAATTAATTTGTGCAGAACCCGAACCGCTATTGTACCAATATTGCTAGATAACAGTTGTTTATGCTTTCGATACGTTTGCGCTAAAATGATCGATATTTCATACAAAGTAGGCGGTGAACAGTTGTGGACTAGACAACATAACTTTTCCCGACTCATTTCATTCTACCACAAGAGTTGTGTAAAGTATTCAATATTTCGATATTTTTGGTGGGTATAGCAATATAATAAAATAAACTTATCTAATATATATGTCTCTGAATAATAAATCTATCTCTACAATCCCAGGCATGTTTTTATTGAAAACATGATAGTAATTGATGTTAGATTACAATTATTATGTAGGTCATACATTACAATTAATAAATGTATGTACTGAGCCCTATCAATATACTTATTTATATTTAATTGGTAGCAATAACAATTTACATCTATCTATCAACTATCAACAAAAAAGCACATATAAAAATAAATATTTTATGTAACAGTATATTGCTTCCAGACATTATCTTTGCTATCATATGTACCTACAGATATATATTAATTTGCCTGCAACTGTTACGGTGTAATTAGGCATTCCCAAATCAACGTTTATATATTGTCATTTATGACATTTATTTTCAACCGACTTCAAAAAAGTAGGCTTTCAAATCGACTGTATGTTTTTTGTATGAATGTATGTTACGCGATAACTCCGCCAATGGTGAACCGATTTTGATGTTTTGTTTTGTTTGGTAGAGCATATTTCATAGGTGGTGCCATATCAATTTTATCAAAATTGATTGAGCTCTTTTTGAAAATCAATGAAAACCAAATATGCACCTATATAATTCTACCTCTAAGGGTGAACGTTATATTATTCTATATTACTTATTAAAATAAAAAATGTTGTGTTTGTTATACAAAACAAGAACACACTCGAACAAAAATTAAAATTGGCTATTCTAAAATTCTCTTCTCGTGGTAAACATTTTAGCTTTATTAGTATGAAAACAACCCTAAAATCTACTGATATGATTGTTAGTTTTGAAGGAAAATGTACAAAGCACATTTTATTAAAATTTTGTACATTTTGTTTGTTTTAAATACTGTACAAGTTTTACTAGCCGATGCCTGTGGAGCTTCATAGCCATAAGAACACGTATACGGTACACTCGAGTACAAAAATATGTACCCACTTTTGTACCATGTCATAATCATCTTTAGTTGAAATTTCCCCCAAGACACTGAATACGATCAAGACGTGGTTAAGTGACATCGGTACAAAAGTGGGTAATTTTTTTGGTTCTTGAGTATACTTGATGCTTGTCAACAAAAGAAACCACAGTTTTCATTGTATTCATCTTCTCAATTTTTTTACTGAAAAATTGCGGTACCTGCTACTGAATTTAAAATACGATTTATCCCTTCAAAATTAGTGACACGGCTATGTGAACCAAGATGCTATAAAATTACTAATAAAAATAATTATTGTGCTATTGTATGCTAAACGTACAGGCACTTAAGTTCAGTAATGGAGCGCCATTTTTGAGTACTAAGCGGACCTCACATGAGTACCTACACCATAAAGCTGACACGCAACCGTGGCCGTGGGTCATAAACCTTTTTTTCTTTACCTAGATTAAGTTTAGAATATATGTTAACCTAGGTTAGTTTAACGATCTTTTTTCTATGCTCCCCAGATTTATTACCTATATACATAAAACATATTAATTCTTAACCAAAACAACGAAGTCAAGTAATCAAATTCTATTAAAACGAATTTATAATTTCATTTAAGTACATTATTTGTTTACTGATATTTTATTTAATACAAAAATACTTATTTGGTACCATCCTAATCAATTTAATAATATTTTGTATCAATTTACAGCTACTTTTTTAAAAAATTATGATTTCATACTATTTCAAAATAATTAACATATATTTATATGATTACACATATACTTACGCGAATTTATATATCTGGAATATGTTTACATGTATAATTCTGTAATAATAGTTGTAATATAAAATACAGCTTAAGCAGCTATGTATGTTATAATGTATTGTTATTTATCAAAGCTATTTAAAAATATACTCGTAGCTTCCAATGTAGGTAAACTACTAAGCATTAAGACTGTATTAATGTATGTAAAGTATATGTTATTATTATTGAGTATTTAAGTATTTTTATCTAGTATTTTTGTAATCGTTTACTATATACCACTAATAATCAGAAAAATAGAAGCACCTTGCAAGTTTATGTTTTGTAAAGATTATCAGAAAAACCTATGAAAATTTAATTTGAATTTAGAACATTAACATTAGGATTTGAAACCTTATTTATTCATTACTAAACGACATTTGACATATATTAAATAATATACACATTTTTTTGCTAATCCTTACAAAAATATAAACTTGCAAGGTGTTTAGATTTTCCTGATGAGCAGTCAATTTATATCGAATGTACACGTCTAACTGCCCTTCTCTCTTCACTACGAGTATTTCTCACTTGACCTAGCACTGCTGTAAGAAATTCCTGTTAGAAATAAGCTGTTCCTCTTGTATATATTTTTCTGTTTTTGTGTTATGTAATTATTTTCCGTGTGCAACAAATTGCTTAAATAAAACAAAACAGTATAAGTATAGCATATGTACCTATACAAACATGTTATATATCAGTCAGTGTAAAAAATATTAGATAATTATTATCGAATTAAAATTTAGAGAATATATCGTTCCGTATTGCAGGTTGTTTCGACAATTAACTTTTAAATAATTTATACGATTATATAACAGACGATTATGTAGTATCAATTAACGGAAAAATTCAATATTATAATCTATACAGTCAGATTTTCTTAAAAGCTGTCTAGATCTAGGTAGTCTCCTGACATAAGGTCAATGTGATAATTATTCACAAAATATATCCGCATTGTTTTACATGGAAACAGTATACCTAGAGAGGTCATGTTTGTCTGGCGATCACCGAAGCGCGAATCTATCCGACGGGTGGTAACAGCGTCGGACCAACGCGGGACCCATTGTGTCTTTACTTATTGTTGAACAACCTTTTTACTACAACAGTGACCACCAACATCCTTGTTTACTTTTAATGGACGCTTAGAAATACCGACCTTATTTTTGGCTTGTTAAAAATATATGTAGTCAGCTGTTGTTTAAAATATCAAAATAGACTGACTGGTGCTTCATCACAATCAGGTCATGGTAAGTAAAAATGGTTATGGTTACGATCATAAGATTTTATAGGAAAATTATATTATATTTATAGTTGATACATAAAAGTAATTAAAAATAAAATTTTAAATGGTAAATGTAAGTAATCTGTTGTTTTGCCATGAAATTATTTTTACAAAATTTCATTTGGTAATTTAGAAAAATCGTCAATTGTTGATAAAGGTCTAAATAGTAATTAAGTATGTAGGTAGGTATACTAAATGTTTACCAATAATAAAGTACCTATCAATAAAAACAATAACGGACACATTTTATTGCATCGGTATGGCTGCGGTTGACATATTTTATTATGATATAAACGACAAGTTATCATTAGAATGGGTTTAATCTACATCTACACTAATATTATAAAGAGGAAAGTTTTGATTGTTTGTTTGTTTGTTTGTTTGTTTGTATTGAATAGGCTCCGAAACTACTGGACCGATTTGAAAAATTCTTTTACCATTAGAAGCCGACATTATCCCTGATGGACATAGGCTATATTTATTTTTAGAAAAAATTAGATATCCTTACTAAAACTTCAGTAATGTAAACCAAGGTGTAATATTTTTGGCCGTTGTGGCGGGTTTGCGCCATGCCACGCACGCGCGCCGAGCGCTGTCAGTTGATCCGTAACTATGACTACGAAAAACAACGGCTGCTATTGTAAAATGTTTTATTACGAGTCTTAAATATATTATTGTTGAACCAGAGCCTTTAGTCCGTTCTTTTCAATATCCCCGGAAAAAAGAGTAAACAGTGGATAAGCCTGCTGCGCGACAGCCTGCAGCGGTCGTCCTCCACGTGCACCTGACGTGCGTCCGACGTGCATCCGAGGAGAAAAGTGCGTGATTCGTGACCTGCCGTGGAGCGAACATGAGCGAACGAACATTGTATGCGAGCGCAGAATATTCTTCAGCAAGCGCGGTTAGCAGGATTGTTTTAAACTTCAAAATGACGGAGGGGAACATGGAAATTAAATCTACAACGACGGTGGAAGCCGTGCGTGTGAAAGTGCCACCATTTTGGCCCGAAGAGCCAGCGCTTTGGTTCGCGCAGCTGGAAGGACAGTTCGTGCTCGCCAGCATCACCGCAGACAGCAAATACAATTATGTCATATCGATTCTTGAGTTCAAATACGTGTCAGAAAACAAAGATATAGTTAAAAACCCTTCCGATGCGAACAACTATGACAAAGTTAAAATGTAACTGATTCCGCGGCTGTCTTCATCGCAAGAGCAGCGAGTGCGCCAGCTACTCACGCACGAAGACATCGGGGACAACAAGCCAGCACAATTCTTACGGCACCTACAAAGTTTGGCCGGTCCGAGCGTACCCGACGATTTTGTACGTTCTATTTGGTCGAGCCGCCTACCAACGCATGTACAGGTGATTATTGCGTCGCAGCCTAAGAGAGCCTTTAGTCCGATCTTTTAAATCTCCTGGGAAAGAAGAGTAGTAAAGAGTAGTAGTTGATACAGCCTGCAGCGGTCGTCCACCACGTGCTACACCGTAAAATGTCTTTCATCGCATGCGCTGCGGAAACTATGAATAATCAACAGAACAAGAACAACAAAGAGCTATTTTCACTGTGTTGTAAATAAATAAAAGTATGGTTTTAGATTAATTTCTATGGTTTTGCTGAGATCTTGCTTTTTCCACATTTCAGGATTCTAGGTCAAACGTGAAATACCTTATAGGTTTTGATTCTCTTGCATTCTCTAAGGAAATTGTCTAAAAGTGCGGCTTAAACAGACATATCTTTTTATTGTTTTGACGTAGAAGTTTGTTTTTTTCACAAATCTAAGAGACTGCAGACTTGAGTACTTGATATTAATTTCAACTTGATACCTTTACGCATACATTTACGTATACACTGAGAAAAAGGGTATTGACTGACAGACAGACGGACAACAAAGTGATCCTTTAAGGGTACCTTTTTAGGGTTCCTTAGTCCAATAAAGAACCCTTATAGCTTCACTCTAGCCCTCTGTTCGTCTGGCTGTCCGCGGCTTAGCTCAGAGACCCTGACTACTAAATAGCTGTAATTTGGTATGGGTATACATGGTATCACGATAGTAAAGTGGTGGTATAATAAAAACTTGGGGATGAAATATTTTTTCACGTCTACCCCATTGTGTGGGGTATCGTTGAAATATTACGCTTGAAAGTGAGAATTTTTGTCCGAGTTGAGCGTCCCCCTCCCCTCTATCTGCTAAACTGTTGCTTTTAAAAATCTGAAAAATTCATTATCCAAACCGGCACTTATTGTTCCGAGCAACTACGGAGCCCTGCACTGCGCGTGAACTGACACGCACTTGGCTGCTTTTTAGGGTTACGTGCCTCAAAAGGAAAAAAAGAACCCTTATAGGATCACTTTGTTGTCCGTCTGTCTGTCAAGGTCCTTTTTCTCTGGAACGCGTAAAGGTATCAAGTTGAAATTAATATCGAATTAATACAAATCTGCGGTCCTTTAGACGCGTGAAAAAATGAAGTTTCTAGGCCAACGCAATAAAAAGATATAGCTGTATTTCAGACCATTTCCATACAAAATGCAAAGAAAGCAAAACCGTAGGGTACGTCACGTTGAGCTAGAATCTTGAAATTTGACAAGAAGCATGTCTTACAGCACAACCATAGGAATAAATCTGAAAACCAGGATTTTCTAACATTAAAATTAATTTTTTTTATTTGGATTTGGCAATAATTTAAAGTCTCAAAAATTGAGATTATGCTAATTTGTGTGGTATATAATAAATGAATAAGGCGCGGACTCTCTATCTGAGGGTACCGGGTTCGAATCCAGCCGTGTACCTATGAGTGTTTTTCAATTCAAGTACGTTATTCGAATGCTTGACGGTGAAGGAAAACATCGTGAGGAAACCTGCATGTCTTGAACAGGCATGTGAAATCCGCCAATCCGCACTGGGCCCGCGTGGTGGACTATGCCCCATACACTATCTGTAGGAGAGTAGGCCTGAGCTCATACAGTGGGGACGTATATAGGTAAATGATGATGATGAAATAAATATATGTCTATGTAATTCATCTTAAATAAAGCGTGGTTTAAAGAAAAAACCGCTCGCTTCGCTCGCGCAGCTCCCACGTTTTAGCTACAATGCCAAACCTAACCAATCACCTGGTTGTACCACCAATATATATACCATAATCTCACCCGACAGGATTTCTTTTTTTCTCTGACAAGGAGCTTCGCCAACAACAAAAAAGGTGTATGGGTTTTCGGACCACTCCCTTAAAACCCCAAATTCACATTTAGTTGACTGGTTTCAACACAAACCCAACTCGGTCGGTTGTCTGTAAGATACAAAATACCGCGTGAATCAATTTACGAAATTTTCGTTAAAACTAACAACCGAATCACTTTTTTGTCCTTCTGGTGTCCCTGGTCAGTCAAGACCATTTTCCTCAGGGACGTTGGTCGCGTAGAGATATGCAGCTTAAAATACATTTACGTTTATCCAAAAATGTTTAAATAATAAATGTCTACCCGTGCGAAGCCGGGGCGGGCCGCTAGTTGTCAATAAATGGGTAATGGGTAGCATCACGGTACAATTCCAATTGGAGCGAGTGTTGTCTAAATGTGCATAGGAACGGCGTGCTTTAGTGCTTTACATACAGTTTATATTCCTCATATAATTAAATATACGTGAATACGGTACGCAAAACATGTGCTACTGGCAGATACCAGAATACAAGTTGCAGTAGAGCGTAAATATACGACATAGCGTTTACATTTATATCAACAACAAATAGCAAAAGAAAACAAACTTCAAACGAACACACTCAACATAAATTTTGACTTTTTACTTATACTTGAATTAACTAACTAATGCAATTTGACATTTTTCTAGGGTCAGAAATGGAGGAGCGCACACGGCATGCAATAAAGTGGACATTTACCAGTGATGGACATCCAGGGGTAGCGTGGAATATCCGGCAGGGGCTGCGCCGAGGGCTGGGAGCAGGCGGCGCCCATGGCGTCCACGCTGGCGGCGGAAGCGGCCGACGCTGCCGACGCAGCCGCTT
Source organism: Carcina quercana (assembly GCA_910589575.2). NCBI lineage: Eukaryota > Metazoa > Arthropoda > Insecta > Lepidoptera > Depressariidae > Carcina > Carcina quercana. The sequence continues at coordinate 6,139,419 of OU342436.1, forward strand.
GGTGGTAGAACTGCGCGGCGGCCGCCATGCTGGCTGAGGCGGCGGACACAGCCGCGCCGCCGTTGTGCTGTCCTAGTGCATAGTTGACCATGGGGTCCCCTGACACAGCGGTGGGGTATCGACAGCTCTTGTCGTCGGCAGAGAGAGCACCGCCCGAGAATGGCACGGATCCGCCGAACTGCTGGTGGTGCGCCACGTAGGGGTACATCCTTGCAGGCGCACCCGGTGACGCTGATGATGATGACGAGGACCGCTGCGGGCTGTGGGCTCCCGGCGAGCCCGCGCCCAGCGCCGCCGCGCCCAGGCCGCCAGACAGCGAGGCCGACAGCGAGGAGGACAGCGACGACGATAGCGACGCCTCTATCGGGGACGCACCGGCCCCCGCGAACAGATTCTGGTGGTGGAACTGCTGGTGGTACTTGGGGAGCATGCTATCGATGATGAACTTGGAACTCATCGCTCGGCGGCGACGCGGCGCGCGACGATCGCCTCGCGGGAGATGCGTTTATCGCCGGCGATTCGGATCGATTCTCGCGCGTGCACCTCTACTATGGCCGCGGATCGTTTATGACCCGCGTATGAGGCTCTACGACTCCGAATTCCCCGTCGTGGCGAGCGTTACCGCTGCCGCGCGCCGCGCTCGAGACGGCGCGACGGGGCACGTGCGTGCGAGGGAGACGCACGCACCGCGAGGGGCCACCCGCCGGAACCCTCTCCGTCTCATTAATTCCTACCTGCGTGGCTTATATTAGAAAGAGATAAAAGCTATTCGCTAACGACCATTCCGCCGGCCATTGTTCGTAATGGCGCCGAGCCCCGCGCTCGCCGCCGCTGCGCCAATAGTGATCCGGTGCAGAACATTCACCGCCAATCACAAACCATTCCGGCACTTCTAGCTGTCAAACTGAATGGTGTTAAGCAAAATTGCAACATTACATTAACAATAAATTTGTTTCGTCATTGTTTAATAATTACTTTCATTGCTTATAATATTCAAGTAAAATTTAAATGAGTATGTTTTCACTAAAGTAATTTACTGAAATTCTTAAAAACCATAACTTCTATTAAAATCTTAAACAAATTTATAGGTAGGTATATTTAAATTGATATGACTGTCTCTGCGTTCAACATGTTAATCGTATTGAATGTAGGTACCTCCTTCTATTTTTATTTAAAACTCTTAATATTTTCCATACAATTGAATCTCGTGTTTCTTTTCATATCTGCTTTCTACAAAAAAAAATTGTAGTAATAATTATACTCTAGACATAAAATACATATTTTAAGTCTATACAATAGATATAACAATGATATAAATTTAATAGAATCAAGGTTGAAAGAAATCATAGTTGCACATTATGTTTAACTTACTTGCTATTTCAATAACTTCAAAACGAGTCTACTTATTTTTTTAGTTTTTAAAACATAAAACACGTATAACGCTAAAACAAGAATTGCTCCAATTCGTTTTATGCCGGCCACGTGGTCCGACCGGTCCATTCGTCCTTCTCCATCAGACCTCCCTGTCTCCCTCGCACGTTTCATTCATCGTTACAAGTCGTAACCACAGCGAACACATGTGCAATAACAATCTTTACGGCTATAAAAATAAAACCGTTTATTGTATGAGAAGTTTATTTATTTATTACCGTTTTGATTGTTACGTTTGTTTAGTGCATGGTTTTTATAGGCTTAAGATGCCTTTTCAGCTTTATCAGGTCGCCGTGCGGCGTGCGGCGGGCGGCGGTGTGCCACTAGAACATTGCATAAGTATAGATTTTATGTTGTTATTGTGATATTTCCGCCGTAAACGTATGGAATGCATGATATGGACAGTTATGGCAATTCGTTTCACGATACTGCCAACATTTTATTGATTAGTAATCGATATCCAACAAAAAACGTTCTAATAACGTTTCTCAGCTCATCAACGGCTCTTCAAATAAAAACCTCGCTATCAGAATTTTCTCAAGTCATAAAACGGTTGCTATTAAGTGTATTTTTTAACTATTCAATTGGTCGTTATTTTTAACAATTGACCTTTAGGCGGATTACTTGGCAATTAAATTGTAGTAAAGAAACTTAGTGTCGTAAAATAGATGGCCGTTCGTCGTATAATGTGCGCCATACGTTAGTGGGAATAGCAAAACATGTCGTTTATTTTAGTACTATCATTACATTACACCCACACGGCATGTAGTTATATACTACGATACAATATATGTTATGTGTCTGTTTCAGTATATATCTATACTTTACAGGCGGATATGTACAAAGTAAGCACAGTAAGTCGACAATACCTTGTAATAGAAGAAGAAATTGTGCAGATCAACATCTGCAGACTAGAATTTTTATTCTTCGCATTAAACGTTCAGACCATGAATAGTAACGCAATACGCTATATCATCATCATCAGCCAGGAAACGTCCACAGCTGGACATAGGCCTCCTCCATGGTATGCGACATTGACCAGTCCCGAGACACTTGCATGTCATTTGCGTCGTCGGTCCTTCCGGTCCGGTCCGGTCCGGTAAAGATATCTTGTGTCTCTTTCTGTCATTTTAAGGTTTTAAGGTAATTGGCATTCAGGCACAATTAATAGGCAGATACCATAGGAACTATTGACACTTTCATCATACCACTCGTAGTCTTTAAGGACGTTACCATTTTAAGGAATTGACACTGATTTTTAATAGCAACTTCCGACGTCCGAAAAAAAAACCTAAATATTTGTATGAGAAACTATAAATAAGTGTATGCCTTGATAAGTACAAATAGCATTTGGTACATTTAAGTCTTCTTGAAAATTTACCAAAAAAGGCTTTACGATCAGTATAAGCATTTTTATTTTGGGTTCACGTTTGGAATATTTTTCAGTTTGGAGTTAGATTTCAACTCAATCAAAGAACTGATTACATTCTCCTGCAATCATCAGACTGCCTGCCAAAAAAACATACTTATTTTCAAATTGCATATCAATGCATTTTGCTTTTGTATCAACAAAAGGTTACTTTCTTATAAGAGGCTATTGAAAATAAAATTCACGTAATGTGTTTCTACTTGCTTAGTCTTATAAGATTTGTCAATAATTTATATTCTAACCCAACAGCGTAAAGGCCAATTAGTTTTGTATTCTAAACTGATAATGCACTTAAATAAATTAAACTACTGACTGTTACTAATAATTCACCAATAAGAATTGTGAGTATTTGAAATTCCACACTATGTTGTTTTTGTAGTTTTGTTTTGTATATGTGTAAAGTAAAATTATTTAAACATAAATTATGTGACATCGTAATTATTAGCTAGTTTTATAACTATAATAATTTGTTGAGATAAGAAAGAATTGTGTTTTTATATCTACCACCATGTTATCTACCGCACCGCCAAAATTCAAATTTTATAAATTGTGTAACACCAAATTTAAAATGATCACAAAAAAACTATAAGATCACACGTAAAATTTCGCTGGAAATCCGTGAGTATCGCCGCCAGCCCATCGCACCCCCATTTTATAGAGGATCAATGTTTTAAAGGCACTATCATCGCAGCCACAAGTCGCAGGTGGGCGGGGCGAATGTCCATCGTAAAGCTGTACAGAGTCCTGGGGAAATTTACAACTATCGCCTGCGAGATTTAACGACCAGTTTATAGATCGGACGCCTTTAAATTCTATATAAACTTGGTGCATCTTATTCAGCCGCCCGCGCTTGTGATGCGCCCCTTTGTCGGTGGCCGGTGGCGCGCTCTGCAAAGTGCATGTCTCAAATGTCAAAATATAAACGATTTGTAAACGTAAAACAAGCTTGGATTTGTGAAATCTTTATTAAATAATTGGCAATGTCAGTTAATACCAAAATAAAAATGATTTGTGTGTTTTTTTTCTCACTAAAATACTTACTAATTTAGAAAATGTTCGGTTCTTCTTATGTTAAGGGAAAATTTTATTTTTTATATCTTAAAAAATACTAAAACGACGCAATGCTAACATTCTTGACTTAGAATTTTATTTCGTGTGTTCATTCTCTCGTAGATACTGACTTACCGATTTAAGTGCTTAAATTGGTTATTACTTTCTATTTATTTAAATAAAAACAGCAGAAAAATTAAACATTTCCATTTTACAGTAAAATCTGACAAAAAGTATTGTTCCTCATAAATTTCTTTGAAACCTTCAAGGTTGTATACAAGGTTGTAAGAAATGTAGTACGTCTAGAAGTTTTAGATGTGTATAAAACCAATCATAAACTGGGTCCATCCTAACAGCCCTCACAATAGTTAAGTAAGTAGAATTTTTTGGTATTTAAGGCTTTGGTGAGGAATAGGTACGTGTATCTATAAGATACTAAATTTGGTATTTAAAAGAAAACCAGCCAATGTTAGTGTATCATGCTTTATTAATTTCAAGAGTATATATATCCCAGGTTAGATTACAAAATTACATTTATATGTTCTAGTATTACTTACCATATTAGCATCACCATCACCTGTAACAAAAATAACAAATTTATATCATTTGTACATTATGTTATTAATTTATTACTTAGTATCGTTTTGCCCGTGACTTCATCCGTATGGACCTTAGAAATTACTCCACGGGAACACTTTCATAAATTCATCCCCCCTGTATGGAGCCACCCCCCAAATTTTTTTTTCAAGATTTTATTCTACCACTTTGTCGGCTTAATTAATATGTATACCACTAACAAATCACCATTAACGTAGAACTTCATAATGAATCATAACTTTCATGTTTTGCACTAATTATTGTTAATGTTGAAAGGTACGGTTACGTACCGTAAGGGACATTAGCTGCATTAGATCTTCCCGTAAAAATGTAGGATTATGGTATTCGTTTTAGTCATTTTGTTTCGATTTTCCAATTCTTGTCTCCTTCTTATCGTGTAGGTTGTAAGTTCGATAACCGCAACTCACAAACCCTATAGTTGTCAGAGTTATTGAGCCGCCCTAGGCCTCTGACATGGCCCATGTAGACAGTAAGACCAATAGTTTAACATTGATTTAACGTGCCTTCCGAAGCACGAAACAATCTTACTTTTCAGAAAATCTATCTAAAGTGGGAAAAGTGTCACAAATGATTTTCACAGTGTTCCCACCGGTAATCGAACCTGGGACCTGTGCGTGCGTGTACTGCGCCATGGATGCTGTCGTCAAATTTTAGTAATTGTAACTTATCACAGCCTCCAGTTTCAAAAAATTATATTTAGTATAATCAATGTTGTATGGGCGGGAGCGGGAGCATTCTGATAGAAGGTTAGTGCAACGTTTCTGTCTTCTCAGCTGGTATAGCATAGTAGACCCAGACACGAGTTTCACATGATCATTCCTTAGAGAAGGTGTATTCATATGGTAGATAGGTGTCTGAGTAAGTGAGTAGCAATATTTATTTAGCTATTCCACGCGTATACAGAAAGGAGGGTAAGTAGGAAATTTTAATTTCACGTCTAGAGGGCGGGCGGGGCGCGGAAATTTGTGTGGCATAATAAGTGAGATTGTTGCGAAATTTGCTACAAGAAAAAGAAAGAGGGCTCGCACCGCATCGACGACAGAATAATGTGGACATGGCAATAGGTATCACATTTAAAGTTCAATGTCGGTGTCTACATTTTGTAAAAATATATATCGACCAATCTTTATATAAATATGCAATGCCTATACATACGAGTATATGCACATTCATAATTTCTTATTTCTAAGTATGTTACGTGTCACTTGTGGTTTTGTACTGTGTTGTGTCTGACTTTTTCAAATAAATGTATTTATGTTTCTTTTTTGTTTTTGACTTCCATGTACATGCCTAATATAAATTGTAAAATTAATTAGAGACAACATAAGCATATTTGATAAACCGTAAAATGATCCAAGACTCAGACAATGAAACCCAACACGTCTCTTAATAGCTAAATGTAGAACTACGATGTATAAAAATAACTTATTCAGGTATACAGTAGTAGTGGTTCTGTAAATAGTTACATTAAATTAAACCATTTTGATTTTGACGGCAATCACATGTATCTTGTTCACATACTTTTTAGCACAACCCGCCAAAAAGGGATTCTTTCCACGCGGTACTAAAACACGCCACATAAATCGGGTGAGTTTTGTGTAATATATAAAAAAATGATCAAAATGCAATGAAAAAGCTAAAACTAATAAGCATTTTACTTTTCGAGGATCTGTATTTTCCGCAAATTTTGAGACTTTTAATTCTTGCAAAATCCCAATAAAATTTTAAAACTATTACGTATTTTTATATTTAGGGGCTTTCTTTCAATGTCAGTTACGGTATAAAATACAATTGAACGCAATTAAAAATTGAAATTAAAATCAATTGTTTTATTGTTATGCTTTTTATCTATATACATTATGTTCTTGTGTAATATTTTTATGCACATATATGCAGGTTTATTTTCTGTTTATTTATTTTTTAAAAGCTCCAGTGTGTTTGCCGGGAGAAATCTCTCCTTAGGGATAGGCAACTCAAATTGTACAATTTTATCAATTTTATTTTAGTTATGATTGTCTCTGTTATATTTTTTATGTCAATAAACAATAAACGAACCCCATTATAATTTAGCGTCAAGTACCCAATTTCCCAGAATCACGACATTACAAAAAGCTGCCCGCTGAGAATCAAACTCTGGAACTTCCGAGTCCGTCCAACTCCAGGCTAAAGGGAGGCGGTACATCCCTTTTCTGAAAACTACTGACTGGACTAAAACCTAACATTTTTATCCTTCACACAGAACACACTAGTGGTTCACGAAAGAATGTCGGTCGCATCTACACTATGCTTACCCCGGTCGGCGGGCGCACGTGTAAGTGGCAGCTTCAATATTTATGTGCAATTTTTCCAGCTCTCCCCGCTTCCCCTCTACACCCTGGGCCCCCTCTCTGATAAAGGATGCAGCTCGCGATCTTACCCCCCCCCCCTCCCCCCCCCCCCCCTTCAAGCACAGCTCAATTGTGTAACAATGAGCTCTGTTTATGAATAAGTGTTATACGTAATTGCATATTTATGGCCTTATTACTTCTTGAGCGTTTGAGTCGTTTATTGGTGTCTTGGGTTTCGATGACAGCAGTTTCTATGGAGTGCGATGAGATTGAAATTTGTGTTCAGCAGTGTAGCGTGAGGGTGTGCGAGCGAAAAAAAATTACGATACACTGTTGATAAATTTTTGGAAATAAAAATGTATATTAAGTTCATGTCTGATTGTGAACACGTAGTATGACTTTAGTATAATGATGGTTTACTGAATCTAATTTAGGATTTGCACAAAGAAAAGCTAAAGCTGTATGTTGAGTTTGTTTTAGTGGCGGGACAGTTATTGACATCAGAAATACATATTTCAAGCAAGTTGACGCACCATGCAATTATTTTTTTACCACAAATAGATCAAGCGTAGTAATATAAGCTCAACGGCACAATGCTAAGTAAAAAAATTCAAGAAACGCAATAAAATAAATAAATTACACAAAAGCAAACATACAAGTGATTCCAGAAACCACAGATCACTCAAATGAAGTTCCATTCGACGAACAACAGAACCGCAAAACGTAACGCGGTCGCGAATAAAAATAAATATAAAAACAATAACATCATAACTATCCGACAAGGCGGCCAGTGCGCAGCAATATTATTCAAATAAAAACAATTTCAATTTGTTCCCAAATTGAAACAGAGAGCAGGCGGCGTGTTATTACATTTGGGCGGAGGTTAGCTTCGGTAGAGCGTGTAAAGTGCCGATAGAGCCTTCCCTCCCGGCCCTCTCATTGCCTATAACACCAACTCCGGGCTTTCCTCAAAAGCCTCCAAGAACGCCTCAAATTTAGCGACTTTTCGCTCTCAATGCTTTTACGCGACGTTTAGACGCTATATGCGCTGCGATAGTGTGTTTGTCATTTTTCGCCTTAGTTTTTCTTGAAGGGAATTTCTGTTTTTGATGGACGTGCATTCTTGTCGTGGGTTTTCATCTTCTAAGGGTTGTGTGATGTTCGAGCGAGGTATTTCTTATTTTCTGGAATTGGTTCGACAATGTAGAACTTACGGTAGATGGGTAGGTTTTGACGCTCTTAAAATAAGTTGCAGTCAACTCAAAGAATTAAGCAATGGTTTATTTCTAAAATTTATTACTTTACCTAGTAGACAGACATAATAAATAATTCAATTCATATGTATTTTAATCTAAATTTAGCCATTTGGTGCAGAAAATCAATCGCACTTGTAAACGAGATTCTGTTAGTAGTGATACACCTACCTATACTAAAATCTAAAACAATTCTAGTAATCCTGAAATAGCCGGATTAGCCGGAATCGTTCAGGAAGCCACGCTTCAAATCCTTTGCTCCAGACAAGTACTTACATTCTCACAGAGATGAGCGCACAGAGACATCTCTGTTTTTGCACGACTACTATTTCGCAAGGTCTCTCTCCAGATAAAAACGTAGTCTGCTCTCTCAAGAATGTATTGCCTATGTAACTTTTACTACATATTTAAATTTGATAATAATGATAAATGAAAATTAACAATAATAATACACACCTGTATTTCCAGAGCCGATTCAATGGTAATTCCGTTTTTAAATTATAATAAAAATTGAACTAGAGACATGGATATCCAGTGACGTAACGCCATCTTGCGTAGGGTGAATGTATTACTGAGAAAGGGTGCAAAGTGCATCTTTCTAAATGCAAGTGGTCGCCGTTTCACGGTTAACAAAATGAAGTTTCTAGTTTCTAATGTAGGCTACCTTAATTGTTTTTCAACAGCGGTCCGATTTTGAATAAATTAATATCTTATTAACCAATTTTTTTTAAATATAACCAAATTGAATACTTATATTTTGCGGGTTAGGTAGTTTTAAGTAAGATTTATAATCTCAAGTGAACCATTCTCAAAAACATACACAGTTATTTCTATGTAATACAAGAATTTTTACGAAACCACTCCTAAATGAAATGAATTTTAATATTTCTTAATTATGTGCATAAAGAATATTAAATAGCATCTATAATTTGCTTCCAAAAAGATGGACTTATTTTTTTTTTAAATCTATGGGTGCTACAGAAAATTTGTCAGTAAAATTCCAGGGAACTTGCAGTAGCATCCAAATGTGTATAAAAAATAATCAAGGGTCACTGACTACCAACATTATCAGTTGACAAACTGTACGAATAACTGACACAATTCACAATCAAAATTATTGTCTGCTGCTGTAAACTGCCAATCCATCGTAAATAAAATATAATAATGAAACAGAATGAAATTCACTCTACAAAATTAGAAATAGAACGTACAATTTGGTATTGTATGGGTATGTGAATTTATGTGGCTATATTCAGAATGTACTCTAATAATTCTTTGCAGTAACTTACAAAAGCTCACGATATAGCGCATAAAGCATTCTACTTAGCTTGTAGAGAATATGTTCGAGATTATGTGACGTAAGGTATCTAGTAGGATTTTTATAAATCATCTTTACTTTAGACTTATCGATATAATATGAAGTATATGTTGACGTTTTCCAGAATATGACTAGATAATTTTTTTAAAGAGTCTGTTTTTTGGGTTTGCACTTGGCCTTCATCTCCCCTGATGATAAATGACAATAAGATGGTTCAAAAACCTCAAGCTAATGAGGTTGTGGGTCTGACCTTTCATACCTAAACACAACAGTGCTATTTACACTGCTGTTGGACGGCAGACTTAGGTAGCATTGTAGTAGTTAGCTAGGTGGACAAAGAAAATGCCAACCAACAAAAATGAGAACCCATAGGTTATACTGGGAATAGAACCCGGGACCTCTGGATTGTTTGTAGAAGCGTGTAGTAATACTAATAAGGCAATTTATTCATCATCAGCCGGGAAATGACTGCAGCTGAATAGAAGCCTCCCTCGTATGGTATTTAATTGTTTTACTTTAAAATATAAAATAGAATTGTGATTAAAAATCACCGAACAATGTATCAAGTCCCATTAGGTGTTTCTTTATAGTAAAATCAAAGTACTTCACTGAACTAATATTTAAGCTTAAACGAATTCTAATTAGAAAATTAGAATGAAGAAACAGTAACAAGAACAATAGATCAAGACAAAGCGAAACAATTTAACGTCAAATGATCGTGTGTAAATCTTAATAAAACACAATTAAGTCAATAATTCCGCATTCTCGCGGCGACGAACGTGAAGAGACGAGAGGCGACATGAAGCGACGCGACGTTATCACGACTAAAGCAGCGCCACCGTATACAATATACATCGGTTATTGCATCGACCTGACAAATTGTAGGACACGTACTGCAAATTGTGTTCTATGCTTTTGAAAGTAGGTTCCAACACCGATAGCGACTGCAATCCCAGCGCCAGCCACCAGAGGGAAAAAAATTGCTATTTTACATAAATATACCTTTTCATTGTATACAACGCATTCTTTGTAAATTAATTTCGCAAATCAAATAAAAGGCTGTGATAATTTGCTCACATTGAGTTTGTTATTCTTGTTTAGTTGGTTCCATAATCTGACAAATTGACATTGTCAATTTAATTTTTTGGTGTTTTGTGTTTGTGCATTTGGCCTTGCAACCTAATTAAACGTTAGAAACCAATTTCCTACGAAGCGATTGACATATTCGATTTTTATCGATTTATATCATCAAGTTGGTAAGACATACCGTATCGCTTCTAATATGAATGGCATCAACTGTCCAGCGCGCAACTATAAGTTGTACTATCAAGGTCAAAATATGTGCACATTTTTTCACGATGTCGTATTCACTTTTAATCAACATTTCATTTACAACACTGCTTTGGAGCAAGTAAGAGAGAGAGTTTGACACGTGGTACAAACGTGAGTCTATATTGTGGCACTTGACTCAATGAGTGCCGTTGCAGGCACCTACTTTTAGTGGCACAGCTCGATATAGGAGAGCGTGCCGCATCCATGTAACCGGTAGCTCCGAAGCCAGTGGCATATTGTCTAAATAATGAATCCATTCTCACGTCCTCCACTGATTTACAGCCCCACACAAAACCGCTATAAGACTCCATAATGACACCTACCGCAGACACTTTATTTTTGGACCTCATACAATTTTTTCACACGCAACGCTTTAGAATTTTTATCACGTAAATTTTCCGCTTGAAAGGGAAACCCTATTGTCATTCGGTACGTATCGGTCGTTTCCTCACGAACACGTGTTCGGAGATATTTTATATAGGTACTTACGTATATAAAGAAAGTATTTATTTCAGTCACGCAATTTCGGTTCGGTGGTTTTTTGAATTTTCATAGTTAGCCGGTTTTGGTTGCGACGCGTTTGGCAGCGGCTCAATTAAGAAGAATTTATTGGTGGGCGACACGAAAGAAGCAAGACTCATACATGGGCCAGTGTAAATCATTGTGACATTGTTATTTATTGGACGCGTTACGCATTATTATTTTTAGTTGCGATTTATTGCAATGACTCCCCAAATCTAAGCTGTGACCTACAAGTCGCGAAATATGTATATGTATAGTATAGCAGGCGAACGAACTTCACGTAAATACCTACGTATAATAGTTACCCCTTACTTGTATTATTTACACGTCGTAGGTATACCTGCTATACAAGTACGGCTATTTCAAAATACCTTTAATACATTTACCATGATAACATGTTGTATTTTGTTTAACCTACATTCATCATCATCAGCCGGGAAACGTCCACTGCTGGACATAGGCCTCCCTCATGGTACGCCACATCGACCGGTCCCGAGGCACCTGTATCCAGCGACTCCCCGCGACTCTAACCAGGTCGTCGGTCCATCTAGTAAGGGGACGGCCTGGTAGACGTTTCCCGGTACGTGATCGCCACTCGAGAACCTTTACTCCCCACCGGTTATCGGTTCTTCGAGCGATGTGGCCTGCCCATTGCCACTTCAGCTCACTGACTCGTCGAGCTATGTCGGTGACCTTCGTTCGTCTACGGATTTCCTCATTCCGGACCTTATCACGTAGAGAAATTCCGAGCATAGCTCGTTCCATTGCTCGCTGAGTGACTTTGAGCTTGTTTATTCGGCCCACAGTAAAAGACCACGTTTCGGTTCCGTATGTCATCACTGGCACTGACGCTGAGGTATTTTGGACGAGAAGATATGCCGTAATTTCCCGAACGCTGCCCAGCCGAGTTGAATTCTTCGGTTGACCTCTTTGTCGAAGTTGGACCTACCTAGTTGAACGATCTGTCCCAGGTATACATACTCGTCTACAACTTCGATTGTAGTATTCCCAAACACTACCGGCATAGGTGCAACATGGACATTTGACATGATTTTCGTCTTGTTAACATTTAACTTGTTAACCTACATTAACAAGCAAATAATTATGTCATTTTTTAACTTTTCGTGTGGGATACATTTTATATTTATGAGTTTTTCCCGGGACTTTGTTTGCGTAAACTTCAAGAGTTCGATCGGGTAAAAATTGCCTATATACTAAAATATTCCTTCAACTACTTTTATTTAAAAAAAATTATTATGATTCTCATTTACGATTTGATGGACAATGAAACTAACTTTAACATTGATAATATTAACTATACATTTTACAGGATACTTTCCTACAAGTTATTGTTTAATCTACAGAAGCGACACGTCGACTATGTACAAATCATTTTGCGTTTATGATTAATCCATTTTCTATTAATATATAACGTCAATATTGTGTATATAATTAGTGACTAGCATATACTTCTTGATACTTACCGATAACCGGTGGGTAGTAAAGGTTCTCGAGTGGCGACCACGTACCGGGAAACGTCTACCAGGCTGTCCCCCTACTAGATGGACCGACGACCTGGTTAGAGTCACAATGTCGCTGGATGCAGGTGGATCGGGACCGGTCGATGTGGCGTACCATGAAGGAGGCCTATGTCCAGCAGTGGACGTTTCCCGGCTGATGATGAAGAATTCTCATCAGAAAAATCGAAACACCTTGCAAATTAATGTTTTGTAAGGATTATCAGAAAAACTTATGAAAATTTAATTTAATTTGAATTTAGAACATTAACATAAGTATTTGAATACCTCATATTAATCACTATTAACATATATTCTTAAATGTTCACATTTTCTGATAATCCTTACAAAACATAAACTTGCAAGGTGTTTCGATTTTTCTGATGAGAAGTATATATAGGTACACATAAGCAGTATATACTCGTATTTATACCAGTTTAACATTAAACTAAGTTTAAAACTTATATTTGATATTTGTGTACCCACTTAATTCTAAAAGTTCAATATTGATCATCAATTTATCGATGTTGACGTGGTATACATACATCATATTGGTGCATACTAATTGATATACAACAGGTATTATGAAAATATCAGCGCTATGTCCTCGCAATACGCTAAGTCCAATGTGAAAACTTTAGTAAAGAAAATATTCTGTGCTGATTTCGCACCGAATTTCACGACAACTGGTACTATTTTCCTATGAAATATTGTTATTATTTTGAAGTATTTTCTTAATCTAAATTTGTGCTAGTCAGAAATCAATTAAAATATTCATAATAATAAAAACCAAAATTGTTATTCAAAACATTTACATATACTATTTGTAACAGACCCTCTGTTACAAATAGTATACTACGGAAATAGTAAACTTTTACTAATTTATCAATACAAAAAAATGTTTCATGTATAAGAGTACAACTTCTACATAAATATTTTATAGAACATCTCAAATATGACATTGTAAATTCGCACGCAATCAAAGCGCACCAAACAAGTATCGCTATCTATCACTTGATATCAACCATAGCAATGTCTCAACTGAAGTAAATAATTAAACCGACCTGTGATTATAAACGCACATTATGTCTCAAGATACGGCCACAAGATATCCGTTTTATACTAAGACACGGGCATGTCTCACACGATAAGAAAATCTTTCTTTGCGAGTGAAGATATTTTTCCACAGTTTAATGTAGTCGAGATTGAGAACAGGAAATAAAAGCAATAAACTACCGCTACTTGCCGGATACTGAAAGAATTTTTATTAATTCGTATATATTTCTAAAATGTTCTCTAGTCGTTTAGATCAAAGCTAATATCTAATAACCAGATTTGTTGTTATAATATCGAGTTTGTATCTGCTTAGGATCTTTACAGTAATTGGAATCATTTCAAATCTTGGAATTTTTACTAGTAGAGGCTTTCGTGAAAACATGTGTATTTTTTGTATCTACAGTTTCCGAACTATACTGTAAATATTTCAAGGATACCATTATAGTAGTACAATTTATACTCTTTTTTAAAAATAATAGCCTGAAGTATGTAGTGTCAAATGTTGGGCGGATTTTAAATATTTTTTCACATTTATCATCATCATCAGCTGGAAAACGTCCACTGCTGAACACAGGCCTCGTACTGACCAATTCTGAGCCACTTAGACCCAGCGACCCTTACCAGGTCGTCGGTCCACCTAATATGGGGACGGCCCGGTACATGTTTCCCGATACATTTTTTTTCAATTTATACTTTTTTCTTATAATGCCGTACGTAGGTATACGCATAAGCAAAACTGTTTTGACTCGACAAAAGCGTGCACGGCCTACATAGTAAATGAAAGGGACGCAGACAAAGTTACCTACTAGGAAATTGACCTTGTAAGAAAATAACGTAGGTCGAAAAAATGAATATAATTGTTGCTGCAAACCTGTTGCTACAAGCCAAAAGAAGAATGTATTTAACTACACAAAGTTGTGTAGGGCTGGAAATTTTTCTTTTAATTTATATGGGCAACTGTATGGTATTGTGAATGTAAAAGGAAAATTAAAATAAATTCACAATTGGTAAAGATAATGAGGCAACTATCTTATATATGTATACTATACAGCCGAATGGAGAACCTCGTCCTTTTAAGGTCAGTAAAAAAACACAATCTCTTTTCTCGACGATAGCAAGTACGCCACGTAACACGGTCGCCGATACCCCTCATTGCCAGCAGGGGTGTAACAGACAGCGGTGGCGCATTGTACTGCAAACACCTACAAAGATGGTGCCACTAGATTTGCACAGAAGCTAGTTCGTCTTTTGATGCATAGATGGAGCTAATGGCGCCTTGCAGTACCTAATTTGGAAACAATAAATTCATAAATTAGGTGCAACGAGACTAAATTATCGATTTGTTGCTAATATCAATTTAGCTTTTCAAAGCGTTCAATACACCACCGTCATCATTTTAGAACTTTTATTATACCACAAATGTACATACCTACATAGTTGCATATAATCAGTTTTTAAGTACATGGTTATAATAAAACGAGTTCACTTATATTATTTGTTTTGTTTTAAAATACAGCTTACAAAGGCTTTTAATATTACACCTACCAACTTTGAAATACTTCTCGAATACGCTTGAATTATGCTTGTTAGAAATCAGACGTTGTAGATTGTTATCTTACGAAATGAATCCAACAACTTAAAATGTCAGATTAAGTATGCTTAATTCAGAAGCCGGCCATTTTACACTGGCAAAAACCTGCATTCATAATGCATTGTTCCGTTTTGTTAATTCCTATTTATACACATTACTTTTCGTCACTGGTGCAAATCTCCGGGCGTTTAGCGACATCAAAGACATGGTTGATAATATTGACTAGGTATATGACCATACAGACCTACCAGGTGTAGTGAAAGTCTATCCCCTGGGGCACTCTATGATAATTTTTTGTAGTGAAATTATGATAATATGCTTATGTTTTTGTTGTTTTAATTGTTAATTATTTACATGCACAGTTTATATAGGGAAAAATAACAGGAATATGCAGTGACCGGTGATTTTACCAAACACATGGTATAACATGGTGTGATATTCCAAAATACACGACCAATCAAACATACTGCTGTTTACCTACCCACTCAAAATATTTTTAATAATGCTGAAATTGATTGAATATGTAAAAAATGACATTTTTCAAGGACTCAGGTACCGCAATTCCTTATTTTACGAGGACTCGTCAAAAGCGTTGCATTCCGTTGTTTTGGCTCATCGATAGCTTTTTAAAACTGTACTCTGGGAAACACTTGAAGGAGAAAGCTTAACTTATAGCAATTCATTGTATAACCAAAGAGCTATTCGGTTGCATTAACTCGTATATTTTTGAAATATTATGGCTATGATAATGGGGTTTTATGTAGATAGGTATAGAGAAATTAGATTTTATAAGAATAGTCATGAAATTAAAAAAGTACCTTCATTTTTGTTACACTCGTAAATGTGCGAGTATGCACGTAACTGTATGTGAGGGTGTGTGGGAGGGGGCAACGGGGGGGGGGGGGGTCTTGCGCTCGACACTTCATTTCGTTATTTATAAACAGTGTGCAAATGCGCGCCGCATCGTTATCTCATTTACGCATACAAAAGTGTTAAAGAATCAACCATTTGTATTGAATTCATAACGTGTTTCTAGTAGTTAAACAGGCGGACATAAAAATGCCTTACCACCAACCAAACCGAGTACCAGTAGGTACCACTGGGAAACGAAGCCAGGACCTCCGAATTGATACTCCAAGCAAGTATGTAGCCAGGTCGTAAAACGTAAGGTAAATCCAATACTGAAGTATACTTTCCCCCCATGCACAACCGCGGTGTTCCACAGTTTCCCGTTACTTGAAAGGGTTGTCGTGACAGAACAATGCTTGTATTGTCAACGCTGCGTCCAACTAACGTGACAACTAGGTATTGTTAGTCTAGTGGTTAATTGTCCACCAAAACATGACGCTCCTCACAAAAGGAGTTGATACTTTACAGAGCAGTCTGTGGACACTTTCGATCGAGGGACTGTTTTGTCAGAAGCATATTTCTTATATGTATAATATAAAAGTATAAATGCCTCTTACTTCTTAGCAAGTATTATATCAAAAAATATATATATTTATATTCAAGAACTTTAGACCTGTGCAACATGTGATCACATTTGTTAGTGTAATAACAATTTTATAATGAAAATGGAGCTCTGTAGACACTTACCACCAATGAATTGCCAATTGATAATCAAATGCAACAAAATAACAACACTAGTTTAATTACGCAAGGAATCTTTTACACGGCAAGGTTTTTCTGGCTGTTTACAGTAATAGCTGGCATAACAATTTTATAGGAAATTGGAATTTATTCGCAAGTACAAATACAACATATATGTAGTAACGAAGTGTAATATAAGTATCAAAACTGTAAATGGCGCTCTAAACACCTTGACGCTACATGCATACAATGCAAGCAAAATTGCACAACGGCAAACCATAAAACCATCACAGCTTTACCCAACCCTTTCGAGGTGCCATAAATACCTGTCATTGCGACGAATAAGGTAATTGCAACTTTAAAGTGAAGAATATACGTGATTTTTTTGACATTAGATGACAGATTTCGAAGTAACAGTACAGGTGATTGTAATAAGCTTTATTGCGAAGGAAATTATCACTATTGAGGGACACTCGTAAAAAGCGAATTCTTTCCCAGTTGGTTTTGGATAGCAAAGCCGTGCGTGTGCTAAAACAGTCTTTGCTTTTTGATAGATTTTGCAGTTGGTGTTTATAAATCAAGTATTTTGAGGTTTTATAGCAAATTTTTATTTTACAACGTAAAAATGTCTGACAGTTTAGAAAACTTAAAAAATCTTTTGTGCAAATTTTAGAAACATATCGCAACCCGTTGATTGATAAAGGAATACAAAACGTAAGTAAAAATCCATTTGTGATTGATGGAAATTCTGGACATGCAATTTGTTAGGAAATTAATCGGTTCCAGTCGGTTTCCAGTTCGTTTTGAACGCATTTACTTGTTCAATAACAAAGCGCCCCGTTTAGTCAAAGTAAAAGTTTACCAACTTACCACAGTATATCTCGTTTTAAATTGATGCTCCGATAAGTTATGCAGTTGTTATGTAGTCAAGTCAGTCAAGTAAAGTGTTGCGTACCTTCAAGTTGAGCGGGTCGTGTCAAGTGGAGACGAGACCAGGGTGCATGGAGGTCGAGCGAGAGATCAGCAGATAAAATAACATACTTACAAGTCGAACATATTGTAACGAAATGTGAAGTGTCTGTCACCGTGTTGAAATACGCTGTGAGAATTGATGCAAGGCATGATAGGATGTCTAATTTATCCGTTACGATTACAAGCCTGTAACTTTTTTTGCTTTAAATTCATAAATATATTACATACATACACGCCAGAATATTCAATCAGAAAATAAATGTATTTATTATTAAATTAATAGGCATTTCCTTATTCATGCTATGTGCTACTCTTGCGTACCAAATTTCATGAAAATTAGTTAAGTCGTTTAAACTTTAAACCGTAGCAAAGAGACAAAGCAGACAGAGGGGAATAAATATTACTTATCGTCTAGACCCTTCAGATTCAAATTTTCTTAACATATCCGTTTAATACATTAATCGAATCAATGATCAACACTGTTACTTATGGTGAACGAACCAACTTTTCTCAATGACATATTAAACAATCTTGGTTATTTCTGATACTTCTTACATTACTACATAAAAGTATAAACACGTATCCAAAAGCAGTTACCGTTTTAAAAGCTAAAGCAGAGTAGCTAGAAGCTATCTTCGCCAATACGCGCCTCACGGGAATATCAATTCAGAGTGGCGGCGCTTAGATATCAATAAAATCGTTTTCTGAGGTTCCGCCGCCCCGTAAAGTGTCCCATAAACATTTTATGGACCATACGTACACACATTAACCAGATACGTACAATAATAAATCAAAATTAGTACACATACACACTTATAAATAAACAAACTCGGGCAAGGGTTGGAGTAAATAATTTTATGACATTTACGACCTTGAATTGTCTCTTGCGGATTTTATAGCGATCTTAAATCATATTCACATGAATGATTTAGGGTTTCCTTTCTATTTTATTATTGCTTGTTACATTGTTGTTATCAAAGTGTACTAAATGAACGGTCGGGAAGCGAATGAGTGATTTGCGCAACTCACCCGCGCCTACGTGATCTGTGCTGATTGCCGGCGTATACAGACCTACTTACATATGTAAGCTCTGGTATATGTAGTAACTGACTCTCTTCATCGCATGCTATATTTATAAGGGTTTTGCTTGTGCCTTCACCTGCTTAGCAGCGATTGATCACGGTACAAAAATATTCTATGGCTCATAACCTCAGGTAAATTGCACTTTCTATTTGATGGTTTCTTTATTATATTAGCATTTTCCGTCGAATTCAGGAAATACTGGTTCAATCAGGATAAAAAATAACACCTGTTACCAAAAACCAGTTTCAAAAAATCTATATACCTAAATACTACTATTTTGTCCAAAAACCATTTTAGCAACAATTACATAATACAGTATCAAAGTCAAGACTAGATAACCATTTTGGAAACTCTTAGCTTCATTGGCAAGATGTTCATTCATCAAAAAGTTACAGTTGGAATAGGACCTGACAACCTCGTATTGGCATATAAACTGTAAAACTTTTATTGGCAAGCTACTCATTCTTGTATCCATCAAATTGTAATTAAGTAGAAAAACGTTATGTAAAAAAAGTTAATTCATGTTGGTTCCAAAACTAATAGGTACTGTTTTCTTTGTGTAAGTCGTTTGTACCCAGTATCCACACCTTTCTCTTTTACAAAGTTTGTAGGAATGGGATATCAGCGCGATGCGATGCGATGTACAAAATACAAGGTAAACATCTTTGCCATTTAAAGCTATGTGCCAGGATTACGCGTGCCTTCAGTAAAAAAAAAAGTGGGAACGTGTTACTCGTTTCAGAGGGAAAGCTTTATTTAGCGGTGCCCCCCGTTTTCCTTCAAAAATTA
This sequence comes from Carcina quercana, assembly GCA_910589575.2. Classification (NCBI taxonomy): domain Eukaryota; kingdom Metazoa; phylum Arthropoda; class Insecta; order Lepidoptera; family Depressariidae; genus Carcina; species Carcina quercana. Next base: position 6,159,297 of record OU342436.1, read on the forward strand.
AATTCTGAATACTACAAGGACACGTCGTCTAATCCATTTGTTTTTATACCTGTGCATATGCTATACGAACGCAGAAACGCAATGTTTAAATTGTTTTATAAATTAAACTTTACATTTAAATGTAAAAAAAATATGCTAAGTCAAATAACACCTTTATGATGATATTTACCTCTATATTATTTTTTCAACCGGCTTCAAAAAGGATATATATATCGCAAATATTACGCGATAACTTCACCACTTATTAATATATTATGATGATACTTTTTTGTTTGATAGATCGTACTTCATAGGTGGTGGCTGATTATTCAATTCATCTGCAAAGTATTTGACAAAGAAAATGACATGCCTCACTCTCTGTATTAAGATGAATCTAATCATAATATATTAAATTAAAATGCACTAGACGACCTATAAGATTTATACTTCCTATAAAGAATCTCTAGAAGAAGTCTAGTGGATTTTAATTTAATATATTGTGATTAGATTCATCTTAATACAGAGAGTTTAAAACACAGCTTTTCCTTCCATGACTTGCTGGCGGTTTGGTAACAGTAAAATCTGTAGAGTTTCGCTACAAAACCTTATTCGAGAGCTGAGCAAGCTACAGTAAAGTTCTTCTAGTTTGCCCATTCTCCCGGACAAGGGTACTAGACGGTAGAAACCAATTTAAAGTTGGCGACCGACTGGTTAAAAAGCAAAGTTCCTTTTGAACTTGCCCGTACCGACGAGGCCTTTATTTTTTACTTTTTTTTACAACCGGCCCTTTACGACGGGCTTCTATGATGCGGAGGGCCGCGCGCAATCATATTTAAGTTTATTCTTACTCTTTTCTTTGGAATTCTACTTATAATTTACCTACCTCGTTTATATATGTATCTAACTTGTCTCATCATTCATTATCTTAAAGTTTAAAGCTATACGTAATAAATTTGCAACAATGAATCTGATATCAAGTTAAAAAGATTAATTGCATTTAAATGATTGAAATGAGTACATAACACTGTCCATTTGATATGGTTTACTTGTTGGCTTCCGACATTTAAAATAGGTATGATCAAAAATATATTATCGAAATTATCCGTTTTTCTTCAATTTATTTCATTCAAAATACAAATACTTTTTGTGTACACAAAATTGTTAGCTACTGAAGGACATTGTTTTCTTCCCTGTGAGGTTAAATTTGTTCATCTGAAACATATCTAATATCGTTTTATTAGCTTTGGAGTAATACACAGAAATAACTCGAAATGCTTCGTACAATGTAAGATGAATTTTTCACAAATAAATTTAAAATTGGTTACTTAATATTAGTTTCTATTTTTGTTCAGTATTTGACAGGTACTTAAGTTTTCATTCAATACACAACTTAAAATTTTCAATTGTATATATAAATTTTATTGATTCAGATTATCGAGCAGCCTACACGAATGGCGATGCTAAGTTTGATAGCTTTCAAATTGGAACATCAGTAAAAATACATACAATTTCGATTGACTTTGACCTACATCCGAGACGATTTTGTATGGAATTGAAAGTGTCGGAACATGTGGCACAAAGGCCGTACGAGATAAGGCGTCTTAACCAGATGCCACGAGAGGTCATTGCCTCATTGGTTTTATTTGCCAGCTACTGTGTAATACATGACCAGGTTCGCAAAAGAATTCATCTTTTTACGTTAATTTTAAAGAATTGAATTTGACATTTGAATTCTGGAATTCAGTTATGTATATATCAGAACATAGAATCAAGAGAAGCATTGTGATCTAGTCTAGATAATAAAATGAAGCCATACTGTCCTGACTAAAAGGAAAATTACTGGCATTGGATAGCAGCGTTTACCAATGTCACACCAACTGCGATCACCAATCAATCCACCTGCCTTTAAGGGGATTGATTATGGTAAATCACCACATGGAAATTACGATTATCGTGGCGATGTAGTACTACTACATTAATATAGAACTTATGATAACAGCTAGTGCATTGACATGTCTCAGATCTACGCATCACCAGAAAAATATCATATTGAAATATCTAATTTATTATTTTCAAACCTTTTCGTAGAATTTTATTCTGACGTAATGAAATTTCATTACTGTTTTTACTAGAAGTGATATCAGCCACTCAATTACCAGAAAAAAGAGGGTAATTGTAGGAAATTGGAAAAGTTTCACAGATATAGATCGCTCGTAGGTAAGTACCGGCCGGAAGACATAATCAGAAGCTTACCAGGCGAACCGTGAGCTTTGCAACAACAATTAACAGTTTGCTAGTTTAAACCTTTGATTAGGAAATGAACAAACTTTCTAAGAGCTATTAAGGGCAGGTGTAATTGGGAATGCTGATTAGCTGCCTGTGTCGTAGTTAAATGACTTTGGTGAACGGGTTATTCCACGCACAACCTTATTTTGAACTGACTCCCATTCAGGGTCACTTACGATTATATGATTCAAGACTGAGATTCTCCTTAATAATATCGATAAACAGTGTAATGTAAAATAATCTTACAATACAACCTTTTTATGTAACAATAAGTTTTATAAAAGATTTAGAGCAGATCACTATTAGCAACTATAAGGTTCTATAACTAAACCAAACTATTCAAATAATGAAAACTTCTTTAAATGTGAATAAATAGTTAAGTTCGCCTAATTTTATATTTGCTTTAAAGGTGATACAAAAAGTAAAGTTGTCCCGTCCCTAGGATGTTTAAAAAATCTTGACTGGATGAAAGTAGTTTCCGAAAGTTGCAAAAAATCCAGCACAAATCTCAAACTACTCTACAGGTAATCTTCAAAATATACCTTTTTAATATGAATTTTAAAAATATAGGATGTGGCATACTTAGATTCTGAATAGCTCATTAAATAATCTAAAAATCCAAGATGGCTCCGCTCGCCATCAGTAACTGTTAATGATCACGTATATTCAGTAATTAACGACGCTGTACAGTGTACAGCGGTTGTCTCTATCGCGGTAATTAATCAAAGCAAACACGCTTGAGAAGTAGGCGAACAAAAAAAGAGTTATGTTCGAGGAAGTGGAATTTGGGGTATTCCAATTTTTATGAAAAAATATGATTGAAATATATTTTTGGCAGATTGATTGTTAGTTATAACTACTGTGTAACAATTTAAAAATTTGAGAACTTGATTAAAAATTGAATGAAATTAAAAAGTATCTAATTACAATTTCACCACCTTTAATTACTTATTAATATTTAAACAACCTTATAATGATAACAATGAATTTTAAATAAATGGGTTTGTTGTAATTTCTGTGTTAATGGGTTGTGAAATTATTCTGAAGGTGATACGTAAACTCTACAAACATTTCTCGATAAGTATTTCTCTATAAAACAATGTGATTGCATATACTAGTATCGCAGTGCTCAACCTCAGAATTCTCTACCCTTGCCTGTTCCGAATAGAAATGTGTCACTTAAACTTAATATAATAGCTCTGTACGCACCCAGCATAGCGACGAGCTTTCATCGAAACTTTCAATTACGCAGCTCTAATTAAATGTGAGCAATGGAACTCAGCAAAGTTCGCTCCTCTATTAAATTGCCTCACTTTTATCGCTTATGGGATCGACTTAATTTTTGAAGTGAAGACGCCAGCGTCGGGGAATCGGGATGGAACACGGAATGTCGGGTTTAAATTTAGATAGGAATTTAAATACGGTCGTAATGGCTTTTTCTGAGCAAAGGACGTGATGAAAAATTAAGAAAAAAGTCTTTATTTACGTATTCAGCGCGGCGGCGAGACAAGGCGCAATTCTTTCGTAACATTTTAAACGAGTTTTGTTTAATTATATACACTCTTTGATACAACGATTTACTATTACACGTATTAATTTGATTAGAATAGTCAATATGTCAAGGCCAGTGTAACTATATGTGACCCAGCTTCTAATAAAGCCTGTTACACCGTAACAGTTTTATTAATAACTATTATATGTTTTTATATCTCTGTATACAAGAAATATATAGTTTCTAAGTTTTTCTCGAATACCGCAATAAAATCAAAGTACCCATCACCTGCTGTTTTATGTGTTTAAGATGACGATGGTTATAATATTTTACGGCATACTGGCCTTTCAAAAACTATTTGTGAATTGGAAAGTTTGCAATAGTTGACCACTTTCCAAATGGGATGCAACTCTAATTTACTTCATCAGACAGTTACTATTAAACTCTATGCAGTCACAAGTTGCAGTGTAAAATTGAAGTTAAATGAATGACAATGTAAGGAATGGAAATCCCAACAATTAACAACAACAATAACCGTTATTGGGCATACCATCGCCGTCCGTAGGAAACGAAAATGTAAGTAGAAGCTATGTTATAAATTGAGCAATATTTTTTCGTCAAGTTATTGCTTAATTACGTGTTTAAACTACATAAAAAGCAGCACGCACCTACGCACCGGCGATACCTGCCTGTGTACCCGAGCGTTAAAGGGCGTGTATAATGTTGCGATTTGAGGTTTTGGCTTGCGTTATTAAAAACTATTAAAGCTGAGATTTTAGTGAACTGTAATATCTGTGAATAATTAAGATATCTGTGAATATTCAAGTAAATATGAATCATAAGATTTTTATTTTTATTTTCAAGATGTAAAAATTTACAAACGGCTTTATATACTAGGTATGTCATTATGTCAATTCAGTGACGTTCAATACTACGAGTATAATCTGATAATATAGTCTAACACTGCAATGGATCATTCTGTCGTATTCCCAGATTTGCATAACATTGTGATCTTGTATCGAGTCATTGTCAATTTAGTCGTGAAGTCATTTTTACTGTCATTATCTTTTCAGCTTTTAAATCGCCAGTGAACGATTTAGTCGTTATAACGTGTCTTTGAAACCAAGATGATTTAATTTGGTCAGCAAAAGACAGCAAATAATACACTCATTATACGAAACGAAATGTGTTTGACCTTTGACAGATTCAATATAGCTTCTGAAACTTCTGTAATGTCCAGTTTATTGCTTTGGTTATTTGTTTAATGATAATGTCATTAAAACTTGATGTGATCCTTGTAAAGGATTTGAAAACATTGTATGTTATCCTAAAATAATAAAGACATGAATATTGTATTCATTTAAAATTAAAAAATGGTTGAAGATAAACACAGCAAACGATCAGAAACTTAACATTTGTACGTTTTAGTAAGTACGTACTTTTTAGTTCAAAACGAAATAACGTCAATAACTGAACTAATCGGAGGTTTTTCTTGTCCTCCTCAAAGTAATAAAAATAATCCAACGTAATATTTAATCCCCTAAATAACTGAGGGTAGAAAACACGTTACCGATAAATATTTTTAATCTAAGCAAGGAGGTGCTAAGCCGTAGTTTTAAAGTAATTTCACCGAATGAACGCTTTACAGGGCAAGTTTCCCCTAATTTAGGTTGGCGGCTAAGTTTGGAATTGAACGGGGGATGGCAGGGCAGGCGGCACATTGTTCTGACAGCTTTTAAAATATGCTCACGATATGTTCTAGCCTTTGTTATTAGTTGCAAGTATTACTTACTGATGTGTGTATGTCTGTTTGTGTATCAAAACAATACGTGGATTTTCGGAAAGGCGTCTAGCTAGTAATTAGCATACAGTGGCAAGTGTTATACCTATACTCGTACATATTTTTACTTTAAAAAATCAACGAAAATAGGTGTATTACCAATGTCTGAAGAATTTTTAAAATTTGGTTTCATTTTTATGTACCATTCTATTTTAATACATTTTTGGTATGAATTTTTCTCGATTTTATCTTTTTTTTAAAAATGTTGAGCTACATACATACACACATAATTAGAATATGCAAATGCTAGTTGTAAATTTTAAGCGTATAAAATTGAGTTGAGTAGATTTCTGTTGTATTTAATATGAAATATTCAACATTTCAATGGGGAAAGAAAGTCTGCAACTCAACACTTACCTAACTTTGCGAAACTTTCCTCTTAGGGGTCTGCTGCAACGAAGACACTTTTTTCTAGTTGAAATTCCAATTTAATATTTAATTTAGTTTATGCAAAACTTTTCCGACAAACAAGAAAGTTCATGCATTATTTTTACCATCAATGTTAATTTTGCCTACAGCTCCGCTGCGTTTACTTTTGTTCTGTAAAACAAACAAACAAACAATACATTCTATACATTTTGAAGAATAAAATATCTTAGTACACACACACACGAAAATTAAAAAGTAAATGTAAAAAGCATACATGCGAAGAAAATCATAAGAATTGTTTACTTGTAGTATTTTAACTTTAGTTATTTGAAACTTTTTTTGGATTTGGTTGCTCTTTAAAAGATGTTCCATTTGCTAGTGACTCATAAATTGAAATAATAACAGAGCTGACAGTTTTTTTATTATAATAAAAAAATATGCAAGCGGAGACAGAAGACGTCTAATAAAAAAGTAATGGTATTGTCTCCAGATTTGTATGACGCTTGTTAAATTTACGACGCAATAAGGAAGTGTCTCATCGACATATTTTGACGAAAGGGTTGAATGGTATATTGTAAAGGATTTTTGTAGCTTTTTTAGGGCTTTTGTAGTTCGTGTTAATGTCTATGTGCCATTGTTGTAAAGGGCCATTGTTCCTCTTGTAATTCTTTAGTTTATTTGTTTTTATAATATTTTGAAGTGCTTTTTGTTTAGGCTACGTGATCCGGAAAGGCAATAGGAGACGCCATTGAAGAGATATTTTATATTGAATGGAACTCACATTAAACTGAAATAGCACTGAAACGTGTTGATTTGGCTTAAAATCCCATTTACTAAATTTTACTCGTGCGTACGCTTATGATACGAGTATACTCGTATAATTATATGCATATCAAAGGATAAGAATCAGACCCAATGAATATAAGAACTATTATTAAATTAGGCCTAATTCTATCCTGTTCAATATGATTGATTCAAAATGAGTATAAGGGGAAAATATTCCCCAAGTGTGATCCCCTCATGAGAATTTAAAGGAGGTAGGTACTTATTATGTCCTATTGTTCTTACAAGTAAAAACTAAAAAACAAAAGCAATTTTATTTGATACACAATAACATGAATGTAAAATTACAATAGTTCTAAATTTTATTAATACCGAAAACATCTAATGGATGTGGCAAGTGCAAAACATGGCATTCATGGTTTCTGTTAATGGCGTGTAAAACTGCGGCGAACACAGTCATCTGTAGCGTTCATGATTCTACACGCGCCAGTTAGTCGCGCTTCATTCGTAGGTAGCCAAATTCCCCGAATTCTGAACACGTAGAAAATGTAAAAAATCCAGTTTCTCGATCTAAAAGGTCGTGGGAAGAAGGCCCGGTTTAAAGAAATTACTTTATTTGCATATGAGATTACACTATGTAATTGCTATGCAGTACAAAGCTGTGAATTAAATATAAATGTAAATATGAGTGTCGTCCGACCGTCCGTCTGTCGATGGCGACCCACGCTCATTTGCAAGGGGCATAGCAATTGCATCCGCGTCGCAGAGGCGTGCGGCGCGGTGCAATGTGCATTCTACTGCATTTACTGCGTTAGGGGTGCGCTTACAAGACTACGTCTACTAGTTTTAATTTTAAGTAGGGATTATAATATAATCTAAGTAAAGATTTTGCAGAAGCCACTTGTTAAAATTATGTATCACTTGATCTTTTGATCTGATGATGGATTTATAGATAACAAGGGAGAAATAAGCTAATCTTTGAAACCCGGCACATCAGGTGGCCTGTGGCAATAATTTAAAATAGCCCTGATTCTGACCGTTAAACAAAATCCTTGCGTGAGTAGTTACGAAATTTCAAGATATTTAATCAATTTTAGCGTTGATCTGTGTTCTATTAAAAAAAAAACAATATGCTTACCTAATATTCACCAAAACTCAACGTATTTACCTACAAATTGGTACCTTTTATTTTATTTTATAAAAGATAGATCAAAGCTTGACCTCAATTTCATCTGATGAGGTCGACGAAGTTACGCGTTGATCTAGATTGTTGGAGATTCCCAAGTTGTAGTTTTCGGGGAACATGGGTGCGAATAGTGCATTCCATATTTTAGGTTAGGTTATGATATCTGTGGAAGCGAAACGCTTGTTGCGAGCTGTACGTATGTATATTAACAGTAGGTATACGGGTGGAGGTCTGACGTTCTTCAGTTTGATCGCTACGGTATTTGAACAAGTGTACATCGCTTGCATTCAATAATTCCTTCAAGCCACGATGTTTGTATTGGTCTAAGTTCTCCGTGGCAGTGAGTGCCCTAGCCTACACAGGATAAGGAACGCTCGCGCCAGTGTATAGCATTACAGGCAGGCACAATGTGACAGTCACACAGCACTGACCGTATATCAGTCGATTGCGCCTGATTGTGGACGTTGCCAGCATTGATTGAGGAAGGTCGTCTCTCACTCGTATAAAACCGTCTTTATGGGCTGTTTGTTTATACTTTAAAAAATGTATATATTACTCGTAGCAGGTGAAATGCGATGTTAAGCGGGTGAATTAATGTAGATAATAATGTGTCAGCGAGAATAATTTCGCTGTGCCATCGTTGGTGACTTTAGAGTTTTAATCTGATGTTTTGATTTTTATAAAACGTGGTGTACAATTTGACGGATTAAGATTAGTTTTTAAAATTGTTATAGTATTGTTTTACGTCAGTAAAACGTAAGTGAAAACTTCTTTCTTTGAAGGAAAAGTCCGCTATTCCAAGTTCGCTAATATAACCTCGGGGCTGGTAATCGCAGTAAGATCTCGGTGGTACGGTTATGCAAGTATTTAACAAAAAATTACCTACCGGCGACCTATGTTGCCATTTAATAGACTACCCTCTACCTATAACTTCAAACTAAGATTGGAACAATATGTTTACAACAAAGAAATTTTTTTACATAAATGTTTAATAGCCCCTGACAATAGAAAATATACAATAGTAAATATTTTTGTCGCACAAACGTTTCGCCTCAAACATGATTCGAACCTGCAACCATCGTGTAGCAAGTGTAGTCACTTTAACAAATCGTCGATTAAAACACAACTTAAATATGACATTTCGTTGGTTACTTTTGATTGCAACTGTTGACACCCTTATAAATCGATTGCAGTTTAAATGATGTAAGCTTTATTGTCCTCGGACAGTGATAAAATTCACTGAGGACAAATAAACCCACAACAAGGATAAATATCGAATGACGTCAGCAAAGGTTGAGGTTGTACGGTTTGTCCATAGTGAATTGCACAGTTCACGTAAAATACTCAAGTTGAAAAAATATGTCGCCTCTTTTATACTCGAACCATTTCACATTCACCCTCAGTTGATCCCCTATGCAGTGTGTTGAGAGAGGAGAATTTCTTCTCAGGAGTGTACAGGTTTCCTCACGATGTTTTCCTTCACCGTAAAGTCAATGGTAATGATTTTTATTATTTGTACATAAATTTCAAATAACAAATTGGAAGTCTTTGGTACGAGCTAGGATTGAGCCCAGACCTCAACTCGCTCATTTATATATAGTGGACACATAATATAATTCTTGCACTTGCGTTTTTGTAGTATGCAGTTGGTGGACATAATCACCATATTTTGTATTCACTTCAACCTTCTAGAGTTCTCAGTTATTACAGATTTTGCAAGTTCATTATGAAATACATTCATTAATAATTTACGTAAATACTGTTTTTCCTAATCCAAAGGGGCGAGGGCAAAAACCGTGACTGACTGAAATCCCAAAGGTATTGTCGATGCGTCAGACTGAGAACCTTGTTGCTTTTAAAAGGAATAAAGGAAAGAAGCTTCCACCCCCTGTCCATAGTGAGAAAACATTATCAGCTACATAAGTCTACTGTTGATTTGCCATAATTATTACGGTTATCAAAGCAGGCAGATTAGCGATTCCACGAAGACTCGTTTATATATGTCATCGTATAATTTGTAAATACTGTTAAATTATAATCTATCTAACGAGATTGTAAACTGTCAAAAGATCGTGAGTATTAGGCATAGATGCTGCTGCCCATCTCGAAATTTTTTATGTCTCCTTTTATGATAACCACGAGATGGCCCCATATTATAAAGTAAGTCACCCTATTATAAAGTACAAATATGATATATACGGGGAATATACCGATGGTAGTAAGGGCCAAGTGTTGATTCACTCGCTTTATTTATAATAAACCGTCGTATAAATAGGCAGCTAAAACATATTTCGGAACAAAAATAAAACTGAGTAAATTTTCAAGACATTTAAAGATTATGTGGTTAACATTAACGTGTCTCAATTTGGATATTAAACATGTATATTTTACTTCGTCGTATCGTACAACCAAATCGAATACTGGTCGTTGTAGTCATGAAGTAAGTGGTAACAGTTTCACAAAAGATAACATGTACCAGGTTTACAGAAACCAGACAGAATCTTTTCAAATATAGAATTAACATTCAACAATTCAGAGGCTTGTAGACGGCTAGCACACGTTAACATACAAAATGCGCCTTATCCAGCGAAAGGAAGCCCTGTACCCCTTCCCCTCCTGCCCCCTGGATCCGGCTCTCATTGTAATGCAAATACGTTCGTTGTCTGCCTCCAAATTACCCCTTCGGTCAAGCCAGAGCGGTCCGATGACCAGTCATTACAACTTACAACCCTCCCCTTAAAAGTCCCCTACTATTTTTACGTCCCTCGATTCTCACCTTTTACATAGATTGTAAAAAGTCATCTTTAACACAGATGTGTCACTCCCTTCTCTCCCAAATGAAGGCCCCCTCTTCGAGTATAGCACACTTATTGCCATCCAGTGGAATTCACTCTAAGGTTCCACTCCAGGTCTAAATTTTTAATAATTTGTAGCAATATAGGATACTTTCATTATACAGATAAATATAATCAGAAGTGTATATATGTTTAATTTATTTGTATTTGTTTATACTATTCAGGTATCATTTTCTGAAACTATTTGCGAGTATATTTTTAATGTTGTTATTTTAGAGATCGTATATATAATGTAAAATGATTGAATCCTAAAAAGAAATAATTATAGTATATATATATATATATATTTACTAAATATTTAATTACTTTTAAAACAAGTACAACATCTTAATTGTACCTAAATGTCAACTAATTTACCAGTTTCATTGCATACCCAATTGAGCTATTTATTTATATATATCCGCCTTGTACAAACTTTTGCCCACGGCTTTGCCTGCTTGTTCTTCACAATTCATCCCATGGAAACCACTTAATAATAGACCTGGATAAAAGTATGTATTTATCTCTCTCGATTGATTATTTAGAAGCACCGATAACAATGAAAGTATAAAACTTATTATTGGAATCCTAGACGCATTCTGACTTTGCACAATCAGCTACAAGCACGAAAATTCGTCACGGGTGTCATTTCTGTAGCTGTACACACTGGCCTTTCTTTGACATGCCTTTAATTTCTCCACGACAAAAGCGAGTGGTATCTCGTATGACATATTTCACTAGATATGGCGTTATGAGTTTGCTAATGTGGTTGAGTAGTGCCTAGTGTAATGGTGCAGCAATTGTGTGGACAATAATTTAAGGGTACTGCGGCACATTAAGGCGGATCATGACGAGACGGGTATAATGTCTTGTGATTTTAATAATGGATGTCGGACTGGCGGTGTTTCCTACGTCATGAAGGGATGTATATAAGCTACGTGTGACGATGGACATTACAATACGAGATGATTTGTAAGTTCTATCAATTGTTAAAGTATCGACATACATGTCGTAACTCTTTTTCAGTACTGTTTTGAATTTTGTAGAAGTAATATGATTATTTTTGATTCCCGACGCAATAGAACGTTGTTACATGTTCAATATTTGATGCCTTTGTATGTATGTATGTGGCATCACGGCACTCAAACTCAGATAGTCAGATTACAATGCAATCTTTCTTATTCGTATTAGGAGGTTTGGTTAATCGGAATCAGAAATTCACAAAATAGACTTTTTTATCTTTTAAAAAGCTTTAGGACGAAAATTTATTTCTATTTGTATAAATATACTAGCTTCTAGACTTCAGAAATATCCCATAGAGACTACTTGTTCGGTCGGGCAAACAGTTAGCTCAAAAATTATGTAATTTTCTGGCCATTCAACAATCCAACAGTCATTCTGTCTCTCCGTTACGACTTGAATGAAATACAAACAAACTCACATTTGCATGGATAACACGGATCCCGTTGAAGCGTTGAAGTCAAGATTATTCGGAAACAGTCTAGCAAACGACCATCTTCAAAAATCATCTTCAATGGTATCCTACACGAAAAGCAGATACATATCAAAAGGCGACGACGATCTGACACGTAGTCCGGCGTCCTCTATGGGAGATCCTATTATACGATGCCATTAATATCTATGACTCGTCGGTACCAGTAAATCGTCCATTTTATGTCGTCCATGGGCCTGAGTCGCCCTAAGTGCGCACTTTACCTCCCTTTCACACTACTTCGTGGATGGAGAATTTGTTTTGTGTCCAACTTGTTTGTTAATCTTAGATTGTGGTTCCGATTCGTTCTGGATTACTGTTGACCTCTCAATGGCGGCTGGTTCTTATTGTGAATACTCATAATTTTCTTAATTTATTCGTTTTGGCTTAAATATCACGCGTGACTTCCTCCCTGGAAACTCTTTCACATGTGAGTAATACAACGTACACTTGTGTTCGTTCTTATGTATGTACAAATTAGTAATATAAATGTACACAAAAATAAATATACTTATTATAAATTCAGGTGTAAACCGCAATAATTTGTAGTGAACCGTATCGCTTCAGCTTTAGAATAGAAACATAGAAAGTTCTTAATATAGAGGTAAAATCTAGTGTGTGTCCGGATAATAAATAAACTCATCCACCTGCGTACACACTTGTTGTGAATACTTAAATAAATTTTACACTATCCGGTGTCATTTACTCTACTGAAAGAATATTTATAACTGAAATTCGTTTTGCGAACTTAGAAAAAAATTAGCACTAAAAAAATGAATCGTTTATTTGTAAAATCATTGCCGAATGTGTGACTAGATTATGGTCTACTAGTATTCGATGTAGTAAGAAAATAACAAGTAATATTAACGAAACACCACGTTCCGTGTGTAGAAAGATAAACAAAACGGAAGAACGAGGTGTTTAGTCCAGACGGTTTCCCCTGGGCCCCGGGAATGACTCCAGCTTCCTCGCAATTTCACAAAATGCGATAGCTACCTACCAGCGTCTAACTCTACACTACACCACACATGTACATCCAGTTTAAACTGAACCAGCACAACTACAATAGACTACGGCAAATGTAAAGACTCAGAGACAAACATAAAGGGCAATGAGAGCTCTGCTTTGACTGGACAGGCCGGGCTAGACGGAAATAACTAGATAGACTAGTAGCTAAATTAGAATAAGAGTTCTCTTACAGACGTTTCGAGGTTTTATTAATGAAATGAATTAAAAACCAGATATTCCAAGTTTTATTCGCAAATGAGAACTTTCTAAATTCGATACTTGTAGGTATTTACGTGTCTGTTTATACTTGTCCGGTCTCCAACCCTTAATTGGCGGCCTTCCAAATGACAACATTTCCTTATAGTTACGACTGTTGGTACCCAAAACACAAACATATAAAAAACTTAGGTCTTCTTTCTAAGATTTTGTACTGAAATGGTGTAGCTAAACTCGCGTTAACACCCTAATAAATCCGCGATATATATGAAAATGTAGATGTGTAATAGATACGCAATCGACTTTCATACATCAATGTATAGATACGTAAAAAACCCATTCGAAATGGCCTCGTATAACTCATTTATCGGATCAATAACAAGACCTACCGCGATCCGTGCGCTCGCACTACATCGTTTTAAAAGGCTAGAAACTCAAAGAGTTTCTAGGGATCAATTTAAAATGGTTGAGAACATGAATCCGACAGACGAACTGCGGGCGGTATTATGTAATCACGCCATATCGATTTATTTTATCCGAAACTGCCGCGGTTATGACATTAATTTAGATGATAAAAGCTATTCGATGTTCACATACAGGACGTTAGAATCGAATAACTTAATCGATGCTGCGTGAACGAAAGCGTTCGCTCGATATATGTATTTTTTTGTTCTGCTAGGTATTGGAAACAGGTAGAGGTGTGGGCAGGCAGGACGAGACGAGGCGCTGCGTTGTTACGGTTGATCGGACACAGATAGGCTTGTACTCGTATCTGCTGTCTGCCGCACTAGGGACCACGTTGCCTTGATCACAGAACAACTTGTAATATACGGAAAGCCTTGATAGACTGTATTTTTTAAGTTATTCTATCAATTGAACTATATTTAGTTTAGAATTTAAGTGTTTGTAATTTTTACACTAATCTTAAGTTGAAGCTACAAAATATAATATTATATAGAAGTAAATAAAAATGTGGATGACTATACCTACATGAAAGTACTCATAGTAGTTCTTACTACAAAACATGTTTTTATTTATTTATTTTATTTGTTGGAAAATTAACAGCTTATAGACAGTAAATATACAGACATATATAGAGCACAAGATATCAAGCCTTTATAAATTTTCTCGAATATTACAGTTAAATAGAGCTAGTTTTACGAGTTAACGAACAAAGATATATAATTAAATAAAAGTAAATTTAATAAATTATATAAAATTAATAATTAAAAACATTGTTCATTATGAGGCGTTATACATTGTAAGTCGTATGTATGAAGGTAGAAGAAGTCTTGTTATTACATTTTATTAAATATGAAGGATAAATGAAATATTTGTGTAATTTATGAAAATTGTGTCAATGATGACATAAATGGTATGTATGTAGTGATGTGTTAAGTTACGTGTGTTGTGTTATGATAGATGTGTGTTGTGTTGTGTTATCTTTTTAAATATTTTGCTTTTAAAACTTTGTTTAGAATCAGCGTAGGGGTCAATATTTGTAAAGTTGTCATTGTATGTAGTAGCTAGCCGAGTCAGAATGGAGTTTTGGCCATAGTTTGTACGGTGTGCGGGAATGTTTAACATTGTGGTACTGCGTAAGCGTACAATGGGGGCACGGAGACCGATGACGCCAACTAGATCGGGGCAGTCCACATTGGAGTTAAGAATATCGTGCAATAATGACATGTCTAATAAATCTCGACGGTCTTTGAGGGTTAAAAGATTATATTTTTGACAGCTTTCGACGTATCCGTTTTTAAATCGAGTTCGAAAGTTTAAAAAATGTACGAATTTCTTCTGAATATTTTCAATGCGATCGATGTACACGTTGTATCTCGGGGACCACACACAGCTAGCATACTCTAGTACACTGCGAACATAAGCATAATACACTGCTTTAAGACAGGCTACATCGGAAAAAGGTTGACAAACTCTTTTAAGAAATCCAAGACCCTTATATGCCTTGTCGGTTATTGTATTGATGTGCTGATCCAGTATCAGCTTATGATCCAGAAGCACACCTAGGTCGCGTACTGTTGTGGTCCTTTCCACAGGTATATTATTGATACAATATGTAAAATTTAAAGAGTTGTTTGTAAGTTTAGAAAAAGTTATAACCTGACATTTGTTGACATTTACTGTAATTCTATTGATGTTATAATAGGCTGATAAGCGCAATAGGTCATCTTGTAGCTTGTAACAGTCGTTTGTTTCGCCAATTTCTAGGAAAATTTTGGTATCGTCAGCATACATTAAAAATTGAGAGTTAACAAAACAAGTAAATATATCATACAAATAAGCGTTATAGAGGAGGGGGCCCAAATGGGATCCTTGAGGAACGCCTGATGGAATAGAAATAATATTAGACCTGTAGCCACCCAGTACCACTGCCTGAGAGCGGTTGTCGAGATAAGAAGTTACCCAACGAAGGAGATCGCCACATATACCAAGCTTTTCAAGTTTTCTTATTAAAATGACGTGGTCTACACGGTCGAAAGCTTTTTCAAAATCAGTATAAACCACATCTATTTGCTTCTTGTTTTCCATTTGCCTGTGTAGAAAATTCAAAAATAGTGACAGATTCGTTATAGTAGATTTTGATTTATCTGCTGCAATTCAAGAATAATGAAATGTGAAGTAACTGAATTGTAGGAACGATACAGTCAAATTAAATTAATGAAATCAATCTCTAAGAAAACATTTAAAAATGGAACTTATTCATTCCTGAACATTCCATAATGCTACAAGTATTCATTGTTGTTTTTATAAACAATCCTATTTTATTAAATAAAACCTTCAGATTTCTTCATACATATTGGTAAACGCTGTAGGCAGCCTCAGGCTGGCTATTCACTAATCTAAAATAACGATGAACTCACAATAAATACTGGTTTACAGCGAGATTCTACAATCGTAAGTTTCACATTTAAGAGACATTTTAAATAGGAAGATAGCCAATAATTATTGTGTTTTAATTTGACTCTATCTGCAAATTTCCATAGTAATTTGAAATCGACGTCCATTTAGTGATACGATCAGTGACAGATTTTTTAAAACAATGTACAGTTGGACGTTAAAAAACGTAGACATACTACTTAAGTACCTTCTCATATATCTGTCACACACAAAATTACACACGGTTGTTAACATGTAAGACATAACATTTTTACATTTAATTGTTATGGTATAAAATTTGACTTCTATACAATTTTCTATGCACTAACAGGGTTCATGTATATAGACTCAAACACTATTTAAACTCTAATGACTCTATATACATACTAATATTAATGTAAATAAACCATTTGGATTTTATTTTGATTTAAAAAAATATGATATCCAAAGTGACCCCCCTTTCTTCTAGGTAATTTAAACCATTTGACCATTATCAAAATGTGACAGAGTACTAATGTGATCATCGTGTTAATGCGTCGACGGTACCGGACGGTACTGTCAGAACGTGCGAGTATTGACTCCAAGTCAAAGGCAAGGTGAATGTCAATCCTACACTTTATGAATTATAAATTACGTCACGCGAAACACCGCACGTGACAACCATCATGTAGGCCAAACTCTTTAGTAAAATGGATATATACTCGACGTTGCCAACAAATAATACTATAAAACCATTACCTCTAACGTTATGGTATTGTTATATCCAATAGAGAAATCAAACAAATAAAATATACAAACGAGACCATTACAGCAGACTTATGAGTAATATTAAGAGATCCCCACTAAGAAATAGGTAATCATTAAGTGTGTAGAAAATAATAAACGGAATTCTTACAAGTTCGTGAAGCTTAAAATATATTCTTGTTATAGAATCTGTGATCAGCATTTTAATTTCCTCATTCATAATTCTTTGTATGTTTAAAAATTATTGTAGAGATGGGACAGGTACGAGTATATACGTATAACCTCGTGAGGAACAACCGGTCATGGTCTATCATTTAACTGAAAAATAATGCAATAAATGCCAAGTAACTTTTGTACATTTTGACTTGATTAATTAACATATTAAGGATTGATTTCAAATTTCAAGATAAAGTTGTTTACCCATAAAAATACTTTTAAATCTGTTTTATCCGCCTAGGAGAATAATTAAAAAAGTTTTTAGCACATATAAATAAATAATATTGATATGTTGTAGCAGTAGTAAGTGCGATGGTTTTCGGATAAGACCACATTTTTATTTTAAAAAATAAATACCTCAGAGAAGAATGAACTTCTGAACAAAATAGAAACTTATTTACAATTACAAACTTATACAATACTAATAATAATAAAAATACAATAATAGTAATAATAAAAAACAAAAAAGTATCAGAGAAGTATTTATTTATAAATGTAAATAATAAATATTGTCGCAAGCGAAGTTTCCCCTCACTAGTGGGTCTGTAAGTGCCCCGGTGGGCTAAGTCACTTCGTCATAACGGGTCCCATTAGCCTCGTAGGTACCGAGAAAGGGCTGGATTTGTGGCCGACACGGTGTCATTAACTGACAATCTCTTTAAATCACTTGTAGATCCTCCCAGCGGACCTGGCCTGCCTTATTACGGAGGGTGGGCGCAGAATAGCTTTGGGGTATTAAGAAATTTACCTCTTGTTATATAATACTGACATACCCTTGAGTATTTATTTCGTTCTGGTGGCATTGTTATGTACAATATTTCCAAAGCTGACATCGTGCACTTACAAGTGTTTTTACTTATACCATTTACAACACGAATGTATCCATTATACTCTACGATTGTATATAATAGAACAGATTGGACATTTTTCTCCTAAATGATCTACTAGTAGGTACTCACATGATACGATATATAAAAAGTCAACAAATATAAACGTAATTGTGCAATCAGGACAGCCTATTATTTTGAAATGTGCCTAAACCCGCCTTAAAATCGTTAAAATCGTATCTTTTTGTTACAATCATTATATACTTAACAGCATGAAGCACAATAAACAAGCTTAAGAATACAATGAAACAAACATTTTTGGCTTATAAAAAGCTCCCACGGAGTGTTTTATCCGATATTACAAGTACATAATATACTCGTATTACAACGCATCTCCTTCAGTTCATAGAAAATGAGTACCCTCTTCCAATCAAAATTTAATAACTCATAATCATCAACTGACAACAAAAGGCGTTTTCCTAGTGCCTATAGTTAGCCATCATCTGTTTGCACTCGCTGAACACGCCATGATAGTTTTAGTAATAAACTTTCTTTCTTGCGTTGCTATTTTACGGCCGCGAATTTTATCTCGTTGCTTCAACGCTGGAAATAAACGCAAAATACACAAGTTTATCTTTCTGTCGCTAAAAAGATGTTTATCCAAGATTCAGCTTTATTACAACGTAATAATGAGCAGTGAGCTGTTCGAGAGAAACAAAATTACGTTGGCAGTGAAAACGCATATTGTTGAATATTACAGACAAACATGGGGTCGCACACTGCGCAAGCAACGTTGTGTATGAACCCGCTGTTTTATGACAAAATAATGGATACAACGTTTTGTATGGATACCTCGGTGTTTTGCAAGGATTCCGCTGACTAAACCTATGTACTAACATTACCAGTTTTTCAGCCTCACCGTTTATTTCATACTCAACACAACAGTGTATAAGTAAAGCATACTAAAGCATTATAGTAATTGTAACTATATTTTTAGAGACTATAACGGGAAGCGAAGGCTATATACTCAATCCGTGTATCGCTAGAATACTAAGTGCCTAATTTAGATTTTTCAACAAAGCTCAACGAGTATAAGAGTTCCGTTCATCGATCCGGGCCCCTCGGTTCCGGTCGCAGCTAAACCCCCG
This sequence comes from Carcina quercana, assembly GCA_910589575.2. Classification (NCBI taxonomy): domain Eukaryota; kingdom Metazoa; phylum Arthropoda; class Insecta; order Lepidoptera; family Depressariidae; genus Carcina; species Carcina quercana. The sequence goes on from OU342436.1 coordinate 6,178,615, forward strand.
ACCCGTTTTTAAAATCCCCTTCAAAACCGACCAGTGAAAACGAAAACGCCATGTCTCGCCGTCCGATACAAAATTTATACAGTTTCAAGGGTGGAGTAAATGAAAAGAGGGGTCAGATTAAACTGGATGCGTTATCTGCAGCAGGTAGCAAAAAGCTAATTGTGTATTCTTTCCTCGCATCCAGCGTCCTTAATCCGCCCCCTGCCCCCCTCTCGTAGCCCCCAGGGCTAGCAGGACTCGCCCCAACTAGGCGGAAAGTTTTAAATACACTGTCACATTATGCAGATTCAGGTACTTGTCTTTTATTGGAACGTTACAAGTGTTTACGACGTTTATTATCGTGTTTTCGGTTTACAAATTGATGGGCAATAAAACTTCTTCTATAATCCATCCGTGTCGGCTATCCGTGATCTGAGAGATTTTACCTTCAGAAGACTAAAATATAGTAAGTAGGTATTTGGTTTTAGTCTAATCAATAAATGTACATCTGAGTTGGTTTCACTACGAGTCCATGGCACACTAGAGTACAAAAATATGTATCAACTTTTTTACCATGTCACATTCACCCAGTCTTGTTTCTGTGCAGTGTGTTGAGGGGTAAATGTCAATTAAAGGTAAATGTGACGAGGTTCGGAAATGAATATATATATTTTTCTAGGCGAGCGTTCACCCATTAATTTTAAAAGCGATTCGTTAAAATCCTATTCAACTACTGATACGGCACATGAATTTTTTGACGATAATTCGATATGTATCAGGTATCAAGATACTCTATTTCAAATTCTATCACAAACTGATTTAACATGCCTATGACTGTAAAATGTTGCTAACGAACAACGAACAAGTGACTTGGGATAAGAAATTTTCGTTCTCTGTACAGTTATTTTTTGACGATAAAATTATTCTGCTCGTGCCACCCCGGGTCGATGCTACGCAAAATTAGCGAGGAAATTGGCGCGTATACAGGCTGTTCCTAAAACTTTTTCATCCCTAAAAAGACTTTTCCTTAAATATAAAAAGAGACGACACTGCCAAAAATGCGAGCTTAGGAAATGTTTTTGGTATTTCTTTTAACGTAATTTCTTAATTTTTGTAGAATTTTTTGTGATATCATCCTGTGTACTAAAAGTGGGTGGGATATAATCTACCTAGCTACTGTTTATAATAGAAGTACCCGAACATAATACAGTAGGACCCAATAGCTAAGCCCGCGGTAGTGAGAAGGAAATTGCCCGGGAAAATTTGCATCTTTATTGAAATTTCCACTCTTGGAGAGCGGATAAAGTAAAACTATGTCTCTAAACATGTAGAAACATGTCCTTTAAACTCTGCACAAACGAGATTTTATTATTACTACGTATTAAATCCAGTGGCCAATGTTACGTATGCATGTGTAGGAGAGTGCGGGTGGCATCATAGAGGTGGGACGCGCTGATCAGTTAGATTATCGAGTAACAAATTAATTAAAATTCCTTTTGACGTGTTAGGATTCTAGGTCAGGTGGCTTATCGACCCCGATCATAGTCGTAAATTCAGAGGTAAATAGACTTGCCGCTAATTTATTGCTAGCTACTAATGCAACACATTGGATAGAATAACGATCACTAACTACACAATTAAATCTATAAAATTTAACTTTGACAGAATCAAATGCACTCATATGTTTTATGAATTTTTATCCTATACACGATGTTGTTATAAAACAAGTGAAACGCATGCAATTAAGTTACAATTTAGCAATGACTTTCACATAATATTCACGCCGGCCAAATGAATTGTTAATCGTAGTAGTCAGTGATACTCGTATGTACCTAAAGTATGCACTACTGACCTTCTTCAGTAATTCACGACATTCTTCTAAAGACATTAATGATTTAAAAAAAGTATAGTTCACCGTTCTAAATCTGAATCACAGTCCAGTCGCAATTACTTAATATTATAAATGAGAATGGGAGTTCTTATATTTCTTTTGTTTCTTACTTTATGGCACTTCAATAGCCGTGAAATTGGTAGTGAACCATAAATAATTGTAAAAAGCTTTTAAAATATACAGACTACTTTTTATCTTGTTTTAGAAAGTCATTGCTGTGGAATAAAATCTGAAGTCAACCCAGATGAAATCACAGGTAATAGCACTATCAAGAAAATATAATTGAATGGACAATTGTATCGACAGTCATCCCCGCCCTACAGAAGCACAGCTAGCAGACAATCGGTATACAAGTGTACACGGTGGTAGTTGACTAGGGAAGGATCATAATAGGAAATTCTCTCTGTAGGATATGTGTGCGGATACACCGATACCCTTTCCACTTATATTGTTTTTATTTTCCAGTGCGTTTTCTCGAATACTAAGACCCGATATGAAAAAGTGTCTGTAATATATGCATGCTTATTATTTGAAACTAAGCACCTGTAGTAATGAAAACTAGTTCCAAATTTCGTTAAGATTGGTTAATACTTTGAGTTGACAAATCGGAACAAGCAAACTCACCTTCGCATTTATAATATTAGTGTGATTAGTTGGGGTGAAATGTCCACTATTTTAGTAGTTGCAGTTATGATAAAAGGTTTTCTTTTTGGTTATACCTCTATGTAGATTAATACCGACCGTCATGTAGAGTTAATTTGGATGTAAATTTCTCTTCAAATTAATTATTTCCGTGAAACGAGTAATACACAGTTTGTCATCAAAGAAGTTAATAAAAAAATGTAACATTTTCTTTTCAAAAATTTCCATACATGCATAATACGACACAATAGCCTAGTTGGTAAGGCATTCGCCTTAGATTGGCTAGTAACACTAGTTCAAATTTTTTATAAATATGAATTGACATTTTGATTAGTGGCGTTTTATATTTGTATTTAATCACGTGCGTGTAGGAATATTTAGCAATCCAATTTCCAAAATTACCCTTCCCCCCCCCCTCCCCCCCCCCCCCCCCCCCCCCTCCCCCAATTCAATTTTGTATACTATGGTGTATCTAGGTAAAATATACTCATGTATAGATCTAATGAAACAGAACTCGCAATGTCTGTGTATTCTATTTCGACGTTGCTAGACTACTGCTTGCGATCGTTTCTGAATGTTGCTGAATACAAAACCCACTGGACCTTATCTATTTTCACATACTCGATTTCTAGATTAAGTTTTTCTCAACGAACGAGCGGGCAAATGAACGCAGAGGGAAAAATATAATGACGCAGTTTAGATTAGAAGAGTACTTGCGTAACTGTTAGCTAACTTTATTTCCGCGTTTTTATCGACTTCCTAATACATTTGGAATTCCAATTTGCTTTATGTGAGGATCATTTGTGTAATTGTTGGTTTGAAATAAAACCAGGTGCTTTACGTACCCTAATGCCTGGATGGTCGGTTTGGTTAAAAGTCTGTCTTTTCTATTGTCTACCTGACTAGAAGCCAAATCTTGGTATGCAACCAAACATCAATTTTAATATCACTGCCTCTGACTAACTTGAGGTGGGTTACGAATTACGCCCAAAGGCCTTTCTTCTCTTCCCGTGAGAAAATATGAAAGCCAAGTGAGTTTTGTATAAAAATTAGTTTTCAGCTGTGTATTATTTTAAAACAATTTTAATCAGACTATGTATAAATGGGTTATGAATTTCTCTTCTTTTCATTTTACAGGTTATAAAAACCTACTAGTTGATTACCCAACTAACTATAACAAAGCTTAAAGCTTCAGGATTTGTCTACAAGACCGTAAACCCAATACATGATTTACGATTCAACCGAAACCAGGACACAAAAAGTACAGCTTTTTTGTTCATCAGTTGTAAATGTCCCCACAAATTGGTCATAAATTTCTGCTCTATTAAAATTTATTATCCTCAAAACGTTTATTGTGGCATTACGTAACTTGGTAACCCTATCGTAAAACAATGCAGATACGTTGCCATGCAAAAAATACCATACTAAGTTTGTTGGTACCTGTGTTTTAGAGTTACATTGGCATGGCAAGGATCGTCACGATTTTATGACGTAGGGGGCAGTGTTTTACGACCTCTTATCGAATCGAAAATTTTCTTTAGAACAAAAACAAACATGTATCGTTTGAGAAGAACCAGTTTCAATTAATAGGTATTAACGACCAGTGATAAGATCGCACTTGACATACATTTTCTTACTAATATATTATATACGAGTCGAGATCGGCACTCCGCAAGTAGCGACTGTCATAACCTTTTATAACAAAAATTTCACTTGAAATTTTCACTTCAGCGCACTTTATAATATTTTAATTAGTTACGTGAAATGATAGAAACTTAAATCACGAAGGAATGTAATTAATGCCCGCAATGCAACAAAGTATGTTGGATCTGCCAAATAAATTCAATAAATAACGACAGAACCAGTAAGTGATAACAGGGAAGCGATAAAGCGATATTGATAATCATTTAAGTCGCATAGCCACAATACCGCGACGATCAGTATCGTCGGAGTATACCTTACACCAGGTACGGCCTTCAGTATGTCTCCCGAGCGATGCCGTACTCACTGCAATCGCTGTAAAGTCCTTTGACACTCAACACGTACCTTTCGTTTTATTCAAGATAAAGCAAACACCGCTCTGAGAAGATAAAGAGGAGAAATCGACCGCAACTATATAAAGGTTTGCGGCGATAAAAATACCGTGTTTATTTGCACGTCCTACATCAGCACACTTCCCGTGGAAAACCGACGAACACGCCCGTTGAATGAAAAGCGAAAACACGACCCACCCTGAAAGATATACGACCTATTTTCAAACGGGATAAGTTCCTGACAAGCGATCTTTTCGCACCTTCAAATTTCTGAACTTACATTCCGCTGTATCAGTAAATTCGGATCCCTATCTCCAGTAATTTTTTCCCCTAAAACGTGATTTTAAAAAGCTACCGTGTTACCATCAACCATCTAAGGACTAAGATTTATTTTTTCATTTGCCAGAACTAAAAGACAGGTGGCTCGTGTATCATTAATTAAACTTAGAGGATCAAACACTTAATATGCATTCAAGTTATTTTAAACACCCCTTATTTTCATCGCCTCGTCTTTGTTTACGCAGAAGTTCTGAAGGTAATTATTTCTCTTTTGAACCTTAGTTTACTTCTCCTAATGGAATCTTAATTTGGTAACGTCTTTGATATTCTGAAGAAATAAACAAATTTAATTTCAAACATCGTCGCTTTTGAAATTGTTCCATCTTTTATCGATTACTTGCTACTGACTTATTAAAAATATGCAATATAAAACTGTAATAAAACTATGAATTTTATTGCTATCATGCGCTTTGGCTATGCACTATAGATGAAGACACTTATACTTGCTTGGTTCATTCCCCTTATATGGGGTGCAAGTCGGCTAGACAGAGAAAAATCTATAACACCACTTTGCGACTCGTAATGTCGGTATTTCATAAGCGGTATCGGTGCAGTCACAGCACTTGAGATTATCTATTAATTGAAGTTTTTAGTGCTTGTCTTTCGAGCCATTGAATAGACTTAATATGGCTTTGAATCTACTTTGTCATAACAGTTAACTGCGATAGTGTTTTGCCGTATTTATAGTCTTAACGATTACAAAAGCTATCTTTTTGGATTATTGTGGTTAAAATTACACCTCATTTCAGAACTCTGGCTACTGAATGCGTGCAAACCTTCTGCACCACATGTATTTTCACAGAGACTGAATGCATTGACCGTATCAACACACAATCATTTACTTTTATTGATCGAATAAAACCAATAAAAGGATCAATAAAATGACATTCCATTGGATGCGAAATGTATGCTAATGCCGCTACCAAGTAGGTGTAATTGACGAAACTTCCTCTTACGGAGCCATTCGATCATATAGATCGACGTTAAGCGCGTCAGTTATCGGAGAAGCTCATAAGAAATTCCAATAAAGAGCGCCATGAAAAATTCAATAGGTCGACGTCCACAGTTGCGGGACCGAAAGTGAAAAAAAAGCGAAAACAATAACGCGGATTTAATCAGTATTCAGTCTGCGACGTTTCTGTCCACAGCTGGGATATTTGGCAAGCGGACAAATCCAGCAGACGTGTGTACCGAGAGATGCCGGCGATACATCGGATAGCACTGCAAAGTCAACGATTGTTGACAGTATTGTGAATTTACCGAGTAATTGAAGTCCAAGATAATGGAATAATGGAATCAATTGTTAGAGACAATACTTAGCGGAGAAATTAGGTAGAAACTAAAGATATGTAGACGATTTATTTCTGGTTTCGAGTAGAGAGCTTCAGATTTACGATCACTCAAAGCTTCGATAAATTAACATCAATGGTAGCTCACCGAGTTTTGATGCCGTGAATTGTAGTAAAATGGTTGAATTTAATGAACATGACACTAAGAGCACTGTTCTTATAAATAACTCGGTCGTTGTGTACTTATGCAAAATTTGCACAACCAATTGATACTCGTTAGGCACCTAAATAACTTGACCAATGAAGAATGTCCGTTGTCCTTATTGTTGTAAATATCTGCATTTACTCGTGAAGTGACTTCACTTGCGTGGGATAGAGTTGTATCACACGGGAGCTGCTGTACATATAAATCCTAATGAAACTCTATATTTCAATTACGTTTTACACATGGAAGAACGAATAATATAAATATATCAATTTTATAAACTATTTATTTAATACATGATATCGTTGAATGGATTATATAAGCACTTATCTTTGATAAAATACTACTATGCCAGTATAATTATATCAACGACACGGGGTCGATATAAACGAAATATTTTTCATGGGGAAAGGATATGCGACGTCCTAGTTATGTTTTTTATTGCTTGATAAGACAGCAAATACCAAAACACAAAATGTGTTTATGTCAAAATTCACAGAATGACACTCGGTCACAAGGTCACTCGGGCAACTGATTGGTTACAATATTAATTATCATAAAGCAATGTTTCACAAAATAATTAGCACAACTCAATTAGATGTTTTTCACTAAGAATATTTATCTGGTAAAAATATCTCGTTCAAACACTCAAAGACACTTCAAATCAAAAGACATCATCGTTTGAAAGCAATTTGTTTTTCCAAAAACAGCTCCCTTGTTGAGCCTTATACATAATTTAGGGTACGGTCAGACTATTCATGAGTTCACGCCCTGCTGGATTTCTGAAGCCTTAAGTAGGTGTATACGCTAGCTACTTGACTGTGTATTCCATGTAATTTAAACAGCACTTAATGCTCATAATATTGTGTTCAACGTGCCGTATAAAGACACTAACGCAGTCAAACTCTGCTAAGTTATTAGGCATAAATTAAATAAAGTAAACTAAATCATACAACAAGTGTTCCATACACATGATTATGAGTTATTAAAAAAGGGACGGTCAAATTTCAGATCGACCTGGGTGTTAGTCTAGGACCTAGAGTGACTTTCATTTCCTTAGTTCGTTACAGACCTTAGATAGATGACTTTCGAAAAGGGAAAGCACATGAATATTCTACTGCATTTATCATAGATTATAGAACTACGCTACAGATAAAATTCAAAATAAAAAATTGACTATTAACACATAATACAAAATCTGAAAAAAGAAGAAGCTCAGGTCGAGAGAAGTTCTGGTAAAATGATATTTCAGGAAGTACACTGTAACATCGTAAGGTTTTAAGCTATTTATTTTATCTATTGGTATTTCTGTAATCTAAGTCTAATGACTTAGATTACAGAAATGCACCTTTATAAGTTTAAGACCGTGGTTAGGCTATGGTGTTGCTGTCTGGTTAAATAATCTTATGCTACTGCAGACGAACAAAGAGTTTGCCGAAACAAAGACTACGTATTACATTTAAAATTCCATGCGGAGACATTCAATTACTGGCAAGGAGTAGGTTTTAACATAATTTCTGGTGAAGAGCATACGTCGCGACGCCTCCCACGATTTGCATACGTTTCGTATGTGATGCTATCTCATACGGACCACCTTTTATTTTAACTCGAATATATGTCTGTATTTTATGTTTTAAACATCTTATTTACCGAAAAAATTATGCTGGTGCTGAGATTTGTAATCAATTACGAGGATAGAGGTACTTAAGTCAACGGACGTTACACAGACCGTCCATGAATTAGGCGGCACCATTATCTGATTATAATCCATTAAAATATTTATACCAATAGAACACGATGAACTTTAACCTGAAAAAGCAAAAATATACTCTAAATTTATTTCACACAACTGTACTTACTTGATTTCAGGAATTTAATGCAAAATGAGTGTAATTAACATACAACTTCACAGTGAATCACAATTTTCATTTTAAACACTTTTTTCGATTATAGTTTAAAGCGCCATCTATGAATCATTAGCTACGTTACTGCTTTTGTAACTAACTATAAAGTTGTAAATTAATGAGATTTATTTCGCGACACTATAATAATTCCATCTCCTATTTTTAGGTAATTACTTATTAAAGCCAGCTATTCTGTTTTAAAAGATTACGGCAACAGAAATTTTGTATGAAAGCATTACGAGAGGGATAACGTTAAACGGCCGCCACTGTCTCGGCGAAAGACAAACGTAGCAGTACCTACTTCAAAGTCACGCACTAGTTTCAGAGATAACAATGTAGGCTATGCAGATGGAAGTCACAGTCCGTCGACCCCGCAAGGACGGGATTCGTCATACTCAGGTCAAGGTCACATGTCACTGTCACGTCATGACGTCACATAGTCGTCACATAGGGATCCTCTATGAATCACGTTCTCAATTCGATGGAGGAATTTGTTCACAAAAGTAGTAACTATTAAGTAATCTGTCTTAGAGCGGATTAGCGACTAATTGGTTTTACTTTTCAAACTTTAAATTATTATTTAGAAATTTTGTATCAATGAGGTAATAAATTGACGTTAAGTTGTAATAGAAATAAGTTAAGAAAATATAAAACGTACATAGATTTTGTTGTTAAAACTCATTTACAGATATAACAAATGCAGGTCAATAAGATTGATGTGTAAAATCCCAACATATTCTGGCCAAGGCCACATGTTACTGTTGTATCATAGAGCCACCTAATCGTCACCAAAAAAAAAATGTGCATAAAAGACGTAACTATTCTAAAGAAAAAAGGATGTATATAGTGGGATAAGGACCTTTATACTCGTAGTGTGTCTTATGACGAAATATTTATAAAATCTTTAGAATTTAAGATTAATGCTTCATGCTTCCATACTAAATTTAGGTGACCATAATCTTTTCAAATAGAATAGTTGGCTTTGATAAATAATTACCTAAAAATAGGAGTTGTAATTATAGTGTCGTGAAATGAATATCATTGACGTACAACTAACGACTTTTATAACTTGTAACTAACTAGTTACAATAGTCGTTACTCAGCTAATGGCCCCTAGATGGCGCTTTGACCAATAATCGAAAAATAGTATATAATATCAATATATATAAATAAAATGTAACAATTTTTTTTAGTTTTTGTATTATGTTAAGAAAAAGTAGACAATTAACAATTTAAAAAAATCTAAATTTGTTAACTATTAAAAAAACATTTTTAATATTTCAAAATTTCAGATCAGGTATCACATTTAATTGCTTGTTAGCACTATGTAAATAAATGTTTTTTTTTTAAAGTGAATGTGTCCAACTGTGACGGAGCCCCTGATATTTCACTGCGTATACCATGGACTACCCCGTATCTGCATCTGAGATCGTCTACATCGATGCATCGCCCAATTCTAAATTCTATTCGGACGACTTAAGGAGTCAGTTGCACGTGTAAAAATAAACGGTGCAACGACCTCGGCTGCGGGGAAGAATGTTTGTGGAGGCAACGTTTTTGAGATGTTACTTTCGTTAGGTTACGTGTCAGGCTATTCGGGTTTTACTTTTTTAAATTGCTTCTGAAGTGAGGTAGCTGTGTATGCACAAAAGATAAGAATATAATTGTAACGTTTTGATGTAAAGCTATGTTTATGAATATTTTTTGTGGTTGAAAATTTTTGGATTGCAGCTATCAGTGCGACGTAGTGTTATCACGTGGCGCTCTTTAAGTGTGTTTATTTACTTCCTGTGAATAGATACGAAAATAATTTTGATAATTTGTGTCCGAGTTTATATAAACAATATATAATTCATTAGGGAACATATTCTGAACAAAAATATAGCGAATAATTTTTACGACAGCGTTTAAGCGCCCGCTATAGATGAAATAAAAAAAATTTCACTTAGCACATACTTTGTATGCACTGTACAAAATAAACTAATAAGTATTTTCGGTGATTCGTTTTAGTCGGCTGAATTATCTCCACAAGTTTAACCCGATACTTGAAGCCTTAAATACTATTGACAGATCAATATTCTCGAAATAAGAAATGAATAAACCCATTATGAAGGGGTAAGCCCACATATAAGCCCACATAACCTTTTAGGAAATAAAAGCAATCTATTTACAATTATATACACCTAGGTAACTATAAATTTTCCACGGGCACTTAGGTCGATGCAGACGATTATATTCATAAATAGTCGATTTAAAAAAAACCACTGACCTAATCTGTTGGCTGATCACATAAATAAAGAAAACAACAGATGGCATGGACGCCTCCACCGTTCTCAGTCCAATTTCATATTTTTCAACAATAAATTGTAAACTCGGAGCGAAAAAAAGGTTATAAGTATAGTCGGCGTTACAAAGACAGATATAGTTGTTAAGTCGAAAGGTGGTCCTTAATTATATAAGATAAAAATATGATAATACTTCATTAGGCGAGTTCTAGTAATTTTTCGTGTAATAAATAATTCAAAGCAACGCTTTGTATACGCGTGAGAGAACAAATTATGGCAACTCTTTTTAGGGTAAATCTACCTGAGTTGGTCAAGAGTTGGTAAGAGTACTACTTTGTTATATATATATTCTAAAGCTGGTTTACTTCAAATTGTTTTTAGAACAGAAAATATGTAACGATGCAATAGGTAATAGGTATACGACGTAAATTATAGGTACTCGTAGATAACATTTAACTTAATTTTGAATAGTGATGATTAGGCAACTGTGTCATAGCTGCATGTACAGAATAAGTGAATATTCACCAGATTATTATTATTATTATAGCTCCCTTCATAGCCTAAACATTATTATTTTAGAGTGAATAAAGGAAGGTGCCTATTTCCACTCTCTAAGGAAACGAGATAAAGCCGGGCTGGCTTGTAAAACAAAATGGTTACGATGTTGTAACATTATAAACACCCCGATAAAGGGTTCTACATAAAACAATGTAAAATAAAGCCTTTCGCGATAGAAACCTCTTTTGGTGTGTTGGTATCTGTTCTACCAAGATTAGATACTGTATTTATTCTCACACGTAAGGCTTAAAATATATTTGCACTTCGATTTACGACCAAGGAATAATCCGGTCAATCGAACTACTACTGCATAGTCAAGTACTGGAATAACTATTAAATCTATAATTAAATCATATGCTATTCAATAAACATTCCATAACGACTATTTACACCGCACGTGGATGATACCAAATTTCTGTCACTTGAACTGCATGTTTTGATAGATGAAAACAACATGAAAACTATTTATACAATACTAAATCTAAACTAAACGCCTCGAATTTAAGTAGACAACAAAAATCAGCAGCCAATTAAAATCTCTCAACCCATCACAGTCAAGTCACTTTGTGTTTTAAATGCTCCCCCTTGCCCGATTAGGGTGCATCCTAAAAGCGTCTACGGAGATAAGTCGAGCGGAAGAATGCGGGCTGACGGGCACAGACGCGTTTACCCCGCTACAAACATGCAAATGCACACTGTTCAATCTTATTTCGTACACAAAAAGTTTATAATTGAATGCAAACGAGAAGGTGTAGTTGGTGAATCACTAGCAATGGAAGACTGTCATGGCGGGTGTGACGTCATTCAGCCAATGAGCGCGGGACGCAGCGCGATGGTAGCGCCACAAGATGGCCGCCGTCGGCAGATCGCCGCCGCCTTTAGTTGTTTAGGCCTAAAACTTTAGGTTATTTAAATGTAATAATTATATTTACACCTTTTATTACGTTGTGATGATAGTCAAAAGAATATAATAATTTTTTCGGTATTTTTTTATAAATCTAACCATTCCTTTTGTAGATACTTATTAAAGTTTCATGTGAAAACGTGAAGGAGTGAATTCGGTAAGTGAACATTGTTTTTTCAGCTTTTATTTAACAGTTTCATCATTTTTTTGCTTTCAATCGATTAAAAAGTGATGCCTTAATTTTAGAAGATCTAATTTTCCATTTGAATGGGTTATAAAAAGTTCTAATAAGAATTTAGTATTACAATAATCTTGGCTAGGCTTTGGCTTGACTAATAAGTTTACGATTATTTTCAATAGAGTTACATTCATTAATTGTTAGTTTCTTTCAAGTTTCTTTATTTCACATGTCGAGGTTTAGTGTGCATTTTAAAATGATCTATAAAGAACATGTGTGTCTAATTTGGATATTAGTAAAGTTTTTTTAATTAAACAAGCATTACTACACTGGTACTATCAATAAAAATGCCTTAAATATGCAGCCTTCTATAATAAAGTATGAATAAAACAATTACTGTCTCAAACAAATGATTTATTATATTTTTATACCGACACAGCACACTGCACACACTTGTGGATGAGATGACCCGGGTTTAAAGATAAAATTTCGTACATCGTTATCTTAATGAACTTATTAAATGAGTTTAATGTATTTAATCAGTATTAAACAAGCAATTCTTTGTTTTAGAGCAGTTGGTTACTGGCAATTATTAACTTACCTTTTAGTATTATAGCTTTATCAGCTTCAGTTAATCTTTGTATTACATTATTTACTTTATATACATATATATCGTTAGATAATATTACATAATTGTTTAAAACAGACGATCTGACGACAATCTCATCTATAAATTACCTAGACAGTGACTTTACACGGCAAACTCAAATTGGAATTTGCCATGACATTGGCAGATAAAATTGCCCCGTGTAGGGAAATTTTAACACTGTTATGAATTGCTTAGCAGAATCTTATTTTTTGTTGACACCTTGAATAATCTTTATATTTTACTCATATCGCTCCATACACAGGAGACACGTTGAATTGAAATGTATCAAAATGATATTCACTGTTATATCTGAATTGACGTGTTTCATTGATCTCATCGCTAAAAGGTATAGTTTGATAGTTTGTCTTAGTTCATGATAAAACTGTTACTTTTACTGTCACCAATAAAATACAGATTTAAACTTTAAATATTGTCTACAAAAGCAACAAATTTTTTAATATCCCGTTTTCGAAGAGTTTGTTAAGAGATCCTTGTGATCCCGTACAGTGCTAAACTGTACAATCGTAGCAATTGTGCCGCGGTAGCGGTTGGCGAAATCCCGGGATCCCCGCATCAATGTTAAATAGTGTTAAATAAAAAAAAATTAAAAAAAAATGTCCATGTTAAATAGGAGTATTTTTTTTATTTAATACTTGTCAACACAGTTACCTACTATCAACACATCTATAAAATTATCTCTAAAACAATATCTTAAATCGAAATACCACCACAATGAAAGGGTAACTATGGCTTATTATAAAAAATGTTGCAAAAAAGGCTTTATTTACTATTAACAAAGACTAATAAAGAAAATAGGTAATATTTAGAGTTGTATATGAAAACAATAGATATTACATTTTGGTAGCATATATTACAACATCAACGAGAGTTAGCTAGTTCAAGAAAAGTTAAAAGCAACTTCATACAAAAGAGTTCAACGATAGCGACTAAAATTTTGTTTTACTTTTTACAAAAGACAGGGGTTAATACCAATTTTTGTAATGTGTTTTAATACTCGTAATAAAAACTTAAACAACTTTGTATGGACGAATAAATACAAAATTGTTCAATACAAAGGAAACAAAATCAAAAGTAATAAATCTGGATTTTGAAACCTGACTATAAATTCTCTAATCTTCAATAGCGGATATATTTGCAGTGAGGTTTGGATATCGTATTCAAAATGTAGCATTTATTAAATTATTTATTGTATTCATTTCGGCACACTCGAGTACAAAAATATGTACCAATTTTTTCTCCATGTCATATTCACCTTTTTCATATTCATTCATATTCAACATTTCCTTCAACATATTGCATAGTAACAAGAAAGAGTGAATGCGACATGTTACAAAAGTGGATACACATCGCCAGCTGTATAAGTTCACTGTGGGACCTGAGCCTCCTCATAGAGCGACACGTTAGGTCAGGCTTTTCATGGGGGAACTTGACATAATCATGATGCTAGGCAGGCGGGCTGGGCATCGTAGTACGGTTTTGTCGATACACAAGTAGATGCTGCTGCCTAATCTCTCATAGCCTTTCCCTTAGTCTCCTTTTACTGCATCCATGATGTGAGGTGATAATATTATAAAGTCGACACTACACGCCCTGAATTGGGATTTTCTAAGGGCAGGAAAGGAAACCACACGATACAACATATGTATTTATTATTTTACGTTTATAATAACCAAGGCAAATGTCAGCAGTTGATTTTATATATAAAATGACAACTGAACCCTTCTCTTGTTTTCCATCTAAATTGTATGAAGTCCAGTTTTGAATGGTGTAAATATTTTCGATATTAAATTTTTGAAAAGAGAAATTATCTGTGACTTAACATTTAATTATTATCTATTATAAAAGTACAGTCACATGCATAAAGTTGCTACTAATTTGTATCAGTAATAAACTGTGAGCGGTTAGTGCTGATTGTGTCTATCTTTTTGAAAATAAATGAATGTTTTAATTTTCATGTTAATATATTTTAATATCGATCTATCAACACTTAAATGGGTTTTAATAATGACCATGTCCATCTGTGAACCACCCAAAAATGCCAGTGCTACAACGCCCCCTTTCTACCACTATCTTATCTTCATGTAGTCACCATGTGTCCAACACCATAGTAAACAGATGTTACTATGAGATCAACGAACCTCGCTGTTCAGAATTTAAAGCTCACTAACAAAAATATCACATATAAGTTCTTTGATATAACACAAATCATATTTTGAGCACTGGTTACATATTATAGTATAGTAAGAATTATAAAAAAATTGGTTCTATTCAATGTTTTTTTATATAACACTTATAGGAATTTAACAATATCAAGATAAAATACAATTTATTCTTCTTAATTTAGTTTTATACCTTAGGTTGTCTGGAAGAGGACTCTTCCTTTATTGTGTTTTTTTTTACAATGAATATTATCTGAATCCTATCACAGATCAACGATCACCCTACCAAACGGGGTGATTATAAAAATAGCCTTATGGAAATCCTGACGTGGCGATAAATAAGGGAAGCTCATGTCCAGCTATGGACTAAACATATTCATTTCTGTTATATGTAACTATATAGTTCAAATGCGTTTAGGTATAATACCTTGTTTTTTTACAAACACTCGAAAATATAGGGCCTTATTTGGGTGTTTTTTATTCAGTTAAGTAAGTAAGGAAAAGCAAAATTATAAGTTCCTTTAACAATTATAATTTGGACCGAACACCGTCTGTCAGGTCAGCTAGTCAAAGAGTAAATAAAAATGCAATAGCTTAATATGTATCTGATGCAGAGGCTGGCTTAGATGTTTTAAATCAACGTCTCAGTACACATACAATAATGTTGAACTGTATAATATCCGTGATGAATACACAAAGTATCCGGTCATTCGCCGGAGTATTATTCATCCTTTCATGCAGTTACATTGCAGTAAATTACAGGGTGTCGCCCGGAGTGCGCGGGCGCTTGGTACAGATCAAAGGATCTTTTTTCCATAAAACTTGTGGCAGGTGTAATGTCGACGTTAACTCAGTATTACAGGAATTTACAGGACACTTGTATCTTAAAATGCTGTGTTGAGTTGCAGACTCAGGGTTTTTCACATACGTCATTACTGAGTCACATATATTGTATACCACCTTTACATACATTATGCATATTATTATGACACCCACGGGAAGAAATGAATCATTAATGTCTCCCCGTGGTTGTCATAAAATGGAAATAAGGGATAACTTTAATAAAAAAAAACAGAGATTACCTGTGTATCATCAGTTCATCAACATATTCGTGCGATCACCAATCCCTCTGTCAAGGGCGCTGTGAAGCTTGATGCTATATTAATTATGTATTTATTGTGATATATTGATAAGATTCATGTAAGAAAGTGTACTTCTGTATCTGACTATGATAAATGTAATAATAATATTCTTACATGTCTTCTTTTGAATGTATTATATGTGTGTGATGGATGGATGCAGGTGGCTCGGGACCGGTCGGTGTGGCGTACCGTAAAGGAGGCCTGTGTCCAGCAATGGACGTTTCCTGGCTGATGATGATGTGTATGATGGATGATCAACAAATTCAAGTGACAAAGATAATTTTATTGCATAGTTCAAAGACACTTATATGTTTGTAAATTTTTTAATTAACTTTACCAACGGGATGGGAAATCATATTCAAACCCTTTATACAAAACATAAAAGTTTAAGTCAAGACAACTTGGCTCATCGCACTGCCGAACTCTTTTATGCAGCGGACACAGTCCCACACGAATTATTACTATTATAAAAGAGCGGATAACAAATAAATCTTAATTTTTTGCTTGCAGGGGCTGCAACGGCCGGTGCCACCCCACTGCCCCCTTTTGGCCCCTCCCCTCGTTTTGTATGGAGCTCATTCGAATGCGGGACGCTGAAGAATGCATGTGTGGACTAAAAAGAGTGAGTTTAAAATATTTTTGGTTGTGTTCTAGATGCTTCTGGATGTAATGCAGCCGTAAGGTAAATGATGGAACAAGTTTTAATAAAACTGTCTTGTATTTGTTGCACTTTGTACTTTTGTCTTTTTCAGTTTATATAAAGTTTTCAAATTTATAAATAAATATTAGTTCGTCGAAAATATGCGTAAAAATTTCGTTTTGACGATAAGTATCTCCAATAATAAAAATAGACTTGTTCATTTCTCCTTGCTTCATGTCAGTGTCGTATACTATTATAATATGCATACATTGCATACATATGTATCACAGAGGTACATTTTAAAATCAAATCGTGAATGTAATGCACAGAAGGAACAGGGATTGTTTTTGTTATTTAAAAAAAACTGTCATGGTAACCTAAAAGTCTTTTCTCATGGATGCCATTCTTAGAAATGGACCAAAATGAAATGAAACCACACGGAAATCACCAGCTATCAAATAAATTAAAAATTCAACCAAATTGGTTCACCCAGTCAAAAGTTCTGAGGTAACAAACATTTCACTAATACACACTTAACATTCCCTATCTCAAAAACTACTTTATGAAACTTTCCTAAGTTGAATAATACCTAGTTTAACAAAAAGGATTATTAAAATCTAACTTGTAGTTCCGGAGATATACGAGGACAAACATACAAATATACCATACATACACTTTTGAAATTTGCCACACTTGTTTAGAAGCTGATATATACTAACATATACGAAAACTGGGTAGTTCTGGAAATATTACATACGTACAAGTCGAACTGATAACCTCCTTATTTTAAAGTCGGTTAAAAAAGCCCCGCACTGAGCTACAATTATTTGCTAAGTCAGACAGTTACCGTCACAAGGAAAGGCGTTACATCTGAAAATTTGCTGTCATTTCAAATGAACAAATTTCGTGATATCGGTTCCTATTCCCATACATTGAACGGATGATATTTGTATACACGCGCATGTGTGAGTGAACTCGCGCGCACCATATTACCGGTCCTTGAGAAGGTCATATTCAATTTAATTTACTTATGTAGTCTCTTTTCGGGATTGTGTCTGTTTCAAAATAATTTAAACGTAGAATGGATTCTATAGAAATATTTAGTTAAGCTAAATAAAATAACTTCAAGACAAACGAACATATTCTTTTATGGACTAAATTCACCGTCAGCGTTTACGACAAGAATTCAAATTAAAATAACATAACAATTAAAAACTGGAAACGAAGAGCTACTGTAAACTCCACTAATGAGGCAATCTTGTTGTCGCAGCCGGGAGTCGAACCCATAAACAGCTATCGGCAGGAAGGAACAGTAAATGAACGACACACGCGAGCATCAAGTGTATCGGCTACCTGTGCTGATGCTTTACCTGCGTTTTAAACGTATCAAGAATATCTAAAAATATATATTAACAACGAGCGTGTGCTTTAACTTTGTCCTACCTGATGGTAAGTGAACATTAAGGAGCAGAATGAAAGAATGAACTTATTTTAAAGTCGCTTATCGTTATGACACGCAAAAGTGTGTTTCTTAGTTTGTCTTTATTATTTCACGCCACAACAGATAGCCGTGATTTTACCCGACTGCTCCAGAATGAGGGTTATGTTTTTCGAAAGTATGTATGTATGTATGTATAATCTGCGGCCTGAACGTCTCGATGGATTTAAGCTTGAGAGGTGTCGTTAGATTCGTGTTTACTGTGAGAGTGACACTGGGGATATCAAAATCATAACAAATTAAAAAATATGCAGTCAGGTTTTTAAAATTAACTTTTCATTCGCTTGATTGCATACCTATATGGTGAAAATATTCATCCCGGTAAAGATTTTGGTTTCAATTGATTTGATCCAAAAACATTTTTCTCCACTCAGACGAAGTCACGAACGATAATCTTGCTTCAGATAACGGTTCGTTTTTTAAAAGATAATTAATTTGCTTATGAAGTTTAAAGTATCTAGAACCATGGTCAAAACTTGTCCTTCATATCACTTGATGGGAAATGATGATAAGAACGCTATTTTTCATACTCAACAGTGCCACTAACACTTCTTTTTGGCGACATACATAGGTAACATGGTGACTTTAGCTAACCAGACGGACAAAGATACCCAACCACCAACCAAACCGAGTACCAATAGGTACTACCACTGGGAATCGAACCCGGGACCTCTGTATAAGTCTAAGCATTTAGCCAATACATTGTATTATAACGCTTATGTATAGATTCTTAAGTAACTCTGTCCCTGTAGCATTTTCACAATAAAACTACAGATCGTGATGAAATAGCATGCACAAGAGAGGACATAAACTGAACTTTATCTGAAGTTTATGTAGGATGATTTTTGAAGTCAACACAGGCGATGTCGCCTCCTCCATGGTATGCCACAATGACTGGTCTCGAGCCTCTTGCAACCAGTGACTCTCTGCGACCTTTAGCAGATCGTCAGTCCATCTGGTGGATGGACCAGTACTCTACAGATTGTCTCGGATTCGGATCGGATCGGACGTCATCACGTAAAGGAATTCCAAGCATAGCTCGTTCCATAGCTCTGAACTTTTTGTAAGCTGTTTACATTAGGTACAGTTTTAATTAAAATATAATAAAATTAATGTCCAGTAGTGGACTTTTCCCGGCTGATGATGAAAATTAATAATAGAACGTAGAAGGAAATTTAGGTAAAATTGTATGTCATCAATATCCTATCTACATCTTGCTGCGATCTAAAATTAGGCTGGCAATAGCAATCACAACAAACCTCGTCACGGTTTTTCTCAAGGAATGCATTGGTACCTACAGCTAAGCTTTTTCGACGCTTAAAACAAAGAATTTCTCTCTGCTACATTGCTTCCTCATTCATATACTTCTGTTAAATATTTCAACGAGATCAACTTGATTAAAGTGGTTTTCGAATGAAGTTCAGGCACATTTCCTTTTAGATATTTTCCTACCCTTTCTAGAATACCATTAGGCGCATGAATAAATGCAACTAGACGATCAATGATTATCAACTCGTTCCCCACAACTGCGCCAACATCAGGGAGAGCTGCAATAAGGAAAAAAGCTGAATTTGCCTCGGGGCTACATTCTAATAGATATTTGTAGGCTCCAACAAAAGTTAATTGAGCCCTCCCCGAGAGCAGGTGGCGGGCTGGGTCTTATCTAAATATCGAATTTTTATCGCGACTCCACATCCCCTAAAACATAGGCCTAGTAATCAGCATGCACCAAATACAGTGTTAATTTGAACAGCGCGTAGAAAAATCTACCTCGAGATGGGGTTGCGAATTCACGCTAGCGTCAGATACTTGTTTGGTGAAAGATAAAAAAGTAGGTATTTAACGTAGGGGTTGTTTTAAAAGGAAATTGCAATGGGTTTAGTTGTAGGTTGTAGCTAATAATGAACACCAAGAATAAAATGACATTAAAGGGTGCAGTAACGATGCTATAATATGTGAATGTCAAAGTCAAACCGACCACAGGCTGTACGTCGTTTCGACACGTCGGGCGTTGTGTTTGCGATACAAATAGAGCTTAGGATTCGTCTGCGGTTGATCGTTCAGAATCCGACACATACTTCCCCGAAGCCTAAGTAAACTATCAAAAAACGTAACGGGGTGCAAATAACAACGATCATGGCGTATGTAATGAAAATCTTGCATCGGGATTAGTGGTGTGTTGGGTCGGCGCGCGCCGAGCGAGGGCGGTAATGTAATCGATGGAAAGCAGGGACGCGCGCCCCGGCGCCCGGCCAGACCGGCAGACGCCCGGCGACCCCGCTCCCGGACGCACGTCTACACAGCTCGCGCGACCGGTACACACCATCCGTCAATGTTTACTGTCGGACCGCGAACAGCTGACCGGTAAGTCACGTGCTCGCCCGCCATGCACCCCGCGCCCGCCCCGGCTCCCTCCTCCTGACAACACGACACTCGACCCACCTCGTCCGACTCACGCATATATTTCATGCAATCCGTTTTGTGCATTAGAACCTATAAAAACTGCAACAAATACCGTCCATAAATAATGGCCATAATGCACCCTTGCTCTTTCTCGTTCCTCTATTCAAAACGCACACACTAATTCTTTATCTTTACGAGTGGTCGAAACGGCGACTCTTTTGTAATTTATCCTTTATGATTTGCAACAAAGGACAGTGGACAAAAGACTTTTTTGAGACAGCGGGTGATTGTCATCCCACCTCGCTCGACAGACAGTAAAGACACAGGCCCGCTTTGCTACCGGCCCACTAGTTTGCGAAAATAATTTTTGCAAACCAATGGTGTCTTTAAGTTGGTTTCGAGTCTTCGTATTGGCCGCGATCCGGACAATAGATTGTTTTGCAGCATTACAACAATGGCTTTTAAGATTTTGTTAAACAATTATCCTATTGTTACATATTTACGGTCAGACATAAGTTTTTCCAAGTCGGCGGAGGCGGTTATCCGATAGTAGAACTTATGTGCTATCAGTGTTACCCTTTTCGCTTTGAAAACCCAAGCGTGTTGTAAATCGGTTGTTTTATTTTATAGATGGTGTTCCCCGAGGACGGCGGGGTAGCGGAGTGACGGCGCAAAGGTCCCTGTGCTTTCAAGAAATTGCCCGCTGTCTGCGATATGGTGTGAAAATGTCGCTATTGATTCGTAAATTTCCTGTTTGCAGCGAACTCTTAGATATAAAATTCAGACATAGCAATTTACATATATGTACATAAAGGTTGTTACAAATGTCTTGTAGCATTCCAGGTGTCTTCCAGCTGTCGTCTGATGATGGAAGAGAAGAGAAGACAACGCGTCGCCTTCTGTACGTATACTGAATGTATCCTGAGTGCCTCATTCTTTCCGGTATACCTTCAGTATACGTAACAGAAGATGACACTGCTCGACGATGGACCCGAAGACTCCGCACGAACACTCAAGATTTCTTATCGTAGCGTTTCTTTTTATGACTGACATCTTTTTCATTACTGCATCTAGCTTCACACTGTCATAAATATTTACTGTCTATTAAAATGTACTTATTGTATCTCCTAAAAGGTTAATGCAATGAATGTAAATACAAAATCCTTGAATGCTTGTTAATAGTTATGTTAAACAAGCTTATATTAGTTCGCACATTTGATATACTAAACAAAGTTGTCAAGTTTGTATTGACTTTTCGCCTTTCATGTAGTAGGTACTTTACAATTTTATTTTCTCAGGTGTTTGTCGACTTAGGTTTTTAAGATTAAATGTAAGTTACACGCCAAATGAAATAACAATGTGATAATATTAGTTTTACATCTACATCAATAACTGTTAAAACAATAAAATTATAATTACACTATATTACATGCATATTTATTTTATTATACCTCAACTCAGCAAAAATATTAAGAAAATGATGATAAACTTACGAAAAATAAGATAGTATAACTTACGAAAAATAAAGAAGAACCTTATGTTACGAAATATTTTTCTGCTTCATTTTTAATGAATCATAACAAACTAAAACTATGAATTATTTGGGAAATAGAAAACCTAAATTTAAAAAATATTCAATATTTGTTTTAAGTAAGTAATTACTTTTAAGAGAATAAAAGACGATTATGTGATCACAAAAAATAGTCTAGTCAGTTACTTCATTAAAAAAATTCAATTTATTTTGAAACTAAAAATGACTTACAATTTGCTAACTAAACGTTAAGTCAGCTAATAATAACAAAATAATAATAGTAAACATTAATGGGTTTCTACGTACCTACTTGGTGTTAAAATCTACGAAAAATTAATTAGGCCACTAATTTTAATTGCTTCGGAAAGTTTTGTTATTGAAAATGTATTATTACTTTTCACGTACATAATAAATGCAGTACGAGAATAACCTATACGGATACAAAATCAATCCGAAGGAATGAGCTTAGTCCCATTTGTGTATGTAACACGTACGAGTACTATTAAAAAATACTTTCAAATAACTTTTAAAGCGATCAAATATTTGCTAATAACTATAAAAATAATTGTTATGAATAAAACCTTATGATATACTTATTTTATACATACGCACCAAGATGTTAATTAAATCGAATAGGTATAGTGAAATACACCATTGTTTGAAATATCCAAATATTTATATTTTTGAACCCATAAGTAGGCAAATAAATATTTTTCATTGAGTTTACCCATTACGTGAAACCATTAAAACGATCTCAAAGTAACAAAATCGTAATCTTATTCATTCCATACATAATTTTTAACGGATCGATAGTAGCGTCATCTATGGGTCCATAGCGGAACTTCTGAGAATTTGGTGAACCTACCAAAATAGTGACGTAGCCGGTGGTAAGTATAGTGAACAAAATCATATTATTACATTATAAAACCTCTATTTTTTTTTGTTGTATACTTGAACTCCAATAAATATGAAAAAGGAAGATTCATACAATTTCCAAAACTTTATGACTTGGAAATTTAACACTAAACTTATATATTGATACTATGATTTCTAAAAGTTGTCTTAATCAGCTAAATAGCGAAAACTAAATTAAACTAAAATGCTAGAAAGCCATAGTATAGCGGTCCTTTCTCACAGTATACGTTTTATAGCTGGTTATGAAGAAATCAAGATGGTCACAAATATTATAGATAAATATTTTTGAAAATGATAGGTTCCAAAAGTCAGTCGTGTTTACGCTGTATTGGGACAAATGACACGACTAACATCACATTATTCATGATTTTTTTATTAGTAACAGAAAACTACATCCATCCATGCGTACTAATAAACAACCCTTATAATATTATAAATGCGAAAGTCAGTATGTATATTTGTTTAGCCTTTCTTTACGTCGTAACCGAGAGTCAGAATGACTTAATTTTTTATATAGGAATAATTGAAGGCTTAGAAAAGTACATAGGCTGATTTTGATCCCGATTAAATAATTAGATCCCGTGGGATAATTTCTGAAATCCACGCAGTTTACGTCGCGGGCAAAATCTAGCTAAAGCTAAATAGTTAAGTAATTGGTTGTTTGTAGCCAAGTACGAGTTTTCCTTAAAATTTCTTTACATTCTTATTTACATTAAATTTCTTTAAATTCTTTAAATATACATCGTCATTATTGTATGATTTTAATGACTCCGTCTTTTATTTCTTGGTATGATAGCGATTACCATAAAACCTAAACGAGTATAATAGTACAAGCAATATTCACAAAAAACATCTGCGTCTCACATCAACCAACCAAAGATACAAAGGGCGCCATAAACCATTGTTTCAGGGGTGAAAGTTTTAAAACCCTTCCGCATTGAGGTGCAACCAGGAAGAATACAAACTGTAACAAAAAAGAGAAAGTCGGGGTAAGGTGGGTAAACAAAAAAACTGTCTCGACCAATGAGCCACGCTGAAACGAAACTTTCTAATTTTGAATTTGGAGACTTCATCTGTCATTTGGATCATTTGCACGGTAGCTTCTAACATGAGAATCTAAGTCAAGAGTAGTGAGTTTTTTATATGCTATCGTTAGTTAGATAAAGAGAATCGGTGTTAAAACAAAGCGCAAAATAATACAGTGTGATTGGAAAAGTGTATTGATAAAAAAATCATGATGGAATAATTGGATTTAAAATTTAAATTTTGAGACCATAAAGTCCAGGTCCCGTCTAAACAGCAATTACCTTCGGCTTACAGTAAGTAGTATTTATTTAATGAGAGATAAACGATCAAACTATACCATGAATTTTAGTGTTTAAAATTACGTAGCTATCTTAATTTTAGGTATCAAGTAATTTTAAGACATTTTTGTAGTAAGTCAAAAGAAATTTTTAAGAATCTGTTCAATAAATTGTTGATATAGGTCAGTCGAGATAAGGAGCTCATCATTATACATTCTTGTACGACGGATAGTCCAACAAGATACCAACTCCGCTAAAATATCTTACTACTCTTGAATTACTTCTGCTAACCCTACAAACTCTGGCATCCAGCCATCGCGGTGCGAATACAGCGACCCATCACCAAAATCCGGTTCCAGCATCAGACTAGTTAAGAGTAAGCGAGATAAATATAACTTTGATTGTGCGTCTGCGAAACGGTCGTATCGAGCGGGCTGTTGTCATGGCAACAGACAATGGTTTTTGGGTGCATAATATTTTAGGCTGCGTCGGGGCGCGGGATGCGGCGTGCGGGGCGGGGGTAGGTCGAGAGCGGCAGCCATCTTTAAAATTATATTTCCAGTTTGGACGAACTCCTTCGATTCCAGAGGCGCTTTTTCCTTCTACGTTACGGCACAGGCTATGTGAAATTGGGCTATGGTTGCAAATATTTTTGATAAATACATTCATTCGTTAAAAATGTGTTGGATTTAATATTTTTATAAAACAATTATAAAAATAATGAAATGAATAATAAAACAGCTTGATAGACATTAATTGATTTAAAAAATGTTATTTGAGATATGTATTTTAAAAGTTCGATTTAAGTATTAAATTAAATGTTAATTTCAATATGACAACTGAATAATTTATTTCCTAATCTTAAATTATTCTATAACAGCACGTTGAACGTCTGATTGAAATGCTAATGCAGCATTCCATCAACGTTACGATGTGACAGGTTCAGAGGTCTAGATTTACCATTAACTTTTTATCTTACGCACTTAAATTTGTAGAGCCATTATAATCTCAAATTAATTTTCATAGTGATTACTAATAAGTATGCTCTGAGTGGCTATGATTTAGCTGCACATTATTTTACGTTACATGTTGTGTCCGGACATAATTAATTGTTTTAAAATTAATTCGGAATGTTAAAATAAAGACCTAACATCACAAAACAGTACATGATAATAAAATTAAAAATTAAAAAAATATATACTAGTAGTTAGAAATATCAAAAACTATTCAATAAATAAAACAGATACTGACATAGTATAGCTATTGAAATATATACGAGTAAAAAGGGTGTCATAGGTACACAATTTCTTCCTTTTAGTTGTTTTTTCTCTGTATTTTATTTATAAACCATATTATGTAAATTTACGTTACCGAGAGATGTTCCGTGTTTATTAATATTGTCAAATAGTACCTTGAACAACAACAACAAGGTATCCGAACCCTTTACTTGAATGAGTTTATAAAGTCATTCCAAATTATTTCTTAAAATACGATTATAATAATAATACAGCAGTAGCGGTCACTTATTGGCATCAGCATAAAGCACGGCGATCTTTGCACGAGAAAAATGTTTTCCAAGTGACTTTTAAGTCTGATAAAGAAAATATCTCCAGGCGTCTTAAATTGGAAATAAAGAAATAGGACGAATGTGGTTTTATCTGTGAGTTTCTCATATCCTGTCCCACGAGCGGCTGACTCGTCTGCGGCTTACATTGCGCTCGTAAAGCCTCCGATTAATGGCGATCCTCCGCCAGCCCCGCCTCGATTAAGCGATACTCCACTACCTGCTCTTCAGATGTTTCAGACGAAAAATATTTGCTGAGAGTTTCCATCGGAGCCTATTTGACACCAAATATTTCACGCGAACGTTTTTGTTGGGGGACCTTGGTGGGAAAGAGACAGCGATTAAAACAAGTGACGGGAGTCGAGCGATGTAAATGAGTCACTCACCTTTTATTTTCTCGACTGACATCCGAAGGGTTGAAGGTCACTCGTTGCGGCTGGAACACTGTCTGAAACAAAACAAAATTAACAATTTACCCTGTGTATCCCATAATAAGATAAGTATAAAAAGATAGGCAGCCACAAACAAATATTTCAGTTTTCGTCAACAAATAGGTATACTTTTTACCAATGCCTTGAAAGATATTATTTGCTTAGTACTCTTACTACTCTACTAAATTACTTTACGTACTATAAATTAATAATATAATCCGGGCCATTAATTAAGAAGGAAAATACACATTCATGTATTTTTGGATCAAATTTTAAATTGATCGCATTCAGATTTTGAATAACTCAAAAGGAACAAGTACAAAGTGTAGGTTTATTATCCTTTAGTGATTGACATTTTTGTAAACATTACAGGAAACTTGAAACGATATCTGTAAAATTGCAAACTTCAAAATCACCCTGAAAAATGACTCACTCAAAATTTATGATAGCACTAAACATATTGTATATATACATAAAAATATGTGCATCACACTATTATGAGATAACAAATCATACTTCAAAAACATAATCCTAGACAATATTGTTTATCAAAGTAGCCCTCGCAACCCTTCTTTCTCCCTGCGATATTTGTTCCGTCCAATTTAAACATATTACATAACACATTTAGGCATATCTCGTATAGATAGCACGTCGTAAAATGAAAGCACTCCTGGCTGAGTGCAGTGACAGTGCAAGGGAATTTCGTCAGCTGAGTCACTGTGTTTTGGTGGCGTTTACATTTGGAGTCTAGAACGAAATGGAATTTTTGGAATAATACTTGGTTTTAGTATTTATTGAGGTTTAGTTGTCGAAATTGTAAAAACGATCAGTCTTTATGAGGAAATTTTTTTTATTCAAATTAAATTTCAAATATTTTCTTATGTTATTTAGTTAGTGGGAGTAAAACTAAATCGGTGTTTTAACCGAAAATGGGAAGCATTACTAAAAAAATTTGCTGTATTAAAATTGCAAAAAGGAAATGAGTTACTTGGTTTGTCCTTCTTTCATGTCGAAAAGGATATGTAAAACGACTTGATGTTTTTTTGTTTACGGATAGTTTAAGGCTGAGAAAATGATAAAGGTACTGACTTACTGAGTATATTCCGATCTTATTTTCTGTGGGACAGTTTTTAATTTTAAAAGTTGATGTCATGTTGATAAATACATAATAGTGTATGCACTTGACCTTCATATAATCTGATGGTGAGTGACGATGAGGCCGCTGTATTGCAGAGAAAGCGTATTCACCCAGAAGTCTTTGCTTCCCTTCATACCTGAACACGACAGTGCTATTAACACTGCTGTTTGGCGGCTGACTTCGGTAATATGATGGTAGCTAGGTCAGACAGACATATAGAATACCCTTCCATCAACCAAACCATGTACCGTAAAATAAATGCATAAAAATTTAAAATATACATAATACTTAGTTCAGCCATAAATAAGGAAAATTGCTAAAACAACTATAATATAGTTTTAATTATATGTAAATGTTTTTTCAAACACTATCAGTAAATCATCGCCATCAAATTTATCGAATTTAATTGAACGGCGCACGTTGTGGAAAGCTTTAGCTGATGTTTATATTTTTGTTAGCTGTTTATTTGGATTAAAATAACACAAAGTGAAAATCTCCAATGTCAAAACAAAATAATAGCTGCATTACACCCCCGGGCCCTATGATAACATCGCGTGTAGAAAATTTTCGAGGGCCCAACATGCGCTAAGTGTGAGCTGGCGACTGTCTAGACAGGGGTACGAGGTTCGATGCTCGGTCAAAGCCCGGACGAAAGGTCATCACCGAATCAAATGCCTCGCTGGGCTTATAAGTATAACTGATATCATACCTAGATATGCAGACGTTTCGATCGTGATAAAATTAGACAGCGAGTTGTCCTGCGTCATGTGCTGACGCTGGGTCTGGTTAAGTACTGGTTGGTTTGAGGTAAAATAGTCCATTCTTAATTTATAAATGAAATAATAAAAGGTATATAGTAATAACTACCACAACATAGGGTTAATTTGATAAAAAAATATAAACAGAAAATATAGTCCATATTACGAATTCAGGTATTTCTATTGCTTCTTTTCTGGAACAATTATAGATATTCAGCATTCCTAGCAGACAAGTAAATATATTCGAACACCTTGACTTTTAAAACACGTCAATATGAAAAAATAAATCCAAATGTCTGCTTTGTTAGAATGTCGCAGCATTAATTCGATATTTTAGGTCCGTCTTCCTAAAGCGCAGATTCAAAGATATTAAAATTAAAATTACCATTAACGCAATCCGCTTGGGTGGTATTTGATTAAATTAATACGAATAAGGTTTTACTGTATGTATTCTATTTTTAAAGAATTTGCTGGTAACTTTGACATTGTTAATTTTCTTTTTCTGTCCTTTTCAACCTACTTCAAAAAAGGAGTAGGTTCTCAATTTGACACGTATATTTTTGTTTTGTTTTTTGTATTCGTATTACGCGATAACTCCGCTTTTGATAATTCTTTTTTGTTTGGTAGAACATACTCGTACTTCAGAGGTGGTATAAATTTTATCGAAATTTTGAACAAAAACCAAATTTTGAAGGTGGTTTTTATTTGTTTTTAAAAGCGTTAATTTTTAAATATTCTGTTCTTCTAAATACGATAATACGATCACTGATGGCTGAAAATACCTACAATCGGTGATTTGGTAACTGTAAATTGTCTGCAGTATCAATAAAACAAGTCAAAATTCTATCGGCTGTACTAAAATTAAAAGGAATAAAATAAAGACAGTTATAAACATACAAAATCCAGCAGTAACCTACTAAGATACCTAGTCTCAACGAGATCTGTTTCCGATTGCATGAAGGGTGAGGCAAATCAATCGTAAGCAAATTTATTCTGAACAGGGAAGCAATGTCAGCTCCACGCGACCCTCTCTACAACACGTTTCAAATAGTATGGATCATTCTTCAGATCAGTTGAGAACACCTGATGCCCGCGCCATCTTGAATTTTTTATTTTTGTCTTCTATTTTTAATTTGAAAGGATTAGGAATGTAGTTTTAAGCCTACTTACGATTTATCAGCATAATACACTATTATTACGTTTTGTGCAGATTACTCGTATTCCTGAAAAAAATATTTTTAAAGAAAAGTCAAATGTATTTTATAATTTGCATTATTATTTTACTGAATGAACAATTGATTAAACAATTACTAAATACTTATACAGTACTTTACTTATTGAATTAACAAATCAGACAGCTGATTCCAAAATTCGAATATTATGTAGATGCTACCTCTGTTTGTTTTGGAGGTTTAATTTGAATAGATTTTACATAAACAAGCGTTTATGTGAGTTTAATTATGCTTCTGTGTTATTTTTAATACATAACACCTCATTAGGACCACATTACTTCACCACGTCCGTTTTCAGATTAGACTGTTGAACTTTAAATAGAAAAATGTTGTATACGGTTTATTAAAAAATCCTGTAAAAATTTCCATAAAAAGAATATGATATTAATCTAAAGGCTTCAAGACATGAACTCAGAAAATTTTCATTTTACCTGATGTTGGATCATTTTTTAAATGTAGGTATGATGGGTTTGCACTGGCCTTCATCTCACCAGTTGGTATGCAAGGATAAGGCAATTGAATGGTACCTAAGCGTGCGCACTCATAGGCCTCAACCTAACGGAGCTTACAATGAAGTATCTATTGGACTTTTAATGTAATTTTATGTTAAAAAAAGAGACAACTGAGTGATCCCTATAAGACATAGGATCTATAACACGATACAGGAAGAAATGTATACTGTTTATATATCTAACAAGTAAGATAGATTGGTATCAGAATTTCACTTTGCATATTCTATTTGCTTCTGACCCTTCCGTTTCTATGCATTTCAAAATACTCTTGCATATTTAAGTAAACAAAAATAAGTTCACCGAGACATTGTATTGGGGTACCTCATGGAACCCTCATTTAGACGAAGTTTATAAGACAAACAGGCGCTGTCCCCCGAAGTTATACGGTATCAAGTGCTTAGCCCTTCTGTTGGGCGAAGTGTTGTTTTTTCGCACAATTACGCCAAAATTGCGGTTGTTTAAAGGACGCCGCGTCCCACCACTGGGACAAATACCCCAGTGGAATATCTCGACATGTGTGATTAACATGTTTGTTCTACATATGTAATGTGAATTCGAGACTCTTCACTGTTTGTTTTGACCCTGCTTTAACAAAAATGTGTGTAAATAGCGTTGGCTACGTTCTTTTTTTATTTTAAATAATGGCTTTATCCAGTGGTTATCTAGCCAATGACAAGTAAAATTAGGTGAACAAATTTTGAGGTTATAAACTATGCCGAAGCCATTTCTTCAGCTTTCTCAATAAAATGTATAATGTGTACATTTTATCGCTTAATTTGGATTCTTGACGAGGACTTCAAAGGTCAGCCTTGGCTTCAACATTATTCGAAAGAATCCATATGCCGAATGTACTCGTCATGATAAACTCTTCGGATCGCGTCGAAACCCTCGCAATTTTGCGTAATTGATACTATAACACTGTCCGTGACACTTTTTGCACTATATCACACCATTATAACACAAAAAACACACATAACAGTATTATTATTCAATTAACAAAATTGCAATGAACCACCATTTTTCAAGTTCGCGCCAAGCAGCAGCTACGTTCTTATTTGGCAAAATAATTGAAGAATCTTTAAATAATATGGATCTTAAAAATATTTGTAAAAAACAACAACATTATACCATACTTTACATTTATCTTACATTGTTTCTTTAAGTTTATATTATGGAGAACGAATAAGCACAATAGAAAAATGATTTTATTATTTTATGGGTGATTTATGAATATTAAGTAGTTAGTATAACAACATAAACTGCAGATAATAATTAGTTAATTCGGAAAAGCGTAGTTCTAGAAACAACTTTGAATCACGATGAATTTAGAACGTCTTATATTTTGTTAAGTTATTTATAGTACTATAGTTTATTCAATTAGCACCTGTTTTCACCCATTACGTCATTAGAATACAAGTGAAACGGGCGTGCCTGTTCGGCCGGCCGGTCCCTAAGCCCTCGAAGGAACAGACCCTAATTATGTTAATCTCGAAATAAAGTTATGCAACCGCACTTGTGAGGGTCGCGGCAACCCTACTCGACCCGCGGTACGTTCCCTCAGCCCTGTCCCGGGTCCTGCTTTATACAAACGAGACATTCGTTTGCAGATGTCTGCCAAATTGTGCCCGCCTGTGCTGTGTAGGAATTTACATGATAACTACAAAATTGGTGCGTATATTTTGCTTTTATTTTGGGGATAAGAGGCCCTTTTTTAATTTTTTCTATCATAATGTCCTTTACCGTTGGTGTTAGGGTTGGAAAAAGGCTATATATACGAGAATCACTATGTGTATATTTTAATAAATCTTACTGAAGAACGCGTGGGTGTCTAAATAATTCTAAATTAATATTGTCTATTGTACTTTGTTGGCTAACTCTTGCAGTCAACCAGTAACAAACCTTTACACACTACAAGACTTATATATGAATGAAATATTACTACTCTTCAAACATAATAATATGATGTTTTGTCAATGAACCTCATACTATACCCCCACCGATCCGCGATACCTTACCTCTCCCCGCAAGAAAGTGACCCGCCCATAGGTCGGCAGTAACGCGCGCGCGCACTTATTCACACATGCGCGTGTATACTAACATTAACCATTCCATTAACGGGAATAGGAACCGATATCACGACATTTATATGGAGTGTCCAGACTGTGTCTGGACTATCAGGTCGTCTTGCTGTATCTTACTACATCTTAGCAGTATTGATTTTGTATTAATTTTATTTTTTACTGAGGGAGGACCCTATCTGAAGAAGGCTGTATGTTGGCGTAATAGGCTTGTGCTATTAAACTATCTGCATACAGGTATAGCAAAAAAATACAGAGTTTATAATGTATTTTCCACTTTTTGTGTGGGTATCTCAAGCCTTATACATTTTAACAACACAATCTTTTTCATTCATGTCATTACGTGACGTCACCCGGATCGGAAACTTCCCGGAAAACATTTGTAGTTTAATTTTTTAACGGATCATCTCAAAAATTAGGTTGTTTCAGTCTACCCGTAGAAATAGTTTGATGTTATTTTAATTTCTTATTTATATAATACTGTTCATTATGTCTCTAAATATATTATTAATTAGTGTTGTGTGTATAAGTACTCTGTAAGTCTACACTAATATTATAAAGAGGAAAGATTTGTAACTATTTTTGTATGTTTGTATGTTTGTAATGAATAGGCTCAAAAAGTACTGGGCTGATTTAAAAAATTCTTTCACCAATAGAATGCTACATTCTTCCAATTTGACATAGGCTACATTTCATTTTGAAAAAAATTAGGGATCCTTGGTAAAATTTGAACAATGTAACCGAAGGTGTAGAAAAATGAGTCTTAAAATGTCTTTCGTCGAATGCGCTGCCGAAACTATTAGCGATAGAACAAAATAATGTACAACAATATTGAAGAACATCATAATGTCTACAAAAAACTCCGCGGTAGCATATGTCCAACTATTGTAGTTATGTCACTACAACAACTTTTTTCATTTTAAACATTAATGAAAATGCTAACCAAATTCAAACCATGCTATTTATGTGTTTATATTAATCCTTATCCAAATAAATTATTTTATGGTCAAGACCATTTAACTACCTATAAAATAGTTTTTAAATTATTTAAATTGGACTTTCCATTCAAAAGATATTACGAATTAAAAAATTCAAACAGTAAACAAAACCGCCATAGCGCCGTGGCCGTTGTTTGCGATGCAGTCTGAAAAGCGCGCCGGGCATCGCGGCGGGCGGGGTGGAGGGGGCACTGAAATAATTTGTTTAATATATATTTAATAAATAATAATTTTTTAATAAATAAAAATATTTGTGAAAAAAAGTGTTTTATATCCAAATTTCCAAAAATAAATAATTGTCTACCCCGTGCGAAGCCGGGACGGGCTGCTAGTTAGTTATATTTGTGTAGCGCTGCGTGCAAGTTGTTAAAATATTGCCAGAATAGGGTCTGGAAGAACCTTTTCATTTTAATGTGTATTAATCGTAATGTTGTAAATGTATGAATTAGTTTTATATATGTGTGTGTGTTTGTACCTATGTGTAATTTGTCTGTGGCAAATAAATGGTTTAAACAATCTGTTCGTTTAAAGACAAATTAAGTCGATTTCATATTATCATTATTCATAAGTGATCCATTTCCCATCGGTGAAATACGTACACATATAACTTTATTCTTCCTTACTTCTTGGCCAAAGCTTACTCCACGTACTTTCCATATACCTTGTGTATAAAAACCGACAGTGTCTGACCTAGTTCCTTCATACGTGTTCAGTGGAACACGACTTCTGGATGTCTGCATGCTCTGTGGTACTTACATTATATTCTTTACTCGCGGGGTGGATATATTTTGATAAACAAGATACAACTACATATATTTCACTAATATAAACTATATATTTGACGTCATAGTAAAAGCAATATGGCTGTACGCTGTGTTGTGACATTGGGCTTCACCAATTTGTCTGTACTTATTTATTTTTATTTCATGTTTATATATCAAACTAAAAAGTAAGTCTGACAAGTAACATATAAATACTAGCAATTTTTACGTATAAGTAATTTTTCGAGCATTTTCTCAAAAAGGGCTTAATGACATTGAAAATAAATATATGGGACTATATCTATGAATGATCCACCAAACAAAAAAGAATCGTCAAAATCGATTCATAATTGGTAATCGCGAATCATACATACAGTCGAATTGAGAAACTCCTCCTTTATTGAAGTCGGTTGAATAGTAGTCTTCGTTTTTAAATACTGTATAATGCTGTACACTTTTCACCCGCGCCGCGCCGCGCCGCCGCCGTTGAGTGATAACAAGTAAAAAAATCAGAATGTTTTGAACATTCATTTTTATACACTTAATATTAGTGTCATAGTGTGAACTGTCATTAAAATATATAGGAAAAATAAAAATCAACATCATCGCGGGCAGGTAACTTCCAAAGTCAAAACAAAAATCTTCATTTCAGCCTTCGCAAAGTACGAGTATCTACTAAACATTTTCTCGCCGACAAAGTGTAACGTTTGAGCATAACACCAGTGTATATAAATATGCGTATATCATTAACATATATGCAAAGCCTAGTCGGTATCTCCATACAACCTCAAATCTCGTTGCTTACAACAATGTAGGTAGGGCCTCTATTATCTGTTTATAACTATTATGGCACAACTCTACATTTTGTCTGATAAACGCAGGCCCGGACTGCCTCGTTCAGAATACAGCCGCGCCGGGGTGAGATGTACAGTCAGAAAATAAAGGGCTCCATACAGATCCCGTCTGATAAAACTCATTGTATGAAATTACGTATCCAATCTCTTTAGATTAAACGTGTGAGGCGCCGCTACCAACACATCTTATCTCTTTTTATATCTTTTAATTTAGTATGTAGAGTTTCCACGTCAAAAAATATATCTATTTTATATATAACGGCTGTAATTCTACGTTATACGTACGAGTATCACCAACTCATATTTAATGCCGTATAATATTAAACTAAATAACCTCTTGAATACATTAAGAGATTTTTAAGTTATATCGAATATTTTTATCAAACCGTACATTCTGCTCTTTAAAGACCGCACGCTGCCGTAGCATTGCCAATAAAACGAGCAATGAATATCAAATGCCAATGCAAACTGGCCCTAAAGGCCAAAGCACCTATATAATTATAATATTACCCTATATATTGCTGCATCTACGTAATATTTGATTGCCAGACGTCAAATCAGTTTCAAATATAATTGTAAATCTTAAATCATCTTTATTCATATCACTTGCAATTGTATAAATCAAAAAGTGTTGTTAGAAGTGTCGGGAACTACTTACTATTCTCAACTAATAACTCATCCTTTAAAATAACAGTAAGTAAATAACACCCATTAAATTTATTTTTTATGTTAAAAATCAAAACATCCCGCTTGATTGTTTATACATAAAACTATTGTTGACGACAAGATGGCTGCCCGGTAAATACAACCCGACAGTTTTTATTGGTATTTTATTAATTTCGAACTAATATAGAGCGCACGCCATTTTTCACACACATTGACAATATAAACAATTGAATCATAATAAAAAATATTTCAAAATATATGTATATCTAAAAAGATTGTTGCTGGTCGCCAACAACTATTTAACTCAAACTTGCATCATGCTGCATTATTATTATGCATCATTATATATTATTATAAGCATATTCTATTTTACCCCGCAACTTTACCTACAGAGACTTCTACGTAGGGAACCACGTGCTCGGTCGAGACAAAAGTTTTACTGTCCTTTTTTCGTCCCTTCAACTACACCTACACCAAGAATCAATCGATTCCGACTCTCCAATACGACGTGAAAGTTAGTTTGTTAGTAACTTGTGGTTCAACAGCAGAACCGATCGTCATCTATTTTCCCTGTATTGTGTTTCCATAAGAAAATTTCTGACGTAAATTCTTATAATGATATAACCGTCACAACTGAATTAATATCATAGTCGCACTACACGTGTAATTCTAAAATCATTTCGAGTATGCTGCTGTCTCACATTCACATCACATTCGAATAATGGTACGAGTACCTACCTACTTTCATTAAGTATGCAGATACGAAACGGAATGGCGTCAGAATGCATCTTCTCACGCGCTTTAGGGCCGCCTTATGTCTAAATCAGTAACGTGTTTACATAATCTTAAGAAATATTATCGGGTTTATTACGTAAATCGTGATAGTAAGCTATTGTATTTTAGGTATTTGAAATTTCCCTGCGGATAATAAAGAATCAATGCGTAATAAAAAGTGTAAGTTTATTCGATTTGTTACTTTTCTACGTTCATTATTTATTATGCAATTTACTTTTTTAATTGATCAAAATTTGAAATTTTCATGTTATTAGAAACCATAAAAAATTATATTCAATTCCAATACAGAGTTTTATACATGACTCTTGGTGCATGAATTTATGAGCAAATATTTAAATGTAATATCAATATAAAGGTACTGTTAAGTCTTTCTTACGCTCGATCTACCTATTAACTGCAGATAAGTAATTTCACCGTCCTGAAACACAGGTCTGATTCAAATGTCTCTACAAGTCAAATTTCAAGTTTTCGTTATATTTACATTGTTATTCTATTAAATCAATTTGTGTACTATTTAATTATACGACATATGGGATAGAATGTTACATTACCAATTTATTATTAAACTGTACATATATACAGAATATACCCATCATCCACATAATGTATCGTGTACCTATTGACAATATTATCCGTGTTTACTGCATACAATCTTTTTTGTTAGCGCTACAACACCCCAAGCGATGGGGCCTAGAAGATAACAACTATCAACACAAATTGTAACCCTTGTTCCACCCGCCAAATTGGGTGCATTTCCACGCGAAATTTTAACACGAGCGTCCGTGTAAACACTCGGCTGATGACACCCCTGCCTGCCTAGTGCCTGCTCAGAGGCGAACACTTACAAACGACTAGTCAGGGATCTCACATGAAACAAACAACCGACGTAGCGATACATTGTAAATACACGCGCGTTCCAAATGTAAATGAGATTGAAAACAAATGTGACAGCACAAAATGAGATGGACAAAAGCCACGGGACTTCATAAAATGTGTCCAGATTGGAATGCTCGCTCGCAAAATATCCAAATAAAGCCGTATCTATGTAAACGTACTAAAAATAAACGTCAGCAGTTGACGAATTATAAATACTGAGCGGACAAAGCCAATGCCTATGGATATACACAGTTCCCGGAAAAACACAGTGTATTAAGTTATGAAATCGGAACTGATAAATTTAACTTTTACCCGAGTTAAATACAGTTGAAATCTGTATGAAGTTTGTATGGAGATAAGCTCCTTGTGTAGTGTACGAGTGAGTGGCCACGCCACAGCGAGCGCGGTCTGATGACAGCCGACCACAAGAATCGCTACGAGGAATAATCGCTACACGTTTTATAGGTCGTAATTGTTGTCATAAAATGGTAACAAAAGTTGTTTTTACGTTCGGCACGAGAGGCGTGTTTATCATCCGTAGTAAACAGTGAGACTTACACGACGATTATGGTGGGAATCCACCACTTTTATGACGATTTAATTATTTTAGGCCACCTTTAACTGCCTTCACACGTTTTTCGGTAGTTCAGTATCAAAACTTAATGTGCCTCGTTAGGTAAACAAAAGTTGATTTACGGTGCTACAAACTACGAGATTGGGGATGCTTATAAAATAAAGGCCTGCCTACGCGATATTCATTAAATATTTAATCTCGTCGGGAATACGCAGCGTTAACGTAAATTAATGTGTTTTAATTTAACATTCCACGTGGGTAGATACATGGAAAATATACAAGTGAAGGAAGATGATACGCAGAACGGATGGAGGGAATATATTAAAATATTTAATTAGGGTTCACGCGAAACAGGCTTCGAGGCGTCCTATCTGCTCGAACGACGATGTACTCCTAGCGATTCTTCGAATGAATCTCGGGCGGAATAAAGAATCAAATCAGAATTCTATTATTGTATTCTTCTGCGTAATTGTGGAGACTGCGATTACCAATGAGTTTTGAACGGTAGCCCGTCTTAGTACGTGCCCGGTGACTGATTCCGGCACGTAGATTGATCAATATTTGCCAGTAACTTTGCAAGGTGTTTGGTGACACGAGGGAGTGAGCGAGCGTGCGCCGCTGTGGGAGTAACACATGGTAGGGTTTGGGACTGTGTGTAGGCGTAGCTCGTCCGTCCGTCCTCGGGCGCCTACTGACTCACCGACTACGGCCGATTGTTCGGCACTAAACGTCGATGGAATCGGTAACTCAAGCATTTTATGGCCGACTTTAATAATATATGGGGCGTTGCGTAATTCTCCGTCAGCTTCGCCTTAAGCAAAATGTTAGCGCAAATATTGGTTCTCAGAGTATTTATATGCGCTTTATAACAGTTGATTAACTGACTTCAATCGTACTTCAATATGAAGCGGGATATTCATTCGGAAGTAACACCGTGACACTCTCTTGATTAGTATTTGAGTTAAAAAGGA
The DNA here is from genome assembly GCA_910589575.2 of Carcina quercana. NCBI lineage: Eukaryota > Metazoa > Arthropoda > Insecta > Lepidoptera > Depressariidae > Carcina > Carcina quercana. The sequence continues at coordinate 6,217,292 of OU342436.1, forward strand.
GACAACTAAGACGCTTACGCGTGTTCCTAAATTAGTTCAGGCGATCCACCTCCATCAAAGTTTCATATTAAATTTCTGTGCCGTATTCGTTTAAAATGTAATATGACATCAGATTGTGATGTCGCGAAATGAGAATCATTAACATACAACTTCACAGTGAAATACAATTTTCATTTTAAACACTTTTCTTCGATTACTGTTCAAATGAACCATTAGCCATCTATGAATCATTAGTTGCTATTTTTTGGTAATTACTTATCAAAGCCAGCTATTCTATTTTAAAAGATTACGGCCACAGAAATTTAGTATGATGGCATTAGGAGAGGGATAACGTTAATAGTAAAACATACGTTTTAAAAAGTTCCCGTTCTAAATCCTTTACAAATGTTTAAGTCATGATAGAAACTATCGTTTCTCGAGACTAGTGATACGGAAAGAGCGAGACAGAAGAGTAAACATTGTGTGTAAAGTGACGAGGGTGGCCACACATTAACTTTTTACCTCCATTACAACACGGGTCGACAGTAACCATAAATATTTCAGGATCGTTAATTCCACAATCCCGCGGACACTACTTGGCGCTTATTTTTTACACTATAAACAATTCCCTGAGCTCGTTAACAAGAAAGATGAGCTCTAACAGGTTCAGTTTATGGTCTATAAAGTTGTTGGCACGCGTCGTGGCTTGTATTGCGCCACAGGCCATATTATGGATAGTATGGCTACGAAACTAGTGCTGATCAGTCAATTAAATTACTATAAAATAAAATTGTCTTCCGCTTGGCCTTCATCTCACTCGATGGTAGTGTCGCTAAGCCCATATGATAGAAGCGTTTCCAAATGATCACTCATATCGGTTACATTAGTGATTCGCGGGCTAAACTTCCTCTTATAATCGCACCCCAAGTCTCAATGATCAAGAAATACTTGTATACCCTTATACGCAGTAACCAACCGGTTCTCATACAAAATTTATTTAATCTTACGGCCATACGTGTATATTAGGCCCGGGTCGCAAGCGGCACACCGCCCAAAGGTTATTGCTCGCTCAGCGCCACATGGAGGATTTATAAGAGTAGTTTATTAACGGCAACTTCTGCAAGCGTGAGTCTGCTGAGAGCTAATATAGCAAGTATAGGCTGCGGCTTTCCACCAATGAACAAGGATCTCTCCCAAAGCGAGTCACTAAACTCAGCAATCTACATCCATATTTATGACTGCGTAAGTCCGTCCGACATAGCTCATAGCTCGACGAGTCAGTGAGCTGAAGTGGCAATGTCAGGTCACATCGCTCAAAGAACGGATAACCGACGATTAGTGAGAGCTCTTGGGTCGCAACCACGTTCCGGGAAACGTGTACCGGGCCGTCCTGCTACTATATAGACCGATGACCTAGTAAAGGTCGCGGGGAGTCGCTGGGAGTTGTGGCGTACCATGCGTAAGCCTATGTTCAGTCATGGACGTTACCCGCTGACTATGATGATACTGCTCCGACGGACCCTAAAATATGTTAACCCTACTTAAGAGTATTCTATTGCATTTTAATATTTTATAACTTACGCGTTTTGTATGTATTTTTACCAGAGTGTGACAGACCTTTTTTTGTTGCCGTGAAACGGTGGATAAAGGCCTTGCACATAATAAACTGTGCCGTAAACAGGTGTTGACAAAAATTAGAAAGTAGGAAGTAAGTGCGTCCCTTGAATAGAAAATAACACTGTCAACATTCCAACGCTTAAATTTTCACGTTTTACGTTTTGTAGCCGCTCTATTCAATTTTTTCCCTCGGATATTTTTCGATTTAGTATCACTCATTCGTGTCAAATTTGAATGACTTAATTAGAGTTAGAGCAGAAGTATTCGTTAATCAATCGATTCGTCTCGTCCGTCTACATAACATAGCACGCCAGATATACCAACTGATAGTGCCACAGAATGCCGCATTCAGATGCGGCACTTACACCTCTGCTGCAACCACTCTTGATCACCACGCGTGATCCACGCGAGTGCTGACATTGACGGCTGTTAGGTACTCTGCTCAGCCAATGAAACTTATTGGCAGCTTGCGGCATCATGACTTCTTGATAGATTTGAAACATATTATTTTTTTCCCGGGTTCATATCCAAAGAGTGTCAACGGGTCTCCTTTTACTAAAGCTCAGTTGCCAGTCCGTCCGTTTGTCATACGACGATGTACGTTTGAACCGACACGAGCACGAACTAGACACTTGAAATTTTCACTTTTACACACGATACAATCATATTACAAAACAGTAATGAATTGTAAAGCTAATTGTAATGTTACATCATGACATTACAGACGACCATGATCACCCATCCAAGAGTATAAATAGTAAGTTATGACGAATATGTAACCCATCTCATTGGGTCAAAAAGGAAATTTTGGATATATTTATAACTGGGTGGCAGTTCTGTACATGCATACGTATAATACACATTCTTTTTTTTTTCGATGCCAACTGTCTGTAGTAATATATCGTAATTTACTTTCGTGAGTGGAACGGTGTAATCATAATAATTCTACTGAATATTTCGCCTCTGCCTTTAGTCTTGAGATGTAAGTTATCGAATTAAATATTATTAAGTTAACTTCGTCCTCAGCTCCTCTCCAATGTTCTGGAGATTTTGAAATAAGAATACATTTTCTTAGTACATTGTTACAAGGCCGTAGACCTATAACTTTCTTCGTATAAATTATGAAGTCAAAATTTATAACAATTCTCCCTTTTCACAGATCTTGTGAATTATTAAACATGGTATTACAGATAAGTTTATAATAGACCACATCAGACATATTGAAAACCTAAGAGAATTTCAAATTTTTTCGAGATTTTTTTATTCAAGAAGGCAACAAAGAAAACATTCTATTTATGCAATCGTCACCAACTCTCTCTGGTCAATCGTGGTTACATGTTTGGATCTCTGTTAGTATTAACAAGCGAATATGCTATCAAAATGCGTATTTTTAAAAACGCTTCCCTACAGGAATTTCCCATTCGTATCATGGATCCCATCTCAAACTACGGTATCTGTTATATCTATAAAATAGATAGGGAATGAATCGAGGACCGGCGGCGGGTGAAGGCAGGTAGGGAGCGAGATAGTTCGATTTATAAATAGGTAAAGAGCGTAAATAGAAGCGGTTGTATCGGCTCCGAGACTACCAATCGATACGTGATGGCACAACACTATTTAACCGTGAAACAACTTAAGATCCAACTGAAACTCATCTTTTAATACGGGTATTTAGAGTTCACTTTCAGCTGAAGTTGACTTCGATGTAATTCGTTTGGTTTCGGGATAGTTTAGGTCGGAAGCACACACAGAGATGCGTGTATGTGGCAGTACATCGATAGTTAAAAGTTAAATACCAACATGTTGTCGGATCTTTTCCTAATCAAACTAATGGAAATAGCGAAATTGGGGCCTCGCTTTATTTCTTTAGTTACACCAGCTCGGTACGGCTGATTTATGTAACGGGTAAGGAATTGTTTTACTAAGAGTATCTGTGCACTACGTACTGTTATACATATATGATTTTCAATGCACATTGCTGAGAGCTTGGAGACATGTAATATAGATACAAATTATCTTCATCAAATAAACTTAAAAAATAATATCTTGCATTTTCTTTGAAGAGCTTTATACAACAAATTGTTCTGTGCATTATTCGATAGTTTATAAGTTAATGACATTTTCAAATGAATTGAATTCTACGGTCATCTTAGAACTCACCGACGTGGTTTGCAGAGTCCATACTTTTATCTTTTAATAGGTTTCAACCTCTTTTACATTCTTTACCGGAAAAGTTTACTGCTGAACATGTACTTACCTCATGAATCAATGTAACTAGCTGCTTCGACAGCCCTTCGTTGGACAGGTGGGTGGGTGATGCCAGCAGCACGTCGGTGACTGTTATCACCATTTTTGGCAGTTTTCCTCACATTGCTTTTTGCGACACCCACGAGAAGAAATCGTTTTAAAACACCCGTTTTCATTAACTCAAGATCTGTAGCAAAAGCCAAGAATATAAAAGAAAGGTTTGATCATAGAATAAACAAGATCATTAGACCTTTGATAAATGTTCGAGCCTATTCTATTAGAGTTATTCAAACTATCTTATAGTATGTTCCAAGCGAAACCTTCTGGCGTCAGAATGTTATTGTTTTCGCACTAAGTTACAGATTTTATATTATTATATCTATGGGTTAGATTACATCAGGTCTAGTAAAATACTTACCATAAAATGTTAAAGCAAAAGTTTCATCAAACATCCGTTGCCAATAACAACACAAGCAGAAAATCGCTAAATCACATTTGTAAGGAATTAAAGTTGGATATTTTTAATTTAGCTTTTTTTCTTGTTCCTTCATAATTCCTTGTCGCCAGCAATGCGGGACCGTTATGGATAAACTTTGTGGAAACGGGACTCGGTCCTTAAATAAAATCTTAAAACTTTTATCTTTTACTCTGATAACGTATTCCGGGTAGAATTTCTATTACGCTCTTGCTCTCGAATACTTTTGTTTGGATAATATATGATCCTTTTAGCTGAAGGTCCTACCTTTTGAACTTGTTTTGTATCTGGGAATTTGTGCCCAAAAACAGTTGCGTTTTGTATATATAGATATATCCATACTTACCAATCATAAAGCCATAAAATTTGAAAACACATAGTCTATTTAATTTTAAAGTTAAATAAAATAGTATTCTAAGACAATGTGTTATTTAAGAAAAGTTATTCATAATATCGGTATATTCGATTGGTATTATAAAAATATAGCTTTTTTTCTTTACATTTGGTTGCTTTCGCTTCCCGACCGTGGCAGTAAAGTAAAAAAAAACTTTGAATGCTATTCATATTATTTTTAAATCTTTGAAGTCTTCTTTCCTCAAAAATCTTTATATTATTTACTTTCAATACGTGTGGAGTACCCGCAGATGAGACAGCCTATAGACAAGATGATGTCCCACCACTGAACCACATGTAGAAAAAGTACTTTAAATATTGTATATAGGAAATTTTGCTTAAATAATTCTTTATTTTGATTCAAAAACTGCATTCAAATATTTTTGTAAGTTGAAAAGCAGGTATTTATTACATAACCCATCGAAGGAGTCAATCATCAGGTATAATTTTCCAACAACTAATAACACATTGCCGTTAATTGGCGGAAGGCCGTGAAACATTCACAAACGTTAAAATGTTGTGAGTATACTCTTCCTCCAAGTGTCACAGCCATGAGACACCCTGTATACATGTTTGGAATTACAATACCTAGTCAAACATATTATCACAAATTTTGTATTCAAATGCTTATCTGAAAATACAATCTCAATACAGATTAAACATATTGAAAACGTTTATCTTTACAGCATTTTTATTTATACAAATTGTAATATGGGATAATAAAATTTAAAAGTAGTATATTTTTCAAAGCACCTTAAAAATCTTCAGCTTATCATAATAAGCAATGCATAAGTTCAAAAGTAGAAACCGCCTGGACGGAAAAAAATAGCCTTGGTGCAGTCGAATTACCAATTCTTTTACGATAAAACTTTATAGCGTTTTTATGTTTTTCCAATTGGCATCAGTTGACAATCTGTACCGTGTAAATTCTAGCAAAATATGCATGTGAAGATCCCCAAGCTATTAAAATGCAAATTCAGAGTTAATTTACAATCATTATAACGCCTATGGAGGCTTTGCCCTGTGTAGGTGGAAATTTAAAACGGATTCCGAGTGTTAGAATATAAATCAATCGATACATAATCCATTCAATTATTTATGTACTCAATACGATCACAGAATAAATAAAACTATACGTATATGTGAAGAGACGACATTCGTTTTAAAAATTACGATGCGATAGACAGATTCGATGTACTTCTTATATACAAACTTTGGTATTGCTTATGAGCACAAGTTTTGTGAATATCATCATTTATTTTGTAGGTATGTAATTTGTTATGTATACTTGTATAGGATGCTACCATAATTTCTAATCTAAATGAATCTTTGACTGTTCATAAAAATGTATATTATGTTGCAGTAAACACATGGCAAAACAGCCTTTATCACCGTCAGCATTTTAGTAATTTCATGAACTATTTATGAGAGAGTTCTTACGCGATGTGGAAAAAACACAAACTTACTAGCCTTAGAATTTAATATTGAATTAATTAAAATAGGGTGTCATTTCTGTATATCAAAAACAACAATTATGTAATTGAAGGAATTAATAAGTGATTATACTGTAATGTTAAATATCGGGACTGTTTATAAGTTTTCAATGCTAATTTTAAGTAATCCAAAAGACGCCAGCAGCGGGATGTAATCCCAGACTTCATAATGCTCTATAATAACTTCCTTGCCTACAGAGAAAATGACAATATTCGATGAACCGTGTATAATTTAGCATTAAATCTACGAAAATGTAAATGAAGTAACCTATACAAAATTAATTTCGTTGCGTTGACTTTTCTCCATATAAACGGTATTATGGAAAACGGTATTCAGACAAAATTAAACAGTAAAATGCACCTGCGGAGATTTCCTATTAAATGTGTGACACAAAAGCGATATGTATATGTTTTTTAACAAAAAATAAAATTAATAATGTCTGGGTTGCGGGGCCCAAATTCAATTCATTTTTACAAATCCCTTATTAAAAACTTGAGGGTCCCTATTCATTAAGAATATAATGTAAAACGATTGGACACACGTGTCGACGTGGCTTTCGCTCAATATTTATATCTTGATGCGTTTTTCCGTGGAGGTTTTTCTTCAGAATATTTATCCAATATACACAATCAGTGCCGGCTCATCATTTATGAAAAATCGCCTCAGAAAGTCCGCTATAAAAAGCTCATTCCAAATTAAAATTAAGGTCTAGCGTAACTAAAGCAACGGATCTTATATTTTACCGCTCTACAACTGGGGAAAATAGCCTCTCTGTTACTGTAGGAAGGTGAATATTCGTTTAACTTGTATAATTTTTACGGCCTACTTGAAAACGATGGCTGTCAAAATAAATGGTTGTTTTTCAAGATCCATTTGTCTAGTGCGATACCTAGCGCTGAATTATAGGATGGTACAATAACAACAGAACGTGTTTGTGTGGGTATTTTGGTTGTGTTAGATCAAGTGTTAATAGGCATATAGAGCTCGATAAAGTTACCAAATAGACTATATAATACATTACGACTAAATGGTATAATAAATACGTTTACAATACAATGTATTCTAATGCGTATAGTTAACTGCAAAAATTACTGAAAACATAAGTTTTATTAGATAGAGAACACAGCTTTGACACAAAATCTTCCCCTCGCGTATATATTCATGTTCTTAACAATTACCTAGTTCACACCTTTATTCACGCCTGCCTTGCTCTTCCATCTTACTAAAGCTAGGGGATAGAATCGTAGAAGAACGTTGTACAGAATATGAATAATTTACATTATATTATAAATAATAGGTAAAGCCAACGAGCAATTTATTGAATCAATGTGATATAATTTACAATTTATTCCTATGGTTATGCTGAGAGACCCTATCTTCTCGCCAAATTTCAGGATTCTATTTCAAATTTTGCGACATAAACTGTCGTATCTTTTTATTTTATTGAGGTAGAAGTTTGTTTATTTCGCGGTAAGGCATTAATTACACTTTTAAGTATTTAATATTAATTTCAACTTGATACCTCAACGCATTTCTGAGAAACTTGCCTTGACAGACAGACGGACAAGAAAGTGATCTTTTACAGGTTCTTTCTTTTTGACGTATGGAACTTTAAAAATAAGCCATTCAGTCTAAAACATGTATAAAACTTTTTTTAGCACATTGTATTTTACCTGTACCTTCATCGTACCTGATAAGGATGTAAGTTTTAATGACAATTTTTTTTCACTTCACCTACTATCATTCACGTATAACCATTTAATTTACCTACGTAATATGTAGCCGACTGTACCTCTCACAGCTGATGAAGATGAGAAATCCAAAAGAAACTATAAGAAAACCATAACGACGCGAATGTCAAGATGACAAATCGCTTGTTCACAAACGACAGCCATGACAAGTATTGTTATGGAAATTATAATGAGATATTAAAATTGAAGTGTTTAAAGTCCGGCCCCGACAAAGTTCACGGCTCCAACTACATCAATAAATAAGTAAAATGTATGCGTGTACCTACGTATGTAAGTACATATATTGTGAATTGAGACCCTTAGTCGCATCCGCATAAAATAGCTGAGTTAAGTGCTTTTTCTGATACGACTTCAACTGGGGTTTGTCATACAATATTTAAATGAAACGTATGAATACATTTACCTAATACGGCTCATTGCATAGTATGTAAGTACGAATGCATCGGTACTATGTTGGTCTAAACGAGGCACCATCGGGCGAGTCCATTAACTTCAAGTGTTATTAGGGCCGTATCTCAGACCCCTGGCCACTCCGATAGCCCAACGTTCCATTAAAAGAATCCATAAAATCACTTTATTATGTGTTAATAATTTCATGTGAAGGAACGCTAAGATTTCCCTCGTGACAAATTATAAATTGATCGCAGTTTTAATCTCTCTTTTTGAACGCGTCAGATGATTTAAAACGCAGTCGGGATTGCCGCAGTTTGTAACGAGGCATCCCAGTAGCTCAAACCTCGCGTGCCCCGAACACATTTAGTCATACTACAGCTTGCGAAATAACCATTTGTTTCGCGTTTTATTTTGCAATTTCCGACGACCTTGTTTAAAAGAAACAACTTTTTTAATCTGGCGTTAAGACGCTTGAGGCTGTGCAGTATCATCTTTTATTTCACAACGAGGTTTAAGTTCAAGAATTTGATAACTTTCACAAGAAAGCTACCTGTATTCGAGGTCACTGGGACCGAATTTTTCTGTCCTTTCGAATTACTCGACTGGAAGGCTGCGCAATGAAAAACAGGATTCGTAAACTAAAAAGTGTGTGTCAAAATGAGTGTTTTGTCATTTAACTATTGCTTACAGATTCGTTTAGTCACTTAGGTATCTCTTCAATCTGGTAAGGTATATGGTTTTTTTTCAAACATGGAGTGAAAACTCATACAATTTACATGTAATGGCTTTTTTTTCACAGAAAACAGGCAGCTGGTACTGGACGACCTTCTGACTACATGCGCCAAAACTTTAAAAAGCCATTTGTATACCATGGGAGTTGTTATCAGAGGATATTTTCCGGGTGATGAAATAAAGGAGCTTGATGTCTTTGTATTAAATTTTTCTTGTTCATAAATCTTTTTATCAGTAATCATAATAATGATTGTATTGTTATCATATGAATATTAAATACAACACCGACAACACTTGGTTTATATTATAATAGAAATTATTTGAATTACTCTATAGAAGATGCTATAAGTATACACATTATAAGAACATTCAGTGTCGGAAGGCCTGGTTTATATTTAGCTGAGTGTAATATATGCGTGGCGTAGAACGTGGAAGGCGGTTACTCTCATATGTCTCATAAAATTAGTATATAAGTGGTCGTTGCATATTACCAGACCCGTTCTCAAGTAAACCGAACCCACATGGAGTCGAGGTATTTACCAAACATCTCTAGATTACATTTGACACCTGATTACGTGGGTAGATACACGGAAACGAAAACATCGGAATACATATTTAAACGAAAATTACGCATAACGTTCAATTCAAGAAGAAATTTCAGTAAAGTTTATCGAATTACTTTGTGCACTTCTGGGCAGAAATGTGAGCAAAGCTGTATTTAAAGTAAGCTATCTTTTATTTTATTTAACTCTGATAAATAAGCCGCCGTGAATAATTTGCATAATTGAGAAGTTTACCAAAATTTTTGGCCTCATCGCGAAATAAATAAAGTAAATATTTTTATTGCAGTTTAAGGCAATTACTGAATGATTCTGGAAATACTGACTTTTAATTAAGTAATTGATGGTAGCCATAATATAGCTTAACAAAGCGTGTGCTCGGAGATATTGTACACGTCGACCTATATACAGGTAGGTGCACAATATAAGTTACCGGCAAAATAAGAAATCAGATATTCAACGAAACCCACAACAGATTGACAAAAGTGGCATAAGTTTCCATGAAACATTAAAATATATTATGTTTCCTAATAATTTAAATGCAATTCAACATGAAGTACATATATTCAAATTCTAATTCAAGACTGAAAGTTTTGTTATTCTTTAATAAATTATTAGTGATGTAACCTAAAATTTAATCTAATTATATTTTGTAGGTAACCAGACACTATCATGTCAGTAATGTTTTTTCTAATTATCACACATCTGATGATCTATCTAGACACAGATTTCGATTAGAATGATTTGTAAGTTTGCAATTTTAATTTCGTTATAAGTTTTACCTAAAACAAATAAATAATATCAAAGTTTGCTGCATAGGTTAGGCGTTCTACAGACTACCGTATTATAAACACAGGCAAGAAATACAGCAATTGGCCGTCCTAAATGTAGTCCCGGGCGAGCCGAGTGCGGGCACAGTCCGTGGTGGTAGGTATATAAGTTATGCGCCGCAGCCCATGTTTGCCCGCCAATCAAGTGGCGTACTTTACTGCGGCGGGTCGACAGTAACTTACCACAACGGCAGGGCTCTCCGATAATGAGACAGCATCGCTTTAGTGTCCAATACTATTTGGTAAGACTTGTTCTAGCTCCATAGTAACCGGTCAGTAGGTGATTTAAGAGAACGGTGCTGTCAGAAACTGATAACAATTTGACTTTTGTGCTTTGATGGTTATAGTTATATGTATACCTAATGATACTCATTTACTGACGCATGTAGATGAATCTTTTACTAGCCAATGCCTAAGGTTTTTAAGAATGCATATTTATTCAAAATTGACAAAATATGTGCCTGGATATTATTACTATACTATTAATGATGATTAAATGTTTAGTTTGTTCGTTTGTTAGGTTAGGTTTGCAGTAATATTATTTTTAGAATATTGTGTGCTTTTAGGTTTCGTAAATAGAAAACCGACATTTTGTTGTGTGTCATCATGACGTATGTGACCTTAAAACTTAGACAAGAAGTATCCAGTAACTACCTTTTGAAGAATTGAAACTTTTTAAAGACAAAATACTGTAAGAAGATTCAATTAATGTAATAAGAAAGTGGACTTTATATGATAATATCAAATCAAAGTATACTCAACTAAAGGGTAGGAAACTCAACTGTTATACGATATGTATACCTAGAATATAGTCTGTTTCGATAATGTATTTAAATCGATGATGGTTTCTAAAAAAACACAAATAACCGTCATAGTTAAGCTAAAGTATTTTAAAGGTCTTGCGCGAATTTTAAATTTTATTCTATACAACGTTAAAACTGGGCGTTGAAATATACAAAATTATGTATATTAGGTAAGCAAACCTACATGTCTTTGTTGTAATTAATATGCTGGAAAGATCGCAAGTCGATAAACTATACTTTGTTTGCCTTAATAAACGACTGCGTTGCTTGATTACGATCTAATCATACCTAACATTAATTCATATTTAGTGAGTTGGCAAATGTTTGACAATTATATTGTGTATTATAACTTTCTACATTGAAGTTGAAACGAATGTTTAAATTGCCACCATATTTTTAAAGTACAACGATAAATTAAACAAGGTACGGCACTGAATGACCTACTAGACGCGGAAAAACTAGGTGCTCGACTTGTACCATGCTTCGTAAAAAGTGAGATCGTTACATAAATCCAATGTTGGACAAGAATAGCCACGACAAATTTACCATGTTTACTTACCACTCTTGGCAGGTAGTTTGGTGATCGCAGTAAAATGTTGGTGGTGGCAGGGACCACCAGCAGTAATACGACAGTATATCTTCTAGTTCAAGCATAAAAATAGGTTGTCAATAAACAACTACAAAACAGAGCAACAATAGATAATGTTGTATTCAATCAACTCAACTGGCCCTAAATCAATTGAACAATACAACGTAATTCCACTGCAATCAAAAAGATATTCTCGGTTGTTAGGAATTCATTTAGAAACATCTCCGACTACTCGTTGATGTTCTATTATGTATAAACAATTGTTATTACGGTATTAACAAGTTATTTTAGGAGTGTGGTTCTTTGTATGTACTTCGTGTCTTTGTGTGATATATTTTTTTGTGTTGTTTAAGATTCTATGACTGTTTATTAAAGAAAGCATTCATAAGAAAATATCTACGCAGTAAAAATGCAAAGTTCAATTTCAATATTATGACTTTCAATCCAACACAAAAATATAAGCAACATTGAAGATGACGACAAATACAAAATTCGGTAGAATCTTTCAGTAGCGATGCTTCAGTGTTTCAGCCTCAGTGATATAGTAACAAATAAATGCATAGAAAAACTTCCTTTCTTGTTATAGGAAAGGCGGAGAGGGCCCTCTCTTTCAGTCTACCTACATATTTTATTGACCACGGCGGTACACGTGAGATAACGCGTGGGAGATGTATCTGAGAATATTGGAGCAACATGTGAAGCCAATTTTGGGGGGAAGCAATATTTGAGAGATCTTTTTTGATGATTTAAACACTAACCAGGAATTGTATGTTGTTATGGTTTATGTTGCAATTTGTAAGTCTGTTTGTTTGTTACCTCCTTGTGCCTCAACAACACAATGAATTGTGATGTTACTGAGCATGCGTAGTATAGCGGTATAGTATAGAAAAATACGAAGGCTACTTTTTATCCTAGTTCATTAAGTGGATCCCATAGGAAGATATCTGAACCAGAGCAGAATAAATGTATGTATAAAACATCATCTTCAACAGCCTATATACGTCCACACTACAGGGGCTCAGGCCTACCCTCATACAGAGAGTGTATAGGCCATAGTCCACCACGCGGGCCCAGTGCGGATTGGCAGAATTCACATGCCTGTTCAAAACATGCAGGTTTCCACACGATGTTTTCATCCACCTTTAAGCAATCGGATAATGTACTGGAATTGAAAACATCTCATAAGTATTGCGGGACTGCACCACCACCCTTGTATAAAACATACTATATTGGAATATAGTTGATACCTACTTTATTAACTATTATAATATGTATACTCGTCGTTTTCGTTTATCTCACGAAAACTTTTTTGCAGGTAAATGTCTTGAGATCAACCCCCTTCGTGTATCTCCTGCAACGCGCACCCAGTACTTTACGGCGTATCAGTCGGTGCGGTATTCCCAAACTGCACTTCAGCGCTCCAGCCGACAAACATACCATGCCTACCTATACAAAATATATACGGACCAGTGACTTATAAACTCACCGGACTTGGCACTAAGTACTTCAGGTAATTTTTTGAATTTAGAAAACTTATTTTGTAACCGCCTCCGTAGCCCAGAGGCAAAACGGCTACACTTACCTACAATGTGCAGGTCCAGGGTTTGATTCTCAGCGGCGGTAATCTATCGGTACTGGGCTTGAGTGATGGTAGGGTATTTTCTATATGTCTGCTTGGCCTGGCTACCATTATGTTACCTAATATTGTTGCCAATAAGTAGTACTGTTTTGTTCAGGTAATGTCAAATCACAACCAAAAACCTTGCACTTGGCCGGTTTTATTTTACAATTAGGATTTTGTAAGTGATGTCAATCTGGATATCTACCACTATGTTACATAAATCTCACGCGTAACTACTGTTTTAGCCGTGCTATCGTATGTTTAGGCAATTACTGAATTTAAACAGAATATACATACATACCATTAATTTTATTATATAGGAACTGAAATGAATACCAAGTACAGCGTAGATAAAAATGATGAATGAGAGCTTTGCACTAGATAAGTATAGGGACCTACTTTTCACAGCACATGCTGAAATATAAACATGTCTGTAGCAGTTTTAAAGTCAATGAAACAAACATAGTACATACTCGTATACATTACACCCAGTATTCGAAACACGTAACCTATGTTTTACGCGAATTTCTCGCCCTATATTTATGTTCGTTACTTACTGCCATATAAATATAGGTGGCTGCAGAGAAAAAGTTGCTTCTTCCGCCTAATTCTTTATTAATCACAGATTTGTTAACAGCAAAACAAGTTGGTAAAAATTAGTCAAAATAAAGCTCAAAGATTTCAAGGAAATATATACTACATGACAACAAAATACACTATCATCACTTTACGCTTTACTTGAGCGCTTTCCATTAAAAAAACTTAAACCAAAAATTATAAACTAATGATATTGACTCGTTACCAGCGCTACAATTAATCGCTTGGAAGTTAAACGTATCGTATAAGATCTTCCGCGATTTGAACTTAGTAGTTTCAAATGCAGCGGTTTCTATAGGATGGAATATCCGATTATAACAGATTCATAACAACCTGCATCTAACCTGATGGATTGTAAAGTAAGGGTCCGACCGAACCCGGATCATATGTTTAAAGGAAGAGAAAGTTGTGGGGCAATGGACTCCATTGTCCGGTTTTCGGTTTATTTATTTCTACGTATTCGTTTCGGTTTTGTTAGTTTTGTTAGACTCGGGAGCATGTGGCCTTTTTGTTTTCACTTTAATGGTCAATTCAAGCAGAGCAATTGATTTATTGAGCATCTTATTACGTAAAACATAAGTAAAATCCGTTTTCAATTCATTGAAAAAGTGGACGCCGAAGAGAATGAATTGATATTTTACACAAAAATATCGCGAAATGTTAAAATATAAACCAGAAGCCTTTATAAAATTTGTAATTGGATATTTAAAAATATAGATTAGTATTTTTAAGGATGGTAATGCTAGGTGTCATCTATGTAGATGTCATTATTTAGAAAATAGTCAATTAAATTTTTTATGAAATATACATGTATACCTACATGCATATTATTTACACTCGATCTTCAACTTACGGTGGTATATGACGATATAACTATAGTGTGGTGCTGGATCATGAAGAAACCTTAATTTAAAGAATATAGATTATATATTCATTTTTAGCCGACTATCAAAAACAAAATACAATTGGAACGGATCGGACGTTTAAAAAACACAAAATCAAATAAGGCGGAGGTTAACGATTCAGATAGTTTGTAAGTTTTTCGTTCAGCAGTAAGCTCAGAATTTGGTAAAATCAATCTTAAATCAAATCTTACAAACACTGTTATACGACCACCGAAACCATATTCCCCAACTTCAACAATTAAGATCCTGCCATATTCGGAAAATATGACATTGTAAGATATCATATTTATATGACATATATTTGCTGAAACATAATTTACAGTTAGCCTTCCAAATTCCTCAGATATAAATGACTTCTTCATTTGGCTTTCGGCGGTGTTGTCATTTAATTCATTTCACAAGTTGTTTTGTTTTTAATGGGCGCTTTCACCCTCTAAAACGGCTGGTGTATTTTCGTTAACGGCTCGTGTTTGTCGGATTTTTGTACTGAAATAATATTTATTCGGCAGGTGTGAAGACAGAGTACAAGACCTGAAGAGCTACGGCGGGATGACTAAAGATCTGAAAGAAATGGACCGCAGTGCGAGCGGAAACCAACTTTGAAGAAAATGTCGTCGCAGATTTATAATATAGAAATACTGTTAATGTTAAACAGTGTTATTGTTTTTGTTAACTTTTAAATTTTATTATTTCGGAGCATTCGATATTATGAATCAATCTTAAAAGCAATTTATTTTTGATAAAATTAAATATTATGAATGAGTTGGAATTTTTCTTATTATAATAATTTACGTACATAAAATGTAGGTACTATGAATCATTTAAATAATAAAACAATAATTAACTTCAATCATCGACATTATTTATTTCGTAAATACACGATCTCGATAAATAGCTTGTTGGGATTGGATATTATTGCTATTTTCTAAACGACTTTCTATACCCAATATTGCTTCGCTTACATTTTAACTAGGTACAGGAATCCTTAAGAGGGAACAGCAGATAAAAAATTTCATATGAAATTAAGGGTTTGGGATATAGCTGTTTTCTCAACGAAACGTTAGCCAAATTCAATCATTTTGATCTTATTCTCTTTATCAAAGAATAATCTAGGCCCGTTGGTTTTGCTTTTTTCAATATTTTGTCTACAATTAGAATTATGGGCATCTCAAAACTCAAAATTTCAGAAAAAATTTCTTTCAACTTATGGTACTCATTATTTAGAGTAAACGTAACATTTTCAGAAAAAGCAAAACCAACGGGCCTAGATTATTCTTTGATAAAGAGAATAAGATCAAAATGATTGAATTTGGCTAACGTTTCGTTGAGAAAACAGCTATATCCCAAACCCTTAATTTCACGGCAAAACTAGGCAAATACCAAAAAAAGCTTCAACTGTCCTTCTCGCACAGTTCGGTTCGGGAGGCAGGGTACACTATATCACAACTATATACTGTGTATTATATGTATAAAAATAAAGTAAGCATGCATTAGTGATGTCAATAAGCTTTATCGATTTTTTCGACTAATAGTGGTGGGAAAAATATATCGATAGATACCCTTTCTCGAGCTATAATGGTTTTACCTGTTAGTTTTAATGTTTAGATTGATCTAAATAAACAAATATAAAGACAAATAATTCTAAGGAAATTTATTTTATCTCTAGAACAGAACATTTTCCCTGAAATTCTTAGTTGTTGTTACGTTTTGTTACGTGTAAATAATTAAATATGATTTATGAATAAGTGACTTATGTTTCAAATATTTTTTTAATGTTAAAGTTCGAGTCGGACTCGCATACAAAGGGTTCCGTACCACTGTAAAATATCTAAACAGAAAAAAAACACAGAAAAAACATAACATTTATTGCATGGACATCCGTTTATTTATAACTTTTTTAAAAGCTTTTTTATATTATTTTTTGTTATTTATTATTATTGAAAGTCTTGAGAGAGAACGAGAAGTTATATGGACATCGCATGTACAAATCGCTACGGAGACTATATGACCCGACACAGATATCCCGGAGATCAGCCAGCAAGAGCTTGAAATGGCTCTCCAACAACTCAAAAACCGGTCAAGAGCAAGTCGGACTCGTGCACCGAGGATTCCGTACAGAATATGAATTAATGACATACTGAAAATCATAAATAATAGGTATGGTAATATGCACCCAACAATGCTCTACCGAAAATGAAATTCTAAGCTAAATTACATATTACGAAGTTAAGTTTGTAAACATTAAAAAATCAATTTTACTGTGTTACAATTAAAAAATTCAGATTTATTCCTATGGTTGTGCTGTAAAACCTTTCTTCTTGCCAAATTTCAAGACATTAGGTCAACGGGAAATACCGTATAGATTTTGGGTTCATTGCATTTTGTACGGAAATGGTCTAAAATACAGCTATATCTTTTTATTGCGTTGACCTATAAGTTTCATTATTTGACAGATCTAAGGGACAGCAGACTGGAGTATTCGATATCACAGTGATCCTATAAGGATTCCTTTTTTCCTTTTGAGGTACTTAAAATATAATAGTATAATATGAAGTATGACAGTAGGAAATACGATAGATTTCGACGATATTATTATTCATGTCGACAAATAAAAACTTGAAATATTTTTTCCCAGTTATACATCTCATACACTTAAGACGGGATTTTTAACTCGTCTATTCTATTGTGTGAGGTGTCGTGAAATTACAGTTTTTTAACCGACTTCAAAAAAAGAGGTTATCAATGCGACCTGTATGTATGTAATATTTCCAGAACTGCCCAGTTTTCATATATGTTAGTCTATACCAGCTTCTAAAGAAGTGTGCCAAATTTCTAAAGTGTATGTTTGTTTGTCCTCGCATATATCCGGAACACACACACAAAAGAAAAACACACATAGGGTTCGTGGATTTCAACAAAGCATTCGACACACTCGAACATAGATTTATCTGGGACGCACTGGAAAAACAAGGCGTACATGCAAAATACATAAGAATACTGAAAAACATATACACAAAAAGCACCGCACAAGTGAAGCTAGAATCTACAGGCGAAGAATTTTCGATTGAGAGAGGGGTACGCCAGGGAGACCCAATTTTACCAAAAATATTTTCAGCTATCCTGGAAATGATATTCACAAATCTGGATTGGACGAATAAAGGACTAAATATAAATGGCAAAAAGCTGAGTCACCTACGCTTTGCAGACAACCTGATCTTAGTTTCGGAAAACCCGAAAACCCTACAGACAATGTTCCAACAGTTAGCGGAAGAGAGCGAGAAAGCAGGCCTGTCAACGAACTTAACGAAAACAAAAGTAATGTCAAATTCCTCACAAACAGAGCCCATAACAGTAAATAATGGAGAAATAGAGTATGTAGAAATGGACAAGACTAATAACTGAATGGCAACCACGAGATAGCAAAAGAAAAAGAGGCAGACAGACTAGAAGATGGGAGGACGACATCAGACAAGTGGCGGGTCCAACATGGACCCGCATAGCGAAAGATAGAATAGAGTGGAAATCCTTAGAGGAGGCCTATGTCGAAAGACAAGCTGAAATGTAGGAACGACCGGTTACTGATACTTAATATAAAAAGATAAGTAACGTATAAAGTAAGCATATTTTTAAGAAAATTAAAACAAAAAATTAGTTCAGCAATAAAGGCTATTTTATTTAATTTATTTTTTATATATCCGGAACTACAAGTTCGATTTAAATAATCCCTTTTTTGTTTACCTAGGTATTGTAAAACTTAGGGAAGACTGCAAGTTTCATCAAAATCGGTTCAGTAGTTTTTGAGACTGGGAATGTTAAGTGTGTATTTCGGCGTTGCAGTGCAGCAGAGCAAATTTAAAATTAATGTTTTAACTGTACTGTAATCTGTATGCCGAATAAATTATTTCTATTCTATTCTATTAGTTAAATGTTTGTTACCTCAGAGCTTTTCACTGGGTGAACCGATTTGGATGATTCTTTATTATTTGAAAGCTGATGCTTTCCATGTGGTCCCATTTCAATTTGGTCCGGTTCTTAGAATGGAATCCATGAGAAAACAATATACATCTTAAATTTTCCTTAATAAAAGTAGACTTTTAGGGCAGTTGAAGTCGGTTTCTAGTTCTTTTTGAACGCTTTAACTTGTTAGTCCTTAGACTCTAGCACTCTAGGTACTAAAACACCTCTAGGTCACCTAAAGTATCGTTGGAAGACGAACGTTCGGATATGGTGAAACTAAAAGGTTTCTTTGTTGACCGTAGAACCCTAAAATAGCAACGCCATAATTTATATTGTATTTATATGTGATAGGTACTTACTAGTCAATTATATCAAATACAACCACAGTATGTCGAGACTAAACCAATATGCGAACAATAATTTCTCAAAACGTAAAACAAGGGTTGACGCACGCTCACGTCAAGTTTATTATAATTTTGAAAAATACACTCTAGCCCAGGCGGAGGGGTAGCGACTATGCGCGGCTCGCAGGGGCCTCTTTGGGATGTTATGCAGCGTTATTTGTGTGAGTGAAAGCATGTGAAAGGCTGTATGTGTGCGTACCGAATCGCGACAGCAATAACATATTCAAATACCTACTATTCTACGGAGACTTTGCTTCATTGGCGTCTTAAAAATCAATAAACCCTGTAATACGAGTACT
This sequence comes from Carcina quercana, assembly GCA_910589575.2. NCBI lineage: Eukaryota > Metazoa > Arthropoda > Insecta > Lepidoptera > Depressariidae > Carcina > Carcina quercana. The sequence goes on from OU342436.1 coordinate 6,236,938, forward strand.
CACAAGTAATTACCATGTAAGTACATACATATGAGTACTTATCATAATCGCTACTAAAACTTGTTCTAACCGCTATTAAGTAACACTTGTAAAAAGCCGTCAGTAATAAAAATTTAAAGACTGAGGTTATAAACAGGATAAAGAGTACCTAATTTAGTAACGAGCTGATTAAAATATTTCGCAAACCTGTTTATACCTTTTTTGTATTTTTACTTTTTCATGAAGAGATCCTTATCTGAATTGTACTTATTCTGAGACAATACCTTTTCTGTAAAACGCACGTAGCGTTCGATTTGTAAACGAAATTGGGAAATAAAATGTAGTTTTATTTTTCGTTTTATTATTTCTGTAACACTTTAACGCGAGGCGGTCTCGATAACCACAACGGTTCGAATTTAAATGACTTCGAATCTGAATAGGGCTCTTATAAAATATGTAAGTCATAATAGCTTTTTTTTCGGTCCAGTTTTAAGGATGCCGACCATCCATTATTTTAAGTAGAAAGGTAATCTACTTTCTGATCTTTTCTGATTTAAAATCCATGACTTACCTACAAATAGGATCAGAGTTAATGGACAAAATAGAGGGTATAATTTCGAATTTATTATTAAATAGGACATTGATAAAAATTGAAGCAAAATAATGTGGAGTATATGCAAAGTTTTGTATAAATTTCTGCAATTTTTTGGGCAGCCGTAAATAAAAATTGAATAGGACAAGGTAGGTATAATAAAATATGTATAATGTAATACATTACTGATTATAAGTTTCTAACTTAGAAACTTAAATATGTATAAGTACTCCAGAGGCTACTACGTAATTAAACTAAACCCCCAAGGTGAAACCTCTCGTTGGTTTTATTAGTGGCATTTCAATAAAACAGTATCAAGTCTAGCCGACTTTAAGTGCTCTATGACATCAGATTTGAAGGCAAGGATACCTTTAATAGGTTGATATTTTTTCAATGTACCCAACCGTATTGGAAACTCGACAAAATCCGAGTTTAAATTGTTCATTTTACGATTATTGTATACTTCGACCGCAGGTATGTTTCCAATAGGAGTTTGCGACTTCGTGCACACGCAAAGTAAGAACTAGCTGGGTATCACGCCAAAATATACTCTATTCGTTGAACGTTACAAATTGAAATTATACGATGATAATGAGAAGTAAATACTGAGGTACATTTGTACATAACCCCAGGATTACTCGACACAATAATTTTAAGAGTCATAACTATTTACTTAACGTATACTCGGAAGTAAGTAAATAAAGTTTTATACTTATAGCTCGCCGCCAGTGTAAGTACCCAGCAAGGGAAGGAACGGGCAGGAAGCAATGGCGGCAGTAAAACCAGTAAATGTATGATGGCATGTATTTGGAAGAATATTCCATAAACCTTGATTGTGGTACCTACTTGTTTATTGCAGGAAGTGGAGTTCTATACAAGCTATGTCGAATATTGGATTATGGACGGTAAACTTGCATTGTTCCAGACTGTACCTCTCGGTCCTTACGTTGTTGGAAATTTAGGATGTTGCTCCTACACCCAGTGATGTATCTAAAATGAATCAAGTTTCATATAGAACCTGGTTTCAATCTCTATTGTTACAATGAATAAAACACATCATTTTATGAAGTTCTAAAAAAATACGAAATCCAAACTTAAACCTAACAAATTTAATATAGCTCGTCTAACTAATTCATAAAAAGAAAATTGACGAACGGTGTCTATAGGTACTGCATCAAATCTATCACTTAAATAAAACATGGCCGTTAGCACTCATATCCGAGAGGATTCTAAAGTCATCTCGTTCATCGAATTGGCGGTAGTGAATAAATAATATGAAGGGAGAAAGACAGGTATGCATATAGTCAAAAAATATTTGGGGGGAAACAGCTTGTTTCCGACTTCCGGCACGCGTCGTAAAATGGAATTGTGTTCTTTGACTCTATTGAATCCATTGAAACCATCACAATATTCTTATGTATTTGCATATTAATAAAAATAAAAATTAACAAGCCGTTTTAGATGCACTGAACCACCACAACTACTATAGCTTCCAATATAGATTGGGCACCAATTATTCTGCCGACACAATGACTCCTGACCGATTCGATGTTGCCATAAGCAATCGATTTCATCATTCGTAAGATAAAAAATCGATTTACTTGACTAGAAGTGTCTATCGGCTGGTACAAAATCGATTTTATGGCCGATTGACTACTATTGTGGAGTTCATACGGTTTTTAGAGTTCCTTATTAGAATAGGAACATCAATGAAAGGGGGAATCTATTTTATTTTAAAAAAAACTCTAAGCTGTTACGACAAAGCTCTAAGGGGATGATTATGGTAAGTGGGAGGATTTCAATTACTTTTATAGCTTGTTATGACATTCAAAGGGATTTAGGGTGGCAGGTTGAATGAATGTAATTAAAATAGTTATTTATGAAGTTGGACCAAGGGTTTTTACAGTGTATTGCACTGACCTCTAGATGGACCTACCTCTAGTTTTATATTTGATTATTTTTGTATTGTTATTGAGTGTCTATTATAATAACACCATACCTACACGATTAATTGATGAACAAATGTGCAATCTGAATGTAAATGGTAATATGGCTCATATGGTTAAGTTATTTATAGGTAAGGATTAGAAATTAATACAATTAATATTTCAATTCATAAGTAAATAAAAATAACTTAATAACAAAAATATTTCGTAAAATATTTTTTAATAATTTCCCTTTTTTCATAAATTACAGCTTTGCTTTTAAATGTATAGTAAGTAGTTAGCACGTGTCCTCTAATCTAACATGATGGTAAATGACGATAAAGCATTTTGTTAAAAAAGCATGCTCAGCCAGAAGCGACAATAAAGGTGCTTGCAGTAGTGTTGCTACTACTAGAGTACCAATAGGTACGCCCTCTGGAATTCAAACCCGGGACCTCCTAATTGTGAGTCCAAGCGACGGAGGCAGTTAGCTACCTTAAAATGTCGAATTTGAGAAATAGAAATTAAAAAACCAAAACCCGAAAACCCAAAAATGTAAGCCATGAAGCCTTGAAAAGTTGATCCCATCAAGTAATAAACTCACTAGTTGATATGAGAGACTATCATACCCCAGCAGCGACACTGCGAGCATCGCCGCCCGCGCCGCTCGCCCCGCCCGCGCCGCGTCTATGCAATAGGAAGACCATTTTTATGTTGACAGGTTGTTAGCGGCTTGCGTTCAATGTTACTTGCCCTTATCACGCTATCTCGCTCATTTACATACGTACACTACACAAGGTACCAGAACTGGTGTCAGAACATACATACAAATATTTTTAGGGCTCCGTACCTCTAAAGGAAAAAAGGAACCCTTTTAAAATCACTTTGTTGTCCGTCTGTCTGTCTGTCAAGACTATTTTCACAGCAAGGCGTGGAGATATCAAGTTGGAATTAATATCGAATAAGTCTGCCGTTCCTTGCGTCTGTGAAAAAAATCAAACATATAGGTCAGCAATAAGGTATAGCTGTATTTTAGACTATTCCTATACAGAATGCAAAGAAATCAAATCCTATAGGGTACTTCCCGTTGACCTATAATCCTAAAATTTTGCAAGAAGTTTTTGTTGAAAATCAGGACCTTTTAATTATAACACAATAAAAATAGCTTTTTAATGTTTACAAACATAAGTTTGTAGTTGAAAGCCATACATTGGGTATGTAATTAGCTGCAAAGTAAAGTTGTTTTTTTCAATCAGAATTACATTTTCAGTAGAGAATTGTTGGGCGCATATTACCGTACTTATTATTTATGATTTTCAGTATGTTAATTATGCCTAAAATATTCTGTACGGGACCCTGGGTGCTTAAGTTCAACTCGCACTTGACCTTTTTTTTCTCATAAATTAATGGTTTAGCACTATCTTTTATTTTTCTCATCTAGGATGTTAAAAATAAATACATTCATTTACATTTAGCAATAACAACAGATGGGCGTTATGATACCCGCTTTATTATTATTATTTAATTCCCACGGGCTCTCACTCAGCCTTGATCTCACCTGATGTGGGTGACAATAAGACCATATGACAAAGTCAAGTTACTATTAGAATAACATAACACGATAATTGTTACATTACATTTAGGGAGGTAACTAAAGATACAATTTATATTTAAATATATTTTAAAATACAATCTTCCATTAATATTACCATGTATTCGTATCTTCCCGTGGGTTATGTTATGTAAATGGCTATTGATGAAAATCTGACAGCAGCAGCAAAAGCCTTGACTAGTTCAAAAGTTGTTAATAAAAACCACATCGATTTGACACTAGTTTTGTTACCGGCTACGATGGCCCTGGCGACGTACCTACTCCTGGATATAGGTACTTGTATGTAACACAGTTTATAGCGACTCATAAAGTGATCCTTAATTATTGAGTGGCCTCTATCTAATCTACAAATCTTCCGCGTTGCGTTGATGAGTTCGTTCAGGTTGTACATACTGTAAATACGTAAGATTGTACTAAATAATATGAACGAGTTTACATTTACCAAACCAAATGCTTTATAATCACGTCACCAGAGCATTCTTAACAAATGTATGGAACAAATTTGGTGACTTCGTTTTTAGTTGAAATTCCTAGGCATACAGTAAATATTGTTTGCATAGGTGAAACAAAACGAGCCGTAGGCGCCTAAACCTGCAAAGTTAGTAGAGATTTGAAATACGAACAAATAATAAATATAGATTGAAACTATTTTATTTTAACTGACACTGGTGACAACTATAATATTGTTAGTAAGTGGTGTAAGTTATACTTAGGTGTAAAGTATGACAAACAACTGTCTAAAAAGACGGCACAGCCAGATAGAGCCTCAGCTTTATAAACTGATCTTTTACAAATAATATCGATTCCTTCAACGGGACTTCAGTCTTAATAGTTAGGGAGTTAAAAAATATTACATTACTTTCGGTTAGACGTGTGAACCATAATACAACCTAAGAATTCCTTGCACGACACGGAATCATTGCGCGGCCGTGCGTGTCTTATTGGAATGTGTTTAAATTTAGCCAATGCTACAAGAATACTCCCTAAAAACACGTGGATTCGAAAAACAGCTGACGTAGTGTCATTGAAACTAAAGCTAGATTATACCACCATCTATCCTAGAATAGATGAACTACGGAAAAAACAGCGCCATCTCTGCAACTCTCCTTGCAACAATTGCAACATGCACGCACACATACAAACAATTATTTCCGGACTGCTCACTCGTGGGCGCCACGAGCGAGATAAGAGCATCGCCCAAGACGTCTCCCAAATTAGAATTTAAATGACCTTTCGTTGCTGATTGGTCAATTTAAAAGGAAGAAAACTAGTTTTTGCTGAATGCACCAATGAGAGGGGAGAAGGCGTGTGCAAAACGAGCGGCCATGCTATTTTAGGCGGGGTCTGGGATAAGATCCTCCTTTATATTCCTTACGTACGCAACTCATTTGAGTTATGGATCATGGCGTAACACTACGTGTATTTATAAGAAAACTGCTGAATTTCGCTTTCTTTCTAATATATCTTGCAGAAAGATATATGTTAGGTGGGTACGTGTTCTTTGATTGTAATAGAGGTATAAATAGTCGAGATATAGGCATAAATATTCAGCAAGCTGTCAACGGGGACGTCTGAATAAATTATTTCTATTTTTGATGTTCTACGCGAGTGTTTCAGGGCGTAGGTACATGGGCTCATAAAGTTATTTATACGTGATCGTAGGTATTCTGGGGAGATATAACAGCCAACATTTTGCGGTTATAGGTTTTTATAATTCTAAATTTAAAGAATTTTTTAGCCGTGTGAGTTTAAATAATGCTGTCACATGACTTCCCATGAGTCCCATTAGGTGACTCCAGAAACATTCCACGAGAAGGGCAGCAGCTCTGCGTCACTCTGATTACCACCGTTTTTATTCAGCAATCACTAATATGCTGTATACTAGACAGCGTAGTGTTTACGGCAAATCACGTTAAAAAACGTGAAATGATGCGATTGAAATATTACAATCGAAGCAATCTAATGTCAAGATATGTAATGATATTTTGATAAAAGAAATAAAAGGTAACATGTTTTTTTAAACATGTCAATATTGAAGACTATAGTATTGATAATGATTAACGAAACATGAAATGTCCAGAGGAACACAAACAAGGAACACCAGAACGGACAATAGTCATGAATCGTAAACACGCTGCCGCATCGCGTGTCTGTCTACGTAGGTATAACAATCACAGCACTTAATCCGGCAAAATAAAATAAGGGCAGACACAGCTGAGAATGAATGAATGTTTGGGCAAGCGGATATTGTTAGTACCTACACACAAACGCAATACGAATATACGGCCGATTTGAAACATATATTATGATTAGGAAATGCATTTGCAACTATAGGTAGGTATAAGAACAATTAATAAGTAAGATACATTATAATCTATATATGCTATAAAAATATTACATGGAATTAATTTCTGGGATTCGTACACATTGAATAAACAAATTTATATGAAACATTGAAACTATTTATGTAGACCGAATTGCAGCCAAAATGCATGTTGGGATTTCGCTTGCCACACGACTGCCATCGGTCATCAAATAAAAATCAAGAACTAAACATCAAAGCAGAGACATTAAGAGTGTGTCGGGTCCACACGGGGGCAGGCACTCAATCCACTCGTAAACCATCGTAAACTGGAAGCTCCTGAATGAAACATCGACCCATAATTGGCACATTAAAACGTCGGCCATTGACGAAATTTTATTGACACATAGTAGTAGGCAGGATAACATACAACAGGTGACCGTAGTTTTTTACGGCTCGCCGTAAACCCCGCGCCCGTCGAAATCGTAAAACTGTAAGGAGTTTTAAATTGGTACTAATAGAGCATTATTGTTGTCTCAATGACGTGTTTAGTTTTATGTGATTTTATGAGGGCAGGGATTTGCTTGGTCGAACGAATTGCAAGGTGTCGTGATGTTGGAAAGTGTAAGATTGTATTGGAGTGAAGTGAAGGCAAAACTGAGCAAACATGGAGCTGAATATACGAGTATAGTTAGTTAATGGGATTCAAATGTAAGCAGTAGGTTTCATTGTGGATTTTTTTTGTACATAGTTATCAAACACTTTGATCTTATCTGATGAAAAGTGGCGATCATGCTGTGTAATGGAAGCGTACTGTTCAGCCTAATCATAGAACATCGAATTTAAAGATGGACTTTCATATGCGTTTAGCGCTTAGAAATCAGTGGTAAAAGGTTCGTGACAAACTCTTAAAAATGGTATACTTATGTTAAAAATACACTATATACCATACTATTATATATATTTATGTAAAAACTTTCTTTGATAAACGGAGGTTAAGTAATAGGAGCCCCAAACGATTTTTATTCCAAACCATTTAGTCCAGCTCTAGAAACACCACGAAGGTCTTTTACTCCACTATTCTGGCGATTACAGGTTCAGATAGCTGCTCGGTTCAGATCAGCGATGGAAAATAAAGATACTTATATATTTTAAGATATTCTTATATAATAAGGAATAATAAATACAGTTAGTAATCAATTAAATATACAACAACACGTATCCGGTGGTGTAGATACCGTGTTACCAAAATTATGACTGGATCACAGTAAAAAAATAACGCAGAAGATACACATTCTTGAGGTAAATTTCAGACTGATTACATTCATTCCATTTAACCAGCATCTAGATATACCCGGCGGAACGGTGCCACGAAAAGGTCGAACGCATTATAATGCCCCAGAGTGTTGCCGCCTGAGGCTAAGTGGCTAGACCCTTATCTTATTATCTTTCCGCTGACACGTTCCGGAGGCCGATTCTATTCGGGCGAAATCATAAGTGGCTCCGAATATCGTATGCGGACCGCGGGAGAAACGATCTGATACGAGCGGGGAAAGTTTCCTTTCCTTTTTCATGAATAGCTGATAGTCGATACCAATAATAAGGTAGACGTGTATATCATATCAATAAAAACCTTACACTTATAGATATCTTCAGATTTTCGGTTAATAAATTTAAGGATGAGTTAAGAAAAAGTTTATTTATATAAATTTGTTATCTCATTGTTTAAGTTTAGTTTGTAATCTTCAATTCAATTCAATATAACTTTATTGTACACCAAAGCTTAAGTTAAAAATAAAATAAAAATAAATAAAAAATGTACAAAAGACGGTCTTATCGCTGACAGCGATCTCTACCAGACAACCTTTGGGTAGAGGAAATAAGTAACAATATTTGGGTGGAGGTGTGACAGATATTGATAGATTATAATTAAATACTTGAATAAACACATATGTATACTTATATTAATAATATATAATATTAAATAATAATAATAATAAATACAGACAAATTAAATATACGTTATTTTATGGATACAATACATACTAGTACATAGGATTACTACATAGGATTAATTATTGAGAAAATGCGACTTAAGTTGGAATTTGAATGTGGCCATAGATTTGGCTTGCCTGATAGCCTCGGGAAGGGAGTTCCACAATCTAACGCTTCGCGCAGTGAAGGAGTCAGAGTAGAAGCTGGTGCGGTGGGAAGGGATGTCAAGTGTGAGCGTTTCTGAGGAGCGGAGGACACGATTAAGACTAGACGAGTGAAAGCTGAAGCGTTCTTTGAGATATGAAGGGGTACAGGGATTAAAGAGGACGGAATAGAGAAGGGAGAGGATGTGTAAGTCCCTACGGCGACGGACTGGGAGCCACTTGAGTTGAGTCCGGTATTCTGATACGTGATCAAATTTACGTAAACCGAATATAAAGCGAATACAGTAATTTTGAAGGCGCTCTAACTTACTCAGCAGCTCCTCAGTCAAATCAAGGTAGGAGACATCTGCATAATCTAAAATGGACAGAAGAAGAGTTTGTGCAAGTAAAACTTTGGTGCTGGTAGGGAGTAAGTTACCTAATCGCCGAAGCGATTTACCGGCGAAAAATATTTTCCTGCTGACTTCAGCAACCTGCGACTTCCAGGAAAGAGTGCTATCAAAAAGAACACCTAGATTTTTTATCGTATTGCTGTACGGTATTTTGACTCCATTAAAGGTAATCAGTGGCAGTTGGTCTAAGTCGAGTCTGGATATGTACCAAGGGCTTCCAATAATTATCACTTGCGATTTAGTAGGGTTGACTTTAAGTCCGTAAGAGTTACTCCAGGCAGCGATAAGGTTCAGGTTCACATTAACCAGTTCAACCGCATGTGATATATTTTGTAGACTTGATTGTGTATAAATTTGTAAATCATCGGCATATAGATGAAAAGAAGTGGATAGATTTAAAGTTATTGAGTTTATAAAGATTGCAAATAAGAGAGGAGAGAGCACACCCCCTTGTGGTACGCCGGCAGAAGTTTTGCACCATGTAGAAAAGGTGTCGTCAATACGTACACGTTGCCGACGTCCAAACAAGTAGCTTTGGAACCAATCGATCGCGGTAGGGGATATATTTAGAGATCGCAGCATTCCTAGTAAAATATCGTGATCGACTGTATTAAATGCGTTGCTAAAGTCAAGAAGAGAAAGAATTGTAAGCTGCTGCTTTTCCATGCCAAGGCGAATGTCATCTGTAATCTTAAGAAGTGCAGTCGTCGTGCTATGACCCGGGCGGAATCCAGATTGAAAAGGACTTAAGAGGCAATTGATGTTAAGGAATTGACTGAGCTGTTGATGAACTAAACGCTCAAGGACTTTCGAAAGGAAGGATAGGATGGATATAGGACGGTATTCGGAGAAAGAGGATGGATTAGCTTTCTTTGGTAATGGAATGACTTGAGCTTCTTTCCATAACTTTGGAATCTTGTTCAATAGCAAGTCTCAGCTTATACATTATAGTTTTAGTTTATGTCGTTTATTGAAACTCGAGGTATTTTTACTAAAAATATGTGTTTTCTTAAGATGACTGTTTAATTAGATAAATAAAATAAATTAATTTCTATTTTGTGCTCATATATCTGTCTGCAGTACCTACTTTGTAGATGCTTCAAAGAAAGAACCTCTGTACAGCAGAAGTCTGTACCTGTGTACCACTAAAGTCATACTGTGATCACCAAGAGAAACCTACCCGATAAGCGTAGATTATAATATGACCAATACCTAAATTCTTCATGAAAAGCGATAAAAAACATCCATTAATATTAAAGTTTTTTTCTTTTGACCCTTATCTCTCCATTAGTCTTTCCACACTCGTAAGTTACCTCTATAATACAAAATGTTTTGTTTTATGTCTACGAAGTATTACTTTTGTTTGTATAGGTATAGTTTGTAACAACTGGTACTGTACGTAAAAAGTCACACTTTTTGTCTTATCGTCCTTAGTGTGATTACCTAAAAACCTTAAAGGAAGGAAGCTTCTTGATTTAGGAATTTCCTTGTAAAATTCTTAAGCGAAGTATCAAGGCACAATTTACGAAGAAGGCAGGTATTTAAATATAGGTGTTTATGGTTTTACATTTAAAATCTTGTTATTTTAAGTGAAGTAGTTTGATCACAGTAATGGGGTTTCGCTCCTTAAAAATTAAAATCAGTAATTAGTATCTACCTGGTGCGCACGTTTCTTTCAACCGCATCCTTTTGGCATCTGTAACAAGACGAAAGTATTTTAGTTTGAGTGCAGATAACAAGATCAAAGTGTGTTCAATATGAAGGCAAATTACGATGTAATGATAATGTATATCAACGATATACTTACACAGATGGTTGCGCACTTCAAAATAAGCATTTATCTGATATCTTTTATAGAGACAGGAAATAAGATATCTATATCGCATTATGTAACAATGTAAATATAATTTATAAAGTAATACCTAGTTACTTGTAGAATGGTACACTTTTTTGTAAGATCCTGTTGGTTGAGACAAAAACGAAACAAACAAAAGGCATTGAAAAAGAAACAGTTTTTTTGAATTCCAACTTTAAAATCCTCTGGCACGCACAAAAACGTTTATCTCGTCCCTCTTTTTAAACTCATTACAAGTTCTTGCCCCCTGTACAAACAAGGGCAATTTGAATTCAGAAACCTTGAAGAAATTAGTTAAGCGAAATGTATTCCAATTCATACTTACATCTCGCGATCCGATCAAAGAACAAACATTTATTTTTCGGTCCACTTATATTATTATACTCAATTCGCGTCAGTGTTTAACATTGTCAACGTAATATTCTTGTGATGTTTGGATGCGGACCAACTATAATTTTGTCTCGGGAATGAAGCCGCGGCGCTTCTTTTCTTGTCTTATTCATTATCGTCGAGATAAAAATACCCATTATCTGTTGAAACATTAATTGGTCTTCAATTATTGTTTTGAAGATACAATGTGGTGACGCGTAGTTTATTAAAATTAATGTAATTGTTTTAGTATTCTACTAGATTGTAAAGCACACTGTATTTATATAATTTGTTTGAAATAATATTGGTTTAATTACGGTAGCATGAGCATATAATTTTATTTCACTGTGTTCTACTATATATGTATAAAGTGTTATATTCTCGAAAAATTCGTTAAAAATGATGGTTTGTTTCTTGATGAGAGAAAATTATTTTTACTCTACAATTTATTCAAATTTTACAATGTTATCAGTTATAAAGTGACCTTAGTTTACTTTAGTAATGATGTTATAATTTCATTTAAATTTATCTATATCTATTCTATATCTACATATCAGTTAATATTATTTAAAGAAAACATCGCTAAATATGTAAGTATAAATTACTAAAAACACGCCGTACGTTGTTGTAAATTGTCAAGTGGATCTTAAAGTACGAGTAATGGATATCACAATTGAGAATTCAGATAGTCAGAATTTCATTGAGAAACGTGCCATTGCAAGTTGTCATGCAGTGGGGCCGCGGGCGGGGCGGGACGGGTTGGGCGGGGGCACCTCGTCACCTGGCCGATCAGTCACCAGCGGCATCGCCGCGCCCCGTAAAACCCGTCTGCCTCTAGTCTACGGCTTTTACGACCCGACCGAACTCTGATAAAAATAACCGTCTCGTATAAAACTGCGTGCACACGCTATTATTACAAATGATACACACTTTACGACGAGTGAATATTTACGTTTATATTTCAAACGTTTATAGCATGTTGTGCAACTTAATAGCGCTCTTGAACTTGCGGGCTAGTGACACCGTTTGATACGAATCGCGTTTTATTGTTCTGCTCAATGGACGGACGAATTTTACGATCGCGTCGTAATCTGTGACGCGGTTCATGTAACGTCCGACGTATACTACGATCTGACTCATGACTTGTTTAAATGCAAGCGATTACTTTCCGTTTCTACGAGTACGCCTCTAGAATGCTAGCACGATACAACTACGTAAGTACTATAGCGCCGCGTCGAACTGTCCGAGGCGTGAACTTAACGAGAACATTTCAACGCTTAACGGTATATTTGCGCTCGCGGGGTCGTGAAATTTTCGTTTCATCCGCCAGAAAAATGAAAAGGTCCAGCCGATGGGATCCTTCCCGCCATATTTATCTCCCTTTAATAACATTGTTCCCTTAGGTGTCTTCGTACCGCATCGGAGAACGGATCGTGCCACGAACGCTACCTTCCCCACGGAAAGTAGAATTTGCATTATATTGCTTTCGTATTTCTCGAGGTAACCTTTTCTGGGGACACAAATAATAGGTCGAATGCATCTGGGGTCCGCATTAAGGGACATCTTTTTATTCGCCTCGAGCTTTGGTAAATATTTTTGTTATTATGTTATACGCCTCCCTCGAGCAGGGGACGCGTGTTTTCCGAAGGGTTAGAAATATCCGATAGAAAATTGGGCAAAATAACCTATCTAATATTGATGGTGAAACTTCCATACCTTTACTTCATTTTACTTATTCACGGCAATATTTCGTATCTATTTACGTGACTACAACATTTTTAGGGAAACACTTCAGCTTTTTGTTAAGCGAAGTCGCAGCGATACGAATTGATTTGAGTGGGAAAGTTTCCAGAGTAAGCTGTGCCAATCGTCGTGGACCAGTCCTGGTGGGTTTGCAGCCAAATCGTCAAGCTGAATTTGTGCCAAAATAATTTGAAACAGAGTCACCCCGCGCGCCTTTGCCCCTTAACTAGTTTCTGATACCCTGTTAAATTAGGTGTCATAATTACATTTTTTTTAATTTTACGTAAAGTTTTATGTTACGATATTGTTCATATTATTGAAATAATCTTATTATTATTTTTATCTACTCCCATGATATGAATCCTCTATAAAAAGTTCTGAAATCTGAATAAGAGCTCTACGTAAATTCATAGTAAGTTTAATTGTTCAGCATATAATACAAACAAACTATGTATAAGTATGTAATAATAGAATTATTTATTGTAATAATTTTTGCATTAGTAATATCGAACAAAAATTGCGGAATACAGCCAAGTGTGTAATGAGCAGAGCTCACGAGTTTCATACGACGTTTTTCAACACATTTGCGAGGAAAAAACAATAAAAAATCAGGTTACTTTAATTTTTCATATCAACACCATGTTTGAACTTTTTTAACATGGGATACATGCACCACATGCATCATGTCTTGGCTTGGCTTGGCATCATCATGGCTTGAATGTATTGGCTAGTTCAGAGAAATACGACAAAACACACTTTCAGAAAATAACTTGGTTTGGTTTCTTGCTCCTCCCTTGTAGGAAACTATCGTAGGGAGACAAGTAGGACTTATCTCTACATTTAGCGGGGATAAGGCTATCGTTTGCATTTTGTGCTTCACTTAGTATTTCTGGCGTGGTTAACTTTATCAATTGTTCATCTTCTGCATTTTAACTTGATATTTTTAAAATAATATATCACACAGTTGTCACACAGTAACAAATACGATAAACACAAAATCAAAGAGTATTTAATATATTTATACTAGACAGAATCTAGGACAGAATATGAAAAATTATGTCGCGCAAGTTTTTTTTCGCGCTCCGAACACAAGGTGCCACATACAACCTTCTTCAAAATTATAATTTTAAGTGATAAAATGCAAATAATTTAATACTTTTTATAAAATTATTGTGAATTATGATTAATTTGAAATAATAAAAGTTTGTTTGACTTAATTAAGGATATACCAGCACATTTATTTCCTCCACAAAATGTATACGTATGGATTTTTAGCGGGTTAGCTACTCTTTGTTGTTAAAAAACACGATCTTTTTGTATCGAAACTTTTTTAACAACAAAGAAACTCAACCAATTATATAAGAAAACACTATAACTCACTATAGTTACAGTTTGATTACAGATGTCATTATGTGCCTAAATGCGGTGAAATTACAGCCACTTTCTGAGCAAGTGTGTTAAAAAAACTTTAATCAAATCGATGTAAGTTACATGTAGTACCAAAGACACTTTAAATTAGCATATATGTATAGGTGCATATTTTAAATGGAATATTCATAAATAATCTGCCTAGCTAGGCTACCATCTACCTTACAGTTTCAAAGTTAACCGAAGAACAATAAAATATCAATTTAATATCCTTTTTAAATGTGTTCTCGAAAATATCGACGAATTTACATAAACGAATTCTTAATCAACCGACAAGTCCTCTCTCAATACATAAATGCAGTCTCAACACCGTTTTTACATTACCTACCTACCGAAAACCTTTTAAATTGTTGAATAAAATCATCGAAATTATGTGACAGACCATCTTATGGCCCTACTTTCCAGCTCTTTTAGCTCGCAAATGGTAATGGTGTGTATAAAATTTCACATAATATAATATGTATACGCGCGTTATTTTTCTTGTTTGTTTCGTACTTCTCCAGTACGTTGTTATCTTTATAAGATGGGGCGACGAGATTGCATGGCGTACAGTGTGCACAAACACAGTAACAGGTACCCAATATACATTTGGACGGGGTAGCGACCGCAAAAAAATATTATCAAAAATATTATCTCATTTTATATAATGATAGAATATTTTTAAACAGAACTCACCAAGGTGTCAAAATTTTGAGTTTAATTGCCTATTTAGCTTGAAATAGCAACGCGTGAATAATATTAATAAAATTAATAATGTAACCAGTTAATTGCGTGTGATAAGTATTATGTAAATGTTAGCTTTGTTGGAATAATAACGATAACAAGGTGAAGGCGAAGACTCTACACAAGTAATTCGTATTATATAATTGGCATAGCGTGAGGTCAAAGTCCACCAGCAAGAAGATATAACAGCTTGCGATGTAACTTTGTAAACATTATATTATATAGATACTATAATATATCATATAACTGCCTCTGATTACGCGTATTCACAAAACAAATTATTATTACATACACGCGTACTATGCGATTTTCGATCGTTAGTGTCACTTTACGAATACTCGTACCCAAAGATATATTTGTAAAAATTCTCGTAAAATTGTTTTTTTTTTTACTTAAGGCCAGGTACGACTCAGAAATATCCAACCGTAAGCCACATACCTATGCAAGACAGTGATTGCACTTCATCCGCTCTCACTTCGGAAGTATTAAAAAAATATATTATTAATATAATGTAAAGAGATTTACGTTTACATTTTATATTAATTTGTATAGTGATGTGACGCAAAAAGTATTTTAGAAGATGTGATTTGAAACATTAAAGTTATCGAGAAAATTTACACCAATCTTGTTTTCATTCTAAAGTTTACTCGATGAAACCCTCTAACTTTCATTGCGCAAATTTCATACGTGTAGCTTCCATAAACGATGATAAAACACGGAGCAAAGTTACTCGTATCTCATCTTAATTTATTTGTTGTTCTGTTCGAATAGTCACATCATTTCCCTGGTTTATTCATAGGATGAAACTAGAAAATTTTAATGACTCTTTAAAAAGTGTGATAGTAAAAGTTTCTTTTCTCTCTTTCGGATATTTTTAAAACTGTAATCAGGTTTTCTTTGTTACATTTTATAGATTTACATGGACCTATACTTTACCAGTTTTTAACAGTTGCCAGCTGTAAGGCCATAAAAATTTGAACGGTGGCAGATTTAAATAGCGAATTGGACATAGGAAAACGCCCTCCCTTAGTACCAACCAAACTGATACCGCGTCGAGAATCGAACACGCACACTTCAAGTCACTTTTCCATTGTGTAAATATACAAGGTTGTAACTTTTCGAATGAAATCAATTTATTTGTGCAACATAGGTATTACATAGATCTTACCTATTAATATGAAACACCAGTCGTTATGTTGAGCCTTGTGACGTACAAATATTCACATATAGTATTGTCAGTAATGACTAATATAAAATAATCGAAGAATAATAATTCAAATGATAAGATAATATGATTCGAGCTTATATTTCATTCATAGTATAACTTCTTTCAGTTACACTTCTTCATGGTACAGTATGGTGATTGGTTCCGAGCCGCTTACATCTTTTGTTCCATTATATTATTCGTTTCTTTCTCTTTTTGGGAACCAGCTCTCCCACATCTACTACTTATATTACTTGTTTTTAAATAATATGTAACTAGATATATGATGTTGTGGAGAGAGAAAATAAAAATCTATTTATTATTATTTTGCAATTAAATAACAGTATTTCAGTATAATAAAATTGAGTACTTATTATTTGAAAAAATAACTTGTTACTCTGTCGCTACAAAAGGAAAGCAACGTTGCAGGAAATGCAACTCGTCACCACATCGGAATGGATGCTCCATTTGTATGCTTTGAAATCAGCCAAGTCGCGCGAATAGGGAGCCCGCACCCGTGGGACAGAAAGCTTTTTCCTATAATGAGTAGGTGGGCCAGGATCACATAATAAGCCCGGTAATGGGGGGTCGATGGGTGCTCCCAACTTCTTGCAACCTTTTAAGCTGGAGAATAAATGGGCGAAAGTACTTTTACCTTAGCTGTTTCTCGTAAAAGAAATTTACTGAATCTTCAGGTAAATGCCTCTTACTTAATCATCTTTAGTGTTTGTATTTTTACGCACAATGGTTTAGAGCTTGTATTTTGAACTTACTGTTGTTTACTCATAAAAAGGCGTAGGCAGTTAACCACGCTCACCCAGAAGACCGATTTAATAGGACACGGTTATGTAAACACAAAGAATCAACTAACTAGAAATCGATGTTTTATGTGTAATGTTTGATTATTTACATTCACATAAAAGCAAAATAGTTAAGTAGTCACATTTTGTCCCAAGTTCAAACTTCAAGCAAAAATTGTGACTTGCCTTGAAAATAAACGATGTTTTCTACAAACTAAAAGTTATTGCAATAAAGATGTATTTGTGGAACACGTTAAAGAAGAGCAAAATGGAGTTAATAAACATAACTTTTTAGTTGTGATGAATTGACGATGTGTCGCAAATCCAATTTGTATGAAAAAATTCCTTCATAAATTATTTAAACAAAACACGCTAATTAACAGTGTTGAAAACAATAACTATAGGTGCACTGATAGATAATGTCAGTTCACGTTGATTTATACACGTGTGTAACCCACATTTGCCACCCACATCATTCGTACGTTCCATTTGCGTTCTCATAACACGCCGCGAAATGAAAACTGTCAAGCAAAAATATTCCAAACACTAATTGCTATTATTTATTAACACTGAAATCGCTTCGTCGTCGCACGAGGGGTTTAAAAACTGCTTTTTGCATTCATAACTCATCCAGATTTTGTTAAAAAATTCAAAACCGGATGAGTAGAAAATTATGGATATAATTAATAATATCCAATTAAAAATCATTGGCAGGGAGTAGGTTGTTCAAAGGTTTAATCTCGCATCGGGTCATAAATAATATTAACCTAAAAAAAACAAGGCGGGAGATGGCGGACTCATCGGTCACACTTTAAAATATCAAAGCGTGCTTGTTAGACGCTGGGCTGAAACAATGAAGCTTTCAGTGTGGAAATAGACTAACAAGCTACCTTGTTAATACTAGTTCTATATTAAAACGTAGTTACGTTGGCCGTTGGCCAGGCGCCAGTTCGATCTGAAAAGATCCACTTCAGAGACTGAAGACTTTTGACAAAACGTTACAAATTTTTTGTTATGTTTATAAAAACCCAATATATTGTTCATTTACATTTACAGATTTATTTAAACTCAAGCTCGTTAACATATGTTAAGTAAAAAGCTTATAAGTATAATGGTTATTAATATAATACACAAATTAATCATATATTGTTTTACACGTTTTAGAAATTCTTTTTAATCATGTTTATGTATTTAATAAACAATGCTAAGTTGCCTACTTAGGAGATAATACATATAATTAGCTAAATATAAATTCATATAGATCAATATAAGTATTTAAACTTTTAGCGAAGGGATAATTATGAGGTTCTAAGTTTAAGCAGTAACCCTAAACACATGCGAGTAAATATTAACTATGGACCGACTCTATATACTCAGAATTGTTGTTTATTGGACATTAAGAAGATTTACTTGTATTTTAAAACAATAGGTAGCAATAGAATTATTTATAAATTATTTTAGCCTTCGTTCGTTAATTTTACTAAATTGACTTTACTTACTAAACAAAACAAAAATCATTGGATAGTTGATAATTCATGAAATCAAGGGACCTTAAATAGCAGTCCTGTAAATGACGTCACTAAACCACACCAGCAACGTAAATAAGTATTCAAGTCATCCAACAAACCTTTGAAACGATTTAAACGATCATTGAACTGCTTTTACTGCTACAAGTACCAATAAAGACCGGGAACCACCAAAACAAAGGCATCGATGTCACGAAATACTAATCGAAGTACAAGACATTCACATAGAAAACCCAAATCGTTCGTGTTCTCATGGGTGATATGCATGAGGGCAATCCTAATGCCGTCGTGAAGGGAATCGGCCCCAAAACAATGTTTACAGTTTGGTCACGTTGAAATAAGACAGCGAATGGATATAAGTTGCTATTAAACAGGTGGTTAGGAAACGGGAATGAAAATAAATATACTCGTAGCTCCAGATTTAAATACGGTTCGATATTATGTGTACCAAACGCTGTTCGTGGTTGCATGTTAATAAGATAACCGAAAGTAAAAATGCAGCACCGGGTGGTCATAGTTTTTGAATATATTCCCCCGTGGGATATCGTCAGTCTCATAAGAGTTGAATAAGAAATTATTTTAGAAGATTCATACGCTATGTACTTATGTGTCTACTATATTTTACTTTGATCTCTATTTAACTTGAAAAGCGCGGTGAGTATGGTAAATCCGTTCATGGAAAAACCGTCCCGTCGTAGATATCTTTTGACGAATGTTATTTGTTGATTAACCTGTTGAGCTATCTATTTTACGGTGACCAATTATGATGTGTGTGGCCATGATGGGAATTCTGACGGTAGGAAGCATATTTGAGAATATATAAGAGGCTATATAAGTGATGTATGTATTACTCGTAGCTAAAAATGTTGAACTAATTGAGTATTTTTATGATTGTGTAGTTTTTCGTTATTTCTTTTAGACATAATGTTTTAGTTGAAGTAACAGTAGATTTTTGTAAATATTTTTTGTCATGGTTTTATTGCTATAAGTAGAGATTATGGTTTTGAAATTTTAAGGCAACCCCTATAATACTACTACTTTGTGCTACAGACACAGAAAAATATTGGGCTTACGGAAGCCAAGTGAACAAATGTTTTAATTAGCAACCGTATATCGCCATTTTGAACCTTAAGCTCTTTAGTTAAACTTAAAACGCTTAAATGTTTAAAAAATGTAATCTATATTATTATACCTAAGTCAATTAAAACTAAATATTTGCTTGGTGGCTAATCTTAATTTACCGCATTGTTATCTAAGAACATCGAAAATGTACATGGAAACAGTTCTGAGAATGATAATTATCTTAATTAAGATTAAATCATGAATAATTCATAAAATCCGTTAATGATCCTAACAAAGCCAAAAGAATGTAACTTAACATAAATAGGCGATCTAACAATGGAGATAACAGTGACCTTTTCCAACAAACAGAAGAGCATCTAATAAACGGGATTTTTGCCAAGTCCATTTCATCAGAACCGCGCAAAGAATGTCACGAACGCATATGTCAATATAAATGTAATATTTATACAGCAGATTGATAGGAATGTCAGATAGATATCCTTGATTGAAACAGCCTTGGAGAATAACAAACAAGAGGGAGATGAAAACAATAGGATCTTGATTTTCTTCCATGTTTTCCTCTACGTTCCACTGCCGAATGGCATACTTACATTTATTTATTGAAGACTAGATCATGCGAAATGTTGATCTGTGAGATATTATCAGTTTGCCTTCTTCAAACATTGTTATTCAAATAAATTATAATTTTCCCGTGGGTTCTGAAATTGTTTTCATATTACGATTCTAGTGTATGGCGCATTTCATTTTTTTTCTTCATTACAAAACAAATTACAAGCCCTTTGTAGTGTAGTGTGGTGACAAACAAAAAGTGAATTTGTGCGAATGTAAGAGAACATGAAACACAATGTAACTTTCCCTTAACGTTATTCCTCTCCTAATACTTCCATACTAAATTTCTGTTGCCATAATCTTTTATAATAGAATAGCTGGCTTTGATAAATAATTACCTAAAAATAGGAGACGGAGTTATAGTGTCGCGAAATAAATATCATTAATTTACAACTCTATAGTTAGCTACAATAGCAGTTACGCAGCTAATGGTTCATAGATTACGCTTTGAAGAATAATCGAAGAAGAAAAAATGAAAATTGTGATTCATTGTGAAGTTGTATGTTAAAGATACTCATTTCGCGTCATCACAATCTGATGTCCTATTATTAGATAGTTACTCAACAATTCCAGCTATTATATTTAAAAAGATTATGGAAACAGAAATTTAGTATGAAACTTTGATGGAGGTGGAACGCCTTAATTGAAACTGAGAAGTGACAATAGGCAAAATTCTTAGATAAAATTATTTTGTGTTATTTTAAGTAAAAATTTAGTTACTCTTCCGCAGTCAAGGTAGATTGTAATACATTTTATACATACTTACATCAATACAGGTATTGTAAAAAATTATGGCATAGTCTGATTTAGTTAACTGATGACTTTATGACAATTGTTATCTGTGCCATGATAACTCCTTGAACAATGAATATTATGTTATCTAAAGCATGAAAATATTCCGACATTTCTCTGTGTCTATACTTACATGCCTACTATTCATTCTTGTTATCGTAAAAAGTTATTTTACTTTTAGCTCCAGTTAAAATATTCCCGGAATGACTGGCACAGATCACACTCACGATTCTAAAGAGTTTTGTTTTGTGTAAAAAGTTTCGTATTCATTAGAACAAAGGTTGCGCAATATAACTATTGTCTGTCTTTGGTATATCAAAAAACACCTCACCGCGTCCTGTGTTCCTCCCTTTTGTTGAGACTTTATAAAGAAATTGAAAGTGTATTGTTAAAGAGTCCGTTTTTACTTTTTGTCGGTGCTTTGGAGGGCAATAAAAATTTAGAGCACAAACAAAAAAGGCAGCAACCCTTCCGCGTTGCAGCAATTGTGCTCGCAAGGTAATGCATCAGTTTAAAGTTACAGGTGTAATAGTGAAGGTTGTTTCTTACTGTGATAATGTGTTCTTTTGTTTACAATACAGTCTTTAATTGCTTTCTTTTATATTATCACTGATTTATTGCTGTGGTGATCAAGCGTGGACTCCAAACAATGCAAGGTGAGCCTCAAACCTTGAAATCGTAATTTCTCTTAAATATTCTCCACGTTATCTCGTTTGTCTCAGGCTGCGAACGCCCCCGTGGGTTGTTTTCGCTCTAACAGTCAATATTCTGGATATAGTCATCATTGTCTAGCATTTGTAGAATGTATACGAAAAAGAAAACAAGCAATACGGCCGCGTACGTGCCCCGATGCCAGAAACGGAGACAATCACAGTAAACGACATGTTATTTTATACCGACGTGTACAATTTTCTCTGGCATTATACCCGACTGTTTGCTCCACGCCACTAAGGCGTACACATTTCCCTGGTATTTGCCGAGTGTGTAACACAATATTTGTAGAACGTGTCAACTGTTGTGTCAAACGTTACATATCAAGGCGTGACACGTACCAACCGACGACCATTTCAGTTATTACATGTGTTACCCACACTGTTATTATCTCGTCGCCTTTTCTTTTTGGGCGCAATAAAGCGTTGATTACCTCGCGTCTGTGTAAGACGTCAGCGGCCATTTTCAACGGAAGCCGAAATAGAGACTGTAGGGTGCCCATAATAATAATCATCTTACTTCATACGGGTTCGTTCCATTATTTTTCCTACGAGTATATCCCTATACAATACCTTTGAATAACTGTTACTATCTTATTTATTTTCTGTAATACATTTTCCAATATCGTTCGTAAATAAGTTAAGCAAGTATTGGTCGAAAATGGTATAGAATTTCATTTGTTCATCATTATAATAAAATAATATATCTTTTAAAAAACTTCCCTACTTTAAAATACCATCGAAATGAGAAAGTAAATTTGAATCGAAGCAGAAAGTTTAGTAAAAACTCTCTCGTTAATGCAGGAAGATGCAAATGGATTCGCTCAAAATTGGACGGGGATTCAAACTTTACCAACCTAAGGCTTTGATCAGCTACCTCTGTGATTTGCAAAACAATATCTTTCGATACATTTTCTGAAATAAGTATCTTCTGTGCTTAACTTAAAGTAGGTTTCAGCTTGACTCGAAGAAGTTCCTGAGACTTTTGTACCCGTTGACCTTCGTGAAATATGATAGCATTGGATGCCTTGGCGTGCATATCAACTCCTGAGGTGTTCGGGAAGACTTCGAGTCCAATCTCGCAGAATTCCTGATAATATGCAGATTGGATCCGAAGAGGCACTTGGGCTCTCTGGGGCGATGTTACATAAGGACACGAATTTTTAATAGTGATTACCAGTCGATGGATCCGCCAGGAACACGTGATGCTCAGAAATGAACTACTTAATTTGTGCCACTTAACAAGTTAGATATTTGCAAAATTTTGGAGGGAAGTATTATTGTAATGCGAAGTAAAAAAGCCAGGAAAAATATAGAACAATAATAATTTATTATTTAGAATCTAGGACCAGATGAATGTTATGAAATGCATTATTGTAAATTATTATCAAGCTTTTGGGGGAACCTTTTTAAGAATTATTTCAATTTAAGACTCTTTCACATCTTTTGTCCGAATGTAAGTGTTTCAACATTTTGTAAATGGTCTCTAGTTGAAGATACAGTATGAGTAGGTATTGAGAGTCTCGCATGTAACCGTTTCGGTTTAAGCTTGGCCATAAAATATATGATGAATGCCGACAAGCCCTTGCGTGTTGCCTGTACCGTTGCGTCCCCACTCTTAAGGGCTGGGCGATGGCACCCACCAGCGTAACATGACCTTCCATACCTCCTTCTCACTGTATCAACTCCGGGCCAAGTTAGTGTAGCGAGAAAAGGTTCGAAGGTCGCGATCAAATGGACGATCGTATCTGGGTATGGTATCGGGGTTCGCTGCACTCGGCACCATGTTTTAAAAATCGAATACTGATGGCACGACTCGAAAATGGCCGGTGTTTTTCTACCTGTGACGTCAGTGTGTGCTTAATGGTGAATTTAATAGTCCAAATCGATTTGAAACAAACCACCGTTACAAATCGATTTCCAAAGTTTTAAATGACTCTATACCTATCCTTGGAAATGTATAATGTTTATAAAGAGTTTCTTTGCATTTCCCTTTTGTTCTGCATGATAACAGTGGAGGTCTTCTGCGAAATGTATAGAAGATATTGAATGATTCTCCTCTTCAGAATACGGAATACTTATTCTTAGCCAAGACACGATGTTTACATACTCTGGATGAATTTGGATAATTTTCCATTTAAATGCATTGCAAAAATTCCGTTAAAAATGCACTTAGGAGGGTGTCGTGAAAATTATCGATACCCATCTTATGGAGTCTGTCTGGACCACCTGTTTGACACCGGGACATACAAAAGTATATTTTATGTACGGATGGGACGTTTTATCGCAAATAAATTCACAGTTTTTATATAACATATCGAATTAACGTAGCGGCCTTTTGGTAAATCGTAAAATTGTGAAAGGTACGACTTTGTCTTAAATGTTGGGTAAATAAAGTACACGGTGTAGCGATTTTAATTAAATATACGGTCGTGTGAATGTAATAAAGCGGCGAATACCAGAATTTATTTTACGTAGTCACATAATATTTGTGGGAATGTTATTTTTCGAGTACCACAACACATTAATTGTACTTATTTGGCTAATTATCTCCAGCGACTATCAATATTAATCGACGTTTTATTTTTTATCGGTTAAGTACCTAATTCACTTAAGTGAATCTGAAAAGTTTTATTGAATTCAATTTTATTGTCTATAAAATTATGAATGTCAGGATATGAAAGTTGATAAAGTGTTACTGAGTAAGGCATAGTAATGTCTTGATGATATTTAAAGGTTTTTTATATATCTGAAAGTATTTTGAGTCGTGTCTGTAAAAATCTTTGCAAAATCTTTATTATTAGGAATTCCTTAAAACGAGGACATGTTTTGAATATAAATTTTCTGCGCGGATTACTTCTAAGAAAACATTTTCTTAATCAACATCTGACGTAAGCTTAGATATTAAGAATTTTGCATAAATAACATGTAACTTGGAGCTTTTAATCTTCATATATTCCCAGAAGGGATGCAAATTTTATGTATAGACGCCTAAGGGCCTTTAATATGACATTCAAAGCTCGAGATAATTGCGTAACTTTGGACGGATGAGGACTAGCGTTTAATTTGATGTCCTCAACTTTAGGGAATTAACAAACTTTTACTATGGAGTTCTTACCTTTTAACATACGAATAGCGTGTGGGCGTGTACTACCTAAGCTCCCTGCCTAACTTTTCTGATTTAAAACTTTAGGTATTACAATAATACTACGCGTTCCCTGTTTTTTCCTCATCAAAAACCTCCGGCCCAAATGCCCCTTTGGTACCCGAGCCTTATTTAGATACCAGTTTCATTAACTCAAGATCGGCTTAATCTCGACCGGCTGCCGAATTGAGTCTCAAGAGGCACAAATTAATAAAGAACAGAACAACATTGAACTGAGAAAACCACAAAGTCCGTGCATACGAAATTTGAACAATATTTTGGACTCTAAACTCTCACATTGAATACATAAGGGCCATACAATGTAAAAGTAAATATCACAATCATATTTTGTCTAGGTGTAAAGATCGACTGGCCAGCAGCTGCGGACCAGTAACAGATGCCTCCAACGAGTTGTATTGTGCCTTATCCAAAACGTTATGAAGCCGAAATTATTATTAGTTAATTGTTTTGTTAATTTTCTCGTGTACCAGGCGCGGGATTCGTTTTGGGTGAAGCAATTAACGTTCTGTTTCTGTTTGTTTAAATTAACTAATTACGTTTGTAGCTGTAAATTTTATGATCAATCCAAGCGCAGTAGGATAGGTATGGCCAAGTAATTTGTGAAGGAAACTCAAAGATTCCAACCGATGATCCCCGCCGCGCCGCGTGCCAAATCGGGAACGTTTCACGTAAATTAAACTATCAAATTACGTAATCGTAGATTTACATATTTTAATGAAAGTTCTCGATTACGTTACTTAGTATTAAGAGTTTCTTTCCCACTACCTACAAATAATGAAGGAGTGCCGCCATTTTCAGTTCAAAAGCAAAGTTTGAACCCCCTCCAAAGAGAGAAAGTGGCTGTATCTCTTGATCACTAAGTTCCTGTTTAGAGCATTTGCTGGAAAGTTCAAGTGTCCCGACGTTGTCCGTCTCTTAAAGTAACGTTGCCACGAGACGCGGACTCAGCAGCAATAGACGAGTGCAAAATTAAGCGACTTCAAGCTATAAGAATAAAGCGAAAAAAGATATTTTATATTCGGCCTGCAATTGTACACTATTTACAAAATCAAGTAATAATCTAAATATGTAAAAAAATACTAGAATTACATTTTTGCGGTTATTTTAATTGTACAAAATCATTCTGTTTGTACTAAGTGACAGCGTCAAATGTCATTATATTGACGACAGCTTAGTTTTCAACGTCAAGTTTTCCGTTTAGTACGTTTTTGTTTTTGGACAAATAAACTAAACCAAAATATACAAAAATGGTAACTAAATCACTTTTATTTGATAATGGCCTATTACCTAAATTTATAACTGTATAAGACCAGGCCTTGGCTCCATACATTCGCGGAACGTGTTATTTAAAAAAATATTTTGTTATTAATAAATTATTGCTGCAATAATAATTTCGGGTTTTTCATGATTTCATTGATGCCAACAATCTTGATGGACCGACGACCTGGTTAGAGTCGCGGGGAGTCGCTGGATGCAGGTGGCTCGGGACCGGTCGATGTGGCGTACCATGAGGGAGGCCTATGTCCAGCAGTGGACGTTTCCCGGCTGATGATGATGATGAACAATCTTGATCCTATGTTACATATACAATAGCATAATTGGTTAAATGTTATGGTTTAAAAGTATCCCCTGGAAGTTAATTTAATTTAAGTCCGTCATTTTTACAAATAATTAAATAAAGATAAATAAAGTTGGTCGTTAAATATAGATAAATAAACTTAGCATTAAACGAAGTTCAAATTTTGTGGTTACCCACTATCTCAACTCCAGCATAATGAAACCAGACCAGAACAACAGAACCGGTGAAGAATAAAAAGTCTGATTAATCGTGGGTATCAGCCAGTGTTACTTATAAAGCTTCTGTTTTTTCGGTAATTGAACCCTACAGTTGTAAATTTTTGAGATATTGTGTACTTTCGAGTGTAGAGTCGAGTGACGATCACGTAGTGGGAAACTTACTAGGTGGGCCGATGACCGTAGGACCGTAGTTAAAGTCGCGGTATACAAGTGTTCGGGACCGATCATGGTGGAGGCCTATGTCCAGAAGACGTTTCCCGGTTGATGATGATGTGTAGTAACGAAAGAGAAATCGACGTACTGAGAAAAATGTCGCAGTCTTGTTTTTTCATCCGGTGGATCACTTCTGCGAAAGCCAGACAGGTTTACAGACCTAATAGACCTATCAGGTTTATGTCAAACTCAATTTTACCTACAGAGCGCATTTTGTCTAAAGACAGATTTTGTATTTTCTGATTAATTTAGAAGAAAAAAACACCATTTCCACGTGCTTCGGAGAGTCCATTACGTCAGTTGAAAAAATGTACTCAATGATAAGTACTCACGGTTCTGTGTTTTGGAGCACGATGCGGGGCGGGTATGTTTAGCAATGAGCATGTCCCGTCAGATGATTATGACAATGAGTTAAACAAGCTGTAAGGAATGTGAAAGAGTCATATGACGATACTTTATCAGTCTGCTTTGTTTCAAATTCATCATCTTTATAACTGGTTGTGTTCCAAGTTCACACAAATCTATATTAGTCGTGTTTAACTCGACATTGTACAGTTATATGTATATGGTAAAATCGCGAACTGGTATTTGGTTCTGTCCCTTATACAGCTTCACATAAGAAGCCACCGGAAATTTGTTTCTGGACTGTTTCGTCTTTCCGCTGCCACTTGTGACTCGGTCACCTAAAAATAAACAACAGTCACTCAGACTTGTTTAGCGCTGCAAATGTCTGAGGGTTAATTCCTAGAAGGGAGTTCCTGAGTTGAACGCAGTGTTGCGTGTGGTCTGGACCATGCCCTAGAGTGCTCTCCTACAATTTTAGTAATGGAAACGCTTGAAGTTTTGTTTGACTAATTGAAACACTTGGAATGACGGAAATTTTTCTGAGAGTAAGAAATCCAAACAAAAACTGCAACTAAGGCATTAAGAAAATGTATTTTAAAAGCCTAAACTAATTTTCCAATAATAATTGTGGGAAAATTGGTTTCTGAATTTTCTCAAATTTTAATCCTATCTATCATTTTAGTTTATTTATTGGAAAGATCAACCATCCACTCAACGACTTCGCCGTTGATATTTTGGGCACTTTTTTCTGACAAGTTTCAACAAAATAAACAATACGTATACATTTTGTGGGGATCTTACCATGATTCATTTATTATGAGTTTTTGATATTTCGGCGCTGTTACAAGCGCCATGATCACGGAGCAACTGTTAGAATAAGACTCTTGTCTCTTGCTACTATGTCAATTAAAGATCGAATAACAAAATTAATAAGTTTTTAGTAACTAATTTATATGTAGTACGTTTACTTTATATGTTGTGCTGACGATACACCACAAAGCCGACTAGACAAGGTTTATTAATTTGCCTATCAGGATTCAACATGTTCACGCTACATCTAATACATATTATCGCAACTAACAACCCACTATAAAGGGAACTGAAAAAGCGTACCGAGTCCGATCACGAACTTAATCAAAGTCCTATCACACGCAAATCGAACATTTCGTTCAAAAGCTGTTTTAGAACCTAGAATCTAGAATAAAACACAGTCTGGATTCGAGTTTGCTTTCTAATATGAAATCGCCGAAATTCGTATATTTGCATGCAGTTTGCAACTGAGACGGTAATGGTGGCTGCACCCTTCAAGGCGTGGGGTGAAGCCTCCCCCTTAAGGGGTAAAACTTCCCCGGCTAAGATTGTTTGCTACAAAATGGTTTGCGAAACGGGCTCATGTGCTGAGCTAATTGGATAGCTAACTATTGTTAAAACGTGCCAAAACAGGGGTGGTTTACTTGAACAAACGTTGCTTTGTCAGTTAATACGTCTCGAAGGACGAGGGTTGATTGGCAAAAGCTTTTATGCGGAGCGCTGTTTAAGAATCTTGTGCTTTAAAATTTACAAATTTAAGTACAAAGAAAACAAAAAAAATGGTGAAATGCGTGTACAATGTAGGGTCCCGTAGTTGCACGTCACAATATGATTACTCGAAAGTGAGATAGATTGACCAAGTTATGATATACATTATAAGGCACCTAGTTTTAACTTTTGTTACAGTTTGGTAAAGCCTACTTAGCAGTGATCGTTTTCCTTTTACTTTCTTTATACTACTACATTGAATTTTTAATAACCTATCCAATGGCCCCTTGCACCATGGGACAGATAAGAAAACATATTTCATCCATACATTACGTGGAGAGTAGGCTTTTCTTCATAATTTTTTTCGATTTTAGTTTTCAGCTTTGTCACTGTTACGATGATGATGTCCCATGCCATAATACAGCTTTATAGCTGAGGACAGACAGACATATCGATGGACATTAGTAAACTATAAGGGTTTCTTTTTACGACGTGGAACCATAAAAATGGTTAGAAATTTGTTTAAACATTATTTCATTTGAATTTTTGACATTGATAAATGTAATTAAATTGATTCATCGTTTCAGTCGGCCTTTTCTTCTGGCTTATATTGGTGTAAGATGTTAGAATTATAATACATAGCTGATGAGATAACAAACTTCCTAGTCCTTTTGGTATTCAAATGTATTTTCCCATCATATCGTTTACCAATAAGTATTATGTGATCATTGATTAGATTATAAATACATATTTATATGTTTATGTAATGTATGTATATATCTACATAAATATATCTGAGTAAATGCGTGTTGCTCGTCCATTAGCCGGTATCAATGAAAGGTACGAGATTTATCGTATACTACTCTACGAGCTGCAGTAAGAATATAGAATCAGTTACTTTAAAATTCTCCTACAAAACATATTAAGTATTAATAAAAAGAAACCTACAGTAACAATTTATTGTGAAATTGTACGTGTTGGAAATAGAACTCTTCCTTAGAGACAAAGTTCTACAAAGATATCGTTAGAATAGGCGTAGAGTATTCATTCTGGCCTTGACGGGTTCAATATAGGGCTTAGGGTTTTAGAACATAAGTGGCCGGGAAGGGATTGCGCTCCTGGGCATAATACATTAAGAAGCAAGAAGTTAGACTCAAAATTTTACGAGAAATCCTTGGATTCCAAGTAATCAGCTTTAGGAATGCCCAACTAATTTATTATTAGCTTATTTGTGTTCTAAATAGTAGTAGATTTTATTTTGTTAGTGATACTCAAATATTATATTAAAAGTAAGAACAAAAAGTTTGTTGAATTAGAAAATATACCAACTTTTTCCGAGGACTTTGTCTTCATGTCTTCAAAACTCATTAAGATAAAAGTAGCTTATATCTTTTTAGAACCCTTAACTACCTCTATAGTACAATGAAAAAACACACGTTCGCATGTATAATATATGTATGGATTTCCATGTTAGGTTAAACACCTGTACGCTGCAGTAGCATGTTGTTTTATATATTATTATAGCAGACATATAAACCTAGAGCAGTACCGAAGTACCGCATTTCCCCGCACGAAAGCAGCATGCAAATGAGAGCGATAGGTCGCGGGGAGGCGCGGGCGCCGGGCGGCTCGCGGCTCGCCGACACACGATATTACTATCAGACTGAAATATTTCAAACGGCATTATCATTATGTATGAGCCCAGACAGGAATGGAGCCTTGTTTATGTTGTGGCTGCTCTGTCGTGCCTTCTTATAGATAACTTGTTATGTAAGGGCACATGGATACAGGGTGGAGCCAAACTTCTCAGAGTTTCCGATTAACTTAGTAAATACATGGTTTTAATTAGATGATAATGGTGGACGTTGACTGGATGATTCGTCTGGTATGCTATGATGAGATGCAGAGAAATTAATTATGCCGAGTGCATGGTCCCCATGATTAAAATTAATTATTCCATGTGTATGGTTGGTATATGTCTCTGCATACGAAAGTAAATTGCCGTGATTTATATTTACAACATCCAACATTTTGACGGATACTTGCTTGGCGTTTGTGTGACGTAGCTAATAGCTTTTTTTAAATAGATAATATCGCTTCGCTTCGCTTGTCCACTATATTCCCTTTAACATGTTCTGATGACGCTATATACTGGCATGTGAATAACTAGAAATGTTACTAATTCACTGTAATTAGCGGTTTTTAACAAGGTAAAAGGCGCCTCCGTGGAGTAATAGGTACCCGCTCGGACTAATAAATCGGAGGTACCTATTTGGCACTACGTTAGGTTGGTGGTAGGGCATTGTATATGTCCGCCTGGCTAGCTAACACCAAGTTTATTATGTCTTTCGCCAAACAGTAGTGTTAATAGCACTGTTATGTTTGAAATGTATGTAAGGTAACAGAACCAACGCCTAATTAGTTTGAGACTTCTGGGTGTGCGCTCTTACCATCCGATGACCTTATCGTCACTGCCTCAGTTGAGAAGGCCAAGTGCAAACCTATCATATATTTTTAACGAGGTTTCTGCATTTTTTAAATACATAAGCTATTGACGTAAGCTGCGAACACGTTTCATTTGTTTCGACACACAAACTGTGTCTTCTTCCGATCACTAAATTTATTTTAAGAAATGATTCATCTATTCTCTGATCAACTAATAGTTGTGAGTATTTCATGAGGAACCAACAATACAGCATAAGTTTGTTGTAAACATCCTATACAAGACCAATAACAGTGTAATGTCGTGCCCAATGCGCTTGTACATGGCGAGATAAATAGTAGCTGTCACAAAGTGCGTGACTGACTCCGTGGATACCTTTTTACCGAAAACCTGACATTTATTACGTATGCAGATTTCGGTATTTATGCAGCTTCCGAACGTCGACGTTTTCGACGAGCGAAGGTCGCGGGGAAACGCGTGCCAACCGTGATTTAAACGATGACATGACATGACTGTTGAATATACTCGTAGGTAAAGTGGGATTTACACTAAATTTTTTAAATAACCGTAACTTGGCAACTTGTTAAATAGCTTGTTAAAATGTTGCCATGGTTTTATCGTGACTACAAAATGTATATATGTATGGTCAGCGTAATTTGTATTTATTTTGAATTATATTGTTGTTATATTATTTATACAGAAATCACAAAAAAAATGTTCTAAGATTAAAATCTTATTAGGGAAAAAAATTTTGGTACATAACTAACAAATCGTTACATTAATCAGCTATTAAAGTAAAATATTTATATAACTTGACAAGCGCTAAATATTATTATCTTCTCCAAGTAACATTTACATCTAGATTTTCTCCATGCTTTATAGATTTAAGTTCAAAATCCTATGTCTAGCGGTTGTATAAACTTGAGTAAAATGCCTTTTTGTGCTATGTCACATACACCATTTCTTATTCTTACAGTGTGTTTAGGGTGTATCAATTAAAATGTAATATATTACACAAGCAAGTTCTTTTTTAAGGTGTACTACGCCTTAGGTGAGCTATCGTCCACTCATAATCATATAACGTGGGTATACACCCATACAGATAAGTATCAGAACATAGTTCGGAAGATGGACGCACGCGGCACAAGCAAGGCAACACTTGTTATACAACAATAATAACTGATTGAAATCGTGTACGCTTCTATTTACATGCAAATTTATATTTGTCGTTGGTGAAACAGCTCTGACTGCAATTGTAAGACATATGCCAAGTGAATAAGGGTTGGAGGTTGAGTCAGTACTTTTAGTTGAGGGCAATATAAGCGTGTCAGTGTAAGGGAGCACTTTGAGCTTCAATCACTCCGGTGTTGTATATCAACAAACACCTAATACAGGCATATTACTATAAAGTTCCACACTCAACATTCCTTGACGATTGATACTTTGAAAGGTTTGGAATTGAGTAAATTGATACTACAATTCAATAATACTATAAAAGGAGTGATTGAAATAAATACTATATTTAGGTTCACAGAGACAACAGTGAATAAAACAAACAAAATAAAATGAATAATATAAGTATAGCGTTTCTTTGTAGGCACTTTACAACCAAAAATTACGTAAAAATTAAAATTTTATAAAACACGTGATAATTTTGGTAGACTTACAGCTCTTCCAGTCAACCAGTGGTGTAGAGTTGTGCTTTTTATTTGATTTTCGAAATCTTTATGTCTATACAAATAAGCATATCGTCATATAAGTATTATATATATAAGAAGCAGCAACAACCTGGAAGCGTCCACCTTTGGACATAAGCCTCCTCCACGGTATGACACTTTGACCGGGGCCAAGTCCCTTGCATCCAGTGACTCCCTGCGACCTTTACTAGGTTGTTAGTTCATCTAATAGAGGGACGGCCCGGTACACGTTTCCCGATACGTGGTCGCTCCTCGATAATCTTCACTCTCCATCGATTATTTGTTCCTCAAGCGATGTCGTATTGATACTTCAGCTATATCGTATCTCACAAGTATATACATATAAGATAAACGAAACGGGAAGTAGCTGTCGATAAATATATAAATATTTATTTAAATTTCAGACACCAAATATTCTTCCTATTGGTCAGAAAACGACTAAACGTAATTTAATAAATGAGCAGATAAAATTCAATAGGTGATATCTTGCATCATGTCAGATAAGAGTTCAGATTGTAAAGTATTAGTAGTTGTGAGGGAATCTATACTTACACCTACATAAGGAATGAGTATGTGGGCAGACCACCGGCACCGAGACAGAAATACTATCTATCTACTTATGTTAACTGAAATGATATCAAGTTGAGCCGAGAGTGCCGGGCTCTCGTTGTCGGAGATATTTCGACTAACACTAAATAAGAGTTTTCACC
Organism: Carcina quercana; assembly: GCA_910589575.2. Lineage (NCBI taxonomy): Eukaryota > Metazoa > Arthropoda > Insecta > Lepidoptera > Depressariidae > Carcina > Carcina quercana. The sequence goes on from OU342436.1 coordinate 6,270,630, forward strand.
CAATCGAAGTAATATGAATGAATATGATTTAAAGAAATCCTCACCTTCCACAAATCAATTGGATAAACCTTCGAATGCAAATTTTGTTTCATCAGCCATATACCTTACTTTTTTGTTTGAAAATTTACATTTGGCAAGTTCTGATTCTGATTTACGCAAAATTCAAGGACCGTAATGTAGCATGTAACATATTTCATTTCAATACCAGTTTTTGCTAGCCGCTTAGGCCGTTAAAACTTCGAATAAAAGTTGCTAATTTGACATACAGTTCAGCAATCTTTTATGTAGATTTCAAAGCTGCACCATTATACTTTTCTATCCCCAATGCCTATTGAAAATATCGACCAAACAAGAGGTTGTTTACCAACAAGGTGTCGGCGCGGCGCATGCGCGGACGCCCTCGCTTGTGTGCGCTGGTATAAAGCCGACGGACGCCTCGAAAATCTCCCCTTATGCAAGAGCTGCCTAGAAAATTCTTACAAGAAACCTCTTTGGAGCATGATGCTTTCCTATTTCATGTCCTTACGAGATTATTTACATTATCAGTAATATTTTAGAATTATTTAAAAATTGCATTGAAGATTATATAAAAATAAACTTCAGACAGATTATAGAGACGAATATTTTTTAAACTCTGACTTTATTTATTTTTTCAATTTTTGGTTGATGTAGATTGTTAAGCATATAAATTGATATTTTATACGCAACAACTAGATAACTAGAGCTAATTAAAACATATTTTAAAAGAATAATTTTAAGAAAAAAATTAGCTATCTTTGTTATTCAGCTGTAGGTATTTGTTTGCGCACTAATGACTATAGTTGTAATAAGTGTATTATAATGTGAATATAATGGGAAATTATAGGAACACAACTGCACAGCAAATAAATAAATTATGTTATACAACATTACATGAATTCTAAAATCATTATGTTATTTTTTATTAAACTTTGGGATTTGGGCTTTCATTTCAAACGTACTATTTACGAAATGTTTGTTGACAGAACAAAAGCAGAAAAATGTTTAATTTATATAGTATTATTATTAATCACGATTAAGTAATTATTACACAATTTTAGAATTTGTATGTAATTGCTATGTCAAATTGTGATTTACCTGTTTTGAAAATACAGTCAGATCGTTCTTAGATTTAAAAGCCGAAGCATTTCAATAAGATAGCCGATTGTTTACCATTTCTGTAGTCTAGACTGCATTGACATTATGCAGATTTAATTCAGGTCTTATCATCAATTCCAATCAAATAAGACAAGTCCTTTACATCTTGTACGAATAGTCATCTTATTCAAATTCGTAAATTCTTGTTGGATTTATTTTGGACGCCGGTATAGATTTGCATTATGTCGAAAATACGTGAGAAAGTTCTAGATTTGCGTTAAATCCAGGGGATTTCAGAGGAGTACTGGGATTTAGCGATAATAAGGGGAAAGGAGGGGAATGCCATCACGTGAAGCCTAACGCCATCTATCGAGAATCCTTGGAGGCTTTTCCAATGTTCACCGAATGCTGCGGGACGTAGACGGATATATTTAGTTGTGCGTGTTTACGCAAGAGGGGACATTTTTTGATGAAGATTGTACGGCATGTTACATACAGACCGTTGCTTTTCCTAGTTCACAAAATTCATAAATGTTAATGAAATACGACAGTTATTCGTTTTTTTATTCGTTAAACGTTTTGAGTGGATTGTAAAACTGTAAATGGTTACTTAATAGATTTAAATGGTAGCAATAATATAATTTACACTGAAATAAATGAAAATGACCTTTCTTTACAAGTAAAACATAAGTTTTTAAAAGATTTAATAGCATACCATTGTCTTTAAAATAAAAGTATTTATAGCGAAACAGCGATAAGAAATGTAAAGTAATTGATTGTTAAAGCAGGAGAATTATAAACCAAGTGATACAGCTTCCTTCAAATATAGAGTTAGTACCCAAATTAATATATTTCATTAAATATTGTGGTATTTGAAGAATTATGCAACGGTATAAATCAATCAAACATTTATAGATTTTGATGTGGGTCGAAATTATCCTACTTATATATTTATAGACTATAAAAGAAAAAAAAAACAATTCTTCATAAACATTCAACGTCCCGAAGCATTCGCCGAAAACCAGTTTCCGCGGTAAAGCCTCTTTTAAGGACGTGCCACCGACTTTCTATCTATCTCTTTTCTAAATATGAAAATTAGGCATGACAGAACGAGACAACGTTAATTACGTAAGTAGCTGATAAACCTTTTGTGATTTTCTTCAATTTTTTCTCTTTTCTGGGCTTTTAACGTTTGATCTTTTTATGTGATTTCTCAATTAATTTATTATTATTAGCTATACGCCTATATAACTATCTAACGGTAGCTACATAGGTACCTCTTATCTATCGAGCCTGTAGGTATATGACGCTATAAACAGTATATTTTATTTGAATTTTATTCGGAACCTTTTTGCTTGGGATAAAAAGCGATTTCATTTGCATATCGAAGTTTAATCCAAAAAGAATTAAAGAAAAGTTTTATTTACGAGCGAAGCTTGTCGAAAGGGGAATAAACGATGATCAGAATTTTCGGTAGAATAAATAAGAAGGTAGCATTATAATAAATTACTGTGTCAACTTAATTTTACATGCAACTTATCTTATAAAGAAAGCAAGAAATAAAAAACTTAACTTCGACAGGTTAGACTAAAACTAACTTATACTTTTGATTAAAAAACAATGTAAATTATGAAACATACGAGTATAATTGGTTACGTGATACAAGTACACACAGGTTTACTTCGAAAGCTAAAGAAAAATGTGGAAATTATAAACTAGCAGTGCACCCGCGGTTTTGTCCGCGCAGAAAACTCTTTCTTATAGTAAGTACAGCATCGTCCAAGGGTTCGACGTCCCAAATTTTAATTTAATAATTACAGAATTCGATGTCACATATCTAATTTATCAACAATATTTCTATTAATCTACAATATTTTTCATTCGTAATGGATGCGGTGCCTCGTAAATTTTAAATTAATTTATAAATCGTCATTATCATCAGCTGGGAAACGTCCACAGCTGGAAATAGACCTCCTTCATGGTACATTGACAGGTCCCGAGACACTTGCTTTTATAAATATGTATACAAAATTTATAGACCATTCTACAAATAACGTTGCGATATTCCACCGCAACAGTTTCCCCTGTATTACAAAATTGTCGCGTAGCTTGTTTATTTTTCGACCTTCTAAAGTTCAAACGGGCGGCCGACTAAATGCCAATAATCGCCACCCGCTACCACGAAACTCCCGCGACAATTTGTTTATCGCATTTTTTTCCCTCTCCACACTCAAGGCTCAATATTTCTTGAGCCTTTTTAGAAAAAAAATCTTTTAACACTGTAAATAGTTAAATACCGAAAAGTGGATTTTAAATATTCCTTTTGTAGGTTTTACATATATTTTTTAATTTTTAACGATAACGAAATATAGGCATTAAGGTAGAAGTAACGTTGATAAGCTTATAACATCGGTGCATTAAAGCTAGCAGTTTACAAATAATTAGTACCCAAAATACGAACATCACAACAGATTTATGAAAGCGTTAGGGTTGGTTAACAACTTGGTACGGGAAATCGCCAACTGCTCCGTCCCCCTTGCAATGTCTGCTCAAAGCGAAATGTCAATGAACTAATCTCACTGTGACATAAAATGTATAGGCGTCTAAGCGAAATAGTTCAAGAGCGAAATCGTACAATTCAAATTCCCAACACGTGGTAGGAGCTACCTCGAACAACGCTAAAAATAAAGAATTCTTGCCCATTATAAATTGAGTTTTTACGTGATGGTTTGGGTGGGTTCTTTTAATTCATTATTGGAATGTAGTGAGAGAAAGTCGTTGTAAGGTTTTTAACGTATATTTATCGAAGATTCTCAATACCGCTAATAGTTGCCTTTAAAATATTCTCAATACCGCTAATAGTTGCAAACCATATTTGGTAATAATTGGTACGGAAATAAAATTATGAATGAAAAATTGTTTATTTATTTTTATATAAATCACACGACATATTAAATTCAAAAATCAAGTCCAATTTTAAATAAAGTACCTATCAAAAAACAAGTACAGAATACCTAAGTGAACAGTGTGAACACAATCAGATGTGCAGTTCGCTTATTACGCCTGCTGAGTTGACCCACATTGCACTCTCGTAAAGTGTATGAGTTATAAAATTACACTTGATACGTTGCTAGTTGCAGCTGAGGTCAACGCACCCATCAACGTAAAGGGTGCTAGTGAGTTTTACAATTGGCTATTTACACTATATTTAAAATATTTGTTCATGATTCATACTTTTGACACAATTTCAACCTGTTATTGAAAAAATTAAGAACAATGAACTTATATTTTCAAAATTTTATTTATATTTATTGATAACTGTTTTTAACCGACTTCAAAAAGGAGGGGTTCTCAATTCAACGGGTATTTTTTTATGTTTGTTACCTCATTACTTTTGATTGGGTGAACCTATTTAGATGATCCTTTTTTATTTGAAAGCTGGTGCTTTCCGTGTGGTCCAATTTCAATTTGGTCCAGTTCTGACAATAGTATCCATGAGAAAGCGATATAAATCTTAAGACTTTTAGGGCAATTGAAGTCAGTTGCCAGTTCTTTTTGTACTCATTTACTATGTTAGAAATATTTATTTATTTTGGAGTTTGCTGTAGAATTAAACCCTCTCGTAGACTGTCATGACGAACCAGTTTGCCATAACCACCAGCATGATAGGTAGACAGGTCGGTGATCGTAGGACGACGGCGTACGCACTCAATTTATAAGCTGTTTTAGAGTTAGTTATTTCATAGTTAGTAATATAAAAATATATTTCAGTCATTTTTATGACATTCACTTCATAATTCAAATTTAATTGACTAAATAAAAAAATAGAAACCTGTATTAACAACTTGATAATTATAGACAATATTTAAATAATCCAACAAAATATCATAAGAATTTACGAATATATTCATAACATTCCGTAAAATACATGCCACAAGTATTACTATCACATATCAAGCTAAGGTTCCATCTGCTCTACAATTAAATTAAATATAACAACAATTAATTAACGCCCAAAGTAAACACCATAGCTTTTACTTTTTCTTATACACATTTACTTATAACTTACTAATTTATGCTTATATTTTTTAAACCATCGACAAAGGTACTGAATTCCCATACGAAAGTAAATAAATAAATACAAAAGAACTAACGAGACAAAATACCAGAATGACAGCATTAGCATTTGTATGTGAATAAAATTCACAATTAATTAAAAAACAACGTATTTATGTAAATTCATTTATTCAATTAAAAGGGTGTATTACGTTGAAGGTGCAATAAATTCTCAGTAATTTATGTGGTAGTTAGCAAGTGGTTGTTGTACATAATTAATTTGTTTTTTTAAGTCAATGATCTATATAAAAATTAATTAATTGCATAAAACACTATGAAATGACCGTGCAGTAAATAAATGTTATTTATATAAGTATGTGTGTTTTCAAAGCCCACTGCTCGTGGTGATACAGGTATATAAGAAAGTATCTCGTCAGTAAGTATAAATATGATGATATGGACATCAACATTAGATGAAGATGACTTTCAAAGAAAAAAATTTTTTCTATTTTTATTCAAAACTAAACGTTGTATAATTGGGTTATGTTAGCCGTGTGGTCTCGGCTTTAGAATGACCACCCCATGTCACCACGCGGCCCGCAGGGTTCGTAAAAGACGACTAATAATTTGAGAAGGCCATCAGCGTCTACATATGTATGGAACATATATATCTTACTGCGACATAGCTTTATACCACATAACATGGTTGTGCATGTTGTACCTACTTAACAATAATAATAATATATATTATAATACTTTCAAAAATAATACATAGCAAAAAGTCCGTACTAAAAAGAATCTTCAGAATTTTTCCTTAATATTTCAAATAGTAAAAACTTGATTTTCAAAAACGTTAAAATTTCCAAAAATATAAATCAACAATGCTAATCAGACCTAATTAGTCCGATAGGCCGTTCATTACAATAATTAAAAAATATTTATAATAATAAGGCAAGTTCAGAACAATTGTAGAAGCTGGTGATAATTTATGTTAATTGCACGGTTCACCCTTGAAATAAACACATTGCCTCTGATATATTCAAATGCTCCAATCCAACTGTACGTGGAGGAAGTCTGTGATAAAGAGCTCTATTTTAAGCGGAGACCGTTCTCAATAAGGACGCTACTGAGATTTCTGATAATAATTATATTGAGTCGAGACTACCAGCAAAGTTGTGGCTACGGACAATTTACGTCATTTTGACTTAAAAAATAACTTAAAATAATTTCTGTAATACTGTTGCTATGATATAACTGCTAACGAAACAAAAAAATTAGTTGTGTATCAAATATACTTACTAACAATATAATTATGACATGTGCGCAACACTTGGGTCATTTTATTCGATAAATGTTTGCCCTTCCCTATTTATGCCAATATGTACTGTATGAGTTTGTCAAATGCCTATTACAAAGTTATTGTTTAACATATATTATTACAATCTTATATTTATGAACGAACATATCTATAGATCTAAATCAGATAAGACATTGAAATGAATTTAAATTATTTTATGATCTAATTTCATTTACAAAAAATGTTTTAGTACGTCTTTACATTTGTATTGTCATTAAAAATGGTGACCCATTTTTATCTCAAACTTAATTCATTTTATTTTCTTAAAATAAGTAGCCAAAGTATAGAGATATAACCAAAATCATTTAGAAACCATATAACTAATTTTTCCCACACTTATTAAAATTATCGATTTCAAATAAAAATATTATCTTTTTACTACTTTCCAACTATCTCTGTCTGACAAATCCAGTCGTTTTAAGTATCCACAATAATTATTTTAAAATACACAGGCCTCCATTTTTAGCAAACAAACAACAAGTTTGGAAACTTCATTCAGTACCATATTTTCTAAATTAACGCGTCTGTAAATACTAGACCCATTAGTTAAATTTCTCGCTTAAAATTCTTTGAGGTTGGGCTATCAATGTGTATAGGAAAATTATCTTCTTTAACTAAATTAACTCAACCATAACGCTCATACATTTATTTGTTGGTATAAAAAGCATGCTACGGGATTACTACAGTATTATTTGGAATGAAAAAGTAACTTTTACGTCTACACGATACGAATTTTTCTAAGAAGGTTAACAAAAAACATTTCGCAAATTCTTATAAGAAAGTTCACGAACTCCCTGATACAATAGGACCGTGCCATTTTCGTTCCACTAAATGCGAATAGATGGCACCACTAGTATCTATTTCAAAGAAAACTTTATATCGGTGTGCGTGGAGTCTAATAGCCCCGTCACTACATTACAAACACCGACGCAAATCGCGTGTAGCTATTCTGTGTAAGCACGCGTCTCACGCACACATATAGCTCTTATCAACGTGAAGTTACTATGGGGCGTAGTAAATTCTCTTGTGTGAGTACTGTGTGTATTGTGAATTCACGATTACTTGAACGCACACTATTGTGTTTATTTATCAACGTTGAAACTCTCCGGAAACCGATAGATGGCGTCAGGTTTAGCTATTCTTAGCAAGAGTTCGAGACGATAACTCCTTTTCGACTGAGCTGCGGGCAAAGGCTGCGGGTGAAATGAATCATCGTTACATATTTTTACGAGGGCTTCGATGTCATTAGAATAATAGATGTGTGTTAAAATTTGCATACTAGTGTATTGTTGTCATGAAGATATCAACAACAAATTTTTAGAAATTGCATGTGAAAAATTTTGACACTAAATTGTATGTATATGGATTCGTTTTCTATCAGTGATGCTAGTCTAGAGCTATATTACGTTGGCAATATAATAAAAAATATGGTAGTCTTAATGCTGCTAAGTGTAAATTTTACTTGTACTTTACATTATAAAACACTTTTACTTTGATTGGACATTCAATTTTTAAAAGTAAATATTTAAATTGATAACTCTAAACATGTTTGTATTTAACTCAAACTGACTGATTCTCTATATTATTATTATAAATGTTGCTTCTATATCAGCACAACACCTTGGAAATTTAAATTCACCTCCCTATTTCCAATTAACCCAAAGTGTATCGAAAAATAATCTCCACGAATACGCACAAAACGTAGCTATAGGTTCGGAAACCGTAATAAAATCGATTGCCGGTTGCCAGCGCAGCGAGCGGCTCAACATTAGTCAGTGCCATGCCAGGCCAGGCCAGGGTCCTTGCCTCTTCTACGACTATTGACTTTCACATGTAACGGATTATTTAATACTACGCAATCGTCTTAATATACGTGTCCAGTATATTGAGTTAACGACTCACTTTTTAATGCATCTGTCTCTTACGGCTTTAGTATAACATAGTTGGTTGGAGAAAGACGGCAAACCTTTGAATAACTTCATCGTGCGACAGCACAGATGTTTTTAGCGTTTTTATCTTATTTTTATCAGAAAGGTCACGTGCTATGTTAATTGTAGACCTCGTGGTATTTAAATTGGTTTTTAATTAATCTTTATGAGTTGATTTTGTGATCGTAAATGGATACTTGTAAGGAGCGGTGTGGGAATAAGTATTGGACTTTTGTAGTCGGTGTTCTTAAGACATTTATTGGTTTTTCTATATCTTAGCCACATTTGTTATTAAAAATCAAATAGTTACAAGGGGCGTGAAAAGTTATGCACATGAGCTACGAATTCCTTAAAGACTTGATAAATTTTCCTGGCGTGGTTACTGAATAGGGCAATTAAATTCAAGAAGAAATACTACAAGAAGTCTTCAGAAACGTAAAGAAAAATATATAAACATATTTATTCCTATTGATTGTAATTAAGTATTACTTTTTTCATTTTCTCCTGTAGTTTATGTATAAATAGTACTCGTAAGTATCTAATGATTTTGAATCTATTTAGTAATTATTATGTAAAAAGGAGGTAAGACCCTGTCTCGCTAAAAGTGTTAGTTATGTATATGAAGACAATCCTAGAGCACACTAAGTTTATTAGATTATAACAAAGATAAAGGCTATATATGTAACAATAGACTTAAGGCAATGTCTATTACTTGTTTGCGGAGACAATAATCCCTGAGAGTCTGCCAAACACTTACATGTAACTAGAACTGATGATACAGACCTGGGAACGATACCTATGTCCACCTGAATAATTATGTGAAAGAGGTGATATGTGAATGAGATAGATTAGTGACTACTTGTTATAATACGGGTTTATTAGAGTAAAAACATTACAGTAATCATACAATCGATGCCTACGAGTACTACTAATTTAAAGTAGTTTAAAAGATTATGGATGGAATCTTCTCTGCGCAACTGCTAACGTTGCTATTGTTAGGTTTAATTTTGTCAGTCTCATAGTATGTTTTCGATATGAAATCTTCTAAATTATTTTATAACTTTCTAAATAAGGAAGTTAGTATACCTATCCCAAAATATAGAAATTAATTATAAGTGTACTAACAAATAAATGCGTTCAAAAAGAATTGGAAACCGAATTCAATTGTCCTAAAAGTCTACTTTTACTAAAGCAAATTAATAATTTATATCGTTTTCTCATGGATGCCGTTGTCAGAATTGGACCAAATTGAAATGGGACCACACAGGAAGCACCACCTTTGAAATAATAAAAAATCATCCAAATAGGTTCAGCCAGTTAAAAGTTCAAAAAACAATAAAAAAACCATACCATCGAATTGAGAACCTCCTTCTTTGTTGAAGTCGGTTAAAAATGACATCACATTACACTTCTCTGACAAAAGTCAACCGTCAGATTTAAACTTTCAAATTCCGAAACCAAAAAACACGTGATTCAAAGGCGGCCATTTTGAGAAACAGTATCGATTGGTAGGAAAAAATCCATTGTTGGGGGTGCACCGTTCCCCATTGGCCCAGTTTTTACATGAGGGTTGCACAATGGGGCAAGCTTTCCCTGTTTTTGTTATCGAGACCCTTATAAATATAAATTCCTTTTTGTTAAATCGTGCAGACCCTTTCGACGTGTTCGTCGTTCAATCGTATTAAGATTACACGTATAAAATTAAACGTGAAACTGGCGTGAAATTGGACGGCCCGCAGCCAGGAAATGGAATTAAAACAAAAGGATAAGGTGAGGCCTTCGTCTAATAACTCGTACTTTTTTATACCGTTCTAGCAATCATTGTTGGACTCGGGGTATTAACCCTTTTGCCGCCAACGAAGTTTTTTGGGTGAAGATGAATTTCGCCTCGAACCGGTACTTAGTTATTGTCTCTGTTCTCGTACTATTACATCATCTACATTATTTTCAATATACCGAACTGTTTAAAAATTCAAGTCTACGGTGTATACTTATTACTGTGATATAGTAGTTTAGACAGATGTAAATTATAATAATCTCTATTACAGACGAAAACGGTCGGACCACGCGGTCTCAGGGAAAATTGATACATTTTATATGTCCTAAAATTAGAGAAAAATGCATGATATAAGGATTTTGTCGAAATGAACTTTGTAAAAAAAAACCATTAACGTGCAAATCATTGCAGCTTTTAAATAAAAAAACGTACTCATATATTTTGGATATATTGTGACATTTCGTTAGAATAAATATGATTACAAAAGGTTCAGTTATATTTCGAGACAGTATATTTCTGTGTAGGTGTGAGCATTACCGCCACCAGACCATTCGCAGGCGCTGCACATGTATGCTACATACTCGTATCTTAACAAATAGAGACCATGATAGGTACAAACTGAACCCTCTCAGGATGCTTACCTATTTGTCGGACTTTCAACTCTGGCTGTACCTACTTAATGAGTACTTAAGTTGTTATCGGCAGATCAAAGGCCTACATGTTTCAATCTCATCTACATTAATGAGATAAGCTGATCTGGAGTTCAATCGGGGTTGTCGGATTTTTGATATCTCAATTTTATTGCATACATTCTGTACCTTATCTCATAAATAGTAGATTAATATAGATTTATTAAAACTGTATCATCCTCAAGATCTATAGTGTAGCGCAATGAATGACTTATGATTTCTGTAGGTACGGAGTAATAACTGATTTTGGTGACTTTTAATAAATCCGTGTTTAAAAATCATGCTTAAAATTTTAAGTTAAAACTAGCTTTTGTCCGCGATTTATCTGTACTACGATATTATTCTAGCTAGTCTGTAATTTTACTCAAATACAACAACGTGTAAAAATATTGAGTAGATATAAAAAGTAACCAGCTTTGTTGAAGGTCAATGACCCCATGTCACACACCTACATTTCAATATTGTGACGTCACACTTGCCCCTAGTTATCCATCACATCATATATGTCATGTATCCTCACTCTTTAGTAGACTCCAACCAGCGCATTACCGATCATACAAGCGTTGACCACACTGCTCCCTCCCTCGCAGACACTAAAACTATTATTTATATTATGTGAAAATGTTTTGCTTCAGATTAAACTACTACTCGTATTATGACAAATAAGGTATAATTTTAAGTGTCGTTTGTCTGCGGGTTATAAGCTAATATGACGTCACATTAAATTTAAAATTGCAAGTTTTAGAGGCCACAAATAACGCCAATAATAATAATTACAAATTAAAGTATAATGTTTATAAATTTTCAATTTTTATATATGTAGTAAACACATGTTTTACGCAATAACAAACTACAAAAATTATACTTAATATTTTTAATTAAACTCGCACGCACATTGAAGCTAAAGTCAATCGATTTATTTATTTATCAAAAGATTACCGATTATAGATTAGAAGTTTATAGAGCTAAAAAAGAGCAACGCTTAACAGTTTTAGGTCTCAATTTAGTACGAATTAAAACTGACCGAAAGGTGCTTAATTATTTTTACTGGTATATTAAAGAATCAATATAGAGCATAACAAAACCGAATAACAATTTACAAGTAAGTTGAAATAAGAACAGCTTACACTTTAGGTAAAGCTCCCATTGACACGATACGATTTGTACAGTCGGAAATGTAATTGTAGAGGCGAATACACATTTTTACGTCATAACCTCATCATGGTCGCCGCTAGCACCGATCCATGTTCACATTACGAGGACTGGCTGCAGCGATGCATTACGGCGCATTTATCGCGTGCGCGGGTGATCGGACGACCGAATGCACTTACCGGACAACGCGGCCGTTCATAACCGGAGATCTGGTGATGTGCTTGCGGTCTCCGTGGAGTGACTGAGGTGGATGGAATTTATTAATGCATGACACCTATCTATATCACTGTAAAGGCTACAAATCCTAGGCAGGCTTCTTATATAACGTCACTAAAAAGAATTGAAGAGTTAAAAGGACACTGTACATGGATTAAATGTTGATACGTTTCAGCTTGAATTGTATGTTTTTTATTACACTACTCAACGGGTTTATTGTGATGTCTTCATTAAATAATCTTGGTTCAGCGTTGTTGTCCATCTGTGTGTCTTCCAAGCTTGACAGGTTGGGGTGAAGCTGTAATAGTGACAGGATAAACATTATCAATTCGAGAAAAAAAGTCGTGTAGTATATATAAATAAATGTAGTCTTGGTTTCCGAAAATTAAAATACAACGCTTTGATTTTACTTACTTATACATTGTGACTTCACCAAGAGACGTTCATTATTTTATTAATCTCAATAAACGAATTAATCGCAATATTCACTGCAACAAAGTCCTCTAAACGCAGATTAAACAAGTGCTAATATTTGTGAAGGGACATTAAAACAAGCTCTTAGAACCAATGAGCAACATTTGCCGGAGTTTATTAAAGTGTGAAATGCAGAAAGCAACTGCTGTTGCCTCCCCGAGCACGCGGTGTCGGTCGGCGGCGGTAACACCGCGATTTTAATCCTCCCAAGTTGCTGAGCTGATTCGATGCAGATGTAGGAAGTGTTCGGATATGTTAATTTATTCAAAACTGCGTGATTTTATTAGCTTATACATACCTATGTAGTTACTACGATCTAGTGTTATGTTGTATTGTTTCTATTCAAGATTCTAACGTTAAAAACTTCCTTTTGTGAAGTTCCTATTTCAATTTATTGTGAGTCATGACTCTTTATACGACAAATCATCTAACTCGATCTACTCTGAAGATCAGTGAAAGAAATCCCTCACACTCTGTTTATTTCCAACTATAAGCTAAACACATCTAAACACACCCACTTTACTCAATTACTTACAGCACTCACATTCGTAGGCAAGTTCACCCTTTCTAACATATTGATTCCCAAAAAAGGATTGCAGTCTGTACTTAGGCTTGTTAAGGTGCCATTAACCAGCACAAAAGATCAGGAACCATATAGAGGATATATCTACTTCCCTCCAATCGAGTTAGTTCACTTTCCTAAATTCGTGGTTAAAGCGCGAGCTTTTAAGGGGTGAATGGTAATCAGAGGCAGGCAGTCGGGTTCTCCGCAATCCCGACCGGTCTTAAGGTAAAAAGCCTTTAGGCTTGTTTGCCTATGGAACCTCCATGCTAGATATGGACGTTACTGGCATTTTTAAAATAAATTTTATCAACTACTTGTAAATTCAACAATGTTATACTTTTTCGCCATCATCATCATCCAATGCTAAAAAATTAGCCCTCATGGACAGAAGTTTGATCTAAATTTAACAAAATAAAATCATAAAACCAACGCTTGGCCTTAATCTCACCTCATTTTAAGTGGCGATGAGGTCGATGATGTTACGCGTTGGTCTAGAAGGTTCCTGTTTACTCTTCGTTTGAAGGTACATTTAATTAAATACGCTAATACAATTAAATTTGTATGAGTGCAATAATAATAAAGAATATGTAATCTAAACATTATATTAGACGTAATAACATGCCTGCATATAACATACATACGAATACTTCGACTATGTAACACTACTTATACATACATATTATATATAATTATAATTCATAAAAGTATTTGGCTAGTTAAAAAGTACTAAAATAAACCAGACGTGTTGATATTGCTTTCACGAGGACAAAAAGAAAGAAAGAAAAAAATGACCTACTGTAGTAAGTAATCAGAACTTTAAAGAAAAAAGTTTTAGGTATTGTTGATTTTTTTCTTCACTTTACGGCACATTCCAAGATAACATTGGATTCTAATTTTTGAAATCTAGGTCTGTGTGTCGGTTTAGAAATAAAATAATACAAGTCAATTGCAATAAAAATCAACAATGCTTATACTTTATTATTTAAATAGGTAATATGAATGGGTTTAAACTCAATTTCCTTTTTTTGTTGCCTAAATAGCTTATTCAAAAAATGAAACTGGCCATGTAACTTACAAATCATCTCAAAAGAAATCTCTCAAAAAATGTAAAAAAATATCTCCTCAAATCTCAGATACACCATTCTATTCAATACTCCCTAACGAGATAGAGCTTTTCATACGCGGTGTAACATGTATGTAGTACCTACGTTGCTGGCATCGCTCTGTTACGTCACAGTATAAGAAAGCTTAACTCAGTTACTCTGGGTTTATCTTTATACTATCCAGAAATATTTCCTCCTGATATTTTGGCAGTAGGTAAGTATTGTTTACGATTCTAGTAGACCTGCTTGAATATAGGTATTCCGTTCTAAATTCAAATGTAAACTGTAGTCTGCGTAAACAAACGACATGTTGCGTGGCATTTGTTGCCCGCTGTTTCACATCATGCTGTGTAACAAAAAACAAGAGACAAAAACAGCATCCGACTATCTGACCGATAATTATTAAAATACACAAGCACATGGCCTTTTATTCATTTCACGTTGTGCTTAGTGCCAATAAGGCCTTGGACGTAAAGCTAGACAAATTCAAGTTTTGATGCTCTGGCGGCAGTGATATTTACACTGCAGTTTGGTAGCAGGCTTATATAAAATGGTGGTAGCAAGCCAGGCATACGAGAAAAATAGTAACCAAGCCAAATTGAACCCTTGACCTCTGGATTTTAAATCCTGTTTTGTTTTCACTCGTCTACGGAAGCGGTCAATTCTTATGTATCTATTAACTTTCGGATAAAAATCAAAACGTTATCAAAATTATACATAAGCACGAGTTTGAGACACAGCGTTGGCAAAACAATATAATATTACTAATAGAAATATCGAATCCCTAATTAGATAAGCCATTTGTCTTATAATTTTAGTTGAAAGGTTCTTGTAAATAAAAAAAAATATCCAATTCGATCAGACAGTCCCCAGAATCTAGCAACATGTTGTGTTCTGCAAAAAAGACGTGGACGGAGGACGGTGAAACTTCAAGTGGACAATAAATAAGGGCCCGCAATATTTGGCGGTCCCATCTCGACGGGAGGCGCTCCGCTCGCTAGAATTTACAAACACCGGCCTTAACAAACTCCAATATAAGCCCTACCCGTCCCCCAGAGAGACAAAATTCCTTTGCAACTTACTGACTACATCTTTAAATCCCAATAAAAGATAATAAACTTTCGGTTTCCGTAAACAGGGTCTACAATTCGAAAGCAAGACGGCGAACAGAGACGCTCGAAACGAAATTTCTTCGCAAAACTGTTGTGTCACAGCATCAGTTTTGGGAACAAACTTGGATTAAATAAATTCTTTCGAGTGTCGTTTGTTCGAAATTACGAAGCAAATACGTTTATAATAGTCGGGTCCTTGGAATAACTTGGCATCAAGTCAGTGATTGAATTAAGTTGAATCGGTAGGAAATTGTTTGGAGGAAAGATAGACATAACTCATCTTAAATTATGCTCGTGTCGTGCGACCCTGATTTAACGGTCATATTTTGTATGGAACGACGGGAAACGTCTCCGCTTACATCTGTACGCTGACCAAATGAACCGGTTTCGTGATTGAGAGTAACTAATCAAGTAACACCATTTAGTTATCGATATACATGAATTAATTTAATCACATTCCTGTTGAAGTTATTAATTAACTCCATGTTATCTTATAAAGCAAGAAAGTCCCTCTTAACAAGTTCGATCTTTGTGAGTTACAAAAATAACACCCGTCTATCAACAGCACGGTAGGTAGTATAAATACGGGTAGGTAGGAATACCGAAAGAAAAAGTTTTTCGATATTTTCCTCTCAGCCAACGTTTTCCTTTTATGTGTCTATCCGCCCATTGACTTTCAATTTCTCTGCGACGCGTGCATTCTGTATTCTGTCACAATACGAGAAAATAACCTAACCATTTGGGAATCGGTACCTTTACGCCTTAATACAGCTCAAGAGATTTCCCCTTGTCCATTCTGTTCCATACACTATACACCCGGATCACGTAAAGTCTCAAGATGCCGATGGGTTTCCTTTCGGCTCCATTTGTCCGCCCAAGAGACTTATTATCCTGTGTCTACACAAGGAACAGGAATATTCTGTTCAAATATAATCAAGGATGCGAGTCCAAACAATGCTCTCGGTTTTATTCTATGTTATATGGAAGGATTTGTGTGCGCTCGCATTGAAAATGTTTGTCGGGAAAGGGTTGAGTTTCCTTATTACGTTGTCTCAAAGGATTGACAAGCGGTGGTGGGTCGAAAATATTATTGTATATTCCATGATAAACAAAAAATATATGCCTCATAGTAAAAACTGAGCTTCAGCTAGTTTATGAATGGAGGAGTCCTATTAAAGTAATTTGAGACTTAAAAACTACATACACAGCCGTCAACGTTAGAGCGGCAAACAATAAATATTTTTGTTGATTTAATACAAAAACAAGTTGTCACGCAACGGCTGTGAATCTCAGAATTATAATTAGGCATAATAAATTATGTATGAAGCAATTCGCCAACATGAAGTGCGAAAAGGTTACAAGTGTATTTGGACGGACTCGTCTCTATTTTAAAAATTGCAGGGTTAGATATCCCTAGCAATTTTTCCCGCGGTCGTATGTGTGTAAAACAAGGTAAACAGTACCCACCGCGGCGCAGCGGCGGCCGTTCGAGCCTCAATAATATAAAACATGCGCCCGTCATGCCATATCGCCTCCACCTATATTTGTAACATCCACCCTTCGTCGACGTGTAGGTACTCCTTATACCTACCTACCTAACTAGGTACACACGTGTATACATACAGTCATATCTGGTTGTGTTGTGCACTGTGCAGGTGATCTCGACAGACGGGGCTTGTTTTTGTAGACTGCACGTAAACATTATTAATGAAGCCGGCTGCTTTATCCTTTGTTGTTATTATATCCATTCCTGATTCACACCTTAGGAAAGTAGATTTTTAAGATTTATTTACAAATAGAATTGAAATATTCGCATGTCTATTTGTTTTTATTTGCAGACAATTTTCATAATAAATTGAGCACGTAGATTTTGTTTCCCAGTGCAGTTATGAATATTGTACATATGGGTATGTAAATAAACGCTTGGATTTATATAAAGAATTTACAAAATTCTTGAAATGTACATCCAAAAAAGATTTTATACCCATTTACAATGCGATATATAAAATTAAGTTCAAGAGTTACTAATAAATTTGAAATTCGTATTTTGAGGTTTGAACAATGATCATCCCAGTATTATAAAGTGTTAACTAGGAAAATAAAGGAATAATTTTACTTAAAAACATAACTGATCTTCATAAAAATATTTCGAAATTTACAAACAACACATCGTCGATTATTTTACAATAAAGCTATTATTTGGATTTGGATTTCTTGGTGTAGCTAGCTTCAGAATTATAGGTTTCTCCATGATTTAGGAATTCAGTGGAAGCTAAACATAGAGTAGATCCAATGAAAAAGCCATAGTTGAGCGCGCAGAGAGATGGAATTGCCGGCAAGCGGAGCGAAGGTCACGTATCCGACCAATGGTCCTTACGGCCAGAATGACGTTTCCCGTTAACTCGAATAACCGACCTCTACCAAAGATTAAGAATGCCGCCAATCTTACATTCTACTCGACTACTTTTTAAAAGTAATTTTAAAACATTGAGATTTAAATTTTTTCATTTTAAATAAAAGACGCTTCGAAGAGTGCTAAGATTAAATTTTAAATAAAGAGTAAAGTTTTATATGTCATTTTCATTCATGACGAATTTCATTCAAATCATTTTAGTCGTTTGGAGGTGAAACAGTAACAAACGGACAGATAGAAATAGCTACTTTGATATTTGTTATATGAGCATAATGTGATTATAGATTCTCGAAGACAGAAACAATAAATAAAGAGCAGTTTTTGTTTGTTCTTTGATTATTTAATAACTGCTAATAATATAATAAATATATATTATGTCAATTGCACAATTTAAAACTTAGAAATTACCTTTCAAAACACCTTGAGTTTAAACTTCAGTTTACAAAATAACCTACGATGAACTCCAGTGACTAATAAATAATTCATTGAATAAACCAGTTTTCAAGTTATTCTCTGTATAATATATTCTTTGTTCTCCAACGAACGGTTAGCAAGATAAGAATATTTCACAAAAGAAGTTGATACAAAATCAATACTCCTTGTTACTGAAAATGTAGCTAACAAGCCGTCTTTAACGAAGATGAGATGTTCTTTAGCTGAAACATGAACCAAAGAAAAACAAGATGAGACTTATATGTGCCAACTTTTGTTTAGGTATTGATTGATCATGAAATAAAATATAGTAGGCGTTGGTATAAAATGGTATTATTAAATTAGTGAAAAAGTTATTAATGAAGCTAATTAATATAAATCATATAAACATTAATTTCGATTGTGACGGAAATGATTTCTGTGTATTGATTTAAAATTTGCCCTGCAGGTAGTGCATATAAACAAATATGATACCAATGTATTCCAGATAATAGAACTGTTACATGCATACCAAAATAGAGACATACACACATCGGATTTATTTATTTAACAAGTAAATGCGTTCAAAAAGAACTGGAAACCGACTTCAATTGCCCTAAAAGTCTACTTTTACTAAGGCAAATTTAAGATTTATATCATTTTATCATGGATGCCGTTGTTAGAACTGAACCAAATTGAAATGGGACCACACGAAAAGCACCACCTATCAAATAAAAAAGTAATCATCCAAATCGGTTCACCCAGTCAAAAGTTCTGAGGATAAAAACATTTAAAAAAACATTCCCGTCGAATTAAGAACCTCCTCCTTTTTGAAGTCGGTTAAAAAACGTTGTACTATCAACGATTCGCTTCAAAATGGCATCAAAAAGAAACGCTTGTAATCTTTTCATTTATTCAGGTCACTCACATTACACGTTATTATTATTACACAATATTGTTCATCAAATAATTAAGACGTTTCGTCGGCTTCATGATACGTAATACTTTAAACTCAAGTTAATTTGCTTTTAACAATAGCACAGACCTGATGAAATTTGGAAAGCATAGTAGTTTAGGGTAAGGGATATTTAATTTATTATTATCTCGGTCCATTGAGTAGTAATGGTGTAATTTCTACCGTCTAGTGTAATTCAGTTAATAAAATTTAAGAATGCGCAAACGAAGTTGCCGGAAAAATGCTTACATGAAATTCTAGGAAAAAAGCATATGACATTAAAAATGGTATATAAAATATATCATTTCAATCAACCATTTATTGTGCACGGTCGATTTTGTTAAAATCAAACGTCCCGCAAATTCCGAGATATTTTTATAAGGTCCGCTATCACTTACGAGCAAAGCTCATCCAAACAATTTTCAAGATACTTTACTAGTATCTTTGTACACGCGATACTGCCAGTGACTAGTCTGGGCCACATTTGATCTTTGTGTGAACAGAGGCAACACGTTCTGCGGCGGACGTCAGCCGATCGGATTATTATACAAGGGCAAAATAACCTTATCCGATACTGGCGAGCTCGTCGCGTTGATTAGACCCAGATTACTGACTTATCATATTTATTGTCGCTCTAGCGGAATGGATAGGGCAGCCTCCGTCGAGTCGCTGGGCAGCGTGACCCAATTCTTACTTCTCGTTCCCTTGTTTCGTACTACAAAGGGCACCCACCTACGCACCCCTTGTTGTGGATAATCGTAGGAGCACAAGGTGCAAGTATCAATTCATCAGCCCTGAAAGAAGATGTGGCTTACGAGCATGAATAAACACCCCATATTTGTGTAGTTTAATTTTCGTTTAATTTTGTTAAATACGTTAAATATTTATTATTTATAGATAACGAATAAAAGTAAGTTTGAATTGTTATTAGTATGATTTACTGTAGAAAATAAAATTCAAATAGCGTTAAAAATGTATAAGATCTGATAACGCCATCTAAAGTTAGGTAAATATATTGTTGAGTCTTTTATTTATTATTTGTAAAAATAAACGTAAGTACTTACCTGTAACAAAAGTTTTAGTAATTCAAATTATAAAGTCAATTATACTCCATGCTACGAGAAAAAATCCTGCAGGGATAATATAATATGTTAGTAAATATATCGAACTACTATTTTATCCAACGAAGTTATTCAAACATCTGTACAATAACTTTTTATTTTTTATTAACTGCCAACACTGTTTTATTCAGAATACTTTTCGAGACTTAAATTAAAAGTTAGCCTAACGGCGAAAGCAAAAAGGGACGTCCTATGTAAAAAAAGGCTTTTTGTAAAAAAGAAAAATAAATTCCAAGCATTCTTTTTCCGGCTAACTTTATAAATTAACTTTTCAGATGGCAGCCCCGGGCGCCGCACCCGCCCAGCGGTCGACAACATTTTTGGTCCCAAGAATTCCGACTCAGCGAAACTTGACGTGGAGTGTTCCTAAGTGGTCGTGCTGAATGGCTGTTTACTCTTGCTCAGACCGAGTATTAGGGGCAACCGACAAGTTTTACTTACAAAATGGATTACAAACTTTGGTAAGTTTTCTGACGGGTAGACGACAACATAAGCTTAATCTAGAAAACTTTAGTAGAAGCTTTATCGCTCCATTAATTTCAATTTCATTTAAAATGTAAATTTTAAAATTTCTGAGTACATAAAATATACATTTAATTTTCAGTTTAAAATTTCAAAGTTATGTTAATTAAGGATTCGCGAAAAATTGTAAATCCGATTGAAGTTTGTGCGAAAGTCTGATTCGATGTCGATTTTAATTTTTGCAAATTGTACTAAATGTACCAGCCGTGAATAAATTATTGTAAATAAACAAAAAAGAAGACACGCAACGCCATGAGATAATCGTGTCGTGTATGACATTTCCTCGGTAGTCAGGTGGGCCGCCATTGTTGTGCCCGCACGCCCCACACCCCGCGCGTCCCCCGCACGTCATTGACATGCAAATGAAACGGGCCGAGCTCGCGGACCCACGGTTATTTATCTCTGATTGGCTTCGTTTATTCCACTTTGACAGACAGGTTCCAATTTCGATGCGAATTCGCTCGTGTTTACATAATTAGACATGGAAATACGAGCATGCATTGAACAAAATTCTTGTTTTAAAATAATTTTCGAGATTTCTTGGAGAAATGAAGGGCAAGCTTGTTAATTAGTAGCTCACTTAAAGCGATAATTGGTTCATGTTTTTATCAGAGTAATGTCATCATTATACGTGGCCCACTTTTTCATTTCTGTTGCAATTAATTTACTTCCGCAACTGCAATAAGAGAAAGCGAGATAAATACATGTAACTGCTTAACTGCTCTAAATGTTCTATTTGTGAAACGGCTGTGGCGCTCTTCCCTAAGTCGGCAGTAACCTAAATAAGCAGAAGTTTGCCAAAGTTAGACAGTTTACCAACTTGTAATCGATTAAGTCAAAGTTGAGTTCAGACCCTTCCGAATGCAAGTAAGACACACAACGCTTAGTAGAATAGACAGATACTTGTACAAAGGATAAATGTATGTTATATTTATATACTGATTCAAACTTATTTCATGCGTTGGTTAAAAAAGAACTATGTAATTTTTTATACATTTGACATGCTGAGTGTGTATTTGTATATTAAATATGTATACAAAATCGACTGTATTTCGGCACGTCGCCGAAGGTCGCACATTTTTTTATACTCCCGTTAGATGATCCCATTTAATTGATTTACTGTGTTAAATATTAGAAAGGGTAACAGTTTAGTATGATATAATCTCATTTCTTGTCTCGTATGACATAGTTGAAGTAAAAAAATAAAAACACTAAAATTAGGATTCAAACTTAGGGGTGTAGTTCATTTGGTAGAGACAGAGAGCGAGAGAGAGAATAAAGAATTGAATTGAGATTTTGTCAGTTACGTAAAGAGTCCTTTTAAAATTTAATTAATTTAGATAAATAAACAAGATATAACAAGGTAAAACCAGAAAATTATAATTTTTGCATGGTAGCAATTGAAATTTCATAATACGTATATTGACACTTCTTTGCAAATATGTCGTTAATATCATATTTGTCTTGTTAGGAATACACCCAACTATGCCACATGAAGCATACAAAGTACAAATGAGATATTTAATTTGCGATAAAAAAACATAACCCTACCTACAACATAAAGCAACTTTTCATAACAAGGAAAATATTTTGCGGCAGTCCAATTTTGCGGTAAATTTGTTTTTGTGTACTAGAACATCCTATTTGCTTACATGAGATATGATATTTCTCCCGTGTACCTTTTGTGGGCGGGACATCTTCATAATGAAGGTGCCCGAGTATATCGCCACCGAGATAGGGTATGGTCCATGGCTTATACAACGACGGACGTGGCTCTATGCACAAACTATCGGACAGTTTATAGACCTAAAGGTATTTTTTGTTTTGTTTTTCAAATATTGTATTTTGTTTTTTTGCAGCAGAAACTTATTGAAATTTCGAATATTTCAGTGTGCTTTTGGGAAAAACTGATGAAGAACAAAAAATATCTAAAACGAGTAATTTTTCTATCTAAAGCAAAATAAAACTTGCTACTACTATGAAGCTAGCTTTTGCCCAAGACTTCGTCCGAACTAACTTCTGAAAGTATCCCACGGGAAGTAATTACTCGGTCGGGATAAAAAGTAGCCCAAGTTTTCCAAGTTTTCAACTATCCCTGTACAAAAAATCATGGCCATTGACAAAACTCCCATGGGGTATGCTAGTTGCTAAGCGCCACCTACTGAATGTATCCACGGCGAGTAGCTTACAGCGTGTCCGTAGTTTTTGGCCGTTAGTGTGTATATTGGATATATTTTGATACGTTCTATTTACGCCGGCCGGGTACGAATCGGAACGGGGTCGGAATGACTATTTTTCGCAAGTCACGTCTCAGTTCCAGCTTATCTGGCGTTAGGATGATGATAATAAGTGATACCGCGAAATATTGAGGCCTTAGAGATAGAGGTACTTTGCTGGATGGAGCAAAATCATAATGCTTCTAACATAAGTTTTTAGAGCTTTTTTAGAGATATTCAAAGCAGAAGCTGTGCAGCTAGCACAGATCGATATACGCGGAGTGTCATATGTTCAGCTGTGGTCGATTTTTATAGATAAGATAAAGTGGATATCTGATTTTTAAAACTTTCCATGCTGATGTTATATGCGAGAGTGAGTTTATAAGTGCATTTATAGCAGTACTAGTATATAAGTGTAACTATGTAACCAATCACGATGAAATTCGGCGCGCACATAACTTGGAGCGGACATAGGCTGTTTTATACCTGTTTTTCTTCTTCTTCTGTGGTTTCCATGACATAATGGCTGATGTATATGCAGGTGAAGTCATCGCCAAATGTAATTCTCATATAATGTACAATAACTAATAATAGATTAGGTTATGGCCACAGCTTTGCCTGCAAAGACTTTAAGATTTATCCCGTGGGAACGATACTTGTTTGATTGGGTTAAATAGTAACCTATCTTAGCCTATTTTCTCAGTCTTTCAACTATCCTTCTAAGAAAAATGAAGTCATTCTGACGTTAGTTACGTCGTGAATGTACGAGTATGAGAACAATGCATATTTTTAGTGAAATCATCCAATTTTGTGATACTTATTCGGGGCGGATACAAATTCAAAAAATCAAAGATCATAAGAATCGGGAACTAACCCGACTCTGTTTTATATCATAATTACTAGTTACGAATAAAATGTTAGATATAATATGTTTGTGGAGCGTGTATTCAATAGAGAATTGTAGTCCAGCAGACCATGTCGGAAATACTTAGCCGTTCTATAAACACTAATTGGCGGCTCCATAACAGCAACTCTAATTGAATCGAGGAATTTATAGTATCCACCCAGACACGCACGCTCACACCCAGCTGTGGAGGCGTGACGTGATTACACAGCACGGGTGGCATTTAATAAGTCAGTCTACGCCCCGTGGTTTCGCTCGAATCCATAAGGGGTGACTGCTATGACAGGAAATTACTATTGTTATTCCTTTTGTACAAATATTAATACAATTGTAACAAAATTGTAAGAAAACGGGTTATGGACTGAATATTGGTTAAGAAAATGTGATTCTTTTAAAACCCGTATTTAATTTACGTAAATAAGTTAAATTGATTTTTTTAATGTACCAGTAGATAAAAATTGCTTTCCCATAAAGTTTGTGCAAATTACCAAAGGCAAAAGTATTTTATGCGAAAAAGTTTAATTAAATAAAGTTTTTGTTTATTTATCAATTTATACATGTAATTGGCAAGTTAATTAGTTTGAATTTGCAGTAAATAATAAATGAACGAACTGTATTGTCAATTATATTTCTCGCAAATACTTTTTCATTAGCCTAACACTCGAATTTTATATAATTGTTGGAAACTTCACATTTGAAATTAAATAACTGTTTCATTCAATCAGATTTTGCAGCGGACCGTCTTTCAGAAGGCGGCAAATTCATTGAAGTCAAAAAAGATTTTAATTTTCTTTTAGATTTTTAGATAAAGTAATTCTCTTTTAATTAGACTGTCTTTGAATTGTACTCGTTTTTATTATAATAGATTATAAATCTTATACATATGTATTCATTATTAAATGTCAACACTTTGGACCACAGCTTGAAGAAATACAACACAAAATCGTGCTTAAAATAACGGATAAAATTGACTTGAAATTCTCTTCCAAGTTTTACGTATTTGTAGGTAGCGTATCTAGCTAGCGACCTAATATCTTATACCAGGAGCATTCACGAGGCGTCCTCTCAGAGTCAATATCAATAAATGGGAAGTTGGGAAATTGGATGTGTTTCGGCTCGTCGCGGCCCGTCCCGACACGGTACGTAATAAGATAGTAATGAGCCGATCGTGCCACTCGTAAAAATATGCTTCGCTCCCGGTCTATGACTAAATATTTAACACACATTATCTAGGGTTCGGTAGAGTCGATGCAATTCCGAATAGATGAGATTAGAAACTTACAGAGATGTGTTTTCGCAACTGCTTCCTCATCATGTTATGCGTACCTATACTTATATCCTTAGTGGTCAGATTCTTTTCCTGTTTGTGAGGAATTCTCTTGTCCAGTCTAATCAAAGCTCATATAAATAGCTCCTTTTCTAAATTAACAAATTCTCAATATAAGATGGTAAATGTTTGTATTGAAATTGACGTTTTAATTTTGATTAGCTAGCTCATTGTCAACAATATTTTTGCACCAGGTCATTGTGGTTCACATACCGCATCTTACTTAGTTTAGCGGGTATAACGTATTTCTTGCTTATCATCAAGTTACACGCCCTATTTTTTTTACACTCAGTTCTAGTGTAATTTAATAATTTACGTAGTTGGTGGAATACATTTTCAACGGCATTCGCCTTTACCAATATTGAGTGAAAAAAATATTAGTCCTTCTTAACATTGTAAACAGTCAAAAACCTACCTTCAGTATGATTCCACTAATAACATCCAAATTGCACTCCATTTCCTGAAACAAAATTAAGTAGAAATTTAGACAATGCTGTCCATGTCATTATAGAATTTTGAAATATCAAATTGTATGGAACGGGTTGCATCAGCCTACGAGATTGATTTGACATTGACGCGACGCGCATGCGCGCTGTCCTAATTCAGTGCAGGAGTCAAGGGAAAATGAAACACAGAGATGTTATTTAACCTGCGTACGAGAGGGACGACGATAGTGCACACAATCGTCTGTCAAGGACGGAGCCAATATGGCCGCCGGAGATTGCAACTGGATGCATTCAAGTTCTTTTTTTGGGAGAATTTAAAGGGATACGTTTTGGCAGGAGATTTGTTTGGCAAGTTGGTAGTTCCATTTCAGGAGTTCCATTTTGTTCCAGATTTATGGTGATGGCGTGGCAGATGCCGGGCGTTGTTTGAGAGTTGGATGAGTATTGTTCTCCACTCGGTAGGATATGTGCTTACGTCTCTAATGGAGTATATTTTCGTAAAGAATTTGTATTACTTCTGAACGAAGGAAACAATATGTTCAGCATTAAAGTAAGCATTTCTCTAAAGATTTAGTGATGTAAAAAATGTATTATGATAATATAACTTATTTGGGATGCATGTCCAAAGCTTGTCTAACAGACCTGTCAGACACACCTTAACTAAGGCTATCCGGCCTTCTATTGAACGGGCTGCGTCTTTTGAACGGCAATACGTACTCGTACCATAGATTAGCTCGTACAACCGAAATTGTAATAGAGTGTCTTTTTCTATAGCCACTATAAAATAAAAAACAGTTAATATTATTTGGTAAGACGGAGCCCTTCGTGAGTGAATCCAATTTCTATGCAGCCGGTTTTTTTAAAAATTAATCACCTACTTTATTTATTTTCAAGTTAAGTTTTATTGCAATATTTTATTATTGGGATGATTAAAATCGAATGAATTATGGTTTAAGTACATTTTTCCCACGTAATCAATTTTAATTTATCATTAATATATAATGCTATTATTAATTAGAACAAAAACACAGACCCAAACAGACTCATTTCAAACACTCAACACCGATAACATAAAAAATGGGGTGTACCCATAAATCTCGAACGAAAATCTTGTACGCATTTTGTTTTAATAAGCACCAATGGCCGTCTTAATTTGGAACAAGCCTAAAACAAAAGCATTCCTCTGAAAAGGCCCGGCAGCTAATCGCTTCAATTTGGCGTAAGTAAAGTAAATAAAAGTTCAAACAGATTAAACTCGGTAACGAGGGCCGGCACGGGGGTGAGGGAGGGGTTCGTCAGGGGGTGAAGGGCAGGAGGCACAATTATCTCGTCCTATTTTCCCTTCTAATTTCACGTTAGGTCCGCTCTTTTGGGTTGTGTAGACGAGCGACGAAAAAATTAAAACAGTGAAGGAAAAGTTATGTAAAAGAGGGAAAATATATGACGTACTTATTATTTTGATCTGCATGAATTTGAATTTGTTGTATGGGAAAATGTATTTGGGAAAAATGATTTTCCGTATCTTTAAATTAGGTATAAATATTTTTTATTTTTTATGTAATACATTTTACAACAACAAAAATGCAAAAATATATGAAAAATTAAACTATTTGCTGCTGCTTTGACTTTCAAATGTTGATTTCAAAACATGGAATACAACTTCTTTGAAAGAACTATATGACCAATATAGAACAAAAAATCTATATCATAATCAGATGCCACTGCTGGGCATGAGGTTCCCTCGTAGATATGATGGTGACCACAGTGACATGTTGTTGTTTTGTAAGTAGATGCTGCTGCCCATATCCTGAATATTTATCCCTTAGTCGCTTTTTACGACACCCGAGGGATATCATGTGGTGGTCCCACTCTGAAGCCGAAACCAAACGGTAAATTTACATAGCCGTAAGATTATAATTTACGTGTCTGCCTGTAGCTTTATAATACCTCTACAATAAAGGTACTTTTCCCAAGGGCTACTCGCAGGCAACCTAAGAACAACTTGGTACGGGCAAAACGTCCACATCCAGCCACCAACATCTCACTGTGATCATCTATTCACGCGACCGAGAAAGCTCGACTCTTAACAAAGATTAGGTGAAACTGATTCGTAGGATCCGTAAGATCAAACTGCTTAGTATATTTAACATGATGATATATATCGATACTTTCCCAGCTCAAACGAAACATAGTACCACGACAGAGAAAGTTATTTGAAATCTCATCTTCGCGTCGAACTACAAACTACTATATATTCTAGTTGTATTGCCACGTGTGACAAATTGAATTCTACCCTCAACGGCTTTATCTGAAACACAATCTTCTCGAGGTCTTACCCATGTGTTCGCTCTTACCTCTATCTGACAAATGTTTTACTTTATATTAACGTAGTATGTATTTCGAGTATGAGTAAAATACACCGTAAAAGGTGAATAGGATACTATTGATTTTATTTGAATTTCGATGATCATAATGATTTGTCTTATAATGTTTTTTGTAACAATTTCTAATTCTTTTTCATCCATTTGTTTAATTTTAGTCAAAAATTGAATACTTTAACAGCTGTCAAAATTCGTATAGATTTATAGAGTGAGTTTTGGAATCGTGTCCGTGAACACAGCGTGAAAAGCAAACGTTCGCCCTGCCTTATCTACAGAAGGCTGCCCACAAACCTAATCGCCCGTGTGCAGCCTTCCAATGGCTGCTGTCCAAATGAGTGCACCTCGGAATTCTTGGAGCGAAAATTGGGACGGCTTGGTTCCCAAACAGCTCCGGCCTTTATAAAAATAATCGCGTGCTTGAAATACACGGCCATAATATTAATAATTATAATTAATAGCTAATTACGAGTAAATACCAGAATAGGAATGCCCAAATTAATTTCAAGTTATGCAATATTCGTCAAGAAATAATGCGAGTTAGTGAATATTTTCGAACGCTTATCACGTCAAAAAACATTATAAAATACATTTCTTAAAGCATAAACAAGACTATAAACGCACAAGGGTGAAAAAATCCCGTGATTACTGCCGTTCCTTCAGACAGAGTCGAAAATTATAATTTACCAGAGCAAGAGTTGTTAAATTTGCATACAGATCGTCTGACATCAGAGCGCGTTTGTATGGAAAGCCCCTTGCTAAGCTCCCAGCTTCTTTTGGCCCGAGCGTTAGTTTTGCTTTTAGTTTTACCGAAATTGAGATTAAGAATATTATAGTAATTTTAGGGATTTTGATTTTATGTATGCGGCACAATTAGTTAAGTACAACATTCATATTTTTAAACTTCACAATTACATTACATATTTTGTTTGCTTCGGTTTGTTCCGTTCAGTTTAAATAGCTTCAGTTTAAATAGCTTAAATAGTTCAGCCTCATCCTATATCAATTATTTCTTGCGTCCCTTTATATCTAAATATTGTGCTTTTAAAATTTTGTTGAGTTTTATAGAATGCGCTTTCAACGGCCGTGGTCTCATACAATACTTAACAAATGCAATGAACTAATTAATTTGCAAGCTAAATGCTACAACAAAACTCAACCTGCTTAGGTTCAAGAAAATATGGTTTTGGATATACGAAAGGAATTAGTAAATAAGAACTAGTCTTTGTCCGCGTGGTTTTCGGAGACTATGCTAAGGGAACTACTATTTTTCCGGCCCTTCAACTATTCCTGTACATAAATCTAGTCATATTGATTCTTAGTTACGATGTAATGATGGAAAACAAATAAACTCTGTGTACATTTACAATATTAGGTGCACATACACTAAAGCTAGTTTAGTAAAATGCATAATTTTCAGATAACAGATATAAATATAATAAAATTTCAATTGAAAAAAAGGGAAATATCCGTTTTCTATAAACAGTTACAAGATAAAAATAGTGAATGTGTGTGAACGTGGGCCTTCTTGTATATTTTGCGTTTTTTTACATTTTACGAATTATGTACATTTTGCGTTTTCCACATTTTGCGAGTCGTGTACGTTTTGGGTTTCGTACATTCTGCTCCGAAGGGAAATAATAGGTAGATAAATATCAATGATTTTTGTCATGTCACACACATGTTTTACTAAATGTACTCTAATGCTATATAATATTCCAAAAATTTCCAGAAATTTTCGTAAGAATAAAGTAACAACTTGAACCCAAAAATCTCAACGCAGTCAATAGATTTTATCTTCACTAGTTAACATAATAGTTTACAGCAGTCTCTAGCGATTTACTTGAAACCAACAACTTTGTCGGAGTAAACAACCCCGTACGATCAGAAATCACGATAAACATGTTAATCAAATCAATTTATTTGTTTCAGAGCAGCGACAGCGTGAAGTTGCGACGTCCATACGAAAAATCCTCCCAGTCAACGTTCCCACAATACAGCATTTACATTTTTTTGTAATCTTACGTCCCGATATTGAGTTCATTCGTGACTTGCATTGGATCTTCTGGTCTATTAGCTCGATAACAAGGATTGTGCGTTCTCAGATTAAAACAAACATTTACATAATGCCACAGACAACGTGACGCCTAGAATAACTTTCGGGAACTCTCAGCATAGCAGGATAGGATTGTATGGAAATTCTTGTTCCACTTTTCCACTTGAGTTTTGTAAGGTCCATTAACCAGCACGCGCAAGTAATCGCGGAAGACAAACGAAAAATACAATGATGCAAAGGTTGAGAGACATAGTAAGATATAAAGATATAGAATTGTAAATTTATGGTAAGATATCACTAGGTATATATTTAGTATTATAAGCATATCCGTGAGCTAATGGCTAAATGTTGGACTTACAATCCGGAGGTCTCGGGTTCGATTCCCGGGTACTCGGTAAGTCCTCTTGGCTAGCAATCACTACGTTACCTAAGTCTGCTTGAGGTTTCTGGGTGCGCTCACCATTGACGGCCCCATCGTTACTTACCATCAGAGAGATTTAAATATAGTAATAGGTTATAGAGCGGGCATTGCGAAACGTTTCATATAAACATTTTGATCTCAAAAGTCAATCGTATGTCAAATGTCTTGTACGGCCGCGTGACATGATGTGACACTAGACTGAGTAACTTACTACCAATTGGTAATAAGTTTAGGATCAAAAAATTTTCTCTCGATTGCAATAGTGAACGATATTTCTGTAAAGGTTTTTGCTATAACCAGGTGCAGGTGAACGCTGTTCCTCATACCCTAAAACTCTCCGTTAGATGTTAATTTATGTAACTCACGGAAAGACAAGGCATTGTACTGTAAAGCTGAAACCATATGGCTAAAGCCAGGACGCCAGGCCAGCTATAGGTATTTCTATCACCCCTAAGCGTTCGATGTAAGTATTTGTCCTTTTTTCTGTACAGCCAAAGTTTTTGCTAACCTGTATGTCTTAAGATTGTTAAAAATCAAATGAAATTAGAGATATTTTAATGTAAAAAAAATAAGTGCCATTTTTGATCACACTGGCAAAAGTTCTCTCCAAATATCTCCTCCAACTAAATTGCAAAGTCATGACAGTAAATAAAAAAATTCTGCCGATGAACTGTAAATGTATTTTCGATCGTTCGTTTGTTTTGATTCGTTAGAAATTCTAAGAGTCATTCTGAATTTTACTGTACCAAGCTAGAACATTCCGAAAAAATCATAATTTATTAATACGGGTTCAACATTCATATCATATCGAATTCAACGTCAACATTGAGACCGATTCACGTGCAAAGTTGTTTGAGATGGCAACCTATCTTATGGGTGCGTACAGTTTTGCATTATAAATTGGTGCAATTTAAATATTGCAAGTAAAAAAACTAAAAGAAGTAAATATTCATGTAAATAAAATTTTAAAAAACGAAAAAAAAATTAATGATTACTAATTTTTACGACCAAGTTAAAGCATATATAATATAATACGTATAGGTACAGGACCATGGAAATACTTGTCTCTGCTTGAGAATTTCAAAGTTAGTTAAATATACGCTTGTAGACGATAGATAGCTTTTTAAAAGTGAAAATAAACCTATTAAAATAACTAACCTATATATATTTGAAGTTTTGATTAGAATAGACGTTTCATCAAAAGAGCTGTACGTATTTGCATCCTCCAGACAAAGCGAAGGTACAATTACGTTATAAAGAGTGTAGCAATTATTGCGGTCGACGGCATCAGCGCTGTAGCACGGCATGAGTACAAGAGAGGTCTATTAACAACTTTGCCCGTTGCCCCTGCGAATGAGGTGACAAGTGGGAGGAGATAGCGGGTGGAATATCTACCCAAGGAGAATATATATCCTTCTATAGACTTCCTTAATCCTGTGTAATAATTACACAGCCTAATTACATTCTACCCCTGCTATAATCAGTCACACCGATTTGAAATGTAACAGTACATAATTTTCATGACAATAGTAAAACCTGAACGATATTTCAGTTGGTGGTGGTTATTTTCTATCTCCGCCTACCTATCTCCCACTATGTTACCTAAGCCTACGGCCATACAGCAGTGTTAATAGCACTGTTGTGTTCCGGTATGAAAGGTAGCAGAGCCAGCGCCTCATTAGCTTGAAGCTTCTGGGTGCGCACGCACATTCAACGGCCTTATCGCCACTTATCAGGTGAGATGAAGGCCAAGTGCAAACCCATCACCCGTAAAAATGTAGATCTCAATAAATATTTATAACCATGTTTACTTGCTTGTGATCCTCAGAGATTTGGATACAATTTTGATATGAATTGCCGATACTCAAAAGGAATTCCAACTATCAATAACAAAAGCTATGTTTTTATACATAAAAATCCTGTGAACCACTTTCGCTTTCAACAAAAACTAGATTTCACTTTTCGTAAAAAGTGGGTGCCGTCAGTCGTGTCCGACAGGTAAACTATTGTCCTTTGAAATTGGACCAAGTATATTTTTTATTGCTAACAATTGCTACCTCAGTAACTGTTGCCTGATTTGTTTAGTTCTTTCTTTATTGGAACAAAGGGTTACATCAGGTAAATAGAAAGGATGAATAAACAAATCTGGGTTTTAATTTTACTGTTATTCCGCTCAGCTAGTAGCTTTGGCCACAACTTTAGGTAGAAACCGCATAGTTTTTAGACTAGGACTGTCTAATGTCTATAAAACCCGAGTTTTTAGTTACCCTCATCTTTGTGGTGCTTACCAGAGTTAAAATTAAGTTTGGAATTGGGATAATAATTATAACTACGTGCTGTTACACGTAAAACATAGCTATAATTTGAAATGTTTTCATATTGTGTTTTAGCTTGATAAAAATAAACATTATTAAACAAACATTATTGAACATGATAAAAATGTTTAGACAACTCATATTTTATAAGCTCATATTTAGTTAACGGAGTAATTTTGAACAAATTATAATATACTATACCATCAATAGTATTTTTTTATTTTGTTATTTGTAATGTGTAAGTAGGCAATTTTCTGAACGCTTCGTATGTGAAAATTGTGAGAAAAAAGCAAATTGCCTCTCTGCCTCTTTGAGGAAGTAGATCCATTTATGTCTAGAAAAGATTTTTATTAAATGTATTAAGAAAGTAACAAATTTTAATATGCGTTTGTTTTAGAGTTTTTAAATGATTCTTGCAAGCCTTTTACGTATTAAATTTACCTTAGATCGACAGGCGGGTTTGATCGCAGCGAAGTGTCCTACACACGGTAGGTAGATGTAGGTCGCAATGGGTTTAAAGATACGGAAATAAATTAGTTGATTTCGGCAGTTTCTTAGCATTAGCAACTTCGATTATATTTTTAAATGAAATTGTAGTTTTACAGGAGCTACGATTTGGATAATACTAGCTTCTATAAATTATGAGACAGTGAAACAATGTGAAAAAGTGATACAAGTCGGCAAGTATGTAAGTATGTATGTATTGTAAGATATTCGAAGGCCAGACTTGCCAAAATAAACCGGGGAGTGGCGTGTCCCACCCCCGTGAGCTCGAGATGAAATATTGTTTTAGTCGGAAAACACGACACATTGCACGAAACTCCGAGGAACTACAGCCAAAGATTATATAATGCGAAGAGGAATCATATAAACTATTTGTAACACAATACCTAGAACAATTTAAAACAGTAGGTTTAGATATTGTATTTCGTTATATGAGTACCATGCGTGAGTGTCAGTTCGAAAAGGATTTTGATTTCCTAACATCAAAAAAGTTTTCTAATAATGCATTAAAATTAATCCATACTATAATATTATAAATGCGAAAGTGAGTGTGTTTGTTTTTCTTTCTTTCGATCAAGCAAATAGTTCATCTTGGGATAATTTCCTAAGTCCACACGGACGGAGCCGCGGACAAAAGCTAGAGAGTATACAATAGCTATTTCCAATTCAATTCCATTTAAGATCATTTTACGTGTTACTCAAGTCTATACCAGATATTTGCTACATATTTTCTTCAAAGCCACAATGCCCACTTTAGACATAAGAGCCTTTTTGAAAAAGATTGAAGCACAAGAACATAAGGTAACTATACAATGTCAGAGAGAGCGAGCATGAAGTGAGAGATTAGTATGTCGCGACTTGGTCGCGACAGAATAACGTTTTATCGAGATGTGTCACATCTGTGTGAAATAATATTTGCGTTGGGCGTTGCTACTGCGCGTTACCACGAGACGCTGGAACTCACCTACTTCTCTCTTGGATTTAGAAAACATTGCTCTTTGTTAAGATTTTAGTTAGTATGCAAATTTGGGAGACGAGCCTTGAAGGCTAAGCTAATCTCAGAGGGAACGGAACTCGGAAAAAGATAAGATAGTGAGTGACTTCGCTTGGGGAATAGGGGATTGGCTTTGTTAACTTTTGGCGCTTGTTTTAGGCTCAAGAAATTCTCAAATGGTTGACATTGTTTACTTCAATGTTAAGCTATTTATACTTCGGTAAGACAGGCCACCTCCGAATCCAGTGCAATACAAAATATTGAATTGGCACATAACAGATAAGGAGTGCAATTCGCTTACGACAAACGTTCTTAAAATCTCACGTATAGAAACTACATACAAATGATAGAACATAGAGATATAGATATACTTAGCGCTATACATATTTGAACAATTGATTAAAAAAAAAGAGGTTTATTCATCACAAATTCTTAAAACTAACAATTGAACATCGTAAATTATATATGTATGATGAATGGGCTAATAGCTCAGCATATGTCTAAGAGGTTCAATACCTCGAAGACGCTGTTATTCTGCTATTGCCTAAAAATTACAAAGTTACTAAATATTGTGAACATTCAAATTTAAACTTTGACACACTAAAACTATTTATTTATTTATTATACTAAGATTACGAGTACCGTCTAGCCTACCATCTAACACAAACAGAATACAATACTAAAACACTTCTTATATATTATGAACGGATACTATTCCCAAGGTCCTGGAAAAAGTTTTCGATTGCTGAATTTCAGATGAAGAACTAAATTGCTGTTGCCAAGTTACAAGAAATAGTTTGTATTTATTTATAAACGTAGACACAGTTTTACAGGCTCTTATAGGTGGTGGTATATTGTTCCAGCACTTAGATGCAGCATATCGAAAACTTCCTCTAAAAGCCTCCAGTCGAGGGGGAGGCAGTTTTTGTGATTGTTTACATTTAGTCTGAAAATTTTATGGCTTCGTCCTGAAGCCTTTATTAAAATCTTTATTAAAATGGTATTTAAAAATAAATAGAATCCAAGGCAACTCAACACTGGGGCCAAACTATCACTCCTCTGATACAAATTTCACGAAGAAACCGTCGTTCTCGAATACATATTGCATGAACCCTGAGTCTGCGGCGTCTCGAAAAACTTCACAATCTCGTCTTCGAACTATTTCCATATTATATGCACCCTTGCTTGGGGATGAACTCTTTCAAGTTTTCGGGATTCGGCGTTTCAAGAAAAACATCAGATATTGATAGAAAACACTCTAGTGTTTGTGGTTTTACATATCCGTGGTAAATCAGTAGATACCAAAAATACTTTATTACCCATATATCTTTAATACAAACTGAATTAAAATGAGAAATAAGAGGGAAAGTAAGAATTATTACTTGATTTGTATACAGATAATTGAAGGGTCAGATAAAGATAAAGGCTAATTTTTACTCGTAGCCCGGTCAAACAAATAGTTCCCGTGAGATATCCCACGGCTTGATAGATAAAGTATCTACAAGGAGATAAATAAAAATTGTTTCTTTCTTTTCAACAATTTTATACATTCCAACTCAAATCAATAGATATGAATATTTTGGATACCTACATTTCCGTATTGTGTGTGTATAAATAAGGTATAGTTAATAATGTACACAGTTGGAATTCTAAATTATTTGAATGATGTTTCTTTTTGATTTATATCTACCTATCAGCTTGATATTTAAATCTGCCGCAATACTCTGGCACTAATTAACTAATATCACTATTATCTACCTCTAGCAACGATGTCATACATTTGTTTCCTCAATCAATAAAGTATTATTTGACTGCCACTACTAACATATTAGTGTATTACACTTTACGATAGTTAGATATGTATATGTAACAAATGTGTTAATATTATGTAGCCTCTTATTCATTATCAGCGGAAAAAAATCGAAAGGTGCAGCGAGTTTCATTTAAAATATGGTAGTACGTTAATGCTTCCGTATCCAGAGAAATTTCAACTCTGGGATAAGTAACCTAAAATCATTTTAACTATTAAAGATGAATGGTAAGATTGTGTTTAAGTTATTAATATTATCCGAACGTGCCAGAAAATTCGAACTTCCAATCTGATTATCCATAAAATCTATAATAACTCGTTATTGGTTTTATATCTATTGTGATTTAAATTAAATCTTCAAGAAGCGATATCGACAGTCTTTTCTATATTCGTTTAATTAACCTTGAAGTCGGCTTAGTGTCGATGCAACAGATGTGGTGAAGGCGGTGAAATTGAATGATTTTATTAACATAATAATGTTAAACATTTTAATTATATAATTTGGAAACAAATGAACTCGAAACCAGAGTAAGAGATTTAGTAAATTCCGTACAAGAGTTTCAACTTACAACATTGTTGCATTGAATGATAATAATGTTCAAAGAATGTAGCGACAACTCTGTGAAATTAAATTAAGAAATTTATCGTCTCAGCCACTCAGCGATGTGGTGTTTGTAGAGATTTGGCAACGGTAGTTTCCTTTAGCTAAATTGTTACTTTCATTTACTGACTGCATTTTGTAGACTCTACGATCCCGATTTATGGTCTAGAATATTGACGATGAATATTTTGTGATTTTATAAGTCTTTGTAATTTATTTTATGCGAAGTATTATGTGGAGTCGTTGTTTTTGTAACTGTTAATGAAACTCGTTGTCTGACCCATGACGTAGACATCATGACTTGTTGACGTCGATTTAAAAAAAGCAAGTATAAGTCATTAAACATGCTACTGTAATTTTATGTTCAAACACGGCATCGTATATGAATATAAAATAACACCTTTTACCATCATCTGCTTTTATAGCTAACCTGAATATTTGAATCATAACATTAATCATTTTAAATATACCTGTAATTATAGTTTGACATAAATTAATGTGATGACTTGTGAATTATTAAATGACAAAATTATTAACATTATAGTGATGGACATGTTATGTAAACAAATTTTTAACGATTAATTATTAGATATGTTTATAATATTTGCACACCTGTGGACAGGTTAAGTACATCGAACCAATTGAAATTACTATCTTAACACCGTGTAAACAAACTATGTACTTGGCAGATAAATTTTTTATTCCTTTTATCAACAATTGATGAGTCTGCTTCATAGATTAGGACGACGGACATGCCTGTGGGGAATTACCATTATGACCACCCTTGGCAAATGTTAGTGGTCGCAGTAAGATGTTGTCGATAAATTATCAGGTGTTGCTCTTTATCTCCTAAAAATGTTCACCTTTCATAACACCCCGTGATGACAGGTTTATCCTAAGAGTGTAAACAACGTATATTGTTGACACATTCGATGTTTCTCTACAATTGTAACTCTCTCTTCAAATGTATCCTATTCGCCCTAACATTGTTTCATTCTCGTTCTTTTTGCAAGCACAAAAAAATGTATAAGTAGACACACAAAATAAAACAAACAGTGACAAGAGAATGGGGCAGCGTGTTTCCGCACAAATTGGGCGCCTCTCCTATTCACATATTGGCGATATTGCGCCCTCGATGTGTGCCCATCCATACTTTCAGCACGCCCGCCCGCCCGCGTATATTTACAGATATATGTGTATGGGGTATATTCAATGTTTGCTGGAACAAGGTTCATCATAGCTATGACACGTGAGAGAAAAGTTTCATCGTGGTATATTACACTGTATTGTCTAGTTTGTTGACTTCGGTAAATGTAGGCATGATCAGAGTATGCGAACGGTACTATGATTCGTAGACCTTTTTACCACCTCTGTATTATTTGGACTATAACTTACTATAGTTGGACTGAAATTCCAGAAGTCCCGGGTTTAATTCCTACCGGGGACCAGAATTAAGTTTGGTGGTAGGGTACGTTTCTTTCCCAGCCAGACAACTACGAGTAGCTCCATGTTATCTAAGTCTGCTTCCAAAGCACTGTTGTACTCCGAGAATGCAAGATAGCATTACCTATCGTCAGCGGACCGTTAACTTGAGAGTACTAGGTGAGAATACTTCTTTTATATACAGCCTTAAAGTCACTTACACAATCAGAGGAGATGAATGGAGAAGAATGGAGTGGTAATCATTGGAAACAAAAATACTCTGCAAAATTCCACAATTATTTTATCACAGTATCCGTATAGTATTATATCGGGGACTTCTCCTTGACATACAAGACACTGTTCATAATTATCTTGAGATTATCATCCTTGAGTCGCCTCATAGGACAACCCATGGAAGACACGGTATTCTATTCTAAAGCCGCACAAACACACACGCAAACCAAACTGTACATACGTAATACAACTAAACTTGAATTTCGATCTTTACTAGGTGCGGAACTGTAAAGGCAACCAGTTTAATTTATGTTCGACCTTGATTTTATTAGCTCAGAAAATGTAGATAGATGCCCATCAAATGAGCTGTAAACAGCTGCTTCGTGTGAAATATAAATATTGATTTTATTATAGCATTAAGATTATGAGTTTTATGTAATGAATTTTATGGGCAAATATGAAGTTTTATATTTGATGCTATATTATTTTTATTTTTGGGACACTTACAGCTAAAACTACAGAGCATACAGTGAAAAATAAACGACTAATAGCCAATGATAAGCCGCCACATATTTTCGGGATTTTTTAAATGCAATAAAAACTAAAATGACACACAATATCTGTTGACAAGGCCGTAGGATGTCAACGATCTTACCCATAAGCATAAAGTTATATGTACTAAAAGTCGTCTGGTACACTCGAGTAAAAATATGTATTCACTTATGAACCATGTCACATTCATCTTTAATTGACAATCTTGCTACACAGAAACAAGTAAGAGTGAATGAACATTTTTTTTCTCGAGTGTACAAAGTGGCAAGTGGTTTTCTCAGTGTATAACGCTGATTGTATTCCAATAACTACAAGAGAAAAAAGCCAACGATTCACTAACTTTTAGCTGGGCACGCATCCATCCTGCGTCCCTATCGTCACCATCAGGTCAGTTTAAAACAAAATGTGCACCAGATGCGCATATAACCTCAAAACCAGTCAAGAAAATACACGCTAGACTAAACAATAAATAATAGACGGTGGTGAAAGTAAACCGATAAACTATCATGTCATGTAAGTTACCTGTTTGTTTAAATGTATGAAGTTGTATATTTCTTTATTCTATGAAGGAATGTATTGGATTCTATCATCGCACCGAGACGGACGGACGGACGGACGGAGCTTCGATTCCACCGACTATAACGGACGGACGTGCTCTGCAACTATAACGTATCATTTTCAAGCTGGAGACGGAATAACTATACTTTTGTTGGTATAGAACGATTGCTATAATAATAATTCTTCTACCACCTTCGTAGACTAGACACATTTGGTCTGATAATTCGAAGTTGGCGAAATTGATCTCTTACTTACTACCGTTACTTGATTTGTTGTAGATACGGCACTTTTCTATAAGTACAATGTCAAATAAAAATAAAGTTAGTAACGAACCACAATGTCAGTGAACCAGATTATTTTAAAACATCACATCAACAGCACAATTATTACATGTCCCTCCTTCACTTCACATACATCTTTGAATTTCTTCTTAGGAGTGTAAAGGTTTTCCCACGATGTTTTCCTTCACCGAAAAGCTTATCTCAAAAAACTTTATTTAGTTGATTTATTTTAAAATTAAATAGTATATATTAAAGCAAAATTAATTTTTCGAAAGGAAAACTACTCGTATACCTATCCCCTATTGCAATATGGGTTTATGATTGCCGAATTTCAACAAGACTGTATTTTTAGTTGAAGCATCCAGTAGTAACAAACTTACTCGTTTTCTTATTTCTATATATCGCATATAGAACGATATCTTTTATTACTATATTTTAGCTATACATACATATGTACATTTACAGCTCAATATGAATGCTACAATAGCCTTCAATTTTCACATATAGAAATAAGCAATTTTTTCTTCTTCGCCAAAGCCATAACGACTTGTACCTACTGTCTGATATTTAAATATTTTTTATACATTCATACATACTTCCTTTGTATGACTTCTAATAAGATCATTGAGACGTGATATCACATGTCAAGTACGAGTACCAGTAAACATGAAGGATGTATCGTACATATTTATTAGTATAATGAGAATATGTACCATAGATACAAGAGTACTTAACCAGACAGAAGTACTCTGGTCAACTACTCATGGGAGCACGCTTCTCATCCAACGATCATCATCATCATCAGGTGAGATAAATACTAAATGCAAAAAAGAATGAACAACTTATATTAACATCCTTTTAAGAGGTTATACAATGCTGTTCTGGGTGCAATTTTAACGAATATGATGGTATTACAAATGTTATAAAAATTTTCATTTTAAGTTTACATCTCGAGATGGATCAAAACATTAAGTTTTTTTAAGTTCTCTCACCATATAATTCGGATAGAAAAAGTATTCGTTTGCGTCACCAAATACAATAATAAAATACTAATGGTCGCCCAGTGGTCGAATTCGACCATAATTAATTTAAAAAATATTAGCATTCTGCACTCCTCTATATATGTGCAAAACTCCACCCGCGCAATTTTCGTAAAAACGGGTACAAAGTTTTCGCTTCACGTATTAATAATAAATAATTATAGTTTAAAAATCTAAAACACTTTTTACGAGTGTAATCCTGAAAAGCTTTTAAATCCGAAAACAACTTTTATACGAGTACGTATTTATTACTCACACATACTAAACTTTATTGTAGAGATGGAGGACAGACCTGCAGGCGTCAACTAGAAA
Organism: Carcina quercana; assembly: GCA_910589575.2. Classification (NCBI taxonomy): domain Eukaryota; kingdom Metazoa; phylum Arthropoda; class Insecta; order Lepidoptera; family Depressariidae; genus Carcina; species Carcina quercana. The sequence continues at coordinate 6,311,968 of OU342436.1, forward strand.
ATCTAAAATTGTACAATTAGAGTTGCCTATCCCTAACTATTTACTATTTATATGCTATAAAATCTTGTCGTGTAACAAAGTAAACTGGAAACATAATCGTATAATTAATTAATGCAAACATGGCTATGAACAGATCGACACAAGGCCTACTCCTACTTTATTGCCGTGGCTTTTTTCTTCTGAAGGAAGATCTCTACAGATTGTTTTCATATAAATGATTTACATAATATAATAAAATAACAAGCCTCCCCCTAGCAGGTTCCTTACAAATGTATTTTAATTATCAAACGAGACAAAATATCCAAAACACAATCTACGAACAATTATCTATTGTCAGTGATTTTCCAGGTTAATTGTTAAAGTTTACAGTTGAAAAAATAAATTTCATCGTCATACAACTCCTAAAACTCCTAAAACTTTGTACCTATGACTTTAAAGGAAAATCGAACAAACCACAGACACATCTATTACTTTCTAGTTTGGGTGTAGAAAATTTCATTGTCTTATAAAATATTTAATTTGTTAAGTTTATCAATAAATAAGAAAAACAGTAACACTTGTAATATGACTGTGTTCTTTATTCAAATTGAAATATTTCAAGGGTGTTGAACACTGAGCTATCTTAGCTTTTGGGGATTTCTCGTTGTTTTCAGTGTATGTGACACGTGCTACGTATGAATATGTATGAAAGAGCCTTTAGACGCTCAATCCACTTTATTGTCCCGCGGATCAATTCCGTTGGAGCTCCGAAGCTGCGGTGCCATAGATGTGCCATCAGCCTCAAATTTGAAATTGGAACGAATGGAAGACCCCGGTAATGGCACAAGTTAGATGAGAACGGTAAGGGGGGAGGTGGGGGGGGGGGGGGGGGGGGGGAGACGAGACTTCACTCTATCGACGCTTCCCCCGAGTTGTGTCGGTAAGTCGGTAAAACTTCAACATCGACTAAATATCCCGACTAGGGTCACAGTTGGGACGTAAAAAAGATGGGCTTTGACAATCTGACGGGTGGAGGTTTCGGGTTATTTTTAAGTCCGGTAATGTGGAGGGGTGGTTGCCTTTTGAAAATGTACTGAATAAAACAGACTTGTTGTTTGTGCGGCGAAAAGAATGTTAGTGGATGGATGGAGCGGGGGGAAAGTTGAAATAATTGACATTTCAAAGTTCATTCGTTGCATGTAATTTTACTTAGTTATTGTGTTCATTGTATTTGAAAATTATCTGTATGTCTTAATAGGGCAGCAGCAACTCACACAATCCCAGAAAGGACACTTGAAGAAATACTATAATTACAATTCACTAAGTATAAATTCGATGTGGCGTACCATAAAGGAGGCATATGTCCAGCAGTGGACGTTTCCCGGCTGATGATGATGAAGTATAAATTTATTCATCATCATTTCTTCATCATCACCACCGAAACCATTAGCTGCTGCTGAAGTTATTGTTACAATTTCAATAACGACAATTCATTCATTAATTCATTGTAATCATATGCTGTTGCTATAAGTCTCATTTCGATGTAATCTCATTTCAATAGATGTAGATGTTTCAAACCGACATTCTCTCTTGAAACATAGATGTGTGTCAAAATAAAACAACTCTATAAACATACATCATAAACAACACACGAAAATGTTATTGTACAGGTAAAAATAAATGTACAATAAATAATTATTTCCCGACAAAAGGCACATGAGGTCATGACCAAAAAGCATAAAGTTATTTATCAGCAGCAGACTTTTTTATTATTTAAGTGATTATGGTTGTACTTAAAATTCTTTCCATTCTGCATGGGCAGGGGTAACTTAAAATTCCAAGTGCTAATGGTACAATAAACACATCCTTAACTTGATTTATTGAGTACCAGATAAATAAACAAGTCAAGTAAAAAGTTTCTCATAGGTAATGTACCGGCTCTATCTTAATGCAGCTACATATTTTTGTGAAGAATTGCTTGATTATTCCAGAGATTCTACATAAATATACATCAAAAGCAGTTAAAATTGGACGGATATATCAACTCATCGCGACTAAAGTTCATTTCAAATTCATTGTCCTAAACAAGCACTACAAGCAAATACAGATGCTCGTAGATTCTTATCGGAATCAAAAATATATCTAACAATAATCGTGATGTTACACATTTTCCTATGTCTCAGCAGCGCCGTATAATTTAATACAAGAACCATCGATACAACGCCACCGTGCGGCGGAGGGCTGAACTTTTCTATGGCCATTTTTACGACATCGGCAAGCGCGTGTGTGCGTGGCGGCTGCTACGCACACAGTCAAAGTGATCAAGTTTAATTTTGTGCGTGTAGTGGGCTCTTTATGTGTTTGTGTCACGTTTCATGTACAAAGTTGTTCCGAGTCTTGGTGTCCTTTTTGTTGACTGACATGCGGATAGATGGCATTAGGTGTATCGTTATGTAGCTAGAAGATATATCCCTTATAATGTTATGTATGTACCTACTTGTCCTGACTGACTGTCTATACACACTTCTGTACTGCCATATAGCAACGCATGTGTTTAGCGAGCCTAAAGTCATAACTTTAATGATAAGGACAGATGCTAGATAACTATACTAATTGAATAATAAGATGCAATATAGGTATGCATTTAAATTTTCAATGATACTGACTATCGAGAGAGGGCATCAAGTTTCGATAGCTTTTGCATATAAGAAATTGTAGAACCGTGAACATTGAATTAGTGTAACAAAGTAACTCACCACAGCAGATGCAAGCCCGGCCTCGCACATGTTGAAGAAAGTCTGGATAATATTCTGTGCGCGTTCAGAATATTGCGTTGAGAATATTCTAGGAACGAATTTCGGCACATTGCACACTTGGTGTTTTAATTAAAACAACGAATACGTGTTGGCCAGCGCGTGGTTTTCTTATAACTGTGATAAATTTTGTTTCACATAGCAAAAAACTTGCCGCGTAGAAATGTAGAACGAAACTGCAGTGCCCATTGTTTAGTTCGCCAATTTATACGGCTCGGTTACACTAGTGACTTTTATTGATGCATTACCGATAAAAGGAGCCATTATAGGTTTTATAGGCAGATTTTAATGGCGATTAGGTTGACGGCTCGGATTTTTAGATCGCTCACTGGGGTAACAATCGATGCCAATACTGGCATGGGGTTGACTGCTTGAAGTCAAGGAAATAACAAACTTCAGTGTTTTCTACATATACAACAACAAAACAAAAATAAAAATACGACACTATTAAAAAGTTATAGTTATTGATCAAAGCTTTGGTAAGTTAAATTTTGAAACAGATTCTGTATAGTTAACATGTTTTACCATCACCCAACATTATTATGATTTTAAACTAGAATGCATCACGGACTAATTTAATCACGGCAACACGAGTTGAAATTACCTCGAAATAAGACAATACCGTCTCTAATATGATTAAAGTCACTCCTACATGACCACGAAGACCCAACTAACGCGGCTGAGGAACCGTAATTGAAAACTGCCTTTCAATCAGCTTCCGACCCAGTTACGAAACCTCATCCGAACGCATATGAGTTCGAAATTAAATCAACCTATTAAATGCTATAACCACAGTTTCATATGAGTTAAATCACAAGACACTCATTCTCATGTATACAGAACAGACACTCATATTTACAAGTAATAAATTACATTTGAAAAGCTGTCTTGAACTTTAATTAAGACAATTGGCATTTTGAGGAATTCCAAGTTCAACTAGCATTGTATGTCACAGATTCATGAATGTCAAAGTAAATTTTTTTCTGGTGAGAAAAACAATACTGTCTAATTATGGATAATATCAATAGCACAAAAATACAATTATATCGCTGTTGTTAATCAACAGAGCCTCATATCTTGAGGCTTAGCGCACGCTTACCATCAGATGAGATCAGGGCCAAGTGGAAACCCAACGAACGGTAATATATGAATAACATAATTTTTCAGGCAATGGCAGGCTACGTCTTAGTTTGCCCATTGCATCTTATCGACAAGTTTGATATTTGTTACTGAAATCTTAATATAAATATTTGTTACATACACAACAAGCATAAACAAATAAATTAGTGGCACGTAATTGAAACCAACAGTACCTATAGTATAATTTAGAATGAGAGTTTGATAAAACTTATCCAAATGTGGTTTGACCTTTGTGAGTGTTGCGTTAGTTAGTAGTTATTGTGAAGTAATTTTGATACAACCAAACTGAGTGGGTTATTCAATTCAAGTAAACTTTGTTGCGCACACACTCACACAGATCAAAAAAGAACAAAAAAAGGTACAATGAAGGCGGCCATATCGCTAAGAGCGAGAGCGCCTCTTCCAGGCAACCTTGGGGCAGAATAATCCTATAAATAACAAGGGTAAGTGGTAAGGTAAGGGGTCATGTTAATATGCATCAACTTAGAAATTTAACAAAATGAATATTCACATAAAAGAATCAAAAGATTGGAATGTGTCATCCATCAATCGTAGAGTTGACAGAAAAAAACACTCGGTATCTAAATTTTGAACGTCCAGAGAGTGATGTGTCTATTGATGTGTCTATGTGATGTATTTTTGTGTTAGCTATACAGATCTGTGTTAGCTAGCACTCGTTATATCAGATCTTTGATAAAATTAAACGATCTGAACGTTTTCCAATCGGAATCATGATTGCAAATCACAAAGGCGATCCGGTATCGACACTGTTTATCGAATTTAATATGCGTAAAAAGCCAGCATTTGTTATCAGAAATAAAGACGTGGTCCACTTCCTTATCGCAAGGTTTCTAGCTTGGAGCTGTTATTGTGCTCAGTAGGTATATGGTCTGTGGAGATTAGGTGGGCTATATAAAAATGTATACTAGCGCTTCAGTCGGTTTAGAAATCTTATTGCCTCTGCTCTTAGCTTCATTATCACCGATCTAGACCCAAACAGACGAAACTATATCCATACATCACATGCACAGCATAAGTTAATGTCACTATACGCATGTCGCCTTTCTACTTCGCCGGGGCTGCAGTACTTTCTTGACACAGGTGAAAAATGATAAAGTTATGGACTCATATTTGTCATTATATTACAGCTGCTTTCATATTTCATAAAGTAAAATGGTAATAGAAAGAAACAATTACGTACAATTAAAAATAATACATTATTAATGTGCATATATAGGCATTGTGTTGTAATGTGGCGTCAAACAGGAGTGATCTCAGCATCTGCTATGGCAGTAGCCATAGCGCTGGTATTCAGATAAGCCCTCTAATATGTAAAGTATGTCAAATGTATGTGTAAAAAAGTGTATGTGTAAGTGTATATGGTCGTGTTAACATATAGATACATGTGTTTGTATGTACAATGAAAGCAGTGTGCAGTGTAGGTGACGTGGCGTAATGAGTGGAACTTGGTTTTGATTTTCACAGTTATATACAATAAAGTATTGGTTTCTGGTGATATACCTAAGTAATATAATCCTTGGAAACGGGAAGAAAAACATCCTCGCTTCTCCATCTTACCTTCCTTAGATTGAATCTGGCGGAGAATAAAATAAATAATAAGCTGGATTTTTAGGTATTTATATGTATTGACCAAGAACTCCAATAATGAGCATTCATTACTTTCTACGATTTGGTGCGATGATAACGATCTACCCTAAACTATCTTTGTCTTCAATCTGTTCTAGGTACCTATACTGACATGCGTGTATGATTAATTTCAGTCTAATCCGTCGAAAAAATTTCTCAATAAAAATAGGTTTTTCGATTACAATGTACTCTTTATTTACCTAAACACCTATAACCAACCTATAACAACCTATAACAAACCTAACCTATAACCAACGTAGAGAGGTTAGAAAACCACACGCGTGTAAGCAACGTGTAGGTACTTATGTTTGTTTGTCCAAAGTATCCGCCACCCACTGAGCACATTTAGCTTCGTTAATTACACATTTCAGCCTTATTTAGTGTAACGAATGACCGCCAAGCACACCCACCTTGGCAGGTGATGTTGGATGAAGATCGAAGAAACAAATACGTATAATACTTACTATAGCTCAATAGTCATGTCATGTGGTCTCTGCTTTAGAATAGGCACAGTACATGTCATCCAGTGTGTCGTAAAAACGACTGAAATACATACAACTGCGGTCAATTAATTATTTTTTGTTAGAAATAAGGCGTACCTATTTTTTACGTGTTTTTCCGGTAAAATAATTTTTTGAATTCAACGACTACGAATTCATTTGCAAAATGCTTGTGCTCAATATACTTATCTAGTTACTCAAAATATACGATGTATACTACATGCAGTTATTGAATTTATTAAGGTTATAAGCTGTGGGACTGTTCAATCTATGCAGCACCTAGAGCACTGCCCGACGTGGTGAATTCATGGAGTTAGATTGAGAGCGTACGTAAATATCGTCTTGTTTCAATTCTATGTTTTCAGAACTATAGTAGGTATATAAGTGTAAGAATGTACGGTAGTTGACACATGTATGTACTAAGTTGTTGTCACCCGAAGCCTCGGCCCCAGTGGGTCCCCGGAGCCGAGCCGTCGACCGTCGACCTCACACCTCAGCTGATCGCGGCCGTTAAACCTTTACGGCCCGTGACGTCACCGTCTTTTTTCTCCAAATGATTTACAACCAGCCCATAAACCCTCCACAATAACTGTACGATTGTTCTACAGTTAACCGCAATGTTTAAACCCTTTCTAGGTAACGGTTATTCAAAGCGTTTTTCGGTGAAGTTTTTGCTCCAGTTAAGTTTATTGTGATCCAAATTGTGTATAGGAAGTCGTTAAGTTGTGCAATATGCAAAAAGTTTACCCTTTTCCTTTGAGGGTAATAAATGTCTTTGTTAGAAAAGGCATTGCTCGGTTATTTTCTTTGGACACTATTGTTTGGAATGCAACTATAGCGCAGTTTCATTCCAAGCAATGTGCGAGCTTCACTAAAATACGGAGACAATAAAATCTCGGACGTCTGCTAGCACTTCTTGCTGTCATTTACATATTTAACATGATTATTCAGTTAATAACATTCCAGGAACTAAGGATCCGTTGCAACAAATTTCAGTCAAGGAAATTCAAGTACCAATAAAATACATTCAGAATTTATGATCTCGATGACCGATTCAATCTTTTGAGGAGTTTATTCCTAGCGTGATAAAAGAAAATGTAGAATGAAAATACTTCAAATAACACAATAACATTATATACCCGATACAAGCAAATATCTGTGTCTGTAGGTTGTCAAAATTAAGTTAAAAGATTATTTAGTTTCTAAGTAACAAACGAAAATGTAATAGTCATCATATTCAGGTCGATAAGAGGATAGCTAGCGCGCACGGCGGTGCGGCGAGTTGCGGTTGCGGTTTTAAAACCAGTGCGGTTTTTCTGCCGCAGTGCGCGGGTTTTGATACCAGTTCCTATGATGCAAATGAACCGTGCACGCACGCAAATCTGCGACAAATTACGGATTTTTAGCCGCGGTTGTATGCAGTTGAAAAACCGCACTGCGCTCATCTCCACTGATTCATACATCACAGATTTTTGCGGGAACAAACCGCACCAGTTGCTGCCGCAGTGCGCGCAGGCTCATACACGAGGTTCTGTCGTAGATAGTTAAGTCGAACTTTTCATGAAAAGATTACTCAATACGCAGGTAAATTGATAACCAGTAGTATGGTATTACATAGGAATGTTTCTCTGAGTCACTAGTTACGATACACACGATATGACATGAAGCGATGCGAAGCTTTTCTTTGAAACTCTTTCTTCGTTTTCAGAAATTGTCCCACGGGAACTTCTTGTTTAATTGGAATATAAAGCATCGGCCGGTCATGTAGTCATTTTGACCTCGTCAAAGGACAAACAAACAAAAACTGATTTTCGTACAGAAGGTTTTCGCTGCGTGTTCATTGTTGGAGACAGGCCTTCATTATATATCAACACAAATTTAACATTACCGTAGTTTTACAACATTATATTTTTGGCGTTCTTAACTAGCCACACATGAAGAAAAATATTATGGGCGTTTTATTAGGGTCCCACAGTCAAACTAGGAACTAGGAAAAATAGTTTCTCTCTGTCCGTCCGCGGCTTAGCTCAGAGACTTACTTACTACTAGAAAGCTGTAATTTGGTACGGGTATACTTTTCACGTCCACTCCACTATGTGGGATATAGTTGAATAGGTCTTTTGAAACATTGAGGGTCTATGAACACCACTTTTCGGTTCAGAGATCCGTTTGCGAAATATTAAGCTTTAAAGTGATATTTTTCTGCCAAAGTTGGGAGTCCTCTCCCTCTATCTTCTAAACTATTGATTTTGATTGAAAAATCTGAGAAAATTCACGGTAGTAGTTGTAACCTAGTTGCCATTATAGGTTAACAAGTTATAGTCGGCCAAATTATAAAATATAATTCGAGGTGTCATAATGAAAATTACAATTAAATTTTATTACATTAAAATTACAACAAATTAAATTACATTCAAAATTACTCTACATCATCCCGTGTGGGCCCAACTACGGAACCCTTTACTACGCGTGGCCCGACGCGCACATAGCTGCTTTCTCAACTTCAAGGCAGGAAGGACTAACAAGCCCGAAGACAATAAAGTACATCGATGTTTCGTTCCATGGGCCATTATCCGAAACAGGAAGACATCATAGATCTCGGAAACTATTTCCACATAATTGGCCATAAAGCCAGTAATTGACTGGATTTACTGTAAGAAAACCGCACAATAGTAGCTTTTATATCATTGGGGAACTGAAATCATTGGTAAAAAATTGAAACGAACGACGAAATGTACTTCAGTTTGCCTGTAACTTCCAGGAAATTGTAATGTAAGTACTCCGAGTTACATAGAAGTACAGAGTATTAAAATAGGGTCACAACAGAAACATTTCGTATCCTCGCCAGAGGGTTGTAATCAAGCAAAACGGCGGTGACATGGGCTGCGTCAAAATTTTGAAACTTCCTGAGCAATATTTACCATAATATTTGCCCTATTTAAACCCCGCTGTAACTCCATTTTTAAAAAAAATACGAAAACTCAAACTAAGTGGCTCAATTAAATTTATCAATTGGTGCATAAATTGTTGAATATTAATCAAAATCATAAACTTTATCGTGCGCGCTGCATCATGGAATAAAATAATCTATTTAGAACTAGACTAATATCGTGGGTAAAGTCAATAATTGAGATAAGGCCACAATGTGTACAAGTCTGTCTGTACATAATTATTTCTCTATAAAAGTGCATCAAAAAGTATTCGATCTATTAAATGTACCTTGAATGTACCTAATAAAACACATTACGTATTTTAGTAGTTTTCCAAAGTTCCAAATGTGATATACCGAAATCTCGGATTTTCAAATAACAAAGTAACAGTCTCTGGGAGAAATTACGATATTTTTCATCAGCGTACGTAGATCCATAGTCCCTAGTATCCAGGGCACCTACATTGCGGTGGCTTTGCAAAGATGTTTTTTGTAAGTCCAAATATAATATCCGCGGAGTAGTCAGAGTCCATAAATCACGAACTCGTTACGATTTACGATCTTGGTCGGGCGTAGCACCGCGATCGGAGCTTTAATTTGGACTATGCACTTTGTGGCAAGCGTACGCGTGAGTCGATTCACACGAAAAAAGTTTCATCCAAAATTTCGATTTCCAAATTATTTTATGATAAATGCAAAAGAGTTAAACCGGACTTCACGTACTCATTAAATCGTTTATACATAGTATCTTTCTACAAGTTTATTAAAATCGGTAAACAAGAAGTGAGTCATCTCCATTTTTTTAAAATCTTTTATTGTAGTCTAAGATCCGAAGTAAGGTCGTCCTTCACTGTTGTGTCAACCAGTAAAAGTGATATTTTATCGAATTAAATAAGTGTCTTAACATAATTTTATACAGCAACCGCCTAATTTAAATGTGAAATAATGAAAATGATTTGGTTTCATATGTATTATATATACTACCTTAAGGTTTTGATTCCTTGAGCTCACATGGTAATTATTGCAACTCCCCGCGTTCCTAAAAAAGGGGTTTTAATAGAGAGACAAAAGACGGACAACGAAGTGATGCTAAAAGGGTTCTGTTTTTCCTATTGAGGTACGGATAATATGATATTTTATTCAGAACAGACACACGTATTCAAAAATAGGTAAAAGATAAAATCTATAAAACGATGTCCAAATGAAGGAAACTTACGTCACAAAACAATCTAAAATCAGATATTGTGTGTAATAAAATACAAAACTGCATCGCTGATTGCATTAGTACTAGTTCCCCGCTTCTTTTACGCAATAGAACCTTAACCTAATCGCTTTCAAGGGCTTTAAGCGGCCATGACCCGCCGTAAGAGTTGGTGGAAGGATAACAGCATGCATATGTTTGACTCCCTTCTGATCAGTGCTTCCAAAACTATAGCTCCATAAGAGGCTAAAGAACCAATTAACTCTCTTTAAAATAAACAATTATTTTTTGTGAATATAAAAAAACTTTTCTAATTTTTGCCACTTTAATCTAATTTCGAGACTAATTGGCTGGCATAAAAACTATGCAGAAACTTGTCTGAAAAATTTTCATCAAATAATTTCATTTTGTATCTCAATCTTGTTATGAATTACTCTTTAAACCATATAAAGCAGAATTTTATTGTTATTTTGAGTAAAAATCGTTTCTTAAACGTTATGTTTTTGATTGGCTGAACAAAAAGTCGACTACAGGATAACAATTCATCTGTGTTTGATCTAATGAGGAGCTGGCTCTGCTACCTACTAATGTTTGGCGGCAGACTTCAAATGGTGGTAACCAGCCAGGCGGACATAGAAAATGCCCTACTACCAACCAAACCGAATACCTACTATTAAATATTCTGTGAACAAGGTCAATTACTATATTTAATAGCTATGAGTGAGGAAATGAATAAATCAATATGAATTTGTCATTTACAACCGATGTCGTGTGTCGAAAAAAGGTTAAGAACCGCTGTTTTAGACTCAAGACCGTAATGAGTTGTTCAATCAAATGATTGAAGACGTCATTGTGGAAGCGCGGAGGTCAACGGACGCGGCTCCATTGAAGAGGATCAAAGAAAGCAACATCGCTTGAGTTATCTGCACTAGCAGCAGATGGCCACCGGAGGGGTTTAGTAGGTAGAAATCCTACATAACCCGGCTCCTCCCCTAAAGAGCCGGGTATCTTTGGAAGATTCCCCTCCGTAAAAAAAAAAAAAAAAAAAAAAAAAAAAAAAAAAAAAAAAGGTATTAACTGGTGGATGCGTTGACGCAACGTTCTGCTTTCATGTCTGGTACGGCGTAGGGCGTTGATGGTCAAATGTAGTCACAACACTTTTTTTGTCGGGCTTACGTTTGAATGCGTTTCATGCGAAGGCAACCTTGTTACCCCAGTTTCTACTGAAAGTGATTAGTTGTCAGTTTTGATGTAACTGGGTGCTTACCCATGTAATTGTCATTTTTTATATTGACAATTTAAAAGAGAAATCTTTAGACTTTATATTTTTATTTTCAGGTTGTGAAAAAAAGCAAAAATTGGTATCAAAAAATATCACCAAAAATCAGAAATGATAAAACAACCGTCAACTTGTTTTATATCATCATCTTAGTAGAAAACAACGTTATTGTCTACACCTTGTCTACACCTTGTCTACATTATCATTTTTATTTTTATTTATAGTTTATTTCATTTAAATATAATTTAGGTAGGTTCGGATAAGAAGAGCGGAATCTCCTGGCACAGGTGTTGTTATACTTACAAGGAGATTCCAACCTTGTATGCTGCTTTAGTTAAGTTTTTAAAGAAATAAACAATTTTTCAACATAAACAAAATAAACAATTTTCACACCTTAGAGAATATTTTAATTTTGGTACCTATAGTAACACAAAAAGTTAGTAAAGTTTAATTAAGCCAGAGGAAAAACGTTTGGCTGGGCCAGCTATGACTTTGGCCATAACTTTATAAATGCGAAAGTGAGTTTGTTTGTTGGTCCTTCCCGTCGTAACGAAGGGTAGCAATGACATCGGCCACCAAAAACACAAGCGATAGATATCATTTTTTGTTTTTAGGCATGCCAAGATATCATTGCTTTGTTAAATTGAGGATTCTGGATGAGCATGGTTTCATTCTAATGGTTTATCATCTCATCACTCACAAGCAGGTGCTAATTAGTTACCATTAAAACAAGAAAGTTTCGAAGTTTTAAGATTGATGAGAACGATCTAAACATCAGTTAAAACGTTACATGAAAAATTAAATAAAAAGACTCTCGCTGTAAAAGATAACATCGTAAAAAGATAAAAACGTGCTCGGGTAATTTTTTTGCTCAAACTTGAAAATAATATAGCCATTTCATAAAATATCGCCCAGAGCCAAATTTTATCCTCGAGCGAGCAGCGAGCGCGTGGAGACCTGATAATCAACGAGCGGCAATTTGCTGAAAGTCAACTTCATACAAAATACATAAGTTACTATCTGATTCGAGTTTGAGCGAACTCGCTTGCGTCTGTACATTAGCTGCCGGAACTTTCCCAATTTCATCTCTAAATTAAGTTGGATAAGGTTGGTTTTTGTGGTCGAGGGCGAGGGTTAAGGGTGGGATAATGGGGTCATTTGGTCGTGTGAGGTGTAACGCGGGATATACGCGTAGAGGCAAGCTTCGGCGGCGTGTTGCCGAAGTGTCGGACGGAATATTGGCATCGTGTATTTGTCACTAGCGCGTACACTGCTGTTGACTTTACGTGAGACATGATGACGAACTATCAACACATCAATATAATGTATAAATTTGTCGTGAAATTAAGTTGGACAATAGCTATATCGTATAAATAATATAACTACTGAAATCGGATGAATATAACACCCGAATAGGTTATAAGCGTATGATGAAATATCATCATCAACAGCCTATATACGTCCCCACTGCAGGGGCTCAGGCTTACTCTCATACAGAGAGTGTGTACACGATGAAATATATCCCAGTGTAAATTAATTTTTTTAAATACAGATATATTATAATAGTCATAATAGTAGGTCCTAAATAAGTCAACCATACTCATATAGTTAAAACGAATACATTACATAATATATTCAAATAAATTTACTTATTTCCGAATATTAAACTTACCCCATATATACCCATAAAAGTAAAAACATAAAATACATATAGTAAAACTACTTCAGAACTGAAATATTTGTTGAGAACTTAGAGCCTTTAAAAATAGTATATTTTAAATTATACAATGTTGAAAAGTAAAATAATGCAAGCCAACTAAGAAAAGAAATGTCTAACTTATTTGTAAGAAACAAAAATACGTGTAAAACACAACTTACTAAAAACACGCAATTAATAAATTTTTGCTTCTTTTCTAAGCATCATTAGATAAATATTAAGTAAATAGTGTCGGAATACTAAATCGTTCTTATTACAAGTACTTAGTGTTAATAGTATTATGTTATGACTATGCACAGCGTCAAATAACACAACAGTAGGCGTAAATTGTCAGCAACAATGTAACATAAGCTGCAATTTAATCTTTGGATTTTATGCAAATGGTATGTTTAAATACGCTTTTCTGCAAGGCAAGTGGACACCTGCCGTTTACTACCACTAAGGCTGAAATAGTTATTTGTTATGCAAGGCTGCAAAGTTGTAGTTTGTCGCGAGATCCCATATTGAAACCCAAGCTATCGAATGATTCTAGGATTGAACCATGAGCGAAGCGGCATAGGTGCAATTGCAATTGTCATGTTACTTGTGTAGAAACGTATTTCATATTTGGGGGCCTGGACGCCTATCTGAGAATGGGGGTAGATATTGTGTAAAAAAGAATACTAATAACATAATTCAAAGACCCGCCGCACTGCGTCACAGTGGTGGAGTCAGATTACGTCACAGTAGGGACCAGTGTACGCATACAAAGATGCTTTCACATATTGGCTGGACCGGTCCGCCATTACGGGCTGGCTCTATCCCATCCATTACTCTTTGGAAGTGGTCCGTAAGCCCGAACGGACGAAATCGACTAATGACGGACTAAGAATTTTGTGAGGATCCTCATTAACCCAACCCGTGTTTAGGAATCCGGACCCCAAATGTTTATAAAGATATTAGGTGATTGCGTCCGTACTGGAGCCAGTCGAGTATATGGAGAGTGAATAAGATGAAGTTTGATAAAATGGTTTGAGACCACTTTCGGGTAGCATTATATACATTTGTAATTTAATAATGAACATAAGTATCTCTTCTGTACACTGGAATGTTATAATTATATTTAAAATGTTCGCTTACAGAAAGATTACCTTTATTAAATAAATTTCAAGTCAGTCAATATTGTGTAAATAAATGTACAAATTTACTAAACGACAAACTGAAGTTGTATATTTTTTTCTCTACATATATTTTTTATATATTTCTTAAAACTATTATTTCAGTTCAAATTTTAAATAATTGAATGTTATGAAAAGAGTGCAATATTTTTTTGTTTTATATTCGTAGAATTTATTCTAGTAACTTCGTCTTAAATCTTCGTATCAAAAGAAGGCGATACGATTGGATCTTATAATGAAGCTATCCATTGGACTATAATAACAATTTCTTTAATCGGTCGCACGCAGGTAGGTCGCTTATTTTAAAGAGAAATCTAAATTGAACGAACCGTTCGAGGAGGTGAAGGCCGAAGTACTTTTGTACCGAAGGGGATCGGTTCAGAACAAAATAAAAAGGGAACGTGGCTTGTGAGCGAGATGAGCCTGAATAACGAGACCATGCGTCCTGTTTTCACCGGGAATGTCCCGTTTTCGTGCTGACTGTCCCGTTATCGCAAAAGAACACGAAGTTGATCCGTGGGTACAGATTTATTGACGGATTTTAATTAAATATGGTTAAATCAGAAAAAGACTGCTTGATATAGCAGTGCTGTACTTAAACTATAATTTGTTTAAAATTAGACTCTAAATTCGAAATAAAATCTTTTTACGACAAAGAAAACACAGACAGATAAAAAATAATTGAAAGCACCAGTCAGTTCTAGTCACGTTCTATAAGAGTATATATTTTTGTTGCTGACTAGTAGGGGATCCATTATTAGACGTTAAAATGAATATTACTGCTAGTATTGTCAGGGTGTAAGATGTAGGTGTTTGTGTTAAGGTGTGTAAGGTGGATGAGGGTGGATATAAATGTTACTGTTATAATTATTTGAATTTGTTTACCATCCGCCGGGAAGCGTGCTGAACATGTACCTAAATATGCATTACTGCAGAATTATCTAATCCGAGCCCCACATGTCCAGCAGATCGTGATCTTTAATGAGGTTTTATGATAATTTTTCATTATTTGCGAAAAGAAGACTACGTATAGTAGCCGTGTGAGAGCAGAGAACCCAGTTCAGTGGTGCAATTGTAAGAAAACTATATCCACGCCGATGATTATTCGGATTTAAAAAACATTTCTTTTAGTTGGAGCCAACTATATATGTCTGCGTCTATGAAAAAAGTTGATCTAGAGTGAATGAAAGAACTATAGCAAAGCGTCGTGTCGATGGTTGCGGGGCGGCCATATTGTTACGTCATATTTTATCACGACCGGCAGCCCGCGCACCACGTTGATTTGATTATTGCCTTGATTAGCGAGTTGTTTCAATAAATGAGGGTTGTCATAGTTTTCTTACAACCGGCATACATTTAGAAAGTTTCTCGCCCGCATACTGACGCCCAACCCATGGATTGTTCTGATGAAGAACCAATGGCGCCTTTATATGAACAAGTGTCCTGTCCTTAAACATAAAAAGTGGTCACGTTAAGCCTGAATAAACCTACGCACGGGCGGCACTTACGTTCCTTTATACCGGCCCAGCCGAGCCCTGTGAATGCTACATGTGTAATTCTGTTAGTCACGAAACGTCTACGTTGTCCTCCTTTTGCGACAATATATAAATACTACATGTTATTTTTGGGCAGAGAATCCTTGGTAAAAAAAACACACTACGGTAGACTATTGAAACACAGTTAGTGTAGAGGTGCTGTTGAATTGATCTAACTGGTCTGTTATCTGCATTATAAGTCCACTGCTGGACCTGAGCTGAAAATTTGCTCACATCACATCAACAGCCTATATACTACTGCAGGAGCTCAGGCCTACTCTCCTACAGAGAGTGTATGAGCCATAGTCTACCAAGCGGGCCCACTGCGGATTGGCAGACTTCACACACACCTTTGAATTTCTTCTCAGGAGTGAGCAGGTTTCCTCACCATGTTTTACTTCACCGAAAAGCCTATGGTAATGATTTTTATCATTTGTACATAAATTCCAAATTGGAAATCATTGTTTCGAACCAGGATTGAGCCCAGACCTCGATTGTACAAGGACTGACGCTCAACCCACTTTAGCTACCACGGCTTTAATTTGCTCATGATAAGAAATTATCATGAGCAAATTTTCATTAATCACCACACTAGATAACAGATAGATGTTTTGATACATTGGCAGATTATTGTACCTGTTTCCCAAAATTTTTCGTTAGTCACCTTTTAAGACACCCTCGGGGTGATCTAATTTAGAAGCCATGACTCGAGGTCAGAGCTTTATAGTTTATAGTAATATATACAACACGCTGGAGACTGGTAGTATTGAGTCTGTAAAAACATAGTTTAAAATAATAATAATACATTTATTTTACTTTAAAGTTTGAAAGTGTTTCAAGTATCTTGCATCTTTCGTCTAATATCTCTTTAATGCATATCTAAAATATACAGTAATCGAATTTGACAGTAATTTACTCGTAATCGAGCGCATTAATCGAGTGCATAAAATTAATGCCAATGTTTACTTTAGAAACGAATAACATCTTAAAATAAAAATTGAATCATTAAGGCCAATTACGGTACTCATGTCAAACCAAAAACGCATGTAAAAGTACTTAAGTAAAGCGTTTTTTACGTTGATTGCATTGACGGGACCTGGGCATCACCCACCCACGTATTTCTTATAAAGACCGGTTTCCAAATATATTACGCTGAGTTATTTCAGTGGTATTACAGCACTGAAATTTTACTGCGCAATGTAAACGGAAGTTTTGGACCTTCTCTCGGTGAATTGCGGGAAAGCAATATGGCCGCGTTGCCAAGACATTCTGGTCTGCGTCAAATAAACCGCATGGTTTATGAAAACTGGGGTTGGATTGGCTTGTTGCCTGTGCCAAAAAAATCTTCTGATCCAATTTGTTTGCGTAAACATGAAATTTTTATATGGATTTTTGTGAAACCAAATACACCATGCTTTTTATTTTTATTTTTTTACATTTTATATTTGTGGAGAGAGGTCATGAGACAGTTGCACTTTATTTACAATGCATGTTTCTAACTCAATTCATACTTCAAATTCCAAATCATGACTTTTTAAAAGAGAGTGACGAAGGCAAAGGCTCTGCTACCACTCATACCGGAACACAAAAGTGCTATTAGCACTACTGTTTGGCGTCAGACTTAGGTAATATGTTGGTAGCCGGTTGGACATAAAAAATCCATATTACCAACTAAATCACCGAGGTAGTAGTCATAAATGTCAATCAGGTCTTTTCCAGGTCTTTGTTCCACCCGGAACGAAACAACTTCCATATTTTATTTTAAAAAGATATAAGAACAAACAAACTGTTCTACATTTCACCTACGATCTATTTCCAATAGGCGGATCAATCCATCAATCAGTCTTAACACAGATTAAACTAGAAACAAAACACAGATAGGTTATTTATATAACGTTCTCATCCCGCTTCCTCCCGCACCCCAGCCGTCATCGGTCAATTAGGGCGGCCTTACACATAGCAAACACGTCATAAATTAGGCTTCACACAAACACGGGTAATGAGATCGCGCAAACACGCGTCGCCGTGTGAAGAGCCCTTGTGGCCCTTGTAGCCAATAAGGGATGCGATCCAACGCTTGTACACGATTGTTTGTCGATGGGGCGACATTTGCTGTATTTATCTTGCTAGAAACACAGGGCTGGGATATTAAAAATTTCTTTAAAAAAATACCACATCTTTTTCAACACCGTTTGTGGGAAAACATCCACTGCTGACCTTAGCATAGCAAACAATATTTTTTTAAGATTTAAGAAATAAATGAAACAAAAGGCATCGATTGAAAGGTGAGTAACGTAAGTGCCTATATATAGCAATCCGCCATGATTAAGTATGTCATTAATATTTTTATTTATTTAAATTTTACATCAACTGTATTATGTAGTGATGCGCACATCTGCTATTGGAGCCTTTAATAAATAAAGCCTTTCCTTTAGAAGTATTATGGCGAAACCTGCACACTCCTGAGAAGAAATTCAAAGGTGTCAAAAAGGAAGTATACCAGTCCGCATTGGGCCCGCATGGTGGACTATGGCCCATACACTCTCTGTAGGAGAGGAGACCTGAGCCCCTACAGTGGGGACATACATAGGCTGTTGATGATGATGATGATTAGAAGTTTGTAACACAAATTGTTCATTTTCACCACGTTGGTTATGATTCCTAAATATGTCTTTTTTAGATGGCAGCGATATAATTATTCTTTAGACCTTACAATTAATATCATCAGCGAAATCTAACTGTGATCAACAATCAATTTGCCTGGCTAGACTAATAATAATGGCAAATGTCATTCATTGCGGCGCTAAAATAAAATATCATTTTCAATTGTAGAGATATCGTGTGGATCAGCTGAGAACGATAACAGTGAATAATAAAATTTGGTGAAATCTGGTCAGTGCTTGTTTCTGTGGCGACGTTAGAAGAACAATTCCATAGTAAAATGTGAAAACCAAACAGTGACAGCCCTATTGAATAAGGTTTGCCTTGTTAACAGTTTCAATCTGCGTCATTGAGTATTTATTCCTATTCCTCGGAGACAATGTCTGCTGAGCTTAGGGAATTATATCGCACACGCGTAATACTCATACATACATTAATGAAAAGAAACCGTTGAACACACGTAGTTTACGATTTCAAATTGTGTTATTTATTGGCTTTATATGTACTATTTTTGTAATAAACCTTACTTATAAGCTAACGAATAAAAATAAAAGACATGTTTGAAATCCGGCCTGCATTTGTGCGAAAATACTAGAATAATTTTTTTATATTTTCAAGATCATTCTTATGGTCCTAAGTGAAAACGTCAAAAGTAATTTTATTGACATGACATACTAAATTTCTGTTGCCATAATATTTTAAAATAGAATAGCTGGCTTTGATAAGTAATTACCTAAAAATAGGAAATAAACTTATAGTGTCGTGAAATAAATATCATTAATTTACAACTTTTTAGTTAGCTACAATAGCAGTTACGCAGCAAATGGTTCATAGATGGCACTTTGAACAATATTTAAAAAAAATATTTAAAATTAAAATTGTGATTCACTGTGAAGTTGTATATGATGTCTATGCTGATGTCCTATTTTTAGATAGTTACTACACAAATGCAGCTATTATATTTTAAAAGATTATGGCATAAATTTTGTATGAAGCTTTGATGGAGGTTAAGTTAAATTATGCCTGTTTCGTGCGTTTCTATTGTTTCATACAAATGAAATAAACAAACATAATCCAAAATTGTAATCAAATCAATTTTATCTGATAAAACCTTGTAAAATTCCTCCTTTTAAAATTACAAGTTTATAAAGCCAGGCCAGGCCTCTATACATTCATGGAGCGTGTTTTTTCGAGAAAACTTAGAATGACATCGAAAATGTAAAATATGAAAATTAATTTGTAAATTTTAGTATTGATAGAGAGTAATAGCTCGCATTATCAAAATCGACACCAAAAAATCACAGACACTGTTATAAAATAATCTGCGAGAGATTGGTTTGCACGTCATCCATACAAATTACATACAGATACATCGTAAACCTCGACAGCAATAACTCAGCATTCAAAGAACAACGATAAAACATTATGTATCAAGCCATCCAGCATAATCCGAGCGTCTCACCCAGTCCTTTCACCAAATAAACACAACATTTGTAAGTAAATAGGACCCATGTCCTTTCTTTGGAACTTTCGAGACGACTCTTGAAAGAGTGCTCAAGTTAAAATACCCACCAATAAACGAAGAGCTCTACATACAGACTGAGTCCGATGCAGTCGCAGCCGCAGGAAGGTCTTCTTACAAAAGTTGTGTATCTTCAAGAATATCAGTTGGACAAACACACAAGGGGGGTTGGAGGGGGTGGTGTTTACTACACTCCGGGGAGGTGAGCTGAGAAATGAAATTGGTAGATATTTCGGCGATGTCACACACGTGTAGGTAAGGTTGGCTTGCAATGAAACTTTAGCGAGGTTTCCGCGACCCTGGGAAAATAAAAGGGAATTGGAACCCGTGAGATAGCATCCAAAGTTTCCTCGGATACGTGGTACCTACATACACGCCACTAGCTCCGGTGATAGTGCCCAACTTATTACTCGTATTTTTTGTGTTACAGCCTCTGTTACACCGTGTTTTGATATAAAACTTTTATATGTCTCACCTACGTTTTTATATTTTGTTGTATATTGTTAATAAAATGCGTGTATGTCTAAATGTGGTGGAAGATATAGCTTGTTATTAAATTGATGCAAAATCGTTGAAAAAATAACTGTTTTCGTACGATGCGTTGAAATTAACTTCGTTTTGATATATTGCATCAATTTACGTATACTTTTCTAAATTTATTTGACAGGATTTAATTCGATGCGACCGCGGGAAAAGGAACACGCACTTTCGGTTCACGAGTTATCGTACAAAGATATGATACAGAATTTAATACAACATATCACATCAACATAGGCGTAATAATAATCGGCTCCATGACGTCACTGTTGGACAAAAGCCTATTTCATAGATCGCTTTCTATGAGGGGATTTGCCATAATCACCACGCTTGGTAGATGATGCTGCCTACTCGTATCTACGGAATATTTTATCCTTAGTCGCCTTTTACAATACATCTGAGTCATAGAAAATATAAGTCTACGTCAAAGGTTGGTATGCGCTAGTGGCACTCTAAAGTCAAAATTAGACGCTCGAATACACAGTGAGGTTTAACTTGATAGAATAATTTTCTCAAATGTCTGCACAAACACATTCATTTGGAAACTGAAATAGAGTTGTACCCTCCCTCCGAAACGGAGTATTCCAGTCGGAATCCTCAGCAACAATGTAATTTTCCACGAACTGTGAGAATTCAGTCGCAACATTGCCATTGTTTAGAAGATACTAGAAAATCTCAAGACAAATGATAGGATACTTTGTACCTAAAGATACTCGAAGTATTCATTTCTATCGATCTGTTTACGCGACAACACTGGAAAGGTGTAAAAACTTAAAACCGTAAACAAACTGACGGTTATAAACTTAGCAATAGCATTACAGAACGAAATAATTACGGGGTTTGAAAACTGCTATTTGTTACCTTATGTTTATTAGATAAAAGAAGCTATAAAAGGGTTATTTTTGGCAGTTTACAATAATAAATTACAAAATATATTCAAAATAGCAGCTATAGTAAATTACACGTTCCGCAAATGTATGAATCCAAAGCCTGGTCTTGTACACTTATAAGTTGAAAAGGCCATTATCAAATAAAAGTTACCATTTTTGTATATTTTGGTTTAGTTTATTAGTAATAAACATATAATATGCACGACAAACAGGTAAGACTTAACGTTGAAAACAAAGATGGCCTCAATTAAATGACATTTGACGCTGTCACTAAGTACAAAAAGAATGATTTTGTACAATTAAAATAAATGCAAAACATGTAATTCTAGTATTTTTCTATACATATTTAGATTATTACTAGATTTTTAAACAGTGTACAAGTGCAGGCCAAATTTGAAACAACGCTTTTAGTTTATTTAAAAGCCTCATTATAAAAAATTTATGTCTTCTTTCTTATTTTCCTTGCTGTCAGAACTTCAAATTTCATGTACATCTAATGTACAAGTACCTTATGCTGTCACAAATCACGTATTTGGCAGTTTTATATATGCTCTTGCCACACTTGGCTTAAAGGCGAAGATTGAGAGTCTCAATGTTTCACGAACACACCTCCGGGCATATTTCAAAACGGCGTCTCACAAAATCGTCCGACAATCAAATTGAATGCTCGAAGCGCAGGTTCATTTCCTTTTTGTTACGTAGAGAGCGTTCATTTACATAAATTCACCTATTGTTATTCCCCGGTCGAACTCCCATCTCCACGGAGACAAACTGCCTCTCTCCAACTTAGTCCTACAGAAGAGGAAATTCCTTCCTCCGATACGATGCTCCAGGGTAGGCAGTATCGGAAACGAGTTAAATAACAAACCTCTTTTGTTCCCTTTTGTTTTGTTCCTTCAAGGAAAATGATGGAATAAATAAGCAGGCGGAATATTGATGAGGAACTTTGAGTTTAGGTATCTAGTGTTTTATAGGCCTTGATTTAAAGGTTGTGCTTTATATTTTCCTAGATAATTTGGTAGAACAAAGACTTTCTGTTGTGTAAAATGGTTGTAAACGAATTTCATTCCTTTAGTGATTAAAATAATTTTGATTTTATTTAGGAACACAATTATCCATTAATTTAAACCAACAAAAAGTTAAACAATTAGTAAATTAATATCTGAGTGGCTATACTTAGCAACCAAAAATTAAATTACTGGCTTAATCTGCTGGTGATTTAAAAAGTGTAGGTACTACTTACTAAAATAATCATCAAAATCGGTTCATCCAGTCCAAAGTACTGAGGTAACAAACATACCCGTCTAATTGAGAATCTCCACCTTTTTGTAGTCAGTTGAAAAATTTTTTTGTTAATGGGATAATACACCCAAATACATTGAGAAGCTGGAAAACTTAACATTATTTTTAAAAAAACGTCAAATCAATTATTTATTCAAACCACTTTTTCCCCTAGCATTACCGACAAATGCGTTCCCATCCAAAACAAACGAACAGAAAACAGATCGTTGCTAGTAAACACGGATCAAGCCGACGTATTTATTAAGCTGCATTGCGCAAGATGACTTAAAACACAATAGCTTCGTAGTGTATTTGGGACGAAACATCGACAAGTTAATGAGAGGCATTTGTATGTAACGGACTCGGGCGAGTTTCCTCTGGGGCCAATAATTGTGCCTATTCCGTGTCTTTATAGCCAATGTTATCACACGCGATCAGTTCAGCTTTGTGCTAGGGTTTGTGCAGTTGGTACTATTGAATGTAACGCCTTGTTAATGTGATAAAGGAATATCAACATTATCATCTATAGCAAATACACTGCGAAGGTGTTTATTTGTTTGTCGTATTGTCAGGCAACTAAATGGCACAAATCATTGTGATGAGCTTTCCCTAGACGTTGTATATCACTTCACTGGCTCGGCAATTCTCATGTGCTCGTTACTACTAAACGTCCACACTCGCCCACGGCTCTCGTGACACTGTCTGACATATGACATTGATAATTTGACATTAATGTTTAGCAAACCAACCCATAGACACATGAGGCAATGAGGAGCATACACTACAGGACGTACTACATGAAAAAAGTTATTCCACGTTTTATATTTTATTTGTTTTTATAGAATAACTAATGTTATATTTAAGAAGAAAAATACTGAGAAAACATACATTTATCTGTTTTTGTGTTATGTAAATATTTTCCGTGTACAATAAACTGTTTAAATAAATAAATTTAAAAAATGAAGTACAGCTGATCTGAATGGGTGAATCGACTAATTGGAAAGGAAAAACTGAATAAAGTGATATTTTGAAAATTTTAAGTTTTTTAGACCACTAGATTTTCAGTTAGGTCATGTGAGACCTTCGGCAATATAACTGTTCAATGCACTAGTTTTACGTGATGAACGTAAAATAAACATATAGACAGAAGCGCTTACAAGAACTGAAAATTTTGTTTTAGATTCTATTGCTCTTAAAAATATTCCTCATAACATTTTTTTCTTACATATTTTCTATGTCCGGACAGTTTCAATGTTACTGTATGTACAGACTAGAAGTTAATCATCATATTTTAATTAAATGTTAAAAATAATAAGAATTTTTCAATAGCAATTTGCAAGACATAACATTTACAAGACATAATTTCCAGTATAAGCTGACCTCGAATATCAAGGGATTTCAATGAAATGAGAAGTCAGCTTATATTGGCATTTTATATTTTAAATGCTTGGATGTGGTACAGTTAATATTTCTGTTTTGATATTTTATAAAATTTGATTTTATGTATATAAATCATCATCTCTGTATAGGGACAGGCATTTCATTTTGTACAATTTCGAAGCATATTAATTTTCGTACCCAAAGTTATTTATTAACTTTATAGAGATACAATATACGCAAAACATACAGCGTCTCTTTTTCTCTAGATTTACCTTTTCATATAAATTTATTCCAGGATCTTATATCTACCCAACCGTAACCAAACAAAATCATGGCGGTGATCTGGATATCCCTATACTTTATTTATCTTGTTTTTATGCAACCCCAGTAAAAGCATAATCTCTATGAGAACACGTCATAGAGCCTGAAGACATCCATTGGTCGGAACGGCCGCCCGCCCGTAGCGAGCGAGCGCTCGCCCGAGAGGTGGCCATTTGGCCCCAGCTCTCGAATGAAGAGTAGGTATTCCTCCGCCTCCGTCTCGTATAAACTGTGCAGAGTTTTCAGCCAAAGTCGAGAACAGCATTTTAGCCGTGCGTCGTAAACTCGGCGAATCTCTGGGCTATTCCCTTCTGCCTCCAATCTGGTGGAGACGAATATATGAATGTTCTTTTATCAATCTTTTTTTTTTCGAGACAATTTCCTGAACAACCTTTTCACCCGTTTGGTTTCGCAAAACCAAATAATATGTTCAACCATTTCGGAGTAGTCATCTTACTTTTCAGACAATCAGATGATTCAGCCTACAATGTCTTAATGACACTGGGGAATATCTCAAAAAGTGACTTTTGATAATTCCCCCACCGAAAATCGAAGTCGGGACCTGTGCGTGAGACGAACGCTCAAACAAATATATACGGAGGCCGAGAAATCAAATTAATTTTACCCTATTTATTTATTAAAAATTATTGGTTTGGCTGCAGAAATATGTTTATCCACCTCCACTCGTTCTTTGAAAAATTCGTTTTAAAAATACGGAACCCTGAAATGTTTCCAAAGTAGATAGTCAAACGAAATGGTGTTGAGCTTGATATATTGTTTTGTGGAGAAAATACATAAATATGTTTTTTTATTATTATTACACATACAAAGAAAAAGTATAAAGCAGCTCTAAAATCCATTAGATTGACCTATTACTCATATACATATGTTATAAGCTCATACAAAATAAAAATGAATCTCGTATAACGCGGCAGAATTTTAGGGAAGCTAAGAACACTCCGGATCTCTAGAACCCGTTACCACAAGACTCCTAGCGACATCTATATTCAAATTTTTCCGTCTTGCTCGCCTCCGAACCTTACGACCCCAAGTCTGCATAAAGCAAGATGAATTTTATTTTACAACAGGTATACGTTTTCACACCGTTTTTAAACGGACGTCTATAAATCGATTTCAGTTAGATTTTGCGGGTACATTTCAGGTTTAGCCTTCTGAATTTTAAAACTTTTAATTCACGCCTCAAGTTACACCTAGGATTAGCTGAAATAGGGTTCTGTAATCATTTCAAATCTACATTTTGGTAGCCGAGGCCTTGAATTACCTTAATTCAAGGCATTTAAATCTCTAAAATCTAAAATATATTAACAGAAGAGTTGAGTTATCAAAAACCGGCTAAATACGAGTTGGAATCGCGTACCGAGGGTTCCGTACAAACGCACGGATGTAAATAGTTTGCTCATCACGGAAATCGAGTTTCTAAGATTTTTCCGCTTTTTCCGATAATGTAAAGAAAAAACACCTAATTACAATAAACATATTATTATTACTGTATAAGTGTATTTATATACGAAATTGGTTAATTGCGCAGTCAAATCACCAAAATAATTAGGTAACATTACTGACTTAATAATCATTAACTACGAGTATGTATATAATGCACCGACAATTACACTAACAAAGTTGACTGTTGAAAAG
Organism: Carcina quercana; assembly: GCA_910589575.2. Taxonomy (NCBI): domain Eukaryota; kingdom Metazoa; phylum Arthropoda; class Insecta; order Lepidoptera; family Depressariidae; genus Carcina; species Carcina quercana. The sequence goes on from OU342436.1 coordinate 6,338,113, forward strand.
CTTTGTTCCAATTCATTGACATGTGTCGGAATTAACTAATTCAAATCAGTTCAAAACCCAACCAAAACCAATTCAAAAAGAGGATATTGACAGACAGTCAAACAGACGAAAAACCCAGTGATCCTAAAGGTGTTACTTGTTTCTTTTGAGGTACGGAACCCTAAAAACTAGAACTAAAGAAAAGAGCCTACTCAACATCATTTCACAGGAAAAGTCATGGAAAACAAACAGTATGCTTTCGGACCACCCTAAAACTTATTTAAGGAATTTATTTGTATTTGTAATTTTCTACCGTGAAAGTACCGAAAATATGTTTTCAAGTTCATATACAACCCACAACAAGATCCAGCCGATTGCAATCCGCTCAAAATACGAATTTCAGATTCATACATAAACTAAAAGAATATTTGATTTGATTTAATACAATTTGCACCTAACCCGAAAAAAATCTATAACTAATATTGTTGTAGGTGCGCATAAACGTGACCGTTCGCCGTGACGGTCAGACTGCGTTTAACTACGATATACCAATCAAACTGACGAGTGACGACACTGACGTACAGCCATTTGTTATGTGACTCTGATATTTGATATTTATTTAGGCTTGCAGGAACGCGATTTGTGACCACGATATCTTCGTAGAATAGTTTACTGTCCATTTCAATTTATATCTCATCTGTGTCTAAAAATAAAACTTCAAGTAGATTTGATATAATCCGGACATTATGAAAATACGATCTTTAAATTGATGATTAATGAATTAAAACCTATCAATGAGCTACTAAGAATATCAAGACTGTTTAACTTTCAAGGAAATAGTAATTGTGATATTAATAATGAAGTCCTTTGTGGCAGAAATACCACGCAATCATAATATTCTAGAATAGGTAGTTGACAAACCTTACAATGTTAGTACTGACATTAAGACCACTCGACTAATTGACGTGGGGTCAGTTACGATTAAACAAAATTGAACCGATGCGGTGCGGTGTAGAGAAATATAAGAGGTACTTACATATCGTATATTGGACATACTTTAGGCAGATCATTTAGAGATATACCTAAATATTATTCCAGTTGAGGAGGGATGTTGTAAAGACGAAGTGAATAATTTACAGTGAACGATTTTTTATTCTGGTCTTTTTATTTTTATTTTTCCAAGCTTTCACTTTACGTGTAATGTTTGCATGTATGTTTGCTTAGGTCAAAGCTGAATTAGAATCTTTTATCCTGCGGAGTTGAAATTATTGCAAGTGGGTTCAATTTTGATGACAATGCAATGTTATCATTGGTACCATCGACCATGCGAAGATGGAAGATTGTTGTAGTAACTCCTAAACTAAACATGATAAACTCGTCACGTTTGGGCTTATTTGATTTTTATTGATGAGTATAAGTGGAGCGATGGCAATGCAATAATAACGTATCGTCATTAAAAAAGCTTGTATTATATAAATGAAATTTGTCGCCCAAAACTTTGTTCCCTGTACTTGAAATTATTCATGTTTTTTTTATAAACTAGCTGATGCCCACGATTTCATCCACGTAGAAGTCTGTTAGTAAGTTTTTGTATCATTTCCTGGGGCTCACTGATTTCATTATGCTGGACTGGGGCACTGGGTAAAAACTTATATGAATTATTATGTACACACGCAGAGGCAGGCGGTATAATTCAAGGGAGAATGACGGGGAACACTGTAATTGGATAACCTTGTATGTTCCACAGCCATTCTATATAACGTAATTACAAAGTGACTCGTTTGCGAAGTTACTGGTGTTATTTTGCAAAATAACTTTGTAAATACCAAGTTGCTCTTCGAAGCACATTTAGCACGATAGTTATTTGCAGTTCACCTGGGTAGGACTAGGTGAACGGGTGTCGTATTCAGTTTTCCTAGAATTTATAACTCTTCCAGATTTATAGTTGTAAGCTACTATGAATATGTCTTTCAATTCCTGACGTGTGTGAATGTGGTTATTGCAGAAAGTGGACATTTCACTGGCCAATTTCTAATGGTAATCTTTGGAAATTGTATATACCAATAAAAAATACCGATGGCTTTAATTTGAGTACATATGTAAATAGTGGTTGACATTTGATCTCGAAGATCATTCATGATACGAGTATGAATACAAACAAGGAATTTTGAATTTTCGAAAACAAGGAGTTCAAGAAATACTAGAGCCATTCTAACTAATATAAATCTTAGATTAAGCTTTATGTTGAAAATATGAGAAAATTGAAAACGAAACTATCGACTATCGTAGTAATGTAATATACATGTAGGCACACTTTAGCACAAAAATATTTTCCCACTTTTGTTGTCATGTCATATTCACGCTTTCCTATTCCTGTGCAGTGTGTTGAGGAAAATGTAAATTAAATGTGGAAAAAATGGGTACACATTAGTATAATATAGAGCGCACAGATTTTTCTTCTATTTTATACTTCTATGTTTTGCATGGTATTTTTAGTTTGTATGGTCAAGCTTTGAACCGTTTAAAAATACGCCGCCTGTAAAATAACTTTATCATAAAAAATTGTTTATATATAATTATTTACCTAACTATTAACTATATTCTGTTGTGATCAATCCCTGAAGCAGATGCGATTTACTAGTGTGTGAAATGCACATCATGAAACTTTCTGAGGAACAAACTTTGGGTTTAGATATGTTTTTGAAGCTTGAAGAATATGAGTAACTAAAAAAGCGTAGAAACTTTGATAGACGCACTTATAAAGCACGTCCACCGTCAAATCTCTGAACTTTCCAACCTAAGGCATTGTGAATAGAGGCGTAAAACAACGAACAGCCATTCATTTAGGGTCCTTCAAGTTACGTCAGAGGCTTATGAATAAAGAGGGGGCCGGCTGCCCCAAAAGTAAGGGAGTTATTCAAAGGGAAAACTTTTTTACGTAAAAAAGGACGACTAAGCGGTGGATTATCGTTCCACACTGACAAGAGTTTTGTGGGACCGCCAGAGTTAGAAAGACAAGTGTTTTATTATCGGTTAGATATCTACTTACCTACTCGGGACTTGCGCAAGAGATAGGGAAAACAAAGAAATAACTTTGGATATGAAATACTCCTTGCTCTACTTTTGTTTTTCTTGCTTTAGTATTGGCAGTAACCAAAGTTGGGGCTTAGTAAACAGAGAGATGAGATACTTAGCCGTGACGATGTGATTTTACTAACCAAATGATTCTACATAACGGTATTTGTTGTATTCCAAATTACAAGTTAGTACATACAAAATTAATAAGTGCCTGCGGGATCTCAAGTGACGGTTGAATGTATTGCATAAATGGGTAAAATTGTAAAGTGTGATTTTAAATACACTACTTGAACTATATTTCTTAAATCAAGGAGTAGAAGAGTTGACATAAATTCTCTTACCTAGCCCGACACTATCAGACATACATCTAATATAACTATATTATTTTTATATCTTACAGCACATTTAAATTCAAATATATTTTTGTAATGATCTAACCAGCGTAACTAATATAGCTAAGTTCTATGTAGAGCAAAAGAAAAAATATTTTACGTGTACATTTCGCTTCGTTTCGAAAGATATGCTTTCAATCTTTCAATAATATTATTTTTTTATTAAGGCTTTATAGACAGTTTTATAGAAGATGTCTGTGCCTTAAAAGCTTGGTACTTACGTAAATTAAAAAGCCGCATATCAAATTCCACGTGGGAACATCATAAATGAATGCACACTCCATCAGATCCAATATAATTTACGTCGAAAATATTGTAAGAATTGTCAACGCCTACTGCTACGGTCAAACTTATTACGGATATCTAGTTTCATGTTTCGTTGATGGCTGTCGATAGTAGGAAACACGAAATCATATTAGTCGTATTTGTAGCCCTATTTTTGTGTCGCGACCTCCCACGCCCTACCTACGAAACAAATTACAAAACAACAGTTTACGCGCTGCGATAAATAAGCTATATCCGTCATATTAACGCTTAGTTCTCACGAAAGTTGAAAGAAACCCTGCTCCGCCCGTGAGCGGTGGCTTTATAATTATTTTCCATATGTGGGCGAGCGATTCGTTACGCAACATTAGCGATGCCCCCGAGTCCCGAAGTCCCCGGGACCAAATCCCGGACGAGTAACGAGATCTCCGCCTCAGCGTGAAATTGTGAAATTACCAAGACGCGTATTCACTATATCTAGTTAATTTTCCGTAGCAGGTATTGTAGTGGTGCTTGTTACTTACTACCTTTATAATAGAACCACGTCGTCCCGTGGGTTTGAAAGGGAAATTTGAGTAAACTATCAAGCAGCGTTCACATGTCTTTACCCGGCCAGTTTACTGATATCACTAACCTGGCTGCTAAATTTGGTGATTACGGAAAATTTTCTAATGATGAAAAGTTTGTTTGTTGGTGGTGTTAAATAAGGCTAGTTCATGATCAGTTCTAAACTTATCGGCTAACAAAGAAATAGTTCAATGTTCTCGCTGACAAGGGCACTGAGACGGCATTTATATTATTCATTCATACATTCTCACGTGTAACGCTGTAATGTACAATTTGAACAACCTTGTTCGTAAAAAAAGTATTTAAAAAATTTCTTGACCAGACAACATAAGTGATTAAGACAACAACAATCGTTTCAAATTGTACACTCACTCAACATTATGTGACCCTGGAAGTCCTGCATCATAAGCATTCATAGCAATAACATAAATATTTCTTTCATATTTTGATATCAATACTCTTTCATCAGTTATTTTGTGTTTATCAGAACATCTTCTGGGTTGACTATTGTTAAGATTGCAAAACAGCGTCATGAATACCTCTAAACACGGGCGATTAAGCTTCTATCATATGGCTTTGTCTTTACTTGTAAACTCACGGAATTCATTTGTATAACTGTTAACCATTTAGGTAACTGATTTTTTCAATTGCAAAATACGTTTACGGATATATTTTTAGCAGATTCACGAAACTTCAATTTTACCGGGTTATAATAATGATATTTGTCATTTCATAACCCGGCAAAATAAGTAGTAAAGTTTAACAGATTCTAGTCTTCAAGTTCTTGCCGGGTTATGAAATGACAAGTATCATTTCGTCATCACTCGTCTGATTTCGGAAATGTAGGTACTTATGTTACATATAACTTTCTTATAACTCGTAAAATTTAAATTTCGTGAATCTGCCAAAAATAGATAAAATGTAATATTAAAAGCAAACAAAAAATTTAATTTAATTGTCATTTAAAATAACAACCGGAGGTAAGTAAAATAAAGCAAAACCGCATAGAGTAACAACTGTTCCATAATATGGGAAAGCAATAAATATGCATAATTGTAGTGAGGCAAAGTAGGCATTGCCGAAATAAACTTCAGACAATGTTAGTTGCATTTTAGAAGGAAAGTATTATATATGTATATAAGCATATAAAAGATTAACGCTTGACCTCATCTTCAGAAAGCAATCAATCATAACGTTTTATGTAACAAGCACTAAAACTGTCAATAAGAACATACATCGGCAGCTTATAAATCTTAAAAACATAGATTTATGAACATAATACTCAAACCTGTCAATCTTGTAAAAATGTTGTACTGGTAAGCATATTTAGTAATTACGCGACTGAATCATTTTGCGCTGAAACTCCGAGATAATGCCTCTGCTCGGCTCGCAGAGACCTCCGACAATGTTCTCAGAAATTCTGCCTTCAGATAAAAGGGAAATGTCTTAAACTGCAAAACGTCGCTCCACAAAATATATTCTGGCTCTATCTACCTACCGCTTCCTTTCGAGCATGAAATTCAATTTATTTGAAAGCCGAACAATTTTACGCTGCAGGTGAACAGGTGTAGGTACTGTGCAAGATATTGTGTACATTTTATATGTTCTCCGTCAGACACAGTAACATAGGTAGGTACTTCTATCAGTATATTTAATTTGATTAAATACTTACTCTACTTCTGCGAGCCAAAGTAGCAACAGTTTAAGATACACAAGTAAGATAACAAAATATCATAAAACAAAACTCCCACTCCGGATAACTGTATTCATCGGAACGTATTATCATAATTCGAGCTCCTAAATTAGAATCGATTCTCAAGCTTATTTTATATCGGAAAGGATCAAAAACATTCACCAGACAGGGACGGGTTTATCAATGTTCAATATCTTTATTTGTGTTGGAAAAGGACGGTGCACTCATAGCTCGGACTAATCTCGATGGAACAATGTTGCGACTCAATCCAAACAGTATCGAGCGAAACATATCAAGTCTCAAGGAATATTAACTGGAATTCTACCTTTATTTCAGCAGCAAAGAGGAGCTATTTTCGTGTAAGATTTGTGGTAGTTCTGTTGTGAATCCGTATATTATTTTCATGTATGAGTTGGAATTGACATTGTTGCTGTCGAGCTTAAATGCCACCGAGTTATATTTGTGCTAACAGTGATATTATTCCACAAATAATAAGATAAGAAAATTAATGTTGAATTTATAAACTGGCATTGTGGGGTCTCTCATTTTTACCTACCGCAGACAAAATCAATTACTCAACTCATTACCATAAAGTGCGATCATTTAATAACGTTTGAAGTAAATGTGTATACATTTGTTCAAAATTAAAACGTCCAAATATGTGGTTCGTGGGTTTATTCAAATTCATGAGTCACTTTATTAATGATCCAAACTATCCCGTCATAAAATTAACTGTCGAGTTTGATAGAGACACAGCTTTAATTTACCTAAATCTAGAAAGTATATGTTGTTCCTTGCTCAAATAAAACTATTCGTTATGATGAATTGAAGAGTCACATTAACTTTTTGGTATAAGGTACATTGTGTTAATTTAGTATTTGTCAGGTATGTAAGTACTTACAATCACGTAGAAAAAAATTCAATGTCAAAGATATTTACATGTCAATATTTTAAATTAGATTTGTTAGTAAACTTAACCTAGATTAGTAATAAAATTAAACCTACAACCTAAAGAAACACGTAGAAAAATGTTAGGAATTATCACAATCATGACACGCATGGAGCAAATAAATCAACCGCGCAACGGGGATCGCACCGCCCCGCGCGACCCCCCTCCACGTCAAATCCCAAAATGGCCGCCGTCCCGCCACACAGCTGACTGTTTCTCTTCATTTTTTTGCAAACCAACCATCTTGTTCCTCTCTTTTTTAAGCGTTCGTCGTTCATCACTAAGTAATTAGGCTAAAGTAATTTATCGATTTATTTTTGTTTGAGATATTACTTGGAGTGACATTTTGGAGTGATGCCAAGTCGTGCCGAACTTGGGAAGGAATTGCGTGTTGTTTTGCAAGTTGTTTGATAATAATATACAATACCGAACAGCGCGACGCCCGCAGTTTTACAAAGTGTCATTTAATGTGCTGTGCGTGTATAGGTAATCCATATTTATTTATATGACATTATCATATAGAATAGATATTCTGAATATGTTTAGTTGAGTTTGTTACTAAAATATAAAGCTCTTGCAGTCTTTCCTTCTATTGGTCAAAATAAGCTGAAACTGCTACTGCGTTAGCCTCTGGATACAAGTCATCCTGACTTTTATAACTCTTTAATCTTCTCTAAGGATAATATTTGAGTTGAGTCGGTACAAGTTGGGTTGCTCCATCTTTATGATATTAGGTTAAGTTCGCTCCGAAAGGATTAAACCAGTCCTTAATTCTACGCTCCCGGCCGAAATAAATTTAACGTTTGAGGAGCTTATGAAGAAAAACTTGTTATACGTGCTGGATAAACCCTGAGACCACTCGAACATTCTAAAGATATATAACTAACTCCGCGAGGTTTATGTCAGCTATTTTCTTGTAGGTGTTTCACCTAAAGAAATGCAGACGTAATGATATCATTTATTTCAGCTCATTCATTTCTTTTATTTGATAGTTGTAATAAAATCATAATTTATAATTTTGTGTTTTGACGTGATAGTTTTAATGAAAATTTGGTTACCTCTCGTAATGATTTTACCCTTTTAATTGCTCTATAAGATATAATATATTAGTTAAAAGTATGTAGGTCTTTTTTTCTTCGATTGCACTTGATGTTGTTGATCCTGTGACAACTACAGCTTCTGCTGGTTATAAAACATTAGTCTAACTTATATAACAGATTAGTTGAGTAGATAGACGCCGTCAGTTTATTTAAAAATTTGTATACCTAAGTATTTCTTTAATTTCTTTGAACCTTTGAAAATTATTTCAGCCTTTTCAATAATTACAGAGCTAATATTATACCAAAGCCGACATACTATTCACCACGCACGGCAATCGGTTGATGTAAATTTGACGTTTACACATGAAGCTTTCAAAACGAAGGCCCATACTTTCGTCAACGCTGTAATTGGCGCGTGGACTCGTCTAAAAGACAGCTGCATACATTATTCATACATAAACCAGACGCAAGTTATAATTGGAACTCTCGATATTTTATTTTCCACCTCAATTTCATTTTATTCCCTGCGAGCAGAGTGCCGCGCCCGCTAGCTGAATGGTGGGTAATTGCAAGCTTCGCAGCAAAGGGTACGCGCTTGGGAATAATTGTACGAATATAGCTGAGCCTCTGGGAGTGTTTAATGTAAGGTTATGTCAGCCTCCGCAGTTTTACTGGGCCTGGCATTACACTGGACCAAGGACTGGAAAATTATCCCCGGGAACGAGTTTTGTGAAAGCAACAACGGGAACTAATGAGGCTACGGCTCCCAACTTGTGTGAATATTTTTAGGGAGTGTAACTTTAAAGTTGTTTACGACCGGACGATTAATTTTGGTGCTCCCTTACGAAGAATTACGCTTCAGTATTTGTCTAGATATAATTATGATGTGTAGTTATAGATATCTCTTTAAATAACTTTATTTAATAGTCATTTCAGATAGTTTTTACTTTAGTCTCAAGACAAAACTGAAATCGTCATACACGTAGGTATCTCAATGTCCTTAGGTAAATTTATTACAACCTGGTGCTTATGTAAGGTTAGGTATTTAACTGATTGTATCCAGTTTTCAAAACAATGTTTTTTGTTAAGCGCATACGGTAGCCACATTCAAAACTGATGCCATTAAGATAACCTGCAGCTTCAGTTATTTGTTTTTAAAATAATCAAAGTATTTTTATTCTGAAGCGATGACGTACATTACTAAGCTTTGGTAGTAAATAATTAATATCAGTTGTAGCAGCATAAAACAGAAGGAAAGGTAAAACCTACCTAATGCTAACCCAAAATTTTTTAATCATCATCAAGGTTACTCACAGGTAATATTGTAGGTACATCAATTTTAAAGGGCGGCGTCCATAACGACGCAGGAGCCGTTTCGTCAGGCTCTGCCAACCATCATGGCGACCGGGATAACAACGAAAGGGACTTCCATAAACGGCGTACAGTGAAATGTATGATAAAAGCACACTCACCGATCCACAGAAGTGCGCCCTCAGCGGCAGGGGAGCTCAACCTCGACACACAACACTACACTGAATATTTAAAATAATGAAAAGCCCGGACAGCGATCCTGGGGCGTTCCCTTTTAAAAATGCACTGCACTTGAAGTTTACGCCCGTGCAGGTTGGTCCGACTCATATCCCTCAGTTGAGGATAACAGTCTCGTAAAGGAGGATTGCAGGCCAGCAGTTGGGCACCTCTGGCGGGAATAAAACAGATAAATACTCTGAAAACTCTCCGGTTGGGAGACCACGGCCAGGGAATGATACATTTTAAAGCTTGTGGGTACAGGTACGGAAAAGACGCGTATTTGCAATTTTTAATGAAAACCAACATATATTTATTTTCTCCACGTTTACCCTTTAGGACCACTGACCACTTGACTAAAATAAATAAACATTAATCACACAAAATATACATAGTATGCATCACAACTTTATCAACATCATTAGCTGCAAATGATCATGTGCCTCCCTCATAGGTGGACTAATCATGATCTTTATCGACGATTTGCCATAATAACGATTGGTGATCGCAGTAAGATAATTATATATAGTTAGATACACTGCCCGTCTCCTTATAACCTTTTACGACAACCGCGGGACGACATGGGTCGCTCTTATTTTTAAGCCGAGGTCACACAGCAAATAACAAACCATTTAAAAGATGCTATAAAGAATGTCAGATGAATGATTTTTTTACACATTTTTAGTTTTTCAGTATACTATTACGGTATCTACTGCATACGTTTCACCTTCTGAGCATTCATGTATAAAACTGGGTGTGTGTATAGTCTCTTATTAAACCTTATCTTCCCAGTAAGATTCTGTATACATAGATCGGTATCTTTTATTCATAATCTTTATTCACGAGCTTAATCCAGCTACATCAGTGTCAAAGTTACCTTATGGGCCACTTTAAATTCAAATTCAATTGATTACCAAACTACATGAACGTCAAATAATTTACTGTCATTTTGGAGATGGTTCTCATAGTAGCGGTTGCGGTCGGTGGCGAGAGCTCGACCCGATCGTTTACAAGAAAACCTTGCGCAATGTCCGTCCAACTTCCAAGTGTTCCGAGATTTATTTAATTAGAATGAGCTCTTATTTTATTGGCATTAAGAGTGTTTTGGGACAGACGGAAATCCTGCGACATTCAGTGTTGAATTTTTGATACAAATTAGGTATTGAATATACTTTCATATTGCATCAAAATCAATCGAATTCAATGCCTTCAGTGCTTTAAAATCTTTTAACAACACAGTATTTTCTCGTATTCAATCAAGTATTTAACATATCAATAGGTATTTCTCTTGACATCTGTTTTATTTAACAATTTTGTAGGCATATAATTAATTGTAATTGTAATTTTTTTAAGGTTTCAAATCCTTAGAGTCAAGTCAGAGCCCTAATTATTGCCGCAACTTCATTCGTCAGAGGCTTCTAGCTCCAAAACATACATAGATGCAAATTTGATATTTACTGGACTTATATCAAAAATAATATTGGATTATATGTCATGGAAAGGGTAGCATAGAAATAAAAAATGCATTTACCCAGGCTTGAAATAGCTGTATATCGTTTTTTAAGGACATTACGATAGTGAAATAAAAAAATTAAAAAGCCTGTTTTCGCTGTATATTTTGTTTCCGGTAGATCTCAAATTATTTGACACACGTATACGCATAGTAAATAACTAAAAATATTATCTCCTTAAGCGACAAATATTAGCGCTATATAGTTAAAATTTTCATATCGGTCGTCTACTCTACACTACTGCTATATCGTCCACACTTAAATTAAATATAAGTATAAAATAAGTAAGCACACATAACAACTACTAATCTTATCGATCGCTGGAGTAAATGAGACTAATTAAGCCTAATTAGAAGACAGTAGGTATATAGAGGAAGGAAGAGGGGGGTGACGCCGTGACTTCAACTTTAGTACCGCTCTCTCTATTCCGGAACCCGATTTGTATCTACCTACATTTGAATAATTATTCCATTGATTTTGGAATAAAACAATTGAGTTGGTTTTTAAGACTTTTGTACAACGAATCTTACTTAGAGTTACTGGAGCTATCCCTCTCTTAAGTGTAATTAATTAGCTTTTCATACGCTGGTTTATTTTAATAAATGAATAAAATTAGTTATTTTATATAAAATTGTGTGTATAAAACTTGAGCACTTTTCTGTTTTACGTATTAAAACAATATTAATGTTGTGAGACAAAATAGTTTATTTTTAATTATAGACCAAAAATATTCGCGTAAATACACTATGTAGAGTAAGAAATGGTTCGGCTAAGGCCCGACATTTCGATGCGATAATACTGTCCTATCTGTTGAATTGGTATTACGTTTAAATCATTATCGTACCACTTAGTTGAACACAATTGCATTACCATTATTTTATTTACACGTAGGTAATATGCAATTTATGCATACATGAACGACCAATAAAGATATGGATACTTGTATATACGTAAGAGCTAGATGGTTCTGTTTTTTAAGTATCTATAAGTAAGTTATAGCTACTTCGAAGATTCTTTACTTTACTGATCACATTTGAGTCAGTTATTGTGGAAAAAAAGTACTGAGTATTTTATAACGTTTCTGAATTTGCGAGAATTTTTTTTTCTTCAACAAATTCACCCACATCTTCATATGTGTGTGTCTATATATTAAAACCCATCGATACGTTGCTTCATTGCTACGAGAAAGGAGAAAATCAAAAAATATCCGGCTCTACAACTCTACATTATAGGTATTGGAAAGTGTTCGTAGTTTTGGCAATATATCGGATCTGCTTAAATGACTCATAGTGGACTTATGCAGCAGATTATTTTATAAGAAAAAAAATTAACATTTCTCAATGTAGTGTTTTATTATATTTCGAGAAATATTGAAATATTGTTCCAAAAATATTTGTACAATTTCACCATTACATTTACTTTTACATTTAGACATAGACATAGACAGATATTTATTCGACATTTTCACAACACGACACACACAACAACAAACACACAGAAAAATATTATATAGGAAAAATAAACTAATTAAAACGATAATAACAGAACAAGTAATTTAGATAAACAAAAATATACAAACAAAATACATTAATATACAACAACAATAAACAAAAACAAAATACACAAAAATTCAATAAATAAATAGCAAAAATGTGTCGAGTTTGCCGCTGCCCGTGTCGCGCAGTGAGCGCCGAAAAGGACTTCACTCAGCATAAGCTGCACTTCAACCGGGGGTGGATGAAGCGCAGCACTGATTTTCAGTGAAGCCCTGATTCCCGCCGGACACGAATACATATTACTATATATAATATCATATATCGTGGGAAAATATATAAAAAGAATGAGTAAGTATACATACATAGTAGTAGCTGTATTGAAAAGTTTATAAATGTTATTTTATTATTATTATTATAAAAATTACAAGAATCAGTGAATAAAAATAATTAAGAATACATAAGTAGAATATATAATACGTTGTACCACAAACGGAGAAGAGAACAGTATTAAATATATATATATAAAGAATATAGGTTGAAGGTTCGGACATTTAGACGTCACTAGTGAGGTGTATATATAGTTCCGCCTTGCTTTTGTATGTTCAAAAGTATACTTTTTAATTTGGTTTTAAAAGAAGCGACCGACGTTAGCGATCGTAGTGGCGGCGGTATATTGTTCCAACACTTCGTAGCATTGTAGCGGAAACTACCTCGAAACGCAACTGTCTTATATTTTGGATAATTCAGAATATTTTTGGATGCTCTTGAAGAGTACATATTAAAATTCCGAGACCACTTAAGTTTTTGGAATAAATATGGTGGCTCTTTGTATTTAACAAGGTCGAACAGTAGTGATGCTAGGTGAAGCTCCCTGCGGGCAGACATCTTCAGTAAGCTTCCCTCATTTAAAAACGGAGTAACATGGGATCTAAATGGTATGTCATAAATGAATCTAGAACACGCATTCTGTACTCGTTGTACTAGCTTTTCTGTTCGCGCAAGGAGCCGTGGCCCGTATACTACATCCGCGTAATTTAATTTCGAAAGGACTAATGCTTCACAGAGGTTAATACGAACTTCAGTGCACAAATATGAGCGCACCTTGTACAATACTCTTAACCTATAAAAACAACTTCGCACAGTTTCCGTTATATGGCTTTCATTTCATTTCACTTCATAACTAATGTGTAATTATGGCTAATTTTGTTAGTTATTCAGCGAACATGTAAAACGAACTGACAATGGTAAGGTGGCGTTCATCGCAGACATTACGTTGGAAAGTTTAGCATAATCAGGCCGGTCCCCAGTTCAGATGCAAATGTTCCTGAGCGAATGAATTTTAAGAAATGTTGGACCCCTCGTGGGACTGCGGTTTTATTCGTTCAATTTATTTTAATCGTTGTTAAAAAAATTACGCTGTAGAGGGGAAGAAAGAACACCGTAAGTATTTTCTGAGGTAGATAGTTTGTACAAATTTGATTCTAAACACCTGTAATAGTAAATTGGAATGTTAATCCCAACACGGCTTGGAGATTTGCATTGCCATATAAGTAATAAAGGCCACGTTCAAGTCTGGTTGTCCTTAAAATTTAAGTATATCCATAGTCTAAACAAGAATGTAAAATTGAAATACCCTCACAACAAGAGATATTATAAGTACTCATAAACTGTACCTTACAGTGAGACACACGATTTCATGATACAATTTCTTAATGAGCTGCAAAAGCTACAATTGAAAATGAAGGAGCAAAGCCACAATAAACAACCATAGTGCTAGTATAGTAATAAAGAATAGTAGAATATAAAATATCTAACTAATGAAGTCGAAAGATATGGACAAGAAACGATACTTCCCAAAACAAAATCACTCGTAATTTAAAGAGTCAATGACATAAATTGAACAGGTCGGCAGCTAACCGGCAAGAATCAAGTTTCCAAAAGGTTACACAATAAAATAAACACTATAACAGTCAAAGGGGCGAATAACTGACATCTCTATAGGAATCCTGCTCTATAAAATACTTGTATAGCAAATGTAGGGTCGTTGGTAGCAGTGCCTTAGGTTGTAAATTGGTGTAGAACGAGAGCATCGAATGAAGCGAGTAGGAGGAAGTCATGAACTGATGTTGGCAGATACTCGTAGGGTTACATATAGGTATGTATACATATAGCATTTAACCTAACTAAACAAAATAAAAATATTCGTTTGATCTGGACTATTATAGAGAGCTTTATGACATCATAAATCCAATGGTGGAAATTCTGAGTAAACAACAAAATTATTTTCCAAAAACGATTTATCAAAAGATTCATGTAATATATTAGAGGTTTGTTGTTGGGTCTTCATTATTTTAAATACTAATCTTGATAAGGAAATAGGTATATTAGTTACAGTTAGAAAATATCTAGGGGACATAGTTTACAAGAATCTGCAACAATAGAGAAATTTGGTGAAACAAGATCCTCTCACGCCCCACTAAACAGTTTTGCTACGTACAATCCGTAAAAAACGAACCACAAGGAAATGCAAGTAAATAATGTCTTCGTCTGCAAATAATGGGTTATCGAATAAAATCAGGCTCATTTGCAGAGAACGAATGAAGGATCAACCGAAACAGTAAGAAATGATCAGAAAAATAAACTGTGTTGCTGATAAAAATGACCTGGAAAATAAAATAGCGGCAGTAAGGTACGAGTAGCAAACGGGATTATTTGTTATTACTGTTTTCACAAAGCGCGGGAGAAAGATGTTCGAAACTCTAAGATCACAATCATTTTATTTTCAAAGTTATGTTCTTTTAGTTTTTGACTGAAATGAGGAAGTTACGTACTGTAAACTAAATTTAAAAGTTATTATACATTTCTTAAAATAAGGTTACCAGCTAACGGTGAAAATGGAGTTCACTCAATTTCTTAAAGGGCCATATGCTAGTGGATTTTTTCGGTCTTGAAACTAATTTCATTCTTTGTGTAGTTTTATCCAAAGTCTTACTCAATAAAATTATACGACTCTACAGATGTTCAAAAAAATGGAGCAGATTGTAGTCAACGACTTGTTTTATGAATCTCACTTTCAACATGTTATGCTACCGAAATCAATTCAATGAAATGTTGTTTTTAAAAATAAAAACTCATATACCTATTATAGTAGTGGTGTTTTTGGTAAGAGTATTTGACGGATCCAAGCAAAGTAGGTATGTCGAGGTGTAGGCAAGCGTCGACAGCCGTGATGTACGGTGAGCAAACGCGTGCCGACTCACAACTATCGGTTAACGTCTTTGTTGTGACCCAAGCTACAGGCTGATAACCACTTGTTAATCAACCAATTTTTTTAAATTTTGATCTGAGTTAAAACCACGCTTTGCCACGATTTCACGGTTGCTGTTGCACGATGCTGTTGAAAATGTACGCTATTCACAGCTTTGAGGTACGGTACAGGTACCATTTCTCCTATCTCCTTGCTCTGTTAGAATGGTAAAGATTGAAGCGAATCGTTTCATGAGCGGTATATACGGTTATAATTTAAATGATAACTTGTAGTAACCATGACTGGGGAGTAAATCAGTATGGTTTTCAGTGTTTGAAAGTACGACTTACGACTGTAAATTAATACTGAAATTATTCATCATTATAATTTAAATCACTGTATCATTCTGAATGCAAACATTTGTGTAAAATAAAAATATTTTATCTTATTTCAAATAACAACACAGAGCTAGTTGACAAACAAAATATAAATAAATCTCGTCGCGGACGGTAAAATACTTGGTAAAATTTTCATTGGATTATTTTTAAGTGGCTGCCCGAAGTAAACTTCAATTCAACCTATGGTAGACATAGCAATTTTCTAATGAAGTGGCATCATGTACCGTAGTTTATATGGAAAAAAAATTTGACACGTAAGAAACTCAGAGTACCATTAATTAAATAAGGTTTATTATAAGTAAGACGACGTTAGGAAAGTTGCGGGGAACAACTGGATGGAAGTAGCGCGAGACCGGGATGGATGGCGTAATCTGAAGGAGGCCTACACCAAATTGGTAGAGAATGGCTAGGAAGAAGAAGATTATACGTAAATTTATTTCATTATTTCATTCATTATCCAGTTTCTGAACATTTTTTTCAAAAAAAAATTTTTTTTCCAAATTTCAAAAAGTTTTTTGCCGTAACTGTCGAAATGAATTCTTTATTACCTCTTTGAGTTTTGTGAAACACAAACCACTCTTTATGTTTTGTTCCCTTACTTTTAATATACATCAATAAAGAACAATGTGAGCGAGATCGAAATCGATAGACGCGGTCGTTGCGGCCTCGTGTAGCACTAAGGCTAAGATCTCGCGGGTGATGTGCGGGTATGCGGGGTGTCCTCTCCCCCGCGCCTGTCCTCATACCCCGATTGCCATGTCAACCTGTCACGTACAGTACACGCTTGTCGCTCGTAAGTTGTACTCTAAAAGGTATTATACCATTTCATACGTGGAATTTTTACGTAAGCTCTACTACACTACGCTCGAAGAAAATTTATTTCGAAACCACAGAAGTGGCTTGATACGATTGTATGATAAAAATAATAAAGAGATTTTTCTCTATGAACGCTACAAAGGAATTTGAAATAGGTAATAAATTGTCGGTTAAAGAGTTTGTGTCAATAAAAGTTTTGTATCCATCGGTGGATCCGTTTTCCGAACGTTTTGGGCCGTTAACCCTTTGGACGTGGTGTGGGACGACGCTTTCGCAATACTTGGATGGTGGGCAGGTGGGAATGGTCCCAACATCCATCTATTTAAATTCAACTGTTGTTGAAATTGTTTATTATAAACGCTTGTGCCTCATGCGGTTTTATTTATAACTTATGTAAGTATTAACCTACGGGACATATGTTTTAATAAGTGAAGAGATGATGATAATTTCGATTACAAATCGATGTTTAGTTGGGGGATTAATATAAATACAAGTATTTCTCTTTCATATGTATTTGAATGTCGGTAAACACAATTAAGGTCACCAGTAATTTCTTTACATTTAGGATTTTATGATTTCAATCAAATTTTAGAGTTTCTCAATGGTATAAAATACAATTTAGCCGTAATGAAATTATGTGTCAGCTACCCAAGCACTACGCTAGCTGGTTGATGAAGGCAAGGCATAATATTTTAGTGACATACAAGTAGAGTCGAGCGTCACTCCCCTGTAATTTTACTCTTGTCACCTTTTTTAACACCCATCGGTAAGACATGAGCAATCCCATGTATTATTATTATATATCCCCCACTTTGATTCAAAGTGCAACGTGGATAGAGTAGGTACTGTATGTAGTGTCGGTTCTGTCTGTCAGCTCGACCCGAGGCCTGTACTAGGTACTAATGAAATTGTGAGTGCGTCACGTAGCTGCGGGCGGGCGGGACGGACAACCGCACCGCACCGTCCGTCCGTAGACGTGGTAGGTACGCCGGGCATGGCGTCGACGCCAATCTAAATAATTGACCCATCCGATGTCCGCTAGACTCCGCTTCTGCACGACAGAGATGCCGTAGAGACGTCTACCTGTCACTACATTAAATTAATTGAGAATTTGATGTCCCTAGTGAGAAGATAGATAAGAAGTGTTAACGACTTATTATCTAAAAACTGGTTAAGGATAAATAACCAACTGCAACGTTATCAACTGCAATGACCATTGATCAAAAACTTTCAAAATCCGGTGTATCTCTACGTTTTAAATGTAAAACCTTTATCATCATGGAATACATATAAATCTTACCAGGCGATCATTACATTTGTTATAATTCTTTAAAATGTAATTGACATCCCTGTCTATGTAGTTCTTTAAATTATCACTGTAAAATGGCAGTCACTTAGCGAAGCTGAGATAAAACAGTAGTCTGCATTGCAGATTGTGGGATTCACTAAAATATTTATATTTACTATTCATTGCTCCCGGCTTTAAAATAAATAGTATAGCTGTTTCTACCGGTCACGAGCCACCTGCATCCAGCGACTCCCCGCGACCTTAACCAGGTCGTCGGTCCACCTAGTAGGGGGACGGCCCGGTAGACGTTTCCCATCATATCTTATCTTACTCTTATTATTGCCAATTCGCCAGCCAAGTGTGATTTTATCACCACTTATATTCGATACTTACAACACGATATACATGGTCATCGGTCTATATGAGGGAGACTGAAGATCAACAGTGGACTAAATAAACGTATTATGCAGGGAAATTAAGCTAAGAATCGGTTTCAATTACTCTCCAACAAAATTTTAGAATACCTACCTACTCATTAATTTATTAATCCTATACACTGAAACAACCGTTTATATAAGAAAAAATTTTAGCACCCAAATGTTTTAAGTCAATCGACTCTAAAGCCTTCTGAGTTCTTATATAACAGTAAAGGGTGGAAGTAAGAAGTAAAAAGAGGAAAAAAGTGTATTATTAGTCTCTTACCGAAATGGAATTGGAACATTCCGGGCAGAAACTTTCAGCCGGCGGGTACTTGCATCTCACTCCACTTCACTTTACTTAAGGCACCCATCATACTTTTACCACGCTTACACAATTTGGGGTTTGAGAGAGAAAGGAATTTTATTTTTTTGCAAGGTAGCTTTTTTCTAGAAATCCAGCATTTTCCCTTGATATATCTTTTAATAAGAAAAATTGTGAATGTCGCCTGACAGACTTGATGGTGTTATATTACTTTGAAGTAGATAATGCTTCGTAAATAATTATTTAACGCCTGAAGTTGTTGAAGTTACTATTTCCGTACATAAAAAGCTCTGCTAATAACTTTATTATTTATGGATGTAAATGTCAGTGTGAAAATTTTATTTCAAAATACGAACCAACAGCTGTAAAGTGACAAGAGCTCAAAAGGTGTTGCGTTTTTAATTATCGAATTAACCCATTTTCTGTTCATAATTCATATGAGGCCGTCAGTTTTAAATTGGATTTGAAAAGAGAACGTCGAACAGGCCTGTAACTGGAGCTGTTTTGAAAATCGAACTGTCAAACATTGATGAAGATTTTATATATTTTTATACGATCCCTTTGACGACGCCGGCGGAGTGAACGAGCCTGAGCCAAAATAATAGTGTTCGGGGTCAAGCTTCATTGTAAAGCTATCCTGAGGGAAAAGTTACGACCGGGACAGGTGTGATGCCGAATTAACTTCTTATATAAAGTCTCTTTTTATACAACCGACTACTTAATGAGCCCCGGGGATCATCGTAATGAAACAAGGCATCTTTCTACGTCTTTTGTTAACTTTGACCTCTTTGCTCAGGTTAATTAAGACCTTTTCCTCGAATAATTAAACTTTGTTATTTCTTGATTTGGCCGTTGTCTTACCCAAACGTAGGAGGTATGAAGTATTTATTATTTGTAACGCGAGACCAACCTGCTCGGAGAATAGTTGTTATTTTTATCGGGTTTGTACCTGTAACAAAACAAAATACACAATTACGTATAAGTTTACAATATGGTTGATTTATATTTTACTAGAACATAAACGATTCCCTTGAAAATAGTATTTGAAAAGCCAGAGCAGTATAAAAACGTGTTATTTGATGCGTGTTTTACGCTTACTTTATAAAAAGTCTTACGTGTAACATAATTCAAGTCCCGGTTTTTAACATACCTATTGTGTCTTTAATTATATGAGTTTAAGGTCAAGTATAAACTTAAATATGTATCTCACTCGGCCTTCATTACATCTGATGGTAAGTGACGATAGAGCCTTAAAATGGAAACTCGATCACCCCGAAGGCAATTCATGATCTATCAATGTTAAATTTGGTTCAATCAGTAGGTACGCTCATCAGTTTTAGAAAACAGAACATGGCAATATCTGACGACGATTGGTTCAGGACATGACACTATCGTATTACGGGTTTTATCAAAACACACCCAAAAATACTTCGCTATCTAAGCTTCGCTATCGCTTCTACTATAATCAGAGTATATAAACATCATAACTAGAGCGCATCTATTCATTATCTGTGGTGGTGTCATATTCAACATATATGTTGTTCCAATAAATTACGTAGAATTAAAAGCGAGATTTACACTATTGTAGAAACGATAATTTCTAACTACAAATAAAAGGCAAACATAAAATATAACAGTATCAATCGAAAATAAATATTAGAATATATGGATAAATTAACCACTGAGTAAAATGATGATAAAATAAGATCTACTTAATTTTATACACTATTAGATCCAAACTAAGTTAGATAAGTAAGTTGATACAGCTGTTAGCGTTGTGGTAAAAATAATCTCTTGAAAAAATGCGGTGCAAACGATTATAAAAAGTTATTCGTTTTGATGCTACAAGAAATTGACACCAAAGTGCACTGTTTTAACTTTACTATCAAATAAAATCTAAAGGAAAACTTAGGCTGGATTAAAAAATTACTACGAAAATCGAAACAAATCATAAATTGCACAGTTAAGACAATATTTATTCAGCTGTCATAAGACAAGACTGGTACCTTCTTCATTCTTTAGGATTATAGTATGAAACAAAGAGTATCATTGAGCAAGTGTTGAGCGGCAGGAGTGTGAGCGACTCTGCAGACTAAAGTCTGACAAAGAAAACTTTCATATTAATTGATAGAAATGCCATACGAGTGAGTAAAACCTTTTGAAAAAAATTGAATAATGACATACAAATGTATATTCATTGACATTAAAAATGATTCGTTACAAAACTTTTTTTTACTTTGACTTGACTTGAAGTATCAGCTAATTTTGTACCACCTCTGCGTCCTGGTGATAAGACAGTTCGAGCCACAATATGGTGGTTGCATGTTCAATAACCATCTCTGACTCACAGTTTGATTGGTCTTATTGTTCTAATGCCGTGCGATCTCAGCTTAAGAATAGGAGCAACCCATTTCATCACGCCGGTGTAGTAAAAGACGAATAAGGGAATAACTTATTGTAATAAAACTTACTTAGATCATCAATTCCTGTCAAGAGTGGCAGATGGGTTGTTAAAAGTTTGAGACACATAATTTATATCCGTTATAATTTTTGCCATAGGACAGCAGCTATCAAGCGCTGCTGTGACAATATGCTTGTAAGACTGGACGTTTTCAACTTCACCCTCAATCACCTGTATGAGTTTCTTGTATAACATTAATTAAAACCTGTTTTGTATAGAAATCGTTATCATAAACAAGAATCATAAAATTGTTATTCTCATCAAAATCATTTTTAAGCACAAGATTTTGTGAGGATCCTATTTACTTTACCTTTCTAATTCATTTAGGTACACATAAAATATCAGTTTTAAATTTTATGTATTGCTTTTAGCTTTTACTTATTCTAAACGGCACTACTTGATCAATTTGTAAAAGGATCCCCGTACCTAGAAATTCACAGTTGGTACATAGAAATTTTCGTATGTGGATATATAGCATATATATATTCATATTCATACTGAATTCAAAAGCTTTGAAACATATAAATTGATTTTTCGATATCGAATTGATATTTGACAACTTCATCGTTGAAAGTAGCGTTTCTATTGACAGCTTGTTTTAATTTCTGTGCAGTTTTCGGGCTGAGACGTGGTTCATTCAATCAAGTGGCGGATGCATAACACAGACAGTGACCCCTCTCTGGTAAACGAACGCCTCAACTAGCTATTCGTATCGCTGCTGCTTCAACGCGCGCTCGTTCACATTCTTATGTTTCTGTTTCACTAAAGCTGCATCGTAACAAACGATTGACTAATAGAAGTTTTCACCTGAGATACATTTGTTACAAATCAATGTATTTTCCTTCTAAATCTATTTCATTTTTGACTTGAAACAATTCTTTTATTTTCAGTTTTTTTTATTGATCCCTTTTTTTTACCTTTTTGAGAGAATAACCAACTACAACATTACCATTTTACATCAAAGTAGAGACAAGTATCTCAAGTTTTGTCTGGCACGAAGACATAGTCAGTGCAATAGAATTGAGTTACACACGACTAAAACAATTTCCTCGCTATTTGTATTAAAATATGTAATTAAATCTTCCTAAATTTGATTTTAGTATATTACAATCATGGTATTTTTCCTGCCATCGATAAATACAGTAACAACTACTTTCTCCTAAAGAACATTGTCTATGTATAACACATTGTGTTCCACAGCGGCGTGTGTTCTTGCATATTTTTACATCCAATTAATTTTCTTAGTGAAAGCACATAAAAGTCAAATCACACTGGTTTCAATATAAATCTTTGAAATTAATGGATTCAGGTCGATTTACCGTCAAGAAATCAATAAAGTAAATAATTTATTGAGCTGCATCGCAACTGTGTAAAACAGAGAAAGTTTATATATGTTATTAAGACAAACGTAAGCACAATATTTTTTTTTTGAAAATTAAACGGTGATGTTTTTAATTCTAATTTGATATATTCATATAGGAGACCAAGTTTCAGGTTTAAGTAAATTGTACCAACTGAAGGACACATACATTATCAACGCACAGTTAAATATAGTAAGTATTAATACACCGGATAATCTTTATTCCGGATATGCATTCCTCGGGACTATTGTTGAAATACACGTATTAAGTTACACCAACAACACCCAGTAAAGTCTTGTACTAAAACTTATTAAAATGATATGGAAAATTGTTCCCAAGTTTTCCTAGCTCCCGTTGATTGATTGCTGCAAGTACGCAAGGTACTGCCAGACAAGCGAACACGACTATAAAAGCTAATTGAGCTGCACGAGAATGACACTGTATCGATAAAATTACAATATAGGGAGGCGCCAGATGTACGCGACGTTTTATTGCGAACGAGTAAATTGAAAACCGCTCCTGATAGACAATTGTAGATATTTATTGTTTTTCTATTAAAACTGCACTTTGGAATTTTCCTGGGAAATGTAGCAGCATGGAAGCTTTTGATACAATTTTTACCCAGCCGTATAAGGCCACTGCTGAACATAATACATAGATAACGACAACAAATGAGATTTCCGTCAAGAGATTTTTTTCCCTAAAAGTGTTCTTTAGTTGAAATTTTTAACACCCATAGGAAGAGAGTAATGATGTTAATAAAAATGTTTAGCTATATAACGCAAACGATGCTAGTTTATAAAATAAAAAATCTTAAAACATATAAAAAACGAATACATGATTTGACATACCTACCCAATCCAAACAACGAAACGTGAAGGTGCGAGTCTATTTTAAAATTTGAACGTTTAATTAAAAAGAATCCCGCAGCTCGACACCATCAACATTCTAAAAGCGAAATCACGCTTCCCAATTTCAATAATGAGCGGTCGAAAGCCACGAAGTATTTTTAAAAGACTTATTTAAAGAGAGGTAGTCATGTAGGTGTATTTTTTATCTGTATTTCAGACGCAGACGCCAGTCAACGACTTCAGTGAAGCATCTATTGATTAGGACAGCTCCAACGAAAATAGGAGAGCTGCCAATATATTATTATATACTTTACTACAGCAACGAATATATTTTCGGGAAATAGAAATAATATAATGAGAACTGTGAAAATTGTTTGTAAAACATGCAAGTATATACATTTTATATACAATTTATTCCTACATCACAACTTTATTTCCATCTTAATGGTTGATGTAAGGTAAGTTATAAGTATTTATGTGTCAAAAAATCATCTGTTGATTAAAATAAGCCTCCTCCAAATTTCATTACCACCATGAACATTGAACACTCCTTCTATTTCCCATTACGATCTCACTTGGCAGGCGGTAGCAGATGGTCAACAGCTATTGCTTCCCATGTCCTATGATTTTCCACAAACCCACGAGATGAAAAGGAATGTTTATGTTCTTAGTCCGGAACCCCTCAGCCTGCAAGCTATGTAATGTAGTTTTACATTATGAAGTTAATTCAAACATACTACCGCTTCATAATTGGTAAAATTGTCTCTGTGTACATAAACGAAAATCGATTCGATAAATATTTGACAGCGGCTGGTGGCGTGGGCTCGATATAGTAGCACCCAGACCAGTGCCGAATGAAAACCAGAAACATACATTCGATCCACAAGCATACGTTTCGTGAAGTTTGGCATTTAATGTTAATCGAAAACTGGATTTGAATTTAGATTTGAATAGTGTGAGTCTGCGACCGAAATGGCTATGTAACTAAATCTAAAGTTTAAGGTCTAACAAATATGTATAATGTAATAATTATGAAGACCAGAGCAAATTAATCAAAACCACATCTGAAAGTATAGGATAGAGTTAAACGAACAATGTTATATAAAAGGGGCTTTGATTATATGCTGTTAGATAGTCAGGTGCGTATAGAATTTTTTTAAACTCCCCATTACTGCCATGCGAAGTACTTGTCAATACCTACCTACCCTGCAGAATATGGAATCCAGACTTCAGAGGTGGCTGCAATCATTCGTGATCAAAGCAAATATGTATCTGGGTGCAGATTTTATTATCCAAATGATTATTGTCGTTCGTTTGGGAAACATATATTATACAGGTTTCATTATGGTTTCCGTGCACTGGACAGCGGATAATTTTATTTTCGCTTCGAGCGCTTCGCCTCGTTCCTTTGTAAGCAGAAATATATAACACTTACGATACACTACGAGAATGTGTGTGGCACTGCGTTCAATATATTCAACCGCTAATTTATGTGAATGTTTTGAATACAAGTTGCTGTGTTTGTATAGTTTATGTTTTAAGAAAATAACAATGTGTAAGGCTAAATATGGACAAACCTGCTGAATAAATTATAATCACTAGTTTTTGCTTGCGACTGTCAGTGCAAATTTCAAAAAATTCACATTATAAAGTATCATATGTGCATTTGAATCAATAACATGTTAGGTACATCTTCATCTTAATTTTATCCAATTCGTTCATCTGTTTACGCGTATTTAATTTTTTTTAAAACATACAAACATTGAAATATTAACAGTTTTTTGTAAGAATAACATTTTACTTCATACGTTTATATAATAAAATATTTTTTTACAATTGTTAGACTCTGTAAGATAAACAACCAATTTTACATATGTAGTTTTAATATATACCTATTTTATTACCTCTGATTGGTTATTTCTAGATCTTTAGGAAAAGACAAAGATAGTATTTGTTATGATTAAACTTTGTTTTAGTTCAGTACAGTAGTTTCATCCGAAGTAAATTAATTAGAGATATGAAAATGCTTATATATAATTCCACTTGCATGCCTGAACGATCCAACTCATTCCCATGAGAAAGGTTCTTTATATATAAACGAATTTGTGATCGTATCGATAAGAATTAACAGCAGATAATTAATAACATTGAGAGAGTTGTCAACATTATTCCAACGTTCGGCCTCAGTCTAAGAAAGTAGCCACGCAATGTTCATGTCCTCAAAATAACATGTACTCCATATTATAGTGCAAAACTTGCTGATTTAAATATTTCCTACTCCACATTCTATAGCACTGGGGGTGCTTTTGAGTTATTTGAGCATTAGCATAATTTTAATTTGTACGTATCTGGTACCAAATGATATTTCGGGATTATATATTGTAGTTTTTTGTGTTAGTTTTGTGTTTACTCTTCCTCCACCTTCCTCTCAAAACAGTTAAATAGCATTTTGAACATAGTTAGTGAATAAATGTAGAATATAATATTGATTAATAACTCTATCTAAATACCAGCATAAGCAATCAGCCCAGACACTGTATAGGAAAGTTTTTCATCAAAATCTACTTGCAAATTACTACCATAAACAAGTAAAAGACGACCACTGCTTTACGAATTGATTGATTGGAAAACTACTACATTGTTTGGAATATAAATTTATCTACACACACATGTTACACACTTATGTTGTATAAGCAGTATATGAACTAATATTGGATTATCTTTTGAATTCAAAGTATGTTCAACCTCTACACCAGACAAATTTATTTAGGTAGGTATGTACGTGAGTTTCATTTAGTCTCAAATGCTTCAAACCTTGTACCACCAATAAAAAGCTAAATAAAAACTAATTGTAACTAGTATCTATATGACTATCTTCTACGGTCAGTTAATGTTCAGATGGAATTTACCAATTAGTAAGTCGGGCGGTTTTGTGTTCATTATTTGTAGTTATGTATTTACGTATTTATTACGTAACTAACGCACTAAAAACATGCAGTAAGATTGCCATAACGATTTCAGAAACGAGCTGGCGAGCATTACCATTATCACAAAGACATTTAGTGTAAAGATTATATAGTTTCATGTAATATCTTTTTAACTAATTCTTAAAAGTATGATTCAGAACACATTTTATTTTACATATATTTTACCCCAAAAATAACAAGCAATTTATTTATTTTGCGGTATAGCTCGAATAGTCTATGTAGATTTATTTTTATCCAAACGTTGGTTAATAACTGAAGAAATGAATTATTATATCTATATACGTGTACAGACGCGAGATACGATTTCCTATTCTCCAAGATGCCTCCAATATCTCGTCGGAGGCATTACTAGGCTCAGAAGCAATACCGATGGCGGAAGCAGATAGATACTGCCGGCTTGCAATAACAATAATGCGGGAACGAAGCCGGGCGACCTGCCAGGGTTCTATCGATCCGCCTCTACATACCACACCACACAGTTTAGACCCCCCAAATCATCTTTCCAGACCCCTCAATTGATCCATCTTTTACAGAATCAAGGGGGGCGAGGCAGCTCCCCGGCCTCTGGTCTTGCAGATATCCAAGTAGGTCAGAGGGAAAATTTACAAACACTACTCTCCGCGAATGTATATTTTTTCGTAAATAAACTGAGAAAAGGCTTTCCGGAGCAATGCAAATGAGGGTGGGTAGAGTTTGGTTGGGAGGTTTAGTGGCTAAACACAAAGGTACATAGACTCTGATATAAATATAAATAGGTACATAGGTTTGTGGCCGATATTATATCTTACGTCTAATTTATTTTTTCAACAGAAAAACGAGCTAGCTGGTGTGAACCTAATATCTCTTTGTTCTTTATCGTACGCGCCCCACGCCAAGTAAAATGAATATAAAAAACACAATTAGTGTACAGAGGTGAATTTATCTGCCGCAGAGATCTTTTAATTGAAGATTTAATGAAGAAAAATACCTACGGGGTAAATAATTTGTTGCTACATTTTCGCCGTATCTTTTTCGGTATTCGGTAGACTGAACTTGAAACACATAGAAAAACTACAAATAAATGAGCTTATTCATGTTAAGTAACGACATAAAAGTAGCGCTTCGATCCGTATCAGGTCTCATTTCCGACAGCTACTCGTATGTAGAGATGTTGCGATAAAATATTAGATTACTTATTAGCAAAAACTTCACATTTTTTGTTTTAATAAATCAACGAATTCCTCAAGAATTCCGGATTACTTGAGTCCACGTCGAGTTTCTGCCCGAGATAAGGTAGGTACGATACTTCATCGTACACTTGTAAAACCGTCTACTCGTTGAAGAACCCCGCAAGGTCATTACTTTCCTCTTTCTACCCTATACTTGCTCACTTCTGAGGAAAGGCCGGGGTACCAAGTTACGTTGGTGATTGGAGGCACTAGAGAAAGGACGACGTGGGTCGACAATCAAGCGCACTTCAGATAAAATATTTAAAGGTCACCTTGGTTTAACTTGAGCGATTTAAATTCTTCACTTAAGTAGGCTTTTTGTAAGCCCCATATATGTCACTGTACCGAATTAAGACGTAGAAATTGTGTAGGTGTGCCTCCATGATGATAATTAAATTAAAATATAAATTACACTTGATAATAATCGTCTTACTTAATTTAGTGGCATGTTTACTGTCAGGTGCTGGAAAATTGTGGAACTGGTGCCGAAAGCTCGGTCATTCGGGATACACCAATATGGTGAACTATAAAAGAAAATGAAGCACTTAGGCACGTTTGAAACTAAATTCAGAATACAAAGCTACCTAAATATAGAGAAAATGGACAGTTTCATAAAATTTATACGTCGATGGACCAACAAGAAATACAAATAGCTCAATGTTTAAAATAGTTACCTATATCTGTCATGCGTAGCGCGTTAAACGTTAATAAATTCCCATCCGTATAGGTTAAACGCAATAAGAACAAAAAGTTGGATTTTATTATCGAAGGGGAAAGACAAAAATATAAAATTGGGGTAATTTCCCAAATTTTCCAGGAAACGAATTCGCTAAGGTGACACGAGGTTACGTAAGCGATGGTGCACACGCAAAGGTCGTTGTTCTTTTAATAAAACTGGTTCCCAAACTGTAAGCCGGTCTCGTGCGTGTTTATCATTCAACTTGTGTCAACTAATGGCTGCCGGTACACTATAAAACACGAAATGACAATCGTGGTAAAATCTATAGACATTCCAGCAAGGGTGATCGCGAAAAGGTAAACAAAGTAATTTGCTTTCGAAAACGTTCTAAATAAACCATGTGTGGAATAAAATGTATATGCTTAAAAATCTATTCATGCTTGCCCTGTTTTACATTTTTCTTTCATAGTTTTCCCGTGGATTACCACGGGAAGTGACTTGAATTTTAACATTAAATTAGCGTTTGTTTCACAAGTAAAATGTCACATACAACTTGTGTATAAATATAGAATTAATTGCTACGAATCAAAAAATAAACGTGATAAACAAATAAAACAGTGCACGCTCAACGATTTTCACCAATTACCGGATCCGATGCGTTTTTTCAGCCCCCGAGTATTTTCCTTGAGCTAAACTGAGAGACTTTACAACAAACTTACACTTGCTCGTGTACAATTGAAAGTTCCCCTTGTTATGTAGTATTATGGTCTATATGGGGACAAAACCTAGTTATTGTCATGATGAGGTATCGTGGCCGAAGCAAGTTTGACGTGTACGGTGAGTGTCCGTCGGCACGCGAGGTTGCGTGCCGACGGCTGAGCACGCCCCAATAGCTACAGTTCTCTGCCTATGCCTACTCTTATCCTTCAGGTCTGAGGCGAGACAGGTGGATAA
Source organism: Carcina quercana (assembly GCA_910589575.2). Lineage (NCBI taxonomy): Eukaryota > Metazoa > Arthropoda > Insecta > Lepidoptera > Depressariidae > Carcina > Carcina quercana. Next base: position 6,367,600 of record OU342436.1, read on the forward strand.
ATAAATGTTACAATGTAGACTAAAATGTAGGTTAGACTTATCAGAATTAGTATTATTCTCCCAGGTTACAGTACTATGAAAATATGTCTCGAGCTTTCATTGTGAATTGACTATGACTGAAAAATTTCTGTTAAATGCAATGTGATTATTTCTATGTTTAACGTGTTAGTAAGTAACAATTATAATCTTAATTTATTCGAGGTAAGCTACCCTGCCCTCGGTAATCATTCGTAATTAGTTTCATGTCTAGTAGTCTTAAGAATAACGTAATACGATATTGAAAGATCAATCGGTATATTTCGGTATTATTTTGCAAATTTAAATTGAATATCATCATCAATGTTATGTAAGCGAATAATTATTTAAAGAAACTAAGTAAATCTGTACATTTTTTACTTATGTAACGGCGGAAACAATATATTCCGTGTTAATGTATAAAGTATACCGACATCGTTCGTACAACTCATATGATCATATTTATCAGAATTATGGTATCAATTTTATTATTTTCTGATTTCCATTTTTAAATATTTTTACTTTCATGGAATAAACAGACGTAAAATGGCTGTTATAAACTAGTCAACAAATACTCATAACATAAGATCAAACTTTCATTTTTGCATAAAGTATATTTTAAATTGAATTACGTTAGAAATGAACACAGTACTTTAAAATTGTAAAATAGAATTATTTTTGTATGTATATATTGCATGTAAGCATGTTAGTGTACATAACGTGTTCGTGTATTGTTAACAGATAAGGATAAATTTAATACAATGAATTTGTTTTACAGGGAGCTGAAAGTCAAGTGCAATCTACATAAAATCTTGTCATTTTCACCTAAAGCTTTCAAATATAGCTATGTACGTCCGTATCCGTCAATCAATCAATCATTATGTAAGGCAGCCAGCCAGCCACACAGGTCGATCAATTGATATTCACACCCTGCGTCAATGTCAATCGCGTTGAATTGTTACCATAACCAAACTTTATTTGGTAACCAATTTCAAGAACAGATGTGTCAGACAAGGATTGTGTGTGAAAATTATAAATTACAGACTTCCTTCGATGAATAAAATCATTGGTAAACAATATTGTCGATGAAAGGCTACAGAGCATCCAAGATGCGGGAATTCAACTTATGCTGTTTTATTTGTAGAACACTTTCCGTAATGGCGTCTAATACGAGTATGCACTCTGACTTCGAGTTATAATTCTGAAGAAATTTTTTATTCTAAGGCTATATGCCTCTACACTTTTATACCTATTTTTATAGTATTTTTGTTTGTTTTTTTCAGCTTTCATTTTTTTACAATATTTGTAATTTAATGAATAGGTACATTTCGTTTATATTTGTCCCTTCCTCTTACGTACTTAAAATTGAATTATTAGTAAACTTGAAACTAACAAACTACAGTCATAAAAAGCTTTTCTAAAAGGAAATTTATAAAACTAACGTCATTCACCAAGTACCTGACCTGTATCTCTGTCTCTACTCAGTAAACCTGAAATCCAAAAGACAACATCCACTTCCTACACATGGAGAACTGCAATAAATTCAATTTACCGAAGCAAAACAAAAACAAATATGTTATGTCAGAGATTATCCATGGGTTCCTTATTACGGAAGCATTGCATGACAACCTTCAGACACGAGAATTGTTTCGACCCTGACTGACTGACTGCACAGATCACGATACGAATGGGGTACACGATTCGATATGAGCCCGCATGCTTTTTGTGAGAATGCAATACCCACTCTCACACATGTGTGTAACATGCAAACGTATTCCTATTTCAGCTTTTTGCAACCTGTGTTGTATAATTGGCCTACTTGCTAAATTTCTAGTTTGTATCTTTTATATTTATGAAAGTGTCGTGATGAGGAATTAATAATGTTACATTGATGTCGTTTCCTTTAAATAAAATCCATGTGATAATAATAGTATATAATGATTTAAAACCAGGTGTTTACAGATACGTGGGGATAATACGCATAGGTGATATGTACTGAAATCAAAATTATACTAATAATATATGTAATAGTATAGAACGATAAGATAAACTGCCTAACAAATAAATATAAATTCTTACACATTTTAATCACTGTAAAATATATAAATTGAAATAAACATATTTATTGTTAACGATCAATTGCAAAGGGTGCATGTTAAAATAATTCAATTAATTAATCTGATTATATAGAAATAAGTATGCAAAGAGCAATCAATCGAAAACCTGAAGAAGTTTTGATAATTATTATTGTACTCGAAGTTAGCTAACATTCTTTTAAATTTATTTTTTACAATTTGTTTGAAACGTAAGCTATATTATAATATGACTCGGTAGGTAAATTTACTTCACTTGAGGTTAATAATGTATTCTAAAGAGCATTGCTCACCGAGTCCAGAATATCAATGATGACATTTTATAATTGTTCATAAGAATAGCACATCTCTACGGGCCATATTTGCATCTATGAGTTTCGCCCCCCATTGTTCGGAGGATGTGTGGTACCTATATGTTTCTATAGGCCGTTATATTAATTAATGCAAAACACATAGCCATCACAGGTAACTCATTTAAATAATAAAATGGATCCGGATAAACTGATGAATAATAATTTTTTGATTAAATGTTAAGTTAAATATTTCCAACGTAATACTTGGAAATGTTACATTTCATTTATTTAATTAAGTTGACCAACAACTCACACGATGAAATGCAATATAAGAAGACTAGAAATCTAGTTCCTATTAAATATAAAAATATACTCCAACATAAGTAAATATCATTATTTACAAATAATTCTCATAATTTTACTATATAATCAAGTAAAACTTGTAGTGTTTTAATATTGCATATCAAGACAAAATAAGCACTTGATCTTGCGGCAATTATTATCAAACAAATACAAAATAAATGTTATAAAAAAACTAATTCTTTAAATGATAGACTGCCATTCGGCCTTTATCTCACCTGATGTTGAGTAATGAGTAACGTTAAGGCCGTACGATAAAAACAGCTCTGATCAGTTATTGAAGGCTAAGGAGGCACCTGACATTTAACTGACTACAATAATTAACAAAGGTGTTTGGCTGCTAACTTATATATTCCATAATCATTGTATATACCCAGAAGCATTCAACCCTATCACAGATCATAGTGAATTAGCAAGATTTGTAATATATATATTTACGATTCCATTTAGTAAAGGAAAAACAAATTCATTATTAATAGTAATGTAATGCAACGCTTGGTAATAAAATATATAAATTAAGATATGCTTACCAAATCACCTACAACTCAAACTAAGCAACTCAGACACATTTCACCAAACACTACTTGAATGCACTTCAATTAATTACAAATTAAAATACGAAACTCACAAACCACAAAATGACTGGACTCTATAAGCCAAAAATTCAAACTAAAGCAATTTCTGCTGTGGAGCTATTCGAATACTTTATAGAGCATTAGTAAAAAAACTAATGTCACACCGCTATTGTGAGGTTATATTACCCCATAAATGAATCGTATAGTACAGTAATGGTAACCCTTCGCTTCGGTACAATAAAAAGGTAGTTTTTACATCGCCTTTTTGCTCTAGTTTTTAGGGTTACCGCAGTTAGAAAACAAAGTGGCCATCGTTATAGTTTCGTCGGAAAACATTTGCAAAAAACTTAACGGACTCGGACTCGAACCCCTTTGAAATCAACGCGAAACAATAGGGTGTGTACGAAGATACCGTAGGTATTTCCAGAAGTATTTTTAAAACAACTATCGAAAAACAATATCTTAAATTAAAAAAACAGTAAATAAAATATTTCATGAACTCCTATGAAACTACAGAATTATGAATATTGTAAGTAAACTCAATTATAAATTCATGATAATGGGACAATTTATTAGAAAAGATGATGGTTTGATTTCGTTTCCAAAAGTCACTGGTTGATTTGAAATAATGGTCTTGTATTACGATTATTTTATTCGTTATTTTGTTATGAGGCTTATTAATGTCTTCATTAGAACTAGTTCTTGTAAAGTCAAAATACCTATTCCTAATAGTCATGCTGTTCTTAATCAAGGCATAAAAGTAGTTTACATAAAAGTGTGTTTAGTTAATGCTACAATTTGTGAGATAAGATGGAGATGTGTGCAGTTTTATCGTACATCGGAATTTAGAGTCATTGGAATTATACTGGCTTCATCAACATTTACTGTACGTACATATCTTGGGAATGTAATTCTACATTTAAATATTCTGTAAACTTAGTAGATATTCTTCCAACTAATTATAGCAATTTTTTATATTTTCAAATGCCGTCTCAGCTTCTTTATCATTCCTTTAATATTATAACTTGAACGAAATAATTCCTTCAGATCAGATCTGAAGAAATTCAAATATTTTCGTTGGGTATGGTAAATTTTTATCACATAAATTTACAATCCACAAAACCAGCATACGTATATACAGCGATACCACGTAAGTGTGTATAGATATTACTGAGGCATGAGAGGGGAGTTGTGTCAATGTGTGCGTAGCAGTGATAACGTTAAGAGTTCGGCCACTCGACCATAGATGGCGTTGAATTAAATAATTCCTCGTCAATATATTTGTGTATAATTTTGCCAATTTATTTTTATAACTTAAATGTAACGAACATAATTTTATATAAAAAAAGTAGTAACCATTAATAAAGTAACAATACTTCAAAAAAGTTTTCAAACTCCTCCAGCAGTGCTGCTACGCATGTCTGCGGAAAACACTGGAACTAGCAATATTTACTTCGATTTGCGTTACCCTACACGACTGGTGTCTTTTACAAGACAGTAAAACGTAACAAAAAGGCAATAAAGCCTACTTTGGCGAGGATCGCTACGTCGCTTACACGTTTTTGACTCGGATCGAGCGTTTTATGTGTTTTTAGGCTGCATTCATTGCTTTTACGACATTATAAATCGTTTTCGCGCCAACACTGGTTAGAGGTAGACAATGCATCAGTGACATTAGATAAGGAATCATTTAGTTTGTATGATTTGTAGATAAACATCAGCTCAATTAGAAAAGTCATTTTTTATATAGTTTAAAAACATATGTTTCAATGACATATGTGCGAACCAAGAAAAGATGTGATAACTTCTGTGATTTTCTGTGTGTAAATATGTACATTTTATATAAATCTATATTAAGGCTTCACCGAACGCACAGTGGCGCATTATTACTTTTTTAAATTCATAGTAATAAGTAAATATTGACATATTAAAAAAAGCACACATATTGCTAGTTTTCAATCTAAGAAGACATTGTGATTAATTTTGATTGTGTTAAGTAAATGACTTTAAAACCGCTATATGACACTTTAGATGATTTTAATCTTCACCGGATATTTTTCAAGTTTAATTAAAGTAGAATCTATCTGACTCTTGTGACATAAATATATTGTGAAATCACAAACTATTTTAATAAAATCCCAAACAACTGACAAAAGGAAACCCCTTGTATACCAAGCCACTCAGAGAGTATTGCGAAAAAAGTTTTAAATATGAGAGACTGACTACCCAGTAAATCTCTTTTGAAAAATCTGTATCAAAAATATATTTTTTTTCTAAGTAAATACACTTTTTCAGTGGTAGTTTACTAGGGGTTTCTTTGTTCTAAACTTCAAGTTTTAATACATGTACGAAATGGTCTGGCACTTGGCCTTTTTATCACCTGGTGGCAGGTTCTAAGGCCACCGTATGAAAGGAGGGGTCACAATAGATCTATCAAGGTCGCAGTGAGTGGCTGGGTCCGGTGGACCACCTCCCTTGTCTCAAATAATATAAAAAAACATATGAAAGGAGCGTGTTAGCCCAGAAACTTCCAGCAAATGTGTCCATGCTATATATTTTACTTTCGGACATCCAATGCTATTGACACGGATGTTTGGTTGACTACCCAAACTCAAACTAAATACCAATAGTGCTTGCTGGGAATCAAAACTGGGACCTCCCAAATTCCAGTCCAAACCAAACCAATACAACCCACGGGAGACGGTTTCTAGCCCAAGCGGGTTAGGTCTATTAATTCACATCTCTTGTTGCTGTTTTCTTTTAATATTATTATTGATGACCCAGTGTTTTACGTGTAAATTATCAGATATAATATTTTTTCTTCATCTTCAAATTGTCTTTTATGACTCCCACAAGAAGGCATGACATGTAGCTATTTGGAAGACATTATGTTCCATCTTGTAAGAAAATAAATAATGTCAAATTATCCTCAATCAGATAATAATTATAGTAAATGTAGTAAAAAAGGGAAAACGAGTTACCGTCACACCGGCACAAACAACCATTATGATTGGTGTGATTACTAGGTCATGTAATAGGGAATAGACTGCTTTTTAAGGCAATCCATTAAGACTCCATAGAACTTTTTGGCAAATGCCTGGAATGTCTGTCATGGCGATATATGAGGTAGGTTCATGACCAACAGTGGACACCAATTAATTCCAAATGAAGAAAATGCGTTTATTCAGTACACAAAATTATAAAATACCATCAGAATCAGGGTGCAGTTCACTAAGGAGCGAGTAACATACATATGACCTCATGGCTCACGGATGACTTTGCTGCAGTCATATGATATGGATTCTTGTTGATTAGGAAACTAGAGATATCGTCAGCAGACATCAATCGGGTTGTAAGGATTATTGTTTTTAGTAAATTACACCCCAGCTACCCAGGGTCTGGAATACATGTTTTAAAAACTCGATCAAATGTATTTAGTTTTTGTTGTAATGTATTTAAATAAAAATATAATCATCAGAAAATTATAAACAGCTAATAAGCTTATTTATTACTACGTTTAAAGTAACTTATTGGAATCTCATAAGGCATAATTTATCCAATTCCAGTTGAGGCATGTCATTCCATCTTGATTATTGTGTACTGTAAGGCCTGAACTAAACACAGAATTCAAAATTTCATTTCATTCCTTTAATGTGTTACTAAACTAATAATTTATTAAATTATTTCGTATGCATAGTCTTCTACAGAGAAGGAGGTCAAAAAAGTATCATATAAAATAAATGATAAAGTGTCTTTTTTACATAAATTAAAAATTTTTCATAGAAACTATTACCATGTACCTAATTATTCATCGGCCGTCACCAACTATCGTAGCAACTGCTACGTCTCTAAGACAAAATCTCTAGAAAAAGACATCAACGACATCACATATTCCCTTACAGGATTTGTTAGAAGTCTTTACTAAAATCTTCAAATTTTTGGAAATAATTTTTTCAATTATGTAAGTAATTAGAAATCATGTCCACGTAATAAACACATGATAAGGTATCCACAATGATTTTCGCACGGACAATTTTATCACGAGAGGAATGACTATTTTTATACCAATTATTTGCCACAGACAAATCACACACATATATAAAAACAAATTAATACATACACGTCATTAAAAAATTAATAAAAAATTACGAGGTTCTGTGGCAGGAGCCGTCCCAGTAACAGTAACACTGATTTTCAGCCAGCCCCTATTCTAACAATATTTATTCAACAAACTTTCACGCAGCGCTACATAAATATAACTAACATACAGATACGTATACACACTGCTTTTGTAATTGCAATCTTATACTTAATAATAATAATATTCTTAAAACTAACACTTGAACATCGTATATATATATATATATATATATATATATATATATATATATATATATATATATATATATATATATATATATGATGAAAGTGCTAATAGCTCAGCATATGTCTGAGAGGTTCAAGACCTCGAAGACGCTGTTATTCTGTTATTGCCTGAAAATTACATACGATACAACAATCATGGCGGATATCATTTAAAGTTACTAAATATTGTAAACATTCCAATTTTACCAACCAATTTTAAATTTCGACACACTAAAACTATTTATTTATTTATTATACTAAGATTACCTACGAGTATCGTCTAGCCTACCATCTAACACAAACAGAATATAAAACTAAAACACTTATACATTATGAACGGATACTATTCCCAAGGTCCTGGAGAAAGTTTTCGATTGCTGGATTTCAGATGAAGAACTAAATTGCTGTTACAAGAAATAGTTTGTATTTATTTATAAACGTAGACACAGTTTATACTTATAAGTGCTAAACGCTTGAATCTGGCCTACTGGTCTATTTTAGCAAACATGAAGTTACTCCAGTATAACTAAACCTTAAAAAAATTACTGGTGGTAAACTTGATTCGAGATTTATAAGCAACTCTAATTCGTGGTATTGTTATTATATGATGGCAAACGAATGAACGATGAAAGGATGATAAATCAAACAAAATAGATTTAATGTTGCAGCATATTATAAGTCAAAGTGTTAATATTAAGGTTACGTCAGAAAAAAAAACATAAGTTCTTTACCCGCTATTTGCGTAAAAAACTTCTGATTCTATTTCTTTCTTACGTTTCTATTCAGTTTAATTAGTATTGTCCTAAATACAAGTGTATTTGTATGCCTAGTTTGATAAGAGGATCTATGCTGAATATGTTATTTTTTTATCATCCACCTGTACCTTCTCTGAGAAAATAAATTATCTAAAAAGGTTTGTCTCTTTTACACATCCTCAACAAGCTTTTATTGTTTCGATTTTTAAATAAATTCATTGTACTTATTGTATTATGAAGGCAGTTACAGGTCAGTCGCAGTGAGTGATTGGTCCCGGTGGACCACTTTGTCTAAAAAAAGCAGTTAAAAGTACCATTATTCATATGCAAAATATAGAATAACCAGCTTTTGCTCGCGACTAGCAATAAATAACTAAGACATACCTATAAGCCTTTCATCTAAATTATACATTTATCTCGTCATACTAATATTATCAACATAAAGCTATAATGTATATTACTCAGATACAATAAACGGCATAACCTATTCTGATAAAATTTGGCCGCCAATATAACAGTTTCTAGATTAACACAGAGAATTATTTTTATGTCATAATCGTTTTTCTGTGGGGTAATTTCTGAAATCCAATAAAACCCAGTATTGCTATCAATTACGAAGTATTACTATCAATTACAAAGTATTACTACTTATCAGTCAGTTTCTTGAACGAAATAATTTAAATACACTGTTTTGTTACTGCAATATGAGTAACATAGTACCTTATTATATTAAATACCCTAGATAACCTATTTAAGTGCTCGTTAATATGAAGGCCAATAGTCCATTCCAACGTTAATGCATACTAATATTATAAATCTAAAAGTGATTTTTTTATCTTTTATTTTTATTGAGATTTTTTCCCCATCCGCATGAATGACAGTCCCGTACAGTTTATTCTATGAAGAAAGTAATCCGAAATAGGTAAGTAAAACGATGTAGGTTACTTTATATTTCGATTATGTTTCTGTGTTAGTTTGTCCTTACTTTACATCGTAACAGAGTCAGGATGACATGTTGATGCGTATAGGGATTATTAAAGGGTCGGAGATACATTTAGGCAATCTGTTCTTGTGAGGTAATTTTTGAAATGCGCGTAGATTAAAGTCGCGGGCAAAAGCTAGTGATAAAATATACGATGAACTTTAGCATCATAAAGATTTTAAATCAAATCCATTCCTCTTTACCACAGCAGTGTCAGGGCCTTGATGTTGTTTATAAAGTGGGTAAGTAGGTATATATATCTATACATGTTTATAATGTGAGTATATAGATATTAAACTCATAGAACTAGACCTGCAAACGTTTAGTGAGTGGAAAGTTTTTTCGTGAAAGCAAATTAGCTATTTAAAACTGTAGTAGCTTAGAGGATCGATATGACTTTTCGCCCTACTGCCTCCAATCATAGCGTAGTGCAGAATTTACTACAGTTTATGTCATGCGGTGTTTTACTGGTTTTCAATTACAACCATAATACCTGATTCACCTAAAAACAGCGAAAGATTTTATTTATTTATTTCTAATTTGGTCCACAGGTCAGTGAGATTACCGTCTAACTTGACTCAAGTCAAACAATCTTGTTTGAAGGTGCAAAACTATATAATAACCTCTCTCTTATCTAATTAGAAATAGACATAAGTTTGCACAACTCTTTAATGCTAGCTTTAAGATACCTCAATATAAATTGTGATTTCTTTAATTTTAAGTTAAAATAAAATTCTTTTTACCGAAATTAATTCTTTAAATCTAGGTGGTTATTCTAGAAAATATACTGAAAGTAATCACCAGGGAGTTTAATCAATGAAATATGAGAGGGGCTATAGTCTGACATTGACTTATGTATACAGCTCATGTTTACACGTATAAATACTAAAAAGCCAATCATGAATTAGTTAAAAGACACACAGTTTAATGTTAGATTAATTTAAACATTAATAAAAATTTACAGTAATAATAAACTAGGTAAAAGATTTTATTGTTTTATAGTGGTTTGATTCAAATTTCCTGTGTTATTGAATCAAATGTGAAATCATTCAAGAAAGAAACTAGTGTTTCATAATGTTATACTGTAGGTATGACACGACACACAAACAGCACAAAATAATTATAAGTATGTATTTTTATAATTTCAGGAATGCAGTTTTTATACAATGAATTTAGTACAATATTGACGCTTCCGAGTGAAGACGCTTTCCTTCCATTGGCTTTATAATGACTTACCACTAAATAAAATGAAGTGAAAAACCAAATAATACTTGATACAATACCATAATAAAGTACATAGCATACACAAAAATATAACTACGATAGTCAAGCACAAATATCAATATACAACAACGTATAAATTAATATGATACAAACAACAAAAATCATAATAAATAACTATCATTTCCATGAACCCCAAAACGTAAAGTCAACAGTTTCCATCGATACCGCCATAATCGTACTAAACGATGAACTGTGCCAACGCTCCGCCTATTTCATCATGGTGGGTACTCCGACCTCTTTAACATCTCAAACAAACTGTCACAACTAACAGACATCTGTTTATCTCGTAGCGAACGAGATATCTATACATAATCCTACATGTAACAAAAAGAGATATCGACTGTTGCGAGAGCGAGACGACTATATTTCAAGGTGCAATCGTAGAGGCAAGGTAACATCTTTAGTAGGAACTAAATGAGAATCATTTGCATTGCAACTGCAACCTTATCACGTGAACGTGAGGGTTGTTTTTGGATCAGACAAGTGCAGCGGGCCTGTCATTCAAATGGTGAACGCATGGAAAAGGTAAGGTGCAATTGCGACCTGTGATAGAAAGAGAGGTGAGATGACAAATGGAATGGTCAAGTTGCAATAAAGTTTCTTCCAAAATTGTAATGAAAAGTTAGTACTGTGAGTAATAGATGTCGCCACACGTTTTCAAACTAAGATTATTTATATTGATGACATTTTTAAAAAGTCTCGGTCCGATTTAAAATAATTAAATATCAAATATTTGGCAATATATAAAAATTGAATAAAACCAATTTGACGACTTTAGTCGCTTACATTAAAATTTAATTTTATCTCATATCTCATTTTTCGAGAAAAAAATATATTATATTAAATAAAATATGATTTATACTGGATATGCCTTAGTTTAGTATATTTTTGCTCCAAGGGATATTACTACATACTGGTAACTAGTGGTAACTACTCTGACCTAAACGCACAAGACGTGGGATGCATTTATCACAAACATAAATATGATCACACAACAGTGTCATGATAACTATAATTTAATTATAATAGGTCACACACTGCACTTTAGCTCTACTGTTTGCTTTGTAAGAACCTATTCAGTTGCGTATATTGGAAAGTGTTGATAAGTAGGTATTTACCGCGAGAATGCCGCGATAAGATTATCAACAACAATTCCCTCCAAGATCAAACTAGGACGGATATAAGTACGTAAAAGTAAATATCTTTATCATTATAATTTGTTTTATTATTTTATTGGATCCCAAAATTTCGGTTGCCGGTGAAGCTTAGATATAATATAAATAAAATCAAGTTTTCGTCGCATGTAAAGTTTGACAGATGTTGTAGAGCACATATTCGGCTACAAACATAATGAAACTGTCGCCGTCTCGTAGACAAAACGTTTTCTGATAAAATTCTAAACGCGTGTGAAGTGTAAATATTCAAATTGGGTACTCACAACAGTTTCGAGAGTCGGTGAAACGTCAAACTGTATGTCAGAGGCAGGAGGCGCGTCGCGGCGGCGGCGTGCGGTCACTCCGACGATACGTTCGCGACAAACAACCGAATTTACCCGAAAAAACGCACAGTTTCACACAAAAACACTGTCATATTTCGGTAAAAGCACGGAGCGAGCCGAGATGTGTCGTCCGTGGCCGCGTTCGCATCTAAACGGCCCGAGTTTTATGTTAGATTACAAACGTAACTTTTATAGATCCTCGGTGCTATATAACGCGGTGGGCGTGTTCAGGGAACAGTGGCCCGTGGGTCGAGGTCGTAGGCGCTGTTTTGGCGTGCCGGGAACGGTGCACGGGTGTCATTAAATGTCGCGCGCGGAGAGGGGCCGCGGGGCGAGGGGCGGGCGGGCGTGTGGGTAAAGTTTTGGGTATTGATTGAATATGAGACGGATTAGTCACTAATGATCAACAATTGGGTGTTGGGAGAGGTAATTGGTGCGGTGCTGGCTTCGCGCAGGGGGTTCTAGGCATGACAGTTTTGAAGACATATACATATACAAGTAAAACACAAATACATAGCCTAAGATATACATATACAAGTACAAGTACACAAATACATAACCTAAGGCAGCTTTTAACGTAAAATAAATCATCGGCAATTGATTCACGAGATTGTTTTGTTTATTCAAAGAAATAAATTTGTCTTCACTAAATTTATTGCCACTTTGTACTTATTAGGTTCTACGCCAAATTAAAATAATAACAGGTACTGAACAATAAACTCATCCTCAACATATTCCTAAATACAATTTCATGTCACCGAAGCGCTAATGACGTGAGATTCAATCCCGCTGCTTGTTAATTGTGCTCCGCCTTCGCTGCATTAATGTAACTTAAACAAGATAAAGAGATAAAGGTAAGTATAGAATTACATAGAGTTGGACAATATTTAAAATTTAATTAATTATTGAATTTGAATACAAATTATTATTGAGTTCATACAAAGGAAGCTACTTCTAGCTCATTGTTTTTATGCTATTCTACACTACGTCGTCAGCGTTGACTTTAGAATTGATCACAAGGGAACAGCTTATGAACCGGGACAAAAGTGCGTGTCAAATTTCAAATGCTTGTGTAGTTTAGGCACCAAATGGTAACAAATAAACAAACAAAATCATGTTCGCGTGTATATTAATAGCAATGATCACTACTGTTACACTATTTTCTAACCGACTTCAAAAAAGAGGAAATTCTCAATTCCTCTGTATGTTTTTTTGTATGTATGTTACGCGATAACTCCGTCAATTGTTAAAAGATTTCGATGATTCTTTATTGTTCGGTAGAGCACAGTTCAGAGGTGGTCCCATGTAAATTTTATCAAAATTGATTGAGCGCTTTTTGAGAAAAGGTTTTAAGTTCTTTTTGGACGCGTTAATTATATAAACTCTATATCTAAGAAAGCGAAGCTTTGTCAAAATTTAACAATGTATAATTACAAGTTTTTTGTTTTCAATGATATTTTCCACGTCCACGTTTATTTTCCTGGATATCATCTAAACAACATTTAAGTAGTTTAAGAAAACGGATCCCTAAATCTTATCCAAAAATAAAACTTTTAAGTGTATAAATTATTTTGGAGTTTCGTTATTTATTGTCACTAATAATAAAGCATATTATAATCTAAAGTAGAACTTGTATGCAGCTACTGTTAAAATAAATTACTACGAACACTTTTGACTCTCTATGATAGTATATTCTTTGAACCTACTCCTACGCCGGGCATATTGTAATAATCCCAAGTTATGATGTAAGAGGAAGTTTCGATGCTATCTCGTTGTGCACAATACCCGAAATATGTTCATAAATGTACAATATAATATGTACGATTGTACATGTGTACGGGACATAATGTGACATTCTTGGAATGCACGACAATGTGGCTCCAAAGTTGCTCTTGATAGTCATGACTGGTTGGACAAAGATTAAATGGTGTAGATATACTTTTTCACCAGCAGTGCCTTTTGTACTAAATATGCAAAGCGTGACATAATAGTTGAAAAACAGCAACATACTATAATAGTCGTACCGAAGAAACTAAAACATTTGATAAAATTAATTTTAGAATTCGACAATTGGTAAAATACTTAACAACTTTGTTTCAAAATAACATTCGAAATATTGTTAATTGTTTTTGACACGAGTTTTTTACCTAAAAACGAAGAATATGTATATGTAGCATATTTAAAACCAACTCTTAGATTGACTTTCAATTAATACGTTTATCAAAAAACCTTACCCTAAATATATCTCTAATACCTTACCTACACATAATGAAAAAGGTATATAAACTAAATTATTTCATGTAATTCATTCCCATATAAAACTAAAGCTTCTAGCAAGGCTTCTATTACTAGAACTATTCAAAATCCGTTTAAAATTAGGAATAAAGAAACAAAACAAAAAACTAATGTCAAAACACCTATGGTATAAAAAATAAAGTCCACCTTACATTAACACGTCGCTGCTATCAGATCGATCGCAGGCAACCTCTCCCTCAATCAACCTGCTTAGTTTATATGCCGCGCGCGTCGGACGTGTGTACCCTGCCTGCTGACCCAGGACAAATACAACCAGCTAGCTCACTCAACTACTGAATCACCTATTTTAAAATATGTCTAGCTACCTACATGTCTGTCTGTCTGTCTATGCAATGTCCAGTACTTTTTATTTACAATAAGCTTGGAAAATTTCATGCAATTATCATACAAAATAGTAAGTGAAAATAAGAATCTCGGGATGAATCGTGTTCACTTAGGAATATACGCAATACTATGTATTTTTATTGGGAAGTTCTTAATACAAAATCTAAATAAAATTTACTTTGACTTGTTAAGGCATAACTTTTAAATTATCAATTTAGTGTTTTGATGGCCCTCAAATATAAGTTAAACATTGATTTCCTGCTTCTAATTTAAATGCGATTCATGTAATGTTTTTTTTAAATACAACCTGTTAAATTTAAATTTTAAAAATTTTTAATCTGCAAGTTTTATTATAAAACAATTCTTGCAATTTTGAAGAAATTGAAAGATTCGCGTACGGTTTTGAAATTGAACGTTGGAAATAAAATAATGAATTATTTTAAACACGTGTTTTAAGCAATAATAATCACATATTTGTATACCTGTTCACATAATTATATTTTTTACCACATAAGCTCTTAAATTCAACACAAACTTTTAAATTTAACGGCTTAAACCTTTATTTAAAAGGTGACGAAAACAGCCCACATGTCGGTGCGGCGGCATGAAATCGCTGCGTACAAGCAACCTCCTGTTTGATCAACCAGCTTAGTTTACATGGTGTACATATCGGACGCGTGTACCCATCTCACTAGATACTAGGTATCAGCTTGACGTCAAAGAGTGGAAAGTGTTTGAAAGTTAGTTTAAAATTAACTTTAGATTTTAGTTATATACGCTTATCCGATCGATAATTTAATAAGGCTTTCCATGGTATAAGATATATATTTCCTGTCCTAAATGTACTTAGTATAGAATAATTTTTTTAGAAATAATATGAAAATATTACTTAGTATAAATCTGATGATTGTTACCCAAAATAAAGAAGAAACAAATAATCTAAAGTTTCGTGAAATACCACGTAAATCAATATTTACTGCTTACATTTAAATCACTAGAAATTATAAAGTAAAGCATGGCAACAATGTGTATCTAAAATCTGCTAATTCCATCCACTAAACTCAGAGATCTTATTCAATTCCTTCTACTCTTTATTATCTTTGGCATCGGGCCAGCAAAGGTGAATAAATGTCATCTTGTCCCGCCAGACAGCGGTCAATACGCTAACAAGATAAGCGTTAAAAATATGCAGAAAATACCTTCATTGTCTTGAAATCTTAGTATTTTCCGACACACAAAAAACATGGCAAAAAAACGAAGGGTTGGAGGGGAATTTCCGCCACAGAAATAGGATCATTAAGGGGTCTTAAGACTCAGTCCGTTTTAGTTCCCTCTGCGGAGGTATTACCAAAAACAAAGAGCTTTGCAGACGGGCCCAGGGGGTGTAGGGTTGAAGGAGGAGGGGGTGCTGGGTTGTAACAGTTTTACGATCGGATATACGTAGTGCTCATGCGCGGTGCAACGCTGTGCTCACGTCTAGATCTGCATTGTTATCGATGAGCTGTCGGTAGTCCGGCTGTGCGGTACCGCCAACTGCGACCCACACCACAGCACAGCTTTAAGCTGTACGTCATTCTAGACTTCATGGAAATTGGTGAAGTTACGTATTCTATTCGTATTATAAAACAAAATGATTTTAGAGACAGTGTCTTTACAAATTATTTGATATTCATGAGGCAAAAGTATTATTTTATATTATCTAGAAATAATAGCACAAAACTGGTGAATTGTTGAATTATTGTAGAAACAAAATAGTCAATTTCATTTTGACATTTCAAAACATCACAAAATAGACTACAACGCCAAATAATGTCTGAAAATGGGCGCCACTGATCCATTTTGACAGAAAAGTCACTAAACAAATGCTTTGTACTCGTACCATCTACAAATTATACTATATCTATCTACATACTTCCTACAAATAAAAAGCTATCAATTGATTGATAGCATGTTAACAAGACATTAATATAGAAGGCTGTTTCTGTAGTAAGTATTACTACAATTTTATTAGATTCGGCTATAATTCATAATATTATCAACTGCCTCTCGACACGACACGCGATTCAATTGAAAGACCGTGATAGAACACAATTAAATTCAACTGTTATCAATGTTCTGATAAGTTACTGGTACGGGAAGGGGTTACTAAATGACTATTTATTTATAGCTACGTGGTCACGGCTTTGGAAAATTGGCTTAGGACCACTATCTCCTCCCGTTGGTGTAGTAAAAGGTGACTAATGGAAAAATATTCAGGAGTTGGGCAACATATACCTATGTAATAACGTCTTACTGCGATCAGCAGTCCGCCTGCCAAGGAGGTCTGGAACTTATGCAGGCGACGGTGACTTATAGTCAAAAAGCGAAAAGGTTAAAAATAGGGCTCGATACACATTTTGTGAACAACAAAAATTGCCTTACTCCAGTGAATATTATACCTGCTGTTACTAAACCAAAGCAGGTTTTAAACAAATTAGTAGAAGTATAAGTGTGTGTACCTACATAAGACAAAATAATTTGAGACACAAAAGTTTGTCACATATAGAAGTACAGACAAACGGAAAAACACAAATGTCCTATACCATTTTGTCGAAACCATTATAATAGACCTCTTGGAACAGTATTCATTTCTCGGAAAATTAAATGTAACACAGCTTTTTGTTTCCTACGAACCGTCAACAACAGTTGAAAGAGTTGGTTTCTCGTAGTCCTCCAAATACTGACAATCGACTATGTTACGAGTACGACACGGGCACGGTCTATAACTGGAAACACGTACGAGTATACACACTTCAGACGTGGGTGGAGGATGATGCCCTTACATACCGTGAACACAGAATTAACCGTGAACGAATAGCTTTATACCTACATGCGCTATAAGAATACGTAGGAATATTATTTTGTATATCTTGACATCTGGCTTTAAAACGTTAAAACTATCTTTATTTTTAAAAAACGATGACTGTAAAATTCACGTTATATTCAAATTAGTTTTCTTTCCACAAAAATGATTGAAAATGTCAAAAAAACAAGCTTTCATAATGAAAGCATTTGACACCAGGTGAGATTGTGGTTAAGGTTGATCTATTTTAATTATATAATAAATTTGATAAATTCAAACATATACCAGACTGATATTAAATGCCCCCGAAATGGCGTTTACCTTCGCTCTTTGCATAATAATATCGTGTCGGCATGAATGACAATGTAAAGTATATACAGTATCCAAAACCTATTTTCGAAATGCATTCTAATGTTCAAACATTACGAGGGTCCTTATTATCTTAAATGCATAGATCCACGTGTAAGTTCATGAAATGAATGAAAACAACATAGTTTTGATGTATATAATATATTGTCTTAGATAAAAACAACCTATAAATATTTACAAAATATAACACAGGAAGAGAATTCATCTCATAACCAAAATTAATTCTTAAAGGCCTCTCAGTGAATACTGTTAATTTATTCAAATGTTAATTTATCCGTTATTAACATGAGATAATAATCTGATTTCTTTCACTTACAATCGATTAGTCCTCACTTACCAAGAAAACATGAAACTCCGCCCGATAAAGTCAAAAGTGAAGCACGTACGCCCTATCTACAGATAAGTATCTATCTTTACAATCACTGGCTCTCAATCTTTTGTCGCGCCCCCCCCTTATAAAGCGATAGCTGTACTTAAATAGGTATGTCTCTTATCAGTTTATAAATCAATATTCGTTGAGTAATATTTTATTGTTATCAATAAATGTAAACAAAAATATCATCAATCATTTAATTTAGATACTCATTAAATTTGTAGATTTTATTATTATTATGAAACACGTAGCCTCCACCCATCAATGCATGTCATTTATTCTACGAACATTTTTTTTATAAATCGAACTGTTATCAAAATTACGAGTATTGTGTACGCGTGAGAGTATTAAAAACCCATACAACCTCATTTTCACATTTATAATTTTAGTATGGATACCTTCCGAGGTATAAGTTGGTTATTTGTGGAATACGTAAACTTAGTAAAATTATTTTCCTGTTTTTAAAGTTTGGGAAATCTGTAATCGACTCGTCTATTATATCTTGCTGATTTTTGTGGTCAGTGTGGCATACCTACCATGAAGGAGGCCTATGTCCAGCAGCGGACGTTTTCATTCTGATGATGATTTATTTACCCTTATCACTTCATTAATTTGAGGCTCATTGTTGTGCGCGCTTAGCATCCAACAGAATTATTGTCACTTACCAAAATGTTAGATGAAGGCCAAGTGAAAGCCCATCATACATATTAAAAATATCTTTGATCTTCGAATATAAAGAAATGTACATTGTACACCAATGCTCTACGTAGTATTCCAAAGAAAATTAACTTGACTAAGCATTTTTAAACCATCAAATTTGAATTAAACAGGGGATCAGTTTACATGGGGAATCATCGTTGAATGGGGGATACAGTGGCACAAAGTTTGAGAAGCTCGTCTATAAACCGGACAAAACGGACATGTCCTCCAAGAAACAGACTTTAAAAAACAACGATAGCAGCTATGGTACACAAATAACTGCGTTCTTAGTTCAGTAAATGTTCTCCGGCAGGGTTTTATCCGACAATTTAAGAGACAACTGGGACATTGTCAACGATCCGTGCTGTTACAGTGTTGCACTCGCATTTAATATATACGTTTTATGTATCGGTAGATCCTAAGTATTTATCAGAGTCTATATTGGGATTTACATTGGACTTTATCGTTGGCATTACGAATTGTGAAGGTATTTATTTTAAGGCGTTCATACAATGTTGAACTAGGCTTTTGTTTACAATGACAGATGGTTATAATTGTAAGCAATGTAAAGTTTGCAATATAATGTACTAACGTTAAGGTATTGGTTGGTAATATTAAAAATATATATTGCTTTAAAGACAAATATAAACGAAGCAAGTTAACTTAACTTGATTTTAACCATGATTTGAATTTAAACATGATTTTTAACGTAAAATTAAATTGGATTTTTAAGTATAATTTAGTTAACGCTAGTTATATAGAGAAATAGTTGTGTATATAAATACACCGTTGTTTATTCTTCGTCTGATTTAAATTTTGTGTTGAAAGTATATCAAAATTATATAAAAACAACCGACAAAGGTGTCTGTAGAATAACACAAGCGTCATATAATTAAATACCTACAAGCTAATAAATGTATTTATTAGAGGGTATACCTATGCAAAGTACTATTCGCCGGTCTATCTATATGGTCCATCGGAGGAAATGCAACATTGTGTAAATGGACGCATTCATTTACGTATAATTATGCCTTAATTTATATGTTTACTGAGTATACTCATGCCTTTTATTTTACCTCAATATTTATCAAGTTTCAAGCTCTCAATTTCGCAACTTTGGTAGTTACACCCAAGTTATACCGGTAAATGCTTTGTTTATAATTTTAATAGACTAAAATAGCTAAATATTGTACCATTGCAGAGGCTTCCATGTTTGTCTAAATTTTGGTAATTTTTAGATATTAACAATTTTTTACTTTTTAGGATCTTATATTGATAAAAAATTTCACACAACAATTTTTAATTCTAATCAATCTGTGTATTTTGTTTGAGCATCAACAATAAAGGAAGGTGCAATAAAACTAAGACGTGCATATATTATTTCAAATTACGTAGATGACCAGTGCTGTGGTCGAGCTTTGTATATATACATACCTACACCAGTTAGGTCCACATACGCATTGCGTCACATATATTACAAATACGTTGCTGATACATAGACAGAATATCTATTATAACTATAGAAAAACACTTTAAAATAAACTTACGACACAATATCACACTATCAACGTAAGGTTAAACATTTCATAGTTTCATATCACGTTTTAACACTTATTAATTCACTTCCTCCTTTGATGTCAGTGTCACTTATGTCATATATCACTCTGCGATGGCATAATACGTAAACAAAGCCATAGCAACCGCCGTATAAGGAATATTTACAAAAAACCACTGCAGGGTGAACCCGTATTACGTTGCGCAGAACATTCGAGTTTATATCATTCATATCTTCAAAACTTTATGAATATATATTAAATATTAATTTTAATAATATGTCCACTAAAATCTCGCACCACTACTATCGTGAGCGGGTGACGAGAACATTTTGTTTGCATTGACGACGTTGACTCGATCAAAAGCAAACTTTAGTGAAGTTGATTTACATGAAAATTGCCGCCCCCGCATGCTTGACGAAACAAAACAAGAGACGACCTACTTTCCAAATTCTTTTATTTTTGTTGCTCGTACGGTAGGGGATACCAAGAGATTTGACTAGATTTTTCATTTGACTTTTTGATTCTATATACCTATACGTAGAGGGACATTTTCTGGTGCAATAATGTGCTTGTCGTATCTAAATGATCCAAGTCTGTATTAATTTATATATTCGCTGGATATTATGAACCTTTTGATTCCGAGACAAAGTCGCCGTGAATCTTAATGTTTTGAGATATTACGTATGCGAAACATTTGAGCAAACAACTGAAACACTAATCCAAAAAATCTCAAATGTGCTCCTACTTTCAAATCAACACTAAAACAGGTATCCTGTCTAATATAAACGTCTACATATAGGTATGAGTGTTGAAACCCTACTCAGAATGGAATGGTCTAGCTAGAAAACGTCTCGATATCAAATGCAGAGGGAACGGCTCGGGCTCGGGATGTCTGTTGTTATGCTAATGTGTAGAAACCAAACGGCTCACAGACATTCTTGCGTCGTGTCAGCGTCCTTATTATGCCTGCTTACGTTTCTCTAGAGGCGGGCAGGAGTCGCATAAAATCTTGAAAAATACAATCCTCGTGGCATCGTGCTCCGGATTTGCGTCTACTTCTGCTACTTCTACGATCGTCCTACTTTAAGGGCTATCTTGCAATCAATCTTGACAGTTATTTCATTTTTTGTAATGTATTTGACTTGAATGTTGAGTGAATTTTGGTGAAAAAGGATACACGCTTGCTAATACATACTCGTAACTTACACAGCCATGACTATAGTCATTATGACATAGTATGCGTACTAAGACGTCCTGAATTTGAAGTTAGTACAGATGTAGAACAGTCAGATATAGGCAAGATATAGGCCTCCTTCATGGTATGTCACATTGACCGGTCTCGAGCTACTTGCATGCAGCGACTCACCGCGACCTTAATCAGGTCGTCGGTCCGTCTAGCAGGGGGACGGCCCAGTACACGCTTCACGGTACGTGGTCGCCACTCGAGAACTATTACCCCAATGGCTGTCGGTTCTTCGAGCGATGTGGCCTGCCCACTTCCATTTCAGCTCACTGACTCGTCGAGCTACGTTGATTACAATAAATAATTGTTACAACGACCTTTTTGTATAGATATATAAACATTTAAAAAATTGTTATAGGGATAGTTGAATGAAGAAGAACATAAGCTACTTTTTATCTCGATTGAGCAAGTAGTTTCTATTTGATAATTTATGAATTCCATGGGTACAAAATTACGAGGAAATGATAGTACATACATACAAATGCTGAATTTATTACTTTTATCTTTGCCGTCGTAGGGCAAAAAAAGATAAAACATAACTACGAACAAATTAGAAAACTGAACTGAACTAACTGAAAACATTTTCTTACAAATATTTCTATTGTAAACTTTGAATATTTAAGGTCACATTTTTATGCAAAGAAGTAATTCCAACAATACTTACATTCAATACAATACCCCTTTCGAATTGTTCGTTCCAATTGTATCGCAACAAACTTCTGTTATGGTAATGTTGTGAAAGCATGGCGAGCAATTGTGCTCTAGACTAATAAATCAAGAGGCAATACAGATTGTAACAGAGATAGTACACCGTAGATGTCGATGATGATGTAGGGTCGATAAATAAAAGATATCTTACTTGGATGAAGTTTGCTCCAGCACAAGAGTGGTTTTGGTAGTCAAAAACTCGCAGTAAAATCGATTTTTTCCT
This sequence comes from Carcina quercana, assembly GCA_910589575.2. Taxonomy (NCBI): domain Eukaryota; kingdom Metazoa; phylum Arthropoda; class Insecta; order Lepidoptera; family Depressariidae; genus Carcina; species Carcina quercana. The sequence goes on from OU342436.1 coordinate 6,390,473, forward strand.
ATGAGCGTTCAATGTATACTCTTTGACAGCGTCAGCAAAAGTATTATAAGTAAAAGTAAATTTCGAACATCAACTTTTGGATTCGATACGATCAGAAACTAAAAAAGATATTTATGCATATCCCGACTATGGTGAAATGGTCATGGGATTGACGTAACGAGATGGGATAGACGTCAAATACGTCAATGGTCATTAGAGGAAGGCGGCAGTAGCGCGGTGTAGAGTACTTGTCAGCAAATAGAACGGTCTTCTATCTACGCGCACTAGTCACTTCGCAGTTCTTACTTGACACTCGCACTTGACAGTCCCTGTCCACACCACTAGTCACTTAACACCTGCACTTGCTACTTCGCGATACGTAGATGTGCCATTATACACGCTGAAATTTTAGTGATTGTATTTCCGTAGCGAGATGATTTTGTCTGGGTACCTAATACAATCCATTTACGAAAATATTTTTAACGTAATTAATGACAGTTTTACAATTGTGAAAAAGGGTACTCTAAAGAGATAGAGAGCCAAAATGAACCCTTTCTTATTACAACAACGCGTAGGTAGTTCAGCACGGATAGAGGCGTCTCGCTTGCACTTACGCGCCGCGCGTGTACGACGTCTAGTGAGCTACTATTCCTTCTCAAGCATTTCATTTGTTTTATATTTTTTATAACATTTATTTTTAAAGTTTAACTCTATGATAAGAACTGATTTTATCAGCTTAGTCAACTTTTACGGTAACAGTTTAAAAGATTTTCCTCTCGAAAAAAGGTAAGTATGCTTGCGAAGTTTTGCCTGCACAGTTAAGTACATTTTACGAGTAACTTAGTTAGTAAAACAGAATTGTTTTTGAAACAACAACTTAAAAGTTTTAAAACAACAAACAAAAACAGAATCCAATGAAAACGATTGATTTTCAATAGTGTAATTATTTACATTCGGTACGGAACCCTCGACGCACGAGTCCGATTCACACTTGCCTATTTTTCTATCCTTTAAATCTATTCAATCGTGTCTTACAGGTGTTAGGGGTGCAGTGGACTATTACGGGTGTAGTTACTTATAGGGGTAGTATAACTAAGAACTACAAGTTACAGTAACTTCAATTCTCTATACTGTCATGGTCATATAATATATGCAGATCGCGATATTTATATGCGTAGTCGAACTATACGAGTACGGAGTACGAGTTATGTGTCTGCATATAAATTACTATGAAGTAAATCTTATTTATTGCGTAATGTATGTACACACAACCTTGATGTTAGTGAATGCAGCCAGGCCACTAGGACTTAGGTAAGATGGGAGTCAAGTATACAATATTATACTTTTAATTTTTATGATTTTCTCACCACGATTAAATATTTTAGTGTAGGTAATTAATAATCGTGTATATTTTCCTTTATTTTTAAGCTTTTTTTGTTTTCACTGACATTCATTGTTTTATTTCATTCATTCATTAGTGTTCCGCACGTGGATGAAATAGCAGAACCCTTATAATAATCTCACTCTGGTGTCTGTCTGTGCGTCAGTCCGTCCGTCTGTCACAGCTGATTAACGCAGCAACTACTCGATTTAAAATTTGAAATAGTCATGGGAAATGGAACTGAAATAATTAATGAAATTTTTTCGATTTATTTAAACAGGTTCCAATTTGTATCTTACAGTACATTCTAAAACGGATTTTATTATTTTCTCTCTGCATAGTTTTTGATTTATTATAAAAAATGTGTGTAAAATGCGTCTCTATCTTCGTTAATTTTATTACTAATATACACGCTTTAATATAAATTTAGTCATTTATTCTGTTTTAATGTATGGTTCCTATTACACACACACACACACACACACCTATATTCATAAATATTATTATATGTATATTCATAAATATTACACATAAAGTGTATGTTGAACTATATGTATAAAGACGATGATAATTTAGGCCACATTTGGTCATACCGACCATTTGTTAATGTTTGTAATTGAACTAAAATCGTAATTACTACATCATTCTTCCCATTATAACAAGTTGCTCCGTTCCACTCTTCTTCTTCACTCTATGCTCCATCATCAGACCCTTATCACCGAGTGTACTACTTATAATGTGTTGTACTTGTCAAACCAAACCAAATGAGTCCAAACTCGAAATGCTTACTAGTATCCCTTGAAGAGTTTCACTTTCTGCTCTCTGGCTCCATCATCAGACCCTTATCACCAAGTGTACTGCTTGTAATGTGTTGTACTTGTCAAACCAAACCAAATGAGTTCAAACTCGAAGTGCTTAACCTGGAAAAGTTACATTTTCTACTTCCTGGCTTCATCATCAGACTCTTGTCGCCAAGTGTACACCAATCGGCTAAAATCATCAATACAAACCAAATGAGGCAAAATTCAATTGGTTTACCAGTGGTTTATCAATGGGTATTGAATAGTTCTTCTATCCACCTCCTGACTCCAGTGTCAAATCAGTTCGATGGTGCCAAATGATTGTATTTTCATCCAACTTACATACAAAGTATCAACTCGATACGACTGTTAGAAGTAGGTTAAAATTGACTTGCAAGATTTGTTTACATGATTATTAGTTACATACAAGTGAACCATATAATATAAAGCATATAAAAAAAGAAAATGCTCACAGCAATAATATTGTGGAGTTCTCAATTATTATTATGGGATACACCCCATGAAAATATCTGAATATGGCAAAATAACTAGATATAGCACAAGACAAACCTGCAAAATATGCTATATACAGATTCTGTCTAATGGAATCTATCAATACATACCACCTTAACCACCCAAAAATTTAACCGCCTTCGTGGCCTTTTTTTTTCGAGGGGAAAATCTTTCAAAGATACCCGGCTTCTTAGAAGAGAAGTCGGGTTATGTTTTTTTTTTTTTTTTTTTTAAAGCATTTATTTTCCATAGTACATATTACACTTTACAATATTTTATCTCCCGCCAAACTGAAAAACAGTTTGTTGGCGAGTAACGCTCTGTTCCTTGAATAACTCTATTACATTAAAGCTATTTACTATCTAAGTTCTATCTAAAAAAAACTCTTTTAGCTTACTCTTTAGTTTTGTTTTACTAGTTTTGGGGGTTTCTCTCAGCCAAGCGAGCTCATTAAATATTCTTGGCACTACATATTTATTCAGCCTTTGCCCGTAGTAGTTAACGGCTGTTGGCTGAGAGAACTTCCCCTCTCTCACGCTCCTGGTGCTGTGGCTACTGACAATAGGTATCTTATAGTCGTCACTGTAGTAGTGATCGATTGATGTTTTATATTTAATTTTTAAATCTACCGGCAATATTTTACATAACGAGTACAACTTTCTGTATTCTTTATTACATTTCTTCTTTGTTTTTTTATTAACCAAGCACTTGACTATCCTAGTCTGTAATTTTTGCACTTCATTTATATAACTACAAAAAGTCCGACCATAAACACTAACACCATAGTTGATCATGGAATCTGATAATGCAAAATAAACCGTTGACAGTGTTCTCTTGTCCACTACATATTGCAGCTGATAGAATTTTCCCAGCACACACCGAAGTTTATTACATAGTTCACTAATATGTAGTTTCCAATTGAAGTGCCGGTCGACTAACAATCCCAAGTATTTGTATCTATCTACATATTCAATCTTAGCACATGTACATGAGACCTTATTTAGATGGAGACATTCATATGTGTGGCCTATTACACCTATGTTATTATAATCAACTCTTTTTGCCATTTGGTTATATGGAGAAAATATATGTAAGCATTTTGTTTTTGCTAGGTTTATGATTATCCCGTTGTCATGAGCCCATTTCATTACATTTTCAAAATCGTGTTGTATTTTATGGCTCGCAACGTTTATGTCTTTTGATGCAAATAACAGACACATGTCATCGGCATAAACAAACACTCTGCAGTTTCTCACCACTTCAGACAGTGGAATTTCCATCCACTAAAAACCCCTAAGTGGTCATCGTCTGCGCAAGTCGAGGAGCCCTGGGAACTCCACAAACACTCAAGTGTTCCTCTCGCGCTTCGCTTCTCTCCTTGGCGTTTCAGCCACGACAACTCGGAAGAACCGGCCTGCTCCGCCTTCGTGGCCTAATTGGACTTATAATCCGAAGGTCCAGGGTTCAATTACCAGTGGGGTTACATATTTATATAGTACACAGTTTTGGGTGGTGGGGCTTGTTCTATATCCAACTGGCTAGCTACCACCATGATAACTAAGTATGCCGCCAAACATCGGTGTTAATAGCACTATTGTGTTCCGGTATGAAAGGTACCAGATCCAGCGCCTAATTACATTGAAACTTCTGTATGTGCACGCTTACCATCAAACGGACTTATTGTCACTTACCATCAAGGCCAAGTGTAAACCCGTCTTATATTAAAAATCACTACAACGAATTGCTTCCTGTCCGGTATAGTAAACTGTGATTGATGTATTCTACAAGAAAGAAAGAAAGAAATAATTTATTCGGCATACAGATAAATTCAATAAGCAAGTTGAATGAACGGTGTAAGATAGCGACGATGTGTGATTCATTACATCCCACTATGACATCACGTGACTCCGCTTACTGTACACACACACGTACACGCATAGATATATACTTACAATACACATACCGTATCAATAAATATACGATAGATGAGGTAAGTTCGAAAACCGGTTGGTTCACCGCTCGATTTCTAGATGCATATCAGAGAATCCATTACATACGAAGTTCAGTGTTGTCCAGTCAATCAGGCAGAGATGACGCAGAATTTATTCTCACACATCAAACAACATTTTCAGTTTCACATTAGGTAAGTATCATCAAAGATTTAAGTGGACTCACTTTAGAAAATGGTCGAGAGCATTTTGTATCAAATTGAGTTGTGAGCGCGAGTCCTGCGATCACACGAATGCCAGACAAGTTCAAAAGCAAAGTTCCCTGACAACTCAAGAACTGAAGTGGTAAAACGAGATTCGAACTTTAATTACATCTGTGATTGCGTTGATAGCGGGCGGTAAGCGGGCGGTGGAGTCACGCCGCGTAATTGGAACCACATGTTTACCACGAAGTGTAAGGTACTCACATGTCTGTGCAGTCGCTTAGCAACAAGTTGACTCCGCGTGGCGGCTGCGAGGTTCCCCGGCGCGTCAGAACACTGCACCATGCACTAGATCACGAATATCCTTCCGTGTTACCACTATCACTCGCGTATCTACGCTCGCGAATGCGGACTGATTTTTTTTTTCTCGCGTAACGGCCCATTAAACTTGTAGATTTCTATCTCGCTCGCGCTCCGGTGGTATTAAGAAGCGAGACAAAGAAAGGTTGCGGTTTATAGGTTGTTGATAGAATTGGTATCCGCTCCGTAACGTACCGCCGCCGTGTTGCATATTTTTATGTGAAGTGACTTCGTAAAGGCGGTAATAATAAGGAAGCTATCGAAAACAATTTCAAAGATAAATCTAGTCCGTCACGCCGGAACAGATATCTGTACCACCAAAGAGAATTTAATATACTTACGTATTCGATACGTATACTATGTACTATATACATTTCTTTCTGTATGTTTTTGATGTGAAACATCTATAGCCACACGGCCGGAATTTCTGGCGTGGCGACACATGCCATGACGACGCGTCGCAACGTAATATGATGGTATATATATATACAGTCTATATGTAGTAATGTGGTGTGGTGTGTCGACGCGTGCGCAAGCAACTGTGCGATTCTCTTCCCACTGGATTCGTCGTTTGAGTAACATCTGTAGTTACATATATTAGTCTGTGTGTATATGGTAGCACCCTTGTTATTGTGATGCGTAATTGCATATTTTTATGTTGTTCTATTGATCGATTTTACTGTTTTTTCAACTATATCCAGTAAAGTGATCCGCGATTCGTATGGTAATTTACTGAATTATATAATATTTATAAAAATCACTGATAAAACGAGTTTAGTTTTCACGATTTAAATTTTTTAAATGTTTGTATATAATTAAAAAAAATGTTTATTAAATATTATTTTCTTGAAAAAAATCGTAATATTTTATTTTATCATTATGCCATATTCAGTTCCTATCGTAATCTGCTGTTTTCAGCATATTACCTTTACAAAATAATGTCGATGTTTCAATCACCGCCTGCAGTTGTGCTCTACTAACAAAGCAAAAGTAAAAGGTTAACTAGTACGTCACTCGGAAAGCGCACCAGTAAGTGTGGTACGATCAACCCGGATTCTTATAATAATATGATCTAGGTCATTCTAGGTAGATCAGCACAGAATCAGTAGGTGTGGCGTGGCCCTTAAGATAATATGCATGTATGAATGTGTCAGATGTATTTATAAGACGGTGTCTCATTTAGACCTCTGTACTATACGTACGTATAATGTTTTTCTATTTATTAAAATAGGTATGAAAATATATCTGTATATATGTTCCCCGCAGCAGAGTTGTCCAAACGACATAGACCTCCAATTTCTGAAAGAATAAAATACGTGTGGCACTCGGGGACTGCCGTGGTAAAGCTATTGCATAGCATTTTTTATGAACTTATGCAATTATAATTTTATTATATCCTTATTTTATTTATGCAGTATTTTTTTTTCTTTGATATTAATTCCAGTTACACATTTTGAGCGTGGTGACCGATAAGAAAACAATTTTTTTCTTCTTTTATTGAATAAATGAGAAGTTAATATTGTTTAAAATATTTTATTATCTTACAATACATGTAGGTTATTCAGGAATTCTGTTGTACATAGATGATAGATACCTATATACTTTCTCACAAACAGCTGCTTACGTATTCGTCCGATTTCGGGGCAGCTCGTCTCGATCCGTGCAAGCTTCGTACAGTCGTGCCATATACATACACGTTAAGAGGGTATGCTGTTGTCAAAGCGCCCATACAAACGTAGTCCAGTCATATTTTGAGTATTAAGCTATGAAAATCTATGAAATTTTCAAGACACAATCTAGAAACAAATATCTGTGTCGGTGGTGAGTCAGATTTTCGTTTAAATATATACTTCCAGAGTTACAGGGCGTCAAAGTATTGTATTTTTCGGTAGTAAAAAGCTCCAACTTTGAACCTGATTTACAAGAGTATGAATCAATTTAGAACAATTTGGAAAAACCACCGACATCTGAAATTTCATTAGTATACTGTATTAAAAAAATGGTTACCTACATAATATACTGTATCTTTCAAATTATCCCTGGACTACGAAACATCCAAATAACGGGTGGATAACATCGCGTAATGTATGCTGTCTCACCGTACGCGCTCGGGTAGGATAGGGCTCGGAGAGGAACAGCTACAAAACAATGCAACCTTGAAACCGACCACGTGGTCTTACCAACATAGCCTCTTAAAGTTCAACTAGTCGCGGGCTCGAACTCACTCGTGGACGCGGCCAAAAAGCACGCTGTCTCATTTAGCATTGTGTCTAAAAGAGATAGAATCAGTTATGAGCAGTTAGCAGCTAGTCTACACGCATACGTCTAGTCGCACGCACAAAAACACCGTGCTGAAGTCTGCCGAACTGAAACGACGTTAGACGACGCACCGCTGTGCTGGAGGTGTTAGGTTATTTTCGTTACGGAATTTCTGGATTCGGTCTCCACGCACAAGGCCTGCGATAGAAGCTATGCAATAGCTTAAAAATCTCTCGGAACATTGCGTCTTTGTTATTTCGCATTCAAGACACAGGCTCGGCCTAGTTTCAATGCTAGTGTACATAGTTATGTAAAAACAATAGCCAAATTGTTACCTAGGTGAAGACTAGAGATAAGTTTAAGTGCCCATAAAGTTTTAATTTGTTATTACGTTTATTAGGCTCGAGGGAAATGTACAGGTACCTAAGAGGTTTTGTCAATGTTACTACACTAGCCATGCCCAACACTTAAAGAGGGTTTTGAAACTGTTTTTAATGTAAAGACGCAACGAATCTACAATTTCGTTCAGTTTAATTATTGTGTGTGTGTGAAAATACCTCAGCGTCTAAGCGTCTGAAGACAAAAGTATTTATTAATGCGCGTTGCCAGTGATGACATACGGAACCAAAACGTGGTCCTGTACTGTGAGCCTAACAAACAAACTGCGAGAAATGGAACGAGCTATGCCCGGAATTTCTCTACGTGATAAACCAAACGAAACGTCTACCAGGCCATCCTTTTACTAGTTAGATCAACGACCTGGTTAGAGTCGCAGAGAGTCGCTGGATGCAGGTGGCTCGGGACCGGTCGATGTGGCGTACCATGAAGGAGGCCTATGTCCAGCAGTGGACGTTTCCCAGCTGATGATGTTGATGAATTATTGTGTAAATCAACATTGACAAGGTTTTATTTATTTTTGAAAACCCTATGAAAATTCGTCAATTACTATTGGAAATCAACGTGTTCAAATAAAACATATTTAAAAAATGGTTTTATAGTATTCTTTTCCACATTCTACACCATCCTCAATAAATTTTGCGGTGCCAGCTATAGAAGGGCATAGTAAAGTGACATATTTACTCATCCTAAAACCTTCTTTAACTCATGTAAGTTTATAGGTACCTAATACTAGATTTTACATATACCTTAAAATTTTAGAGTTATGCACCTCAAAAGGAAAAATACTATAGGATCACTCTGTCTGACTTTCTGTCAATACCCTTTTTCTCAAGAATGCGTAAAGGTATCAAATTGAAATTACTATCGAACACTCAAGTTTTCAGTCCTTATGATTTGCAAAAAAGTCAAACTTCTAGGTAAACACAATAAAAATATACAGTCGTTTATGCAAAATAATTTAATTCCCTTAAAAATATGCTTGTCATTATGTTAATTATACATGTCTGTACGGAACCCTTGGCTCGGTGTCCGACTCGCACTTGACCTTCACCTCACCTTATTGTAAGTGGCGATGAGGATCAAAGTATTCTCAACTTTCTGTCCAATAGCCTCATCGTCCAGAAGCTAAAAGCCTACACAAAAATGATATCAAAACTGATGTTTACCGCAGACTTAGGTACTCGTAACATGGTGTTGGTTTGCCAGGCAGACATACAAATGCCTTACCACCAACCAGACCAAAACTGCCGATAGATACCCACCCTAGCTGGACGTTAAACCTAGATTTGAGTCTTACTATGTAGCCGCTTTTTTACTGTGGGCCGAATAAACAAGCTCAAAGTCACTCAGCGAGCAATGGAACGAGCTATGCTCGGAATTTCTCTACGTGATAAGGTCCGGAATGAGGAAATCCGTAGACGAACGAAGGTCATCGACATAGCTCGACGAGTCAGTGAGCTGAAGTGGCAATGGGCAGGCCACATCGCTCGAAGAACCGATAACCGGTAGGTTCTCGAGTGGCGACCGCGTACCGGGAAACGTCTAACAGGCCGTCCCCCTACTAGATGAACCGACGACCTGGTTAAAGTCGCAGGGAGTCGCTGGATGCAGGTGGCTCGGGACCGGTCGATGTGGCGTACCATGAGGGAGACCTATGTCCAGCAGTAGACGTTTCCCGGCTGATGATGATGATGTAGCCGCTAGGCCATTGATGGAGGCGGTTCAAGAATTTTCAAATAAAGTCGTATCTCTATCATGTTTTGTGATCATTTTTTGAAACTAATGTTAACGGTAAAGTTTCGTCAACCCAAACATTTTTTCGGATTTGGTTATGAAATTTTATAGACCATATATATATTTCTACCCAGCTGACCTTGACACATTAACACAAAATATGCTGTCGCTGTGATCTGTCTGTGTGAGGAACAGACAGCCAACAACAACAACAACACTGAAGCACCAAAAAACCCTAATATCAACATAACATGTTCAAATAAATGTGACTTGTGTGACGCCACGACAAGCTCACCTCGCCCGGAACTATAACCCCGAAAGATGTTTAGGTAACATAGGCGTCTCGTCGCCGAGAGCGCAGCCGTACATCTTGCTTTATATCGTCTCAGCGAGTATTGGAGAGCAGACCATCAAACGGCGTTATGGCCCCCGGACGTGCCGACCGATACCTCTGCCAGAGAAGGACGGCGAACACGAAAACAGAGAGGTCTAATGCCATTTTATATATTTTTTATATTATTCGGAACAGAAACAAGCTGGGTTCGGGCGGTAACGCGTCGCATTTTAAGTTTTTGGTGACAGTTTCCTTTTGGAGTTTCGGTTGCCAATGTTTATCTTATTTTTCGTTGGATATCATAGCCATGTTTCTTCAAGTTAAACTGAAACCTCATAGGGTTCTTTATACATATATTTAAGAAAGAAACTCTAAGCTACAGAAGCCTTGTTCATTAATACAATGTGAAGAAGACTAATTAGACTTAATACATTTATTACACTCTGTACTAACTTCTTTGAAAGAAAAAGGCACATGATTTCTAGTGCAGATAATAAACCCATCCATTTAGAAAGTTTCAAAGCATTTATTCTCGTTTGAAACAGTATTGTAGAAGTATTTAGACACCAAAATGATATTTATATTTGAGATTTCACTGACATACACTAGTTGACGTCACACGTAACTAGGCTCTTTAATCAAGTATTAATTATTGTCTGCTGAACTTGTCATTATGCCAACCTGAACGAATTAGGTAATTATTAACTATGGTGAACTCTGGTGCAAAATGTGGATTTTTTCGATTGGTTAATAATTATAGTATGTCATAAATAATCAATGAGTTAAATGTATTACGACCAGTTAAAAAATCAATTTGCCCAAGATATATCCTATTAAAAAGCTATAAAAAAGCAAATGAAACAACAGAAAATAATTTCGGAATAATTTAAATTAATTTTTTAGTTTTTGTTTATATTACAGAGATAAAGATAAGCGTAATGTCAATAATAATTGATAAACAATGACTCTGCCTTGACTCCATTGATAATGTTGGAGATTTTAAATTTTTCCACTGCAGTGCTTATGTAGGTAGGTAGCATATACTGCGCAGTTAACTTCAAGGTGGTAAAGGAATGCTAAAACCATTCAACAGAAATATGTGTGATACTTATATGCAGTAACCTTAGCAAACCCAAGGGTTAAGCTTTTAAAATAACAGGGCTGAATTACAGGCTCGTTTGCTTTCTTACAATAAAAAAAATTAATTAGTTTAGCCTTGGTTTAGCCGTATCGAAGTTGTAACTTAACTTATCCATGCTGGTAAGACTTACAGTTTCTGAGTTGGATGCCTATGTTCAACAGTGGATGTTTCCCGGCTGATGATGATGATGATAATGGCGCAAAAACACTAATTCTTTTTTAATTATTTATTTATTTTTATTGAAGATAGACCAACACTTGACCTCAATCTCACCTGATGGTAAGTGACGATGAGGTCGACGATGTTACGTGTTTGTCTAGAAGGTGCCTATTTACTTTGCCTATGTACTCTATAACGATGAAGTGGCATCAAGCGATATTCCAAGAAATCATCATGTCATTCCAAACGAAAGGGAACAAAATAATGAGTTTATGTTCAAAATAAAAAGTTCATTAAAAGCTTGCATAATTAATTGTTTATACGCTGATAGTGCTAGTGCAAAATATTTGAAGAAAGATAAGATAGATAATAATTTTATTTCCACTAGTTTTTAGCCAAAAATTATCTACTATTTGTATGATCATGATCAAGTTCCTCTCTGCCGTACAAACTTCGCTCAGTATTAAGGCTGAGGTTATTTCTTTATCGATAACAACACACGCGCAGCGGTGAAGGCAAATATTATACCTGTAGCCACCTTCATATATATATACAGGCATCTACGAAAATTAAATTATACAAATACCTACACAAATCCAAAATAACCGTCAATAGAATAGGCATTCCTGCTAGTGAAATCGTTTGCTACACTGGTGACGCACAGTCTGCAAAGAATACATTTTAAAATAAAGAGATTTGGCATAACCATCATCATCATACTATTAAAAGAATAATAATAATAAATGATATTGATTATCAAACGTAGAATTAGGACTACACAAAGCAATTGATAACGCTGGAGCCTTTTTCTAACTAGAATTAAATGAACACAGTATGTAAATATGTATTACAAGTATAGAATAAAGATTGTATTGATAATATAGTGTATAATATATGACAGAAGAATATAAATATGTCGATAATGGGACAGTTTTCATAAAATAATTTAGTTACACATGATTTGTAAGTAATTACTTCTGAAATATATTTAATATGCCATGAGTTGTGCAACACCTAGTATATAAAATTAGTAAAAGAATATAAAAAAATAAAAAATATTTGCGAACACGAAAAAAATATATATTTCATAATAGTGCTAACTATATTGCACCTGCAGTACCATCATAACACCGCAAACATTTCTATCGGCGTACGTAAGACTTCCGCGCACACACCCGAGTGTAGCACAACAGACGAGGCATTTTATTTACATTCTCACAAATTGAATCCTTGGTTCAGAGCCAAGAGGAAGCTCGTTCACATATTCATCCGCCTGGAGGGGGGAGCGAGGAGGAAGGGGGGGAGGCAGGCAAGATTCGATTTACCTAATAGCAGGAGTGAGGGGCGCACTCAATTACGTAGAGTGAGCCGAGGTGTCCCGTAACACTCGCTAGATAATTACATTATCTGATAAACGGTTAGAACTTGCCCGTGTTTTTCTGTAATCCATAAAGCTTTCCATAAGACTGTAGGCAATATACCGCTCTGTTTTTTCTTCTTTGGTATCCGAAACATTCCATTGCTTTGCTTTCCATGGCTATGACGATATTTCCAACTGGAGTTCACCTATAATCCCTACGCCTGCCATGTGTTGATCGCAGTGAGATGTAAGTGATACGAAGTAATATAGCGTATGATTACTATTATTATTTGTGACCCTAAATAGTAAACTTAGTAAAGCTCGCGGCAACTCGGGACCGGTCATTGTGGGATTCCACGGGGGACGCATATGTCCAGAAGTGAAAGTTTCCGGGCTGATGATCATGATGACGAAATAGTCCGCTACTAATACAAGAGGACCAACTTTCTAACAAGAGATTCCTTGTAATCTCGTTGTCTGATATGTGTTGATCGTAATAAGATGTAGGTTAGACATGGTAAACGCTATTGTTCGTCATCTGGAATATTCTCAGGGTCTCTTTCTGCTGCACTCATGGAGAACGGGGTGTACTAGGATTACAATTCCTAATCTAATCCTTGGATGCATCAAGTGCGAGATAAATTTCATCTGCATCATGAAAAGGTAACAAACAGAAAGAGAGAATTTTGAATTGATAATTTTTATGTAATGCATTTTAAATGTATATAACCATACAAAATTACACATACCATATACAAAACAATATATAAAATACAAATACAAAAGAGGGTTTCACACATGAAACCCTCTTATGATATTTCGTCATAGATTTGTTCACAAGGAATAAATCTATGACGAAATACAATGTTATTTAAAATTGTAATCCTTCATATATAAATCCATACGTAGACGATTTGCAATAAGGTGCAATGCAGTAACCAATTAACATTGAATGTATGGTAAGACTGGATAAAAACATGACTATCATACTGTATATATATAGCCAAATAGCCATTTGTGAAGCCATCCACAGCACTAAAACACTGAGTTCATTACGGCTACATATTTACTTAATTTATACTACGGATAAATACAAAGTTGCCCGTACTTAATAATAAAAAAAGACTCAACCGTAGGCAATCTAGTAGGTTTACAGAATTATTGGCATTTTATTTATATGCTATAAACAGAACCTGCGTGCGCGCAGATTTAGAGAAGCCGTGAGTTGCTCTCGACTAATCGGACCGGGTTCCACATTTAAACTGTAAGCTTTACATGACCGTTTTAACATGGTCCATGATATTTAGGTTCGTGTCGCGCGAGTTGGTTGTTTATCGTGTTAATTGAGGCTGGTGAGAGTTCGTTTAAGGTTGGTCGGGTAATATGAAGTTGTCTCGGTTCGGTTCGTTTATATGGTAATCAGCGAGGAGGTGGCTTCAGAATAACCGGTACGACCGTGGGCCGCGACGACGCGACGCGGCCGGCGCACTCACTGTTCCATACCTACCAGAGTCTATACTTTGTTTCGTTATTTTTAGAAAAAGGGTTTAAATGATTTTTTTAAGCCTGCAAACATGCATATTGCTCTATCCTACTGTTAATAATCATGTAGTTTTCAAAATTGAAAACATTTCCTTTTGTGCGTAGAATTTTTAATAATCAATATATCTTCTGAGAAGCATTCCACACAGATGCATTTTCATAGTATAGGTCTAACGCTGAACTGAGTCTGTTCCTGAGGTATGGATGCGTTTACGGAACGTCAAACGACGCATAACTTCTTGGCCGGGCGTCACGAGACACGCCAACCTCACGTACCGCTCCCATACCTCAGGAACAGACGCAGTTATGCGTTAGACCAGTACATGTAGATAGACCAGACCATAACTTAACGTTTTAAACTTTTAAAATTAACCTTTTTAGTGGATGGTAGCATATATATGTAAGTAGGTATATTATCTTCTTATAATACTTAGGTATACTTATAAAACAAAGTCGGGTTAGTTCGAACACTTAAACTCGAGAACGGCTGAACCGATTTTCATAGTTTTGGTTTGTTGTATTTGTATCCGTACCAAACAGCAGAATAACTATTAAAACATGGGATAAATTCAACCTAAAAAATATTTTTTCATACATTAACGAGTTAGGTAGAAAGTTTTAAATTACTTGATTTTTTGTAGAGGGATAGTTGACAGGCCGAGGAATGACATAGGCTACTTTTATCCCGATCGAACGAGTAGAAGCTGGCCGAAGATAGTAATAATATATAATCATACATATATGATATACAATCATTATAGTGTTACTTACTGCATTTACAGATCCGATGATTTATTTCACTGAATTCAAAAAATATTTTAACAGGCGTATTATGTCGATTTCCAATAAAGGCTATAAGTTCTTTTGTACAGGCGTCTATATAAAATGGCAGCGTCTTGTCTTGTCTTCTTCTACTGACTAAGTCTAGGTCTAAGTTCTAGAAGTAGAACAATGCTCGTTCAAATCAGCATTTACCATCAAGTTATATAGTGAGCAAAATGTTGTCGTTTATGTTAGTCTAATGTTAGTAAAATAGTCTAGTCCATATTAACCTTGTAAGGTAAAATCTGTTGTTGATAACTCCAAAGTGGGGAACCGTTTGCCCTTGTATTTAATTTTAACCCCATTTTAAGCTCTTGAACTTTGCCATTTTTTGGTAAGGAGATCGAATTCTCTCCTAGAGAGATTTAATGCATTAAAATGTAAACATAGCTTCCAGCCAACCCTAACAGATGTCACTGTACACCAACAACGTAACTCCAGTTAGAAAGGCAAACACCAAAGCATTTTTTTCAGTTTTATGTGTGACGATTAATATGATATTAAAGGAATATAAAATAATTGAAAATTTTGCACTACGAAGTAGTGCTATGTTTTTCAGAAATTACTCCTTCAGAATACAGGGCGTTGTAATCACGACGCGACATTGAATCTCTGGAAAAGATTAGGTAATGGAAAATAAATCGTTTAATTTATATAAACGAGAGTAATAAGTAGATTCGATGACAACGTAATAATAAAGTACTGTCAACAAAAAAGCTTTTATCAAAATTAATTTTTTTGACAAAAGCTTATTTATCCACGAAAAAAGTACATTATCATGCAAATTGTAGCAACTCTTGAAGTATTTTATCAATTCTGAGCAATCATAATTCTACTGTTTTTCTGCCTATTTTTGGTTGCATCACTTATCCATACTTACCAATTTTCAAGTTGATCCAAGAAGACGCGCTCGAATAGTTGTCGCATTTTTTCGTTGACCTGTTATTGTAAATCCATATGTATATTTCTTATTAATTTTAAAAATAATGCTTTGCTATGAATTTCATTTCAGCTTGAATTTAGCTGGAAACAGGCTTACCTACAGTGATCGGTTCAAAGATTATACAAATTTCTCTTTGGAATCAGCGCCGACGCAACAAGCTTCTGCTAGGAATAAGCTGTGCCTTTTGTACCTATGTATGTATTTTCTTCTGTGTAATTATGTTTTTTTCTCTTCTATGTATTGTACCTTGTTAAATAAATACATGAAATGAATGAAAGAAATGAAAATATAATAAAACAGCAGTTCATAGAGGCTTTGTAGAAGCAACTTTAATTTTATGAGATTTCGGAAAACTCTTTAAAGACAAAGCATCAAGTAGCGTATATTTAGAATTTTTTGTGTAACTAAGGTGCGGGTGTATCTAGGTATTGGGTACTCAATTAGTGTCCCTATTTTTAAGGTTATGGTACGAGTAAGTAATTCCGATGAAAAAATAAAATCCTACAGGATTAAGGGTCTGGTCTGTTTGTCCGTCCGTCTGTCACAAGTAGTAGTTTTGAATAGTTAGGTATACAAAATTATAACCCATAGATGTCACAAGCAAAATAATTTAAATTTAAAAACAGTAAAGTAAAATAACTAATTAGGTCAAAGGGAGAACCTATTACTTGAAAGGCTGCCAAATTATATAATGTTATGAGAACACGACAACGGTGAGTATTTCATATTTCTAATCGATGTAATGACTGAAAAAATAATGATAATAAAATAAACAATGATCTAAAACGGAATAACCAGAATGTATGTTTTTTTTATTAAATTTTTAATTATTATGATTTTTTTATTTGTTTGATTCCGGTAAATGAGTACTTAAAATCCATATAATTAAAATAAAACTAAGTATCTAATGTAACACGCACTGATTTGTAAAATTGCGAAACTTGGCACTACTTCGTATTTGTGTCAGAAATGTAAAAACTCAGTTTGATGTGGTCGAGTTTGAAATTCTTGTCATTTGTTTTATTAATGTTATTGAAATTATAATTAAATCTCAAAAGTTAGTAAAATGTCAATGTAAATATAAGTAGTAGGTACTTGCATTTCTGTAAGGTTCTATATGTTTTTATAGATATTGACTAATTTTGCAACAAAGTGATGATGTTGCCAAATAGGTATGTGGTTAGTCTTTATAACGAAGCTGCCTTTTATCACTCGAATTAGTATTTAAGTGGTAATTATACAATGTATGGATTGTTTTTGATACTTTTCAAGGAATTATTCAAGAAACCATGTTTGTCATCTGTGTAGTCCAGTAAATCTTAACATTCACCTCTAAAATGTGATAAAAAATATTATGATATACATAAAACTGAATTAAATGTAATGGACCACAAAATTTAGTGAATTTATAGGAATCAATGTTAGGTGTGTATTTCTATTTTTACTACCTTTGAAAAATACTTGTCATAATAATCAGCCAGGAAGTATCCACTGCTGAACATGGACCTCTCCCATGGTATGCCACAATGGTCCGTGAAAAGTTGTATTGTTTTTAAAATCTCAACATTATCAATTTTCATATTTTTCCCCGCTAAATTCCCTGATGATACTTACGGTCAGGTGCTTCCAATGTTTTGCCCTTATAGGTTTTAATTACTATTACACTAGGTTCTTGGGATGATCTTTTATACTTTCAATTTTACCCATACAGATTCTGTCTGACAACTCCGCAAACTAATTTGAACTATTTATTATGCTTCTATCAGACGTAATGTGTATTTTAACCAAATAAGTGAATAGAGACCTCGCCTCGGTTTTTAAACACACACTTCTGTCTTAATGCCCCTGATTATGCAAGAATTTAATTTCATTATTTAATTTAATTCAAAAAATTACTACTCTTTTGTCGGATGTCTGGGCCTGACGTCTTACTGCTGCCCAATAGTGGGCGTCATTTCAGAAAACTCTCAGTAATGACGTCCACGCAGACAAGTCGCAGAAAAATGCGAAAATGTGTTCGAACATTTCAGGGCATTAACGGGACAACCTTGATGAAATTTGGCATACCTACAGGTAGCGGAAGCAACTTTATATTCCGGTCCATTAAGTTGACTTTCAGGTTGAAGGATAATTTCCAGTTCGCGGGCAAAAACTCCATGTAGACCAATTAACTTAATTTTTTGTTTAAATTGGGAGACAGAGTCATGAAACGCCGTATAGAAATACCTAAAATAACAAAATAATAAGAAGCTCAGGGTATTGCAAAGTAAAAAGAACCAAGACACGACGAAGTATTTAATTTTTTCCCCTTTCATACATTTTTTTTCTAAATTCGTCATTAAAACTGTCGGAGAGCACATTCATTTTTAATTATACATTATACTTAACAAAACCTCACATTTCTGGCGTGATTAACTACATTAATTTAACTGTACAATAATAATTACGAGACCTTTAATTATTACAATTAATATAGTTTAGGGTAAGTAAGGTCCTAGTTGTAAAACTCTACTGAAAATATGAATATACAGTATAACATTTGTCATCTGTTTGATATCTGAAAAGCAATTTAGCAGCGTGTAACGAAAGCTCAGGTCGAAATGTAGAAATATTTTGTTAGCCGTTTCTTTATACACAATGAAGTGAAAACTGTATTTTTGTGTTGTATGCTGTCAGATAGACTTCGTGTCTATCTATTCAAGCTTTTTTATACATATTTGATAACATTTAAAAAGGCACAGTGAAGTTAACAATGAAATAACTGATTTTTAAGAGCATACTAATATGGATTACATTAATTATTAATATTTAATTAAAGAAGAAGAAAAACTGATTTTAAGGGTTCCGTACTTCAAAAGGAAAAAGGGACCCTTTAAGGTCACTTTGTTGTCTGTCTGTCTATCTGTCTGTCAAGACGATAAAGTTCGTTTTCAATCAGAATTAAATTTTCGGCAGAGCATTGTTGGGTACCTATTATTTATAATATTAGTCCGGTAATTATTCTTATTCTGTACGGAGCCCTCGGTGCTGGAGTCCGACACGCATTTGACTAGTTTTTTATTTTTTTTAAAAGCCTTAGAAAACTTCGAACAATTTGGCATAAATTGAACAATACATTATTACCATACAAAGACTGAAAGATTTCATTTATGTATTCCTTTTTTATATTCAAAGAAAAAAATATTATTATATAATTTACGACCGTGAGTTTCGATCGTTGGATACTATTTTTGTTACACACTGGCTTCAATATTCAGATCATTTTTTAATTGTTGACAACTGGTAAGTACTACGCCGATTTAAATGTTTAGCAAGTTGCGCTATAAGGTTTGTGATTAATTAAAATATTTCCAATTGCTTTTCAGATAGACTTGATTTGAATGTACATTTGTGATTGATGAATACTGTTTGGTTTGTGATACATCTGCTCACACAGGAGTTTGTGTATTCCTACCAGGTCGCACCAGGCAACCAGCTAACACATGTTTGTAAGTAGAAATTCGGTCACCTAGACGAGGTCGCCAATCTGTACAAAACATCTAACCTTTATCCACTATTTAATTACGGGACAATACAGATTTGTATGAATTAGATCTGAGTAAACTACTAAGTTTACAATAAAACATTTATTACATAGATATTATACGATAAAATAGGGAAGATGTAGCTAAATAGTACAAAGATGATATCCTAACACTGGGATGAACTGCGATGTCTATCAAATATCACTTAGTAGAAAACTTTATCAAAAATTGACAAAATAAATTTTAAATAATTTGTACACAACTCTCTTACTAAATACAGTACATTCGATGTAGGAGAAGGTATTAGATGAACATTACTTAATATATTGCAGTTATACTCAATGTATGTATAAATAAATAATAAAATATCCAAGTAAAACAAAAATAATAAAGTAATAGTCTGGCTAAAGCACAATGATCAATAGAGCGCGTTTAATGCACTTGCCCGCACAAGTATTACCTAATTAATTGATTATAACATCAACTTCAATATTTAAAAAAGTCATAACAGTAACTTATTGTATAATTCTACTGGAACCGAGTTAAAGCTTTTTCAGAAATCCATAATTTAATATAACAAAATTTACGAATTATCAGATAAGAAAATAGAACATTAATAAATATTTGATCATTTTGTGGATTTAATGTCTGCTTATATAATATTAAATTTAGACAAAATGTGATGAGTCTGTTGTCACTGAAAACTTAAGTAAAGTAATAATTGCATTTGCATCTTGAAACTGTCCACAGCGTGTGTTCAAGGCAAACACTCTAACATAATACGTAACTGCCAACTGCCAGCAACCGAGTAATTCAACAATTTGGTAACGAAAATAAAAAAGTTAACTGATTATGACTAACCTCCCTCTGAACAGCCAGCGCAGCGATACCAATACAACAATAAGCAGTCTCACAAAATATTTTACAAAAATTTATTCTTTAAACTATCTAGAAACTATAATTCATCGGTGACGTCTTTAATATTCGTAATTCGTACTTAAATAAATTTCAAATACATATTCAGCGCTATATACTAGACATTATTAATATCAGGAATCGTTATCTACTCATGTACTTAGTCTCGTTACAATTACAGAACATAATTTCGTAATTAATACTATACACAAATCGACAACACAATTTATCTTAGCTTGAGATTCTCTGGGACTGAGGGTCGCAGGGCGGAGCCCTCGGGCGCCCGGGCCTGCCGGCGTGGCGAGGAGCGGCGGAGCGTCCACATTACGTACGAGACGGTATAGCCATTAACTTTGCAGAGTCTATCGGGTAACAAACATTGGACGTGAACAAATCCTCTCGGAACCATTAAGTACAACCACTTCCACACAGAGTCCTAAGTAACTATTCCTTCCCGGTTCCTGGGATCTAGCTAGCTATGCCGTGGTGCAGGGGGTACGTCCCAGAGAAGGTCGCGGGTCACTGATGGTGCTTGGGTGGCGGGGCGTGGTGCAGCGGCACGTGGTGGGGCGCGTGGTGGTGACCGCCGTGGTGGTTGTGATTGTTCGCGTTAGAGTTGTTATTGTTGTTCTGCGCCGCCTGCGCCGCCTGACGCTGAGAGTTCTTCTTGTTCTTCATTCGTCTGTTCTGGAACCAGATCTTCACTTGCCGCTCCGTCAGGTTCAGGTTTCGTGCCAGCTCCCACCGCTTCTGTTTCGACACGTACGCGTTGAAAAGGAACTCTTTCTCTAGTTCGAGCGTCTGGAACTTCGAGTAGGGTTTGCGTTTTTTGCGCACCGTCACTTGGCCGGTCCACTCGAGGGGGTTCGAAGCACTGCAGCCGACGCCCACGCCCACTGACATCGACAGGGAACCTGTACAAAAACACGTTCTCCGTGAGTCAATGAATAAAATTAGACGGGCGCGTAGTACGTCCGCGTTCATATATAAACATTCGGTACTGGTGAAATCAGAGCTGAAATTGCAATCTATTGGCACAATCAAACATGTCTTCCAGCTACTCTTATAAAAGTATTCGATGTAGTAAACGTTGTTATTTGGAATGATTACGCTAGGTTTTACTATTAGTCTGTTTCTAGGAAATAATACTCGGACGGCTCGAGGCTCGGGTGTGTTTTAATTAGCTCGGCTACAATGCACTCGGCAGCACAAGTGCACTGAGTTTCGCTTTTAACTAGCTATTTCCATGCAGCGTTCATAGAAACAATTGTAGGCTGGCGAACGGCGCGTTAGAAGTTTCGTAGAGCACGATTCATGTGTGCGGTCCGTTTGATGAGATCACCAGCCATAAACTTTGTATGCGACCGGCGACCTTCTCGATACTCGATGCGTGCAGCACACTGCACCATTTCCTATTATTCAAAACGGTACTAATGTTGCGAAATGTACACCTCGATGTCTGACGGACAAATGCCAGACCAAGTGTCGCAAACGAATACTGGCAGAGAACAATTTAACGTATAGTACGTAAAGCATTAGAAGTATTGTGCACGTTGATGCCTGACGACGGTTTAAATCATTTTTAATGAATGCCAATTACATGTTTTAGAAAGGAAACAGAGACAGTTATATACACTAGCAACCGATTTGTTTAGATGGCGACTGGGATTTCATTCATTGTTCTGTGAAAATATTTAGATGTCGATTTCTAGACACTTTGAAAGTAGAAATGCATGTGTGAGTAGAGTAACTAGGTTGTAGGAGTTCCGTTTTAGTCTAGTCTCTAGTACAAGTCCAGAGGAAACGAGCTTTTACTAATTAATCCAGGCAAGAATGTTATACACAGAATATTGAATGTAAACTATCGTCAGTACTATGTCTATTGGAACCACAACGACACAGATAAAAGGGCAGAGGGATCGACACAGCCACTTGTAGCATATGTACAAATCTTATTTTTATGTACTGCGATGCTATAAGCCGCCTACTCGCGGGTCTACATTACGAGCGATACCTACTAAGTGAGCAGTTCGTAAAACTGCCCTACCACAATAACTGCGTCAACTACAACGATACTATACATTTTTACTGCTTGCAATCTTAACGTCTTCTATTTTAAAATTAAATGAAGTTGTCCCAGTTCGTTAGTTATTACTGGCACGATATGTAGCTTTCAATTTAGGAGACGCATGAAAATAGAGACGGACTCATTTGTTAATATTATGTTTCATTTACATTGGTTGGGAGACGTAGTAGGTATGTATTTAGTGATTTGTGCCTTTAGAATTGCGTTTTATTGATATTAGCTAATGTATCTAATTGAAATGTCACATGCGATTGTCGCATCTAGTCGTGGGAATTTACTTTTATGATTCATCATTGTTATAATGTCACTGCAAGTTTCAATTTTACACCATTTTAAATTATATCGTAATAATAAATCAATCTAGTTGACTACGAATCTTTATCGATTACTAAAGACTTTTATCATCGATTAATCACTTAATCGTCCAAAAAATCATACTAATATCGGTACCGTAACGTTTTTTGCCAGCCGTAAAATGAAGAAGTGTTTATTCGCTCGTAAACTTAACAGGTGGCTCGAAAAAAAATTAACCAAATCAGTATTGTCTTCTGTAGCTTTAGGCAATAAAATTAATTTACCTACATGGAACGAAGTTTAGAATGCGTAAGTTTTAAATTACCGATAGATACAATTTTACAGAACATTTGTCGCTAAAAAAACCTATAGAAATTGAAATTTTAATCAAAATTTCATACTTTTTGCAATTGTTATAGGACTTTATAGTAATCATCGGTTATAGGTATATTCTAGGTAGTGTAAAGATTTATCTCATCTAGAAACGCTCGCATTCTATGGTTCAGCAGTCAATTGTTTAAAGACAAGATAATGACAAGTCGTGTTGTCAATTATGAGGGGATAGGTAGCGATCAGCGGCAATAAAAGTGCGGGTTCTCTTCGCTCATAAAAGTTTACCTACCCGACCGCTCTTTGTCTATTCCATGTACAAGATTACTGTGTCAATTGACAACACGGAATTTGTGCTTGTTGCCGCGACACAAGGTTCAAAATCGAGTAGATTCGAGGACCTGATGAGAAAATTGATTTCGTCAGCCTATTGCTGGAGTAGAAGGCACGAGTTACTTTTTTAATTTTCTCTGCAACGCTTCGCGCGCCAGAGATGATTGCGATTGAAAATTGCTTTTTCCATGTCTGTTATTAGTTTGGAATAAATTGTAACTATTGTGATGATGGTGCGAACACGAACGATGCAAAATGTTTTCTGTAATGCATTCACAAAGTTGAAATGCTCATGTAAGTATATCCAGCACTAACAGTATGACTCAGTAACGGAACGTACCAGCTCTGAGACACACTAACGGGTCTATTCCTCGAACAGTTTACTAAGCCGTAAATGCACAAATCAAAGTCAATGTCAGCCTCAGGTGGGGCCGTAAACACACAATCATAAAGTGACGTGAACACTCGTATAACTTTTTCAACAATTGTTTCCTTTTAATGGCCCATTATATGCGCGTTTTACGCAAAATTATGTCAAGTTACACCTCTGCCGTAACAGAGGCGCGATAAACCCATCTTTATGGTTAGGCGGCGATCGAAAGTGAACTAGCGGCGAGCGTTTATGAATGGAGCCTTTTTATTGCCGTCGTATTGACATGGCGGTTGTAGTTCCGTAATTACTACTTACTAGTGCGATTTGGGAAAGAAACCAGTGTTATTGCACGCCTGTGACACCGATGTCGCGGTTTTATGATTATCATAAAAGCGATTCACAACCTCGCTCGGCCCGGCTCGCGGAGGCTCGCTTGCACCGCGCGTGCACCGACTCGACACTCTCGAGGCACCGTCTAGTTTTTATCGTCTCATCATCACTCTATAATGTGTTTATTGTAGCAATATTTGGTTTATTGCTACTACTCAAACATCAGTTTATTGTCTTAACGCTCAGGTATCGTGTTTATTTATTAGTTATACATTTTTATTGGCGCTTTATTTTACGTAAACTTTAATTTATTGTCGGTTGTATAGCTCCGTTTAACATTGCCTATAAAACGGCGCTTACGGTTCGTTTTTAAACATTTGTAGCACGTGTTCCGTTCATTCATCAAATTTATGGTGGTCTGTGGGAAAATGTTTTGATTTGAGATCGCGGGCGCACTCAGATGGAGGGCCGGGGATTTCACGAGGACGCGATGCCAATGTTTGTTTAGCTTACGTTCGTTCGTTTGTTCGTCGACGTTTGTAGGTCGTTTAGAGGAAGTGTTGTAAGTTTTCACGGTAGTCTCGTGGACAGCACATTATGTGCCCAATATTATAGAAGAGCTAGAGCGAAATAGCTTTTATAGCATTTTATAAAATAAACTATACCAGATCATGTATTCTAAAATAATTTTCACGTTAGTATGTAGCTGAAGACAATACAACTTAGTAAATTAGACACTATGAAACAAAGTATATATATGGGCAAATATCCGTTTTCTGGAAAACGCACAAGACAATTTTCTAATCCTAGAAAGGAGAAAAAGTATATAAAATCGTGCCAATCAGAAAATGCAATGCTCACGTTTCTCGCTTCGAGGAAAGAATGCAGAAGCTGCTAGTGTGTGCGTGTCGTTGACGGGGACGCACACAGGCGCGCGTCTGTGTAGGTGTGGCACACACATCGGCGCGTCGGCTGCGGGGCGGGCGGCACGCGCGCCTGTGTGCGTCGCGCGCCATCTAGCGACCAGCGGAGCGCAACCATGACACATGGTCAAGGTTGACAAACTACATATCCAATTTACTATTTCAAATAATTTCTTATCCGCTCCGCAATCAAATAACAAATAAAATCCACAGCAAATTTATCACAAGGAAAGTTACTGAGCATCCTAGAATCACGCAGTTTCACTAACAGTGTCGGGATTTGTTTATAAATTTTAGAACGAAAATTGTTTTCCCCTACGATGTGTTTGGCTCGCGACCTACCGATAAGTTCAGGCGAGATTACAAACAGCTGCTATCGCACTTCGAGTCGTTTACTTCGTGAAACATGATTCGAGGAAACTATATAACTGTAGTGAGTGGTGTACTGACCGGGTATGGATCCGGGGGGCGGGTAGGGTGCGCTGGATACGGCCTCGGAGGCGTAGTTGCGGAGCCCGTAGGCGTCGTGAGAGAAGCCCGAGGCTTCGGACACGGCAGCTCGTCGCTCGTCACCCACGTAGGACAGCGGCTGGTCGCCGCGGGGTGCGCCATAGGGGTAGTTCCAGCAGGGTTGAGAGAAGCCCTGGTGGCAGCCACCGTCCACGTACGGCTTGTAGTCAGCACTGCTGGCAGGCCAGAAGGGCAGCGTGGAGTCGCGCTTCCTGTCCACCGGCACCGGGGGGTAGTAGGTGGGTCCGGCCGGGTACTGGTGGTCGAAGGAGGCCGACGCGTCCGGGGGGTAGGGTCCCCAGGGCTGCTGCGCGTGCCGGATGACACCCGGCTCGGGCTCGTAGCGCTTGGCCGGGATGTGCAGCGGCGGCTGCGGCGGGTTGGAGCCCACGGAGGCGGGAGAGGCGCTGGAGGCGGAGGGCGGCGCGGCGGCCGGCGCGGCCGGGGGCGAGCCACCGGGGGGCGACGCGTGCGCCTCCTCGTAGAGCGCGCCGCCGACCCCGTTCATCATGGTCCACCAGGCCGGCCCGGCGGAGTGGCCGGAGGCGGGGGCTGGCGAGGCGGCGGCCGCGTCGCAGGGCGCGCCGAGGCCCCCGACATTGTTGTCAGGGTACAGGGTGGCGACCGGGCAAGCCACGGGGGAGCGGGAGCGTCACCGGCCGGTTCACGCGCGACGCGGGCACATCGCACCGCGCACACACGCGTACCACGCACGGCAGCGGCACATGAAAATTAAAACGCGATTCCCGATTTAGCTAGCTGACCGGACGAGGAGCGACCGCAGCTTGCGCCCAGGGGAAAAATTCAGTTCAGGTGGGCCCGTGGAAAGTTTGTACAGAAAACGTATTTCAGATAGTTCGTCGAACAGTCACTGATATGATAAGCGGTCGAAACGTTCGAGTCCAATTTATTTTTAAAACTGTTTAATTAGTTTTCGGAATAAAGTTCGAAAGTTCACCGAGAGCTTTAATAATTTTTGGGGTATTATTTAGCGAGTGACGCAACAGTTTTGTTGTCAACCGGCGAGCGGTCACGAGACGAGGTATTAGATCGGAGTAGTCGCGTGTATCACGGGCTGCGATGCAAAGTGACGCGAGGCGCGCGTTCGTCGGCGCGGTCGGGCGCGGAGTGGCGGAGCGAGCGGGCCGCCCGGCTCGGCGCACACAGGCGCGCGCAGCCGCCGCTCCATCTCGTGGCGGGTGGCGGAACCAGCGCGAGACTCACGCCCGACGCGACGACCGGCTGTAGGCACCATGGAGCGACTGATGCTTGCATTTCCCGGATCTAATTTTCTCATGTCGACATTTTTCTTTATTTATTATGAGCGTTTGTAACTTTTAATTTCTTTAATAAGCTTTCAAACGGAAAGCACCCTAAACGCTACAGTAACAAACGGGATATGGCAACAACCTATGTTCTTGTAAATTGAATAATTTTAACGAGTCACTAATTTATTTTTACACCTTTGGGAGGATAAAGGGTTGAGCCTTGCTAATTAATACAAGCTGTCCCCAAATCCCAACGAGCGTCGGTCGTGTGTAGGCAGGCAGGCATGTGAGACAGGACGGTAGCAGGGTTGCCGGAGCGCGCACGGGTGCGTAGTAAAGCGATTAATGGAGGCAGAATAGCCATAAACTGCCGTTTAACCAAACTGCAAGCGTCACTCGACCGGCCGAGTTGCCACCAATAAAAAACGCGAGACTTTATGACGGCAACTCACTCAC
Source organism: Carcina quercana (assembly GCA_910589575.2). Lineage (NCBI taxonomy): Eukaryota > Metazoa > Arthropoda > Insecta > Lepidoptera > Depressariidae > Carcina > Carcina quercana. The sequence goes on from OU342436.1 coordinate 6,417,693, forward strand.
ATTTTATTGTGAGTATAAACTTAATTTTATCGTCTGTTAATTTTACCACAAATAATGCTAGGTACTAGATTAAATTATAGGTATAATTCGTTTTTATTGCCTCTGTCAATGGCAAGGTCGTGCTCTAATGCCTTACATTCAGTGTTGCTTATGAGTTCACTCAACTTGTGTGTTTGCAGCGGCAGTGGTCTGGCTGGTGCGGTGCAGTCATTGCAACCAACATTCACCAAGTTCGTTGTGGTTTCATTACGATGTCATGAAGCAGACCGAATTCATACACGTCTACGTCACGGCTACGTATCACGTTAGCTCTTCTTCTAAATTTATTGTATCGATTAATAATTAAGCATTAATTATAATACTTTTACATAAGTACGCGTAGATATTGGTAGTTATATCTGACACTGTTTATAAAATTAAAAATAATATTTCGATAAATTTATGATAGTAACCTTAATTGTTTTAATTATTGTTTATTCTTTTTTATATATACCGCACCTTTGTAACAATAATGTCTAACTGCGATCACCAATTCCCTCGTGAAATGTCAATTGTGGCGATAAATGATAGAGGCTCATGTCCGACAGTAAACTAAAGCAGCCAAGTATGAATGGTCCTGGTCCATAATTATATCGGTTTGGTGTAGGTAAAATTTAAATAACTTCAGGTCAGTTGGTGAGTGTATGTTTCTAAAACTTTTATTTTTTCATCCCAATTAAATTGTAATTATATTGTTACTGACCAGATAAATAACCGCACCCATAAGTCACATAGTAATAATGTATATACGGATTATATGAAATCAATCGATACTGAAAGTCTGTGGTACTTTACCCCCAAAACTATTTTTTGGGGTAAAGTAAAAACAAGTAAAAACAAGTTTTTCTCACACGTAACAACAAAATCATACTCAAGTAATTCTCTAAACTAACTTTAACAAAATTCCTGAGTGTCGTTGGTACATACAAGTGTATGAACGCTTATATTCCAAATTTGAATCTAAGAACCAACCCCCTTATTCAAACAAACCCCAGCCCCATTTCTTACCGTGTCAAAATCTAACAATGCGTCATACAATGTGCAACAAAATAAATTTGCTCACAATATTTCACAGTGTCGTCGCTCTGTTTACACAAGACATGGCTGTAAAATATATCAAGTGAACAAAAGAAAAACATACCTAAGTGTTGTTAACGAGGCTGTTAGATACGGAGACACGGAACCAACCCGGATTGTCAAAATACAGTACACGGTGTTTTTGTACAGTCAGACCAAAGATGCTATAAAAAGAATTTAAAGTAAATAAAAAATAATTGATAACTTCTAAAATAACAAGACAATCACCAGAGAAAAATAGTTGAATACTTTGTAAATTTTGTATATGCAATAACTTAATAAGCTAACGAGAATTACTTTATTTAATATGTATTTTCATTTGCGAAAAGATTGTCACTAGTATATATTTTTTTTAATTTTCAAAGTACGAATAAAGTTTTTTTAGCCTTAAGATCACGGATATAGGTGGACTGTTGTACAATTATATTAATACATAGGTAAAGTAAATGCTGATGCATATATCTTAATTTTTCCCGAATTCCCCTTTTACGACATTTTCAAGCCGGCTAGAATAGGGCCTTAAAAACAGGTCTTAGGTATTTCTTACCTATAACAAATTTGCGAGAGAATCTTAGGTTTCAAGTTTATAAAAAAATACAATATAAAATTTGGAAAACTGTTTTTTTTTTCGTGTTTGTAAATCAATGTTATACAAAGTAGTATCCTGTCACTAACTGTACAATCCCAAGTGCAAGGTAGCTCTCACACTAAGTCACGACACTACCCACAGACGCTCGTGTAATTACCCGGTGACAATGCACTACAACGAACGGGTACACAATAAATTTTCAGTTGTTGATTCGTGTACAAAGCTAATAACAAGGATTACTGCAGTTACTTCGGCAACCTTTGTAACCGACTTATTGATGAAGGATTTACACAGGCAATTTGTCTATTCTTGGCTTTGGAGCATTGTACTCTGTTATTTGTATAAATTTTACATTTAGTTACTCGCGATTGTGTCTTTATTTGCATGTAAAGTGGAGTTAGTGTAACGACGGTTGTGTAAAAGAATGCGATTGTTTGGTGGGTGATAATTACGTTCTCTTTGAAAGTATTATTTGAGGATAAAAATGATACACAAAACTACATACTAAAACACCGAAAGGGACGAATAAGAGGTAACTATGTTTTCTAGAGATATAATAATGTCTTTATTTATAGATATTTAATAATAAAATTCATTTTGTTTCTGAATACTATTATACACCTACTGGTGAGGTAGTAATAAATACATGATATTTTTCAAGTGCGGTGCCAAACAAGACAGTTAATAGCACTGTTGTGTTCTAGTGTTACAAAATAGCATAACGAGTTTCACACTTATTTTATTACGTTGAACTTAAAACAAGAGCTACAACCGTGTTGTTTTTATTTTAAAAAATAGAGCAAATAGCTCTATAAATACAAGGAAGAACAGTACCCAAAAGCAATAGGAAGTGCCCCGTACAGAAATGTAAGCTTATCGGCGCCATATCCCAAGCAGACGAGTCTCAGGCGCGTTGAATGACAGAAACAAACAGAGGAACGAGTGTGCGCCTGCGCAACTGAGCAGCCATCTATAAATATTTACGTTTGGAAACTCTTCAGGCCAATGGTCGGCCATACATCGAACGCGTAAATAAAAGTACGCTTTCTTATCTGAGCACATGTGTTGAGGTTGCGCAAACGGATCGATTTAAATTGGTATGGCTACACATACCTATAGGTACTATATAAACACACCGCTATATAACGTATGACGCGTACTTGCATATACTCGTAGGTCTGTAATATAAATATGATCGTAAGGCGTGGAATGAAATAAAATTATTTTGATAAACTAAAATAAGAGAAATGAAATTTTGTTGCTTTTCAATATATGTCTAAATAGAACAAAAAGTTGAGTTTATATAATGGTAAGTTTATCAAGATTGTAAGGATGTTATCCTGCACTGCACTGCTCAACTCGACGTAGTAAAACGGAAGAAAACTATCTATTTCTTTTATTTCTTTCACCAACGCCTTACTACCATGTATGAGAATAGTCTAGTGTTTTAAGATACTAGAAAATACCATGTGTCGTAGATTTCTCTCTTCGTACTGTGTGGTCCTTGGAACTATAAATATAAATGATGAACGCGACCCAATTCCAGAACTCGTCTTAGCTCAGCTTCTGAGCTTGACTTTCTCACAGCTCGACCTGTCTGCTGACCTAGCTAGCCTAGATCTACTGGCACCAAGTGTGATAAACAGTACTGCACAGCGTCTTTCATAATTGAATTAATACCATAAAGGGCTGATATAAAGACGTTCTGTAGTTAATCGTCAATGTGAAATTATGCCGACATAGTTAGTGTTAGTATTTAAAATTAAATCCGAATATAATTTTAATGAAAGTAATTATTAATAAGTTACCATCTCGTCGAAAAAGGAACCTTTTTTTTAAATACTGGAACGAATTCGCATTGATTTGCCAGTTGCGTAGATTAAGAAGTACCTAAATGTTTAAATATGATTTTAAAGGGTTTCGCGACGATTTTTTGTTTTAACATCAGTTTTAATTAAATGTATATAACAGTGACAAACCCAAATAGTGGTGGAAGCACGTAATGCGATACTAAAAAAATTTAATAATTGTAAATTCTATACAAACGGAAATGTTTGTGCTAATTTCTGAGTTTTTTTGCGCGCCTAACATCAGTGACTGATCAACGAACATATACCAACGTAATGAACATGCATAACATATATTTAATGTTTATCTACCAATTATCATTTTGGCGAAGTTCAGTAGTTCATGATCATATACACCATAAACAAGGATGTTATTCTACGAGTACTTATCTTGGGGTTTTATCAATAAAAAATATAGGTGTTTGATATGACAATCAAAAACTGAACTTTAATGATGTTCTTAATCAAATTTTCTTTTTGTATATCTCCATTTTTATGTTTACAATAAATTATCCAAGATAACTATATAGCTAAAATTTGTACAATTGACAGCTATTTTGACAAGAACACCCACTGCGTTTAGGTTTCAAACTAAAACATAAGGATTGTAATGGATTATATTTAATTAAATACGCTTTGTTGTATACAAAAGAGCTGTTATAACACTAAGAAAAAAACAGTGCATTAAGCGGTCATATTGTTTAAACTAATAGTACCTTTGCATAGTAGTTAGTAAGTAAATACAACTTAAATTGACCAGTTGCTTCTGATGTTACACTGATTTCTTTTATGTGCTGCCGCAAGCCTTGATCCCTCCAACACCACTGCCCTACCTACTTAGATAGAGTTAAATCTAGTTATATTTATAATTATTCTGTTTCTTGGTACCTACCCAACAACGCTTGTAAACGTAAAGGTATCCACATAGAAGCAATTTTATCAGATAGTCACAATATTCACCTTGTCGTAAACTAGCTAGCGACGACTGCGAAAATGGGCACGGCAACCTGCGGACAAATCATAAATACATAAGTACGATCGCATAGATACCGAGTAAGACTCTTAAGTATAGGCTAAGAAGGCTAGGTATAGAGATAATACTAGTACAGCACAAGAGTGAACGATTTACACACTTTACCGGGTGTATATTTCAATTTGATGTAATTTTTCAGTTCAATTTTTAGAAAAGTGTGAGATAATGAAAAAAGTGAGTCGGAGGTCACAGTTAAATGGTCTAAGTGGTTGCGTTACCACTATAGAAACTGCACAATTGCACATTGCAAGGCTAATTTAAATGACAACGTATTTTTTAATTTTGAAATAGACGCCATGGATTTCAATATTTTTTTCCTTGCATAATAATAACTATTTTAATTAGGTTGATAATTAAAAAGAAAAATAATTAAATCTTATTTTTTGTATCGTTTATTTTTGTATGCTAATAATAACTATCCTCTCTTTAATGAAAAAGAAAATTTTTGCGTCTGTCGTTGATGTCTAATGTATGATTTTTAAAACTTAAAGAAAACGTGTTATACTGCTTGCGTTGAAATCTTTTATATTATATTTAATAAAATATTGCCTGCTCCTCGCATCGCTGTGATCAACACAACACATTGGAGGCGCTTTTCTCTAAATGTCTGGAGAATGTAGTCATTAAATCAATCTAGATTCCAGACTTAGTATTTAATAAATTTACAAACAAACACACTGTCAAAACACATTAATACTTCAATGAATGACCATACTAATCATAGTAGGTGAAACGGACCTACTTTTCAGTAATCAGGGTGTGATTTGTTTTTTCAAGGGCTTTATTCTAAGAATCAAACGTCTTCGTATAATTCGCCTAACTGGTCTTTACTACTTCGCTTAGTCTTAGTCATACTAATATATTTAAGGTTACATTTAATGTGAAATACGATTATGTTATACAATGGGAGACATAATAAGATGGCGGCGGGTCAGGTGTGTCCAATCAGTGAGTTATAAAACCTCCGCGCTCGTACGCATGGCGATGGTAATTAATTCGTTAATTAATACGGGCAACACGCGTGAGATATAATTTTTGTACAATTTATGTTCTATATTAGTTTTTAGATGTAATTATTGTAGGTGCAGCTGCCTCGTGTATAAAACTTATGTACATGCTCCTATTAGGTGCAAACATTTAAAAAAGGTATTGAGTTTGTATTTCTTTACAACCTCCTTTAAAAAAACTTCAACTTTTTGTCAATATTATTGATCTGTTTCAATAATATTTTTAATTAGCTTTAATGGTGGCATCAAAAATATTGTTGCTTCATAATTTGCAGAATTCTTTTTATATTGAATTAATTAGAATGAATACTAAAAGTAAGTAAGTATTTATTACGAAATAAGTATTTCGATACGAATCAAAGAACCATAAAAATATCTAAAATTAATTTAGAAATTCTTATTTATAGTAAGTATACTTGTATGACTATTGACTAACGATATTATTAAATTAAGTTCAAAACCGAAAACTCGCAAAGTTTTATAGTTTTGTTTTAATCTCTATAAATTTAGTCGCAAGGCGAGTGGGTTCCTATTTCGATCATTTTACTGTTGCAGCACTGCTCGATGGAAGCTGAAACTTGGCGCCTGAATCCGTTCCAAATATTTCAGACGATCTAATTTATTTGTCTCTATAAACTTTTTAGTCCATTTTTCCCATTTCACGTATAAATCTGTCAGCTCAACTAGGCATCCTAAATAGATATACGGCGACGGACAAATAGACAGACGGAAAATCCGTGCGCATTGAAAACTCGCAACGTGACGTCTATACGGATTTTTCGTCTGTAATTTTAGGTGCGGAACTCCGAAAATAGAAAACAATAAAACGAACGCAATGTTTCAGAATAATGACGTGACTAACAAGCCGCTGGAACTACGCTTAAATCATTACCGAGTATTAAACGTCTACGGAGAACACCATCGTATGGAACTCAGTTTATTTTTAATGCGAACACCAATCCGCCCACAAGGATCCCATTGACAGAGTTCTAAGGTTCCCATTTTATTCCGTAGCTCCACTCCACTCGATAGGAATATAAATAAATCCTTTCTAAGTCATTCGATACGGCGCAAAGTCACGAAGTTTACATAAAATAGGTGATTTGCGCCGAACGCCACGGTTTTTTCCCCGGGTTACAAAGGGGGTGCGGAGCGCACCTACCCACTTATTTTCGAAAGCGAAAAAAACATGTTTACAGGCTTTTTTCTTGTTGACGATTACTGGCTGACACATACGTGTTTGGGGATCGTAAATTCTGTTTTGTGTTACCTCACAATTTACTCGTGCTTCGGTAATGATTGATTTTAAACAGCTATTTACTGAGACAATAACGTTTGCGTCGCAGCGTGTGCTACATACGTCAACAGCCATGAGGAGGAGCAGTAACTAGGTACTAGCTATACTCATAAGTATGCAACTTACGCTAAGTTCATACAGTCTGGGTGGTATTTCAGATCTTCAAATGCATGTGCATTCATTCCTCTTAGACCGTCTTATTCTTCGAGTATTTATGTAGTGTAGGTACGTTCTAGAATCACAACCTGAATGTATAAGATACCGACCTATGAAAATCTACCAATACGATGTGCTTTAACAAGTTTGAGAGCAGGTCGGCAAACTTAGGTCGTATCCCCGAAACTTCATCAACATTCATCTAAGTTTCCACCATTTCGACCCGAACTGAATCCCTATCAGGAACAGTAATCCCTTTCGGCATTTTGTTAACTATCTTTTTTACTTAGCTATGAGTAAATAGAGCTGGAGCGATAGCTGAGGGCACTCGAAATGACATTTACGACTCAATCCGAAAGCTTTGGTCGTGGCCCGGCTCAGCCAGTGGAGCTATTACCATGTTAAGGGGACCTACCCTTCCTCTCTCTCCGATCTAACATCAAAGGGAAAATGACGACTATAAAGAGGTAGGCCGAGGCCGTTTTAAATTGGACGGTACACATTCAATGGGAACAGTGACAGGACTAGTTTGGACACATATTACAAGCTGTCAAGTTATGTTATCGAAAGAACAAGTACCTCTCTCTATACGTGTTTTGAGGAAATATGACTCCCACGGTTGTCTATACTAAAATAAAATATCCTCCTTTTTTGCTTCAAATGTTATTTGATGAGAAACCGTTCAAATAGACCCAACAATCTAGTATGATCATGTATTTTATTTAAGAATGTATTAGTTTTGCCTGATATTATCTGTAGCCATTATTAGCCGGTAAATTTCCGCTGCGGAAAATACTCGTAATTTAGTGGTCTCGACATAGTCGCATATGAAAAAATATTTAAAAACAATTTCAAAATTCACAACAAATAAATAAATAAATTAAATACTGTTCTAATAGTCACTATCCGTGAAGTGATTTACATGGTATTGGTGATCGCAGTAATATGTGATTGATTTTAAGGTGCTTCCCACCGTCTGAAATTATTATTTTATTGGCTTTTTACAAATTACAAATCACGTGGCATGGTCTGATCCTATTAATTTATATTTTAGAGTAAAAAAAACAATTAAAATTAATTACAAATAACAAAACAAATAAAAACATTATTAGACTCTTTTTTTAGTAATTTAGAAACAGAAAACTTTATCAATACCTAAGTCATATTAATTTCTTATAACCTCAGCAAATCTGCTCCCTGCGCTTAATGCGCATGCTCTAACCATAATACCTACAAGTGTGCCTACTCACTACGTAGGTATAATACAGAACTGAAGAGCAGGTGATTCAATTGGCCGACAGAAATACCTATAAAATATACCCATAAACAGTGTTTTTGTATATCACCGTGGCACTGGGTAGGCATGGACCGTTGTTGGAAAACGTATACAGAGGTCGCTGGTGTCCAATTCAAACGATATATTTTCTGGCAAGATTTTTCGATAAACTGACACTAAACTGTCAATTTTATAGCGTATTTAAGATAGACGAGTAAACAAAAAAAATATCTCTTCTTGATGTTCTTTGCTTGCTACCTTCGTGTCATCGAAATTTGACAACATTGTTTATGTTGTCACGATGGTGTCAAAGAAATAAAAATATATAGTTAGTTCTAACGTTTGTTTTGTATGTTTATATATGTCACATTGATATTTAAATTACAAAAACTAAAACATTCCATGGTGACACGGTTTCTACTAAAATAGCTACAAATAGTCGTATCACGATATATTTACAATACGGGGCAGGGTGCGGGCCATGGGGACGTCAGGGAGGTGGGGATGGAGGGGCGCGGGGTGTAGGTCCGAGTGGTTAATGGCGCGAAAACTGACTGGATCATATCCCGGGTTTACGACACGAGAGCAAACGGCCGATTCATTTGCAATTCTAACTGCGACTTAGCATCGGGCCGTGAGCGACACGGCGACGACGCCAAACAACGCCCTGGGACGAAGAAAGTGTTTAAATTTAAATGCGGTCGATGGGTATGACTCTCTCTCATTGCAGACTATCTGATACTAAGTGCTCTATTCAGTGTACTCTGCACCGCGCCGACACACGGCTGGATATCTTGAGAACTCGAGAGCAAAGACTTGGACGGTTAAATAAATAAATTGTTTAGAGGGTTCGTGACACTTTCATTTCACTTTCATTTTGAAGGATAATACTCACGGGATCAAATGCAGGTGTCATTTTACTATTGCTCGGAAAAATTTAGGTGTATAAATTTGCTAAACAAATATTTTCTCCAACCGTACCAGCCTCTATGGACGTACGAAAATATAAGCACTAGGAACAATATAACAAATTCAACAAGATATGAATATTGGAACGACTTTCCTATTGCAGTATATAATTGGTCAATGCATGTTATTTTTGCAGTTAAATTATATAATATTTTTAAATGATTTTGAATTTCCATCAGAATGAAATAATAATAATAGTTCATTGGTTAATTTTAGTAACACGTAGTACCGCGATACAGGCTGTCGTAGTGCTATCGAAATAGTAACAAATATAAGTATAGCCATTTAAGTTATTTTACCAATTCGAGTAAATAAAGTTAGTCTATTTTGTTTCGGAAAAGTTTTGCGATGGAAAGCACTTTTCGTCAGAAGCGACTGCGTTAAAAGTAAGCAGTTTTTCACGACAACAACGCCGGGGGAATGCTCCCTGCAAAGTTGAAGTTTCATCAAACTTTGACACGACTCCTTGGTGTAAATAAAGTTGAGACTGTCAGGTGGGGCTTCGCCAGTTTTTCGCTGAATTTATGATAAAAATGTTCACTTTTATTAACTGTAGTTTTCCACAGGGCTTAGAAAAGTAAGCTTAGAAAATACAAAATAACAGAGGGCATACAAATTTGCGTGAAAGTTGGGATACAGAAAAACGAAGGAGTTAGCACAGAAACAATTAAATCACAGAAATGCACATTGCGCGAATTTATATAAATGTGTGATCTTGACTTTGTATACTTCTTATTTTAAAAAGTCATAACAAATATCTAGTAAAAGTGCTCAAAATACAAAAAAATATATATTTAAAAACGTTAGTTCAATCTAATACAAAACATTAGTAGTACAAAATAGTCAACAATTAACAAAAAATTAAGATGGTATCAATGGAATGATATTTGACATTTTTCTCTTAGTACAAAAAATCATTTTGTACAATCGAAACACTACCAGAAATTCAAGTATAGTACATTAAATTAATTTAAAGATTTGTTCTTCATTTTGTATATAGCTAACAAGGTGCAGACCGGATTAGATACGTCTCTATTACTTTTAAAACATATTTCAATGTTGCCAAGTTATAACTAGTGCGGACAGCTTCAACCATATTCATTATAGATACGAGTAGCAATCCCAACATCATTGGTTGAAATCCATTCAGTTTAGAATAAATACTAGAAACAACCACACACGTTCACACTTTCTCCAAAACCTTATCTAAGTATTTCTTTTCATGGCATTAGGTTAAAAACTGGAAGTGGCTGTCTTAATAAGTTACGTAACAGATTTCTTGTCATCACATAAGTAGTAATCAAGTACACTACAAGTCACACTCAATACACATCAAGTAAGTATCATGTTTCTGTGCTTGTTTAACAGGAAAAAATAAGATCTCTCAAAGGCTAGACAATACAACTAAAATTAGATTCATTACTTGATATATTATACAGTAACAGGACATTATTATGAGTTTTTGTTTGGTAGGATGTATTGAAATTCCAATTTAAAAAATTAATTTACACTGTTTTGTGTGAGTTACTTCGCGTAGATATCAATGGTAGTCTGAGTATGCCCATAGCAAATACTTAACTTACCTACTTATGTTTTACATATAAACGTATGCTTGATAAAAATATAAAATAATGTTAAAAGTTATCTAAAATTATGTAACGAACACCAGCTATGAAGTACTTGATTAAGTTCTCGGAGTCTTCTTAATTTATGCATTATATTCAAGTTCATAGTTGAAGGCACTCACGTTTCTAGATAAAAAAAATCTAAAGATTTAAATATTTTTCCGAAATAAATTTGAAAATCTAATGGATTTCTTGAATATCGATATTATTAATAGCATAATATATTTCCTAGTGGAATGTTAACTGTATTTTAGTGTTTGATTTAAATAAGCCTCGCTGGTTGATGTTTAAAATTTAATCAATATTTTAGTAATTTTACTTCCTTGAATAAAAACTCAAATCTACGTCATTTCGTTTCAAAAGGGTCCTCGACTCCTGCTATATAGTATATCACGTGCTATATCAATAATTTTTTGACTCCATAAGTAAATACATAATTCCGAGGCATATCCAGGTTAGCAGGAAACTTCGACATGTAGGATATATTATGATGCAAGTCCGGTAAGCTGGATATTATATTCGAGGTGTTCATAGGCACGAGGCGAAGCCGAGAGACTAGAGAGCTAGGTAAGAGTCCAGAACGATTCTATTGCTTACTAGCTATCGTATGATGTACATACTTGCATTAAGTATGAATATAACAAATGTGGTGCTCAGAAAGCTCACTCTGGCTATATGATGGCTCCTAAAGCTGTAACTACAAGTCAATAACTTTACTGTCACGTCAGTGTGGTCCGAGTTTTAATTTAGTATTCGATTCACTCGCGTGGTCCGATGGTATCTCCAAGGACGTACGATTGTGATTCGCTGCCCGACCCGGAATAGATCGACTCATAGATATAAAGCTCGATCGATTGGAATGTCTATAGGTTTGTGCATCGCGTGGAAACCTTTCATGATTAGAATGGATTAGTAATCGATATTCCACCTCATGTTTCAACGTAACTCTACCCGGAGCTCGGTAAGTTGCGTTTCTACATTTAAATAATACTAGTTTTGAATATTCATATTAAAATATATTTTAATTGTATAGCGGTGACAAACAGCTCTCTGAATATACTAAATTTTGTCCGAACAATAATAAATTTTTAAATACAAAATAATTTGATAAGTTTATTGTGAAGCACCTGAACGAAATACTAAAACGACTAAGCAAATACGGAATTCTCAAAATGGCCGAGCGCCGCTGACTCCTATCAAATATTATTGGACCAAATCCAAGAACTGGCGAGCGCAGCCCGGAGCATAAACACGGTGATCGATGGAAACAAAATAGCACAGAAATAAAATAAAGAAAAAGAATCACATAAGCGCACATGTGATACGTTTATTTATTCTTTGCACGACAATTTTAAGCGGATCAGGTTGGAACGTGCGCGAATCACGCACGTCTACCAGACCAACACACCGACAAACTCACGATCCTCACGAATTCCTTTAACGAAAATAACTTATCAAATGTCTACGAACATACAACGTATTCTCTGCGATCAGATTAAAACGTCATGGTGGATATCACAATCGCTACTTTGTTGCGATATTTTTTCCTGCGTTAAATATGCAGGGCTATAAATTTTTGCGCTGAATTAATACGACAGGGGCGGTGAAGTCAGACAGGTGTGCTTTTGGACGTTTAGTTTTGTTTTTCTTATGTAAGAAATAATGCCTACACATGCCTCAAAGTGTTATATACCCGACAGTCTAGTTTGGTTTGTGAACAGTTATAAAAGCATTATGTTCCTGTATCTACCTTTACAGTTCAAGATATTACGAGCATACGATAGAAATCACGAAAATACAACGTAAGTTTTTTTTATCATATGACTATATCATGTAACTTCAAAGGTGAAAGTGATAGAAATGACACAGTGTCAAAACATCAAAATTCAAGTATGTCATCCTTTTCATGGCCTAAAACAGTTTTTGAGAGTTAAATGACTTAGAGGAAATACATATTATACCTGTGTAGAGGCATAATAATAACTACCAATTTGTCATCATAGTTTTTATGGTAGAGGTCACAGCGAATGGCTTATAGACATCTAATGTCCGTAGAAGACTTCCTTTAAACAAACGTAAGTACATTTACAATCAGTCACAACTAGATTGAAGTATTACAAGTACACTATCGATTCCTACTCAAAAACACATGCAATAAAAATGTAAATGCTAGTCCGTGGGAGTCAGGAGGAGCGAGTGCGTCAACTGTGCCGCCCCGTCCGTCCGTCCGTCCATCCGTCACGTTTCACAGTGAATGCACATTATGTAGATTACAGGGACGACTACCTGCGAGCTTATTATACATGAAGGTATCTGTCTATACACACGCGTGTAGGCGCGGCAACACTGATAAAAGGTTGACTATTGTGTAGGCAACACTTCTAAATGATGCGATGTTGTGCAGGTATCACTTCTAAACGTGACTGCCCTTCGTTCGTTCAGTGGAGCCACAGAGAACTATAATACGTGGAGCTTAAAGTTTAACTGTCCGATTTTTAGGCCTTTCATTGCATTGTGTTTGCAGTTTTTATATGTAAATGCTGCCGCTGGGACTTTTTTAGATCAGAATACTCGTATTTTGACTATTTAATTGTACTTATTACTTTTAAAAACTACTTTATTTCACCAGGACTCGTTGTGTAGATACAGAAATACGAATTTTCAAATCATAATTGGACTTAAAAAATAATTATTGGTGGTTTAAGGTTGTTCATTATTTCAAATATTGTCAATTAGATAGAATGAAATTTAAACGAGATGAAATTAATTTTGGCGCTATAATTAAAAACCTGTTTTTTTCATTTTCATTTTCTAATACATTTTTAATTCTTGATTTATACATCTAAGTAATATTTTTAGCGCGTATTTTAGGTACAGTAAAGAAAAACATGTTAAAGGTATACCATACCACCTTTATTGTAAGTATTGAATAGTATTGTTGTACGAGTAGTTATGAAACCAATTTTTTGACATGGTAATCCTAAGCAGCCAACGTAAATCTAAGACAGCTATTAAACGGGAAAATGAGAATGTGTAGTGACATACATATGTGTATATACGTAAAATAAAGATCAAATTCAAACCTTAGTAGCATGTCTGTGTGGCGTCGCCGCCTCACCTGTTAGTAAGGTCGACCGCGAAGCCGCGCCCGGACCTTACCGGCTGTAGCCTGCAACAAGAAAACACCACTCTGAAACTTACGTCCATTCCATATACACCCGTCTCTATCTAACGTATACATTTTGCTTTAAACTATCTCAGTCAGATATCAATTTTTACTGCGATCTCACATTGCTGAATATTTTTAACACAACTGTTATAAACGGCAATGCAGACATTTTGTCTGTTTTATTTTGCGTAGGTATCATTTTGGCTACTTTTTCTGTTAAATTTTCGTAGAGGTAGGCCACAATGATAAAATCATCAATATCAACGCTTACAGAAAAATAGGTTTGTTACCAATAAGAGGAATGATTTTATAGTGAATGGAGTGCAATTATCATGATAAATCTTTATTGCTCATTGTATTCAAGTTCGATTAATTATGTCGGATAGCATCAAAATTTATTGCTGTCCTTATTTGTTTTAATCGTAGTGCGACTGTCATCAAGTAGTTACCTGATAGATAGATGGAATATCACTCGTATTTTTTTAACTAGAGCAAAATAAATAGATAGTTTGTCAATCAAAATCATTGCGCGAAAGGTGCATTTAGATCTAATTCCATATTTTCCCCCTTTTGTATTGTTTGTTGGTAATGTTCCACTTTTACCTAGTTGTCATTCCACCATTATGCACGAAGTTTACTGTAGTGTAATTTAAGTAAAAAATAATAAATGCAATACTAAAATGAATAAATATGTTTTTCTAGTAAATAGTGTTCAACTTGTATCACCAAAAATCTGCTTATATTTCCGTTGTTTTTCGGTTTTCCTGTCCAGCTTGCTGTAATCACCCATCTACAGTTTTTTTAAGTCAACGAAAAGAACATTACCGTATCAAAACAATTAAATGATCTTACATTGATTTAAGATGGTTTGTTTCAATTATATGAGTGGAAAGTTTAATCCAAAACGCAGTTCCAGAAAAAGCTTTTTAATTACATTACAATTTATACTTTTACAAATTTCACTTCAGTGTCAGAGATAACAATTAATTTTACTCAATTTTACACTGATTGTTACCGATTCAATTTAAAGTGATAGTCATTTTTAATTAATTTAATATATATTTTTTTAAAGTTTTGTGTTTGGAAATTGTAAAATTGTTCGTAACTAACTTAAGTTTTTCTCTTGTAAAGATGTTTGTTATTTTGGGGGGAAATCGAACCTTTATTTAAAAATATGCTTCTACAAATCAAATATAACATTAACATACATATTAATAAACATTTTCATTTTCCAGTCATTCATTAAAAAAATAGAATTAGAAGGCTATTTAGATTTCTATAAGTGTCTAGCTTTGTCCTAGCGGCATTGTTTACAGATTATTGCTATGTGGTCCCATCTTTATAATATAATCACCCCAAGTTATCCCGTGGGAGACGACTAAGGAAAAAATTCAGGAGATGAACAGCAGCATCCAGAAAGACAACGCAACAGAGCCAGTTTAAGACCATAAAAAGTTCATACAAAATTTCTGTTGCCATAATCTTTTAAAGTTTAATAACTGTTTTTGTGTAGTAACTATAACTATCTAAAAATAGGACATCAGATTGTGATGTCGCGAAATGAGTATCATTAACATACAACTTCACAGTGAATCACAATTTTCATTTTAAACACTTTTTTCGATTTTTGTACAAAGCGCCATCTATGAACCATTAGCTGCGTAACTGCTATTGTAGCTAACTACAAAGTTTTAAATTAATGATTTTTATTTCGCGACACTATAATTTCTTCTCCTATTTTTAGGTAATTACTAATCAAAGCAAGCTATTCTATTTTAAAAGATTATGGCATCAGAAATTTCGTATGTAAGTATTAGGAGAGGGATAACGTTAAACCATTTCACTTAAACCGTGATTGTTAAAAGGTTTTCATAGTTTAGTTATGTTCGTGTTTAAATCATTTTCGGCTGTCCACCGATTGTAAAATTATTGTTGTAACTACTTTAATTACAAATGCAAGCAATAAAAGTATAACATACACTTGTAATAAAAAGACAATGCTCTCATTCACGCCTACGATTACAAACATTGTAGCGTTTGTTACATAAATTGCCACAATAAATTACTTAAACACGTTTATAGGACTTTACTACGCACTTAAACGTAACTAAAATAAAGAATCCGTGGTAAGTATCCATATGTAAAAAATATTTACTCGTCGGGGCTTCGTTACTGAGGATAATGTCTGCTTTGTGTCTTACAATGTACGCGGGACGGGGTAAATGGATGCCGGTTACTGTAACTTGTAAACAAGTACATAAGTACGTAAAATAAATTGCTAAGGAACTTATTTTTGAGATCATACAATTATTTGTCATTAAAATAACTGCATAACTAATTACGTCGTTTTAATGTGAGTGGTTCTTATCATATATATATCACTAGGTCTTTCAACCGTGAAGCCAATCCTCTCATGGGAATCCATAAGGGACACTCAGGAAAGCATTGGTATACAGCTGAGGATGATTATGATGGGTTCTAATCAATTACAAAGAAAATGTACCGAAATCATAAATAATCAATAGATCGTATTTCAAGATTAAGAGCACACACCAAATGCCAATTTATCTATAATTTTTGTCATAGATACGATTTATCTTAAGATCGATTGAATCCTATTCTGTAAGTTTTGATCTAAGTACTGCATGGCTATAACGTTTCCACGGTCATTTCGTTGGCAGTATTGCCACACCGTCGTGTAGTACGATAAATACATTGAGGCAAGTAGTAGTAGTAATCGTCACTTAGCATCAGTTTATAAAATGAAATTAGACTTTAAATCATAAAAATCTAAATAATTAAAAAAACTTGCATTTTGTATGGAAATGGTTTAAAATACTTTTGATATTTGATGATTTTTTCCAAGAAACGGCAGACTTGAGTATCCGATATTAATTTCAACTTGATGTCTCCACGCGGTCCTGAGAAAAAGGGTCTTGACAGACAGACAGATGGACAACAAAAATAAGGGTTCATTTTCCTTTTTGAGGTATCCCTAAAACATGTGATATTAGAATGTGGTATAAAAGTATCATAGCGTGGCGAAGTTCATTACTTCGAGAAAAAAAACATCGCCACTTAGCGATGTAGGTCATGTAGGAAGGGTAATTTATGGTTTAAAATTTGAGGTGTAAATCATAGTTACGAAGTTAATTACCGCGATTTATTACAATTAATATTGCTGGCATTTAAGATTCATTTATGTATAATGAATATGCATATGAATATATGCATATCAGTAGTAACATCTCTCTCACAACATTTAATACCACAGCGGCCATTGATTAGCAACAGTCTGTTTCGACAAAAAAAATTAAATATTAAAAAGCTTTAAAGATTTAAAATCCCAACAATTTCAAATGTTTCCAGTCCAAAATAGCAAAAGCTCGGTAGCACAACTCTTAAGTTATTGACGCCATAAATTTCCCAAACCGTCTAACTGCCGACAGTCAACGACAGTCCACCTGATAATGACATCGACACCTCTTATTTTTGACAATAAAACAACTTAATTTTATTCAGAACGGTTGTGCAATGTGCCATAAAACGTAACATTCTCAATTAAGATGCCTAGCGTCCTACGCTTTGAATATTATTTTCATCTGTTTGCTATTTTAATATATTACTTCTGCCTATCATTTCAGTATATTAAATAAGTATATTGATTTTTATTAAATAACCTCTTTAATTAAGTTTTAACCAGACAAAACTATAATACATCGGTAGAATAACCTCGCTTTGTTTGGAGTCAGCAAAATCCACACTATTAACAACACTAATGGTTTCGATAGCACTGTTAATGCAGACATTACTTTATTAATTTACTCGTCTGAAAGTCTTCTTACTGCCACTAACAGTATATATAATCTGTTTTTCCCAGCAGGCTTACTGTTCATCATTTGGTGTGTTTTCATTTACATATTTGACACACACAGGAGTACATGGGGTGACCGTATTTAAAATTTGGAATCACATGACATACCAATATCTTGTAATAAACTAAAATAAAGCAACTGAAAAACGTGATTGTCATGAAAATAATTGTTGTACAATGTCTTGCTTTTATTGATTAAACTAACATCCAATCCCCTTTGTAAATTTACTCACTTTAAAGCCACAAGGGGTAAGTACTCTCACACCCGTCATATTTAAATGTAAGTGGTTTTGGTACCGCTCCCTCCCTGAGCCTTCCATTAGCGAGGAAGGAAAACACGACCGTACCCTCCGCATTGCGAGAGCTCTAGAAATCTCAGCAATAAATGCCCACAAGCGCTAAATTTATTTTTATCGTTTGTTCCACTTAAGGAATAAGATTGAAAAATGCTCCCGATATTTCCCGGTAATTTGTCGGGATATTTTTTCTTCGTCTGGCAATAAAATATTTACGGGGTCCGGGTGAATTCAGGAGCGAGTCTCGTCACCATTTTGCCACTCTTACAGATTAATTTATTTTCAAGAACGAGCTATTCATATCTAAAATTTTCATCACAATTCTTCAGGATTTTTACTTGTTATAGTTGGCGACCAAAAACAACACAATTTAATACGTGAATAAACATTACTATCTGCTTTAAAGTCCCCATCTTGAGATATTATTGCAAGGTACTGCACAATGCATGCACAATTGCACAGCTCTTGCATCCGACGAAGTCGCCTAGCTAGATTTTTCCATGACATCGATCTGTATATAGGGCGTGTCTCTGAAGTCCCAGATATTTCTACTGACATTAATTAATCACAACACACAAACTTCAATTACATTTACTTTGGGTAATAATCTTTTGATTTCACAAACCATCATATATATTTCAGATTATAATTAACAGTTATTTTTGAATCACCCAGTACTTTCATCCCTCCCAACTAATGCAGTGTGTTATTATCTCAAATATATCTTTAATTTCTATGATAACTGAAAAGCCAATTACCGTTTTTTAAATAACATATTTACATGTAAATACTTCCCTCTCAACCCTCGTGTAAGTTAAAAATGCAAATATTCCGTCGGAGCATCGTACTCACACACTTCTAAGAAGTGCAATATCAGAGATCTCATTGCAGTCGTTACTTGGCGGATGCACGATGCACTTGCCCGATATGACTTGACTCCAACTTGCCTTTAACTTGCCGGTTACTTGCTTTAATGACACTGGCTATCTAAAGATGTAGATTGGGATTTGCAAGTAAATTGGATCGTTCTATGTACGGTCGGGGTAATGCTAGTATGTATACGAGTCAACACGTTGCCATTTTGAAATGTATAGAATTTTCTTTCGATTTATTCGTTAGTTATTTACTAGAAGATCTGAAGTGGTTTAGAGTTGAATTATGAATGCTAACTTCAAATAAAATTGTTTCCTTTTTGAAAATTGATTACTATCGACATGTATTCTGGAATAAAAATAGAGATGTACGAACATGCCTCAAACATTCCACCCAAAAGTAAAATAGCTGTACAAAGTCGAAACCCAAAACAAATAAAATAAATAATTTAACCCCGGTTACCTCTAAACGTGCAAAATGTCATAATGTGCAATAAAGTGGTCAGAGAAGTTGTCGTCCTGTGGCTTGGTGGGACAACTGATACCTACCCGCTCTGCACAGGTTTACAAGTTTTAAGAAATAAAAAGGAAATTCCTATAAAATGGCGATAAGACGACAAAATATGATAATGTTTTGACAAAACCAATTAAGTCTCTCTGGATGCGTTGAGCTAAATTTTTATTCAGATTAGGGCACTTAAGCTAAAGATTATGTTACGATTGTGATTAGATTCGGAATAAGTATGTTCATAAACTGTATCCAGATACTCTTTTTGTTTACGAAATTTATGGAAATTATTTACGGAATGATTATTCTGCCCATGCGTCTTCGGTACACTCCTTGCGCAGAGGTGTAGAGCATTCTAGTAGGCCAAAAAAATGTTATAAATGATGCATTGATAGATTGGTTAATTACTTATAATTATAACAAAAATTATTTTACAAAATCTGCATTTAACAGGGGCCCGCAGTCACAACCACACCAAAGAGTATGTAATATACGTATAGTATGTAATAAGAGACGGGACAACATACAGCGAAAATAAACCTACCAAATCTCAAACGGGGCAAAATCAACATCCATTCTCTACCATACATAATACTCGTATATGGACAGTGGCGCCAACAATGCGCTAGTAGCGCCTTTGATGCTTTGCCATGTTTCATACAATTTGTCTTAAAATAATTTGGAACTAAGTGGCGTCACACTGAACCGCACTACGGTCCCTTGATAAAATATAAAGTAACTAAATGTTTTAAATCAACATAACACTGGCAACTTATCAAGGAAGTTACTAAAATAAAAGTTCCTCTACTTTGATAGCGTCTACACTACGCCTCGTTTTCTCCATGTAACGCCATCTAGTTCATTTACACAGTATTATCAGAATTAATTTTTCAATGTAATTATATAGTATACTGTATACAAGTTGTCAACGGTGTGTTATTACGTCGGTGTAAGGTTCACCTCATGTGTGTTTCTCAGCCTTGGCGCATGTAAGTGCATGGATGCAGGTTTATGGACTCGACTGTCGCATTTGGGGGGGCGGAGATGAATGCGTCTCTTTGTTTCGCGTCTTTTATGTCCGCCTTTATTGCAAGGTCCATATCTAACCAGACTCGAGAGAGCTTATGTATTTACCCTTTCAGTCTAAATTGCTTCATTTTGTGAGAAATCTGCACATCTCATCTCCGAGGTAGATGTTATCGCATATCCTGTTTAGTACATAGCAGAATGTTTTCCGGCAAATAGCGTTACATATTATGCACGACTTGTATATGTACTCGTATTTAAGATCACATTTATACGTTGCTAGTAATTTATCACAGAACTATGGAGAGGAAAAATGCCAAATTATTAATCATTGAGAGAATTTAAATTCGACCCCGTACGTTAAATTATACAATAGAAACATAACACAATTAATTCCGTTAAAATTGGATCAAAGTCACATTAAAATAGAACCGTATATAGCGAAACAGTGTTCTGATTGGTAAGTAGGTAGGTACATACCTCCCTGAAATCTCCGCAGACGAGTTATCACGCATAAAATATCTAAATACATTCCGCATTTTATGCGTTTCAATTGTTCCAAAATTATAGAAAAATTCACATTATAATAATAATCATAAATTTAATGTTCATAAAGCTTATTAAAATACAAAAATAATAAATTGGGAAACAATGTCTACACTTTTAAAACAATAAATTAATATATTATTCATTTCATAAGATAGATTTACGTTTATATGGTAGATTGGTTAAATACCAAAAAAATTGGTGTAAGAAAAAGCCAGACAAAAGGTTCTCTTCATAATTGTTCCTTTTTATCGTTTTGCTCCAGAGTACTAAAAATAGATAGTCAGTCAATTTTTGAACTGATTACTTACAATACTTACATGAATCAGTAACTGTCATACGTAATGCAATTGTTTATTCGTTAATAACAGTTTAACATGGAACAGCTTTGCCGCTGTGTACCTACATCGGTAAGCAGAAATAGTATCGCCTCGGTATTTGTTGCTTACTGTCAATGTAAATGGAAGGCGAGCACGCTTTACCTCCCTACATAAGACGGCAGTAGTCAATATCGAATACAGTTCCACAGTGGGATTATACGAATAGCTATTATAGTGAATCGATAATACGAGAGTTCGATGAAATATCCACGGAAAATAGCGTTGAAATATATTTGTATACACGAGTGAATGTCACGAAATTTTTGCCTTTGCCATCGACTTCTTCCGCTTGCTATTGAGAATTTATCACGTGGGAGCTTTTTACCTGTAAACTAGGTGTGTGCAAAATATAATAGCGAGATTGTAAAGTTAGTTTATTATGTAGTGTTTATTTGACAAATAGCAAAAAAAATCGCTACCGCTCAGCTATTTATGAGTGACTGCGTCAATGTCATTCATATTGTCCACATGTGGTGTAAATATGAATGACATTGACGCAGCGACAGTGACAGATTTTTGTGTTTAAAATGAAAATTATGAATCACTGTAAAGTTGTATGTTAATGATTCTTATTTCGCGACATCACAATCTGATGTCCTATTTTTAGATAGTTACTACACAAACCCAGCTATTATATTTTAAAGGATTATGGCAACAAAAATTTTGTATGAAACTTTGATGGAGGTGGATCGCCTTAACATTTTTTATATTAGTGAATTGAATCACAAACGTGACTTCAATCAACAAACCAACTCGTAGCATAACATACACACAAGAGCGGAACAACATAAATTCGACTAAAACAATTTCCCCAAAGCCAGTTATTGCAAATGTCGCAATATGAGAGATAAAGCAACGAGCCGGAGGGGTCGCAGTCGCCTCGCGTCCTCGCAATGATTCAATATAATCCTGGCCGACATATGTCGTCCGCAGACTTATACGGACTTTTATTAAACGGACTTATTTGGGCAAATAACACGCACGGCCTTGCGTCAAGTCCATCAGCTCCTTAGTTACTGAGTGACACCGCCATGTTGGGTAACTGAGAAAGGGCGTTGCAGAAAATATCTCGGTGTATGGTACGGCCAGACATCCGTACAAAAATAAATATGCAGAAAACTCTGTAGAGGTATTGATTAAAGTAATGAGTTATAAATATACTTTAACTAAACTAAAATAGTTATTGTGTTTGAGATAGATCAGAACTATCTACCATTTTGTTCAAAATAGTTTTTTTTTTAAATCTAAGAGTTTCTTCCACATTCGAAATTTAGGAATCTGACTACTTATACCTTTGCAGCTGTAAGTACTACCAAACGCAAATTGTACTCGGAAGTCACAAGAAAGAATCTACAAACGCGCTTTCCATAGCCCGCATACCTCTTATAAGCAGGCGTAATGGTGGTTCATAACTTGTTAAAACTAGTCAGTGTCTAAATACATACATACATATATAAAACTTCAAAATGCACGCAATGAAATGGGGTGGTTCTAATTTAAGTACGAAGCCCCAACGCATATTTGTAGTATATCTGCATAACAATGCGTGCAGAGCTTTCCGAGACAATCAACACGTCACAACCAACCACATTACATTCCACTTAGATTATGAATTTGTAAGAAACTATCCCTCTGTCTTGTTTGTTACTATCTCTGTGTTTGTTGCTTTTCACGACTAAACGGTTTAACCTAGCTTGATGTTATTCAGCATTCGCGTAAACTATGATATTTTAATGGACATAAATTACTTTTTATTCTGAAAACAGTTTTCGTATGATGTTGTATTGTAGTCTACGCAACGATAAAATCGCTGCTAAAAAGTTTAAAATTCAATAAATAAGTATAAAAAGACGCGTAAACTTACTTTTTATATTCAATATGGTCTTACGCTGGAAAGGATGATAAGGGCTGTAATTCACTGTGTTCACCCAGAAATAACGAGTTAATTAGTCACTGGCTACCCTATTTTTCATTAGTGGTAAGCCCTGTGTTTGCTTCTATTATTTAACTACATCGCAACAAACGTACGAGCATAGTGAGTTAAACTTCCAAATCAAGATCGGTATCACCGCCACGGTCGGTTGTCGCATGGCACAGCACAGTATATTATGTTACTGTATGGCACAGCGATCGCAAGGGCTCGCCTGTTATAAATTCGGCTTTTGTTTTGGCTAGAGACGTGTTTCGCATAGCAAGCGTTCCATTCCACGAAACGGGTATATACTCGTACCTACGCGGACGGGTATCGCACGATGGATATTTGTAAACGAATGTCTTCATTTCTGATTGTTGTGTTTCGAGAGAAAAGAATACATTACTTAAGGTTCGTAATAAACAATAGGTACTCAAGTCGAATGGAGTCCTAGAATTTTTACTGTTTATAAAATTATGTAGAAAATTTTAACGTTATCAGATAGTCTTGAGTGGTGCTTGTCCGATTCATCATAATAATAGACACAACTTTGTACTCGTAATGCAAATGCTTCATCATCATCATCAGCCGGGAAACGTCCACTGCTGGTCATGTGCCTCCTTCATGTTATGCCACATTGACCGGTCCCGAGACACCTGCATCCAGTGGCTAGGATCTATGCATATGTAAGTAGATAATTTAAAATTGTATGGTATCATTTCAAATATCTTCACCGATTAATTTTCATCATATTTCTTGTCAGGGGATCAGGCCTACCCTCGTATAAAGAATGACTGTATGGGCTGTAGTCCACCACGCGGGCCCAATGCGAATTGGTGGACTTCACATGCCTGTTCAAGACATGCAGGTTTCCTCACGATGTTTTCCTTCACCGTTAAGCAATCGGATAATGTACTTGAATTGAAGAAAAAAAACTCATAGGTACACGGCTAGATTCGAACCCGGAACCCTCATAAAGTGGTGCTCAACGAACTATTTGAAATACTTCCAGAAATGTGTATATTTAAGAAATAAAATTAATAACGTGTTATCACTGGAAGCACGAAATAAAAACAGAATATTGTCATTTGGAGTTCAATAGCATCAATAATTTGTTGCAGAGTTTCACATGGATTGCCACTCGATACACCGACGGATCGGACGGACGTACCTACACCCGCATTCACAGGTTATGATGTTATGAATATAGAAAACATCTCCTCGCGTCCCGCGTCCGTCTTATGAATATGTAAATTGTTTGCGCCTAGGTCTGTTTACAGATGTTTATGAAACCCCGTTGTTTGTTACATCTGGGCTGAAAATTATTTTAGCCGCGCTCCTAATTCTGGTACATTTGCGATGAGCTTAACAAGAACGGGCGAGCGGCGCGCTTTTCATCTTTGAAGCGCAACATTTACATTTTCGTCTCATTTATTTGCTATTTCGGGCCAGCTCCCTCCCTCCCCGTTCCTTCCCTTCGCCCCTCTAGCCCTCGCTCCAATGAATAAGTCTCAGCGAGCGGCAGACGAGAGTAAAACAAAATTGGGAAGGAACGCTCTATAAAGTCTAATTAAGTTTGAAGTGAATGCACAAATGTAGGGAAATGTAAAAAGGAACGTAAGATTTATTCCCTCGCTACCCTATAGTCTAAATTTATTTTAACCACACCTTTCCTGGCACCGAGACTTGAACGTCGACAAATATAAACGTCCAGATATACATTATGCACCCGTGGTCGCGACGTGAAACAATGACCGTCCTTTAATCATAAATAAATCATGTTTAACGAAAATAAACGTAAATCAAAACTACGAAAACGAGGCGTTGGTAAAAGAGGAAGCAAGATAGCGCATGATCAGAATGTAATCGCGTAATTCCGGCTTTTATTAAGATATTTACGGAGAAAAGCTGTCGTGTTGTTATTCAGAGGACGTTCCGAATAAAAATAAGGCGTCCCTTAACGTAGACCTTTTGTTTCGTGCGGCTCCGGTGGCTAATGGCTAAGTATTTGGTCAGCGACACCCACCCCGCGCGCTCGGCGCTCGCGGTCCAAATGCGGCAGGATGCAGCCGTAATGCGTGATTGAATTCCTAATTTTGATAATGGAAAATATATTGAAGTACATATCAAGGAATGTCTATAGGATCTTTTTATACTGCTGCGATCTTAGTAAACATCATAATTATTTTACCCTCTATTAGTCCTGCCCATTACTCTAAGGTCTAGATTCTGTAACCTGGTCGAAGCTGGTGAGATCCTCTAGTCCTTTAGCATATCGTATGACGGGAAACTTCTCCATGAAGTGTGCTACTGTTTACTGTAGTGACAGTTACCATGAGTTTAATTTAACTCATTTAAAGTTAACTGTAGTTAAAATTTAAATTGTTTACTTTGTTAAATGATATTTTATTTATAATTTACAGATCTCCAAATAAAATTCCGATCAATTTATCCAAAATCTACACCACTAGCGACATCTGTCGATAGAACACAATACAACATTCAAAACTCAATTCCGTTCAAATTGCTTCAGTTCTACATTGAAGTATATAACTACTACTTCCTGTCTGTGATATGATATTTACAATGCAAACTTTCACCATTGTAAATCGTAACAAATAAGTCAAAACAGAGAGGGTTACCTTCCAATATTTCACGGTGGGCGCACATTTCAGATTTGTGATAGAAAAACGGGAAAGGCCCGCACGGCCCCCGAATATAAATCGCCTTGTTATATTTTCCGGGACATTGGGATTCATGAAGTTTGCGAGCCCTGACGACATGATTACATGGAATTTTCTATGTAACAAAGTTTTTGCTATAAACTGAATCCTTATGTAAACGTTACGATACCATTCCATAGAGCACATTGCGTGAATTCGATGTATTATCATGTCTATCTTATTTTTGAAGAAAAAAAAGAGATAATTTGCGAATAAAGAAAGAGAGATAAATTATGTATTCCTAGTATACCAATTAACGTAATAATGCGTAAATAATTCAGTCTTATGTCTGCGTTCTGAATTCTGACAAATATAATTAAGTATGATTGAGGAGGGAGAACTGTATATAGGTATAGTGAACGTTCTCCTCCTGATTATCAAGATATGATTATGTTCGATTTTTTAAAATAATCTTCGACATTGTTCAATCACTTTAATTGTAAAGTTAGCTGTAATTAAATTATGATTCAATTTCCAACGCAGTAGAAAATAACATACAGATAAACACTATATAGTATTGTGTTTATAATACTCGTCACCCAGTATTGAAATAACTAATAAAATATAAGACAAATTTATTTTGCTATATAATTCTAAAATGGCTGTCATCGCTAAATATAATTTTAGTTGACAGCTGCTTATGATTTAAGATTTGGCGAGAAGGCGCTAAGGTAAAGAAAGTATACAAATGTAGTAGCATATATATTTTAAAACATATCAACACTTTTATTTCGGGCTCTTAAACTTAAGTACTCGACAGAGATTCGATCGACGCCGTTCCATCGAGATTTGGGATAAGCCGCTTAAAGACAACTCATATGTGCGTAGGCAGTAAGAAACTCTCCTCTCTCTTACATTAAAGATATTGCATTTTTAAACTTGACGATGACGAGTACAGCTGCGTTCCAAGCAACGTCTTAATAAATTTTTACTTTATAAATGAAACGATAGCCCCTTTTTACTTAAAACATTCAACGCATTCCGTATCGCAGAAATTTCTGTTTTAATATCGAATACCGTTTTGTTGAGATATAAAAATAAAATATCTATTATACGGCTTTCGTTTCTCGGATCTGACTGGTTATTTTGCGACAATGTACATACAAAAGGTATTAAATTGGAGTGGCCTGCCTAATATGCATCTGAATGGATGGCACCCCAGCGGGGGAGTTTTAAAAAGCCCTCATTGAGAGCTCATCTCCTTTGTAATTACGCTGCAAGGAAATGTAAATTTCGGCATAAATATGCCGTAGGAACAATATTTTGCTGACGTTGAATGACGTTAAAATTTTGTTTATTACGCATTTAATGCAAAAGGCGAGCGGTTCGTAGATTTATCAACACTTCTGTTTATATAAATAATATTATGTTTATTACATGTATGCCTACTTACTTGAATGACATTTGAACGCTTCGATTTTGTTAACATACTTAAAAAGGTTAATTAATAATTTATTCATTGTCAGGTAACAAGACCCATTATTATTTACTAGCTTCCGCCCGCGACTTTGTCCGCGTGTACTTCAAGATGTATTCTACTTGTTCGATAGGCACAGGTGACGTTTATGACAAATTATTGTACAGCATAAGGTACAAAATAGTGTTTATTCCGTTACGTAGTCTAATAATTTTAAGAAACAAAATAAAATTCAATATCTGACGTAGTAGACATTCAAATAGTCTTTACACCAATATTATAAACGCGAAAGTTTGTATATACGAATTTACATATTCTATGGTCGGTTGCTAGGCAACGCGTTTTTGTTATGCCAAAATTGCCCATGTAATCCCGCTAATATTATAAGTGTGATTTTGGACAATTTACACAATATGTCTTTATAAATTATAGCCTATATGTTATTCTGAAGTATAAGCTATATTGTTGTAAAGTTTCATTCAAATCCATTCAGTAGTTTTTCCGTGAAAGCGTCACAAACATCCAAACATCCAAACTTTCACATTTATAATATTAGTAGGATATTATTATTATTTACTACTTTATTATTTACATAATTAGTTAGATACAACACAATAAAATAAAATTGCAAGGATCACATACTCGTGTATGATTAATAGCAATTTTGATTTAATTTAATTTAAATACGGTTGCGTTTAATCAAAGTAAGAGTACAAATATATTAAAAAAAACGTTTACAATCATATCATAATCAAAAGAATATGTATTCAAAAGGTTATGTAGCTTAATTGCAAATATAATAATAGCAAATAACAGGATATAGTATTTGTATAACTTAAATAACTAGCGGAAGAGCGGGGCCTCCTAATACAAGTTTTTTAAACTTAAAAGGAGTGTCCCAAAAACTGTATTGTTAAGGTAATCATATACAAGAAAATAAATATTTTTTCTTTTTTTTTTCTTTTTTTTCATTTCATATTAAAAATAATTAACGTATTTTCAATTTATCATTCAAAAGAAAGGTAAATAAATAATTTACTAATACTGACTCATTCAAAGTCATTTTCACTCTGACTCAACCAATACAACGGTCTGTATAATGTGAGTCACAAAGGTAAGAAGTACTTACCTACTCGCAAGTAAAAAAATTAACAACAAAGTGGTTAAGCCTCGGAGGTTCCTTATTGGTACAATCTAAAGAGCCTCCGAGACGTAAAACCAGTTTGGGAGTAACAGGCCCGTTGCAACCATGTTATTAACATTTGTATGTAAATCAGCCATTTTCTGAACAGACTCGACTCTACCCGGCCTTTATCATATCGTTAAGCCGATATACGCTCAGATATTTTTATTTAGTTAGGCCTCTATGAAATATACCTATAAGACTTCGAGAGACTTAAACTTCGGTTTTATATATTACATTATTCAACTAAACTAAGATAGTGCTAAGTTAAGCGTTGAAAATATGTATGAACATCATCATCAGCTTCATAAAAATACCTACATGAGAAGCTACGTAATATGCCTTTCATACATTACGCAAGTTTCTTGAGATGATTAGTCATAAATACTACAAGTACACTACAGGCAAGTTGGTGATCACACTAACATTTTAGTGGTACAAAGATGATGATGCTGTCTTATTGAATTTGAATCTACTTAAATATTACAATGTTCAAGGAAATATAGGGACATTACAGTAATACTACTGCCAGTAGTATATTACGTGTCTAACATAGGTTATACACCTAAAGGTAAGGTAAGGTGTACATACGGTCTGAAAACCAATACGTAATTATATAACAGGCAAACGTAAAAAGACGCCAATGTCTGTGTCGGTGGCATCGTAGCTCTCGATCGGAGGGACTGGATTTTGATGCGTTTTTTCACGTGAAAGCAAAAGTTTCTTTGCGGTGGTTCTTAGCTATATTTGGTAAACATCGATTCAGAAGTTTGAAGAGTATCACCTGATGTTAGGCATTAAAATTGTTTTATTTTTATTTTGGTGTGATTATTGCGTAGTTTAAAAAAATTAAATATAATACTTGCTTATATGTAGTCTTTGTATCTCAAATAAATTGAGAAAATTCGAAGAAAATGTTACAAGTTGACTTGTTTGACGTTTCGAAAGCGTCGCTTTTCGCAGATAAATCTCTAGCGGTATTTCATAAATCCGTAGAAACTTCATCAAACACGTCCAAGTAAAGACCAAACAACAATGCCTGATAGATGGTTGTAAATTAACAAAAGAAACGAGAAGGGGTAACAAAGCGGTCGGTTGCGTAACAACGAACAAAGGGTGAAAGCCAGTATGAATATGAATGACCCGTTTTGGTGAAATTGGGACGAGCGAGCGTAGCCAAAGGAAGATCGTTCTTTTACATGTCTCACACTCATTTTTACTTTTTTCCCCTTTATCAGCCCGCCGGTTGAACGGACAACGAATCGTAAAATCCTTATTTTTGAATACCAATCCCAATAATCTTCGTGATATTATGTTCCTGCATTTGGTTCGGCGTTTATTTTCGTTGATTATCGACCATTTGGTTTTGGGTAGCATCATTAATATCTGATTTTGCGCAGGTGTACGCATGTTAATTAATGCTTTACCAGATTTTAATCCTAAGGAGTTTTCAAATGGCGCACAAGAAATTGCTATGTTTTTATTTATTCGAATCACTTTAAAGCTCTGACCTCAAAGAAAATAAGTACGTTACTTTGTACAAACGAGAATGTTCAGATTTTTACTAATAAAAGTTTTGTGTTTGCTACCAAACCACAATATCAATTGCTTTTTTGTGGTCTCTGATACGAAAGGTAGCAGAGCTTTCAATCCAAAGACGTTGTGTATTTTATATATAAAAATATAAGTACATTAAACCAAGACATTTATTTTAAATATTATTTATTTGATGAAAAAAAAATCTCGTCCACCAATTTCAAAATTTCACGGACATTTTCGCTTTCTTTAAAAATTAAAGAGTTAATTATATCGAAGTTCGCAGCAAAAATGTTAAATATCATATTCGACCTATGCAAGGACACGCATAAACAACTGTATCAAAGCTAACAAACAACTTTTAAAATCAAATATACATTTAACTTTTAAGCTACATTTAGCTAAGTAAGTTTTTTTTTCTTCAATGATACAAATAATTCTTCAATTTGCCCACTCAAATACTTAAAAAAAACATACATTCTTAACGTAAATGAGAATTGTCATAGCATTCCTGTAGTAACTGCGAAACAATTTTAAAATTAGAGCGTAACGTGCTATTTCATCCTAGTGCGAAACTGAGCATCATTCCAAATTGAAATTCCCAACATTATCTCACTCCAATCTGCGAACCGGGTGAAAATCCCCGGGCCCGACTCGTCCTGAAGTTTTCCGCTGCGCTGTACAAAATACCCGCTGACAAGAGTAGGTAATTTCCTCAGCTTTCCCGACGAGTTTCCTCAATTGTTTCGGGCGGGTATTTATTAAATTACCCCAGGAAAGGGCGGGCCTTGCGACCGCCGCCTGAGCCGAGTTGCTACACATTGCTCTTAATAAAGGTCTAGCTTAATAAGGGTCGACGTACAATTCCGTACGTGTACTTGTTTATTTGTTGACTCAATTTGGTCTTTATTTAAATGTGATTAAAGGTATATAGATAGTCGCTCGAAGGAAGGTAAACTCTTAAGATACCTAGTTATAAACGAAGCCGCCGCCGTTTCTTTATAAATGTCCAACGTATAATACCGTAAGTATATGTTTACTTTTAGTCTCAATACGACAATTGTTTAACTATGATAAAGGTTAAACTTTAGAAAATTATGTGAAAACGTGGTAAGTCTATTCACAAGCAGTGTAATATACCTGTATCATAAGCAGTTTTTAAAACATCCATGTTCTCTATAAAACTCAATGCAATTTTACTTGTCCTAGAAACAATGTTATAATTTGTGTCGTTCATAAACAGACATGGATCAAATTGAGATCACAAATCTTCTTTCGGAGCCTCACCAGTTGAAATAAAATTTTAAACTTAATTCATTCTGGTGTCCGAAAATGACCAGACTATGAATTTTTTAAATTTTGGTTCCAGTATGAAATTTATCCAAACTGCTCAGTTTAAAACAAGACAGAATTGAAACTGAACAAATTTGAGCCAAATTATAGGTAAGGAGTTAATTAGGCGCAGACATCGTGTGAGTGCTTCTGACGTCATATAATCAGACTCGCAAGACAGCACAGATAACTTTGAAGTCCCAAATAAACGTAACGTTCACCACAGCCGCAGTTCCCGGCTCTCGCCCGGAAACGTTATCTTGGCTCAACTACACAACTCACTCTCAACTACAATCCTGCGCGACAAAATCACCTTTACGGAACCTTTGCCCAACGTCAAATTAAACCTTCCCGCTGTACAAGATAGAGTCGAAAATTTAAAGGCAAAAATAATACGCTAAGCTAATTTTGGTGTGAAAATGTCGGAAAGTAACGCTCGGTTGAACTCCCAGACGAGCTAACCACTACCGCAAAACTGAAACTATGCAAATAACTTTAACGCCACACTGCTACTAGATCTCCTCGGTAATACAGCCCACGTCCATAATTTACACAAAGGAAGAATCAACTTAATCCGTTGAAATTACGAGACAGAGGATTGTCAGTTATGGTCGCGGAGACTGAATGTGCTGAATTGCTGAGCGTCTAAAGTGCTCGTAAATCTCGCAAGTTCCCCGATGAAAATACGCGACGTAACACGACCGTGCCCCGTAAAGTACTCAATGCCAATGATCTTTCTTTCATTCAATCTATTTCTAAAAATCTCTTCAAGCTTACAACAACATATCATTGCATGGAATAACGCACTTTGTTGCACTAAGATAGAGGAGATATTTCAATGTTCCTACAAAACATTCCAAATTCAAAACACTAAAGGAGTTTGTTCAAATTACAAATCTTTTATAAATACACTTGGCAACCATGTTGGAAGGCGCGCCAATCGGCATCGTTCCCGCGCGCGAGACAAAATATGGCGGAGAACATGGCATTATCATTCCCTATTATTATATCGGCGTGCATGGTCGCCTGCCGGATTCGTATTGTGGTTGGATAAGCTGAATAAGAATGCTTGCCCCTACCAAATACTTGATTAGTTGTAAGAAGCAAGGTTGTCAAAAAGTTGGAAATGTTACATTTTGTTTGATTTCTCATAAGTTCTTTAATATTTCTTCTTGAAGTCTTATTATTATAAAATGGTATTATAGATTTTTGGTCATTCCACTCACATAAGCTCGACTTTTGTGTTCATTTGAAATTTTGAAAAAGGCAGTTATACCTATTCTATGGATTTTTAAGTAATTAATATCTAGCCATAATCACTATACGGTTTAGGTTTTTTAATTTAAGAATTTCGATAAAAGGGCAAACAGCTTATTGAGGTCATTGATACCGGAGTAAAATAGTTACATAATCACTATGTTGCGTAATATATAGGTAATTACTAGATAACAAGCCGTATGTTTAGATTCAAGTGCGTTTGATAGTGTGTGACTGAAATATGAGAACAGATGCTTGGGGTGAACGACCCTTCAATGCGCCCGCGGCCCGAAGCTGCGTTGATTTATTTATTTATGTGCGCCTACGCACAACCAGTAGCTATTTTGACTATAAATATAACCTTCATAATGTTAAAATGTTGACAATGAATCAATTAATTTATGGTTTACTTTATTCCATCGTAGGAATAACATCGTACATTGCCTGACGCTCAGTATAAACTCATATAATTTAATAAACGCAATTAAAACTACTTCAAAAAGAAAAGCTTAAATTCAACAAGTTAATTAAGTTTCAAGTGAATGATTTTTGTAGCCGCAGGGGGTCGTAGGTATAATAGTTACTATTGACTACCTATGTGTACGATATCTTTAAACAAGTCAGTTAATATTTATGAGTTGAGTTCAATTAAGTGTAGACATTAATTTGTGCACTGGCCCCATTATGATAAGTCACAATTGGTTGACATTGTATGTATTGATTTGTATGTGATGTTTTCATTTATTCATACGACAAAGTTGTTAATATAATGGGGCCACCCACCTCGATGTTACTGTACAGGGAAAGTCTGGGAAAGATGTTCAGTAGTATCAACTACATCCTACGATGTGGCACTTGTGCATCACGTGAAAACACCTGCGCAGGTCTATGGCTATTTTTTTTAAATTGGAAATGGAAAAATTGATATTTGCACAAGAAAATGTATTTCGGGTCATCTAGTTATTAAATAAAATGACACGAGTAGTCGAGTAGTATAAAAATATTCATTCGATTAAAATACTTATGTTACCCAGAAAAAGAACAGTAATGAAGTATTATGAGGGGAAGATTTTTTCGTGAAATTACCATTACCAGGGGCTAGTTAAGGCAGAAGATAAAGGCCATTCTTTGTTACTCTCCGAGATATAATTCCGAGATGATAATAAGTTTGTACCAGGAGGGCAGAAAAGGTAGGTGATTTAAGAAAATTACATTATAAAAAGAGAAAAAGAGCTAGGGCGGGTGCCGGCGGCGTCTCAAAGACATTATTATAATAAAATGTACCAATTTAAATTCAAACATAAAGTTCGGCTGCCGTATTGAGACCGTTCGAGGTGTATTATATTGTTGGGAGCGATTCGATAAAAATGAAATTATATTTCGACGAGTTTATTAGTAGAGACCTACATCTGCGTTAAAAATAATTAAACTTGATTGTAAGCAATAGTACCTACTTAATCAGAATATTGAAATATCGATTGAATGTATTACCTGTATTTTATCATGATAGCTAGAATAATAGTCAACTTTGTTATATGAATAATAATTGGTATATCTTAAAAATATATGTTTTCCTGGAATTACAATAGATGTATATGTGAAAAGTAAATTTTAGGTAACGACAAATTTTGGTAGAATTTATTTTCATTCGAAAAACATCTCCTATTGGAATTGGAAAAAGCAGACACGGATCAAGCTAAACAAGAAAGTTGTGCAGTAAAAACTTTCTTCGTTACCCTTGATACTATCGGGCATGGAACTCTTTCATTCTACCTGAACGCACCCGTTTCGAATGGCTACAAACTTGGATAGGTTTGTGTAAACTTCACTTAAAAACACTGTGGTACTTAGCTAAACTACTCTTCTTACCTTTCCTCCTCGCGCATTTTTTGTGCAACTATTTTTATCTATCGTTATACGAGTATGTCAGTTAAAACTTTCATCTAAAACGCTATTTTCTATCGTAGATTTTTTAAATTGTGTCTGCGCAAATGATATCAACGGTAGACTAACAATGAATTTCGGATTTATCGTATAAATCACAAGAAAGTTATTAAAACTTTTAAAATAAAGCTGCAGATAGCAATTTTATCGTAAAGCCACCCAGATGTCGCAAGCATTTTAATTTCTGCGATAAGGCAGATGAGCACAGAAATTGTATAAAAGCAAAATGTAATTAAGAAGTTTCGACGAAGATGGCAAGGGTCAAATGATTACAATAAAGATAAAATAATCGGGGCTAAAGTTTCTAGTAAATCGTTTATTTCCAGAGATGAAACTGAATTCAAAGACGCATACCTAAGTTTATCAAAGGCATCAATTTAGCGTATTTCTTTGTCCCTGTGAGAAACTAAAATGGTTTTACACAGTTTTATTTAATAAACGAGGCATAATTAAATTACATATAAATATTATATATTTTTGTCACGCAAAAGAAGTGCAAAGTCTAGTTTAAAGTCAAGTTTATCGCTCTATGAGTATAATAATAATAATAAAACCTCGTTTCTTGCTTCTACTTAAAACGTTGTAGTGCCCTACCGTACCCTACTTTTTCATTAAAACTATTTTATTTTTAAAAATCTGACAGAATTCCTCCATTATCATCTACAGGTGTGTAGAAAGCCCAAATTATTTCCAACTTCTTGAGAACTTAATAGGAATGTATATAAAAGTTAATAACCTGCTCGCACAAGCTACGCGCACGAAAG
The DNA here is from genome assembly GCA_910589575.2 of Carcina quercana. Lineage (NCBI taxonomy): Eukaryota > Metazoa > Arthropoda > Insecta > Lepidoptera > Depressariidae > Carcina > Carcina quercana. Next base: position 6,453,347 of record OU342436.1, read on the forward strand.
GCTACGGAAATAATTAAAATAATTTCGATAGGCATCGCCACTATCGCTATTTATGATCAAAAATTTCAATTTCGATCGCCGCGGTTGGTCTGCATATTGTACGTACACCGTAAATGAGTATGTACTAGATAGATAAATATCTAAGAGTGCTCTACATACGTACACGACAATGGTTTATAAATATACAGTATCATCATCAACAGCCTATATATGTCCCCACTGGAGGGGCTCAGGCCTACTCTCCTACAGAGAGTGTATGGACCATAGTCCACCACGCGGGCCCAGTGCGGATCGGTGGACTTCACATGCCTGTTCAAGACATGCAGGTTTCCTCACGATGTTTTCCTTCACCGTTAAGCAATCAGATAATGTACTTGAATTGAAAAACAACTCATAGGTACACGGCTGGATTCGAACCCGGTACCCTCAGATTGAGAGTCCGCGTCTTATCCACTGCGCCACCGACGCTTTTTTTTACAATATACAGTATACTTCAGCTTATTTCAGTTTTGTTTAAATTTAAAATTGATTGACAGCGTTAACAGATGTGTATTTCTCAGCTTAAAAATATGTTTACCCCCATGTCTTCCCGTGGGGTCGTAAATAGTAACTGAGATAATTAGTTGGGTAGACACGTTTACTTATTTAGTATAACATCTTACTGCGATCACAAATCCTCTGTCAAGCGTGGTGTGTAAAGTAAATGCCCTCATGGAAAGTTTGATGTGGGATCTACAATATAGAGGGCTAATGCCCAATGGAGAAATTTATTTTGTAAATTGTATCATTTTTCAAATAAATCTTTTATACAATATTTATATAGATGGCGGTATATTCATTTTATCTCCGAATTTACTTCGCCCAACCTAATGATATTAATCTAAGAACTGAATTTAAGATAAGACCTAACTGCTGCTCTGAAACAGATGAAAATTTTTCTACAAGTTTGCATAACCGATAGGTATTACTACAAAATACAGGTAGGTATTTCTATACAATAATGGTAGAAACATATCTTACTGTCTGTGGCATGCTGCTACAATTTTGCTGCCAGCGATCTAATTAAAACATTCATCCACCACATTCCTCTGGGTCGCAAAGTTCCCAGATTCCACCGTCTCTCCCCTCGACGCGTTCTGAAAGGGGTAAATTTCTTGGCTGGCATTCTTTGCATGTCTCATACTGGCGAATATTTCATGTCCCCGCTTAAATTGAATTCGCAGGTAGCGGAGGTAGGTACCAAGATTGTATGAAAAGCGTTTTTATAAAATAACCAATAACATTTAATGTTTGAATTCATATGATGGTTGATAAAGATCATTTTCCACTTCAAGCTACAATAGATTGGTCTACTTAATACTAATTTTGGTCAGTAAAGCAACTCCTAAATTTTATTAAATAATATTTTGGCGAATGTATGGAAGCTTGTAGTATCTTTAGTTACCGTACAAACATTCTTCTTTACGTAGAAGAACCACAAATTAGATTTGTAGCAAATTGATGATCAAATAAAATAAAATCTGGACCTTCAGACAAATAATAATAAATGTTCAAAAAGTTCTGATTAAAAAATTAAAAACCGGAAAACAGGTTTTCTAAAATGAATTTCTACTAAAATCAAGTTAAACCGATATCATAATTCAACATAGAACCACTTAATGAAGTATAAGTAAAAAGCTAAGTTATTGAGGAAAAGGTAACTTCCTCCCATAATCCCCTGGCCCCAGCTCGCAGCACGTACCAATATTTAGAAATAATAACATAAAACAATATAAGAGCTCGCTTAGCAGTCCGCTACATAAAGCGCGCCCCGAGAATAAATGGATTACTTGTGTCCACGTCGCGTCGCGCGGCGCCATCTCGCGGGGGGTGCGTGAAGCTGTATGAGTTATAGTTATTGCGGGCTTGCTCGCCCCGTACCTACATGTTTTCACTTACACCCCTCTTGTAAGACGTCGTAAAAATCTGGACGGAATACGCTTATTAAATTGATTGTGTTTTCCAAGTTTTTTATTGTTTTAAGCTTGTTGTTTTAGGACTCATGTAAATATGACGTACACTGGTACCCGAATAAAGTATCTAAGTAGACATATTCAGTAACCAAATACGTTACGAAGTCAGTCATTTTAAATCACTGCTCGAAATAAGAAAGTTTCTCTCTGCATTTTCCTTTCAAATGACGCTAAAGATGCATTCAGTGTAGATCAGTGAGTGCAGGTTATTAGCAGTAACGAGGCAGTAAACAAGAGCAGCTCGTTCGTTAGCGTGGACGACGGATACATAACTTACAGCCTCGGAACACCCGCGTCGCCCTTCTATGGCCAGTACAGTGCATTCTTACAGGAATTATCTAAGTATATCGTTTATAACCACCTCCGAAGCCTATTGGCTATTTTCAAAGTTGTACAGACATTCCCAGTTGGGATATGTTTAGGGGTGATAGGTGATTTACAGTTGAGATGAACACCAAATGCAACCCATTACACATAAAAAATATTGCCTTCAAAAAAATTGTTTTCAAATTAACACTGTAATGATTTTTTCCACAAATATTTTTATTTTTGACAAATTGTTATGTAGGTCAGACGACAGTATTGACATTGACCAGAGTAGGTACTATAAATTTTCTGGTACTGTACAAAATAAATTTAAAGAAAGGACAAGATACTTATTAAAAGTTGACACGCAAAAGTCAAAGTGAACGTATAATATTCATGTGGGTTTACCTCAAATACGAAACTGCTATTCTCAAAAACTACCAATACGTATAATATAGCGTCTCTGTCCCAAGAGGGAGAATTTAACGGGATATTTTATTCATATCCTTGCTGAAGCGATACGTGAAAGAATAGTATAATATCCCTTTGTCTTTTGTTCCTTTTATAAAAAAACACTTGATACACAATCAACTGAAAAATAAATTGTGTTTCAAGTAACCGAAAATATGTTAACTGTTGTACCGAATCAAACTGCAGTTTAAAAATAATTGTAGACAGCCAAAAGAAGGAGGCGTTGGAATATATGTTTCCTAAAGATAGACTGAGATAACATGTTTGCAATATTGTGCTTAAACAGTTTAAATGTAGGTAAATGAAAATTCTACGTATTTAACGAATGCCAAAAAATCGTTTTCATCTCGCCCTCCCGTATTATCCGCGATAAATTAAGTCGCCATATCCGCAGCTCATTAAGACCGCACACTGCTCAGGCGCATCAGGTTCTTCGACTTTTCGAATAAAACCTCCTTACACAAGACCACACACTGAGCGACGGTTATCACAACCGGTCCGTAGAGTTTATAATTTAATTATATCGACCTTTCAATACATACACGCTGGTATGCCACTTGCAGCCATGCTGCTACGAGTATATCGATGGTTAAATATGATTATAAGACATCGATGAAACATATTAATGGTCACAAGAAATGAATATATGAATCCTTAAGGCCTAGTAGTCATATTGCAAGCGTCTGGCTCTTTCAAGTAAACATTGCAATTAGCCATCCCGGTCGTGGTAAACTTGTTCGCGCAGAAATCAATCTAGATAATCGTGTGTTTATTACGTGGACATGTACATTATTTGAAAAATAGCTCCCATAAACATATAAAATGTTTCAACTGATATAAGAGGAAAGTATGTCAGTATCATCACTTACCACCAGGTGAGATGAAGGCCAAGTGCAAACCCATCACACATAAAAAACAATAAATTAAACAACAAGGGAATAAAACTGTATTTTAGTTGCCTAGACATACCCCAAAATAAATTTTTTTATTGTTTCTAGAAAACTATATTCTTTAATATTTAATTTTTAAAGTAGTAAAATTGAATTTCTCAACCATCCTTCTCAGTTATTCTGAACGCCTTTCAACTTACTTTCACCTTAATTTTAATGTGGTTGAAAGCGACAGATAAATAAGAAAGAGTTGGCCCTGGTATCTCAATTTATGCGACTATAGGGTGATCCAAATCTTCCCGGAATGGGCAGCAACATCTACTTACTTGTGTGCTCAATCACATCTTATTGAGATTACTGACCCGCGGCCGAGAGTGGTGATTATGGACAATACCCTACGATAAGTAGCACGATTTGTTGTTATATCAAGGAGGCTCATGTCCAAAGGTGGATTTCTTAAACACACGGTATGGTAATCTGTAATTTCCTTCGAGATATGATTTTTAAAGTACAAAGAAATAAAAATAATACAGTTTACACAAGATCTACAGAAGATATTTTTACTAAATTCTATTTAAATATTTCACAATATTTCAAGCTTAGCAGTAAAAATAAAACTACATGAGCTTTGCAATTCGATTAATTTAAATGACAACAGGAATATTGGATTTTAATAGAATACTAATTTTACTTCCATATGTCCGTACAGTGGACTAATTACATGCATCGCAGTAGGTACTATTATTGGAATATTAAAATGCACTTAATGTGCAGGTGTGGTTTAATTATTTCGACCTTAATACGTAATAGATATGCCAGTTGAAGCTCGGTGTTTATAGTTAAAAGTGCGAGACATAACAAAGGTAATATTTACCTACCTGTAAGTAAATAAGCTTTATTAACTACCTATAAATGTTCCGTCGTGAAATTATAGGACATACTACCATAGCAGAATAAGTAATTTGTATTTATAAATATGTTTCTAGTATGCATCGTAACCACAAAAGTATGACTCAGATGAGGCTATACGAGTATATACCGAATAGTGATCAATATAGCGATTTATTATTTATTAAAGGGACATATACACACCCACACGCATTATATAAATAAATAAAATATAAATTAAAGTATGTTATCAATACTTTGTATTTTATATATGACAGAATAGAAACTTAAGAATCAATTGTATTTAGCAACAAGAGAAAACAGTGGTTTATACACACATATATATATATATACTCGTATATATGCAGTTGTTGCAGCTAACGTAGGTATACGCAGATAAAAATACAAATAAACATAGAAGCTGTACTTACTAGGATAGTCTAGCTTAGTCTTAGGAAGTGAGTCTGAGGCGACAATTGAATGATGTAAAAGTGAGTCAATTTGGCTCAGTTTGTCTCAAGTTCTAGATTAGTGATTTTTGAGTACTATTTTAAATGACGCTTTCAGCCATAAATAGTTGTATAATACGACGAAAAATCTATTGTAACATAAGCATAACTATTACTACGCCTAAATATTTGTTGTGCTTTGGTACTCCTACAATACATATGTTTAAGGCTTAACTTTTGACAGATCCATTTGATGGAAAAAATAAAAATGGTATAACCCAAATACAAGTACTTTGAATAGACGAAACAGGAAAACTGTTTAAAACAAGAAATTTATTAAGCTGATGAAATTGTTTGTTCCACGTGCGTCGTTAATTAGGGCGTTTTTTCAAATAAACTTATCAAAATACAAATATTTATTAGTAAAAATAATAAATGGGTTACCCAAGTACATGACTCTCCACCGCCATCTGGTACTTTTGAATCTACGTCGATCGCTGGCATGACGCCCGCGCCCACATTTTTGAGCAAACAAAATATTTAATTTGAAAACTAAAATGTTACTAAACATTTTAAAATCACATCACAGAACTTTCACAGTTAGAGTCTGGAACATTACTGATGGTCGTATACCACACAGCAGCTTTCTCTTTGCTCGCGAAAAAAAAAACTAATTTGAATTCTCATAGAAAATTGGGTCAACTTGCCTTTCTAAGAAGTGTATGCGCAACTTTATAGCCGCTGTGTCTCTTTGTCCCACCAAAGTTATTTGAATAACAAATTTTGCAGTTTTTGTAGGAATTTCTATGAGTATTGCAGCCTTTTATCTTTCGTACAAATTACCTTCATTGAAATGTAAAATTTGTAATAACTCACCAGTTGTTCATGAATTACTTTTGTTTATATTTCGTGAATACTGCAGTTGCCGTAGAATAATATTTTTTGTATTTTAAAATCAAATTGCATCATTATAAAACTGATTTATATTATATTTTCCACGTATGTTCGTATAATAACTAGAATTTTAGATAATCACATTTGACTGTAAAAATCCCAAAATAATCCATATAGAGGTAGGTTTCTATAGATACATAGACTCTCAGGGAAGTCGGTTTTCAAAAACATTACGCAAATAAAATCTACTGAGCGATATCATTTCAAATGAAAGCAATAGACAGAAAATTTATAATCTATTTTCAATATAGTGTAATTTAAATCAAATGAAATACTCCAAATAAGGGAGCAAAAATAAAAAATCAAGAGTTCGTTTAACATATGAATACAGCGCCATCTATGTGTTTACCCTTGAACTTTATGTGTGTTAAGAAAGGTAAACTTAAAGCTCGCTGCCCCAGTCATCTCGAGTCAAATCGAAATAATGCGGTATGGTTATAAAGTGATAACATACCACTTTGTGTATACCACATTCACCTGTACAAGCCGTTCATAGCCGAAAATAAATCCTGCGCTGAAGTCAGAATCAACTATAAAAGCATCACGGAGACAGTTATTATTACTTATGTAAAATGTGGTACCTGTATATATTTAACAGATTTTAAGAAATTGGTTAAAAGTAATAAACTGCTTAATTATTTAATAATATTATTATTTATAACTTTTAAAACAAATCAATGTAAGTCGAGCTAAACACTGTCGGCAATACTACAAGGTATAAAATTATAATTATAAACAATAACGATTCCAAACTAAATCAAAACTATGTATTTGATACGAGAGTTAGGTCACTGAAATGTAGTCTTCTTGGTGAGAGATTGCTAGAAAATAGCGCCATCTGTTGAACATGTACGAAACTAAGATAGAACTGACACAGAACAATGCCGTTGGTGGTCAACCTTTGGTATCTTTTTGTTTTATGGCCCCAATAACGTGAGCTTTATTGTTTTATTATTGTTAGTGATTTACTGACTTGTTCGCACCCGTTTTATTTAATTGTTTACCTTTTATTCATAAACGTGATAGTTATTGCATATTATCACTTTAACGTTGGTATAACAGCTTAGATTGCCTACTTAACCTTGCATAACATAAAATTCACTATTCATGAAATAAATGTGAATGTTGCAATATAGTGAACTAATACTAAAATTTATTACGAATCATACAACTTCATTACAAAAGTATCGATTAATTACTTAAATTGATCCTTAAAACTCTGGCCAGGTACTACTAAAAATACAGATTAGGATAGCAGTCACTCAAGTCAAACCTCGTATAAAACTGTGCTACAAAAGAAAATGTTTCTGAACACCAAAGGTTTCAGACTACTGATTTAGCTACCCAATTGGCAGTCATTATTAAACACACACAGACAAACTCTTCAAACGTGTGTCTAAAGAATTCCAGCTACCCGTGCCGTCCTTGCGACGCCATGTTAGTTTGTTCTCCGTCTCTTTCGCTCGCACGGTTGATTTCTCCGATTGGATGAGAACGAAACATGTGCCGCTGGCTCTGTCGCACCAATGGGATCGCGTGAGCTGGGAGATCAACATGGGATGCTTTTAGGGGAATGAAAAATGTGGAAAGAATTGTGATGGCGTTCTTTCTTATGCACCGGTAGGTCGAGTTGCCTCGAGATATTTCTCCTTAATGGCGGAATGAGAATGTGTTTCTATTGGACTAACATATGGAATAGGAATGTGGCTTACCTTTAAGGCTACGTCTTGCAGGTGGTTTTAAACTGGTACCGGTTTATCTATACCATTTTGATGAGATCTGAAAGGAAAGAGAATATATGTGTTTAAATTATGTTTTGTGTTTTGATGTATGATTTAAGTATAAGTATAATTTGTTGAGTTCAATAAATTTATATTTGATGCATTCAGTTGTACTTATTTATAGTTTTAAATTGGATTTAAAATAAACAAATATTCTTCTTTAAGTTGATTAAAATAATTATTTTAAATATTTTAAACAAACTGGTTCATGTCATGATTAAATATACACTGTCATATTTTAATCAGTAGAATTTAATTTAGCACTCGTACTCCATTACATATTTTTTAAGAAAGAAAATTTACAGATTTTACCACTTGTGTAATTTTTTATCGATATATAATCAATGTATATAATCATAACTTTTGTCAGTAGGTACTATTTATTTTTTCAGTGCCTATTTATTGGTTGAAAATCAATGTTTCATCCTACTAATATTATAAGTGTGAAAGTTTGGATGTTTGGATGTTTGTGACGCTTTCACGGAAAAACTACTGAATGGATTTGAATGAAACTTTACAATAATATAGCTTATACATCAGAATAACATATAGGCTATAATTTATAAAGACATATTGTGTAAATTGTTCAAAATCACACTTATAATATTAGTGGGATTACATGGGCAATTTTGGCATAACAAAAACGCGTTGCCTAGCAACCGACCATAGAATATGTAAATTCGTATATACAAACTTTCGCGTTTATCATATTGGTGTGAAGTCTATTTGAATGTACTACGTCAGATATTGACATTTATTTTGTTTCTTTAAACTATGACTACTAAACACTATTTTGTACCTTATGCTGTATAATAATTTGTCATATACGTCACCTATGCCTATCGAACAAGTAGAATACATCCTGAAGTACACGCGGACAAAGTCGCGGGCGGAAGCTAGTATTTTATAAATAATTTTTTTACGTTATTTAGAAAAGTTACCTAAGAACTTTTTGGACTTATGTCAAGACCGAGGCACACAATCGAACGAAGTTTCACCCGAAAAGTCTACTTCTTTCGTAAAGTGCAGTAAAATGTGGTTTACCGTTTTTTATGTACTTATTATAAGTTAATTTATTTCATTAAACTGAAGTGTAAATATATAGGAAGTTTCCCTGAATGTTTTTAGTCTAAAATAATATAGGCTAGCGTCTTGAAATATGGATCAACTAGTCTATTCCTTCTAAATTACCACAAATTTCCACACATACTGGATTCTAGAGATACCAGAAATATACAGACAATCTCCTGGTATGTTATACGAAAGTTTATGAGATAATCTGCGGCTCCCGTAAATATTTTGTATTATTTTTGTAATTTCTAAATACTTGCTGCATATTATTTTATAATAAATATATAGTATCGTTTTTTAAAGTACCTGTGCACGGTGCAACGAGCCTGCCAAGTTGCCGCAGCTGGTTCCTTAAGGCTGCTCCACACGATACCACATAAATTAGGCCCGGAACGTACGTAGCGCACTAACGTCGATTATTTACAACCACATACCTCTGAGATAATCTTTACTAAGTGCGCGTTTTACTGGCTGGAGACCAGGCCTCGCCTCTTTATGGTAACTTAAGCAAATATTAATGGCTGTAAATTTATGGCCTTGCTTTAAAATGAGGATGGCCGATTGTGCTCTCAAAGCGGTACCTTGTGGTTTTTAAACGTGCGATTGAAAAATATAGTTAGTTCAATGTCGGAGAAGACCGAAGAACAGTCAGTTTTTGACTTTTTAATGGAAGAATTTCCGAGTGTTTAAAGATTAAGTTATAGGTACCGCTCCTATGAAATCTTAAACAATTTTGTGAATATTACCAGTTCTGAAACAATCCTTTAATTTTGACGTTATAACGTAATTATAAAAATATAAATTCAATAGTGTATGAGCACAACAAATACAAAAGCACCAGTTAACCACCACTAACATTGTGATCTTTCATAAAGCTTTACATTACCGCAAACAACCTACGTAGACGCGCTCTAGACGTAAAGTTATGTCTGTCAATAAAAGTTAATTTACTCTCGAACCATATCAAAGGTCAACGCAGAACCTAAGCTAAGGCACATAATAAATAAACGGCATAACGCTAAGGCCCGCGAAGAGTCCGCGTGTCGTCCGCGTCGTGTGATTGATCCGCAATAAACAGAATTTATTACGGGACCGCCATAAACGCACGACCGAATGGCTAATCATCTATTAATCGCAGTTTAACGCATCGACACTGTCAAATAATACTTGAAAGAACAAGCGATAAACGTTTATTGCACACTTTACTTCTGCGACTGAATGTTGCTACTTGCGACAATCGCTGGCGACTATTTGATATAATTGTTCTTTGCGACCAAAGCGACTGCGACTGTTTTGCTGGTATTTCAACAGTTTTTAGACATTAAGTGAAGGATGATTTGAAACAGGTAATTGTTTTGAAATATGTTTTGGATTTTAGAAACCTGGTTTATATTAAAAGTAGAGAAAAAAAATTAGGAGCATTATTTCCAGAAGGGCAAGAGAACAGTAGGCAGGGAATCGCTGGATGTAGGTGGCTCGGGACCGGTCGATGTGGCGTACCATGAGGGAGGCCTGTGTCCAACAGTAGACGTTTCCCGGCTGATGATGAAAAGAACAACATATATTTCACTATTTCAAATATTCACAAGACTTAACTCTTAAAACATATGCGCTACGTTCTTTTCCGGACCTAAATCTTTAAAAATTTAATAATTACATTTAATTAACTAAGAAAAACCTTTGCTAATGAACCAGTTCCAACTTTCCACGTGATTATCGCCATACATAATGCGACCCAATTAAATATGCATAAAGCTCGCACGGAAGGACCCACAATGCTCCATAACCTACCGCAACAGTTTGACATTACAACTGTGGCGATTGTTTCTTTGTTTATCGTATAAAATTTATACGCAACTCACATTCAGTTTATGAGCGTCGTAGTATGGCCGTTGAACTTGGAATCGGTTGATTACGGTTTTTTAATGGTTCGTGTGTGGATATTTGCTATATATTTCATTGTTAGTGCCAATTCAGTGGTCGGGGTGCGTTATATAGGTATACGCACTCTAAGTTGTACCTACTTATGTGTTATTTACCAGTAAACAAATCCAAACGAATTAACTCTTGAAGTCCATAAAATGCTAATCGAAGTATAGCCGAAATACACAGGAAATTTCATGTGTACGAAAAAGTACTCTTGGAATTATTGTTAGCAGACTAAGTAGATGTTACAAAAAGTTTGCGTTCAAAAATATTCAATTAATACAAACGCCTTTACATTCTTTTCATGCTTGTTGCCGCTATACGTAGGCTTCTTAATCAACACATTCGTAGCAACTCTACGAATAGTAAAATGAATAAAGAAACCAAGTGCTTGTCGGGCCACGTGCAGTGTAGGGCTCCGTAGTTGAACTGGTTTTATAAAAAATAATTTTGAATGGAATTTGTACGAAATTTTGAACACTCCAAGTATATTTGGGCGACAATTACTCGTTAACTTGTAAAGCCGCTCGATTCTGACAAAAATTATTACTTTAAAGTGTAATATTTAATTTTAAAATTTTATATTCAATTAAACTATAAGGGTAAAGTATAAGCTATTCCTTGTTTGACTACGCAACCTTAAAAACGATTCAGGCCTACTTATATACCCAACATGGACGTGGAGCACTTTTTATAAAGAGCACCAACTGATCTAAACACCTGTGTTTCTAGGTGCAGTAATGTAGCAACATAGCACGGGTTTATCTAAATTGAGTTTACCGAATGCAGCGAGCGGGGCGGGGCGGGGCGCGGGGCGCGACGCAATAAACCAGGCCGCGTTATCTCGCGCCATTCAAACGCATGGATATCGCGATCGCCCAAACACACCGGTTGTTTAGTGATGTTGTAAATCAAATCATCAATTATCGACAAGCGTTTACACTCGCGACGCCGCCGTGTAAACAATCCGGACATTAAAACATGCTACCTACGTTTTACGACTATACAATTTGGGGGAAAATCGATTTTATTCGCTTGCTTTTCAATCGATATACGTATAAAATCGCTTGTCGGGGCGGTGATGCTAATTTTTTTTCTCTTGAGGAAGTGGTCGGTTACGGCCGGAGCAGGAAGAGATGGTTAGGTAAACAATGGGATAATGTAAACTGTTCTGTTTACCAATCCTTGCCTTTAGGGAGCGTTAAATTATCTACAAAATTACGGTAGCAAATAGGAACACGATTTGTTTCGTGATTAGATATGACCATTATAGAGTTATAAATTGCAGTAGTGCAATAAACTACTGGATAATTCCTTTTATATTACAGCAACTTATCGTGATCTAACAGTTCTTGCTGGCTGTATATTATCTATGATTTTATGCGGATAGTTTTCGCCAATGGGTATTCGTTAATAATACGTAATACTGAGAACGAAACACAAACATATATTTGCGTATACCAACAAACGTGACAGTAGGTAATTAACGAACCATATCAATCCTATCGCTGCCGCCGTGACTTTCAGTGACGTACATCTTTCACAGCTTTTCTCTTTACATGGGATTTGTAAATAGAAAGCTATCATAGACCAATGCAGCAGAGCCAAATTTTGGCGACGACTCCGCCATACATAATAACAGTGCCTAATCTATCTTTATAAAACGATTTCTTGATGTATTTATAATCATGGGGACTTATACTACCTTCATCGTCAACTCTAACAGTCTAAAAAGGACAAAAAAACAGAAATTATCGTACAGAAATTCCTTAACGGGATCAAAAGCAATCCATATTATCTTGAAGCCATATGCAACGGCATAACAAATTTTATCAAGATTATTTCAGCCATATACTTTGCAAATTACATTGTTAATGTGATATAGGTATGAGATTTCAATTGTGTTTGAAGTTATTCGCCATAATCACTACGACATTGGCAAGTGTTTTCGAGTTGATACATTTAGATTAAAAATATAGATAGAGTGCTACTTACAAGCGAACCAAATTTAAAAGCTGAGCAAACCAATTGCAAACAATCACCAGAACCCACTGACTGTAACCACTGAAGTAAATCTAATTGCGACAATGAAGGATATAAAGTCACTCTTAATTCTCGAGCGTCACCAGCGAAGTGTCATCAAGGACTGAAGCGATGCTCTGCAACAATTTGTTCGTATTTACTATAACAAAACACCAACAAATTGATATGTTTATCTACAGAGGACAATAAATTCATTCAGGGCCCACCCTTTATCGAGGGGTCCCACCCTTCTGGTTTAAAAAATTGCAAAATATTACATAAATAATAAAAAGTCAGTCTCCCTTCCTGTCGTCCCCTGATATATTCGCGGGATATAATTTTGGCTAACTCTTAGTTCCGGGGAAATGGTCTGTAAAGATCTTTCAGATTTAAATGCGTATACATTATTCATGTTATCTATACCATATATCTGACAAAAAATGTAACTTCACCGGTTTAATAGGAAGCAAAATCCAAGGGAAATTTCAAGGCACTATCAGTCTACAAATCAATGCGATCGTAAATTTTCCTTAAATTGTACTTGAATTGTTCAATGGCACGATATAATCTGATTTTACGATGAAAAGTTCTGATTGTACACTTGATGAATCAACGTATATACCTACACTCGTGTTTATGATATTATAAAACATCAGAACACAGTGATTAAACAACATCACTTAATTGTAGACATAGAAGATAACATCGTAAAAAGAAAATTTATAACACGAACTACCCGCACCGTAAACTAACCTATTTCACACCCACCCTTTGGTTTTTAAAAGTTATATCCTTAGAATGAACAGTGGAACCGGCTCGTAGGACCAGATTATAGGGGTGCCCTATGGTTTAATGTCTCACTATGATGGCTTGATGGGAAAAGTTGGAATTAGTCTGGGAGCGCGTAGTTGTGTTAATCATACACTAATTGGTCACAAGAGTCTTCTTATGAAACGGGGGTTGTTAATTTATTTCGAACTTGTAATTTTTACATCACATAAACGTTTAAATGTTTTATGAAACTAAGAAGCAGAATAACGCAAAAAATCAGGAAGATATTTGTTACAGCTTGTGATATTAAGACAATGAAATATAAAATAGCAAGAGACTCATAAACTTGAGGTTTCTGGGTGTTTCTTCTATCAAGGCTTGGCCTCCGTGGAAATCACAAAAGGTATATTTTCTCTGGTTTAGGAGGTCATGCTCAAAGTGTTATGCAATTAGGTGCAATATAACCACTTGTTGTTCTCTTGTATACAATCAACTAGGAATCATTCGTTGTGGCGTACCTTGAGGTAGTTCTATGTTAAGAAGTGGACAGTTAACAGCTAACGACTTTATCACTTGCTAGATCACTAAAATAATTAGAGTACTGACTCTCGCGTTCTGTGTCCGAGTACCCGAGTAAGCACTAATGTTGTAAGTTTACGAGGCAGGCAGGCAGCTTGGCACGTTCTAGATACAAGTCTTGCTTCTACGAGCGTCGACCAACGATGTCCCTTTACGCTCCTGATGGTGGGTCGACGAACTATGTGGGTGGGACGAGCCGACCCTACGTTTCTCATGCCGTAAGTACATGTGTGTAGGACAATAATAATGAAGTTATTTTTATTGTTTTCTTTATAGAAAATTGAAAGGTAAACCATGCCTGGTCTTTATTAGACTAGGAGACAGACATTGGTGGAAGAGACAGAGAGATCTGAAGTGTAATAAATGATTTTTAATTTTCATGACTAATTTTCATCGATTTTTATGCAAGTTTTACTACAAATCAATCAGAAAAAAAATTACAGGTATTACTCGGTGTTCCTTATCAATATTCACTACCAGTTTAAATAAAGAGTATTCAACCTAAAATTATCCATTCTAATTATTATAAATGACAATGTCAGCCAGGCGGACCTAAAAAATGCCCTACCCAAGCCTTCTCTAACGTTTAACGTTTTAAGTATCAAATTAAATCGATTTAACGATAAAATCCGATTCTCAATGCAAAAGTTTTCGAATTACTTAGCTTATTACATTATTATTAATTACATTCCGAAATATGTTTCGAGATGCTCGATCTCTCGTGAAAAACTTTTATCGCCTCCCTGCCTCCATATCCCGTATTTTCGAATACTATCGATGTTAATAAATTTATCGATATTGCCTTCACAAGCTCCGATTGCATTTTGGTAATTTTATTATTATTTTGGAATTAAGGCGGAGATTCTAAAGTGGATAGACATGTAGGGAATCCGATAAGGATTTTATGTTGGATTTAATAGTTTGTGTTCGGTTGGATGTCATTGATACTTGTATGGTTTACAATTTTATGAGACGTATTAAAGGCGTTTTACTTATTAAGTCCCTTATTTAAATTGGCTTTATATGCAGTTTATTATTTATTAATTGGAAGTTGGTAAATAGTATTTAATACGTATTTAAAATCAAAGTTGCATGCAATTGGCAAAAACAATGTATCAGATTCAAAATAAGTTACGGTAATCACATTATCTAGTGAATTTGAGCGCTTGTTACCAATCGGTACAACCAAACGTAATGAAATTTTTATGCATATACTCGTAGACTATGACATGGAAAAGCACTAATGCTACTTTTGATTCCAGTTCATTTAGTGTTTCCCGTAGGGTTATTTCTGGGTCTTTGAGTAGGTACAGTCACAGACCATGTCTTAATTATGCATTTAAAAGAGATGAGCCAAATACAAAATCTACGGCACATATCGTATCTTACACAAATTTTCCAATAAAGAAACATTGATTTTAGTATCAAATGGTACAGTCAGCACCATATGTATCTACGCAACGTTGAATCATGCATGTCATACTCACTTCGACTTGATATTATTGAGTGTATCAAGAAAAATGAAATTAAAAAGTTTTTATTTTATTTGTTGTAAAATTAACAGCTTATAGACAGTACATATAAGAGACAAATTCAGAGCACAAGATATCAAACCTTTATAAATTTTCTAGAATTACTGTTCGTAAGTTAAGTAGAGCTAGTTTTACGAGTTAACTATCAAAGTAAATATAAATAAATAAAAACCTATTTCATTATGAAGCTAATATGACATGGTAGAAAGTTACGCAGACACATATGATGCTGACTGTACTGTGACAAAACGACACTTTTTATTCAAAACAGTTATATATTATGTAATATCCGCTCGTCATAATTAAAAGTTTCATAATCTACAAACAAACACTAGAAAGATAGAAAGTGACAAGACACATAAAATGACGTACCGATATATGTATATCGATGACCAGTCAAATTTATGATGACATCACTAGCTTCAGAAGTTGCGAGGTTATATGCAAAATATAACCTGAATTACACACACTACAATACAGAGTTCGTTAAGAACCTAATAATAATAGAAAACGAACATTATTACAAACAACAACAGCCAATGAACCCGACTATCACAAGCGAAAGTCAATGAAATCCAAGTGTTATTCAAATGGCGTTGCTTTAACAAGCTCGCGGAGCAATCATAATGAATAAGCTACCAATCCGTTATAAATCTCAGCTTTTTATGTACCATTAGACTGTTTTATAAGTTATTAACACGTGTTTAAAAGCTAAAAGACTGAAACATCAGTAGAAAAGTAGGATCATTAACATATATGTGCGATATATGAAGCCCTGCCGTGTACTGCAAACGATCGTTCAGGTTTCGATATTTATCAAATTAGTGTCACCGATGACGACTTACTGTACGAACATATTGTTCATTGAATTCACCTATGAACTTCATCTATTACATTTTACACGTTTTACAATTCTTGTTTCCAGTGATGCGTGTAAGAACTGGCACACCAACCAACGCTCTAACAAATACTGCTTTGCATTTATGTAGAATTTTTCTTCTTCTAAGTTTAATGGTATTTTGCTTTGAAACTGTTTGGCACAGGTCGGGGATATAACATTAATATTACCAAGGCTGGTGTCCAGTCCATCTTATAGCATACGTATCCTGACTCATCTCCTGCAGAGAGTGTATGGGCCATAGTGCACCACGGGGGTTTTTCAGTTGTAGATAATTTTGTATTGTATCTTTACATAGAGCGATATACGAGGGCTGAGTGATAAGTCTGGTAAAAAGTAAACAAGGAATAAAAAATAATGTTTAATCAACACACGAAATTCACTTTTCTCCATGTTTGCGAAAATGCATTCTCTTGTTTTTCTTTTATGGCCGTCAAAAAAAAAAAAGCGACAGAACTGGCTGAAAATAATAATTTAGCCTTTTAAAGAGTTTTCAAGAGAAAGGTTTTATGCAATTTGCGATAACTTTATTCATAAGTCGATTTTTACCAGACTTATCACTCTACCCTCGTATGTATTTATAGGTTTTCGAAGAGGAAAATCGATAATTAGTTTGATCCGTTGTATAAACTCTAAATTAAGACCACACCATGCTGTGGTAATAATTCTTTCATATCATTTGTTGTAACACTCGCAAGATCGGTGTGCCTCCTGCTTTTAGCAATTCGGTTGTGGTGTCATCTTCGCCTGGTGCCTTGTTGTTCTTCAGATTTTTAAGAGCATACTTTATCTCGTAGAGACTGATTTCCGGAAAATCTTCCGTGTAGTGGCGACTTAGTTTCGCTCTTTTGTCGTTCATTTATGTATGACTAATAACAGTTTTTTTCGCTAAATTACTTAGTTGTACTGTATTAGTATAGTGGGCTTGCGAGTTAAGAATAGTTTCATAAAAATCCTACAAAGAGTGCCAAAAAAACAAATTCATGATGAAGGTAGGATACTTTGTCAACGGTTTATCCCGGCTGATGATGATGGTGATGGAAGCTAGGTAGATTATTATGGTAAATACTATTCTGTGACACAAGACCGTGCGGACATAAATATCTTACTTCGATCACCACTATAGATATACTAGTTTATAGACAGTTTTAACAAAAGAGAAAATTATAGTCAAAATATGATGAAATCCCGAAAAGTGTCTATTAAATTCGAATAAATTAATGAATTTTCAAATCGATTCGATCACGCGTCGATTGTGTGTATTGTAGTACAAAATCAACCAAATCTAATAGCAAATTAAACATTACTTAACACAGAATCAAATCAAAATTAATATCCGGTGTAAATCAATTATTCGTTTTACACAACAGTCATCGACTTTTAAATCGTAATAAAATACACGGCAGTCGATTTATTTATTGCTTTAAAGTTGTAAAACGATATTACACATGTAATGACCTGCTTTATAATGTCGTTTGTTCTGAACATTTGACCATCACCGAACGCTCATTTGTACTTTATGATTATTGTTTAATTACCAAATGGAATTTGTTACTATTACAATATGAATGCGTTTATGCACCTGCTTGATATTATATATCCATAAATTTATGAATTAAAAGTAAGTACATATTTTAATCCTACCTGCCGGTAGTTATGCTCGCATAAAAATCTCACGACATATTTAACGAATTTAACAAAGCGTTAACAAATTAAATATAACTTATGGAAAAACTGTCTCGAACTATTTAAATAATAATTTGATATAGTAAAAACGTTATATAAAAACTTTAAACGAATTTTCATTTCAGTTTATTTCCACCTACAGCAGCATTACTTAGAATGTGTATTCAAATAAGTATATTTCAAAAAATAGTTATTACTGAAACCTAAAATTATTAATTACAACAAATCAGGCAACAAGAATTTAAATATAGATTCATGTAGGTATTATTATTTATATAGCGTTGTAATGCTTGCAATACAGAATAGTAATTTTTATGTACCATTGGCATGAAGTTTCCACCGCGGATCCGGTACTGAAATTTACAGAATCTACATATGTTTGTATTTATATAAAAATACATACATACATCAACGCTTTTGTATAGTATTCCTGTTTTGAAAAATAAAATCCGCGTCGTATACAATGTGTATTTCTACAATACATGGCCAGCCATGTAAATCTACACAAAAGCAACAATGTCGTCCAGCGCCACACATGAACCGGGACAAATAAATTTGCACTTGATTTATTTATTGCTCGCTCAAAATGTCAACAATAAGATTATTTTAAAAGTGAAACGAAAAGGATTGTTCAAGAAAGGGTGTCCGAGCATTGTGCTCGCACCCTGTTATGCAAATCACTACGCTGAAACCGAAAGTGTAGCCCCCGGCAACAATAGCGCGGGCCTCGCGTAACCTTTACATAAATTATCGATACGCCTTAGCTAAATTATGAACCCCATTGTAACGAAATCCAACGTAAACCTGAGAACAAAACCAGTTCTAAACGCAGCAAAAAATAACAAAATCATTGCACATTGTCTTCTTGTACGCGCGACATTCAAAAGGTTTTGCATTTGCATGAATCTGACATCGACTAAGCTTTCCGACCGAATGTTTGGACCGTTTGAGGTAAACGTTACTTTCCTTTTCATATCTCATTTCCATTTAAGAAGTCACTTCAGCACAGCACAGACTGATATGAACTGTTCTACATATACGCGGTGCGTGCCACTAGAGTGTTAGATGCTGAGTTATTTCACTGCAGTGGCGTAGAACGTGAAAGTTTCATAAAAGGCGATCGTGTCGTACATATTTTGATAAGTGCGTTGCCGGTTGGAGTGATTTATATTCAGGTGTGCCGTGTTACCGGATAGTTAAGTTTTTACGGGCACGATAGGGTCTGAGTGAAGTCGACGATTTGTTTATCGCGAGGGAGAGGCGACGACAGCCTGTGACACCGTATCTGTTGCGCGTGCGTCGACGCTCTCTTTATATGTAAGTGTTACGTCCAGTGTTCTATTTATTGCTTTTTGTTGTGTTGAGTATTCGTGTGAACGATTTGAGTGCTTTCTGATACTTGCCTAGGAGGGTTTATCGGTCTTCGAAGCAATGATATTCTTAATTTACATACGACGTGTGTCTGTGATCTCAAAATTATCTTTATTAAAATTCAGTAAGTAGATTTTTTTTATTGAAGATAGACCAACACTTGACCTCAATCTCACCTGATGGTAAGTGACGATGAGGTCGACTATGTTACGTGTTGGTCTAGAAGGTGCCTATTTACTCTACTTTTGAAGATTCCCAAGTTGTAATTTTCGGGGAACACGGAAACCGGTAGTGTATTCCATATTTTTGCTGTACGCACGATAAATGTGGAAGCGAAACGCTTGGTGCGAGCTGTAGGAATATCCACAGTGTACGGATGAAGGTCTGCCGTTCTTCTGTTTGACCGGTACTTGAACGGCGAAGGTGGAATCAACAAAAATAGCTCCTGCGCACACTCTCCAAAATGTATCCTATAAAATACCGAAAGGCAGGCAACCTGTCGCCTATGTTCGAGGCTTTGGAACTTTGCCTTATGTAGCGTATCATTGCCTATCAGTCTCATAGCTCGACGCTCCACCGAGTCCAAAGCAGCTAGTTGATAGCGAGCTGAACCATCCCAAAGATGGCAGAGGTACTCCATGCATGATCTTACTTGAGTAAGACTTGAGATAGACTCACGCATATAGACGCAATATAGACTCAAGAGCTGTGGTGGCTGGAAGTACCGTCTGACCTTCGATAGGATGCCTAGTTTTTTGGCCGCAGTTTTTGCTATGGACTCGATGTAGCTCCCGAAATTGAGATCAGACGCGATTTCCATCGATCGTAAAGTTAAGCTTTTAATCATAACTGATTTTGACATTTGTATTTTAACTGCAGAAAAACTAATTTTCAACTGGGATTTGGTACGTTTAAATATATTTGCAACTTTTTTGATCTTAAAAACACTTATTTCGAAAACAACAGTAACAGAAATAGCAAGATATTTGGTTTTACTCGTCTGGAACGTTTCATCAACTGTTAATTTTGAGATGCTTAAACAGGCAAGTATAGGATTAAAATCCCTTAATACACTCGTTCCGTTCCTCGGGAATGAAGGCAGAAACATTTTTATGTTTCCCCGACTATATTTAAACGCTCAGCTGTCACCGCGACCGCAGCGTCTAGCCGTCTCAATCCAAGATGGCGTCAAACCGCACAAAGTCATTCATCAGGGGCACTGTCATAAAATAGAATTACTCTGGATCACAGGCTGTCTGGGCCATGATTACTATGAATCACCATAAATCAATCCCGCAGTGGCCCGCAGCCTCACTCTAATTGCTAGATCTCTCCCGGCAGCTGTAAATCAAATATTTCGGGTGTGCGGGTAGGTACACTTTTTTATAGGTCGCTTTTTGGATATCGTAAATCGTGACTGAAAGTTACGGGATTAATGGAGCGGCGAAATTTTGTATGGGAAGTTAATTTCGGTTCAGTGCTTCTGTCAGATTTCTCTCTTGATTATCTCGTATCATGTATCTATCATATTTATGAAATGAAATATAGTGTTTATACAGACAGCATTGCATATTCTAGGCTACACTATATAATAATTTATAATAATAATTCAACAACAAATACAGAATCTCAAATTTATTTTATACAGATTTTTTATTTCATCTCAGAGAATTTCATGAACTATCCTACGGGAACATATCACGAAGAGTAGGATAAACAGTATTCTATGTGTTAGTTCATAACCGTTTCTAATTCAATGTAGCAAACAAATATGTCCATGTATACTATTTAAAGAAAATTAATCACTGATTTAGACATAGACACAGATTTCATTCATTTGTCGTCAGTAATAAATCAACGAAATAACATTCATTATCATTATTAGATAAAACATTTTAGTAGGCATCTATCCTTAGCATTTTCAAAACAACAACCTCTTTTAATTAAATTATAAGTATGAATAACAACAGTAATATCCCTCCCGTATCGTCATTAATAACGGCAAAGAAAATTATTGTGTGTGCCGTTGATGTCTAATAAATGAATACAAACGTACTCGACGTGGCTTGCGTTTATATATATATATATATAATTTACTTATTTTATAAAGTGATCTTCCCATCCCGAAGGTACATACACTTTGTTTTCCAATTTGTGAATACTGAAATGATGAAACCTAGAGTTTAGATGCTAGATCATTTATTACAAACTTCACGCAACGTATGCAATAAATTTTATTTAATTAATTCATTCTTACGGCAATGATTAAGCCAGATTTTCTGAAAATAAAACTACTTATACACAGTATTTTAAAATATGTAGAATATTTTTGTCGTAGTATTTATAATAAAGTACTAGTAATAAAATATATTAATATTGTAAAAGAAAAAGTTTTTTTTAATGTCCTTCCTTACGTCGTAAGTATAGAGTCAAAATTACTTTTAGGGTTTCGTACCGACTTCAGAAAAATATAATCGTAAAAATTACTTGTAACATTCAGAGTGGAATATTGAGAATTGACAACATATATTCCTTTCGGTATGAAAATGTTGTTTCGGTATAAAGAACACTTTGAAATGAGTTTTAATACAAATACCTAATTATAGTCTACAATAATACCAGGTTACATTGAGTACCTAAAGTTACCTAATCCGTAATTACCTGCCAGCTGATTAAGGTGACGTGGTGCGTGATAGGAACTCTAAATCAATCACAGCTTAATTTACCGGTTGGATGGCATCCATATGAGAGCTATCGATGGCAATCATGGGCTCAACAAATACTTATGCACATATAACAATATACATCACATGTTTTCTGAGTGGTTTAGCAGATTTGATCTGCTTAGCCATGACTTGGTTTGATGTCATAGTTGAGTAGTTACCATAAAATGAGCCTTAGGTTAATGATTTACGTGATACAGGCTTTGGCTAGTGCGTGTCTCAGAAGCACTATTTTATATAAGGGCTAGCTTTCTGCTAGCTCTCTTCTAGATTTATTTTATCTCACTACTTGTACGATTAGGATACCAATTGCCTATGTCCTTTTCCGACCCTTAGGTATCCCAATGCATAAAATTAAGTCATTCTGACTATTCTTTACAACGTAAAGAAAGGACAAACAAATAAAATGTAGTAATAATTTTTTATTTAAGGATAGATAACGAACAATCGGACATATATTTGAGTAAATATCACGGTATCAGCAGCGCTGTAACAGACCCGTGGTTATTTTATTTCACACCAACAGTGACGTAGTTATAGAGAGCTAATCCAACGTAATTGACTCTCGCTGAGAGAGCTATAAATGGTTATTGACTCCGCTAATAAACTCACACAATTAATACTACCAGTCCATATAAGGCTATACTCGTATACGAGTGTTGGATGCATCCACAGTAGAAATATCAATCTTTCTCCGAACGAGAAATCGTAATTAGGTACCTTTTGAAAACTTGATGAAGAAGCTTATAAAGCTGGCGATGTCTTTTGGTTGGTTGATGTATCGTGCCTCAAATGGAATAAGCTACTCTTATAAGTGCAATTTGTGGTCCGTCTGTCTGCCTTTTAAGACTCTGTTTCTCAGTAACTCGTCGAGTTAACGTATCAAAATGAAATTGATGTCAATATACTCAAGGACTGCACTCCTTTGACTTGTGGAAAAATCAAGCTTCTCAATCACCCCAATAAAAAGGTAAGACCATTTTTGCCCACACATTTCGAATAAGATCGAATAAAAACCTAACTAACTAGCTAACTTCCTGTTGACCTAGAAGCCTGAAATTTGGCAAGGAGCAAAGTAAGTAAACGAAGTATATGAATAAATTTAAAAAGTATACTTTTTCATGATATTATTTTTAAAAATTTACGATTAAAAACTGTTACAGTGCCTGTTGTTATTTGTATTTTGATGTGTAAATTAAAAACAAATGCTCGTGATTTTGCTAGGTGCAACATATTCTCGTAAACTATGATTTTCAGTGTGTTAATTATTCATATTCTGTACGGAACCCATCGTGCGTGAGTCTGACTCGCACATGGATGTTTTTTTAAAAATGAAATTCTATTTCTGGTATATTAATTAAGACAGTACGATCGACAACTTCCCCGTATCGACCATTATCTTTCCGTGTCTCAGACGACCGACGCCGCGGCACGGCGACGTTCCTCGACCGTAAATAAGTCTGGCATTTCGAGGAGCCCGACTAGTATTTTACGTGCATTGGCAAATACTTAGGCACAATGCGACTATAAACCCTTCGCGTTACAAAACATCACTCAATGAGGTCACTGCCTATGTAAATTAAACTTTATTATTCTCTGGCAGAGGTCTAGTTTGGTTCGGACGTGATGCGGGATTTAGGTCGACGGTGGCAATGGCGACTCACGATTTGAAAACAGATTTATGATCGGCCACGATAACGGGCTTGCGATAAAAATTTTGCAATTCCGAAGAGTTTGGTACATACCGACCGACATACATGACAAACGTTACTGATATAGCCACGGTACGGTACGTCGCGGCGTGGGTGACAAGTAGATACCGAACACGAAAACGTGTAACACGACGTCGACGAGCGCTCACGAGCTCCGGTCGAGGCTCCGCAATTAAACTGAAAATGGTATCTCGTCACGAATCCGAGCTTCCGTACCACCGAGCTGCGAGCCGGTGAATGTGGAAAATATGGAAAATTATTCTTACATATTTATAAACTGACATTTGAATTACAATGGCACGCCATCTTACCCAATCCATACACAAGTAGATCCATGTTGGTACTTATATGTAGTAGTTGTAAAATGGAAAACTGGGTCTATATCTAACCTCTTTTTTACCCTACCCAATTCTAGTCATATGTGTCATTTTCCGTTGTTGACCACGAGGAAAGGTAGTTTCTGAATATAATTCAGCTATTGGACATGTAAATAGATTTAACAAGTTAAAAACGTCTAAATTATATTCAGCTTCATTTTTAGGGTTCCTTCACTGAAAATGAAAAATGAACCCTTATAAGATCACTTTATTGTCCGTCTGTCAATCAGTATCATTTTTCTCAATAACGCGCGGAATTATCAATTTGAAATTAATACCAAATATTAAGTGTGTGAGAAAATTGATATTTTTTACATCCCCTTCGATATACGTCAACACAATAAAAAGATATGGTTTATGCCGCCGCACACTTTGATGATTTAACTTGCAATTACCAAGAATCTTGAAATTTAGTAATAATCAAGTTCGTACAACGCAAGTGTAGGAATAAATATTACAATCAAAATGTTAATTAGTTAGTATAGTTCGGTGACCTCACCTGTTATTTAGTACTTTCAGTAATTATACATATTGTGTAGGGACCTTGGGGATCTAGTCAAAACTCGAACTTTTCAACTTTTTTTATTTTATTTTTTATTTAAAATTAATTAATCAAAATTAATGTAATGCTGATGACTCCATGAATTCCATTTCGAAGATCCATTATAATATTAGATTTACACTATAAGACTTGATCCGGATCAGACAAATCTGAGATGTTTTGAAAATATATATAACCGTTATAGGTATTAGCATACACAATTACACAAGTAACTTAAACGTAAAAAGGTGTGATACGAGTATAAGTACGAGTACAAGATATTTGAATGCGGATTTTTTTCGAAGGATGATTTATCGAACTAGTCGTTGACTGCAAAAGTGAAGATTGTTTGTAAGAATCTATTAAGCTAATCAGATGACATTAAAACCACATAGTGCCTTGATGTTCATGAAATATATTTAATAATAAATAAATAAAACTCTGTGACACAAGTATATCGTAAATAGGTACGTATGCTATGTATTTACAGACGATTCTC
The DNA here is from genome assembly GCA_910589575.2 of Carcina quercana. Lineage (NCBI taxonomy): Eukaryota > Metazoa > Arthropoda > Insecta > Lepidoptera > Depressariidae > Carcina > Carcina quercana. Next base: position 6,478,806 of record OU342436.1, read on the forward strand.
TTAGCCACGCCCAGAGACTGAAGTTAAATTTGGTTTACCGAACATTTCATTTCAATAGACTAAAAGACCACAGACGGACCGTGAAAACAATACTTTGGCATAATTAATTGTGTATATTAATTAAGGTATACCTGTTGACATCTATTGACAGAACACATGGACGGATGCACCTAACCATCTCTGAGCGAACCCAAGAGGAAATAATAAACTATTTGTTACATAAACATCGGTTGTGCGATGCGCGTGGGCACACCTTTAATAAAGAGTCACGTCTATCTCGCTTTGTCTCTATAAATAAATGGAGATGAAAGAGCCGCGACCTCACCTCCCGAGGTCGTGTGGTGGCGTGTTGGCGCGAATAATGAGATAGTGCTTTATGTGTGCCGTCTCAACCCACAACCTTCGTGACAAGGGGCTCTTTATAGATATTTTTAGGTGTTACGCGTAAAGAGATGGTTTAGATCAAGTCTAAAAACCTGGGCAAACGTTAGTCGGGCTCGCGCATCAAGGGTTCCAACCCATGGAAATAAATGAACAGATATTAGTACCACGCTATAAAGTTCATTTCTCCGACCGCATAACTAGAACTTTTTGATAATTTCTAAAAAACTTAAGCAGATCGTACTTAGGTTTACCTGTAATACGTATAATTTAACAAGTTACTATAAATATCTAAGATTTTTTGCTTTGGAAAGTTCGGAGATAGGGGAGGGTTCATTTTTCCAATAACTATGCTATCGTATGGGTTCAGTTTTTCAGCGGGTACTTGCAACCCTAAAAACTGTCTTTTTCTTTATTCGTTGAATGGCAACGATTTGACATTGAACCGATTAGGTACATGTTTCTATTTTCAATAAAAAATCATTTAATTTCTTATGTAACTCTACATTTCAACAATTTATCTACTAATAGTTTTGTTTTAATAATATATTTGTAATATTAAACTTTATAGTAGAATGCCAGCAGCCTACGTGGAAAACACTTTTATAGTGACATTAGGGACATTTAAAGGGACATTACAGAGAGATGGTGATACCGTAGATATAATATTATTTTAATATGACAATTACACGATTCCTCTAATAAAGATGTCAATGATAATGTATTCCAAATTTTATTTCGAATACAAAATGATTTTGCATAATATTACTATAAATCAGCAGAAACTGCCGTCGTTCTACGCGCTATAAAACTCATGATCAACATAATATTGACTAAACTGTTAGATATAGTCAAAAACTAAATATGAATACTAGGTACGTATAGTATATAAGGTAATATCTTATCTCTATTTATAAAACGAAATCGGTTTTGTTAAACCATTTATAAATCAAGAACGGCTGAACCGATTTCCTTGATCTTTAATTTTTTAAATCTGTCTCCGCCGCGAATAACAGAACATCTATTAAAACATCACAAAAAATATTTTCACGACCCAAAAGAAAGTCTGAGGGATCTTTGAAAGGCCAAGAAAGGACATAGGCTACTTTCGCCCCGATCGAACGAGTCAGTCAGTCAGTTAATAAATCCTAAAGTCCACGCGGGTGAAGCCTTCTTTACAGAACTTTTATTATATTCAACTATATGAATCATATATTGGACATGAGCGTACCTCCTAGATCAAGGTCGATAATAATAACAAAGGCTGAAAAACGACAAAATGGTATGTTTACTCTCTGAATTTAACTAACATTGAAATAAGCAAAGTGTAAAGATTTTTCAATTAAACCTTGTGATTGTAATTATTTACCTGATTGAAACACATTTCCGACGAAATTAGAACAATTTATAGTTGCAGTTTGACTTTATCGTTATATTAAATGTGTGGTGAAATTACTTACAAACGATCCATAATCACCTAATTGTTGTAGCACATAACTGCACCTGACTCATAACATAACTGTAAAACTGAGTTATAAACATTCATGTAGCACTGCAGGAATCAATGTCCACCCGTCGAGACGATAAGGAATCGCCTTAGAGTTAGTTGTAAGCCCGCCTTAACCTATTGCATGGTTTCCCGTGGAAAAAGGTTGCGTTTGCGTCTATCACCGTCTACTGAACCACTTTTAGCTATTCGAAAATTAAATTCAAAGTTGGAAAATATCCGCCATTTTGGTCTGGCGTACGCGCCTGCGCGCAGCGAGCACCGCGAAATTACAGGCGCGCGCGCCGGCCGCCCGCGAGTGTAAAAATAAAATAAAGTTAAAACAACGTCATTTTGTGCACGTGTGCGTGAGAGGGCCGGTATTTATTTATAGGCTAGTAGCTATGTAAATATAACGAACAATCCGGTCGAGCCGCTCTTGTGGTTTGCGAAACGTCTTAATTCTAGCCACTTCATAACTCTCATACCCCGAGCCCCATTCCACTTTATTCATAGGCATTAACACATAAGGTTTAATGTATATTTGTATTCGAACATAAATGTAATAAAAATGTCTATTAATTGTTCACATAACGTTATTATATCAATGAACAATAACTTCCAGGTTTCTACTTCTTGAGTTCACAACACACTTGAGCACAGCATTGATTGCCTCATTGTACTGATGTATAGGCCTCCTGGTACAGTCATATATATTCTTATAATAACATAACTAACCAAGCTCGTTTCGCACCAGGCAGACCAGTGTTCCGTAGTCAATACACTGCCTATAGTTTTTTTAGTTCAAATTATAAATCAAAACCATTCGTATTCTCAGGAAGTAATATAACAACTAAGAAAATTGTAGCTGCTATTCACAATCCGAACTTTAAAATTATGAATGCTAAAGCGAGTTTGTTTGTCCTTCTTTCACGTTGCGATGGAAAGTCAGAATGATAAGATGTTTTAGATATATATGGGTAGTTGCAGGTCCACTGTCCAGTAAAGGATATAGCTCACTTTTTATTTCGACAATCATCAAACAAGTAATTCCCTCTACTAGTAAACCTCTAGCTTCTGTTTCGTATGTATGTCATATGGTTAGCAACCAAGAGCTTTGTAAACTGTGAGGTTAATACAGACTTAAAATTGCTTTAAAAGTTACTAATTTTACTTGCCCCCTAGGTCTTATAAATAGACTTTTATACACAATGAGTTCGCACTTGGCCTTCATATAACTTCTTAAGTGACTATAAGGTCGTGCGATAAAAGTGTGCTCACTTAAAAGTCTCAAGTCATTAAGTAGCTCAGGCTGTATTATGTTTAACGGGAAGTGGCTGAGATTTTATCACCCCTTTTCAACTATTAGAGATGGAATGTTTTCTCAAGATTTAAATAAATTAACCAGCACCCTTGAGATATATAGAATACTAAATAAGGGAGGATATGAAGGAGCATATAATATACATACAGTCGAAAATATTATAGAACATCCACCTTTTCTAAATCGGTAAAAAATTATAGAGATTCCTTTGCTTGTTACGTAACCCCAAAAAGTTTATATATGTAGTGAATAATGCATACATGAGCACGCATTACTTTATAGTAGGTATGGAAGTTAATTAACAAAAAAAGTCTTCATTATAATATCAAAAAATTTATGACTTTACAATTACGTCATGATATATAGCATTGCCACGGTCAGAACGATGGTTTTGTGAGAATATTCCCTTGTTGGATGCACGTGAGAAATCTACCGTGCTACATGCTTAAGAATCGCTTGTGTTCTTAAAATGTGTGAAATTTAATTAAATTGCCTTATCTAAAATTGCGGTTATTAAGATTAAGAATGTGCTGACGTATAAAACAAAACTAGCACATAAAAGCAAGGAAGCGATAAATTAACGAAACATCTTCCAAGATTAGCAAAGGATTGGCCAATATCTTCAGCACAAACATTTTAATTCATTAGAAACTCTACATGGAATGAATTTGAATAAAACCCTAGAGTAAGATGATTATCAGCGAATGAAATTTTATTAGAAACGGTTCTTAAAGAAATATCACGCTTGTTAAAAATCGTAGCTATGTCTGAATTAGTATTGCTAACATTAATTCTCGCGGCATAATTTATAATAATGGTTAATTTTAATTTATGGCTTTCCGGTCCCTAAATACATACAAATTTAATACTTAATTTTCTTATCATGGTCGCGGCACATAAAACATCCTAATTCGTCTTCGGTAAGTTTTATTGAAATACATACTATTTTATAACGTCTTTATAATGTATATGCTTTGAATTATGTTATTTTGAGGTGTTATAATAACTATAAAACTAAGTTAGTTAAACTACAGTTCACAGGAAACTTGTCTTTTTTGTCGATAAAGATTTCATTTCGATAGTAACAACACAATCCCATTACATGCAAGCTTACATTTACACCACTTAAGTATACAGCCTTATTGTAACTTACTCGTACTATTAGATGAGAGGTTAAGTGAAAAGTCATATTATATTTAACATATATCAAATTGAGTGTGACGAAATTTCAAGCCCTTCCCTCTCTCTCTCTCTCTATGCTTTTAATAGTGTGTGTATTCATAAAGTATTTTAGTATCAGTGTTGCAAATTTAATTACCTATATATGTAAGTTTTATACTGATTTACCCTACAACATTTGTGGTACTGAATTCAACAGGTATAGATAGTAGTACCTACAGTCGATGCATACGCGGAGTCAGTACTTTCTCTCTGAAAACTGGACCCACTTCTGCAGTCAAGTGACAGACAGAGATATAAATACCTTTTCTTGTTAAACTAATTTTTGGGGGTAAAGAATTCACAAATATATTTATGAAGCTCTTGTTATCAATAAATTTTAAGGTAAACTTTAAGTAAAGAATGTTTTTAAGCAGTTATCGTTTTGTCTTACATGAATCTTTTTTGTTTGAATGTGTCCCAAGTTTTACATTTGTAGCGTTTCTCACAAAGCTTCCATATCCATTTTAAATGATAAAAATCTTTCCGTCTCTGATTTTAAGTGCTTCACTCAAATGAAATTTTAGCATGTCTTGATTTACACAGAAAAATATTATTAAAAAAATATTTAATGAGGTTTCTGCATGTATCACTTTAGAGTAGATTTAATGTTTGCTGTCGTAAATTCATGAAGAATTTCAAGTTTAATCCGATAAAGAAGCTATTTAATTTCGTTTAGGATTTATCTATATCAATATGTATGTCCACTTTATTAAAAATATAAGTATCTTAGAAATCAAATTCAAATTTTATGTTTAAGATGGTCTTAAGTCAGATATACATAATACATATAACTGAGATAATCGTAGTTAAATTTTGTCTAATAACCGAGGGTACCCTCTCTACGCATATTCCAAAAAGCTGCGTAAGGGAACGTTCTATGGATGTCCAGCACCGTTCACACTGACATTTCCTGCGATCATCATTTCATGACGACACGGTAATAATAGCTTATCTCACGTGGAAAGTTCACTCACTAATGATAACTATTATCATGGAGTGAAGGAACCATTATAATGTTGGCAGAATGTGTGATGTCGGATTATCCGGGCGCTGCTCGCTGCTGGCTGGATATTGCAAGGCGGCATTTCTGTATGTGCGCGGTCATTGACCTCGCCCCCACACCGCATCGTCGTTGTCCAGGGTTGACTATTGCTCTAATCAAGGTGACACATCACATAATTATATTATTTATTTGTTTGTTTTGTTTATTGGCTTCAGTAACAAACAGTAAGCAACAAACAGTAGGTATACCTACCAATGTAACAGTTTTAATTACTTTAAATAAATATATTTTAAAAAGTATTCACACAACACTTTTATTTATTTATGGATAATATACAACTGATTTCATGTATGCACGCAAAAGCAGTTTATTAGCAATATACGTCTATGAAGTTTTAAGTATAATACGAGAGAATATCCAAACAGACGAATGATAGATTTTTATTTTAAACTACGAATAGAATACTAAACAGGGTAATAATAAGTTCTTACGTATTGTCAATATTAAAAATGTTTTAATTTAGGTTATTCCCCAAATATATTTAAAAAGGGACAACCTTTCAAAATAAATAGTTGCTGGTGTTATCTTTTTTTTATTTTAGAAGATGACAAATACATTGACCCGTATTTTTTATATTTATTTAAACAATTTAATTTTCATTTATGATTTTGGTAAAAATACTACGACATTTTTCGACGATACTTTTTTGAAAAGTATTATCCAAAATCTGGAAAAATAATCCCCAGTATATCCCATGGGTTTGGGGTGGCGGGGGTAGACCTGTGTGTGGGTTTTCCTTGGATATATTTGTAGTAGGTATCACATGCGTGAAGCCATATGCGAGTTTTTTAAATAAAATAAAAGTTTTTCCGAAATCACTATCGGGAAAATTCTGAAACATTTTGTCAGGTTCCTTGGAGCTAAATCTCGAAATGGTTTTAAACCGCTACCCATGGAGATTATTGTAGGTCTATTCAGATACTATCCTAAAAAGTACAATATTTATTAAATACAAATATCCATAATTATAGACTAAACATAAATAAAATAAATTGGTGTCATTTAGTGAAAGCTCATCATCATCAGCCGGGACACGTCAGCTGCTGGCATAAGCCTCTCAACTCACCTAAACCATTAAAATAAACATATCACATCATTTTCATAATAATGTAAAGTAATTCAAATAATTTACAATTAGGTATCCATTATCACCATTTTTTTGGTAACTGTAAATTGGTAAAAATAAAAGTCATTGTTAAATAAATTCTAAGTATAATAAAGAAGCGATATATTGCAAGGTGACAAAATATATTTCTTTTTTACTGGTACTCAAAAATTATTACAAAGATTCAAATAATTTTTACACGATGCATCAATTGGACAACCCTAAAAGACCGTCTTTGCGTCCGCTTTTTAATTTAACTTCGCAGCTGACAGACGCCTGTATAAACACATCCTATAAATGTACGGTATACCTGAACACATTGTAAATATAAAACTAAGAACGTGTTGTTTATTACACATACGACAGAAATAATCGTTTAGTCTAACACAAATCACTCTAGGCACTTGTCCTTTCAGATTTCTATCAGTACCCATAAAATCATATATTATTAAAAATAACTTTGATATTATCTTGAGTGAACCGAATGTATCAAAACATCTCAATCTTTTCAAATTAAATAGATTTCAAATATTGATAAATACTCTTTGGTTTACAATTTATATTCTCACAATATTTTTTGTTTCCAAATCCTTATAGATTTTCTTCCCTCCAATAAACACACCAGAGGTTTTTTGCCGAATTCATTTCTATCTAAAATTGATTTTATCTTGTTGTAAGAATTTTGTTGCATCGTTTTAAGATAGTGATGTAAAAATACCTTACGATAAAAGCCCTTAAGATACGATGTTAGAGGTGAATTTTGTAAGTTTTACGTATAATGTTTGGTATGTTAGTAACAGAGGATCCCTTCGAGGAAGCGTTCACCCCCGCCACCGCTTCCCCTCGAAAACAATAAATATGTCAGTGGGAGATATAACATGAGACGTTAAGACAGGATCAGTCTCAACTAAATTATTACTTGGCAACTTTTGCTGATGACGAGCTCTCGCTTCAAACCAATAAGAAATAACTTATAACTTTTTATTGCTTACAGAGATTAAGACGCGCCTCTTTTATTTGTTTTCACTCTTCTATATCTGATATAACATACCTAAATATTTTCTTAAGATTGTTTGAAACCAATGTGAAATGAAGAAATGTGGAGAATTACTTACGAAATCGGTTTGACTGTTATCAACTGTGCCTATTCTTTCAGTTGGAAACTAGAATTTCAATTTAGATAAAACACGTGTTCCTTGGAATGGAAAGTCAGCGTCTTGTACGTTAAAGCGAATAAATAACTTGGTGGCCTGGACGCGAATTAGAATACTATAATAAATTTTAAATAAATATTCGGATTCAAGCATCTGCTAAAAATCAATCTGTTCAACAAAATTTTAACTGTAAAAGTAAACAATCTAAGGAAACTGAGAAGTAAATTTTATTTCTTGCTGACAGTAAACTAACTTGTAATTTATCCAAGTAACGTCACACGTAAGATTTCAATATATTTCGATGCCCAAAATAATTTCAGATCCAATATTGAAACTGGCGCCAACCCAAAAAAATAGATCATCTCTCTTAAACAAACAAAAAAGCTATAAAAATGAAGACAGGTGAAAACACTTTAAAAATACAATGTAGTCCGGCCACGTTCTTTACAAAGCAAACAAAACGGTTTCCCGCAAAAAAAAATATCAGGAAAAAGCGCGCCCGAAGAAAAACAACTACGACCATAAAAGAAAGAGCAGAGTTTGCGAGCAAAATGCGGCTTGCTCGCTCAGCGCTCCGCCATTGGCCACCCGTCGTCTCCCGGCGCGCTCCCCCCCCCCCCCCCCCCCCCCCCCCCGCGCGGCCGTAACTCACTCTTCACTTGTTTTTACGGCAGCCATTTTGTGACGTTCGCTCGCGCGGCAGCCCGCGCTAATCCATACGGAGCGGAGCTGGAGCCAGCACAGGCACGTGTGTGTGTGCGCGGTCCGTCCGTGACGACGCACTCACACACGCGTGCGGCAGTAGCGGCACGAGGAGCTGCCAGCCCTGGCTCAATGATTCTCTGAACTCAAAATGTTATTAATAGGCTCTTTGTGAGAGCTTGCGACCTTGTGTATTATAATCTAGATATTCGAGTACTTTATTTAATAACAATAAATTTTCAATGTTGCGTTATTTATAATCCACAAATATTAAAATCTCTAATACAATATACCTATACCAAGACAAAGCTATTATGTTTTTCGTTAGTGCTGTCTAACTACTCATTTTGTAAGAATTATTATCTCTCAAACTCAGTTTTACCTGTATTATTAACAAACATTTTCTTATTAACACGTTAACAGGAAATTAGAAAATACCGTCTCAACGTCCCCAGCCCAACACTCGTCAAAATACAGCATCCATTTAGCAGGGAAGAAACCTCATTAAGGGGCGCGTCCTACTGCTATCTTCCTTAATGAACGTCCGCTGCTCCGTGGATGCATTAGCGGGGCCGGGAGAAACATAATGGGGGTTCCAGGGTTGGCAGAGTTGTCAAAACAATTTCCATTCATGAAAACTATAATACGAAATGGTGTCTTTTCACAGCCAGGAAATATTAATGTATTTTTTCTAGAACTATCATTATCATCAACCCAAAAATGTCCACTGCTGAACGTAGGCCTCCCCCATGGAACGCCACAATGACTGGTCCTGAGCCGCTTGTATCCAGCAACTCCCAGTGACCTTTACCAGGTTGTCGGCCCATCTACATAGTACATATGAGTATAGAAGAGCGAGGGACGACCCCGTACACGTTTCCCGGTACGTTTTTAACATAAGAGGAGTTAACCAGGAATCTACCAACCTCTTTTAATTTGAATGAATATCTATTAACCCTTGAAACTGTAGTTGTAAAATGCAAGTGAGACTGCAGCAGCCCTAAAAACGCCTCGCTATCTACGTCTTAATCCCCGTCATTAGGGCTGCCGCGCCCGCCTTAACTACAACAGATACTCGGATCAAATTGTACACCGAATTGAAATTTTGGAGGGATTCCGCGAAACAGTATGATTTATGTTTTAATTTCGTTTTATGGGGTCTCTGCTTGACATATTAATTTGGGTGTCTTGTAAAGTAAATTAAAGCTCTACGCAGCTCCGAACGTTTAGAAATACATTTATTTATGTACAGTTGTACTGTATAAATTTCAACATATCTTCTAAATGTTAACAAAGGCCTCGAATACTTTTTTTTATAAATCTGGTTTGTCAACACGTGTGACGGCGTAGTGTGTGGTCACAGAAATTAAAAATTGATGACTTAATCGTTTTAATTCAATCCAAGACATAAAGTTGTCAGAAATATATATATTTTTAGAATAAAATGACTAGAACTGTCAAAATACACAAACTTCGGCACTGAAGGCAACCGTTTAGCATTTATTAATATTTAATTTATTTTAATCATATTGACATCGTCATCTGGATTAGTACACTGCTTATTTACCATAATCACCACTCACAATCACCATCATCACAAATCACTGGCGGATTAGTGATCGCATCAGAAAAAGTGTTACATATAATTCAAACGTAAAAATGGTTACAAAAGACATTCTAGAAGAGTTTTTACTAAGTAACTGTGGTGAATATAAACAAGAACTCTTTGAATTTAACTGAATGAGGATAAGTGTACAGCCAGCATCTGTGTCAATACGAAGCTTAAATATCAAGCGACCCTCAGCTTCAGCACCTACAGCAAAAAAGAACAGAAAAGGAAAATACGGCCTTGTATTTAATATTTCGCAAAATATCAAAAAATGCTCGCTTATTTATTATATTACTTACTTTATTACTTACTTAGTATTATGAAAAATATCATCATTAATAAAAGCCATTTTTATTTATGTAATCCTACACTAATAAAGTTCAAATATCATTCATCAATTATTTCGCAAAACTAAGTATATATTTTAAGCTCTTGTCAGGCGTGACGTAGTATATTCCGAAACCAGGACGCACGTGTTCACGTTAATTATCCATAGGACTGTACACGAGCAGTACGCAAAATTCTTGTACTTATACATTGTAATCACAGATTTAATAATGACATTACAATATATACGCGACCAATTTCCTATGGGCATTTTGGCTTTGTATAGATTGGAAAGACGCTTCGTGGAAATTGTTCTACTACTCGCAATTTACAAATTCTGCCACTAAGTCTTATACAGAGCAGCAACAGAAATACTTAGGAGAAAGTAAACAAAACAATGGAGACAACAAACAGCATTTCCAAAACGAAATTACCATAACTCATAGTGTAGTCATTATTACAATAATGAAATGAGCATTGCTCTCTCAGAGAGCGGCACTTAAATCATAAAATGGTAATTTTTATTAGAACAACAAATAGTGCTATAATGTGTTTATTGTTCATGTTTTTATCTTGTAGTTGTGTAATTGGATTTTATTTATCTTAGAAATTACACTAAAACTGTGTTAAATTGTGAAGTTTATTGATGAGATGTAAAAGCTATCATGTCAGTAATTATTAGTTTATTGAATTAAAATAATAAATCTTTTTCATTTAGTTTGAATTTATTTAGTACTTTCGTTAACATGACTGCTATTCTATAGGAAAAATCATCAAGAAAGGGTAATCTGTCGTAGCAATTAATTGGAGGAATTAATAGTCGTAGCAAATAAAAGTTTTATAAATTACACTTCTGATAGTTACTTAACAATCACAAAAACAATACATATCAACGTTAAACAGTAAGTAAAAGTTTGTATATTTGTGACTTAATCATCAATCATGAAATTTAGCATCAAAATATACAAAATTAACTTGATTAACATATTGGTATGTCACACCCCGGTAACAATAAGGCTCTATAGGAAAACTATAACAATTCACACTGACGAAAACTATTCCCTATTTATTTGTGTTTGATTTTCCTTCCTATACGTCAACGAAAAGAACATAGGCCTAATAGAACAACTAGATCAACTACACTCAGACAAAGTCGAGGGCAAAATTCAGTACAGTATAAATGAAAAACTTTGCATGTTTGTAACACAATCATGCAAAAACACCGTAACAAAATCCATGTCTCTCAGTGAACATCACAAAGAGGTGGTCTAGTTAGTGTTATTCATTACCACGGACGCTCATTACCATAACATTAATATAGCGAAACAGTTAACCGACTGTGGTGTACACAAAAGAATAATTGCTTTATGGACTGTAAAATACAAATTATGCGTTTGAGTATCGTTCGAATGTTTCTTGAAGATTGATCTTTGAGGTTTGTTCAAAAGATTCATAAATTATATTATTACCTACTAAATCATTTGGTCTATTTTCAATGCTCAGTATAACAACAGTCACGTTGATGTCTTTTGTATGTTGTCAATTTGTTTTTGTTTTAAAAGTTTTTCTATACATGAACTTATATGATGAATTTTTTGTTCTCTTTTATGAAATATCGGTTGGTGACATGGTCACATGATATACTACCACGATTGTTATTAGTTTTGAAAAATGAAAAGAAATTTTGTGATTCAAATCAGGTTACGAAAAAATTCCAAGAGAATATAAACAACTAAAAAGCTGCATAAGTAGTTTAAGTAGCTAAACAAGTTACCTTTATGTGGCTGTACTCTATTGACAATCACGAGGATTTATTTTAAAATATTTAAACTATTTGATCACAAATCATAATTACAAAATACAAAAAGTACCGTTTATCTAGCTATCTTTAAAAGTACAGTAATTTTCCTATACTTTTTCCGCGCATTGGAGAACCCTAACCTCCATGCGGTCTGAATCAGAAGTAACCTGTGGAAAATTTCTGTACATTATACAATTTAGCTAGACACGGAATATATTCCTTACTAAAGGTAAACCGAAGTATAGGCACGAAAATACATATTTTTGTATCCCATCACCATAATCCATTAAAGTCTAGCATTAAAGTCACCTGAATGATTGATGAGTTTTCAGGACCGTATTTCCCAAAATATCTACCAGAGCGGCAGAGGGGCCTGGAGGGTACCATATGTTCCTCTTAGATTCTACTGAAAATTGCGGATGGTAAATGGCATTTCAAGCTATTTTGGACTTTAGGTCTTTGAGATAACTGAAGCATTATGTTCCAAGGAGTATTTTAAACTGGTCCACCTCTAAGGTGACACCCAAACTGTCGATACATTTCACAATTGTCGTAAACTCCTGGAGACGGAAGGGGAACGCAGTAAAATTATCATTTTATGCCGTTCGACGACTGAAATGACACGGGAATGCTGTAAAACTGATTTATTGGACACATCCCGAGAGTCACATGCTGAATTTTTGATGAGATCTTTGTTTTGAGATAACGGGGCAGTAGGCTTCTGCTGACGCGGTTATTTATACCACAACCAAAACGTATAGATTGATGGTTCTTAGAAATCAATTTTACTAATAATCATATTCTACATTTAAAATTAGTATTTCTAGCGCATTTCTTGCGTCGTAGGAAACTCAAAAAATAAAATGATAGCATACTATTGTAAAAGTTATACACTCAAGAATGTTTTAAAGAAACGGTGTACTTCATCAGCTTGGCTAACATGCCAGGATGATATTTTGTCACTCGGCGGTGTAACAACAAAATATACGTATAGTTTTGGCTTCAGAATGGGGTCACCCCACGGTTGGAACTCTCTTAGAAATATTTCAAAGAAATGTAAAAGTGTACATCAACCCACTTGCTAAAAGCATAGTAGGCAGGTATTGTGATAAATCCAGTTATGGAAAGTTTATCCGTTGTTCTTGTTCGCAACAGACTTTTACAGCTACAGAAATGTGAAAGTTTGGATGTTTGTTACTGATAAAAAAATACAGATAATATACGCGTATTCTGTATTTAAGCTTATATTATGATTATATCTCGGCAACACTTAATCGACAAAAAATAGCTTGAATAACATATCTATATTAAAGTAATACCACTGAAAAATGAACTTGACGTGAAGATCCTTTCTAGTTTACGTATTAATACAATTGGAACTGCGTCTTTCCTTCTCGATGTAAGATTATCTATACGAGTACATAGTATGTAGGTAAACAGACTCTCCAACACAGAGTAACCGACCACGTTATTCCATAGGTCATTCCGACAATTTGATTAACTCGGCTCGCCACCGGGGCCTTTTATTGCCCTATATTTCCTGATTAGGCCCACTGTAGCAACCTACCTTCTGTCGTGGCCAACCCTAATAAACTGCGATCGGCCCGATTGAGACAACCCTATGGAGGGACTATAAAATTTAGGACTAAACCCTTTTGATATTAACACTGGATTTATAGAGGCGGGGTCCTTCCGATGCCCGCGATGACTAGTTCCTGCGTTTTGGGTTCGATAAACGAAATGAGTTGGATACATTAAAAAAACATTTACAAGTGTTGTTTATTTTTGCATCAGATTGAGTATTCTGTACTCATTGGCGCCATACAATATAATGTCATGTACTACTATCCTGATAAGAAGAAGAAAATAATAAAAAATCCAAAACTCTAATTTAATACACTTAAATAAATCCTTCTACAGCTTTAGTGAACGGTGTACTACCCTTGGTTCATATATTTATAATAATAATTGATTAGTTACTCGTACTTTCATATATGTAAAAATTAATTAATTAACAAAACTATAAACATGAACTAAAAGCCTAAGCGTGAAACTATTAGCACGCTTAAATGAATGAGAAGGAATCGCGACCTCTCAACTCGCGAAAAACACATTAAAACAAACAGTGCAGTAAAAATAAATCTAACTGCCTATAAAAGCTGCCATAACTATCACTTAAACGGCATTGTGCTCAGCGTCTTTTATCTCGCAACGCCGACGAAATGCAGATCTGACAATGTACCAGCTCAACGAATAACTATGTACACTTACTTACGTAATTTTAAGATGACTATAATATATGTAAGTAGATAGACAGTATGTATTACCGATTATTTGTAATTCAAATTACTTCAATCAAAGAAAATTTACCACTTTTAAAATTTGAAGAGAAATGACGTACCATAGAATCTGATGTTGTACACGCGAACCTTTGAAATGTAAGAAATCGGATGCAAAATTTCCAGCAATTAATAATAAATATAAATTATGTACGTTTTTGCAGACCTGCGTAAATCATAGTTATTCAAGGGATTTTTTTCCCGGTAGTTGCACAATAAAACAGTTTTTCAGTTTTCGTATTTCACAGTCACAATATTGGGAGAGATCGTGACGTGGTTAGCTTTGATATAAGTAAAATAAATCATACAAAAGTGGCCAAAGTCATTGGGAAGTTGAGGAAGAAAATCGTCTTTAGGCTATAAAACTTATAGTAGAGGTACTTCAAGTAATTCTTTAAAAATATCAAACAAAAGCTGTATGTAAAGTTATGCAAATTCTCTATTCTCATGCAATACATATGGTTCCCTGACTATCAAAGCCGTTACAGTGCTTGGTAAAATTTATAGACCGGTTGACATCGGTCAGGTGCGAAGTAGGCAAGACCTCGCCATTTTCATAAATTACTAATAGCCAATATACAGCGGCTGTTAAACTCTGTACCTATTACTGCTGGACACTGACAGCATGTAGGTACATACTATATTTATGTAACTACGTCGTTAGCTAACATCACGTGTAAGTCTACGAACAGAAAGCAGTCTTACAACAGTGTTAAATTCTAGCAATCAAAAGTTATCTTAGGTTTTCTGCGAGCATCCTTGGAACTACACTTGAATCTAATTTCAAATTATGTGAGACAACGGCCCAATACTTTCTCTAGGAATGCAGGCCTGGCTTAGGGCTGGCTGCAGTGGGGACAAATATAGACTGTTGATAATCATAAAAAAGTACCAATGTGAGCTCATGTATTTGACCTGTTATAGCTGATATAATTGCATTTCTATTAATCATGCTACCAAACCTCACAAAAAATCTGGTCGCAAAAGATCCCTTAAACCGAACACATTCCAACCATTAGCATTTTTAATTCGGATAAGAATAAGGCAGGATACAACCACAACTAAACCTAAATACTTTGAAGGAGCTCACCTCGGCCGGCGGCGGCGGGGCCGGGCCGGACCGGGTCGCGGCCGCGTTTATCTCGTGACAATAATAAAGACAGTTTATTGGACCTCTCGGCGAGAGCAGGACATGTTATCGGCTACAATTAAATATCATTTTTATTAGGAATCGGTGGGAACGCCCAGCGGGCACTTACACACTTTTTTATTTGTCATAATTTTACACCACCCCATGAATTTCATTCGGTGTCATAACATTTGAAGTTACATTAAAACGTCTCCTAAACTATAAATTATATGCAGCAGGTATATTTACCAATTTATTAATCCGAGTTCATTTTATCAGCCGGTGATCCATGAATCTGAAACAGAATAAAACAAATTAGAGTCTGTAACAATAGTCGGATAGGAGTGTTGATACGTTAGTACAGTTTACGATGCTCGTAAAATATAATTAAACGTTCCATATCAAAACACAAAAGCATTAATGCTTTCTCAAATAAATCACTTTTAGAAAAAAACTGTTGATGCTATTATTTATTTAAACGCTAAAGGAGTATCATGATCCCATAAAACGTAATGTGCGCCCGCGGCCTCCGCTACAATGAATACGAAAAAACACGCAGCCGAACGGAGATCGCTTTTCTTCAATGGTTACTTTATATGCAAATTCCTTGCAATAAAAGTTGGAACCCTTCTCTAGCTTTATGTAGAGAGCACAAGACTCGAATCCGGAGTTTTATGTATTCGCGAATCGACGCTGTTTTATTGGCATTGGGTATCGATTTCGCTTCATTCGGTTTCGCAGATTCGGAAGTAGAGCCATCATTGTGATCGAAAACTTATGAATCAATCTTTTTAATTCTAGTTACATTTAGGAAACCCTTAGCTTATCGTGGGTACTCTGCTATTTAAACATCTTGTGTTTATTATAACTAAATTCCCTTTGTTTATAGAAAATATAGTCTAATTTTTTGTTTACAAATTGTTTATGTTTATAGAAGCTTTTGCCCGCGACTTCGTAAAGTATCCAACGAAAACTACTTGTTTGATATGGATAAAAGTATCCTATGTCCTTTTCCGGACTTTCAACTATTCCCATACTTCATAATAAAATAAAAACATTCTGACCTTCCATTACGACGGGAAGAAACGACAAACAAAAAACTCACTTTCGCATTCATGGTTGCAATACAAGAATCGCATATATACTGCACGGTTAGGTAATTGATTTTTACGCCCAAATCTCTAGCGTAAAGAAAACAAACCTGAGAAATAATAAATAAATAAAAATATCAATTTTATTAATTAAAACAACTTCGGTCATTTTGGATATCACAAGCAGAGCAGAGTTTAGAGGTATAGTTTTTCATTGTCACCCCTTAGGGGTTAAGTCCAGTATACCGCAATGCCTTAAGACCAAGGTGTATAACCAATGCGTTCTCCCGGTCATGATTTATGCAGCAGAGACATGGACGCTCACATTCAAAGTTGCACAGCGAGCGATGGAGAGGGCTATGCTTGGAATATCCTTGCGCGACAAAGTCAGGAATGATGAAATCCGCCGACGTACAAAGGTGACCGACATAGCTACTCGAATAAATAAGCAAGCTGAAGTGGCAATGGGCAGGCCACATCTGTCGACGAACAGACGGTCGATGGAACAGAAAGATTCTCGTGTGGAGACCTCGGACCGGGAGACGCGGGGTGGAACGCCCTCCAGCCCGCTGGTCTGACGACCTCAAGAGGATAGCGGGAAGCGAGTGGGTGAGGACGACGGAGGACCGGAAGGAGTGGCGCACGTTGGGAGAGGCCTATCTTCAGCAGTGGAGAGACACGGGCTGATAAGTGAAGAAAGTGAAGGGGTTAAAGCCTTCCTTATTGGAAGGTTAAGTTATTTAATGGTAACTGGTTTTGTGTTTGGGTTCTATTATTTTTAGAGAGGCCTAAATTAGAGATAACCTATTATATAAATATACTGGTTAATAGTCTTACATTATTTTATGTAGGTATAATAAAGTTTGTAATTGAATGAAATCAAAGCTAAAACCCGATGATATCGAGCGTAGAGCGGTACCAGTGCCTTTTGGATTGCCATCAAATTTTGATAGCCTTCGATATGAGTTCCATTCGAGTACATCCAGTGATATACGAGTGCTTGCCGCTCAAGATGTACGAGTATTATCGGAATGTAGCCAATTTACATAACAGTCGTCATGAAGGTTCAATGTAATGACAATTTGTATGCCAACGATCACCGCGGCATATAGTAAAACTGGAAACCGATTTTCATAGCCTCCACTTAGTTCGAATGAAACACGCTTGTGACGTTTGTTGGTATAAAATCCTTATGTGTTTTCAAACGGTTGTAATGTGGTGATACCTTTTAACCACTTAAGGGTGGAATCCTGAAAAAACATTTATTCTAGACGGCGCAGGAAGTAAGACAAATTTCTCGATTCTCCAAATTAAGTGACCGTACTTCGAAATATGTTAATTTGTCTTAGTAAATTTTTAATCTTAATCTTGCCCCTCATATAACCTGAACAAAATATTATGCATAATAGCATATGAAAACTGCACTCCTAACTATCTATAGTCGCTTAGTAACACGTAAAGACCATATTTGCTCCAGCTAAAGCCACTTTCATTTAATCAGTAATCACGTGTCCATATATATAGTTAGGTACAGCATATATAGCAACGCTCCACGACACACAATATACAAAGTCCATAAAGATACTTGTACATAGTCTCGTTATACCCAAGGAGGTTGCACGTAAGTACAGCCGCGTACAGATTACATTCTCCCGAGACGCCACCAGCTAGCCTGACAAGGATCTTATATTTCCATAAAACGTTCACTTTACGAGCACACCTGTACCTTGCCCCCCTCTCTCTGAACCTTTGCCACATACCCCGCAGTGACCAAGAAGTTTGCAACGAACACTACTTGTAAAGTAATTACTTACATGTATATACAGTCAATAGGACACATAGAATAGGCAATACTATAGGTAACATGATTAGATATGACGCTAAACATCATGTAGAGAAAGATTGAAGGAAGAAGAGGAAGAAAAAGGAAAGGAACAGATAAAAGGATGAAAGTGTATAAGTGTGTAGGTAAAGAAAAAGGTGGGGGACAGAAAAGACTAGCAAAAATTTCACCGACTAGAGCAATAAGTATTTCACCTGTACATATAGTAGTCCAAATTACAAAACTTTTGTCATGTAGAAAGTTATTTTAGTTAAAATTTTGTTGTATTACTTTAAGCCTTGTTGTGAAAGCTACGCAAGTCTTTTAACCTTTTGTAATTGCTAACCATGCCTACCTACATTTTATTCAAAATCAGACACTCAACTTAACACAGAAATTCATTAATTTTTATTTAAAATCGTATCTAGAAAATTAATAACCTTGAATAAGGTAGTTTGAGTGTACTAGGTGAAATTAAACTAAGCTTTTACCCACGTTGTACTTATGTATAAGTAATGGTAGGAAACTAAACTTCATTAATAATTCATCTTCCAAAAATTTGCAATCGCCATAGCCGATATTAATCGTTTTCTTTGTAATTAACTTGAGATTTGTTACGTTTAAGTACAGCAAAGAACTTGTAATAAATAAAACACATTACGCTTAATAGACTACTAGATTTTCACCTCAAATTAATATCATATTAAACGGCAAAGCACGCCCCATATGATCCTGTTTACGACTGAAGCTTTAATAAAAATCTTTAATAACATTCCGACATCTTGTTCCACATATCTGAGCATTTAACTTAACAGTGCCTCTCTTCCCACTATTATGAAAGAGAAATATTACTATATAAAATTACTCATCAACATCATATAAGTTTCGTGTATTATTTTACCAGACGCCACGCCAGGCGATTCAACCTCCTAAATTATTACACGTATACGATTGCTGCCTTATTTTATTTTTCTCTCAATGATCTTGTTACTAGAAACGCGTTGGCTTCACTATAAACTTCATAACAAACTGCCACATGGAGCCATATCTTGTATATATTATGAGCTTTTTCGTTTAAGCCAGAACGTCCAATGTCTGCAGGCAACCGACGCAAGATTTGAAGTTGTGACTGAAAACTAGCTTTACACTTCATGGAAACAGAGTTCACTATGAGAGTCAGTGGTTGTGCTGAGAGGCTGTTTTGATTTGAGTATAAGGACAGCCCTTTAGATGTTTTACTTAACTGTTAATAATACCAAGGTGTAGATATAAAACCCCGATATGTTTGGACAAAATCTTAAAATGTTAAAATAAGTTTTCTGTTTTACCCTTTTTCCTCTTTCTTATAAGAAATAAGCCATGGTTTATAATGGTGTGTTTTGCATTATATTCATGACTGTTATTTTGTAAAAACGATAAAATAACATCATATTAATTCGATATTTAAGGTCGATAGCATAATTTATCCTTCCTGAAAACAGGTTCAGCGTTAGTATATATTTTTTAATTTTATCACATGTGATACTGGTTGAATTCTTTGTTGAAATATCTGGTTAACAAGAGACTGATTCGTGCATTCTTTTACATGTGCCACCCACTTCGAGTGCGCCGCTCAGCACACCAATAAACTTGCCCTGCAAATGGTTGGTTCTCATTACAACAAAGTTGCCTGCAACATCTAAATTACCTATTGAGCAGCTGTCCGGCTGAGTTATAGTAGCATAAATTAGCTGCAAGAGACGCCCGCCCTCGTCAGTTATTGGACTACGGAACCCTGCGGGGCTCGGGGCCCCATTACCACTCTTATTTATTTAAAAAAGGAACGCGACACCAGATTATTTGGATTTTCATTACAGCAATGTCCGATATCGGTTCGTTACCGGTTTGAACGCAGATTACGCCGCAGATGGTCAGTGTGTCTTGAATTTTATGGTCAGGATTAACTTCAATCTTTCGATTTAAAGTTTTTATAGCCAGAATGAGCTTACTCACGGATAAAATATAAAGTATTGCTGTATGTATGTACGTTCCATAAGGATATATTGTGTTCTATCTACGAGTATAGATAGCTATTTACGTATATGGTGGGATATCAGAGACATTTGTTTCGTTTCTTGTGCCGCCGGTCGCGGCACGTTCTCACAACGTTAGCATTTCTTTTGTGCACGCCCCGAATTGCCGACATAAAACTCAGACCTGTTTTGGTACGTGACGTCTTCAGTCTTTTTACTGCCTTATATTACTTGATATATATTCTTATCAGAGGAACGTGCAGCAACTAGGTCCGTCCCTTTTCATTTGCGAAGCGAAATCGTAAAATTGTATTGTGACAGCGCCGCGCAGAATGGAGAAAAAGAAATATAAAGCGGGCGTCGAGGCGCTTGAACGAGGAAACTTTCCTACTTCCGTAATTAATGTTGCAAGAAGACATCCCGGGGAAAGTTTTTTCATCTCGCCGCCGTAGAGCACCGCAGTAATGAGCGCCCCCGCAGCGGGCCATCGTAAAAACACCATACAACTTAATAAATAAAACTGGAATTCGTGAAGATTTATCGCGAGACCCATATTGCGTTGCGATTCGTGACCGGCGGCGGGGCCAACGCGTGTTTTTGCTGCATAGACAAGAATCAAGCTAGCGAGCTTCGGTTGTGGGTGTACAAAATAAAGATATAATATCATAGGAGTAGACCGCGTCTCACATTTACAAGCGGCTTCATCGGAGATGAAATATTTTGACGTTTCTTGGTAGACACGCTCATTCGAAACGCCTGGGTGTTCCTTCGTGGAATGGATTACCCATTATTTATGTGAACCGACCTCAAAACATATGGGTCAAGAAAAACTGTTGTGCTAATATTATAATTATACAATATTCGTCAGTTTCAGATGCGTTCACAATTCTCAAGACCCAGATTTGTTGCGCTAGTACAAGAAAAGAAACCGATCTGATGGAATTAATGAACTCAGGAGCACCTGCAGTCACGGGGAATATTGGCAGAGGCAAAGATCCATGAAAAGTTGTTGTGTATGTGTGCGTCTCTGTCAGGACAGTATATACAGTATACATACATACGAGTATACACACGACACAGCACTCTCTCTTATAATTCAGTGTCGTCATAAATTCTCTGCAAAAATCTCCAGTGACTTGCGTCGCACTCGTAAATAGAAAGTAGCCGTTATGTGAATATTTGAGAATTCCGCGTTTAATTTTCTTATGCTATTTTCCTGTGTAAATACAGATACATATTTTTATGTTTAATTGGTTAGTATTGGGCCTTTATCACACCTGGCGTGACTTTATAAGTCTATTGGATAAAAAGCATGTTCACTCTGGCTCTTCTATTTTTCATATCGGAACACAAAATAACTAATGTAAAAGCGCTGTTTGCTCTCTAAGTAACATGGTGGTAGACAGCCAGTTGGATGTAGAACGTTTTTAATAGGATGTTCGGAACCCTTAAAGCAGACACAACACAGTGGACTATTTTTACTGATTTGGAAATTGCGTTTCTTTCCACGTAGTGATCTGGGTGCAGGTGCCACGGCAGCGGCAGATACCCGCCCCAAGTTTTATTGTTATTCCCACTCTGTGAATTGAATTTGAAACAAGACTGTTCCGATCAATACCAGGCACTGGCATACACGCTGCCCTTCTAACTATACGAATGTTATGTATGCTATATATGTATAACTATAATAATATAAATGCACATAGTTTGAACGAGGTAATTACGCTGGGCATACTTAGTGTGTCACTATACACTAGTATCCACACAAACAAATATTATAAAATCGATAGTGAGTTTGTTACTTTGTCCTTCCTTCCACTTCCTTCTCTCCTGCAAGGGTCAAGGAAGGATATAAAGATACTAGAATTATCCGTATTGTCTGTCTTCTCGTGTAAGTTATGTGTAAGGTATAACAGGGGAAATAAATAAAGATTTAGGCGACTGTCACTGCAGACAACTACCTAAGTATTTGTTCAAGGCTGATGAATTTTTAGTAAAAGTCTCATCAGCAGTGGACTTTTTCGTCTGAAGAAGGACGAAGAGACTATCAAAAACAGATTTCTGGAGATTGAGCCTGAATCTCATGGAGGTTCGTGCTTTTCGACCAATTTTAATTTCGTTTTAGAGCCTGGCCCGGGCAGGGCTTACCCGCCGCTATTATCCGGCCGTTTTATCTCCAATGTAATCTTGTTAAGAGGCCCACTCCCTCTCGCCCCCACGTTGGGAGCAATAAGCTAAAATCCCGGGTTTCCGACGCTTACGCAAGGCTTAGCATTATATCCGTATTTTTAGTAAAATGACGTGCCTGCTTTCTGCGGCCACGTAACCTGAAACCAGAAGGCAAGGCCCAACCAACTGTAATTAATAATTATACGAAAATCTTTTCAACCGACTTCAAAAAAGGAGAAGGTTCTCAATTCGACGCATATGTTTTTTTTTTAATGTGTGTTGCGCTATAACTCCGCCAATAGTGAGCCGATTTTGTTAATTCTTTTTTGTTTGGTAGAGCATACTTCAGAAGTATATAAATTATATCGGAAAATCTCTCTTTCAGAAAATCAACAAAAACCAAATTTTTAAGGCGTTAATTATTGACGAAAATGAAATAATGAACAACTTATTTACATGTATTATATTAATAAATACATCATTTTGTTCTTTTTTAATTCTTTTACTGTGGGCCGAATAAACAAGCTCAAAGTCACTCAGCGAGCAATGGAACGAGCTATGCTCGGTATTTCTCTACGTGATAAGGTCCGGAATGAGGAAATCCGTAGACGAACGAAGGTTACCGACATAGCTCGACGAGTCAGTGAGCTGAAGTGGCAATGGGCAGGCCACATCGCTCGAAGAACCGATAACCGGTGGGGAGTAAAGGTTCTCGAGTGGCGACCACGTACCGGGAAACGTCTACCAGGCCGTCCCCCCACTAGATGGACCGACGATCTGGTTAGAGTCGCGGGGAGTCGCTGGATGCAGGTGGCTCGGGACCGGTCGATGTGGCGTACCATGAGGGAGGCCTATGTCCAGCAGTGGACGTTTCCCGGCTGATGATGATGATGATGACATCATTTTGTCTCAGGTGGTCTGACTGCGATGGGGAGTGCAAGAATCTAACAACAAGCGACCACAAACTGGGAAAAAGTATTTGATGGAGATGAATTATGTTCTGGAGTAACACGCAGAAAAAATATTCAAATATGGCCACACCGGTATAGGCATATTATAACTTATTATATTATTTATGGCCCTTTGTAGGTATTTTACATTATGGTACAGTGCGATCTTTTTAATGGTGACATTTTCTTTTCTGAAAGGTCTTCTGCGATATTTCCTTGCCGTTGTCAAAGTTTGACAAATCCAATGTGAGAAGAGAAACAAGTCAAAAAATATGCAAAAAGGGTTATTGAAAATATAAATAAACATAAATATGTTGTTTACATATATGACAACATTCAGTTGATGGATACGAGTTCACGATGGCGATCCCGTATCTACCGATCGTTGAAAAATGTTGTTTCTTCACTAGGAATCTAAGACTGGCTTCTATATTGATCTTATGTTTTAGTACGGTAATTTCTTGTTTCTTTTCTAGTTTTATATACCTATACATTTGTCAGCAATAAGCACTTGATGTGCTCGTAATAATCACGTAGTTTTTTGCTTTAATTTCTAAATTACATTTGGGAATCATTTTTATTCCCCGAGAACCAAAACTTGAAGCTCTTCATTAATGTTATCAAGCCCATAGTCTACTGATGCCAACTTGTTTAAATACAACCACATCGCTATTTATCATCAGGTGAGATTGTGGTTGGATATAAATACAGAATACTAAACGTGTCACGTTGTAAAAGTTAAGTTTTGCAACTTTCTATATGCTACGATTTTTTGCATAATTACTGGTATCTAAGAATGTAAAATCATCCATATTGGACCTTCGCAAAATCAATTGGGTAATGAATCTTGCACTTGAAGCCTGGACCCATCAAGTCCTCCATGAGCTACACAAATTTGAAGCTACTTATATCTTACTCGTATTACAGTACTCGCACGCCATGTTTGCCTCTTTGAAGTTAGGCGCCCGGAATTTTGCGCATTTACAGTCAGAATTTATGTGTATTATTTTCTATAATAACTATCCCTAGATGACATACAACTCTAGGACACTTCTTTCCACCCGCTAACATGCCTTGGTTCCCATTTGTACGTTACTAAATTGATACTTCGCTGCCTTTTGTAGCTAGATTCAGAGGGGCAAACATAGTTTGCGTGCACTATACCTGACAATGTTGATTGCTTTTGTCGAAGAAGAATCTATGTAAAAATCATTATTATTAAAAATACCATCTATGTACTAAAACATATGTCTCCCAACTGTTGCAGCTATCAGCTGCACACGTGATAGCCATCGTGTTGTGGCCAACTTGCTCTGATCTGTACGTGGACTACCAGCCCGTGCTAGCGTTGGTGCTCATCATATACCAATGGCTCCTGTTCGTATTAAACCTGCTGATAATACTGTCCGCTGTTCCCTTCCTATTGATCATTTTCTTCGGGACTAATTTGCCTATCGTAAGTTATTATCCTTTATACTTCTGTTTCTTTTTTCTTTCCGAAATGTAATTTGGATACACCAAGACGATCGTTCTTTCCTAAACCTATTCGTCCAATTCAGAGTGCCGTTGATGAAAAATTATCTTTAAATATTTTTCTTTCGCAAACTTTCTACTGTGTACTAGCTGTGTACCGTTTGTGTAGAATTTTCTTATGGATGTTTCTGTTCCAGGGCTTCATGAAAGTCGGCTTAGTGTTCACCATCATTCTTTTAATAACTGCATTAAATACCATGGTGTATGCCACCTGCTACGTCACCCAGGTGTACCACGCGCAGTGTTGGCTTAACCCCACCGATCCATTGGTTATGTACATCTATGGAGCAGGTGAGTAACTTTATCCTGACATCATCATCAGCTGGGACACGTCCACTGCTGAACATAGGCCTCCCTCATGGTATGCCCTAATGACCGGTCCCGAGTCACTTGCACCCAGTGGCCGGTCAAGTGCGGGTCAACGCCATACAACAGTACAATATTTAACACAAAATCGAGCAAAAAACTACTAAAAAGCAGCTAAGTGCGTGACGGGCCACATGCGTGTGGGGTTCCGCAGTTGCCCTTCACAATAAGTTCAAACGCGTAACGAAAATTAATTTTGAATGGAACTTGAACGAAAATTTTCATTGCAGCATCCCCAAGTATACGTATGTTATCGTCGTGATAGTTTTCCTTTTAACTTCAGTATACTCGTACATCGTACATACTACTACTGTGTAATTCGTAAGATTTTTAAAAGCAATAGTTTAGGAGACAAAGGAGGGGGGGGGGGGGGGGGGGCGGGGGCTTAATCACTTTAAAACTATATTAAGCTAATATTTCATAAACTGATCCCTGAATCAAAAAGTGGTGTTCCTAGGCACTCTATATTTTTGAAAGGACTATTCAACGGTACCTGATTGGAGTATACGCGAAAAAAAATCATCCCCAAGTTACGTGTAGGATAATGTAGCTATGGGAATCAGCCTTAAAAAATATTTTTCAAGATTTTATTCTACTACTTTGTCGAAGTTATTATTATATATTATATATATATATATATATATTAATATGTTCACCCGTATCAAATTACAGCTTACCCGTAGTAAGAGTCTCTGAGCTAAGCCGCGTACGGACAGAGCGAAATTATAAGGGTTCTTTGTTTGACTACTTAACCATAAAATTCAAGTTTATAGTTTAGTTGTCATACCAGCCACCACACTGCCAAACGTCTACTTGTTACGCTAACGTGTAAACTTATTTCTTCCGCAGCTTGGTTATATTTCGTGGTGGTATTGAACACGTACATCAGACTACCACGAGACGTGGGCATACAATCTCCACGGTACGCCAAGGATTATGACGACGTTTGACTCTTTTTACCACTAACTGTATCATTATTTTAATCAATCTGAATTTGGAATGTTTCATGTTTACACCTGACCTTGTTATTTTATAATTATAAAAAGAAGTTTGTGATGTACTGTGCCAAACTACCTACTACCTACTTCTACTACTACCTTCGTGTTATTTAATTCTGCATCTGACAAATAAATACTATTTTGTAATTGTATATTCTTATGTACTACACCATTTCTCTATAATACATCTTGAGCTGTGTTTTATTTTTTGTATTTTATTGCTTCGATTTGTTGAAATTAGTTGTAAGTTTTTGTGAAAAAACATAAACTCGATTTTAAATAGCTTTGGACACAAGAGTTGGTGATAGCAAGATCTGTTCGATGGGATATATGGAATGGTTCTATTTTGAGATCAAAATCTCACGATGACATCAGAGGTATTATGGAACATATATTACACGTATAAAGCAATATGCACATCAATATGCAACTGGCTGGCTGGGATTGCTTTTGACCACACATGTTTACTTTGTGATGAGCATCATAAGCACCTTCGAAACTACCTAAAATATGCTTCTAGTACCTATATATACCCTAGCCGTATACCTATATTTAAAAAGAAAAATGTCAGAAAGATAAACACGTCAGTTGCACGTCAGACGTGCGTCAGACCATATTTGGACCATATTTATATTTAATTTATATTAAACTTGTGATATACCGATCATAAAATAATACAATAATTCATTAGTAATCTTTGTAGTTTTGAATAGCATCAAGATGTAAAAGGGCCGAGAAACATATACACTTTTCTTCTAAATAAAACAATAGTTTGGAATCAGTTGAAATTGTTGGATCGTGTGAGAAAACAATGGGACGATTCTCATTCTTACCCAAAGTAGAAAAATGTTGTTACTTTACAAGAAATTTGAAATTAGCGTCATTTGGGATTACGTGTTTCAATATGGTATGTTGTAAATACTAAGAATATAATTATATATTGAGATATACGATAAACGCTCGACGTACTTACAGGTATTTTCAAGGAAAATCAAAATTACACATGTGCAAAAGCATTGACTAAGAACACTAATATCTAATCAATCAAAGTTATCTTCAATATATGGAAATGTACCCCATGCTCATCAAAATGTGCCTCTGTGTTAGTTCGCAGTTGTTTCGCAAAACTTGCCACTGTGCAGAAACTTTGAATCGTTCGTCTAGAATTTTCTTATGGACGTTTCAGTTCGTGGCGAGCCACAGCACGGCCATTCTCCTGTGGCCGACTTGTCAAAATCTCTACGTTAATTACATGTCACTGGTAACGGGGCCGCTGGTTGTGTTGCAGTGGCTTGTGTTCATACTGGACCTGCTGCTCATCGGTAGCAGTTTCTCAGTATTACTCGTTATACTATTAGAAAGTATGGTGCCTGAGGTAATTATGTCAAAGGTTAAATTACAAAGCTGTTCTTCATCAGTAGGTGCTAAGGTGTTTATTTTAGGTAACTGTTGAACATGAGTATCCATCCATCCATAATCATCACGCTTAAAAGGTGACCCACAGAAAGATATGGAATCTTTCACACAGACATTTGATTCTGATTCGTAAATACAGACTTTGGAACAGTATAATGCTTCTTTTCAACCGACATCATAAAAGGAGGATGTCCTCAATATCCTACTAATATTATAAGTGTGAAAGTTTGGATGTTTAGATGTTTGGATGTTTGTGACGCTTTCACGGAAAAACTACTGAATGGATTTGAATGAAACTTTACAATAATATAGCTTATACATCAGAATAACATATAGGCTATAATTTCTAAAGCCATATTGTGTAAATTGTACAAAATCACACTTATAATATTAGTGGGATTACATGGGCAATTTTGGCATAACAAAAACGCGTTGCCAACCGACCATATAATATGTAATTCGTATATACAAACTTTCGCGTTTATAATATTAGTGTGAAGACTTTTTTAATGTACTACGTCAGATATTGAAATTTCTTTTGTTTCTTTAAACTATTAGCCTACGTAACAGAATAAACACTATTTTGTACCTTATGCTGGAAATGGAGATAGATGCCTTCTATGCCTATCGAACAAGTAGAATAAATCCTGAAGTACACGCGGACAAAGTCGCGGGCAGAAGCTAGTAGGTAATATGTAAAGCGATCATTCTATGAATCGATTTTGGTTATTCGTTTTTGTTTGGTAGATCATACTTCAGAAGTGGTCCCATATACATATTACCGGAATTGATGTAGCGCTTTTTGAAGAAGAAAAAAATATAACTATATAATTCTGCTTGTAAGGGTGAACATTTTAGTGAGTGAATGTTGTAGACTTAAAATTCTACTAATGGCAGTTGAAGTCGGTTCCTTAGTTCTTTTTGAACGCGTTAATTATTTGTAGGGATCAACATCAGCGAGATTGTGGTCAGGCACTGATTTACATTATTATATCAATGTTGCAGAGCTTTTCCGTAGTTGGAGACATACTAATATTATTGCTTGGATTGACTACAATATGTACAGTAGCCTTCGCCGGCTTCTATCTCGCTCAAATGTGTTATGCCCACTGCTAGTCTAACCCCAGCGATCCCATCGCTTTACTTTTATACTCTTGTTGTGAGTATTCAATAACATAACTAATTATAACTAATCTTCTTTGCCTGGTACTAGTGATAGTAGTGTTTATTTCGGACCGAGTCAATACCTTGTCAGTGTTACAAACAGATTTAAAACTGTTGTTAGGCACGACACATACACAATCAGACCAAGTGCGAGTCGTACTCGCGCAGAGGGGTCCGTACCGTGCAAGAAAGCTTATCTATCTTTTAGAACAGATATTTGTATTGATACCTTACAAGCAAACAGTTCATTTTTTGACAAATGTGGAATTTACTTAAAATTTTAACCATTTCAGACCCTTTTGCAATGAAAATAAAAGTTTTGCTTATTCCTTTGCCATAAAGTATTAGCCATAATTTATTAATATTACTTAGGTACTATTCAAATTTGCACTTGCCGAGAGAGTAATCTACAATATTTGCCTCTAATTGCTTTGAAACTTAATGTATTGTGTTTTAGAGTTCATACTGCATTACTGTAATTTGACAGATACTACCGCAGTGATGAACGAAATTTTGTTTTTGTCGATTCTAAAATGTAATCCGTATTTCGTTTCAGGTTGGATATATTTCATATTTGTATTGAATACATATTTCGAAACGATGTTTGAATAGAATGACCAATGTATTCGCCGTAAAAAGCAGAAGTAAATACTCGTAGCTGTGATAAAAACTGTTTTTTTCTTCTTCTTAATAAATATTAAGTGAATCTATAATTGTAGAGATATCTTGAACCTGTAATCTATTAAGCTACACATAAACAAAGCTTCATACCTGACGTTGCGTATAATGTGTTATATGTATCGTCTGGCATTATACAAGTGGACCACGAGCCTTATACTAGTTTATAACGAAAACTACAAGTTTATAAACAATATAGCTCTATCAGAGAAAAGTTTTAAAATATTATTGTACTTATTGTAGGTTCTATTCCTACTTACTCATGAACTTTTCAAATCCTTATTTAATAAAAAGGTATGTTTTGGTTAGGTTTAAATAGATTTTTCATGTTTTACAGTCCCTATCCATACTGTGAAAATAAATATTTCATTCAGGTTTTAGTTTTATATTTTTCTGACTGAAAGCTTTGGATGGTTTCTGTTTGATGATAGTTAGCTAGCTATACGAGTACCTTCGGAGTGGATACAATAAGATACTGTATTTTTCCTCGGTAAGGTATTCCAGTGAGGTAATTTATAAAATCATCGTACAAATTATACTAATGTTTTTAAAGGAAATGCTCATTTTAATCCGTATGCTACATTTTATGTCCCTGGGTAGAGACATAGATTAAGGTAAAATTTAGTTTTACTCAAACGATGTAACCCTTTAACGACGAGAAGAACTCAGCGGTGGGTCGTGGTAGGGAGGGGCGGGGAGAGGGAGGTAATTAAATCCTCCTGCAGTGACATTTATGCTGATGCGAGGATTCTGCTCTAATGAGCAAAGGCGGCGCTTTGACCGAGAGCCGGGACGGGACGGGACCCGTTAATTAACATTTCCAAGATACCGCCCGCCCTATCTGCATCGGTAAAATATTGTTTGGTGGCGTATCGGCTTAATTACGTTTTGGGGTATTTTGTGAAGATATTTGAAACTCTGAATTTGTGTATAATTAGTTTACTCGATCCCTATCCCTCCCTTATAGTGAAAACGACAAAAATACCGTACGACTACATAAATAAAACTTGATCCATATAAATAAGAATATTAAAACCCTTAAATTTGGAACATCCATCGATTTATTAATGAGTTAAGTGCCCTAGACTATCAGTTACTCGTAACACTGGGCATTGATTTTCTGTATGATATGCTTTGCAATGGGTAAGTAATTAATTTCGCGAGGTTTCTATACATTCTAAGGTAAACGTTTTTACACGATCTCACCAAATGGTAAGACGGTAAGTGAGGTTGTGGCTTATGATCGTACGATACAGCTTGGGGTTTCCGCTTCAGGTTAGATTCATCGTATTAATGTGGTCTTAGCTTTAGAATAAGTTCATGCCGCGGGGTTCGCATAAAGCGACTAAGGTAAAAAAACAGAAGATTGGAAGCAACACTGATAAAGCACGGAATGAGGAAATCCGTAAACGAACTGGATTTACCGACATGGGGGGCACGCCACGTCAATCGAAGCACGGATAGCGATCACTTACCTACCGGGAAACGTGTACCTAGACGCCCCCTTATAGATGGACCAACAACCTAGTTAAGGCCGCGTAGAGTTGCTGGATGCAAATGGCTTGGGACCGGACATGTAGCATATCATGAAGGAGGCATATGTCCAGTCTAGCGGACGTTTCCGGACTGAAGAAGAAGATGATGATGGTCTTCCTATAGAGGTATATAAACAATATCTACGATTACCAATCCGCCTCTCCAGCATGGTGATTATGGAACATCTTCAGGGGCGAAATCCCAACAGGGTAGCTATGACACCGATTGTGATTATGATCATTATCAAATTCCCACTTTTTACCATTGCTGTAGTAAACGGTGACTGAAGCAACATGCCAGTAGTGTGACGCGCTGCAGCAGTATGGGTTATTCCCGCACTAAATGCGTGTCTGTTGTGGCCCGTTTTTGTGACACCGTATATCGATTCCAAAAATTAATGAATTAAATCTACTTGTCTGTTCGAATATCTAATGGATGGACTTTTGCCCGTGACTTCGCCTGCCTGAAGTTCAGACTGTCACAAGAGAACCACTTAATGTAGCAGGATAAATCTTATAGGCTAGGTGCATGCCAAATTTCATTACGATTGGCTGTATCATTGAGGAACTAAATGGTAACAAACAAATAAATAAACAAACTATCGTATTTAGTATGATTTTGAGGTAACATATACATGGGAGTTGACTATATATCACCAAAGCAAACTACAGAGATATTTTAAAATAATTCTTGAAGCGAGCGCGTCACGTCTTCGCTCCCGGCGGGCACGTAAAAAGGCAAAGTATATAAAAGTAAAAAAGAAAGTATAAAAGTATAAAGAAAGTCACTTCCCTCAGATAGCGAGGCGAGGCGAGGCGAGGCGAGGAGGCACCGTTGGATTTTATTGTAGGGCGCGTGACTCGCAGCGATCCCGTCTTTGTATTCTCTTAGGTATAAGATATGTATTGAAGCCGTATTTCACTTTACAAGTACGAGCTCGAGTATGGTTAGGTTGGTACCCGAGCGCTCAGACGTGTCCTTTCTCATGCGTTATTTATGTGTTGTGCTGTGCAATGTGAATAAAGGTACATCTCGCTAGCCGACTATACGTGATACGTCACTGGTTGTGCTTCTCGCTCTTTCTCAATTCCAAGATAACGATAAAAATATTGTTATGCTTAAATATTTTCGACTCGAGACAACCCTAGGGATATGCAAATATGTAAAACAACTATATTTCTCTATTTCGGTTGATCGAATACGATTTCTCGAAACTCTTAATTGAACGATTGAATAAGTGTAAGATAATTTGAGGCATTTGAGTTTCATGTTCAAAGTTTTAGGTTTTGTACAGTCAGGACCATAAATTCATAATTGACAGACAGTTACATAAATGTAATACTTATAAGTTTGCGTAGATGATTTATGCTCCTGGTTGTATTAAGAGGGTATGCTGTTGTCAAAGCGCCCATACAAACGTAGTCCAGTCATATTTTCAGTATTAAGCTATGAAAATCTATGAAATTTTCAAGACACAATCTAGAAACAAATATTTGTGTCGGTGGTGAGTCAGATTTTCGTTTAAATATATACTTCCAGAGTTACAGGGCGTCAAAGTTTTGTATTTTTCGGTAGTAAAAAGCCCCAACTTTGAACCTGATTTACAAGAGTATGAATAAATTTAGAACAATTTGGAAAAACCACCGACATCTGAAATTTCATTAGTATACTGTATTAAAAAAATGGTTACATAATATACTGTATCCTTCAAATGATCCCTGGACTACGAAACATCCAAATAACGGGTGGATAACATCGCGTAATGTATGCTGTCTCACCGTACGCGCTCGGGTAGAATAGGGCTCGGAGAGGGACAGCTACAAAAAAATGCAACCTTGAAACCGACCACGTGGTCTTACCAACATAGCCTCTTAAACTGCTACGCAGATAACATCATTCACCAGTATATATAGATCTCTTTGGATTAATACAAATATAATTTTAAAATAACGAAGTTCATTAAATTTTCCTTGCTTTTAATTTTACCACAGTTGGTTAAATATAAATTATAAATAGCCTCGTGTAAGTGCAGGCGCACGCTAGGCCGCGACTGTGCAGACGCCGGCCGCGGGGGGCGGGGTGTCCTGCGCGACCCGGCGCGGCGGCGGGTATTTTTACAACGGGGGCGACGAACCGCCTGCGCCCGCGCATTAGGTGGCTCAACCTGATCATCTTGTTGGAATCTGGCTCCTTGCTTGTAATTACTTACAGTATCAAGAGCGAATCCATGACTCGTTTTCTTTTTTCGAGGAGGAAAAATTTCCATTCACTAAAACCCCCTCGATGGTCATCCTCGGCGTAAGTCGAGGAGCACTGGGAACTCCAGCGGAACACACCAGTACTCCTGTCGAGCTTTGCATTCAGCCCTCCCCCTGGCCATTCAGCCACGACGTCTCCGCAGCAGAACCAGACTGCAGACGGAACCATGCCGTTCTACCACAGTCTTCCATTGTTCGCCGGTTCACACCGATAGCGGTCACAGGAATCCATGACTCCGAAGATGTTACAAAATAACAATCGTTACTTTTTTCAAACAGCAAAATCTCGGTCTGCTAGATGTTATTATCCCCTTAGATCTGCCTTTGAGACGCATGATTGTAGTATAATTTTAACTTTAGATTTGAATACAAACTTGAAACTCCTCTATACCTTAAGTTTCGGGTTAGATTCCCGTCGGGTCTTGTGGTAGAGCATTTGTAAAACAAGCCGGTGCAACATTAAACTGACGCCCAAATTAATGGCATAAAAAATAGATTCTCCTATAATATCTAGAAAATGCAATACATGTACAGTCTGGGATCCTTGACATTTACGATAATGTTTAAAGATTTTATTTAGGCTCTTACAAGACGGGCTTAATGTTATGCATGGCATAACGGGAGGAGAGCCCCTCGCTTGTCCCTTGGGCTTTATTCATAACTCATCTACATAAAGCCGACCCTCGATTCTCTCACAAAATATTAGTTTTAAGGGCAGTGCGGAGTTCAGATACAAGTACACATTTTTTAAACATAAATATATAGTTTACAGTCAATTTGCTCTTGTCCGCCTGGGAGATAACCATCAACAGAATCTGAATCAACAAATGACACTGATGTACCTATGTGTCCGCATCACACCATCTTATTGTCACTTATCAATACATCATCATGCGTGATCCTTCCTACTTTCCATACAGGTCTTTAAAATGTAAGGACGTTAAAATGTGAGGAATATTGATTAGATCACTTATGACGAAAATACATTTTAAAATACTTCTATATTATTTACTGCTGTAAGAGCATAGCTATATCTAATAGTATTTGACTACCTGTTTAATGTTATAGAAAAGAAGTTGATATTTAAAACTAGATCTAACACCATGTCTACAATTTAAAATACCTACCATTAATAACTAGTTCACCTAATTTCATGCAAATTTTAAGTAATTTCCTCGTTTTTTTGTAGATAATAACATAATCCTCGTAAGTAATAAATAAGTACAGTAAATTTATTTCATCTTCCACACCCAAAAAACCTTAATATGTAATTTTAATCATAATGTTTGGGCAACGGACTGAATCATTGATTTTGAGATTAGATGAATATTATTTCTGTAAAAAGTATATATTTAAAAGAAATTTATAAGTATGTAAATTAATTTTGAAATGCAGTTGGTAATTAGATTAGATTTTTTTTATGTGATTTAATTTTAAATGCAATTGTCACTTAAATAATAATAATATAAAATAAAACATTTAAATGGAATTGCAATGTCATTTAGATCTGATCTGAAACTACGTATTATATTTTAAAACAGTTTCTTTATTTTTCCGTGTCGGAAGCGACGGTGCCTTCCCGTCGGAAAATTGCCGTCGGGTGATCAAAATTATTTGCGTCCTCAAATTAATGTACTATTTGAACATCAAGTAAATTTAAAATTATATAAATACTAGAAAGAGATGTTGGCTACACGGCAATATTTGACTATTTTTATTTCAGAGTTTCATGTAGGTATGACATGTCATGTATGTATATCATGAGTTCAATGTTTACCAACAAAGGTATATTTATACTACATCTACAAGTTACTATATATTATATTTTGGTTTGTTTTATTAAAACAATTTAACTGTCCTTGGATGTATTTTATTAAATGTATTTCTTAAGAAATTTAGAAAACTCTTTCGTCGTCATTTTATTACGACTAAAACCATCGAATACCATTATTAACTATTACCCAAAAATAATAATAATACAGATTACTTTTGTGTTAGTGAAACAATAATAATTATTAAATATCTGCCTTTACTCTATAAAAAACCATGCATAAATTTTATTCTACAAAATTTCCAGTTTTGCATAAACTTTGAATCACATTTTTATAAATTCAGTTTATATCGCAGCATAATATTTTGCGAGATAAAAGTTTCTTTTCTTATTTCTAAACATTTACCATATATCTACTTTTCCGTATTTAATTTTGTAACGTAAAATGTAGTAATTTATATAATTTAAGGTCAAATAATTATTTTACCATTGTGATTAATTTATTTATTTTAAATTTCAACTTTTACGAACAATGATTCGAACAGCGCCATCTGTACAGTCATCAAGAAAAGTCAGTGCCGAGATCAGCGCGCAGACGCGAATCAAAAATGGCCGCCGATCAATACGAGGAAGCCACCCTGTCCCTCCCCCTGGAAACGTGACTTTTGATACGTCACGATACAAAGGAAATTGCACTTTAGAACCGAAAATATAAAGGCGAAGTGATGTTTACCAGAGATAGGTCCTGTATCTTTTGTTTGTTATTCATGGGATGGGTATAGTAGGGTATTTTAGGATAGAACATGTTTCCAGTGCCAAGTAACGCTGTATCAGCGTTTGCAATTGTGTGGGTGAGTGTACAATACCTATACACATAGTTTTATTAGGTAACTTGTACCTATCTTGCTGAGCTTTATAGCAAGCACAAATATTGTACGAAGCAAATTGTTGGGATTTTGATGTATAAGGCATTTCTATCTAAATAATATACAGCGAGGCTTTCCATATCTCAATGAAATTTGACCTTTAATTGTTCGGTGTTTTTTTTTAAATTCACTAAACAAGCAGCAACCGTTGGGAACAAATAAATTACCATACGATTAAAACAATAATTTAAGTAGTTCGTAGCCTGCTAACTTTTTTACGTAGCCGTTCTGTTGAAGTCAGTGACAAAGGGACAAATTATATAAAAATGAGAAGGTGGACAGCTGCGTGTTGTTGCGATAACCAGTGAGCCCCACCAGCGGGAGATTATGAGAGAGACCCATTCATGTTCAACAGTAGACTTATATGAAAGTTTATGATGATGATAGACACACCGTTGAGTTTAAAATCATAATTAAGCTGATAGACAATAAAATAAATAACAAGGAATGTGAAATATGATGTGAAAGTGTATTGTGTAAGTGAATGTGTATTTATGTGTTGTTTTATTGTTCTGCGGAATCACCGGTAACTTCCAATAATACTTAGATATTAATTTGTATCTACAATTATCTGAAAACTATTATTCTATATATTCATATGATCCTTAATGTGATTTCGTCGATAAAGGTTTCATAGTAAGTGACACGTTCCTCGAATGTATGGTAATATATGTTTATTTGAACAAAAAACATATAAAACGCACGAAACAGGGAAGACTTGACGTTGAAAACAAAGATGGCGTCAATAAAATGACATTTGACGCTATCACTTAGTACAAAAACTATATAAAAATAAATGCAAAATGTAATTATGTATATTATTATTACTTGATTCTTAAATTGTGTACTTACCAGTGCAGGCCAAATTTGAAACAACTCTTTTATATAGGTACCCACAATCTTTTATAATACGATATCTGGCTTTGTGCAGTAGGTTATTATCTAAAAATAAGACATCAGATTGTGATGCACATACATCTTCATAGAAAATATATATTAATTATTTGAGAAATTATAATATCAGTAAGAAATAATATGACAGAATAGTTATTCTAGACTGTTATAGAATTTATCGTCATAAGCTAGTGAAAGTTTAAATGACCAATCAACCAGATAGCTAGGTAGGGTGTAGCGCGCTCTCCTATAAATTTTAAGTTTTCTTCAGTTTTCCATCGTCCCCTGGCGCCATATAATGTTAAATGGTACCAAGAGACTGTATTATATTATAATATTGAGAATTGAGACTGAGAACCGTATATGATGTCTGCACAAAAATATTTTTTTCTTTTAGTTTTTTCCGTGTTATAAGTATTGAGAACATATTTTTGTAACATCAAGTTTTATATAGGTACCACCATAAAATAAATAAACCTCCAAAAATATTGCCAATTTATATCAATTTTACACAAAAAGTTCTAAAGTAAGAAAAATAACAAAGTTTTTATTCCACGATATATACATAAGAGACAACAAAGGTGAATTTTTAAAGAGCTATAAAATAATGGTGTACATACATACATGATGAAGTCGCTTAACTATATAATTGTATTATGCCTGCATTAATATTATTATTTTTCCAACATATAAATATCCGTTATTAAATCAATTGAATTGCACACCTGAACTTGTGTGAACAAAAATGTAAAACCACAACGAACCCCTTCAGATGCGACGTGACGTGGTCAATCGGCGATTATGGAGAGAAACTCACGCTCGTGCAACTGTGTTGGTATTCATGTAAGTATACCCCAGCATAGCTGAGGATGATGAAAACAACCAATGAAATTGAATTATTACAGTTATTACTATCTATAAATAGTATATTATATGGAAAAAATATAAAAAATATGCCGAGAAAAGTAAATATCAATTTATGTTAAATTTTAGCAGTTTTCTAATATTTGCTAAAAGCGCCATCTAGTGGCATTTAGCTGCGTTATATCAGTTGTAGCTTACATTCATTTCCAAGTACTCCTAAATACGTATACCGTAAGTTCTGATTTTATGTATTAGTTACATGTCAACTAGACATGCTTTATTAAAAGATTTTGCTAAAAAAATCAATATCCACTTAGGTATATTTTTTATTTATTTGTTTGGCATTAGAAATTTAATTTATGTCTTATCCAAATCACTCTAAATACAGCTGTAAATAAATATTCCTGACCTGGAAGAGTTGTCAGCTAGCATCCTCATTTCATGAAATAATAATAAAAAATTGAATATATTGGACTTAATACTACCTACTGCTGTTAAAAAAACGTATTCTACGTAATAAATATACAAAATAATAATTGTTTTGTTTCATATAAAATTAAAAATTCGTTTAGCCCCATCTGTTCACATTAAGTACAATTAACTAGGATTTATGTTAGTGCAGTAAGTATATAAGATGCAAAGGCATAACAAAGAAAGTCATAAAACAGAGAAGCTGATTCGTAATGACGTATTAAATATTTTAAAAAACAATAACATTTCTATAGTGAGGTTAAACTTGTTTGTCCGTCGTCGTTTCAGTAGTATTCCAACTGGAATAAAGTGTTGCAAAAAGCGCCATCTATGTCATTTTCGCCGAATTTTTACTAGTGACATCTAGAAGCAGAATGCTGTAACACTTCAAGGTTGAGTTTCTACTAATTGTAGGGTATGCATAGTAAGCGTAAAGCGTTGAACTGCACCAGAGGCCACTGTTTTTGATACATTAATAAATTACTGTTTGCAATTATAAAGAACAAGGTGTTTTGTCGTAATTAAAGCACAACACTCAAATTTCGCTAAAGCTTTGGGTAACAAACTGTTATATATTATTGCCTATTTATATGATAGATATTATACCTAAATCCATTGGCTATGTTGGTAAATTTTAAAATTAATGTGATGCATACAATTTCTGTGATGCATTTCTAAGATAACTTAGAAAAAAGTATGTGTTTTTAAGATAAACTTTTCAAATTAGTAGATAATAAATTAATGAACATGCGAGCCTAAAAACTTCAAACGAGACGATTAACGTAATCGTTGTTTGATTTGATTTATAAACTAGATTACAAATTATAATATCACAATGTGATAAAATATTCAAGAGATTCACAAATTCTTCACATACCAGTCATCACCAGCTCACCCAGTAACCGGCAAGTATTCAAAAATGGAATGCTCACTAGTCACGTTATTGGTTGAATTCGGCGCCATTTGTAAAGGGCCGGGCGTACATTGGCCACGCCCACCACCCCCGCCCAAAAACCAACCGCTTTTGTATTCTGCCATCTTTGCTACTGTCTCATCTTTGACAAGTAGGTGGAGCTTAAATATAAACCTTCTAAATTAAAAAGTCAGAGTTAGTGTTACGTTTAGAGGAAAAGGTTGATCTTCTTTATTTTGTTGTGTTTTGTACCAACATCCGACCACATTTGGATTATTTGGAATCTGGGTTTGAACGATAGTAAATTATGAGTGTCAGAATAAAGTAAAGAGGGTGATTGTTAACTGGTTTAGCTTTTGTGAATTCCTTCTTCAAAACGCGATGGCTGCCATTGAATTACTTATGATGGTTGCTTAATAATCCTATAGAAGTGTTTGTTTCAATACAGCCTTACATTGCAAACCTACATAAAATATTTGATAATTACAATTTTTTATATTATTAATTATATCAATTTGACTGCAATCTATTCTAAGATTTTTACCGAATTTGAATTTATCTAAGGGCTCTCTCTCTATACTAGTACTTTTTTACTTTATAATCAGCTCAAAGGAAACCATCACTCATCATCACTATCAGCCGATAAACATCAACGGCTGATCCTAGGTCTGCCACATGGTACGACACCGTGATCCATCCCAAGCGAAAAAAAAAAGTTAAAAAATTAAACAAGCAAGCGAAACAGCCCACTTATTATTTTCAGTCAGTAAGCATGCAGTAAGCTAATAATTTATGATAACCAAACCATTTAACTATTTTACTAACCGTCTGTAAACGTTTACGAGTGTTGAGTCGTTCGCGCCATTTACTGACTCGAAAGTTCGTAGCTGTTGTATTGACTGAGGAATCGAACGCGGCTTTAGGAAGTGACGTCATACGAGACTTGTGATCTCTATTGGCTGTAGCAAGATAGAATGAGATAAAAGACGTTAGAGCTGACCCATACAGATATTTAGGCGGACGTATTCTCCATTGACTGTTTTTCAAATCATATTATTCGAAATATGTAGGTATAACATTTTCGTTACGTCATTCTGTAAGTATTTTACCCGACTGAGGCGAAAGGATGGTTATGATTTAAGCAACCTTTGTATGACTAATGTTTATTTGTTCCTTCGATATCTTCTAAACTACTCATCGTAATTTGACAGATGAGATGCAATCTGAAGCGTCGTACTTCTCCGCGGACTAAATCTGTGTGACGTCACATGAAATCCAACATGGTGGCTTGTATATAACATCATAGTACTTATAGGAAGCAAATTGAGGATGATACTATGTATTCTTAAGAAATCTTCTTAACTTTATCCCTCTCCTAAAATTTTTGTTGCCATAATCTTTTAAAATAGAACTACGGCCAAGGCTTTTGATAAGTAATTACCTAAAAATAGGAGATCAAATTATAGTGTCGCGAAATAAATATAATTAATTTTACAACTTTATAGTTAGCTACAATAGCAGTTACGCAGCTAATGGTTCATAGATAGCGCTTTGAATAATAATCGAAAAAAGTATTTGAAATGAAAATTGTGACTCACTGTGAAGTTGTATGTTAATGATACTCATTTCGCGACACCACAATCTGATGTCCTAACACAAATCCAGCTATTATATTTTACAAGATTATGGCAACATAAATTTAGTATAAAACTTTGATAGAGGTAACGCCTTAAATAAACCATTTTTACATCAATAAATATGAAGAAAAATGTTATATCAAATCCACTAGATATTGGTATTAGGTATTGATATTCTATAGTTGTAATAGTTTGTATAGATATTTGTATAGTAGGTATACCTATATAGATATACATAGCACTGGTCCTTGGACAGCTTTATAGATGGACGAATATTATGGATGGGGGCGAGTGATGGTATGACAATGGCGCACGGACAGACTGCCCACACGAAAACTGTTTTATTACATGTGACGTAAGATGGTCCTACGACAACACATCCATGATAAGTAGTGCACTAAGGACTAAGGTCCACATTATTCCTCTATATAACACTCGTAGATTATATGAATAAAGATGGCGTCAATGATATGACATTTGAGTCAATTCAGCGGTGAGGTGAGGTGATAAGAAAATCAGAAGCAGAAATAAAGCGAAACTTCACTGTGAAGTAATACAAATGGTAGTGTACTGGTCGTGTCAAGTGGTGTCAGTAGTGACAGACCGGCGCCAGTGGTGTCAAAGGACTCTTTACAGTACGGACTCAGTGCGGAAGACTCCGACTTCTACCCAGTGAAGACAGGGACACACTCTGTCAGGAAGGCCCGTAATTTAGAAGATTGGCTTGTGAACCTGTTTTACCAATAAACTCCGAAACTTTGGACATGTATTTCGTTCGATCCCGAACCTTTCAGCTCGCAAAAATTATTGTACAAACACAATACTAACGCAAATGCAATTGCAGTATTTTTTCTAACGATCTTAAAATTTATCTCGATTTTTGAAACAGTGACACAGAGGCAGATTTGAAGCATGTCGTTTTACATGCAATGATATAACTGCGTCTAATTATCTATATTATTATGTATTATTATTATGAAGTTTAGGAACTACTTTATTCACTCCGTCCGTAACCTGTGGTAGTAAAACGCTATACTACCTATAGAAAAAACGCGTTTTTATAATTTACTTATGCTATAGGCGAGAGGCTGATCACTGTACTTTCAAACGACTACAAAAATGAACTGTATGTTTTTGTTATGAAACTTGATATCTTTGCCAATTTTCAACCCCTATAGGAACAAATGCCAGTTATAACTAATTACACTGCTTCCCTTTAAAATATTTTTATTTAGGTAAATAATAAATAAATAAATTTTCAGTCGAATTCAGAACCTATATCTTAAAAGTGGGTTGAAAACTTGATATATGTGTTTGTAAATGATTTATGGGCAAATGAAATCAAGGCCATAGCTATTTTTGAACTCATAAAATTTTTCATGCGTGTCCTTGAAAAACGGTTGTCACTGTATCAGGCTATGGTATACCCTCTCTAAACATTTCTACCTGCTCCTGTTTATGCTTCAAAGTTCGTCCATTGCTATGTCTGGTATATATATACGTGTATCAGGCAGGTATAACATACGAAGGTATACGTAGACAGTACCCTCGCCGTCTCAGTTAATTTCTCGCTTAGTTAAGTTTACTGCCGACCGCTGATTGGATATTGATTAGAAACCCCCGTTCACCACGTATAAATGACGATTCTCTGCTGAAATAACACCGCACCAACACAAATTTACACTCACTACGTTACTGTAATTACCTATGTGAGGTTTATTGGCACTCTTGATCAAATAAAACATGCCGTAAAATCAGTTTTTAATCATTAAATCGGAGACTGATGGTTGGATGTCGACGGTATACTTCGGACACCGCGAATTATTTAAGGAAAGCTTCGGAGATATAAATCCGCGCATTGTTCTGTCTCTTTAATTACTGTCACTTTAAAGTTCTGCACTTTACGAGTGACCATCAGAGTTTTGTTAACAATTCTGTAATGAATGAGAGAAAATGACATCAAGATTCAATTCATATTTCTGATGTCCAGACACAATAGAAAAACTTGTGCATTTCTATGCATTTGAAGAGATGTCTATTTCTGTGGCAGTTGTT
Source organism: Carcina quercana (assembly GCA_910589575.2). Lineage (NCBI taxonomy): Eukaryota > Metazoa > Arthropoda > Insecta > Lepidoptera > Depressariidae > Carcina > Carcina quercana. The sequence goes on from OU342436.1 coordinate 6,521,971, forward strand.
TCTGTTGTAACTTTGAACATGCGCTTTAGTTCTTTGTCGACGTTTCATCAAAAATAAAGGAAATTGTCAGTGCGTAGTAGGCATAAATGCGTCAGGTGCCGAGGTTAACTCTATAAAGGTTTAGTTTATAGCTACTGAAACACTGGTTGTTGAGTCAGGGCTCAGTTTGGTATAACACCATAAAAGGAAAAAACTGCACTATTATAAGATTTCTTTAGTGTCTGTCCGTGTCAACTGGTAAACTTAAATCTCTTAAAACGCCCCATTCTGCGTTGTAATGACTTTTATCACTAATTACAACATGTTAAAACTCCAAGTGTCTGCAATACGTTTTTGTTCTTTAAATTGAGCGTAGTGTCACTGATATTCTGTTTGATCGGCGGTTCGGATTTATTCCTATGTATGCGTGGCTACCTACCGCCAGTTATCTAAGCATTATAAAATACAAAGTAGGGCAGCAATTTTTAAAAATTAAGTCATATTTTTTATGTTGCGTTTACATTTCCTGGAGGATTCTTGATGAATAATACCCTTTTCATCCAACTGCTTTATTGTCACTTACCATCAGGTAAGATTAGTGCATCAAATCAGAAATAATGGCAAAAGACTGATTTAAATGAGATGAACGATTGTGAACATCGAAATTCTGTTCTTTTAAAATCAACTCCTGTTTAATAGGTATATGCCAAAGTAGATAACAATACTCTTCTGAATTCGAATCCATCCATCACGTTTCGCTAAATGAATGACACTGGCCGTAAAATTGTAATGGACGCCGCTTCACCCACGTGCTACGTCCACACACTCGCGACTAAAAACGAGTTACGCACTTCCCTCTATTCCCAAGTAATAAGGCTGGAAATCGTAGAATATCCCAAGGGAAAAATCTTGCGTAGATTCAAAGACTAGTTTATTACTCTTGATGCCGTTGTACATAAAACTAGACACCCAAGTAGTGGATCTCACCGATAGTTGAGCAACACTGCTGGGTGTTTCAAACGATTTTTGAGTCGGAGGTCAATTTTTAAGCCTCGCCTCGTGTTTTTACGATTTGTTGTTATTGTTCTGAATTTACATTTGAATGCTTTTGAATAGTGTTTGAGTGCTGTTTAGACTCTTAAAGGCGCGTTCAATGGCACTGAAGTATTACATTCAAAGACATGACTTTATATTTCGAATGTTGAGCCACTTTGTGTTAGGTAGTAGCTTTTATGAAACGATAAAGTTTTACCCAGTCGACGGTTAACATTATTAACAATAACATAAAATGAAAATATAAATTTATAAAATCATTAAGTCGTTAATTTATTTGTCTATTCAACGTCTTAATGTTCTCAGTGATGTTTAATTTTCAATAGTTACTTACAAACTATTAAGTGATTTTGAAGATCCAAATATTATTTATTGATAATGTTTTAGAAATGCAACGAAAACGTATATAATTGCGTTCGCCGAATTTATCAAATTACAGAATGTTCGCGTACCGAATACCTTCACCGTTGTGAAAAAATCTTGGGTTAACGGATCGCAACCGTGTGAATAAATCATCAACTGCCGCTGTAGCTCAAAATAGGCTATTGTCAACAGCGAACTAGAAAAATTCAATTGTTATTTTAAGATAATTATAAATTAACCTGTAATATTTTTTGAATATTTAACTGCATGTTAATATTTGTATTGCTTACCGTGTTTATTTTCATTCAACCTTCTTTGTCCAATATCAAATTTGGTTCTAGTAGAATCGGATATTAGTGTCCGTTGAATAGTACAATTTAATAAAACATTCGGCACATCACTATTGATCGATTCCAGACAATTATTTTAGTTACACGGACGGACGGACAGTAAATTCTCTAATAGGTATAGTTCTATACTTATGCATTGCTGGAAACATATAAACCAAGTAAATCACACCTTAAATCGAACATACTTTTTGAATCATTTTCTTTTCCATATATAAATACCGACACTATTAATTTCTCTGTGATAAATCCTGATATAATCATTTAAGTTATATTTTCTTTCCAAAATGTTATATGAAATTCTGACTCATACATATCCCCAATACTACCACAGAAAAATAATTATGACTTCTATAAGACAGACAGATAGGTTCAGGTGTATTATTTAATGTTCACAGAAATCAAAATGTAAAAAACTAAACATTCCTCCAGCATATCTTTCCAAATGCAAGCCGTACTATCAAGTATACATGCCGTGGTCCTGATTTATGGGTTTATGACATTTGAACGAGTTGTTTGTTTAGTTTTATGGTTTGATTGCTACCAAAGTGATTTTAGCTTCCTTTCATTAGTACGCAATAAATTCTAAGACATTACCGGTAGAGGCTCGACAGGTAGGGCAGACAGTTACCTAGTTACCACGTGTATTACGTGTTATAGAATATGTCGAGGAGAGGAAATTGCGTCTCATTTGTTTTTATTTTGTCTCAAGCATTTATTTATGGACACTGGACAGGTTATGATTGACAGTGGAACTTTTATCAAATTTTACAACAAAGACAAAAATCTTTAATTAGTGCGTGTTGCCAGTGATGACATACGGAACTAAAACGTGGTCCTTTACTATGGGCCGGATTAAAGTCACTCAGCGACCAATGGATCGAGCAATGCTCGGAATTTCGTAAACCGTGTGAAAAACGTATACCGGCACATACATACTAGATGGACCAACAACCTAAGTTCGGGGGGTCACTGGATGCAAGTGCCTCGAGACCGATCATTGTGACATACCATGGAGGAGACGTATGTCCAGCAGTGGACATTTCCTGGCTGATGATGATAATGATAGTGACATTGATCTGTGTTGTCTTAAGTTACTATATGTCAGATCACTTTTCGCCGCCAATAGGACAGATTTGCAGAGTTGAGCTATAATACACCATTTCTTGACTACATGGATTGTATAGAATACCTTTATATGTATGTCCAACCGAAATAGGAACTAACTCGTGTATCTTACACAAATGTACGAAAATAAATGAAACCTAATTTGGCCTGCATTGCATCTACTTTTTTAAATGTAGAGATAGTCTGTCTCTCTGAATTTTCTGGAGTTAACTTCTAATCTGTAGTGAGTACTGAGTATTTATATTTACAATGTGATTCTAGTTTCATATCGACATCATAAAAGGAATTTGATAGATTAATGTAATGACCTATAGCCTCCCCGACTTCGCAAGGGCAGAAGAGCAGAAACCTATGAAATATAGGCTATGTTACTTAGGATAATGTAGCATTAGTGTTATTTTAAACAAGTTATTGATGTCATCCTACTCATTAGGTACTTTCGACATCAATTTAAAGTTTTTTGATATTTGTAATAGTTACGGGATAATTGCTTGTGTACACACAGTCTTCTTCCGGAACTAAAACACCATAAGCATATGTCATTCCCAATGCACCGACGCTACGCACACTGCCAACGCCGAAACACAGCTCAGCAAGAACCAAGCACACATTATCAGGCTGCGTTTATGGTGCTATAAAGTCTGAGCTACCTACTCGCTCATTACGAACCTATGCTAATGATTCATGTTCAAACAACGCGTGCATGTTTATGTTAGTATATGGCAATTTTGATGCATTCGTTAGGACGTGTCACTATGAAAGATGCAGTAATTGTTGTCAGTAGTTGAACCTGCCAAGAACTACTAAAAATCGATGCTACGAAACTGCCTACTCGAACATTTTAACTAAAAGTGAGTCAATTGTGTCAGACGCAAAAATCCACTTCTCATCATAAGCCTTCTTTCACATATCTACAACGAACTAGTTTACATGAAAAATTTGCCATGTTTATCAGGTGGGTTGGTGATCAGTAATATTCTAGTAGTATATTTACATAAATGGTCTATAATAGACCGCCATTATAGGCCAAAACGACGCCTGTTCTTACTGATGGCAAAGGATACCGCTGCTGCCCTTGCCATAGAATTTTCCAGCAATTATTTCATAGAAATGTTCATGACACGCAATGCGACCGATAAAGTCGCTCTTTTCTAGAGACTTCTCGCAACCTCTATCAGGTCTTTGATCCGTAAGGGAAGGGCTGGAGAGGAGCACTGGTGGTATGCTTCCAGGGGCCTGTTTCAGAAAATACAATTCGTAATAAACTGACAAATGCAATGTCATTTTCTCACACAGGGCCGTTAATTGGTCGAAAAGTCAAAAAGACTTTAGTAAGTTTATTATGAATTTATTTTTATGAAACAGTCCTCCTCGACTAAACGTTAACGATTGGTGATAATTTTTCAACATTTTTAATTTGAAAAGCGAACGTTGGAATATGTTATATATGCAATAAATAGGTTGACCCTGTTTAGCCCGTTCAGATGTAAATTTCAACTGTCATTTGACATAATATCTTGAAGAATTTCAAATGTCAAGGCATAATTCACTGGATTTGTAGGATTCAAAGTTTATTGCTTGTGTAGTTTAGGTTTATTATAGCTAAATTAATAAAACGAAGAAACTTCAAACTTCCAACCGTAGAAACACTTCAACTTCACATCGGAAATGAATCTTGAGCGCGAGATAAATAATTATCTCAGATAAGTACTCAGTTGTAATAGCAAATAAGTACAATTATTATAGCAGTTTTCCTCGAACACAGCAAGCGTCAGCCGACGAGGCGCAGAGCGGCTTTACGAGTATACGTGCATACAACTATACCGACGGACACAACTACGGATTTTGTATGTTTTATAGTTATTTGCTTTAGTTTCTTTCATATTTTATTTATTATTTTTTTATTATTTATTACTATTTAGTTATTATAATACGTATAATAATTGTATCATTTCATTGTTTTATAGAATTTTAGAACGTTGTCAGTCAATTACAGGAAAGTATGGTTTTATATATAACCTCTAACTGTAGCTGTAATTATTATTCACAAATCCCGAAGAAAAATCACAATGATTTTAAAACACATCTATTTTATTATATGTAAGCCGCTATGTACTTAAATCTTATCCAAAACGTATTGTTATTATAAATTGACATTTCTATCGAAAGATTTTCAGAAACGATAGCAGGTTGATAGCAGGAAATTTTATAAAGCTTACTCCAATTGGAAAGTGTGAATGAGGCCATTGTTTACTGGGAAAGGTGATGAACAAAAAAGCTCTAAAGCTGTGATTATATTCAGTAATAGACCACAATATATTTAAAACGAAGGTGCATGCTAATGGTTCCTGCTATGACATATCGCAAGTGATGTCAGAACGCGCGTGAGTGCGCCGTGCGTGGCTTTGTCCCCCGTCCGCCCCGGACGGACGGACAGTCCTGTCCTGTGTATGCACAACAAACACCGCGGCATGTGACTGAGCAATTATCACTTACCTGTGACACGCGATCACAACACAACACAGATTTTATAGTCGATAAACTTGTATCATCACTTTTACTGGTGTTGTAAATTAATTATGTTCACTGTGTGGGTCGGTTTAGACGCGGTTCGGACGCGGCCGGTCTCGTTGGCAGCGAGCGACGTAGTGCTGCGCGCTGGGCGGGCGCGGGCGACTTCAGTCGTCGACGGAGCGAGGCGCGCGCCGCTCGACATCCCTTCTAAACCTCACTCATCACAAGTACTAGCATATAGGGGAAAATGGACCCCTACAACCTTTCTAACATTTTTTTATCCTTGCGTGCCGATTTAAGTATAACCTTTTATGTGACTCTACATTTTATTGAATAGACGATGATCGCTTCGTTTTGATAAATCGATTACGTTGTCGATCGATTTTGTTGGTTTTTATTTGTATTTAAGTTACTATTGTGTTGATGTTTGATTTGTCACAGAATGAAAGCTTGCCTGGGATAGTCTCAGACAATTTGATTTTGTTGTTTGAAAGTGTTGGGGTTAAAATGTAAATTGACTCGCGTTGATGTCTCTTACTCCTAGAAATTGAATAAATCTATAAATGCCGTAAAAATTTATATTTAAAATTCTTCTAATAATAAATATGTTTTTAGAGGGTAAAAATCGGGATCCGATTACCTACTACTTATATATTCACTTTAAAAATAAATAATTAAAATTAAAATAAAACAAATATTTTAGGGGGGCCATACAACAACAAAAATTTTGACCGTTTTTGTAGATAATGGTACGGAGCCCTTCGTGCGCAAGTCCTACTCGCACTTGGCCGTTTTTTAACTATTGAGAAATATATATGTATTTACTTACTACGAACTACGTTATCTCACAAAGAAAATATTTTAATTGTTGCTACATCCAAAATGTATATCAATTAAAATATAATATTCAATTTCGTACCTTACTCATTTAATTTTTTGTGTCGAGCCTCTCCAAAATTTATGGTGGTTGTGTTGAACCTGCCTAATTGGCAAAATAAATAATGCTGCGAAAGCAAAAGGTACTTAATGCAGCCAATTAAGAACTTAAAATCAGTTCCGCTGGACTTTTTCATCAAATGACTTTACCAAGTAGATATCTGTTTAAACATATTTTAAGAATAAATACAGTTATTTAAATACTTTTTATCAATCTGATAAGTTGTCACCTTGATTCCCGCGTTTTCCTGAGAATGGTCTCACGTAGGCTTCCATCGTCATTCATTATACTTGAAAAAAGGCTTGCAAAAGCTCTAATCGGAAACAATAGACTAGGAGATCTTAGCTTCTGAATCTTAATTTTTTACTAAATTGTCCCATCTAAAAGAGTGCTTAACTCCTTAACTATTTTATTCACGACTAGTAACAGTACAGAGTAACAAGAAAAATAAAATAGAAGGTAGATTTTAAAAATCTTTTTACGTAAAACCTAACATTTTCTTTAGAAATATTCTCCTAACACATACTCATACACATATCCCTATATTAAATGCTATACTAGATTTTTACTTAAGAATAATTTACAGTGACAAATGCCTACGCCACAGCCTCTTGAGCAATCTTTATGTTGTTTAGTTTCTAGACCCACTGTGTTTCTAAACAAGCTGTTAGCTGATGTCTCAGACAATTTACTTCATAAAGCCATAAACTTACGATTTCTAAGTCTATGTATGAAGTCAATTATTATAAAATAGCAGTGGCGGATCAACGGTGAGGTCAGTGGAGTCATGACCATCATTTGAAGATAATTAACAATAACCGAAACGTGGTCTTTTACTGTGGGCCGAATAAACAAGCTCAAAGTCACTCAGCGAGCAATGAAACGATCTATGCTCGGAATTTCTCTACGTGATAAGGTCCGGAATGAGGAAATCCGTAGACGAACGAAGGTCACCGACATAGCTCGACGAGTTAGTGAGCTGAAGTGGCAATGGGCAGGCCACATCGCTCGAAAAACCGATAACCGGTGGGGAGTAAAGGTTCTCGAGTGGCGACCACGTACCGGGAAACGTCTACCAGGCCGTCCCCCCACTAGATGGACCGACGACCTGGTTAGAGTCGCGGGGAGTCGCTGGATGCAGGTGGCTCGGGACCGGTCGATGTGGCGTACCGTGAGGGAGGCCTATGTCCAGCAGTGGACGTTTCCCGGCTGATGATGATGATGATGAACAATTATGGGCCGGCCTGTCATTAGATGGATGACTTGGTCACGGGAATCCACTGGTTTGGTCCACAATATTGCTCGGTGATAATCATGAACTAAGAGAAGTGAAAAGCTATGGTGGGCATGTTTTCTGAATGAAAATGATGATTAGTTCACTTGGTAGCTGAAGCTTTCGCTGCAGCGAATAGAGACGTAGAGGAGGCTTTTGTTGTTCAAGCAAAAACAAAGAAACGCCGATAATTTAAATTTTAGCACATTTAGGAAGCTATATAAAATAGCATTCCAAATACTCTGTACCTACATATCAACAAAGATGTATTATATGCATTTATTTGATTTAAAAGTAGATTTGTACAAAACTAGAAGGAGAAATCAGTCAGCTCAGTTGGGTAGAGCGTCAGTACTTGAACAATCGAGGTCTGGGTTCTTGTACTTGGCTTGTACTAATGAGTTTTGATTTGTTATTTAGAATTTATTTATGAATGATAAAAAATCATTACCATTGGCTTTTTGGTGAAAGAAAATCGCGAGGAAACCTGCACACTCCTGAGAAGAAAATCAAAGGTGTGTATGAAGTCTATCAACCCGCATTGGGCCCGCGTGGTGGACATATATAGGCTGATGGTGAGAAGGAGAAAGGGTATTGATGAAATTTGAAAGAACTCGCGCTTCCTCCCTGAAGACCGAATCGGGACCAGATTATCTAAGAATTATTGAAATAAATAATACTAATTCTCCTCAAAAGCTACAAACTAAAGCCATTATCGTTGTTGGTATGAACTTAACTAATAAATTCATTTTGTTTTGGTATGAACGTAAAGTTTCATATTGTGGTTCTAGGAATAAGACATCGTCAGTGCTAAAGGCCACTTTCGTCAAAACGATTCCGATTATTTTATATAGAAATATTTTAGGTTTAATGAAGCGAATTTATCTTAATGAAATTGTTTTGTTACGTAAACGAATTTTTTTAACAAAAATAAATTTTAATAAACTTTTTCTTTTCATTAAACGTGAAAATTTCATTATGACACCAATTGATGACCCAGATTAACATATACGTTTCATGTATAATAGGTTTGCACTTGGCCTTCATCTCACCTGACAGTAAGTGACTTTAGTGATTGTTTTAAGATTTTTTGACCTGTCCTATTACATACTCTGTAATATCTTGAAGTAGCCTTCTACGACTCCTACGGGAAACAAAAGATAGATCTTTATTATTATTTATTTATTACAAAAATCTTAAAAATAATACATGTTTAGAAATCGCCAAATTACCAAGGCAGTTTGTGTAGACGCGCTCTTATATTAATCTGTTTTTATATCTAACTTACTAAACTTAAACTAACTTACAAACTGCATCAAACATTCTTTAAGTTTTTGTTTTAATAGCTTTTTGCTTTTTAAAAAGTTCCTAGGATAGCCAAGTAGAAAAGCCAAGACCACACTTAAAATATAGACATTACAATAAGTCTCTATACCTCTTTAAGGGTTTTTAATGATGATTTTCTTTACTGCATTACTTGCGATGGGTTATATAAAATCATCTTAATTTATGCCTAATATAAAACCTTCATGCAGTTTTGTCTAGGCAATGTGTTTATTACGCATTAACATGTTTACTACCTAGATTTCCATTCAAATGCAACGGTCTCTTTCAAAAGTAAAGTGACTATAATGAATTTGTCATTTTGAGTACCGTGTCAGGCCACCCAGGATGAGGATTAAAGCTACAGAGGAAGAAGACAGCAGACCACATATATGCCTTGTGGCAACACTGATGTAGGCGATCCGAAGATCGCGTACTTTATCTTACTTCGTTTAGTTGATGATATATGGTTTTCTTTGTTGTTTGGTATTGAAATAAGTCAAGGTAATAATTAACGCGTTCAAAAAGAACTAAGAAACCGACTTCAGCTGCCCTAAAAGTCTACAGCATCCATTACCTAAAGTGGTCACCCTTATCTGGGAGTATATTTTGTTTTTATTGATTTTCTCAAAACGCGCTTCATTAATTTTGATATATTTCATATGTGACAACTTCTTAAGTATGATGTACTAAACAAAACAAAAAAGAAACATCAAAATCCAATCGTAAGTGGCGGAGTTAAAGCATACAGGCGAATTAGGCACTTCCTCCTTTTTTGAAGAAGGTTAAAATAAATTAAGGGTGCAACTAGAAAGTCGCCATACAATCTCCTAGGGTTAAATTCAGTATTGATAATAATTTACACAACTTCATGGCTCACGGATGTCTTTGCTCTACATCTCTAGTTTTCTAAACAAGGCTCGATATCGAATGTACACTCGAGTACAAAAATGTGTATCCACTTTTGAACCAAGTCACACTCACCTTTAATAGACATTTCCCTCAACTCACTACATAACATAGAAACAAGAACGGGTGAATGTGACATGGTGTAAATGTGAATACATATTGTTAGAAGAGGAATCGTCACAAGATACCCGACTCCTTAGGGGACGAACTCTTCACAATCAGTTCTAATTAGCTAGAGAATAGATATAGTGAATATATACACCTTGTAAGGTCCACTTGTAAGGTACATTCTCTGTAGAAGAGTAGGCCTGAGCCCCTTATGAAGGACCACTTGTAAGACAACTTAAAACTTAGGCCTTGTTACAGATATATTAGTGCTTTTCTGTGAAATTTCAGCACTGAATCTGTGGTGAAAACTTCGTTCAAAAACGTGAATTCAGTTCCGGAAATATTTGACAATGGATAAAGTTTCAACCAAGGAATTATCGCTCAAGTTTTACAACATTACCCTACTGTATTAACCAAATCAGACATCCTACTCCACATTTTCAGCTCTAGAGACTATTCAAATCTCACATTGTCTTGACGCTTGTCTACAAGCGATGTACAATAAACTTTAGTCCGCAACACTTTTATTACAATCTGAATTAAACAAGAATTAAGCCACTATCTCCCAACAGCAGAACGATCTTAGGTGTTGTTTATTTAAATTATTTTAATGGCGAGCTTTCGTCATAATGACTTAATGACCAAGCCACCGTTCGGTTGATTGTTTTATAGTTGGGTTGCTGCATGGATTGTTTAAAAACGTGAACATTATTATTGTTACTACATGACTTTGCATATTAAACCATGTTGGTTTTAAGAATTTTATGGTGCTCATAAACGTTGTCTTTTGGGGGTTCTAGGACAAGAATTTTCATAACGGAAGATAAATTAAGAAGAAATTTAAACCATTTAAACTACACACTTGACGCTACACAGAAGGCGCCTTCAAGGTGTCATAGAACTCGACTTGCACTTGGACTTCATCTCACCTGATGGTAAGTGACGATAAGACCGTTTGACGGTAAGCGTGTGCACCCAGATGCCTCAAGCTAATAAGACGATGGCTCAGCTACCTTTCATACCGGAACACAATCTGATCTTTGGCGGAAGACTTAGGTAACATGGTAGTTAGTCAGGCGGACATAGAAAATGCTTTTCCACCAAATAAACCAAGTAATGATAGGAACCCCCAATGGGAATCGAACCCGGAACTCCAGATTATAAGGCCATGCGTGTAGTCAACCACGGAGATGTTTTTCACAGTTTCGGTCTTAGATTCAAAATTAAGGAAGTTGTTATAATTTCCCGTTTAAAAAGTCCGGGACTCCAATAAAGTATTTTGTTTGTTTGTTTGAATACTCTTTATTCATTCATATGTCAACTTAAATAATTACAGTTAAAAAACAATAACAAAAGTTGAATTGGCGGACTTATCCCTATATAGGGATCTCTTCCAGTCAACCAGGGCGAGGAGAAAGATAAAAGGGTGGTGTGCGGAGACATATACAATATCATAATATAGGATATACAAACAAAGAGATTTGAAAAGGAAATAATTAGAACAACATATACTTATATAAATATAATACATAGATATAATATATATACATATATAAATAAATATATAATATATACACATATATATAAGGATACTAAACTAACTCATTGTAAAATGCTGAGAATATTAGGCTTTCTGAGGCCTGTTTTAAATGTAGTCGCAGACGGTGACATCCTGACATCAACCGGAAGCAGATTCCAAAGCCTCGCTGCCTTCACCGTAAAAGAGTTGGTGTACGTGCACCTTACATAAATAAATATTGAACAATTTGTTGATTTAAATACTTGTAAGTTGTAGCAACCTCGCGACGCCTTACTCCGTGTGTCGTCACGCACACGCACGAGTGTGTTAGTGAGCGAGCAGTGCGTGCCACATTCCAGCGAGTGTTGACTCGGCCGACACCGCGGGACAAAGTAACTTACCATCGAGATGCGTCTGCGCATATGCGGTACGGTGCGCAGATAAACCGCAGCAATAAATACATCAACAGATATTTTGAATTTTATAATACCTATTGAAAACTACTTAGAAGATGTGATCAGAATTTTCTTTCCTTTAATCATTTTTAAAAGACTTGGGAGTTCATGAGAGGATGCACTACTGCTTTTTATTTTTCTTCAAGTACCCTGATGACTAGGATTCAGTACGTTCTTCGTAAATAATCAACGGAGTCATAATTACAAATGAAACGTTGAATGCTTTCTCTCTGCGACAGATCCTAACGGGCCTATCTAGCGAGTCTCTACAACTATTTGTCTTTGCTCTAATTTTTTGCATTTTGTGAGTGTTGCAGTGACTGGAAACTAAAATCACTGTCACACACAAATCTAAAAAAATTAAATGAACTCACCAGGTGTGACAATCTATAAAAGACACTTACTTATGTCTAACGATGGGATTATTGGCATACTTTATGTCTTTAAAAATTTTTGTTTGTTAAGATGGTGTACCTACGTAACTTAACTACAGACAACCACATGATGTTCATACAATAGAAGTTAATAATAATAACACATATACAGCGTGTATATTTCATACGGGCGTATATTTTGATGTCGATTAGTGTTGGTCCTAAACCACACATTTAGTAAATTTCGTTACTTAATTATTTTTTTCTCCGCATAATTTTTTTAGCACGCAATGTACTAATTACATCTTAAGTTACTTTCGGCATCTTTCGGTTCTTTTTACACGTCATACGAGTATCATTACAGTTCAATAGAACGTTTATCCTCTATCAAGTCAAATCAATTTGGACGCAATACATTGCTGCTTGTTCGTATTTTTAAAAATGAAGCTATTTAACAAAATTGCTTTGACATATAATTTGATACGGTAAAATACGTTCGTAAACTAAATTTAGATAAATTATACGCCCGTATGGAATATACACGCTGTATATACAGTATATGTACTTAAAAATTACAAATTCAAAATAATTCTTTTGATATGATTTGTATAAAATATAAAATAAGTCTATTTTGCAGGCAGTACCTTCCTCCGCTGCGCAGAGCAGAAATGGTGTAGCTGTTTGCGAAGCGCACCGCTAATTGCTGACGGGACCCTCCATTCTGCTGACTCTACCCTAACTGTCTCTAAATATATATACATCCATATACTTATTATAAAACTTTAACACAGTAAAAGGAAACAAATGCTGAAATCTGCATCCACAGATTCCTTCCGATTTTCTTAGTAACACTGATATTTAGCACTACTTATTTAAGATAAATTTTTTTTAATGTTGAATAAGCTCAGAATGGAAAAAGTGGTACATGTTTTAAGGCTTACCATCAGGTCAAGGGGAAATCCAAGTACAAACCCATGATACTAAATTTTTAATTCCTATGTAAATTTAAATTCAAGAAACAAATTTTTTTGTGATACTGTAATGAATCTAAATACACCATATTTTTCGAAAAACATCCAGCCTTTTGGACATAAGGTACGTTATAAAAAATCATCACACAAATGTACCATAATACGCTTACACCTCGATCAGATTAGCGTCTTCTGTTGCAGTTGGGAAAACCAAACAAAACATATTTTCAACCTCTCGAGCTCATGTGTATAACTTGAGTTTTTCAACGACACATGAAGATCCTAGGTTCCACTCAACATCTCTCAAGACTCGCTCCTCGCTCACCATTAAAACACGGAATCCATCTGAAGCAGTCCCTATCCGGAGTAATTGCCGAAGTGGATTGTTTTCCTTGGGTCCCCGATAGGATTTATCTGGAGTTTTATGTCGTCTCGCGTCCCCCTCGTAAAGTTGAATACGGGCCGGTCGGTAGCTAGCTCGACGTGGTACCTACATGCAAGTATACGATATGTGGCTAGCGGCCTGCCGGCTACATTGTTCGAATGTTTTGAATTCATTCGTTGTGACTGTACCTCTATAAGAAAGAAGTGTCGTCTATTTCTGTTCGGGGTCAAATTAGGTCATCCACTATGTTAACGAGTAGAATAATATCCTTACTAAAGTTATAATTGTGAAAGTTGAGTCGTTTGGACATTGAATGTTTTTCATTTAATCATAAATAAATGGCTGACAGGATTGAGATGAAAATCAAAGAAATTTGGATTAACATATGAAATACAGTGTGTCTGTAAATGCGTTCCAGTTTACAATTTCTGCCGTCCACGCAGATGATGTCGCGGTCCAACATGCTACCAACATGGGCTATTTCTGAATCTAAATTGACTTCCACCGAAAACAATGCCACGTTTTAAACTCAACATCCAAGCATCCCTCATCAATAGAAATCAACAAACAATGCCCGCCGAAAGCTGCGAAAAGGGTTGTTATTTTAAATAACAAAGGCCATTCGGTAGCGGCACTACAAAAACCTCTTTTGCATGTCGCAGCGTAAATATTTATCCTAAGAATATCTGTGAGGAAGCGTGAATATCCACAATGCGCCCCCGGTTGGCTTTCACTTTCAATTTTTTTCCCTTGTTTTAGGAAACCCATAAACAAGCTACTGTTGGCAATATCAATTTGCATAACACTGAGTTTAACATTTAACAATAAAACACGGGTTTATTTGTATGCGAAAAGTGAAAACATGGTTCAAGGTGAACGTCGTTGAAATGGCCAGTCCATGTTTCGGTTTCTCTTGAATTGCACGTAGATCTTGTTTTCATTACGTGTTTATTAGTCGTGTCGTTGAACTTGTAAGTATGTGATAAGTTGCTAGAAGCGATGGCGCGCGTAGTGCTATCAATCAATCAAGATTGCTCTGGTTACGAAAAACATTTCGACAGAGTTTCCTCATCAAAGAAAATACGATCGAATTGAAAAGGTAAGTTCAATTAAGTTTGTAAATGTTTGACGAAATTTATAATGTAATTTGACTGTTACAGAATCCTTGTTTGTACCATTCAACTTATTACGAACTGGTGACCTCTACCTTTGTGTGGTATATCACAAGATGTATATTAAAGTCGTCATTAATATACGGTCATGCTAATTACTACAGTAATTTTGATATTACAGTGCAGCTAAAGATGCTAAAGAAACGTAAGGTGTTACACATCTACTGAAATTTTGTGACACCTAAGGGATGTCATGGAGTAACCCTTTTCTTAATCCAGGATTCCGCATATGTATTTCTGGACTTAATTTTTTTGTACCTAAAGTTGGCCTTAAAGTCTGATTCGACAAATAAACACAGAAATCAATACACCTTCATCAGCAGCATAACTCCACTGCTGAATTCTGCATAGCATATGCTAGTGTGTATTTCAAAAGTATTACAAATTAAATACAAGCTTTCCCACTTTTATAGGAAGGTATGTGAAATTCCACTTTATTTTTTATTTGTATTCTGCATTATTTATGAACGCGTTTCAACCCACCTACATGTAAACAGACGAATAAAGTGGATGTCAACTTATCTGGCCTCTGACTCATACACTTCGTCACTGTAAATCAATCTCATCTTCAATCAAATCACTTTCATTTATCTCTATAAACTCCATCAGCTGGCACTCGCTGGTGCACCGTTACCATATTTTTACGACGCATCTATAATACTCACTTCACAAATTAGTCAAACGTTAACTCCGGTTGAATTGCCCTGGGTGCAATAAACGCTGACCATCATCTGTATGCAATTTGAAAAATTCAACTTTTCCACTCGATGTTTCACCTAGTTCCATTCGTGATAAAGTTTAAAATTGGGTTTTAACAATTAGGTTCGTTATGTTCTTTTCCATTGATGAAGCCGTGGTGAGGATCTGTTAATAAGTCAGTTACACACGGCGTGTTTGCACGAATTGTTACATCATTTTGAGCTGGCTTAACGAACCCAATGTTCCAATATTTAGTGTGTATGGGACTTTAGGACCGATATTTGCTAACAAATATTAGTTTGTTGTTACAAATTTTTATGTGAGCGGCGGCGCGGGCGGCGGTGCCTGTGACTTCGCCGCTAGGTGTCAAGTGTTGATAAAACGACAGTGATTGTTTACCTTTGAGTTAAGCACCCGATTACAGCCGTTAAAGTTACTCTAAATGGTAACCGTAATGGTATTTAATAAGTAGTAATTAGAAGCCTCGACCTTGAAAACTCTTCAAATATTACTATTTATATAAATTTTTGTGACTGTTTTTGTCATATTTATTTACAATTAATATCACGAAATGAACAAATTTAGACTGGCAGCCTCTTTGCAAGCCTTCATTGTATACCAATTGTAACCAAAAATTTTATTCACGCATGTCAAGAAGACAATATTAGGCACATTGTTCCCCCTCATCTATGAGGAGGGACGCTCAGTCCAGCAATGAACTTATGCAAGTAATGCACACAAATTGCTTTTCATATTGTATCATACCATATCGTTGATTCATTATTCCTATTAAATTTTGTTTAAACGATACACTCTTAATAACAGTTCTGTAGAATCTACATGTGCACTAATATAATAAAGTGGTCCGTGAGTTGCGATGTTTCGTCCGATTTCAAAAATTCTTTCACCAATATTTAGAATAGATTTTCAGGGTGGACATAGGCTATAAAATAATATTTGTTTTTTACGTGGATGAAATCATGGGAATCACCATACATACCTTCAGATAAATTCTAAACTTCCAAAATTGAACTATCGAAATACTTCGCCTATTTATAAAGATATCAATGCATACATGATCTCATGGAGCGCATTATTTTCCCAAAAACAATGCATTTCAGTTTCCCATTCACAAAGGTAATAATCACCCCAATTAAAAGTTAACGCTCATGTTAGGGCAATATAAAGAATTGGGTCACATCCGAATATGTCAGGGTCATAAAGCTTGTTTTAAATTCCTCGTCAGCTGGCGTGGCGAGGCCTGGCTTCGACGGCCGGAATAATAGATGCGGTCTGGTTTATTGGCGGCTCATATAACGTGGTCGTCAACGGCCAGCTCCGATGTTAGTCCAATTTGAAACACAACCGAGTGTAGTCACTATTTATTCATTCAAATCGAGTTTTAAGGAATATTCTTATATAGTTTTTGTGAAAATTTGTGTGCCGGGAAGGTGTTCAGGCAGCTACTACACAGCTGCAGCAGAGCTACGCCACTTCTCGTATGTATCGTATGTTAGGTTGCATTACTTATCAAAGTATAAACACTATATTTTGTCGTTACTCATGCCCACTGATGAGATGGATAGTAGCTATGTACTACCATCTCATATTAATCTGCCGCAAAGTAGCTGTTTTATACTTTTTATATACCTATACCTTCATTAATTCCCTTGTTTTCCCTGATCACAGAGAGAGACAAACAACAATTGATGTGGCATAAGTGATCATTAAATCACAGGATGGAAGCGTGTCTACTCAGAAGTCACTAGGCTATTTATTTTCTACATAACACAAGTGACTTGGGTGTCATAGTGTTAACTAGCAGGGCGGACATAGAAAATTGTCTTACTACTAACCAAACCGAGTAACAGATAGTCTCCCTGCTGGAAATCAAACCCGAGACTTTCTGGATTGTTGGGTTGGGCTGACTGACAGTTGGGTAGGTACAACTGCCTAAACATCACGATATGAAGTCATTCTTTATGTCACAAGGTTATTCCTCGCGATCTCGTCTGTATTGACTTCAAATTACATCCTAACTTGAAGGTGAAAAGTAACCTATATCCTTTTCTATGGTATAGACTATGCGCATGCTGAATTTCATCAAAATTGTATCAGATGTTTAGTCTTAAAAAGATCAGACAGACATAAACCAAGAAAGATATAGTTCCAGCACTTTTGAATTTTTAATATGATGCGATTGATTTACTTACCGGCCTACAATCGGTGGTATCGTAGCATTAAGGATGTTATTAGACTATTAGACAACAGATTTAGAAAGTTGTCCAACCCATCCTAATATAATAAAAATGCGATAATGAGTTCGTTTGTTTGTCCTTCCTTTACGTCGTAACAGAGAGTCAGAAGGACTTGAGTTTTGTACATACAGTTGAGTGGACCGGAAAAGGACATGCTACTTTTTATTCCGATCGAGCAAGTAGTTCCTATGGTACAATTTTTGAAGTCCACGCGGGCAAAGTCACGGGTAAAAGCTAGTTAGTTAGTTTACCAAATAAATAAAAATCAACGACTACATTAAATGAAGCATTTTAACACCGACACACCTACCGACACTATATTGATTTATTGTGTTATTATATTAATAAATGTGCAGTTTAGTGTGTCGTAATTAGTATTTTAATTATTGTTTTATTATCAACAGAACTAAAAATATTTAAAAGTAGCTATAAAACTAACCGCGCTTCCGTGTTTCAGTTACTTCTTTATCATATTTTATTTGCATTTTTCTATCAAGGGCGTTTTTTATGAGGTATGTAAGTACGTATGTCACTGCGAATTTTTCAAATTACACAATACAATATTTAACGTCTATTCAAACCTGTGACTTTGTCCGTTCTCAGAAAACACCATTTTGTTTGACAGTACTCACGTATGACGTCACATTACTATACTGCTTGCTGCTGTCAAATTGATTTGATAGCTTTTGCCCGCGACTTCATTTGGGTGGTCTTTATAAATGTATCCCATGGTAAATTCTTGTTCTATAGGGATATAAAGTAGCCTGCATCATCAGCCGGGAGACTTACACTGCTGAAGGAGGTCTACGCCTCCCCCATGGTATGCCACAATGATCGGTCCTAAACCACTTGCATCTAGCGACTCCCCGCGACCATTTCCAAGTCGTCGGTACTTCTAGTAGGAGGACGGCTCGGTACACGTTTCCCGGTACATGGTCGCCACTCGAGAACTCTCAACTATCCATCGTCAGTTATCCGTTCTTCGAGCGATGTAGCCTGACCATTGCCACTTCAGCTCACTGACTCGTTGAGCTATATTTGTATACCTTGTGAGAGAGTGATTTTCTTTGAGCTTGTGTACTCGTATTCCGACAATACTAAAGAACCAGATTTCGGTTTCGAATGTCATCGCCGGCAACACGCACTTATTAAAGACTTACATATGTATTTCGACGCTAAGGTATTTTGGATGAGAATTTTCCCGAACGCTGCCCAGCCGAGTTGGATTCTTCAGTAACCTCTTTGTCGAAGTTGGACCTACCTAGTTGAACGATCTGTCCCAGGTATACATATGTGCATTAGACATGATCTTCGTCGTATTTATGTTCAGTTTTAAACCTGTTGGGGTGTCCTTTTATTACCCTTAATGCAAAGCTTCACTCCAGTCAGACTTCCTTCCTGGATATGAACCTGCGACATTCAGATTATTAGTCTAACCGTGTAGCCTAGTCTACTTGTGGTCTCCACAAGTCTCAATGTTTTACTTTTTTCACCTTAGGAATAAGGTACAATTACGACAGACAGATATTATTTTTCCAACTATCATATTTTATCATTTCCAAATTTTATAGATGAAATACATCGTGATTTTATAACTCAAACATGCATAAACGACAGAACAGATATGTATAGAATTTGGCACAAATATATTAATATTTTACTGTCATTATTAACTTTAAGTAGAATATATTCTAATACCCTCTGAAAATTTGAAGTTAAACACTAAAGTACTTTTTTTACTAAAATCCACGCAAAACCAATTGCTATATGCAATATTATTGCACTAAACTAGTTTCGAGAAGGACAAACACTTCGAAATTAAAAGTTATCCTATGATAACACTAATTAGGAAAATTTTCTTTATTATAAATCTGAAATGAAACCACGTACAAGTTGTGTTTGTCCGTCGTTTAATGAGCAAGTTATCTGTAATGGGTTCGGAGCACATCTCCCACTCGGCTGCGCCTGAGTGCGATCTCGTGTTCGATGGACAGTGTTGCTGGATTTCTACTCGTCGACATCTTTACTCCACGTGTGACGTCATCAGCTGTAAATTAAAATAGAAAGTGCTCAGTACTTTACGTCATTTTATTTACTCCATCGTCAGTTGGAAAAGTTAAGTCAAATACATTTTTATATAAATTAGTATAAGTTTCCGCGCATCCATATTTGACTAGAACTTTGACCGTAGGAATTTCAGAATGTCTCACACATATCCCAAAAATATTTGTTAATCCAGATTATGTCTACCATGTATGCCAAATTTCACCCAATTAACATAATGATTTGAGTTTAGCGAGAGATTTAGTCAAAAACTAAGTTCTACTTTTGCAGTTATAATAGTATTTGTATAGTTTAGGTTTCAATCATACATGAGGGGACTAAATTCAATAATATTAGAGCATTAGTAAATGACGTAATATTGATTCCATTGCAGATATATCTTGAGCTGCAGTAGGGTTGTACTGTTGAACTTAATTTTCTGCATCAGTTTCTGAAAAAACACCAAACAATGAGAACATTTGAAAATTTACCGATATGGTGAGACATTCATTTTTAATTGGATTTAATACTCGCTTTGTAGCTATTACTTTCTGATAAAGAAAATTACTAGATAAGTACATGTAAATGGGTCGAATAAGTAGAAGAGAGGTTGCCATGAAGACGAAAATACGATTAGCGGAAAATCTTCAAACCCTAACATTATTACAAGTTAATAGAAAATTATATTTACAGTTATCTTTTTTGGAAGAAATTATTTCGTCAATTAAACTTTATAAAAAGATAATTATTATGAAACCAAATTTGCCAGCATAATATTCATCGTAGGTAATTTACAACGTGTCTATGACAAGAATATACCGAGAAATTTAAATTTCTAAAATAAATACAGTTCTCGGTCAGATCATTTTATTACACTTTAAATCTATTTACTGGTAAAACTTTTAAATAAAATTGGAGGTGAATAAGCTTCTTATTTCGCAATTATTGACCATCCAAGTAATGACAAACAAACGAATGGTTTTCTTTATTTTGCTAGTGGTTCGACGTGTGCCTGCGAGCGCGTGCTGGCGGCGCGCGATCCACCGACCAGTGTCAATTTTCACAGGTTTAGAGGAAAAACAAGTGTGTGAACGGAAGGCTTGCTCCGCAACACAATATATCATACAAGAATATTATAATACAGGTGATTTTAACCGACTTCAAAAAAGGAGGAGGTTATCAATTCGACGGGTATGTTTTAATTTGATTTTATGTTTGTTACCTCAGAACTTTTGACTGGGTGAACCGATTTGGATTACTCTTTTTTTTTTAAAGGTGTTGCTTCCATTTCAATTTGGTCTAGTTCTGACAACGGCATCCATGAGAAAAGGATATTATAGGTATCTTAAAATTGCCTTAGCAAAAGTAGACTTTTAGAGCAATTGAAGTCGGATTCAAGTTCAATGAACGTATTTACTTGTGTCCATAAAAGTTTCATACTAAATTTCTTTTTAATCTAATAAGACATCGAAATTGTAATGTCGCGAAATGATTTATCATTAACATACAAACTCATAGTGAATCATAATTGTAAGTTTTACACACTATTTTGGATTAGGTATTGTTCAAAACCTACCATCAAGAGATTATTAGCTGCATAACGGCTATTGTAGCTAACAATACAGTTACGTTTCGCGACACTATAATCCGATCTTCTATTGTTAGGTAATTTTACTTATCAAAGCCAGCTATTCTGTTTTAAAAGATTAGGGAAAAGAAGTTATGTACGGAAGCACCCTGATCGGATTACCATTAAATAGATTATGTGTTGATGATGATAAATTAATTGTTACGCTAGGTGGGTATTTCACTCTACGCAAACTCCTACCTACTTATACGTATACTAACTATATAGCCCAAAGTCAAACAAAAATCGCTCGAAAGGAAACCAAGTGTCACTCCGAAACTAATTAATTCCAATCCAAATCCAACTCTACATATCTCTGTCTATCTAGACAGAGTTTATGTATTCCGACCATATTTTTTGTGTCTTTTTGTATCCAAAAATAATATTTTATCAAGGCGAGTCGGGCGGGTCGGATGTTCGGGAGTCGGTATCGTTATTTTTAATCTTGGGAGGGTATTTTGAAGTCGATAAATTTGGCTGTCAGGGCACATGTGTAGGTATGGAGATAAGGGGCTCCCCCCTCTCCCTCACCTCGCCTCACTCTCGACGGCTCTGGCAACTAAGCCGTGCCGTAAAATATTATCCTGCCGAAGACATTTATGGGCCGGGTGAGATAGGTACCGTGGAATCGTTTTTAAAATACATATGCGTAGGTATAATGAGTGGGTAGGTTTATCTGTAGTACCTTCATATGATGCGTTTTAAGTGTGTGTCTTTTATGTATATTGCTTTGAATTGAAGGTTTGGAATAGCTTTTTGATGAGATTATGAAATCGACTTAAAAGCTTGATAGATCAGTATATTTTTTAAATGATGATTTATTTTGTGTCTGTAATGTAATTCGAAAATTTTTGAGCAGTGTTTCATCATGATATTTAGCTCAAAATTTAAATTATATAAATACAGTTCACATGAAACGCAATCGGATTAAATTTAGTACGAGGTTGATGATTCTAGATAAATGTATTTTTCTTATGCTCACCAGCAAATAAATATACTTATATCATTCTAGTTAAAATAAAACTCAACAACGCATAAATGATATTTTTTTCCTTCGATCTCTTTTTTTCTTCAAAGAATCTTGTACAAAGTTTGTCTTCGACATTGTATCAAACGTATTAAAACGTCTCATTCACTACCAGTTATTCGGAATGATAAATCGGCGGGAATCATCGCCAATGTATCTGGTGCATTCACACGAGCCATCATTCAGAACATAAAACGTCGCTAATGCGCCATAACATATTGCTCTATATCTCTATTAACAATTCACTCGCCATAGAGTCTTTTCAAAGCATTGACGAGGTTTATGGTCCCTAAGTTACGACGCTCTTACAACTTTCCTTTATCCTCTAACTATTTTTCTGAAAACACTGTTTTCTTTATGCGATTTTATACGCCGTATTTTTCGTTAAGTGACTCCGTAGGTATGTAACAAAGTTGCCTTTAATAAAGGGAGTAAAAAATGTAAGTGCAAGCATAACTCGCTGTAAGGCGGTGTAGGTATAAATCAACGGTGTTTCAGATTTTTTGTGGCGTTTCAAAAAGTTTGTAGGTACAGGCGACTGCACAAGTGTGTAGATTGTACGTTATGTGGCAAATATACATCTGGTTTATATCAGGACAACCACTTATCTTCCAATGCTATCATAAAAGGTGAGTAAGGAAAAGTTTGATGGGAGAGCCGCAGCTACCACATCAATCAATCACAGAACGATTTACAATTTGTCTGTGAAGCATTATTTTGGCCAATCCGCATATTTTCCGGCCATTCTCTGAAATTTTTCAATACGAGTAGAACATTAGACCGAAGATTATCATTATCTAGTATAGTTACAAGACGTAATATTTTCTGAATATATTGTAAAATTTATAAATTGTTTTCAAAAGTTTTTTCTTATTCCTTCAGCTGACTGTACACTTTTATTAGATTTAGTGTACAGGCAGACAGAGCTAAAAATAAGCGTGTTATGATTCAAACAAGTTTACATTGTAGTTGAAATTACTCAAGCTTATATTGTGATGAGACGAGAAATGAAAAGAACGGATGAAACAAACCTGCCCGAGCTCCAATTTAGATTTTTAGTTCTCATTTTACATACTTACATAATGTGAATTACCATTTAATAATATACTATAAATTCCCACCACCTCTGAGGCCTAGTGTATTGTAATGACAATCCGGAGTTACCGGGTTCGATTCCCAGCGGGTGTTTATTTTGGATTGTTTATCGGTACTTAGTTTGGATATGTTACCATGTTATATAAGGTGGCTACCTAACATCAGTGCTAATAGCACTATTGTGTTTTGATATTGAAAGACACACATCACCAACGCCTCGTTAACTTGAAGCTTCTGGGTAAGCACGCTATCTGCTGCTGTTGCAATAAGCTGTAATTAGCCGGAAAACATTCGTGAGCGTGGCTTTCCATAAGAACCAAAATAACACTCCTCTCATCACTACTCGAATCTATCTCTTTCTAACATATTACGAGCTCGTAAGTACCTGAAATTAATGAAGTGTTTAGACATCAATTAATTTATGAGCACAGAAATAGGAGTTTTACCTATTTAATAATATGCATAGTAGTTGAGTGTAACGACACTGTTAGATAAGCTTCAGCGCTAATGGTGATAGAAAAAATTAATAGTGAATCAATTGCTATAATATACACGGTATTTGCTAGCTTTCATTCGCGCTGAGACAATTTTTGGCGGAATGCTCATAAAATTGTATAAAAATCGACATCAACACAGTTCAAGACTCTCACACCATATTTTTTTTCTCTTATTTCTTCAACACGGTGTGCATCAGAGCTAATGTATCGAAGGGAAGGTGGGGGGCGGTCCCGGGCTGACACAAGATTTATCTTTTTCAATATGGTGGGAATGCGCCTCGAGGTGCGTGTACGCGTAAGTAGTCGGAAACTCGCTTTCAAGAGGACCCTTATTTATGGGGATACGCTTAATGAAGGCTTTTGTCGTTAAGTGAAGTGGTAGTTGAGAAAAATATCCATCAGTCTTACTCATACATAATTTAAAAATCGAATGAAATCAGCAATGTCTGTAAATGAGATGTTTTACCTGTTCCTATAGTAATAAAACAGCTACTTTTGGTTGTAGCTTTAGTATTAAAGAGTGATTTATATACAACGCCTGATCGCAACAATTTGTTGAATAGGGATGATGACTAAAAAACCGTGTGAAAAGATAATTAGCCTTGTTAAATATTTTTCGATATAACTTATAGTTTTCCTAATATAACCCATCGAAAAGTGATTCTAGTCACGCGGTGCAAAAACGCTCCATACAAATCGGTACCTAGGAATGACGTCACGTCTGCGCATGGAAGTAGATAATGTATGAAACTTTTAACAATATTTGAGTTATCTCGTAAAATAACATTTTATGTGACCACTCCCTCACAAAAAAATCTTCACAATGTAATTACATAGCAAAATGTAATTTTTTTATTAATTCTAGCAATTTCTTTAATTTTTGCAGGCTTTAAAGTAACTTTACTTTACAGTACTTTACAGTAAAAGTCCAGAAAAATTAAAAAATATTAGATATTTAAATTTTATAGGAGTTTTTTTATGGTTTAAAATACAATTTAACCCCAATCTGTTTTGATGTTATGTAGGTAGTCTGCTCTTCACGTAGGTACTTTGTTCACATCGAAAATAATAATAAGTTAGTTTTTAGTAGTAGTGATATTGAGGAGAACATTATGTATATAAAGAAGTTACAAATTACGGTGACTTAAGTACAATACAGTATATTTTTAATGAGATATTTTTATATTTAACCGTTACATAGAATATTAAAAAATAAAGTTATTTTTTATTTTTAAATAAGCTTACATTAATAAATAAATTTAATCTAATTTATATTTTACCATCTATAATAACATTACCAATACATGGCATCGTAAAGCGTTTATACCACTCTTAAGATACTCACGGCGTGTAATGCGGGGATTTTAATGATCGGTAATTTTCAGCCTATATAGCTAGATACAAATACGTTTCCATCCAACGGTCTCATGGAAACATATAATCACGCAGTATGAAGGACTAGTCCAAGCCCCAAAAATCCCTTCACACAATCCGAACGCAGGCCACAAACACCGCAACTATCAAATCCGTACTCCCACGACCGTTATAGTCAACCAAACTCATTGCGGCTATAAACTCATTAGGCCGCATAACCGGCCAATCGAGCTTTCCAATCATGAAATTAAAATTACGTCCCCTTTATAGCCAGCCGTTACGAGCTGCGAAAAAAGGGGGCATAAATAAAGAGAGGGGTATAAATAACACACCTTTGGAACAGCACGCGAGCATGAATACGGACTCGCGGGTAGTCGTAAATTACCGCTTACAGCCGATCAATACAATTCATTAAGGAAATATGTACCGCGAGGGTTCGGAGGTGAGGTTGCTCGAACGCGCTGGTGAGGTCATGTTGCCAATGAGGGAACTGAGACTCAAACGAACAGTTTGAAGATGACGTGGTAGTTAATTTTGACTCAAGAAATTTTTTAGTATATTGTAGTATCAGTACCAAATGCATTAATATTAATTTCCAGTTTTCCATATGCATTGTGGGCTACTCTAATAGTACTATTAAATGACAGTTGCACATATAGTATGTAGGTAAATGATTTGATCAATACCCTACTTGGAAATTATCTAGGGCAGAAGTAAGCAATAAGTCAGTGCACCATATCTCTCCAAAGCAAATCTACTGTCGAAAGTTTATTAAGTGTGAATTGTATGTAGGATCTGGATGACAGTAAAGTTCATAGCTAAAAACAGGCCAAGTGCGAGACAGACTCGTGCACCGAGGGTTCCATACAGAGTATGAATAATGAACATATTGAAAATCATGAATAATACGAAGGTAATATGCACCGAAAAATAACCGTCGATTGCGCTTGACGTTTTTATACTTTCAGACTTATTCCTATACCTACTTGAGCTGTAATACCTTGCTTCTTGCCAATTTTCAGGATTATAGGTCAATGGGAAGTACCTTATAGGTTTTAATGCGATTTCAAGGGCAATCGTCAAAATACACGGCATAAACGTCTGTAAAAATGCATAAGGCGACGGTATTGATTACGAACTCTAATAATTAATTGTAAGTTTTCAACAAGAGCTCGATTTCAGGTGCTTAGACTTGCACGAAAAAGTGAAGTATAAGGTACGTATCTCCTTAAATTTTAAACCTATCTATATACGATAAAGATGTAACACAAAGTTGAACGGGCAACCGGCAAACGTACCGCAGTCAGGGGTATCGCATCGCAGCCCGGGCGGATCGATGGAGCTACCCGACCGACCGACCCCTCCTCAGCACTGGTCCTTCGTTACTGCCTTGTGAAAACAGATAATTCGCACACTTTTTCTCAGGAATTTTCGATGAAAGATTCACTCCATCTTCTTCTAGTATCTTTCTTGATTGTAATATATCCAACAAATAACCCAATTATTCGTAATACGACCTCGAACGAAAGCCATTGAGGAAGGCGACTGATATCAAATATCAGTTAACGGACAGCGTCCTGAGAACAAAAGTTGTACAAAGAATTATTTATACCTTTACGTTTCGTATACCCACACAGGCTACTATTATATTGCAGTGCTAAACAGTCATAAATAAATCCTTATATATCCGTATCCTAGTCTGTGTTGCTTTCAATTAAGACTTAGCATCATTCCATGTCTTCTCGTGGGTGTCGTAAACAGCGATAAAGTAAAAAATTAGGAGATAGGCAGGAACCTGCAAACATGTTACTACGATTAACCGGCGTGGTTGTTATCGCAAATCCCCTCATTGAAAGTGGTGAATTATGAGGGTTGCTTGACCGATAAGTCTGACATTGAATTGATACAGCCACTGTTATAGATAATTGAATCCTTACGGCATGAAACTCAGCGCCATCTACCTTCGACAGGTATCTATTAGCTTTTTCCTACATCATCAACAGCCTATATATGTCCCCACTGGAGGGGCTCAGGCCTACTCTCCTACAGAGAGTGTATGGGCCATAGTCCACCACGCGGGCCCAGTGCGGATCGGCGGACTTCACATGCCTGTTCAAGACATGCAGGTTTCCTCACGATGTTTTCCTTCACCGTTAAGCAATCGGATAATGTACTTGAATTGAAAAACAACTCATAGGTACACGGCTGGATTCGAACCCGGTACCCTCAGATTGAGAGTCCGCGCCTTATCCACTGCGCCACCGACGCTTTTCCTACATACCTACCTTTTTTTACCTAATTCCTTCAAAATACTGCAATGACGTAAATGTAATTTACTATGCCTTTGGGTATTAAATTAATGTATTCACCAACTTTGCACAAGTTTCAGTCGAAGTACCTACTAAAAAGTAATTTATCTTAATGGTAATGGGTACCTCCTTTATGTGTCCCGGAAAAGCTACGTTTAGTTCGTACAAGGGTCCTGTGAGGGTCCGGAAGGGGAGATAAAGGGGTTGCTCTGTGAAGGGCTGCTGGTTCAATGACCTTTAGATACAATTGTAGAATCAAGCGAGCTATGAGAGTATCTGTCCAACTGTGGACTTTTGCAAATGTTAGCGCAAGTTTTATAGGTTACATTGTGTTACTGAGACACCAATTATTTAGCCAATTAATTAAACTTAATTTAGTACCAGATGTAAACATTTAAACACAGTTTACGATTGTTCAGGAATAAACCCCGTCCTACACCTGCCAATTCAATTCCGATCTACCTAAACGGGTCGGAATGTTTCATGCTTGTTGGGAACGATAGGTGTCAGACGATCGAGTCAGTTTGTATAGCATTTTAGCCTTTCGGTGACAATTCTACCAACATCAGAAAAGAATCAATAGGTATGGGACGATGCATATGCAAAATATGCTGATGCAAAAAATCTGCAGAACGGCTAAACTGATTTTTATCAAACATGTCTAAGGACCATACCGATTAACCCTTATAAATTCTTTTCTATTAAAAACTGCGATGAAATTTGCCCATTCTTTTAGAGTTCCAACACCACATATTACCACATCCCTATTTTGTGTCTGGGGCTAAATAATAACAAATATAAAATAAATACTCCTCTTTGGTAGGTAGGTACATTATAATTTCAGTCTTTGTATGATTTATTCTCTTTGCAAAATGGAAGGCATATAAGTGAATCATTAGTCGCAAAATTTTAATTTTGCTCCTCTTCGCAGTCCTGAACGCACTTCGGATTTGATGTGGAGCTTTTACAGAGGCACGTCAAGAAGCAAAGGTCGTTGGCACCGTGGGTCGCTGGGATCTCTTCAATGCTTGCAATTACACCAATAAAGGCGAACAGTCGAAAGTGAAACTCACAAAACCGGAGCGGCATCCACAGCGTTTTTTTCCTCTGTAGATTTACATATTTATTGGGGCACATTTTATGGCGGCAGCAGAAAAAGCTTCGCCCGTTTATGGACAAAAAGGGTGGCTCCGTGTATATTTATTTTGTCGCATCCTTTTTTACGTGCCAAAGGACGTGGCTGTGTATTTTTTCGGCACCAGTTTAACATTTGGCGACGCACTTTGCATAAAAATATTGGATCGTAAATTCTATGCCATTCCACAGAATTAGGACGCATGTGTCCCAAGGAAAATGTTGAAATCGCACTGAAGCATGGTTTTACGATGCTCGTACGAGGTGAAGATTGAGATATGAATTCTTGATAGAATTCGAAGTCATAGATATTATTTCAACGTTGTATTATCGCACCTGCTTTCCAACGCAATAAATATTGTCATAATGCGGTAAAAACGTTCTTTCTATACTTCAACTATGGGCAATGTGCAAGTCAGACCGAATGTAAAGTTACATTATGAGCAAAATATTCTGAAATAAAAAACTTCACGTTATTACTCTTGGAATTCAGAAAAGTTTGTAAGCAGCTCAGACTTGCCGTGCTCCTTCGAATACACTGATGTATAAATATATACTAAACTAAGAAAAAAGCCTGCATGACTTTACCAACAATTTTTATTTGGGGATCTGGGTAACTCAATTTTATAGCTCTTAACACAATGCCTACTTTTAATAGCGCTCGCTATCTTAGTAATTAAATAACAATTCAAAAAACCACATATTTACGTCCTCCAAAACTGGTTTCGCGCATGATTTACAGGCACTTGGAGCGTTAATTGTTAAAAAAATGCAAATAATCTGTCTTGAATACGCATTTATATAACATAGAACTGGTCTTATAGAAACTGAATACCCGTGGTGCGCTGAGGCAGATTCCTCACGGATTCTGACGTAATTTATATCTGCCTTCATAAATTACACACTCACATTAAGATCAAGTAAATCTCTGGTATCGGATATTATAAGCGAGGCGATACCGTATAGTCGTTAAGGTATTTTGTTTTAGCCTTTGTTATTAAAATTATTTACACGTGTTTTATGATAGCTTTGGAGATATATCGGTTTTCTCCACTAATTTATGCCTTACACTGTCGTGATACAGCTATGAGTTTTATTGAGAGCATGGGTGGCCCTTACTTTGATTTTATTCGTTTGGTATTGGTTTTCCGTTCATAAATATTATAATATAAGAATACCTTTCCTACTTAAATAACGGAGGGCGACATCTGTGTTCAACTGGTCGCTCTTTGAAAAAAAAAATTTATTCATTCATTATTAATATTCCTTGAAACCAACCAGGTTGTTATTAAATTTGAAGAAAATATTCGATTGGTAATGGTGAAATTTTTAAGGATGAATCAAGTTGATTGATTTCGGTTCGCTTCGCGTTAACAGATTTCGATAAAACTTATTAATGTCAATATATATAGGCTTCGTTTGCATGAAGTTAGTCTCTAATTATTTTTGAACGAATTAATTTTATAGTAAATCATCCTTTTATAGTAATTTATGCTAAATCACTCACCTTAAGGAGACTGTAAGCTAAACCAGATCTGTAAAATTTAAAACTTAAAATATGAATACATTCGTACATTTTCGAAACTGAGTTCAAAATCTACTTTAATCGTCTCCAGACTTTAGCCAAGGAAAACAAAGTTGATACCTTGTTACGCAACAATATCATGAATATATAGCACCTCCCAGTTATCTCTATACATTTCTCCATGCTTCCAACGAAGGCACTTGAAGAATGCACCCAGTAAATCATCAGCGAGACACTAAACCAGTACTTTAAAGCTCCACACGAGTGCCATAAGCCCCCGCGACGATATCGTCCCTCGTAAACCTGTTATTTTGTTGTAACTAAGCCCACAGGCCTATCTAACACGATGTTTTATCTAAAACGCTTTCAAAGTGCTCAAATGTTCCCCAGAGCTATCACATCACTATCACGCTCGAGTTTGAAATTACTATGATTTGTGAATGTTATGTTGAATACCTACTCGTAAGGTCCCGGTGTTATAGGGCCCGATTATTTTTTCCCGTGAGTGTTTTAAAATACGACTAAGGACAATTTTCAAGTAAGAGTGCCTGGCTATGTGTCACCAACATCTTACTGCGATCAATAATACATCTACCGATGGCTCTGAATATCTGCTCTGACTATGTAAATTCGCCCATACTACAAAATAATAACTTAACCTGCTTTTCCTTATAATACTTAACTTTATTTATAATATGCATTTTAGGAATAACTATCATTTAATGATCATTTAATTTGTATTCATCACATAATGGATACAAATTGATGTTGATACGATGACGTCATGAAAGTGTCTCTTTGCAATACTAGAATTATATAGAGATCTAGATTCATTAAATTTCTAAGGGCTTTTTTGTTCACTTCAAGAACTATGACGTTAGGTTAGGTTTAAGAAACGGTATTTTTAGGGCGCCAAGGCCTGGAATTTGTAACGTGAATTAATCCAATTAAAATTCTTGTTCGCCAAGTGCGTATATATAAATTATACATGTAACTACACACCTGCGACAAGAATATCTTCCTGCAGTCGAAACTGAACCATAAGTGCGAGCGAGAGGTGAGACTATAGTTGCACTGACATGTAGAAGGCGGTTCAAGTTCTGAAAGCAACGCCATTTTACTTCAAATCCACTTACCAAGATTAAAGTTACGAAAAGCCCCTTAACGTACATTAATCAGTGGATTAGATATCCGGATTATTTACGAGCAAATCTAAAACGTACGGAATTTAATTTCATTAGAGCATTTTAGTGGCTCCATGTTGACACCCGCTGCGCCGGGGCAAGCAGATCGGTGTATTTTATCCAGCTGTCCGCCGTCGACCAATGGCGTGCGAGCTCCGACTGCGCGTTCCGACTTTAAAAATGGTGGAGAATATTTTCATTGTATATTATTTTGTGACAGGTCGTTATTTTGATACTTTATCGGTTGATGCTTTCAATATTTCTTGAGATATCTTCCGTCGATTCTTTGGGGTCAAGTTTTAATGCTTTTTAGTGATTACGAAATATGTAATATTTTATGGTTTTATTAAGAGAAGGAATTTAAGAGATTTTATGAATTTTAGGCGTACTTACTCACTGGTTTCTTTTTATGTTTAGGTACTTACAATTACTAAAATCACTAGGTATATTAAAAAGTTTGACTTATTTTCAGATCAAAACATATTTTTTCATAGAGGAAAACAAGTTCAACAATTCAAGTATTATGTGCCACCAAACTCTACTTATATAGGTACCTACATAAAATATGAGGATATATGTACAGCACTAAAATTCCGTCGCTACTGGTAGGTACATAAAGATTGGACGTTCTATATTTTCTCCCGAGCAAAGTCAACTACTAAAAACTTCCATAAAACAACAATTTCAAACGGGCCATTTCGCACGGGAAAAACAGCATCCGAGGGGGAGGAGGTGTTCCGGCATCAGAGAATGGGGTCCAAAGGGGGTCCGAGGGGTCTAAAGGGGGTCCAAAGTGAAGCCTGCGGGGTTTATGTCGCGGAATTACGACTTAGACGTTTCAAACAATAACTCTCCCCATAAATACGGGCCGATTCCTTCACGCGTCATAGAGCTCAATGTTTTTTCCTTGTTTCAGCAGAATTTCTACTCGGTCGAGCACAATAAATGCGAGAATACATTTATATGTACGAGGGAGCTCACGGATTAGATAATAAGTGAATAACAAGACTTACCAGTATAACCAAAGCTATTCTGCATGCCAATGTTATCGTATTACGAAAAAATCAAATTGTGAAAAATTCAAAAAACTTTTTACTAAATAAAAAAAGTTTCCTGCGTTACTCCTGGCAGGTATTTTCTCTGCAGTTTCCCCTGCATTTGAATTACTAGCGTTGGTTATATATATACTTTTTTAAATTTTTAAATTTTAAATTTTTGAGTGTAATTAAACATAAAGAGATGTCACTTTAACTTAAGTTTAGTGATTGATCATGTTAGTAATTCCTTTAAACTATATACTCGTTTGTGTTATACCTATGTATGTACTATTTAATCATAAATTTTGCACCTCCTGTAATGTACAATCGAGTACAAAAATATGTTTCCACTTTTGTACCATGTCACATTTACTCTTTCTCGTCCCTTATGATATCCCAGTGTGTTGAGAGCAATGTCAAGCGAAAGTGAATAAATATGTCATGATAAAAAGTGGGTACATGTTTTTGTACTCGAGTGTACATAGGAGATGAAAAAAAACAATTTCAGTTTAGAATTTCAGAGTTTCCAGAAAATTCCAATTAAACTATAAACCACACAAAGGCGCGCTCATGCTACCGATTTCCGGAATCCGCCATTCCAGTCTCGAAACCACTTCTAATCTAGAAAACCTAATAAAAGACCCGGTAATAAAACGAAACGTTTTCACGTGCCCCCGTAAAAATATGATAACGTTCACGTATGGCGCTTTCCCACCTATTTCTATGACGTGATACTCAGCTTTTTAACTTTAAAAAGTTATAATGGCGCGGCGAGCTTTAAAAACGCTACCCAATAAAAATAAACATGTAAAAAAATTCGGCCAAGATAAAATTACTCGTACCACTCATAATTTTTTTTCTTTTTCAAAATAAAATAGTTTTGACCTCGTTAAAGTTGAGATAAGATTACGTTTTGGTAGTAATTAATTGTGTTGTTATCTGTCTGACACACATTGTTGAATGTTGATGTTTAACAACGAGCATTTTCTTGAGAGTCGTCTACGATATGAATTATAATACTTATAATAGTAATAGTCTATGAACATTTAACAAGGGATTTTAAAATATTTTTATATAAACATTTAGTGTGAGCGGGGCCTCCTAATACAAGTTTTTTTAAACTTAAAAGGAGTGTCCCAAAAACTGTATTGTTAAGTTAACCATATGAGAGAAAATAATTTTTTAAATTATTTTTTCAGTATGACATTGAACAGATTTCTTTCCTTGTTGAGAATTTACAAGTCTAGCTATATAAATAAGTACTAAATATTTCGTTAAGACGGTAGCAAATGCGATCGTGAATATGCAGAAGACCGAGTTTATTTTCGCTCCTTAAAGCGGACTACGACCAGCCGTGGTAGTCCACGGTACACGATGATATGTTTTATTCATTAAAACTTAATGAAATATAGTTTACATTATAGCACAAACACAAAATATGAATTCACAGAAACATTGGGGTATATAATTAGGTGTTACTACAGGTCTAACGCATAACTGAGTCTATATATTCCTGAGGTATGGGAGAGATACGGGAGGTTACCTGTACGTTCTATAAACGTCTATACGTTAGGCCTGTAATGGTGGTATTTTTAAACAAGCTAGATTCTTATAAATAGTTTTATACTCTCACTCTCAATATTCTATGTCTGTCTGTTTGATTCATTGGTGAATATCAGCCAGGACTGATTATTCATAGATACCTAATTCAAAACAAAACAAACACACGTTAAAATTATATAACGTGTCTACACAATATTGCAGTAGGTCACTCACTGTAATCCTTACTAATATTTAATGCACTTTCGTAAACTCAATTAATGCTACGTGGTCCGGGAAGTCCCTAACTTGCAATAAAATTACTCATTTAATTAACTTGCTGGAGAATCAGGACGCGGACCAGCAACGTCCCGGTAGCTAATTAAGAAGTTATTTAGAGAACTGATTAACTTGCCGAGTGGTGCAAGTAAATTATTCAGATCATCAGATGATGCTGCACAAATAGTGCGCTTTTTGTGTTCAAAAAACTAGACCCAATCCTTATGAAAGAAACCAGGTTATGTAGAATTTCCATTCAAATAAATCCCGCCCTGCAGTCATCCTCGGCGCAAGTCAAAGCGCTGACAGTGAGAATGTTCGTTCACTCTCCGCTGATCTCTAGCAGAATGCATCACCAGTGCATGGTGCACACGCTACCCATTAGCCTGGTGCCCTATGGTGAGCGTAAAACTCGAGATGTGTAAATCTCAAAATAATTCACGTATTTTTAAAGTATAAATATAAGTTAATGAGAAGTTTTATTTAAACCTTTAGACACAAAAGACCACAATATACTATCATTCTGTATTAGCCGCACATTTTTTGCCTCACCCCATATCTAAAACGTAATTAATTTTTGAAACCTCTCAATTTTTAATTAGTTGCCCGTCTTAACTATTTCAGACAGATAACGTTTTAGATAAGACGTCTGTATAACGGTCTACAAACTAGAGCAGCGATACCATTACAAAGCAATTCAATTATTATCAGAGTGTGCAGATTATCTAAGGGGGCCGGTCCGGTCGCGTCGCTAGGCGCCTAGTCCCCCACATAAAGGTGGATTAATATCGCCAAAGCCCAACTTACTTAATAAATGTAAAAGCCTCCTCCGCCTAGCTCGTAAACCGCCCACTGCGCTCCTCCAAGATTACTTGTACCGCGGCCAGGGTAATTTGACCCCCGTTTTTCATTACGGTGCCCAATTTTGTCGAGCGAACGCGGAAGGTTAGGGGGTCACTCCTGAGTGGTTCTGACATTATCAGCGCTATGTAGATTGCGCTCGCATTGCTTTCTCCCAGATAAGGGTTTACGACGGATGGAAGAAAGGATAATGTTCCTTTTTGATGTAAGGACGGATTGTTGGACGTTCCGGTCTCGCTGTAAAGATAGACGCAACTGTTTTAGCTTTTACCTACTTAAATACCTACCTACATACTCGTATAGGTCTCCTTATGACTCAGTGTTTATTGTTCTGGATTTTCCCACCAACAGTCATCTTTTTCAGCTGGCAAAGTCTACTTCAAGCATGAGTTTCTCATTACAGGCCGCACTATGATCTTTAGTTAAAGTGATTTCCCTTAATGACTATACCTGCTCTGACAAATATTGTTACTAGTCAAATTATATGATACACTCAACGTTAGGTACATACGAATTTCAAATTTAAGAATATATCAGTATTTCTCCTAGATATACACTGAAATCATTAGTTAAAAAAATTCAGATATGTAGTCCTACATTGCAAGAACAAATTATAGCACTAGTAACTCAATAAACCATCGCCACATATATATTAGTTTCAAAAGGACTTACTTGAACGACTGCAATTGAGGCGTAGTGTTAGATGATTCTTGTTTCTTCCTTTTAGCCGCGTACTTTACGTACCGATTCTGTTCTGATCTAGGTAGAATCAAAACCGGAAGGCTAGAACGCAATACAAGATAGGTATACCAATGTCACAGACCTACCGATCCGCATAATCATGAAACGTTCCAGGGCTTTCTAAGTAGATCAGAAAAGAATCGATCGGTGTGGGACGGGATTCAAAGTTTTTAATTATGAAAAGTTTCTCATACGAGTATCTCACAACAGCAGCTTTGTAATGTCGTCAAGAGTTTCGTGTGCGTTGACCATTCTCGATGCGCTCGGAACAAAGCCCTTGCTCCGTCCGGCTAACACGCAGTGTAAGCTAATAAAACCTATCTCATTCCTCAGGGTCCTGACTCCGACATCCACGCACTAAGGCTCAGCGTACACGTACAAAGTTGCGGGTAATTTATGGCGACGCGGTTTATGGCCGGGCCCAAGTTCGCACATGCGCTCAGCCGACGCAACTTGTATCGGGGCCATAAATATCAGCTAACCCCTTCCAGCTCAGGTATGTATCTGTCAAGCATAAATTTATATTCCTTTAAGACGTTTTTGTCGATTGTGCCTCAAGGATTTAATTTTAAATTACGGTCGACTGTCCTAAGATTTTTGAGCCCGTATTTTTTCACCGATTTTAAAAAGGTTAAAAGTTAATGAAACCGCCTCATCCCCGTGACATAAACTCTCACGAGCACACCGCGACTTATTTTCAATTAATAAAACGCTTTACGCCTACTTACAGCAACTTAGTAGTAGTAGAGAAATCACCATAAAAATAACACTTAATTTCAGCTCGCAATTACGACGCCGTTAAAGGGCTGCCGAGGCCCGACACAGCCATTACATTACTTTACACTTACCATACATACTAACTAGTCTGTACGACCTTACACTTAGGAGCCGACGATCGTAAACTACAACACATTTACGCCTATGCAAAAGTGAAAAATAAAGCTTTTTCCTTGCGGGCGAGCGCTTTGTGCCCCTGCGCAGAGATTAGCTCGATTTCTCGTTAGACGGATCCTATTTAAAGTTCTGATACTTTAGGTGATGTTTCAGTCGCAAAACTGACTTACTCTTAGCACAGAGATCGTCATTATTCCGTCTTTAAAGCTACTTTTACTGTTAAATTCCTATATAAGCACGTTATCGTTGAAGTATTTTTCATTATTAAATATAAAAATCATTTTAATAATAAAATAATAAGTCACTCTTACCCGCAAAGACGACAGACGGACAAAGCGAAACTAGAAGGGTTCCTTGTTTGACTACGGAACCTTAAAAAGAGAGCAGACTATATATGGTAGCAATATGGTAATAATATATATCACAGTGTTCATTAATCCAGTGACGGTGTGGTTTGTACTTCGATTAGTCAATAGAGCGTCTATAAAACTGACTTACCCGCATGTAGTTTATTATTTTAGATAGTCACCTAATTACTCCCCACCAGTTAATCTTTGGAGATTATTAAACGCACGTGCTGTGTTAATTACTCCCTATTTAGATATGATTGTAAACATATGCGCGCCAAGGGGAGTATGCAATGTAAGCATGTAGTAAGTTTATACTACTAGGTACACTTATTAGTATTAGTAGTGTATTTAAGATATTTATGTTATATTAAATAATATCTACAGGGTTCTGTAACATTATTATATAAACAGAGGTAGAAAATACAGGCAGTGCGAATCCGACTTGGACACGACGGGCTAACACAGGTTTGAGAAAAAGCACGTTGAAATAAACACTTTTACTCTATGTGGATCCCCTGTAATTCGTAAATTTTTACTTACACTATCCATCAAGTATTTCATTTGAAAATTCATCAAAATATTTTTAAATAATTAGCCTCAATAATAGTTGAATGAATCATACCTAGAAAGGCTGGGGTGGCATGAATAAGGCACGCCACCCTAACACGCAAAATCTCTGGCGCATCTGACGTCGAGTTGCGGAAACCTGCCCCGATAACGAATACGAATACATACCTACAAAGATAAAAGCACTAATTTAAATCCATTACGAAGTCCGAAAAGATCAGTTTCAATCAAAAATGTAAATGAACTTAAGTAACATTTTAATGCATTAAGTATTTATTCAGTTAGGTACACGTTTATGAGCGGAACGTTCGGCGACCCGCCGAAGGGCGGCCGATTACAGAGCGGATGTGTCGGTGCATCCCAATGCATGCAAATTTAGGGATTCACGACCCTCTTCGGTTTCCGAAGACACTTGAATTTCGGTTAGATACCTTTCGGACGGATTAAATAGACGACATTATAAAATTCGCCACTTTGTTTGGTGACTTGAATTATTAAACCTGTGGAAGTGGTTTTATAAATAGGTTCAAACATGTCTTAATAACAATACAGCTCAGTTATATCGGTACTCATATAATGAAATAAGTATCTTAAATAAATTTCACATTCCTTGAGAGTGGACAGGCACCTTTTAGACCAACGCGCACCAATCATCGCGGTCGTCGTAGCCAAGAGTATTTTTAAAAAACAATCTACTACCTACCGTACCTACCCTATGGAACGGAGAGCGACATGGCTACTTTCTTATCCTGTAAAGGGCTTTTTTCAGATGATGTTTGAAGTCAATACAGACGAAGCCACGGGCGAAATTTTCAATATGACACCAATTTTATTGTACAACATGAATTGAACCATAAGCAAGTTTATGAAAGAAAGAAATCCCACCAGCAAATGCAATTCAATAAAAAAATCATATTTATCGACTGCGAGCTAAGTGTCACAATAAATTCTATCGCTAGCGCGCATGCACCCCGTAATGCGAGGGAACGACTGCGAGTTACGTTCGCGATAACGAGCCTCGTAAACTGACAAGTAACAGGAAGGAAATTTCACATGAGTGCCTCAAGGGGTGGGTGCGGTCGTTGATAAGGGGATACGATGGAATTAGTACGGAGACGGTCGTTTTACAGACACACATTTAGACAAATGGTAGATGGCTGCACAAAGATTGACAAAGCAACGATGTAAATTTAAGGGTAGGTAGGTTGTAAAACTACGTAGGTAGACCGTGTGGTTTTTACTTTAGAATACGACCACGCCATGACATCTAGTATAGACATATTTTAAGCGACAAAGAGAAACAATTTAGGAGTTGATGGTGGCAGCTGAAATTTTGAGCCCTTAATAGTTTCGCTCTGTCCGTCCACGGCTTAGCTCAGAGACCCTTACTACTAGAAATCTGTAATTTGGTACGAGTATACATATTAATTAAGCGAAGTGGTTGAATAAATCTTGAAAAATATATTTTTAAGGGTGGCTCCCATAAACGTAACTGAGGGATGATATACTTTTTCGTGTCTACCGCGTTGTGCGGGGTATTGTTGAATAGGTCATTCAAAAACAAATCCACTGAGGATCTAGGAACACTAATTTTTAGTTAGGTATCTATTTGCGAAATACTAAGCTTTAATCTGATAATTTTTATCAAAGTCGAGCGTTCCCAAATCCCCCACTCTCTGCCAAAATGTTGCTTTTGAAAATCTGGAAAATTTCACAGTAATAGTTTGTATACTGAAGTTAAAAGGGAAGCTAAGTTACATGTTAACAAGTATAGCTGACCAAATTATAAAATATACTTGGAGAAATCATAATGAAAGTTCCCATTCAAAATTACTTTCCACGTTCTGTGTGGGCCGTTTTTAAACGTATTTTTAGGTAATCGAAATATTGTAAATTGGATTTGACATTGAATAATATATTATAAAATATTTAAAGTTCTTTTGAATGTAAGGCCGAAGTGATAACTACAATGTGAGCCTTTACAGTCTCAGGTAGTAGTAAAAGTAGGTCTCGTCTTCAATCACGTCCCGTAACAATCAAATTCTTTTTTACGAATCTTTTTAGACGTCATTAAAACTACTACAAGTGAATACATTTTTTTAATTTTAACTTACAGCAAAAAGTTGATCGCCCGATAGAAACTTGCAGTCAACAAGCATATTAGGTGGTCCAGTCCACCTTGCCACGACATCCTAAAAATGCTTTTAGTTTTTTGCCATCACATGCACTCTTTGTTTTTTGCAAAAGTGACCGGAAGCGCAGCAGGTGTTGTCATATACCTATCTTCAAATCTGCCGAAGACCCTTGCTTACTCGTAGTACACCTTACGTGGCATAAATTTTCTTTTGTTTCCTTGTACTTTCTTTCGTAAACCTTAACAAATATTGAAAATCAGGCCTCCTTGTAGACCGCCACAAGTGAGGCTTTTCACATTTCCATGAAGAGTTGCATAGTTCAAGAGTTCCATTGCATAATCTTGGTTGGTGGAATGGCAATTGCAATAATATGTTGTTGTTTTTTAAATATAAATAGGTAAATGCTGCTGTGGATCTTTTACACCACACAAGATCAATCTATCCTAAAGTTTAGATAGAACACACGTCATTCAAAAACAAAAGTACAACATACTTTGTGGCAATGCTGTCAGTAAAATTCCAATAGAACCTCGTTCTAAATTAACTTTATTTTTTACAGATTCGCCGAATCCAATCGCCGTACCCGAGCGTTTCCGAGAAGGACCGAACTCAAGATTTCACTTTACTTTTGGAACGCACCCTCCTTGTTACAAACTCAATTTTAACCCCCGCTCACCTTCTCTCTCACACACGAGACATTTCTGATAAAGCTGTCTCGTACATTCACAGCATTAAATATGGCGGATGCTGTTCCAAATGCGATGGCGGGAGGGGGGGGGG
The DNA here is from genome assembly GCA_910589575.2 of Carcina quercana. Taxonomy (NCBI): domain Eukaryota; kingdom Metazoa; phylum Arthropoda; class Insecta; order Lepidoptera; family Depressariidae; genus Carcina; species Carcina quercana. The sequence continues at coordinate 6,562,736 of OU342436.1, forward strand.
GGGGGGGGGGGGGGGGGGGTGTTTCCGGGGTGTAAGGGTGCTGGAAGTTTGCGAAATGAGAGGAATTTTAGGGTGAACGCGGAGGGTTGCAATCAATATTACAGGCGAGCTTGCTTAGCAATGTAAATAAGGAGAGTATACTAGAAGTAATTGAATAAATTGTTAGCTCGTAAATTTTTTAATAAACACTTTGAGAGCGGCGGTGTTGTTGTCAGTAATTTATTTTATGTAACCAAAAATTAATATTTATACAGTATATGTAGATACCTACCTACACTGTCATGTTAATTAATAGTATTTCAAAATTAAGTAAACATTCTAGCAATTCGTAATTAAGACATAATTAATAGCATAAAATCTAAAGTAAATGATATATTACAATTAGGTTTACTCAAACCGTAATCAAACCCGGAAACAAAACTAATACTAGTGAGTATAAAGAAATGTGCGGCGACCACGTATCGGGAAACGTCTACCAGGCCGTCCCCCTACTAGATGGACCGACGACCTGGTTAGAGTCGCAGGGAGTCGCTGGATGCAGGTGGCTCGGGACCGGTCGATGTGGCGTACCATGAAGGAGGCCTATGTCCAACAGTGAACGTTTCCCGGCTGATGATGATGATAAAGAAATGTTAATATTTCTAAACTGTGTGAATTTATATTAAGAGACTAGATATTATTAATTCAATTAGTTTTGAGGGGCTCATTTGTAATATAATTCAGTTACAGATGTTTCTATTTGTTTTTATTAGTAAAACTATTAACTTTCATTAATTGTATCCACTAATCACTATTTTCATAGCAATCGTATGACTTCATCATAAATCTTACATGTTGTTTAATAATCAAATTAGCTAGTTAAAATAGCTGTTTAAGATATAGTTTGTAGTTATGATTCACGCTGTGAATGGAGTTAGTAAATACATATCATCAGCCGGGAAACGTCCACAGTTGGACATATTCCTCCTCCATGGACAATTGCATACAAAATACAATATACTTGAAAGAAATTAAAATATCGTTTCCTTCTTTCAGGATACAAATAGTATAGTAGGACGAGTAAGTAACTAAGTAACTTTGTAATACATGAAGATATTATTTTATAAAGATAAGTTCCATTTTTTGAGTGTCCGCAGTTTAAAAGTAACCATTTAAAAAGCTAATTAATAGTTATTATATAACGAATAGAAACAGAAAATGATGTATAAAAAATTTACTTCTCATCTGAAAAATCGAAACAACTTGCAAGTTTATGTTTTGTAACGATTATCAAAATAATGTGTATATTTACGAATATATGTCAAATGTCGTTTAATAGTGAATGCACTTTTCAAATCCTAATGTTAATGTTCTAAATTCAAATTAAATTTACATAAGTTTTTCTGATAATCCTTACACAACATAAACTTGCAAGTTGTTTCGATTTTTCTGATGAGAAGTAGGTATATATTTATTCTTCTGAAGTTACATTGACATGTCAATATATAGGTGTACATATTAAATAAGGGTTTTTCTACAAATAAATAAATTACCACGTAAACGTAAATTATGTTGGATACACATTGTATGTATTAAGTTTATAGAGACACCGCGAGCCACGCGCATCGTTAACTGTTGATTAGCGCGCACTAACCATTAATGATTGCTCCTGTAATTATACCATGCCGTTCAGCGGGTTATGGGCACGCGGTAATGGATGCTAAAGTTCTTAGAGTTGTTTATTCTGTGACACTTTCTTGTTACTGAGTTTATTGTTGTTTTTTGGAAGCAACATGGTAGACTCAAAACACGTATAAAGTTTTAGTTCAGAATTATATACAGGTTTCATTGCATTACCTATGTATCTAAGTATACTTAAAATGCAATGTGCATTGTTATAGTTACATAATGGAAGAACACTACAAAATAAAGATATATTTTGTACTAATTTTATTACTACATTTAATGAACATCTCTCGAAAACAGAATACTTGGTCAACATTCAAACAGTACCGATTTATAGAGTGAATTTACTTATTTAAAAAAGTGAAATTGTACATTTCTGTTCAGTGTAATAAAAAGTAGTTCTACCTAATGCCGTTTTATTTACCTACCTAAGTATATATTTCCAGGTGGTTTTGAATTGAAAAAAAAACTGCCTAGTTTGTCTTACGTTGTTACCAGCAATGTTCAGTATACTTGTTTAAATATTTTAATTATGCTTTGTGCAGTAATTATTTAAAAATAGGACATAGAATGTTGGGCAATGAGTATCAAAAACATCCAACATCACAGTGAATTCACAATTTTCATTTTACACGATCTTTTAATTATTTTTTTCAAAACACGATCTAGGGACCATTAGCTGCATAACTACTATTGTTTCTGACATTAGAGTTGTCGTACAATAATTAAATTCAGTAACCGACATTATAATTCAATGTCTTATTTTTGATAATTACTGCACAATTCCCATGAACGTGACTCTCCGAATACTTACATACTAAATTTCTGTTGCCATAATCTTTTAAAACAGAACAGCTGGCTTTGATAAGAAAAAAGTTACCTAAAAAATTGAAGACGAAACTATAGTGTCGCGAAATAAATTTCATTAATTTACAACTTTATAGTTAGCTACAATAGCCGTTACGCAGCTAATGGGTCATAAATGGCGCTTTGTACAATAATCGAAAAAAAGTGTTTAAAATGAAAATTTTGATTCACTGTGAAGTTGTATGTTAATGATACTCATTTTTGCGACACCACAATCTCATATCCTATTTTTAGATAGGTACTACACTAGCTATTATATTTTAAAAGATTACGGCAACAGAAATTTAGTATAGTCTAGTTTGCAAGTTTTATCAGCAAAATGCTCGAATGAAAGCTATCAAGGTCGCAGGACTAACAAGATTAGTACATTATTCCGATAAACAGTCTCATAGTATACATAGACCACGCTAAAGTCGCAATAAAAAGCTTATAATCCTACTAATATTATAAGTGTGAAAGTTTGGATGTTTGGATGTTTGGATGTTTAGATGTTTAGATGTTTAGATGTTTAGATGTTTAGATGTTTAGATGTTTAGATGTTTAGATGTTTAGATGTTTAGATGTTTAGATGTTTAGATGTTTAGATGTTTAGATGTTTAGATGTTTAGATGTTTAGATGTTTAGATGTTTAGATGTTTAGATGTTTAGATGTTTAGATGTTTAGATGTTTAGATGTTTAGATGTTTAGATGTTTAGATGTTTAGATGTTTAGATGTTTAGATGTTTAGATGTTTAGATGTTTAGATGTTTAGATGTTTAGATGTTTAGATGTTTAGATGTTTAGATGTTTAGATGTTTGGATGTTTGGATGTTTAGATGTTTAGATGTTTGGATGTTTAAGACGCTTTCACGGAAAAACTACTGAATGGATTTGAATGAAACTTTACAATAATATAGCTTATACATCGGAATAACATATAGGCTATAATTTATAAAGACACAAAATCACACTTATAATATTAGTGGGATTACATGGGCAATTTTGGCAAAACTAAAACGCATTGCCTAGCAACCGACCATAGAATATTTAAATTCATATATACAAACTTTCGCGTTTATAATATTAGTGTGAAAACTATTTGAATGTACTACGTCAGATATTGACATTTATTTTGTTTCTTTAAACTATTAGACTACGTAACAGAATAAACACTATTTTGTACCTTATGCTGTATAATAATTTGTCATATACGTCACCTATGCCTATCGAATAAGTAGAATCTTAAAATACTGGTTCAAATTGAATGAAATTTGAAATATACCGTGTCTTTACAAGCCTGCATGGTTACTGAAAATTTCAGTCTTCTAGTTTTATTTACAACGAAGTTACAGGGGGTCGAAAATGGTCTGAATTGCTTCGAGAAAAGGATGGTACGGCCGTGACGCTTTCTTGCTCGACTTGGTCTGGGGGCACGGCCGTGCCCCCAGATACATCCTGAAGTACACGCGGACAAAGTCGCGGGCGGAAGCTAGTTCATTATATTTAACATTCGTCATTCACAAAAATCTAAACATAAGTAAAAGCGCCATCTATGTAAAAGCAGGTGAACTATTACGGTACAATGAAGGCTAATAAGCTTCCGTTCGCAGTGACACCTACCGGTGAAATACTAAACTAATGTAAGACGTAGACATTTACAACACAGTAGTAGTACGGACTACACAGAAGCAATAAGGTTCGGGTAAACTTTTACGACTGAACTACAAGATGGAGTGTTTATCCAAAATGTTTTGCTCCGCACGTGGTTGATGTGCTAGGGAAAGATAGTTCGAATCGTTTGTTTCTTTATAATGTTTGCAATTCTTGTGTGTCAGAGGTACGAGTTTAATTTTCAAAATATATTTAAAAAAATAAAATTAGGTACCTATACAATTACGTATGCAATATTTGTTAGCTTAAAACTGACTATGATTGACATATTACAAAGGCTTTTTAGGTAATAAAGCTATAAACTGGAATCTAAAGGGTAGTGATTATTGCCGACATTGTACCTTTAAATGTGCCCATTCAAACGAATGAAAGAAAAAATGCAAAGGGGTTAAAGAAACATTCAAACAGAAGCGAATTCTGAGATAAAAATAAAGTTAGAGATAAAAATATTTGTGTCAAAATTTTAGTTTCTCACAGTCCACCTTTAAATGCCTGCAAATATTTTAAATTTAGAGACCATAGAGCGACAATGGCGCTATCATTCGCTCTTTTCTACATTTTCAGAAAACAAACCGGACTTTTTGTAGTCATTGCTGGTTTACGGTTTATCGATACATTATAGATTCTGTGTAGTTACCTACTATAAATTGAACCGCCTAAAGCGATCTATAAAATGTAGATCAGCAATAAGTACAATAAGTCCGGTTTGGTTTTTGAAATTATTGTATAATTGCGGAGAAATATAGAAAAGAGCAAACGAGGGCGCCACTATCGGTCTATGGCCTATTTGATTTTTATAAAAATAATTTATGTGACTACTTACTTATTTACAGAACTATGCATGTTATTTAACACTACCACTACTTTACAACGAATTAACTTTTAAAAAGTTATGGTATAAAAGAAACTTAGTATGAAACTTTTGTCAAAGAAATCGCCTCATAAGTTCTGACAATTGGTTTTATAATTAAAGCCTACTCGTATTTATAGACAATTAAACATTTTATATAAGTATCTGTTGTTATAGTTATATAATGAAAATTTGTTGGTTTAAGTACTTACGTACTTACAAGTATTATAGAAGTAACATATTTATATTTAATTATACTAACGGAACCAAGTACTGCCCTGTTGTCAGATGGTCAATGACAAAGGCTTTACACTATCTTTGTACTGGTAATCTGTGATTTTATGATCAGCAACCCTTTGAACATTCAGTTGACATTTAGATACGGTTCACTCTACGTGTATATAGTGTTTAATTTGTTTATAAATAATATTAAAAACTGAATAAGATAATATGAAAGAAAAACGATTAGCTACTTTCTTTGACAGTGTGAATCAAGTGTGAATGTTTCAATTTGTAACTTGTGGCAAACAATAATTGTTGTATTGAATGAATAGTTAAGTGATATACAAACGTGTCTATAATTAAAATTGGTGTTTAAATGGTAAGTAAAATACACAATTCAGAGCAGGTCAACTGAGTTGGACTGACGCCCAGTGGGGTTTGTAGAAGGCAAATAAGTGACAATTCCAGTGCAACGCTCAACTTTATACCAGCTTTATACATAGCTTAATGCCATCAGAAACCCGACTGTTTGTTGTGATTATAACAACTCCCAGTAGGTAGGTATAACTCACCACTACGGGTTTGCATTTTTATATCTGGTAAAAAAGAACTAGAAACCGACTTTAAGTGCCCTAAATTTCTACAGCATTCATCCCCTACAGTGTTGACCTATAGAGGTAGAATTAGCATATTTGGTTTTTATTGATTTTCTCAAAAAGACCTGATTCAATTTCGATAAAATATATAAGTATGGGATCACCTCTGAAGTGTGCTCAACCAAACAAAAAAAGAATAATTAAAATCGATAATTTGCGATATATTCCCGTAACATAACAGTCAAATTAAGATATTTCCTCTTTTTTTGAAGTCGGTTGAAAATTTGTCTGCTTTACGAGAGAGGACAATACACTTTTTAAAGTAAACGCATTAGTCCACCGTCGAACATGCTCCTCCCCTCATAGATCAACACATTAATTGTATTGTGCGGGGATTTGCCGTAATCACCGCGCTTGGCCAGTGGATTGGTGATCACCGTAAGATGTTTTTATTACATGAGGCTGATTGTACATAAGTAATTAATGTTTGCAAAAAGAATTAAAAATTAAAATCGACTATTGGAAAATTTTTATACCTAAGTACTTAACAACATTCCTCCTCTAATTTTCCACTGTTAGACGCGGACTATTTTCTTCAAACTTATAGGTATGTGACCGCCCTTCAGCTTAAGTTTACTCAATAAAAAAAGTATTACAATCTAATATTAACAATTGGCGAAGAGATATAATAAGAGAGATATGATGTAATTAACACACAAAAACATCATACCTGTACACTATACAGTCGAATTAAAAACTTAATCCAGTCAGTGGGAGGTTGATAATATTCATAGCTAAGGACTTACTTTGTTATAAATGTTTGATGATTCGGCAGGTACGAGTCTATATTTACACAAATGTGATTGTTTTAAATTTTGCTATTTTCAACATCTTGTCCGTCGAAAAAATAGCCCAACTAAATGATATTACGTCAGGATACCACTTTATCAACGTACAGCAACAGGACTTCCCTGGCATCCAATGGCACAACTTTAAAAAACTATAACCAATAAGTGTACAAGTAAAAATGTAATTTCGACCAATCCCGTTGCTCTGTTAATCAATCTGTCACCCTGCTTCGTCTTGCATCGTCCTTACAGACATAGCTATATTATCTGTCTCACTCCATGAAGATAAAAACAACGTCACACGAAATGTACGGAAAAACACAGATACTGTTTACAAAACAGTGGTCTTTTTATATGTTTTAACATATACCTTCCTACTTTTTTATCTATTTTTTTATTTATTTAATGCTTTGATATTTTTATTTCATGTTTACTAACCTAGGCTAGCAATCTAATACCAAATAGTGGAATTTTATTCTGAAATAAAGTATTTATAATTAAATTGAATAACTATATAAAACACAAATGTTTCGCGAATGGAGATGGACCCCCAGCCTGGATCTTGTAACTACACTACTGATTTAAAAAGTTAGCGTGTAATAAAAGTATTCTGATTACCATTCTTGAATATTTTGATTTCATTATATATGATATATATTTTACAAAAACATTAAACACATCTGCCAATAAATCACCATATTGATATCCAATGTCACCTAGTGACTTCACCTTAAATTTTTGACCCGATAAATTAAATAAAATTAAAAACACAAGACAAAAAAAGGATATCGCTATCTCACAACAAATGACTATGCCTTTAATCTTGTAACAGCGATTTACCCGCCACCGCCATGCTGCGTGACGCTTACTATGCACGCATGCGCAGAGAAAGCACACTCCCAACCAATCAGAGGGTGAGTTAATCGCCGCCATTGCAGAAAGGGCGTGCCATATGTTGTATCATTTTCCCTTTCATTTGTAGTTCCTCTTCCATTCCTGACAAAAGTAAAATGGATGCTTCAGAAATAGAATGCCAGACGAGGTAATGGAAATGTCATCTCTCTTCTCTACAAAACGCTTTTCTGAGCTTTTCTGAGAGGGTGGCAGATTCATTACATCCAATTTTTTAATGCTTTGAGTATGAGTATTTTCACCGCAGAGGCAATTTTACAGAACGAACCTAACACAGGTTATGCCTACCACATACCTACTTATTATATTCTCTATGGTGAAATTTGAGCAACCTAGCTATATTAGTGAAGGCAAATGTATCAAACATCATACCTTTTTAAGCCATGTATATTTGTAAAGATTTATTTTTAAACATAATATTTAATAATTACTTTGTATAAGATTTATAAATAATAAATATCTAATGATTTTAATAAACTAAACTGTAAGTATTCAAATTTGTTCGCGGTTTTTTTACCTTTTTACATTGATGAATGCTCACATTAAAAACTATTTCGTTGCAAAGTTCAGTTTTAATTCTGAGGCTGAATGCAACAAATTTAAAAAAACTACATTCCTTGGGATTTAAATGCGACTTACATCGCTGACTGATAATGATGATAAACGATCGTTCTATGATAATTATGATCGAATGATCGCTTAGATAATGATATACGTACTTCCAGGACAGGAGGGATGAAAAAAATATTTCATTCCCAAGTTCCGTGTATTGGAGCCACCCTTAAAAATATTTTTAAGATTTTATTCTATTACTTTGTTCGCGTAATTAATATGTATACCCGTACCAAGTTACAGCTTTCTAGTACTAAGGGTCTCTGAGCAAAGCCGCGGCCAGATAGACGGACAGAGCGAAACTATAGGTAAGGGTTCCTAGTTGGTAAAACCCTAAAAATAACTAGTTTTATTTATTTATTAACGGTTATAAAGAAAAAAGCACTAGCCTTTCATAAATTATCCCACGGAAACGACTTGTTTGATCGGGATAAAATGTATCCTGTGTCATTTTCCAACCTTTCAACTATCCCTACGCAAAAAATCTAGTCATTCTGACTCTCTTACGACGTAAAAGAGGCATAAACAAACAAACAAACTCGATCGCATTTATTTGACCGAGAGTTAGCGCGAAGCGCGAGCGAAGAGTTAGCTTGGCAAAAAATGATTTCGTATGTCCCTCAGCTATCCGGCGAAATCCCAGCTGTTCTACTTACTCTACATGTCTCGTGAAATTTTGTGAGCAATTTCGATAATTATATATATGTGATTGTTTTCTCGATCCAATTATTCGAATTTTTCAAAATGGTCGAGATGTAGGGGTCTAAAAAGTAAAAAATTCCTATTTTTGGCACTTTGAAAAATGTTAAAAAATGTCACAGAACTATTCTGTTACCCTTGATTAAGACGCACAAACTTCAAGAGGTCGGGGTGTCAGAGGGCGGACAATAATGTTAATTCCAGTAAAAGTGAAATTTAATACCTTTGAACAAATAAATTATGTTATGGAAGAGGCCGAACTGGGAAGTGGTCGGACAGGGAATTTGGGTGGTGGCCGAGCAAGGAAGTGGCCGTAGCTGACCGGAACAAATTATTTGAGAATATAGCTAAGAGGTTTTCTACTAGTCGTTTAGGTGCGTGTGGATATATACCTACATTTCTGTCAGTAAGTATTCTACAGTTTTACGGTTGGTGTATAAATGGATGCAGACGGTAGTGGAACACGTCTCCCGTAAAAATAAAAAAGCCATAGCGACGACCGACCTCGACCCCCCGATAAAAAGCGTACCTACGCACATAAAGTTCACGTTAAACAAGTAACGACTGAGTTTGTAAGTAGGTACCTACATGATATCTTAGACTTGTTAAGATATCGTTTTTAGTTTCGCTTTTGTGGAGATATTTATTTATTTATTATTAATATTACACAATAATTAACTGGCGCACTAAATAACCTTGTGCCGTTGCCGTGTGGTCTCAGCCTAGAAATAGGTCAACGCCATGTAACACTGCAAGTGTTGTAAAAGGTAACTAACAACATCTAACTGGAAGCACCAATCTGGCTGGCAAGCGAGGCCGTTATGTCAAATCTCCTCGATGTTTTTATTCAAGCGATCCTAGGATCAATTTCTAGGATCAAATTCCAGTTTTGTTCTAGCGATCTGAGGGTGGCTCATGTTGGAGTAGACATTCCCAATAGTGGACTTATGCAGACGACTATGAAATTACTGTAAACTTTAAATAATACACTCGGATTGTTCCCTTTTGTATCAAAATAACTTGTTAGGGTTCCGTAGTCAACTCATAGTTAGCTTTAAAGATTAACGAGTAGTAGTCGACCAAAGTATAACATATACTTGGAGATGTCAAAATAAAAATTTCGTACAAATTCCAATCAAAAATACTTTTCATTAGACGTTTGAACGTATTGTGAAGGGTAACTACGGAATCTTACACTGCGCGTGGCCTGACACGCACTTGGCTGCTTTTTTAGTTTTTTTTTGTCGGTATGAATAGATATCTAAATATTAACTCTCTTTCAACATTTGTGTTTTCTGCAAACTGCAAAGCCTGACAGCTTTACACTACCTCCCAGAAGGTAAAAATATTATCGCCACGCCCGGGCGGCACAGTAACATCTTTTTCGCTTCATGCTACCTCCATATGTATATATTCTTTGTCAGCTATTATTTACATTTACAACCATGGAAACCCTCAAAACTGGTTGCAGTTTTACGTCTCGTTTCCCATTATCTCTCCCCTTGCCATCAAGAATTATATTTAGTAGGTATATAAAGTCTGGATCAGGAGGGTCCATCTGATGGGAAAATATTGATCCCGCGACTGATTAGTTTTGGTTTACGCGAACCGACGTAAAAGGGACATAAACCGCTAATTTGAGATTTACTACTATCGTAAATCAGGACTGTTTGGTCGTGTTGTGACAATGGCACGTTGGTCCTAAGCTTGACGCAAGTAAATCTTACGATAAAAAGATTTGATTTATTTGCTAACGGTCGAAATGCATTGTTGTGAGTGTACATTTCGGGTTTTATATTTGAATGTTTTTAACAGTAAAATTAGCCATAAACTCCGCGCAGAATAAAAATTTGTGGGAAAAAAATCCATATTACAGTCAAATCAACTTCTACAGTCACCCATCTCGTTTTACCTGATATAAAATGAGTAAAATAATTAGGCACTAATTAATAGTACATTATGATGCAAGTACCTACGGTAAGCTGGATATTATAGTCGAAGTGATAGGCACGAGGCGAAGCGAATATAATAGTTAATCATATTGTTTATTTCTCTTTGTACTAATATCGCTGTGTGCTTGATTAAATGGATTTTATTTTATTATTTTTATAATAAACCGATGTCTATAATAGCCAGCTTCTGAGTACGAGCATCATACGACGTTTTTCAATACATTAGCGATTACTATGAAATAAAACAATAATCTCACTTTGCGTAAATTCATTGAAAATTAGGTACCTACTTCAAATGTAAGAGTGGCGGGAGCGGGACTGCTTTTCGTGGTTTACCTATGCATGCGCTACCTACTAACAAAACGCGCGTTTGTTACTGAGTAACATAAAAAAGACAAAGACTTAAATTCTTACTGAAAAATACTATTTAATTGTTTTTTCCCATTTGATCACTAATTAAATAATAAATATGTCACATAAGTTTTTTTTTTCGTGTTCAGAAAATAACAATAATTTATAGAAATCGAGTAATTACATTTATTTAGGTGTTTTTATACAAAAATAACTCATCTCACGTTCAGCATAATCATTTTACTTGGATTCTATGAAAAAGTCTCAAGTATCCGTAAAATACAATTTTATGATCCAAGTTTCGATGACAAAAGGACCGTATTAATAGCAAATGTATTAAAAAATACATTACAAAATCAACGATGAATATTACTTACTCTGTCTTGGTATGGAACCCTGCACGGCGAAGTATTAGAGCCTACTTAGCTTAAAGTTTACTGTACCGTTCTGTAAATTATGTTTGGGCACCTTACGAGGTAAATATTGGAAACTTTGCTTCAATATCTGGGCTTGTATTCATGCAATAGCTAAAAGTGAAAGAAATTTTAAGTGCTCAAAATAAAAAAAATATATGAATATCGTAGAATAGGTAAAGGTAAAAAAGGTTTGGTCTAGTCTAAGTAGTACAGAGTGCAGCATACGATCAGCAGATTTTTATAACAAAATTCGATAATTTTAGACCCCACAACCAATTTTATTAAGATCGTAAGAGATGTTTCAGAAAAACTCATCATCAACACAAGATTGTTTAACTGCCACAGTTGGGCTAGTCGCTACACAGTGGACTGACTCGCACACCGGAGCTCGAGGGTTTGATCAAAGAGTATGTAATATATGTATCCTAAATTGTACAAAATCACACTTATAATATTAGTGGGATTACATGGGCAATTTGGGCATAACAAAAACGCGTTGCCTAGCAACCGACCATAGAATATGTAATTCGTATATACAAACTTTCGCGTTTATAATATTAGTGTGAAGACTATTTGAATGTACTACGTCAGATATTGAAATTTCTTTTGTTTCTTTAAACTATTAGCCTACGTAACAGAATAAACACTATTTTGTACCTTATGCTGGAAATGGAGATAGATGCCATCTATGCCTATCGAACAAGTAGAATAAATACTGAAGTACACGCGGACAAAGTCGCGGGCGGAAGCTAGTATGTAATAAGAGACGGGACTCCATACAGCGAAAATAAACCTACCAAATCTCAAAAGGGGCAAAATCAACATCCATTCTCTACCATACGTAATGAAGGGACAGTGGCGCCAACAATGCGCTAGTAGCGCCTTTGATGCTTGCACATGTTTCATACAATTTGTCTTGATACAATGGTTTGATTCACAGGGCGGGGTTTGTTTTATGACAAACACAATACAATTCAAATAGCTAATACATGTCTGAGAAAATAATAACACGGCGGTGGAGGCATCTCAGCATTGCTGATAGCAGCTACAACGAAAGTTTTCAGAAAATAAAATTTCTTTCTTTCTTTCTTCGTCTACTCGTATTCATACTAAATAGGTAAGTGCATGAATGCTAAGGACAAACACCCATACCACCTAAACCTTTGCCAGCCGTCATTCGATATCGATCCGTGTTGTCTAGGCAATTAGAAATATCATCAACAAAGGTTGAGGTTTTAAGAATGCTTGTCCTTAGTGACATCACAGATGAATTACATGAAGGATGTTGGAAACATGTATTTCAGTACATATTCGTATATAAGTGTGATATAGATACACATTGCATTATATTGCTTATATATTTGGTTTTGTTATTAATTTTTTTAAAGATTAGTATTGTATTTTTTGGTAGTGTGACTATGAGTTTATTTCTTGAATTAAATTTTTATTATTTTTATTATAGATGTGTGAAACGAGTATATATAGTATGAGATAATTAATGTATGCGAGATTGACAACATGCAGATATGTTAGAACACCCATGCGACCGGATAGGAACTGTTTTTGATACCTAGTTAAGCAGGTATTTTTAAAGTTTGATTTTGAAAGTTTTTATCGAGTTAAGTTAGTTATCTCTAGTATTCGGTATCGTTGAATGAATGCATGCTTTCTAAGTCTGTCGCCAAACAGCAATGCTAACAGTACTGTCGTGTTTCTATAATTTAGCTTGAGGCATCTGGATGAGCACACTTTACACCCCATGTTCTTATAGTCACATCTTATCACTAGGTCATGTAAGGCTAGATGCAAACTCGTTGAGTATACAACATTACATATTATATATAAAGCTCGCGAAACATCTGCAGCTCCTTGAGAGACCGCTGCCAAGACCCTCAACCAAAACAACTCTCACACAAACTCGTGTTTTATAGCCACTCCCATTGTCGCGGCCATAAATAATTCCTCAACAATTTCCTGATCCAATTTTGTTTAGCGTACAATTTATGGCTTGGAACCATAGGCGCGGGGCATTATGCAAGCTATGCAATTTTCTTCGTCGACTTTATTTCTTTTTTTATAGGCGTCTACTTGAGTAATGAAAAACTATTAAATTGTCCGCGAGGGGATAAAACGAGGGTCGTTGGGACCTTCATGTTTTATGGTCCCCCGACGAATGGACGCCCGCCATTTTTACAACCCCGCCAATTTCATGAGCCCCGCTAAAAGATGGCAGCCGCGGTACGTGTGCGAACTGCAAATAAAGTAATACCACGTCATACCTAAACGTATTTTAAACGTGACAAGCGACTTCGACCGCATCAATACAAGCTTGTTTCTAGTGATACATTATTATTTTAGCAAAAGGAAAAATAAACAATTTTTTCGATATAATACACACAAAAATATAGACAAAATTCAAGAAGATGTACACAAAAAGAAATAACACAATGCATACAAATTTTAGATTTTGATAAATGAGCAAACAAGATAAAAGAATTAATCACGTGTGTGCTATGCGCTTGTCAGGTGGGACACGAACTCAGCACGCGCTGCAGCAGAGACCGTCGGTGTTCAGTCGGGCCCTAGGATGGCGATAGGATACCAATGCCGATGTACTTTTGTCGAACAATTATATTCATTATATACATACATATTACCTGTGTATCTATATACTATCGAAATTTCAACCACCTGGCCTAAGTTGGACCAAGACAACGCAACTCTCACTCCCTGGGTAGAGTATAATTTATAGATCACTTATATCCTTTCTTTATTAAGGTTCTAGCCCAATTGGTCTAGCACACAAAACTGTACACCAGTTAGCGATTGAATTTGGAAAATTAAGTACTACCTGTTTATGTGAGGGACCCATGTTTCAAAGGTTTTAAATCCAGAATGATGAAATCCGTGGATGAACTAGAAACCGCAATAGCTCGACGAATCAGTGAGCTCTCGAGTGGCGACCACGTACCGGGCTGTCCCCCTGCTAGATAGACCGACGACAGTCGCTGGATGCAAGTAGCTCGGGGCCGGTCAATGTGGTATACCATGGAGGAGGCCTATGTCCAACAGTGGACATATTCAACGCCTTATATCAGTCACTACTCACGTATTGCATTTACAGCCTGGGGAAACTCGGGGAAAAGCTTCATAAATCTCGCTTCAGAGAACACTAACAATAGTTATACAGTTCAGTGTTCGCCACTCAATAACTCTTACTCCTTTTTTGTCTGTTTTCTCATTTCGGTGCTCTCATAACAGTGGATTCTGTGGCCTAAAACTGCCAACGATGTGAGGACATTCACCGAAATGACACCAAATCACATTTTGGTGTAATAGATGTAATTTCGGTTGTTTCGGTCGTTTATCTCACTTCGGTGGAATGCTTCTTCATTTCGGTGTGACTTTTAGATACGGATCCACTAAATACTAATTAAACATTTTTCTCTTACAAAATAAGAAGTTTTACGAAAAGTACATTATCATTTCGGTGGCATTAAAAGTTAATCTTCAATGTCTCTTATGTTTCTTACAATATCTTGATCCCATCTGACATACATAATTAAAATAGACTGATGAACAAATTAAAGTTCAGAAACAAATAAAAAAACTTTTAAATAAAAAAATTCTCCGAAATGAGGAAAAATTTCAATCTGTTGAAATTTACCCACTTATAAAAAATATATCTTGCATATCACAAAGTTTTCACTGCTTCTGATAATCAAGCTAAATCTAAGCAGTTACGCCGCCCTCAAATCAAGACAAGCAAGTCCGAACAGCATTTGCGCGTAGGTTCAGCTATTTTGCATTCACCTTTTTTTCCACCATCAACTGTACTTTAGGTGAGGCTAAATATAAGATAACCAATTGGCTTTTGACCAAAATTTAGCCAAGCGGAAACTAATGTATATTGTAAATGTTTTACTAAGTAAATACAGTACGTGGCCGTACATATTGCACATCGTCCTTTGGAAAGAGATAATCGTCTTTTTTGTAGTATAGTACTATATATAAGTATATGACGTTTGTCAATCTTGGTTCAAATGCGATAGAGTGCAGTCACGTTCAGATCAAAAGACATAATATAGAGTTGTTAAAGCCCCACACTTTAGAAATGTGTGCAACTTATGTAATCTATCTAGAATGTTCCAAAAAGTTCTAAAAATTTCTGGAATGTTCTGGAAACTTTCAAATTGTGTGCTACTGTTAAAATAGATCCGAAATGTTGTAGATCATTATAGTAAAAAATTCTGTAATGATCTAGAAAGTTCCAAAATGTTGAAATCGATTCAAAATGTTCTAGAACTTTCAAAAAATTTCTGAAATGTCCTAGACTCTTCCAAAATGTCTGCAACTGTTAAAATCAATCTGCAATGTTCTAGAAAGTTCTGAAAATTTGTAGAATGATCTAAAATTTGTCGTAATATTCTAGAACGATCTATACTATCATCAAAATATTTTCTAAAGGTATGTCCTTATCCTACTAACTAATATTATAAGTGTGAAAGTTTGGATGTTTGGATGTTTAGATGTTTAGATGTTTAGATGTTTAGATGTTTAGATGTTTAGATGTTTAGATGTTTAGATGTTTAGATGTTTAGATGTTTAGATGTTTAGATGTTTAGATGTTTAGATGTTTAGATGTTTAGATGTTTAGATGTTTAGATGTTTAGATGTTTAGATGTTTAGATGTTTAGATGTTTAGATGTTTAGATGTTTAGATGTTTAGATGTTTAGATGTTTGGATGTTTGGATGTTTAGATGTTTGGATGTTTAGATGTTTAGATGTTTGGATGTTTGTGACGCTTTCACGGAAAAACTACTGAATGGATTTGAATGAAACTTTACAATAATATAGCTTATACATCAGAATAACATATAGGGTATAATTTATAAAGACATATTGTGTAAATTGTCCAAAATCACACTTATAATATTAGTGGGATTACATGGGCAATTTTGGCATAACAAAAACGCGTTGCCTAGCAACCGACCATAGTATGTAAATTCGTATATACAAACTTTCGCTTTGATAATATGTGCGTGAAGACTATTTGAATGTACTACGTCAGTTATTGAAATTGATTTTGTTTCTTTAAACTATTAGACTACGTAACAGAATAAACACTATTTTGTACCTTATGCTGGAAATGGAGATAGATGCCATCTATGCCTATCGAACAAGTAGAATAAATCCTGAAGTACACGCGGACAAAGTCGCGGGCGGAAGCTAGTCAGAAATAATCTTGAACATTCTAGAATGTTCTTTAATATTCCAGAACAATTAATAAAATAAAAAATCGAAAATGTTTCTTACTTCCAAAGCGATGTAAATCTAAATATTCTAGGGTGTTCTGGAACTAGAAATTTCGATATTTGGTGGTATATAAACTAAAAAGAAGTTCGATGACTTTTCGTTATTTTGACCGTGTTTACAGACGAGTAATTAAGTAAATTAAGTAACAGTAATTAAACAAATTCAAGTAATTTCTACCCGTAAAAACTATATACACCGTATGTTTAATGGTCGAATAAGTTTCTCAATATATAAGATAGATAGAATATCTACGTTGCCAAATGGATCCATAAAGATTTGTTATACCACAAAACGCGACGGTACATTAACCCGAGCAACGCCGGGTTTCGCTGCTAGTATATTATATTGATACAAATCTCTCACGTGACTAGTTAAATAAATGATGACTGGAGCTCTAGCCAAGCTCTAACTTAGCTCCATTTGGCTCCAACTTCAGTCCACTTGCCCAACATAGGTACATACAATGGTACATATGGTTTGTGGCACTGATTTGTGGCCCAACATCGACTCTCTAACGAGGATATAACATACCTACCAAATACTTACTACTTGCTTACTACGTTGACTTTGAATCACAGATCACTATATATCACAGCTATTTATATGCTTTGAATTCAATTCAATTCAATTCTTGATATATATGCTTTGAATCGTCAACATTTTTTTTCTAAACAATGTCACATCGAATCTATTATATTTCTTAACCTTTTTAAATATTCGCAGCAGCCAGCCTCAGCAAAGAATATAATATGAGCCTCAGGCACTGAGCAAGTAATCGCTAGCCCCAGGTATACCTACTACGTAAAGAGGTTGCACTCATTTCTTTGTACTTCCCTGGATTCATCATTAGACCCTTATCACCAAGTGAGTGTAGCACTCGTCAAATCAAAACTAGTATACCTTGAAACGTTCCGCTGTCTACTTCCTACCTGACCTGCCTGCGTAGCATGAGACACGTGAGAGCGGTGTGCGTTTGATGTGTTATTTTCAAACGTGAAATATCTATACTACTTATTTAACGTTAAGATATGACAATATCTCACTCTCACTGCTCTCATGCGTCGCATGCTATGCAGGCTGGCTTCATCATCAGACCCAAGTGTACTACTTGTAATGTGTTGTAATGTAGTGCAATAAAATCTAGTAATTTTATATCTTTATTTCAACATTATACGTGAAATATCTGTAAGTCCATACGGAATATTATGCTATTATTATTATGAAAATAAATAGTGTATTAAAAATAATAGCCCTTTTTTAGCTCGCCGTTGTCGGGTAAATATCGAAAAGCTGTTTACATTCATAGCTTTTGCAATGAAAAAAGTGTATTTGTCTATGAGTATTGTCTTTGATCTTGTTCTAAGTGTTACCATTTAAAACTGAATTACCCAGGCCCAGGAAATTATAATTCCTTTGGCAACTTGAAAATAAGGAAGCTTTTACTTGTTTCAATATTCAAAACTATTACTATAAAAGATTGTATTACATTGGTGAAATACTTATTTGTAGTTAAGTTATATAGCTTTACGTTTTTTAAAGTACAATTTACATACATATATATACATAGATACAAGTATAAAAGATATGTTTCAAAGGTACTTGTACGTACACTACTTACAAAATCAAGTAGTAATATAAATATGTATAGAAACATACTAGTATTTAATTATTGCATTTGTTTTAATTGTACAAAATCGTTTTTCTTGTACCAAGTGACAGCGTCAAATGTCATTTTAATGACGCCATCTTTGTTTTCAACGTGAAGTCTTCCCTGTTTCGTGCGTTGTATATGTTTTTGTACAAATAAACTAAACCAAAATATACAAAAATGGTAACTAAATCACTTTTATTTGATTTTTAATCATGTTATAATATCTTCATTATTAAAATTTTAAGTATGTATTAAACCAATAACGTGTAATATTAATCAGAATTGTGTATAACTGTAAGTATGTAAGTTCATACATAAGAACTGTCCCATGTACATTTACATAGCGTGTATGCTTCACACGGGCATATAATTATTATTTATCCAGGTATAGTTTACGACCGTACAAATTATATGTGTAAGCAATTTTGTTAAATAGATTAATTAAAGACTTAACCATTTTTAAAAGTACGATCGAGAAGCAATGTTCTGCGTCCAAATTGACTTGACTTGTCAAAGGATAAACGGTTTATCACGATATGACGTCTCGCAAAATTTTAAAACAAACTTGGCGAGACTACAGCTTTAGAAGTTACATGAATATAAAATTGTATAGTTTATATAAAAAATGACCATTTCACACACTGCAGTACGATGTATAAGTTATTTTTTCTGTATATTTTTCTGATTGTTAGTTAATTAGCCGTCTTTTTTGTAATTAATCTCTATACTTAACGGAAGAGCGGAAACCTCTATTACAAGCTTTAAAGCTTAAAATAGATTTTCAGCCTCCACTAATGATTAATTTTTTTGATATAATAAATCTATTTTATTTATTTTAAAAGAACTATCAATCAGTCAACAACTTTTGGGTGCATTTAATACATTGCGTGTATTAACACATAACACACAACACATACATTTTGTATAGAAAAAAATACAATTAATTAATTATTAACGAAATTCACGTAAATGTGTTGTTTAGGACCAAAACTTATTGCCATCAAAATATACGCCCGCATGAAATATACACGTTGTATTATTATTACCAATGATATATGTATTTTGTGTATCTGAATAAAATATTTGGGTAATGTACAAGCTATCTACTGGCAACATTATTTTGCTTGCTTCCTATTGGCGGAATGTCTCTGTTCTTGTCTTGTTTTGCCAATATGGCGACGCTAGTGTTATGAGATGACAACATCGCAGTTTGTGTCCTATTTATCATTGTTGGAACGCTAAAATCTACCGTAATTATCTACCTCAAACGTTCAAAGATATTCAGTGTTTATTATGATGATGTATTGACGAAACGTGTGTGTTAAATCGTTGATTGAGCAACCGAATGCATTTGTGGGAAAAGTACTTCGCTCCCGAAAAAATGGCGGGTGTGTTATCTTCGATTGTGTATTCATTTCACTCGGAGAAAGTTAAAGTTTTCGTGAAGTGATTGGGACGAATATACAAAAGTGTATGCTAAAATTACACCTTGAATGTCGGCAAACGCCATGCGCTGGTTGCTGTTTTGACATTTGAAAAGGTGACTAGTTTGGCGAGACAGTGCAGGTGTCATCGTTTTTGATGAAATTAACAGTATGTCGCGCTGGGGGAGAGGCCGTGGAGGCAGCGTGGCCGTGCCATTGGACAGTGCCCTGTTTAGAGAGAATAGTAATTGCCCCTCGGCTGCACGCTCGGCAGGCACGGTGGGAAAATGGGGCATCACCAGTTTCACCTCCATCAGAAGTGCGCCCTACGGTAAGAACGTTCACTATTTGTATTGGTTTACAATCTTGCACAAGTTGCTTCAAGTTCTTGAATATTTATTACAATTAATTTTCAGTAAGATTGTTATTAGAAGAAGCAGAATATTAGGTGAAAGTTTAGAATTGTGGCACAATTGTTCTGACCAAACATTGTAGTTGTGCAATAACATGTGATATAAAATATGTTTTCAGTATTTTGTATATAAGTAAATACTAATAAGTATCAGAAGTATTTTCTGTTTAAGTTTCTTACTGATTATTTTACAAATAAAACTATCCATAATCCTTAAACTATGCACTGACTTTGTCTTAATGTTCTTTATCAATTTCAGCATTTTCAAACAATGTTGCTAAGAAGCCAGTGCAAGATCAAAACAGTCCGCTGACAGTGCCAGTTGAGACTGAACAACCTCCACCAAAACCAAAAAAGTTCTTTAAATCTCGCAATGCAGAGCCATACCCACCAGTTCCACAAATCACATATGCTCCCCCAGAATCTGCAGCGCCATTGTCACCAGAACACTCTTCCAGTAAAGAGAAGAAAACTAAGAAGTCTAGAGCATACAACAGGGATTCTTCGTCTCCTGAAATACCATGGCGTGGGTCAGAAAAGAGCAAAGCTAAAAAGAGTACAGTGGCAACTAAAGGCTCGAAAAAAGAGGAAGTTCCAGGAGATACCTCTCAACCGCCTAACAAACGTTACCTGGTTCGTAATCGTGACAAAGTAATAAATTATGCAGAAGATGGTAGCAACAGTCCCATACCTGATTTTAGTCGGTATGATCCACTTCCTCCTCCACCTAAAGCTCCATCACCTAAGACTAGTCCACTGGTGTCAAGTCCTACCCCTGTAAAGTCTGATGTAGCAAGCCCATCTACAAGTAAAGAAGCCAATGAGGAGCGAAAACCCCCACCCATTGTACTTAGAATATCAAAAGGCACTTCAAGGATTGTCAGCACTGATTCTAATGAGGGTTTCACTTCACCTGGTTCAGACAGACATTCATCCATGGACATGCATTCAGACATAGGCTCTGATCACAAAACCAGCCCTTCAATGGAAACAATTTGTTCTCCTAAACATGAAGGACTAAAGATCACAATAAAGTGCTCAGGGCTCAATCAGGAGATTAAAAAAGAAAAGAAGAAAGATAAAAAGGAACATAAGTCACATAAACGCCATCACAAAAATTCTGATGATGAACCTCTTAAAAAAGCTAGTTCTCCTATGCCAGGATCAGATGTATATGACCTTTATAAAACTCTTGCTTCCCCACCACATGAGCACGAAAAGGAGCCTAGGGTCAAGCAGGCAGCTGTTGATGACATAGAGTCACAGTTGGCTAAACTAGACGGTCAGACTCCCAGTAAGTCTCCTAGAATAGACCAACCTAAAGAGCCCCCACCAGAACCCAAACCACCTGAAAATCAATCAACAGGTAGATCACGGAGAAACAGACCAAACATAAATTATAGTGAAAATGACGATTTTCTGGATGTTTTAACATCAGGTTATCCAAAACATGGAACTAAAACTGTAAGTGACTTAAAAAAAGAAAGTAAAAAGGCAAGGAAAAAGCATGAGGCTGCCATAGTTGAGGCAGCAGTAGCTTCAGAAATTACACAGGTTGTTGAAAAACCTAATGAAACTGAAGTTGAAAAGGGGGTCTTAATTGATGCTTTGTCTAGTGGTGAGAGTTCCAAACCTGAGACACACAAGAAACCTCATAAGAAACAAAAGCATAGACAACATAGTAAACACTCAAGTCCTGCATATGATTCACATGGCCAAGAGACTTTACAGACCAGTGAAGCTCTTCAAGAGGTGGAAACTGAATCTGCATCAGTTGATGATAAAGACCAAGCTTCCCAGGAAAGTTTACCTCGAACTCCACAAGGGCCAATAGAAGAGATTCCAAATAACATACAACTAAATACACAATCTTCTGATTCAGCTTACAATAGTTGTACGAATGAATATTCTGAGGAGGAAATTCATTCTCAGAGACAACAGGAGGATGTGTTTAAATCGCCTCGTAACATTGTTGACCCTGAAGAGCAAGTAGAAGAAAAACCAAGTGTAAAATTAGTAATAACAAAGAAGAAAGGATCTATATTTAAGAGCAAGTCATTGGTGAATGATAATCCATCGCCACTTCCAGCTAGAAAGAGACGACACTTGTACAGACATGAATGGAATGATGTAAGTACTTAATAATTTTGACATAAATTTCCTGCATTTACAAAATTTTTTCTCATCTAGATGATGTGTTAGGCTATGTACATGGACGAAACATGGTGATCACAGGTTCAACCCGAAGGTGGTAAGTTTTTGGGAATTACCCAGTACTCGTTCTCTCCCTTTCAAAGCGACAGTCCTAATACGATATTAAGCCCAAACAGGTGCTCTCGCTCGTAAAATCCTAATCCTAGCCAAATGAGTGGCAAAATGTCTGGTGAAGTGTCGGGTGAAGTTGTCTCAGGAGCAAAATATTATGTTGTTCAAATTATAGGCATCTGCGTTCAATTTTAAATTTAACTTTCATTAAAATTTTGCTGCCAAACAAACCCATGATGACTATTATTAAATACATGTTACTCAATTATTATAAAAAAAATGAATGCATTAAATATATTATAATAAACCAGCATTGTGGTAATAATAATTGTTACATAAGCAAGATTTTGGTTTCATAACATGATACATACTGAAATAAAGGTAGCATTAGATCAATACTTATGTCTTATCTCTTTTTTTAACAATAACAATGTATGCTGTGCTTGTTGTATGTTACAACAAAACAGCTATACCTACCTATTTCAAAACATTTTAAGTTTTTAGGAAACTATTATGGACTCATATATAGTGAATGTTTTCTGTGAAAGTTATTCTGGTTAGAATGTTTTTGAATTTGCTCATGTTTTTACTAGTAGTTTGAAAATGACAGTAGGCTTATATAAAACATCATATATTTTTCTTCTACTTTGTTATTACTAGCCTAGAAAATAATCCAGACTTTTCACAATATCAAAAGATCACAAGTCCTCGGTTGGGCATAATAAGCCTCACATATAGATCACTTTGTCAGACTTCCCATGAAGACATTTGCTATAATCACCACATGTGGCAGGCTGATGTCTATAGTATTTCACTCATTACAAATGTAGATCCTACTGTCCATCTCCTTAAGTTTTCTCTTATTCGTCTTTTATAACACTCACTGGATGTCATAGGGGTTCCTATTCTAAAGCTGCAGACCAAACATTCTGCAACACCACAACATTATTCTCACTTGTCTGTATTGATCAAAGGAGGTTAGTATATCTTAACAACACAAACCTAATTAAAACAAAACTTACCCTCTAACCTCCAGAAAGGAAATGAGACACCCCGACCAGAACCACCAGAGAACCCAGAAGCCAGAAACCCCACCATGCCGGTACCTGAAGAACTGACAAGGGTCAAAAAGTATGGAGCACCTGACTTAGTGGTAGATGGACCAGAGACTACTGAAGCTTTAAAGCCATACACCAGTGTCAAGTGTGCTAAAGAAGCTAAAGAGGTATACATCTACGGTTACTTTACATTTGAAAAATTTAGATTTCAAGTGTAGGCCTAATTTTTTTCTTCACGTTTTTTATTTACTCACTGTTTCCCATCTTATATTTGATAATAAGATCAATATAAACACTATCATTATAGGAGTATGTTTCATTACATTGATTGGGAACTATCCCTGTTACGAAATTAAGCTGCATTCAAAGTTTCAATAAAAAAAGTGTATTAAGACAATATAACAAATATAATGCAAATCTGCCTGAATATGTTCTCATGTGCAAAAATGTCCTTTATATTAACTATTCCATTTCCATTCAATTTGCCATGCAATGGCTATTAATAATTTATGAAATATGTATAATTGTTCTTTCAGTACTACACAGTGGTAAGAAATGTGAAGAAAGCTCACCAGATTCAAGAAATAGGAGAGTTTCAAGAGTTCAATGATGATGTGGAATATCTCTTGGATGCACTACAAGTTAGTATATATATTTTTAATGTAAGATCCTATTTTCACCAAGCAGAATAATGAATACAATTGTTTTTAAATGAATTAGAACAGTCTCAATTGTCATCCCCGGGCAGACAGTTTCAATATTCAAAATGTCCGTGTTAGTGTTACCATGTTAGATAATATCCTTACTAATGGTACAAACAAACCAAAGAGAATGTTCATTTGTCCTTCAATCATGGAGCTACAGATAGGCAGCTTATAGTGCTGGAGGCAATTTTTTATTTTGGCAGTGTTTGTTTGCTAAAATTCCTAGAGCCTAGGCAAAGTGGCAGGCATCAACTATACTTACAGAAAAAAGAACAATGTGCTTATTTATATTAAAAAAACTAGAGTATTGAGAAAAATAATTTCTGAAATGATATAAGTTCCATAAAATTCATTTAACGTTACCCGTCTCCTAATGCTTCCATACTAAATTACTGTTGCCATAATCTTTTAAAATAGCATAGCTGGCTTTGATAAGTAATTACCTAAAAATAGGAGATGAAATTATTAATCATTAATTTACAACTTTATAGTTAGCTACAATAGTAGTTACGCAGTTAATGGTTAATAGATGGCGCTTTGAACAATAATAGAAAAAAAGTGTTTAAAATGAAAATTGTGATTCACTGTGAAGTTATATTTTAATGATACTCTTTTTAGATAGTTACTACACAAATCCAGCTATTATATTTTAAAAGATTATGGCAACAGAAATTTTGTATGAAACTTTGATGGAGGTGGATTGCCTTTAAAATATAATTTAACAGAATCTAGTTTCAGATGTGTGATCTAAAGTTTTATTAAATATCACATTTTCTATATATATTTGGTCGTCAATAAATGTTGAAAGCTCTTTGGAAAGCCACACAAGTACAGTAGAAGTCTTTAGAGCTGTTAACACCCGTCGACGACGTTCAACTTTACAAGTTGTATGTCCTATTTTTAGATAATTACTACACAAATCCAGCTATTATATTTTAAAAGATTATCGCAACATAAATTTAGTATGAAACTTTGATGGAGGTGGATCGCCTTAATAACAATTCATGAAGTTGGTTTTCAGAAATAGTAGTCTGTGAGAAACAAACATATCATAAAGTCTGTTTACGAAGTACAAGTATGACGTCACAGCACAGTAGAAGGTGACATGGCATCTTGATTTATTGCGCAAATTTAAACAGTTCTAAGGGACAGAGTTTCATCTTATAAAATTAAGCGCAACAATTCATTCAACCCATATTAGCATTAAGACTGCTAAAAAATATATAGAAATCAATGTGTAAGCCACAGGACCCCAAACTTTTAATATTAATAGAATACATACATTCCATAGTCAAAAGGTAGTTCAATCGTTGTTGTATTAAGAACAGTTTTTATTGGATATTTAGTTCAATAATACCATCTCAGTATGTATGGACTGTGGTCCTTGTTTTGACGATTGATGACTCAACCTCTTGATATACCAGGATAACAATCCCATGTCTACTCGCTGCCTGTCCGCCATCACGCTGGCGAGCAAGTGCACCGCGCCTGCGTTCCGCATGCACTTGCGGGCCCACGGCACCGTGCAGAAGTTCTTCAGCGCTCTACATGATGCCACTAACGACCAGGTACCACAAATTATATCTTATTCGTCTGAGGAGTCTGTTTTTAAACAAGCTTATTTATTGGTTGTTGCAGGATTTGTCAAAATCAAGAAAATATGTATGTCTTCTATCATGTTAATGTCAACGGGCTACTATGCTCTAAAATCAGTATTCTGAGACTAGTGGTCCTGCCACTATCCACATCACTATTTTTATTGAATTATAATTAATTTTTTTTTAAATTTGGACAGCGTAAAAATCTCGAGTCGATGTATCGAGTCTTTTTTTTAGTACAGATAGATAACTTATAGTATAGATAATTTACATAAAATTTTACGTAAATATCACATGTATAAAATAATGTATAAAAATGGCTATATACTTTCTCCTAGAACAACTATTTCTGTCATTGTTGTCAAACTTTAACAAAGTTACTCCTAACTAAAACACACAGCTATTTCTTCATCATCATCAGCCGGGAAACGTCCACTGTTGGACGTTCCTTCATGGTATGCCACATTGACCGATCCGGAGCCACTTGCATCCAGCGACACCCCGCGACCTTTTATAGCTATTTTAACCAAAATAATGTATTTATTTTTTAATTACAGAGCTTAGGGCTTTGCACAGCGACGGTGATGTTTGTACTATCGCAAGACCGTCTCAACATGGATCTAGATCGCGAGTCACTGGAGCTCATGTTGAACTTACTCGAGTCTGATGTCTCACACAAGTAAGTGCTGATGGTAAATTTAATTAATGGATATTTATTGCGTGCCTACATTTAATGAAATATCTACACCGGTGTGGTTTACATCACTGTTAAAAAATTTCCAATGTTGGCAACACTTCTCTTATTACTACATATTTTCGAAGTAGTCTGTGAAATTCTGGTATAGATTTAGTTATTTACTGTGAGTTCTTATATGTGGATACCAAATTTTTCCTCAAGAAAACACTTGGCTTCGATGAAAAGTGTGTAATTCAGAATGTTCTCTATGGGATATATTTCATCCAAATATTTACAGCCGCATACATGTGCGAGATTAATAGAAACAAAAGAGATGCAAAAGAGATCAAATCCGGCCTAAAATTAAATTTTAGTATTTATTTTAATTGTACAAAATCGTTCTTTTTGTACTCAGGGACAGCGTCAAAAGTTATTTTATTGACGCCGTCTTTGTTTCAACTCTTAGCATGTTTCTTGTGTTTTATATATTTTTATACAAATAAACTAAACCCGAAAGATACTAAAATGGTAGCTAAATCACTTTTATTTGATAAAACTAAATGTTACTGATTGGGAGCCGGGAGATCGTTATATCCGTTATCCAGTCCCTCCTAATCTCAGATAAAAGAAGGCAAGGTATATAATTTAGGATAAGTAGATTGTGCGATCCACCATACTATGTATATGTTGTGGCCCGTTCTTATATTTGCCCATATCATTGAGTGACCAATATTTTATGATATGGTGGCATTTCACGATGTGCCCAGCTAGTACCCGCTATATAGTTTTATCATCAACGATTGTCCATTTATCCATCCATGATTAGCCATATTGAAAATGTTCTATTAAACTCGAATTATATTAGGAAATTCTTTTACGTAACAACATTCAGAACTTTGTTATTGGACTCTTCTTCTTAAATTAACAGGTTATTACGATTTTACAGCAACATAATTTAAATTGTTTCCCACTGCCGCCATGATGTCGCATTAACAAAGCGCCGTCAGCGCCTCTGATGAAGAACTTGTAACTGTTTTCTAAGAAATGAGGACTAATTATTGGTCATATCTTGAAGTAGCCGTGCGTTTAGTTGGCCATAACCAAAAACGATTTCTATTCATTGACCTGACCAAGGCACATATGTCCGATATAATATAAGACGTCGCATAACATTGTTATCATTATTGCCTGCATAAACATAGCATTAAGAAAACTGGGAGATATTTACCCCAAATAAAACAAACACGCTGCTCTATAGTTCTATCTAGTTATTTGTTGACATTACAGAAATGCGCTGGACGATTGTGGTTTGACATCGGCGCAACTTGCGAAGACACAGGAGCGCGTTCGGGAACTGTGTGCTGAGATCAAGAGTCAGGGGAAAGCCACGCATTTGGACTTGGATAATATCACTGTAAGTATATAAAAAGGAGACAGCAACAAAATAATGGGGTGCTCGTATTCTGAACTCAAGACCATTAAAAGCACACTCCACAAATACATGTGTAGAATAAACCACCATTATTTAGATTTCATATGTTAGTCATTTTTTAGACATTAGAATTTATTTACGAATGATAAATACTTTTGCTTTACGGTGAAGGAGAACATCGTGAGGAAACCTGAGAAGAAATTAAAAGCCGTGTGTGAAGTCCACCAATCCTGAGCCCCTGAAATGGGGACATATTCTTATGTTGATATTAGACATATGGGATGTGAGTGCCATGAGAATATCCACCACATACTGGTGCAGCCCTGCTGTTCTGTTATTTATTACACAATAAAAAGAAAGTGAACTGAACATTTGTGATATGTTGTCAGGTGGAGCACCTCTATAAGTTTTTTTAATGTATGGTGGGTTGCACTTGGCCTTTATTTCACCTGATGGTAAGTGATAATACGGCCGTTGGATGGTAAATAGTGTGCATCCAGCTGCCGGAAGCTAATGAGGAACTAACTGTTACCTTTCATACCGGTACACAAGCGTGCTATGAACACTGCCGTTTGGCGACAGACCGAGTACTGATAGGTACCCCCTCTGGGAATCGAGCCCAGGACCTCGGGATTGTTATTCCATCATTTAGCCATTAGGCCACGGAGGCGTTTAAGTTAATACTCGTAGGTAAAAACACAAGCACATAATTATGTAAAAAAACTATCTCCTCTCGGCGTCCCCTATGTGACACATGGGAAGAGAAACGATTATAGAATATCAACTATTTATTGGTCCTGCTGTTTATCTGTTGTGCAATAACAAGAAATTAAACTGAACATGTGTTGTACGTTGTCAGGTGGGTCACTTAGCGATGGAGACGCTGCTCTCTCTGACGTCTAAGCGTGCCGGGGAGTGGTTCAAGGAGGAGCTGCGCGTGCTGGGCGGCGTGGACCACATCGTGCGCACCATACAAGACTGCGCGGGCCGGCTGGAGTCGCCCGCGTGCTCGTGGACCGACTCGCAGGTCGAGGTGCTGCGCAAGGCAGACCGATGCATGCGGGTCCTTGAAAACGTACGTGCGACTTTTTTATTAGTCTAAAACAAGCTTTTCGTCTGCATTGTGTTCAAATTTTATCCTACGGAATCTATATAGAAGAAAAATATGTGCTTCTCTATTCAATAATTTGTTAGGAAAATGCAACAAATAGAAAGTAAGGAAGGTAGATAGCTACTTTCGCGTTCATAATATGAGTACTTAGATATTATGGAGCTTTTGCAACTGTCTGGTGTTCTCATAACGGCGCAGAATTAATATAGTTCTACGTACACAACGGACGTTCACTGCCTCCTACCGATCTGCCATACCTCTCCCCGCAAGAAAGTGACTCGCTTAGGGACCGGTAATATGACTTGCGCGCATCAACTCACACATGCGCGTGTATACAAACGTCAGCCGTTCGATGTATTGGTATAGCAATCAATATCAGGACATTTGTTTGAAGTGTTCGGACTGTGTTAACGGCTCCTTTTGGAGGGAAAACGCGGACATACGCCTTTTACTTATGAATTTAGGAGCACTTATAAATGTGCTGCGGACGTAGTACGACTCATGTGCTGCATACTTATATGTACAATGAACTCGAACTTGGCCTTCATCTCACCTTAAAAGTATAAAGGAGTGTATTGACTTCGCGCGGCAAACCATCGAACATTATGTGTGCCGTGCCGCCGCGCGAGGCAACTCGAACATTGGCGAGCCAAAACCAAGGTTTGCCCCGGACGAACACGCAACAGCTTTACATTGAACATTTAATTGGAATCAAAAAGACTAGCAACTCAAAGTTTTAAGTTCTTGATAAAAAATATCGATCAAAAAAATAAGTTTAGTTTACAAGGAAGACCCGTAACTGGCTTGAGTATAAGCACACGTCGGACACTTCGAACAAATGTCGTGATATCATCACACATCGAAAGGATGATTTTTGTATACACGCGCATGTGTGAGTAGTCCGTGCGCGCTATACGTAACAGTCATTTTCTACGTTAGTCTCTTTCAGGGGAAGTAAGGTATCGCGGATCGGTGGGAGACGGTGAATGTAAGCTCTGTGTGTAGTACAATATTTAGTATGTGCTATTATGATGTTTACATGACAATGTATGTACATACATGTATATTGTTGTACAGGTGACTCAGATGAACGAGGACAATCAGTTGTACCTGTTGCGGGAGTCGCTGGGCGCTGCTCGCACGCTGGCCGCGCTGCTTCGCCGCAGCGTGGGAGAGGCGCGCGCGCAGGCCCACGTGCGGGCCGCACTCCTCGACGCTGCGCTGCCAGCCGTCAAAGTGCTCGTCAACCTGTCACACTCCTTCGGGAACACTGGTATACATACAGTGATCACTTATTTCAGTCATACCCTCAACCTCCAATACATTAACTTATTTAAGTTTATTAAAACCTAATTTTTAACAATGACCACATATGGTATATTATGATATTCGGTCGTTCTTGTATTTATGCAGTGGTCCCAACTTGATTAAATATAAATCGAAGTATTCGCATCATCGAACCACTCAATTAAAACACAAATTTGGCAGAGCAGTAAAGAAAAAAAAAGGTGGAGTTCATCCTCAAAACTGTTTAACGAGATAGAGTCCTAGCAAACGTAATGTAGGCCGCCCCGTCCGATCGTGGAGTGGTTTTATGCTGCTGTGTATGTATATTACCGCCACAGGGTGTACATGAGAGTAAAGACAACTCATACCGTCGATAAATATCCAGAAGAAAGAAACATTTGGAGAAACCTCTATCAACTCTTTCTCGACGTCTGCATATTTTTAAAGTTATGATCTTAATTTTAAAATCTGGAGTGCACAGGTATCTTCTGGACTATAGTCTAGAAAATAATCTAGATTCTAGACCAGCGCGTGCTAACGAGAAAATCAATTGATAATTGTAATGATGATAAACTAATGAGAAATCTTTTTAGGATCAAATAGTTCGGTAGGCGCTCAAGTGGTGGGAGAACAGCATTCGGTGATGGAGATTTGCTTGCTCATATTGAATAATCAAGGGAACTTCATACCTGACAACAGAAACTTCGAATTTAGCGTTTGTGTAAGTACCAGTACCATAAAATTCCAATTACAAAATGTCTTAGCAAATTTAAAATACATATAACAGTATAATGTTTCTTACCTTGCAGGTGTTAATGTTGCTTATAAACTTGGTACAAAACAGCGACGTGAACACGCAGCGGCTGTTCAACGTGCGCATCCGCGTCGACAACGACGACGACATCATATCTCGGAGCGTCGCTGCGCTAGACCTCATCGTCGACCTGTTCTACAAGCGGGAGGACCTCGCCAGGTATGCATGCACATATCTATCTATCAAACATATTACATATAACTATCTTTAAACATAGCTTATAACAAGCGCCACTCATCTCTTTATATTAAATTTTATTTGTAAGCTATAAAAAAGATTTCCCACTTTTGGGATTAGATTTTTAGAAAAATATTTTCTCTTTACAACATATTTTAACTGACAAAATTTTAAAAATTAATTGAAAAATAAAACATCTATATGTATAAATAGGTTTTTTCCCTATACAATTTGAGATAGGTAAAATTGCGTGATAAATTTCTGTATAAATACACTATTAAAAGGTTCGTCAGTTATCAACCATTTTCTTTACATGATGCAAGCTCATTTCATTGTAAATGCAAGCGGCTGTCAATCCTTGTCGATTCAGTAAAAAAGAGAGTGTGAAAGGGATGCGCGCTGATTGGCCGCGATAAGAGAGAAGTAAACATTGATTAGCCTGTTCAAAAACTCGTTATAATGGAACCAAACTCTATACTCTATAAGACAAATTGGTCTGATGTTGTCTGAACGTGTTATGTAGGTGGTGGGTCTTGGGAGGGTTGTTTGTGAGCTCGAGCAGAAGTTATTGAAATGAAGTATTTTTATTATATATATTTGATTTTCATTATTATAGACGGGCCGAAGAGAATACAGACGCTTTGCTGGACGGAGCGAAAGTTAAAGACAAGAAAAAACAGTCCCAGGATGACATCGACGAAACCGTCGCGAAATGTAAGTATTCTTGCAATATACGAATGGTCTTCTAGCTTTATATCCGATGTATTCTGGGGTTAGGCCGTCTAGTCCTATTACACCATTATAGTCGTAGTTGCTTTATGCCAGGGTGTAATTGCCTTGTCCTTTCTCACTGTTCCCATCCAGGTGGCTGTTGGTATACCGCAGCCTTTTTAGACCGAAATATATCAATAACGGCCAGCGGTCGTACCGATCTGTGATAGCTCTATCGAGGTTCGCTTGAGTTTTTCAGGCAGACAAAAGGAAATCGGGATATAAACTTCGTCAAAACTGGTGACACTAAGGCATGAAAGTTTCTCTGTGAACTCTGGAATTGTGTATACTAGGAGTTTGACTCCATAATAATACTGTTTGGCGCGATGTTTTGCTAACATAGTGATAGATAGCTAGTCAAGCGGACACAGAAAAAGACATACCAGTAAACCACCAGAGTCATTTCCATATGATGTAGACCGGGAAGCGTCCGCTGCTGAATAGGCATCCCCATGAGGGTGATCGGCCCGGTACATGTTTCTCTTCCCTTCTAAAACTCATTACCCTTTGATGGTCCGTTTTTTCAAGTGACGTTGGCTGCCCATTGCTACTTCAGGTTACTTGTTGAGCGACTTTTTTTTATCTACTTATTTCCTCATTCCAGATTTAGATAGCTAACACGTGACTTTTACATTATTTCTTTGGACAACAGAAAAGGACTACGTTTCGGTGCCATATGGCATCACTGGTAACACACACTGATTAAACATGTCTTTAGACACAGATATTTTAGACGAGAAGATATGTAGTAGATTTCCTAACGGCATCTATCATTATTTTAGAAATAACTGGACGAGCTCGTATTTGTCTGCGGAGCTATATGTGTGCTAGTATATATGATTCATTTTTCCTTTATAACACCCAAACTCCTATATAAATTTTGATAAATGAAATCTCTTAGATTGGTCTCAGTTTCGAGGGTCATAAATATAATGTGTAGGAAACGGTACGCCATTTTGTTGTATGTAACGTGTGTTTGTATTGTGTGACGTCAGTGCTTGCACGGGCTGGCACGCACATGGAGCACACGATGGTCGGTGCGTACATCGCCCTACTGCTGGGACACATGGCGGTGGTCTCCCCCGAGCACACGGCCACCATACGCACCCGCGTGCCGAGCTACGCACCGCTCCTGCCAACACTCAAGAAGTACTACGCATTTCTCACTCTCACCGCCAGTGTGAGTAACACATACATTACTATTTTGTATTTTAAGTTTTCCGTGGTTGTGCCAATGGCGGAAAATCTCCGCTGGCACTTCATGGTTGGTTCAATGCAATATCTCCCATAATCCTACCCATAGTGGAAAACGGCAGTGCCTAACGACCACATCACAGTTTATATAGTAACATTTACACGACACTTTTCACGTCATTTCGACATACGTACATTGAGTTTCTTAGTCAAAAAGATGAAATTTGTCATACATGTTATTTACGGGCGTAAAATATATTAAATAAAACCACCATTTTTGGGTTCCATGAATGTACTGTAAAAACAAAAACTAAACGTATAAAAAACAAAAGAATAAAAAGCTTCATAGACAATTATTCTAAGAAGTTCGGCGTCGGCAACATCGCGGGCCCCGTGCAGCGCACAACTTAGTAGGCGACGTCGCCGAACAAATTTAGAGGGAATTTAAAGTGAGGAGCCCAACACCACGAGCTTCCTAGTAGGGCGCCGTAACACCCCAGCTGCTGTAGTCACGTCTGCGACACGAATTACGTTGTCTTTGCCCGGGTAGACGTTGGAGACGCGACCTCTAGGCCACACACCGCGTGGCAGGTTGCCATCTGCTATCAGCACAACGTCTCCTACCTTAAGAGGCGACGACACAGAGTTGACGGACGGGCGAGGGGTTAATATTGGCAAATACTCCTTTACCCATCTTGCCCAAAAATGATCCGCCAGGCGAAGCCCCTTACGCCAATTTACCCTTCGAATAAGATCTGTGTCATCGACCCGAGCAAGTGGCCAATATGGCGATGATTGCCCCAACAAAAAATGGTTCGGTGTGATGGACTCTTCGGAGCTTGGTTCCGTGGAAACGTGCGTTAAGGGCCGCGAATTTACCAACGCCTCCGCTTCTAACAAAAGCGTATAAAAAACTTCTTCACTAGGTGAGCGTTCCTTTAGCGTCGCATTCAGCGCAACCTTCACGGTACGGACGAGACGCTCCCAGCATCCTCCCATGAACGGTGAGGCTGGGGGAATAAAGCGCCACTCAAAACGTAATGTACTTGCTGCAGTTTGCATATCCACTTGATATAGATGTTTGAGAGTTGTATCTGCTCCAACAAAAGCTGTGCCGTTATCAGAATATATCCGTGTAGGACAGCCGCGCCGGGCCACGAAGCGACGTAAAGCCATAATTGCGGAATCTGAAGAAAGGCTACTCACAACTTCCAAATGGACCGCTCGAATCGTTAGGCAGGTAAACAGAGCCACGTATCGCTTTTCTCTACGCCGTCCAATTGTCACAGTGATAGGGCCAAAGTAATCTAAGCCAGTAAATGTGAATGGCTTACTGCCGAAGGCAAGACGATCTGCAGGCAAATCTCCCATTGGTGGAGTAGACGGCAAACCTCTGTGTATCCTGCACCAATAGCATGCTTTTACAAAGCGCCGCACAGCTGGTCGCAATCCAAAAATGTAAAATTTCTGACGCATTTCGTTTACGACTGTTTCTATATTGGCGTGAGCGTATCTTCTATGATAATGGCCAATCAATAGTTGCGTGACGGGATGCTTGGCAATTAATACAATCGGATTTGGTCGAAAAGATTTTACTTGAACAGCTGCAGTCCTCCCGGATAAAACTAGAAGTCCATTTTCATCTATAGTCACGTCCAATTTGCGTAGTGGACTTCTGCTGGGAAACGGAGAGCTTGATTTTAAGTGTTCATATTCTTCTCGAAACGAATCCAGTTGAGACTTGAGGAGCAGGTTTCTTTCCGCTTTATCCATATCAGAAGAATTTAGAATTTTGTAATTTTGAGGTATAGTCTGAACCAAATTAAGCCGAAATAATCTAGCAGCCAAAAAAATGCTAGCTGTAGCGCGAAGTAAACGCAACCAATCGCTAAAATGCGATATATCTGCCACAACCGGTGAAGGTAGCGATACAGCGGTTTCAATAACTCCCACCTGCTCTGTTTGTTTCAGTTCATCCAGAACAGGTGGAAAGTTGAGCTCATCGAACGGTAGCTTAGGCCAAGTTGCCGCGGCTTTGGTCAAAAATTCAGGGCCAGAAAACCAACGTGACGAAATTTCGAATTTAGATTTAGTTTTGGTAGCATCATCGGCAACGTTTAAAGAGCTTGGGACATATCTCCATTGATGTCCTTTTGTTGTCTCTAGAATTTCACCCACTCTATGGGCCACAAAAGGTTTAAATGTTCGAGCATCACTTCGAAGCCATCTCAGTACGGTTACACTGTCGCTCCAAAAGACAGTAGATGCGACTGTGTATCTGTGAGCTTCCAGGATATAAGTTGCCAGGCGAGTGGCAATAAGGGCTGCTTGTAATTCCAAACGTGGAATAGAGACTGGCTTCAAAGGAGTAAGTCTTGCCTTGCCAGCGATCAAAGCCAGCTTTATGCTTTTGTCAAGGTATTGAAAGCGCCAATAAGCCACACAAGCATACGCAAGCTCACTCGCGTCGGCAAAAACGTGGAGCTGAATCTCGCAAGGATCATTACAATCTACGTAACAACGTGGAATAGACCCGACAGATAGATCCACTAAGTCTCGGAACCATGACTTCCACAATTCTATAAAACGTTCCGGAAGGATAGAGTCCCAGTCAGCTACCAATTTCCAGGTCTGCTGAAACAAAATGCGTCCGCGGATAATTATTGGCGTTAGA
This sequence comes from Carcina quercana, assembly GCA_910589575.2. Lineage (NCBI taxonomy): Eukaryota > Metazoa > Arthropoda > Insecta > Lepidoptera > Depressariidae > Carcina > Carcina quercana. The sequence continues at coordinate 6,598,942 of OU342436.1, forward strand.
AAGCCTAGAGGATCATAAACCTTCATTAAGTGTGAGAGCATGGACCGTTTCGTAAAAAGATCTGGTTGATCACGTAAGTCTCGTAAGAAAACTAAAGAGTCATCGCATATATTCCATGTGACACCCAGAACACGAACGCGCTCGCTGGACGGCCCTAAAGAAACTTCACGAACTTCGGGAGCCCGAGCTTCAGGGGAAAGCCGTGAAAGTGCTTGCTTGCAGTTTGAGACCCACGACCGCATCTCCAATCCAGCACGAGAGTGCACCTCTACAATGTCGTGAGCTAGCTGAGCTGCTTCCTCCACAGTATTTAGACTACCCAAATAATCATCCATGTAGTGGTTAGTGATGATCTCTTCAGCCGCCAGCGGGAACAAATGCCTATGATCCTCAGCGTTAAGATTTTTTAGGTAAATTGCTGTAAAGGGACTTGAGACAGCACCAAAAATCATCGAGGACATTCTAAATTCACGCAGAGGCTCTTCTGATGTATTACGCCATAGAAATCTCTGCGCATCGCGATCCTCTACCCTAATCCTGGTCTGCGGAAACATTTCCCTAATGTCTGCTGTAAGCGCCACTAAACCTTCCCTGAATCTCATTAGGATTCCCAGCAGTGGTTGCAATAGATCAGGTCCGGCCAATAATAATGAGTTAAGGCTAACACCCATAACTCTGGCGGCGGCATCGTGTACCACCCGCAGCTTCTTTTTTTGAGGGTGAATAACACCAAAGTGCGGCAAATACCATTTGACACCGTCAGGATTCGGTGGGGCATCACAAAGTTCAGCGTAACCCTTTTCAATAGTGCTATTTACGTTATCGCGGTATAATTTTGCGTATACTGGATCTTTTTCAAACTTCCTTTCGAGAGACCGAAAGCGCGACAGTGCTAAATTGTAACTATCCGGGACATTCAAATTATCAGCACACCATAATAAACCGGTAGAAAAACGACCTGAATCTAAGCGACATGTAGTTCTTTGCAAAATGTTGAACGCACGTTTGTCGTTTTCAGAGGGAAAGTCTTTTTTCGTAATGCCAATAGAGTCCAGACTGTAATGTTGTTTTATAAGTTCGTCTAAAGAATTTTCAGTTTTATGAGACATTGTTACGTGATTAAAAATGTCGACCGGAGCGGTTTTACTCGAAGTGTAACCGAATAGGACCCAACCGAGTAGAGTTTCGACTGCTACCGGTTGATGACGAGTACCACGACGCACTGACAATGGAATCGTAAGATGCCAGTTATCGGCTCCGATCAAAACTGTAGGCTTTGCATTTTCGTAACAAAGCGTAGGTGCTATGTCGGCCAAGTGAGTAAAAGCCTTAATTTCATCGAGAGAAATAGACTGAGGTCGTATGCCCAGGTTTGAAATAGCCCGTGCATTTCTGAGCACATGTGAATCCGAACTATTTTGACCTTTTACGGTCACATCGACAAAACTTATTTCAGATTCTTTTGAAAGACCGCCTATGCAGTTTACCTTGATAGATGAAGTAGGACCCCGAGCACCAACAGCTGCTGCGACTTCTTCATCTATTAGTGTTGCCGTGGAACCGTCATCCAGCAGCGCGTACGTAGCCACGCTACCTAGAGGACCAGATACTGTGATAGGTACCACCTTAAGTACCACCGGCAACAGCTGCGAGCAGTCTGGGAAAGAATGTGCCACTGACACATCAGGGAAATCTTTCTTCAATGAAGTACTCGGCTGTGCTACAGACGAAGATGGGACACATGTAGAGTCAAAGTGATTAGAACATTCTGGTTCTCGATGAAGAAGCGTGTGATGACTACGAGCTCGATGACAACTAGGAGCCTTGCAATAAGGCATGCGCCTACATGTATACACGTTGTGAGAGGCGGGCCTAAGGCATTTCCTACATATTTTATTATTAACTACATACTGCCACCTGTCGTCAACGCTCAGAACTAGAAATTTCTTACAGTCAATCAGAAAATGACAACCATCTTTACAAAGGGAGCATACAGTAGCTACAGAGTTCGAGGACTTTCGAAAAGATGTCGCTGTTTTGCCTGGGTATATAGAGGAAGACCGTTGCGTACTCACATGTTTAATCTCCTCGTCACCAACCTCTTTACTCAAAATGACATCGTTCAAAGAATGAATTTTGACACATTTGTCTGATTTATGTTTGTCAAGATGCAAATCGGGTATGAAAGCCAGTTGCAGATGCAAACTCACCTCTTGAGAGAGATATTCTGCCATCAGCTCGATCTTGGTTTTCCCACTATTAAGTTTAGGAGCTGCGTAGTCGACAAATCGAGCTCTCAACAACGGTGTCAATTTTACCAACACCGCAGTGTAGAGCTCTGGTGAAGATAAAAACTCTGTTCTTTTCATCAGTTTAATAGACTCTACGCAATTCCTAACCTTAGAGGCGAAAATATTTAGTTCTTTACCAACCTCATTGGGTAGCTTGGGTAGAGCACGTATCGACGCTATTTCATGCATGATGATGAATTCTGGTTGTGCAAACCTTCGCTGCAACTCCATCATGACGAGATCAGGATCTTGCGCAGAAATAATGAGACTACTAACGGTTTCACGTGCTGAACCGCGAAGCGCAGCGTTTAGCCTTGCTAAGTTCCCTGCTGCAGTGAACGCCGCCTTTGAGTCTTCGTAGCACTTTTGGAAGAGAAGCCACTCAGTGACGCGCCCATCGAACAGCGGCAAGCGCGAATCTAAGGATTTAGAACAATCACCAACCTTATTGTCCGTTAGCTTCTTGAGGATTTGCACGAGGGTGGCCTTGAAGTCTTGTTCTTCATTTTGTGTAGCCTGACCACTATCTAGTATTTTATTTTTGTTACAATTTTGTGTTTGTGTGCCTATTCTATTTAGTGAGTGTTTATCGGCGCTGCCAGAGGGCGGATACGGCAATGGTAATGGCGGGCACGCTAGCTCGCTCTTTTCCACGCCGTGGTTACCTGAAAACATGACTTGTGTCGTGTCTAACCAATCCTCTACCCTGGCTCGACTGGAGGCGCGACTTCCACGAGAAGCGGCTTCAATGGCCGCAAGCTCTGCTTGCAGCTCTAGCTCCGCCACGGCACGTTTGCGCTCGGCGGTGCGAGCGGCGGCTTCAGCCGCGGTGGCAGCGGCGGCAGCGGCGGCAACTGCAGCGCGCTCCTTCTCCTCTTCAGCTATTGCAAGGAGACGCGCATGCCGCGCCTTAGCGGCAAGCTGTTTTACAATGGTGCTAGACGAAGTACTAGCTGTGGATTCTGGTCGAGAAGAGACGGGCGTACAGGGCGTGCCGCCGGCGGCGGCCGCCGTTTCAACTGTGCCCATAGGCCCCGCGATACCCGAAGGTCCCGCAGTTGAGGCTTGAGCCTCTTCTACAACAGCGCCTGGGCGCTCCACTTTTGCGGCTTCGCCTGTTTGGCTTCGAGTTAGCACCATATTACACTGCAAAACTATTAAAACGCACTACTACCGCGCACTATAACACAATATTGCACCAGCACATCAAATATACACCAATTCTGACACCAATGTTATTTAATATATCCCACTTCTGACACCAATGTTATTTACGGGCGTAAAATATATTAAATAAAACCACCATTTTTGGGTTCCATGAATGTACTGTAAAAACAAAAACTAAACGTATAAAAAACAAAAGAATAAAAAGCTTCATAGACAATTATTCTAAGAAGTTCGGCGTCGGCAACAATACACAAAAGCCTATGTAGTATTGTGAAGGACATGAACTACTTTTTACCCCCATGAAGTGTTCCCGTGGGATGATTTTTGAAGTCAATGCAAAAGTATTGGACAAAGAGGTGATGATAATAGAATTTATGCAATCAGCTTATGATCGGTCATTGTGGCTTACTATATAATATATTAACACTGTTCGTTGCTGTATGTGTGGTAGAAGACGACTAGGCGGATATTGCAAAGAATGGAACGTAGTGTCTGTGTTCTACCCACATGCTGTGATCACCAACCCGTCTACTCAGAGTGGTGATTATGGAAATTCTCCTCATGGAATCATGGAATGAAAGTATATATCGGCATAGTCAAAATGTAATCATAATCTTTGGCAAATACCTTTAAAATGTTAACTTGGACCGACCGTACGTGATGGTTATCTGTTTCGTCTGTATATTTCTTATATTTCTTCGTAAACTTTCAGGCGGAGTCAGCAATAGTTGCACACGTGAAACAAACGCAACGTATAATCGAGTTCATGGAGAACAGCGACAAGGAGTGTACGCAGGAGGGCCCGTCGTCCGCGGGGTCTCCGACCGCGCCGTACACGGCCAGCAGCTACCCCGGACACTACTACCAAACCTCCCCGTCCGACGTGCCGCAGGACATGTCTCTCAGCAACCTAAATTACATGAACTACAGCAGCTCCAGTTCCGACAGGATGTCTTCCTCTATGGAAGTAGACGGATATCACTGAAACATACCTCAGGTAATCAAACAAAAAAATATGTGTTAGGAACTTAGAAGACTTGAAGTGTAAATTCGTGTGTCTCGAGGTTTATACTTCGCTTGTGTACGGATCGGATCGTGCAGGCGGATTCGCCTAAACTATGTTTGTTCCCTAAATAGTTGACACTTCTCCGCTCTTAAATTCTCGAATGCGACATTTTGGGTTCTTTTGACTTATAATCTTGCATTCTTACATCACACGCGCCCATATATGTTGTTAGAACGATCTCAGAATATTTTGGTGCAAGTGTCAATTCTTTATGAAGGTATTGCATAATTTTTAATATTTTGGTGTAGGGTATCATCACGCTCGATAAATAAGAATGGTTACTCAAAGCTGAAAAGAAAGTTTGAATGTAGATGACATGATTAAGCAATAAATACACCGGTCATGCCTTCAATTTGCAGTAATTAATTACCAAACCGCAGTCGCTTCATGTGATAAGATTTGTACATATAAATACCAAATCATCAATGGAATACTTGTAAATGCAGGAGCCGAGCGGAGCGTCATGTCATACATAGTTATATAGTTCATGCCATTTGTTATATTGAATTACCTACATTCATTAGCTGTACGCGAAGTACCTCTCAACTTTCTGTAACGATATTTCCTCCTTCACTAAAATTTATTGTAAATAATAATTGAAAGGTTGTTAAGGACTTAAGTTGATTTAAATATGGGTTATGAAGTCTTAATTAAATTGAGATATTCCGAGTTTAAGCCACTGAACTGGCAATATGAAAGTGCAAAAATAGTTAAGTGTACGATAGATATTGTATTCTCCCTTGTGAATATTGTGTCTGCACTTTTTTGTATTATACCGAGCTCTGAGGGTTTACAAATTTATAGTATCGTTGTAAGGAGGCACAATTCTTTATTGTAAATAAATTATAGATAGTACGAATTTGTAGGTTTTGTTTTTAAATTAGAAGTAGGTTATGTGTCCGATTGTTTGAGATGTGTTGAGATAGTCTCGTCGCGAGAACATGATCAAATTGATAGTAAGTACTGAATACGTGGGAACGAGGCCCGGAGACATGCGCGCGTGTTCTAACATGTTCGAGTTCAGTGTACAAACAGACACTAGCGTTTGTTTGTTGCTCGCGACAGAGATAATGATTTATGCATAGATAAAAGATAAATTAGAAAATTTTATGACGTTGGAATTTTAACCAGTAGTTGATAGTGTAAGACAGCGAATGATATGATATTATTTTCCAAAATGTTCATAGCAACAAAATATAGAATCAACACGACTGAATACTTTATTTTTTGGACACGTAAATGTAAATCTGAAATTCACGGTAATTGTATCTTTCTTGTTGTATTTTATATTTGACGGAGATTTGTATTTCATATTTGAGATAATTATGTCGCGAGTACAAACATGAGAGTAAATCGGCCGTTGTGCTGACAGGAATGTTGCGACATCTTCAGACAGCTTTACTTATTTTTTAAGGATTTTAATTTTTATTAATTTCACACATTAACGGGATTCTGCTCAGAATGCTTCCATACTGTATTTCTGTTGCCATAATCTTATAAAATAGAATAAGGCTTTAATAAGTAACTACCTAATTTAGGCGCCATCTGCCATAGCCGTTACGCAGCTAATGGCCCCTAGATGGCGCTTTAAACAATAATCGAAAAATAGTGTGTAAAAATGAAAATTGTGATTCTCTAGAAAGTTGTACGTTAACGATACTCATTTCGCGACATAATCCGATGTCCAATGTTTAGATAATTACTGCACAAAGCCATCTATTCTATTTAAAAAGATTATGGCAACAGAAATTTAGTATGAAACTTTTATCGGTCGAATAACCTTGATCACACGATCTATTGAGACCGCTGCGTTGGGTTGTCGTAAGTGCGGTCACGTCTACGAATAAAAGATTCACTTTAATGAATTCATTTTGAACTGACGCTGATTTACATATTACGAAAGGTAATTTTACAAAATTTTATGTTGGGGAATCATTGGGAGTCTTTGTCTATAGACACAGTCTTCTTCTAATGTAGCGGTTTGCATAGTTCTTGTATAGGTTATGAGGTCAATTTTACAGAACTTATTTTGTATAGACTGCAATTTTATTGGGATCTATTTTTAATAATAAATAATTTTAAAAGACTATTATAGGGGATCGTATTTGTTGTACAGCTATTTTGTTTCATATTGCCTAAATTATATTTCCTACGTAATTTATTGATCTATTATTATATATATTAACTAAACTTAGCCCTTAAAATGCATTTCGTTATAAAATTACACCTTATTATCACACCTGTGTTTATATTTAATTATATTGTTTATAAAAACTATCACGAGAGTTTGATAAACTTGAGAAATTATTATTGTATAACGTACCGTGTAATTATGTTATAAAGTATTACGTGTAATTATTAAAAGAATGACAATTTAAAATGCTTGTTTTCTTTAATTCATTTATGTAATTGACTAGACTAACAGATGCAGTAACAATAACCTAACATGCTACTTATATTTTATCTGAACGTCTATTTGGACTTTAATCATTCAAACAGCTAAACCTAGGTATTCAGAGACTGATTCAGGCATAGCGGCAAAATAGAACAATAGCAAAGCAAAAATAATTCAATATTTAAAACAGCACGTAAGAAATAATCTACAAAACAAAATCCTAAGAGCAATGCTCAAATATAATTCAACATTTTACCAACATGATTCAATAACAATTTCACTAAAAGTGTCACAAAAGTTCAATACGTGTCTTTGCAGGGCTCGACGCCGTCTTTTCTGTCCAAGGGCCCCGCTCGAACGCCGTGCCAGGCGCCCGTCTCCGTGTACCGTTGGTTCACTTGTATCAACTGCTCAAAGTCGGCTTTAGCTTGCCTGTGTTTCATCAGCACCTTCTGAACTAACTCGCAGTCGTAAACGTCTTCCGGCACCTCGAGTTTCAGATGCGCTTTCATCTCTTGGACTGTAACCAAGAAACAGTTCCAAGGAGCCCAGTCTTCGTTGGCGTGCCATCTACACAGCCTTAGTTCAGTTATGTCACTGCATTCACTAATAGCGGAGTGCGAATGCCATATCTTCTCCACTAAGAAGAATATGTCTTTCTCTTGCATGACGAATGCTAGTGATCCCCAACATTTTCTTTTGCGCTCATCGCGTTGCACAGCTCTCAGGATGAACTTGAACGGTGTCATGTCTATCCAGAGCCTCTCGTGGACATCCTTCCATGAACAAGACATGCAGACGAAGAAGCCCTTCATCTGTGTGTTGAGAGGGAATTCCTTATGCAACTTCGTTTGGCAGCACATTTCGCAGAAGAATAAATTGCCGTCTTGCATTTTTCTATAATCACCGATATCCTTGCACTTGGTTACTTTGGAATTAAGTTCTGATGTCTTTATCAACTGATAGATAGCCGCGGCTGTTCTATGTCTCAGGTAATCGAGCTGTTTTTGAGAGCATCTTCTGACGAGGAGGTCACATTCCCTATCCAGTAAGGATATTATGTCTTCGGCTAGAGGGTGCCGAAAGTCTTGTAAAGCGAACTTCATGTCAATGAGCAGTTCTATGCGCTCTTTTATTTCTATATCGTCCCTGATGAAAGAAAAGTATAGTTCCTTTAATTTTTTAGCTTTTTGACTGGACACGGTTTCCATGGAGACTGGTTTGCCGTCGCGGGCGTACCACACGACCGGCTTTGATATTTCCTCGAGGAACCGCCTCTGCTTGATCTTGCGACTGTCTTCTCGAACTTTGACCCTGTAGTCTTCGATACAACGGAGCAACTCTACTTCCTTATCTAGAAGCAAGGTGAACTCTGCTATTTTAGGGCCTTTCGAGTGAAGGCGGGATATTCTGTGTATTTCTGAATGTTTCCAGTGATCCACCTGGAATAAATGTAAAATTGTAATGTCTCAAATGTATTTATTGGTCAGTTTTATTTCTTACCATAGCGTACAGCTGGTCAAAATCTTCGCGAGTTCTCGGCAGTGTCTTGGTTATGAGATCTCTGTTTAGGCGCCTCTCCATTGCTTCACGCTCCCTTTTGTCTTCTTCTCTCATTCGAGCTATTCTGTCCCTAGAACACAAAGTACAAAGGTAAGTTTCGAGAAAAAATCAAGACAGGAAAATGCAAATAAAAAACTACGAAGTTAATACCATAATATTTATTTCCTATAAATACTCACATGCATTCCTTAAGCCATCTAGCGACTTTTAGCCTAAAATGGTAAGCTCTATAAGCTCTCTGAATGATCGTGGCGTAGTGTTTGTGATTCAACCTCTCTATCATCTGCTCATAAGTCTCGTACGGCTTCGGGTTCACAATTCTATCCGTCACTGTCGGAACGTAAACGTTGTAAAAGTTCATTTGTGTTGAGCGACTGTAGCTTGTTTCCTGAAAAGGAAATATCCTTTCATTAGTGGCAATTCATGTGGCTTTACAGGTAGTCGAGTAAAGTATACCTATTAGAATCTAATCTAGTTGGTAGGTATCGATATCTATGGCTACGTATGATGTAACCTACTATTACCTACTACGTTTGGAGGTTAAGAAGATATATGACGTTTAAAAATAACATATCATTCTCATCCCTCTCAACTGTTTCATGCTACGCAGGCTGATGCCCTCATAATCGATGCTGCCAAGTCCAGTCGAAAATATCTTGCAACATTTTCCCCCCTGAATCTTAATATTTGTTTGATGTCTTTTGTAAACTAGTACACACTAATAAATATGATTCCTAGGTATTGTAGAGCATGTAATGTTTAACGGTAGCTACAATATTTATACATCGCTTTGACAGATCCGGAATTATAGACAGGCGGATAACTTACTAATGTTCTTTCACGTTCCACTGCGGTTTGCGTGTCCCTGTTGTTCTTATTCTCGGGTAATACTTTTTCTGGCTTTTGGGGTGTTTGAGTAAACGCGTGGTGGTAAATGGTGCCTGTGAATATAAAACATATTGTGGTCATTCATCATCATTAGTCATCAGCTGCTGCATAAGTGGACTTAAGGCGGTTCCATGAATCAGACACCCCCGAACTCTCTTGAGATTTGTAGTCGTGGGAAAAATACAGATGAATGTTGAGGATATTATCTGGGATAAGACAGCGACGTCGAAACACGATTCACAATATTTCGCACGATACAATTAAATCTTTAAGTAATCTCCAAAACGGTAATATGTCGGTTTTATAACAAACTGTACTTTGTTTAGACTTAACTGTATGAAACTAACTTGAAGAATTAATCATAAGTTTACAAAAAATTTGACTGCTTTACCATTTTTATATCTTATACCAATATTTTTGGAGACAAAAAGCTATTAAAATCGAGACGAGAGGCGATGAGGCGCGCTGTTTCTTACCCTTTCAGTTACGTGTTATTTACGTGTTATTAGTGGGGAAGCGAGGCAACAGATTGAACTTCTCATGGGTCACTGCACGGCGTTAATTCCACTGTTGGACACGTGTCTCCCTCATAGATCGCGACATTAGACTATAAGTTCCATAAAGGGGTTTCCCATAAAGTTGACGACTCCAGAAAGTGTTATTGAAACTTATAGGTAGGTAGACGTACGTACTGTTGTTAATCTATTGAATTGGTCGCTTTCGACATGCGCCTCTCTCTTAGACTTTATATAAATATCACGCTTGGCAAGCGGATTGATGATCGCAGTTAGACGTTGTTGTTATGTAGGTATGTAAGTATTGCTCCTAATCTCGTGATTTTTTTCGTCGTCTAGTCGCCTTTAGCCTGCGGGATGAGATGAGATGAGCCCATAGTCAACCTATAGTAGACATTTCTAGTCCTAGAGCTCGCGGTCAATCGGCCCCTCGGTGTTCGGTAGGTATTTTATGTAACCTATACATATAGTACAACCTATACATACTAGTATTATCGGAAAGCGATTTGTAAAGATTAATTATTGCGTTTATAAACTGATGTGCTGTTGATTTGTACCTGTACGAACGTTTCTGTATCCACCCAGATACGGTTTCACCATGGGATCACAGAATACTTCAACGTTAATCCGTTTCACGGTATTGCCCATGGGGACCGAAATCGAAAGCACATCGTTGACGGGCATCTCCTTGTACAGCTTGTTCAAATTTAGTTTCTTGTTATCTTTGACGAACAGATCCAACTCCGCTATCCCGAACTTGTCATAATCGAGATCGTACACAAACATGCGGTCTTTCAGTGGATGGACTCCTCTTAGAAGGGCTAAATTTTCGTGATCAATTTCAAAGAGCTCTGCTAAGTTTTTCTTAATCTCGTGAATCTTCATAATCGACTGATACGACCGTGTAAACGTTCTGTTTTGATTTGGAACACGAAATTTAATCGCTATAAACGGCCGTTGCTTCTTTTTCGGGATTTGCGATTCGACTAGTTCATGTACATAGGTCTCTTTAGGTATAGATGATAAAGAAAATTCTTCTGAGTCTTTAGTGAACACGTCGATTACTAGGTTGCCGACTGCGTCCGCCTTCAGGTCGGACAAAAGATTAGCTTCTCTGAGCACCGCTCGATTTTTAGTCAGCAATAAATTGTTGTTTGACACGGACAGTAATTTGGCTAGTTTTCGCTTTACGTGTTTGATTGGCGTGCTAGCGGGGAAGACTTTACTGAACACTTCTTTGGGGTGCATCGGTGATTGGAAGGTGACGAGGATGTGGCTGAGGGGACACTTGTAGAGCTCCACTTCCCTGGCGCAAGGAGCCGTCTGGTACCTTGACCTGGCCTCGTCTTCGGGCAGCGGTGGCGCCGTCTTGTACGGCGGGGCGGAGAGCAACTTCTCCCGACCTAATTCGCACTGACATGCGACCACTCCCTTGAAACATTCCGCAGACGGAGCTATACCTAACATTTCGTTGAACATCATTTTGGTAGATTACTAGGTATAATATATTGTCAATGAACACAGTAGTTACATATAAACGTTAATAACTAACCCCGAATAAAACATACTAAAATAAAAACAGGACAACACGAGAGTCGCGGTTGTTGACTTTTTGCTAAGGGACTGTTGCTAGGTCACGCGTCGTTTTGTTTTTCGAATGGTGCAATGAAAATTGAACTCTATCTCCGAGGTAACTAGCCAGTCCATAAATATCAGGCAAATGAAATTATATCTACGTTTTACAGGTATATTACACTGAGCAATCACGTTTTATTTGTTTTGCATAATACTTTGTACTTGTTGTGGTATTCTGAAGATATTTTAAGGATTATTTACAATATGTATTTATGATTTCTAACTATCGTCAAATATTTTTCTAAGCTTTAGGTTTTTATTAATTTACAAGTCAAAACGAAGTTTCTATAGATATAATGTATGGAATAACACAAAGGATTACGTTACAGGAATTGTCAATAATAAATACCAATATCCCCCTTCTTATTTGTTCATGCGTGTCGAACACACATTTAGGGGTTCCGAACTTACCACTTGACATTCCGAAATTAGTATATAACCTATTTTAAATGAAACGTTTTTGGTGGGATTTCATTTCTTTTTCATAAAAGCCCCAGTTCTTTTAATTTTTAGGGTTCCAAACATCCGATTAAGAACGGAACTCTTATAATCTCACTCTGATGTCAGTCTGTCCGTCTGTCTGTCAAAGCTGACGGTCTCAGAAAGTACTAATCCTATTGACTTGAAATTTGGAATACTTACTTATAGGAACTGGTGACCTACCGGCACCGCAACTTATAATAGATAAAATATTTTTATTTTCATTTAAAAATGGACCAAAGCATGTAGACCGAGATTCGTTATTTTCTTTGCTGCATAGTTGTGGACACATGAAAAATAATCCGCCACGATTTCTAAAGTTTCCAAAGAAAAAATTGTAATAATCATAGTATAAACATGGATTAAATCCATGGTATAAATAACAGGAATCTGTGTAAATGTTACAGGAAATCTAAGCGAGATCTAATATAGTTTTTGAAAAATCGACAAAACACCTTAATAAACATACTAAGCTATGCGGTAAGAAATCAACCTTATTTTAACGTAATAATATATGTAAGTCCCTTTCCATGTTTCGGAACCCTTGGTGCGCGCACCTGACTGTTTTTAGGTTCCATACCGCAAAAGGAAAAAGAAACCATTATTGGATCACTTGATTGTCCGCCTGTCCGTCTGTTAGGACCCTTTTTCTCAGAAACGCGTGGAGATATTAAATTCAAATTAACTTCAAATACAAAAGTCTGCAACCCCTTTGACCTGTAAAAAATCAAACTTCTAACGTAATAAAAATATACAGACGTTCATTCTGTATATTTTGATGATTTCCCTTGCGAGCTCAATGAATCAAAACATAGTTACAGGTACTTCCCCATGATCAAACATTTTTAAATTTAGAAAAAAAATGACGCGAAGCAACTTATACTACACTCGAGTACCAAAATATGTATCCACTTTTCTACCATGTCACATTAACCCTTGCTTGTTCCATGTGTTCCAAGTGTGGTGAAAGAAATGTCAATTAAAAGTAAGAATAAATTTATTTAAATCAGTTTAAAAGTGGATACATATTTTTTACTCGAGTGTATAAACTATATATATTATAGTAGTAGAATCTGAAAGGTTAAATTTTATTATTATATCACATTAAAATACACCCACCACTTTTACGATTACAAACTATTGGCGCCTGTGATATTTTTATTGCGTAACTTAAGAATTGCGCGTGTGATTTCGTCAGGCGCATTCGTTAGTGCATTGTTCGGTACACATTACGTTAATGATTTTAATTATGTTAATTATTCATATTCTGTCCGCAACCCTCGGTATAGGCAATACCCAGTTCTCGGCATAGGTCGACACCTAAAATCGGTATAAGCATACAATCAAGGAAGCAAGTGCCCCCACCCCCCACCCCTCCCGCTTACATAAAAGCTCAATTTTGGGCGGCTAATAAAATTGAAAGCGCTTTACATGTTTTTATGCAGAAAGGATTCCCTTTTGGCCTTCATTGATCTCACATGATAGTAGGTGTAGTAGTAGTGGTGGCTTTACTAGGTCCATCTGTTGTGTGTTCTCAATATATTTATAGTGTGAAAGTAAATTTCAATATCAAATATTAGGTACAGCAAACATAAAGAACTATAACTTACAAGTTTTAGTTTATAGCAGATTCTAGAAGCTAGATTGCTTTATTTCCTTGAAGAGCGAATTAACCGCAGCTTTGAAAATACTTTTTTCTCTTTCAACAAAGCGGTACGAGTGTTCTGGAGAGTTCATAACGTTAACTTACGGCAGTAAAGGAAACTGTTAAGCAATTACCAATCTCTGTGTAAGTATTCTTATTCATCCCAGAAATTAGCTCTATTGTTGTTTTTTCAGATTGCGTATTTTTTTCGCTATGTGTGGTCGTCTGTCACATAAGTACTTTTTTCCCTCTACCATTTCAATTTGTGACAGAAACTGTATGAATATAAGTCACTAATGAATGATGATTGCGTGAAACCAATCTCTGGACTGGCTCGAATTGGTGTTACTTTCATTCCCAAACTAAAGTTGTTTGATTTTTATGATTATTTTTTAAATCAATATGGGGCTAATTTCATCGTAGGCTGCGACCTAGTCCACTATTTTCAAATAAATCAATGTTCGTAACTTATGGATTCACTATGCAGGGACCTAAAGAAGGTAGTTGATAGTTAATAAAAATTGAGAAAACAATAAAATTACAGGGCAATAAAAGAGCGAATGTGCCGAGCCATAGCTGGCGTGATATTAAATTCCTCCGAAAACATAAAAATGATTTTCGATCGTAAAAGAATAATTTACAGACGTAAAAATGCGCTGAGTTATATGTTACGCGCAAAGACGTGAACGTCGTCGACGGGTATTAACAGCTCTAAAGACTTCTACAGTACTTGTGTGGCTTTCCAAAGAGCTTTCAACTTTCATTGACGACCAAATATATATAGAAAATGTGATATTTAATAAAACTTTAGAAGACCACACATCTGAAACTAAATTCTGTTACATTAAATTATTAACAAATAACATATTCATTGAGAGGGCAGAATCCAGGCTTCGTTCTGTAGATTTTATTTATGTCGCACAAAGTTTCCGTGTGGTCTTGGCTTTAGACTGGGAGTACCCTATGTTGACGTAATATTATTTATTTATGATCACTAACGGAGAATGTACACTGACTATGGATAAGTAAAATGTACCCCTACGTATAAGGAGCCAGCGTGCCAATTTCAATAAAAGACCTATAAATAAATCTGGAACTAAACTTTAAAAAGAAACCAAAACCAATCATTATATAAAACTAAATGTTTAAAATTTCGAGCTAAAATTAAGAGACTAAAAGAAATCAACAAGGTTGATAAGTTATTGTCTACATCCGTATATGGTATACGTCCACTATTGCTCCTAAAAATCGCGTCTTGCGTCTCGGATTTGCCATGATATGGCGTTATCACCACGCTTGGCAGACAGCGATCGCAGTAAGATGTTGTTACATAGTCGCCTTTACCAAAACTTGCGGGATGACATGAGACGGTCCTATTTAAAAGCCGAGAAAATACGGTTAACTCATAAATTTTGTAAGTTTTATTTATTTGTTCGTTTTCGTCGAGCCCCATGGTCCAGTAAAAGGCGACCGAATGAAACAATATTTTTGAATGACATAATTATATGTCGGCTTATCTATAAACCGCAGCTCGTTATTGATTTCAATGTATACTACTACATAGTGTTATAACATTGTGGTACAGTAGCTACGCTAGCATCCAGTCCACTCGTAGGATCCACATGAAGCCCACCATCTTCAATATTCAAACGCCTACAGCTAATTCTGGAGTCGTGCCGGAGCATGTATGCCGATGTTAAACTATCCGTTGGATTATTGCGTTTGTACGTTTCCCGGTGTAGGACGGGCGCGGACGTGCGTACAGCAAACACGTGTTTTAATCAAGCCTGTTGCTCGCTTCCGTCGGCTGCGGCCGCCCCGCTTAGCAAAGAAAAACTTTGCATGCGTTTTATTACGACGGAAGCGGACACGCCGCCGGAGGGCTTAATTTCGTGCCAGCGTGTATATGCGCCCCTCTTTAATTGTTTTATATTCTTTGACGTTTGAAAATAGAACCATAGGAGGAGAGGGTGACGGGTTAGTGTCTCCGAGCGGCACCATTTGATTGTTGGGTAGGTCCGATCAGTGTGCCTACTAACGGCAGAATTTGGATAATTCGTAGGATTCTTACCAAGTTGTGTCGTGCATAGACACCTCTTGATACACACCACACTGTTGATAAATAAAACGACAATAATCGACGATTGATAATAGGTATAAATACAAAAAAATCTTTATTTTAATATTCCGACTGACACGTTTCTTGTCATAGTCGAGTTACAGTTTTTTTTGCTTTCTACTTGTTTAAAAAACTATTTATATCCATTCAAGATCTCTGTGATGTTATGAACAAATTGCCATATCAACTAAAACCACACCAATTTATAGTTTCGAGTCTTAGTTAAGAGTTACACCACCGATAACAACTTTATTTTTAGTGTTTATGGGACACTTTTATATATGAAGTGTCCCTATGATTTTCAGTTGCCTCCTATCTGTTCTAATCTCAGCCACATATAGTTAGTACTTGTGGAGTTAGGGGATTAGCTCTTCATGAGATCTGATAGGTTTTAAAGACAGAAAGCATTATGGGCTTTTGAGTATTGGTGACATATTTTTCATGAAATGCTCTTGTGATTGGATTTCATTTCTTTTTGTAAAAAGCCTTTGATGTTTTTGTTTCTTTATACTGTGCTTCTTGTGTATCCACTCTTGATCTTTCGCTGTTTATATACGCTAGCTGTTATCATATCCATAAGAAAAATATAAAATATTTAGACCTTGGCTACCGTTTTATGGTGGCTGGAGGGTGAAAACCAAAGGTATTACTATTATTTTATTATATCCAAATCCTAGCCTGCATACTAAATATCAGTTTTCTAGGACTTGTTACAAATCTTCATTCAACCAGATAACCTTTTGTCTGGTAGAGATTGCTTCTAGTTACAGTTGTGCACCTCTTAAATTTGGATTATACTCGTAATTTTTCGATAGGTAATTTAAATTACTAACCCCGCACAACCACCGTCATCAGTACTTCAAGAGCCATGTAAACCCTATACGTAGATGGTAATGGAACGCCCTCTCGACCCCCGATACCCAAGGGTGTGCGACGGTCCGTCGTCAACACTCCACCTATAGCTATTCCCAGACGATCCATTACAAAGCTCTCTAGAGCTCTACGTAAATCAACTGCCATGAATCTGATATTTCGATTGAATTGTGAACTTTTTGATGCTGATTTAAAACCTTAAACTTTCAATAAACTTTGAAGCATACTGCATACAGTGTGTATATTTCATGCGGGCGTATATTTTGATGGCAGTTAGTGTTGG
The DNA here is from genome assembly GCA_910589575.2 of Carcina quercana. Taxonomy (NCBI): domain Eukaryota; kingdom Metazoa; phylum Arthropoda; class Insecta; order Lepidoptera; family Depressariidae; genus Carcina; species Carcina quercana. Next base: position 6,615,862 of record OU342436.1, read on the forward strand.
TCCTAAACAACACACTTACATAAATTTCGTTAGTTAATTGTGTATTTTTTTTCTTCATATAAAATAATGTAGCACGCAATGTATTAATTACATCTAAAGTTATCGACCGATTGGCGGTTCTTTTTACAAGTCATATCATGACAGTTCAATCCTTTGTTAATTCATGTTGATTTGGTCGCAATACATTGCAGCTCAGTCGTTCTTTTTAAACATAATTAACTCTTTATTAACTAAGCTATTTAACAAAATTCATTTCATGCGTGGTGACGTGAAAGGCGTTGCCGTCATCACGCTTGGCAAGAGGGTTGATGATAGCAGAAATAGATGATGATGCCCATCGCCTGTGTCTACACCCAAGGCAGGACATAGTGTAAACCCATTCTAGAGTTGGGACTACATGGGACACCATTCAATAAAATTTGCGAAATAGAACGATCCAAATCAAACCGCGTTTGTTTTGTACTACGTTGTTTGGTCAGATTTACCAATCGCACCTCCCAGTAATTTGTTTGCAGTACGGCGCAACTATTCGATTAAAATTTACCTCTCGCATGTTCTAGTTAATGCTTGTGTGTCGATCCACTTGTAACATTAGCACTGTGTTCATAAAGATCCGTTTAGCTCAGCGTAATGACTACACAGGCTGGCCTTGATCCGGCGCGGCGGATCGCGCTCGCCGGGGCTTGGATGTTCGATCATAAGTACGAGTATGTGGCAGAAGCATATTTAAATAAAAGGAGTAAAATTTAAAATAAACTTTTGTGAAAACGCATTGATTATTAAATGGTAAGAAATTTTTCAATAGGTATTTACATTACTATAATATCATAGTCCCAAAAAATTCACACATGTTTATGTGTCGGATGACATGATATGTGAAATGCATGAAATGCAAAGAAAAATAGGTTCGAACTGCTGGTAACCAGGCAAACAATTTACTGTTTGAAACTTCGGCTTAGAAAATAAATAATTATCTCAGTAAGTTGTCATATAACTCTTTTCAAAATGAATTATTGTTCATGAATGTAGTCATTGATCTATTTCATTCCGTCTTCATTCATGTTCTTCCTGATACGGTTCAGTTTAGTTTGCCAGACTAAGCTCATAAATCAATAAATAACCATTATCAATGTACTCGAACAATCCTGTGCTCGTTCCTCTATAGATTCATTTCGGAATATCGTTATTGTCCAAATCCGATATCACATCAGAGCACCCCCACTCCATTGCGCGTTAATCTAATGCATTATCTAGCTGCATGCGACTTGCACGCTCAAATATAATTGTTACCTAGACAGCAAACAGGAATAATTGTAACTGCGCTATTCTATGCAGCTGAAACGTCAATATGCGTAATGAGTGCTGATTAGTTCGCCTCTGTAAATTGTGTAGCCGGACTCGCGTCGCCATCACGACAAATTGGTGCGCATTGTCCTCTCGTTACAGAATGTGTTTCGGAAATCAGCATCTCATTTAGTTGTCGGTAACTTTAATTATCTTAGTTTCGAAAACATAGCTACGATTATGTATATTACGTGTGTGATTTTGGCTTTAAAATGTAATCACCCCATCCATGACATTCCGTTGTTATCGTAAAGTACCGGAGCGGGGCAGCATCTAACTATATCTCAAAATCAACAACATCTAGTGAAGTGATTATGGAAAATCCGCAATGGAAAGTCCGGTGTGTTAGAGGCTCACGTTCAACAGTTGATTGTTAATAACTACTTTACACCAAGAGTGCTATTAACACTACCTTTTGGAAGCGTCGGTGGCGCAATGGATAAGGCGCGGACTCTCAATCTGAGGGTACCGGGTTCGAATCCAGCCGTGTACCTATGAGTTGTTTTTCAATTCAAGTACATTATCCGATTGCTTAACGGTGAAGGAAAACATCGTGAGGAAACCTGCATGTCTTGAACAGGCATGTGAAGTCCGCCGATCCGCACTGGGCCCGCGTGGTGGACTATGGCCCATACACTCTCTGTAGGAGAGTAGGCCTGAGCCCCTCCAGTGGGGACATATATAGGCTGTTGATAAATAATGTATCTTTATCAAGTTAAAGAGCAACTATAAATCCGTCACTGTTAGTACAATTAAAAATGTACAATCCCTCATCGACTAGGTTTAATAAAAATGTGACTATAAAGAGAATACCCAAAGTGGCTCGAATAATGAAATTCAATTCGGCGGCCATCAAAATGCATCGCGTCGATCGAACAGAAAGAATCAATAACACTATCATTAGTAGGTATTTAGCCTTCCCCCTGAATGCGGTTTTCAGTCAATTTGCCGAGTGCATTTCCATCTGTGTCCACTCAACGGGCTAAATATTGCTGTTCATTATTTATGAAATTAATTCCAATGGCAAAAACATCATGCCCGATGTATCCGAGTGGTGTTGAGTGCTCGGACCTTTATTCGATTAACGGATCACCGTTCTGAATAATTTATTCTAATAATTTCGGCTTTCGAATCACCGTAGACGGGGTGCGTGTCTGTAGTCCGTAGGACGTCATTCTAGCTCGGTTAATAGGTGATGGTATTGATTTTGATGAACCAAAACGAATTTATTACATTTTATATAGATAAAGGACCGACAATCCGAATAAAGGTGATAAAAAGCTGCTGTACAGATTTGATAATAAACAACGGATTAAGTGAATGTCGGATTTGTGTCAGGATAGACCCTGAAAGTAAATGTATACTCGTATATATGTTTTTTTTATTGAAGATAGACCAACACTTGACCTCTCTGTTATTATCACGAAACAAAGTTAATGTCCAACAGTGGACCTGCGCAGCCAACTACAATGATGATTACCAGTATATTATTTCAGGTTTTTACATTGCCAAATTTCAAGTTGAAAGTAGTTACTGTACCATAGACGATAACTTTTACCGGCGGAAATTAATCAGATTAAATCTATAAGGGTTCCGTTTTTAGGGTTCCGCAGTAATAGTTTCGCTCTGTCCGTCTGTCTGTCCGCGACTTTGCTCAAAGACCCTTACTACTATAAAACTGTAATTTGAGACGGTTACTATATACATATTAATCACGCCAGCAAAGTGGTAAAAGAAAATCGTAAAAAATATTTTTTTACACTTGGGGTAAAATATTTTTCGCGTATTGTGTGGCGTATCGTTGAATAGCTATTTCAAAAACATTGGGGGTTACAACATAAAAACTTCGAGATGTTAAAAATTAGTATACATCGTCCTGTGTGGCCCCAACTACGGAACCTTACATTTCGCGTGGCCCGACATGCACTCCATTGCTTTTTATTTAATCGGATGTACGGAAACATGACGGTAAACAAAACTTTTTCCAGGATAAAAAAAGTATAACTGCATTGTTAACCTGTCTAGGCCAATAACAGCAAACAAAAACAACATACCCAGTATCTCATTAAAATGAAGCTTATATCTCGGTTGACGAGCTTCCATTCTCCCATACAAAGTGATATGAAGGCACACGAAATCTGAAAATATATTGAAGGATCACAAGAAAGTCAATTTGCGTCTGACACAAGCTTAAATCTCCCTAACCTACAGTTTCAAACAACTCTTCAAAATCCACTTCACTTTTTTACGTGCGCGACGATCAAATACAGTTGGGAAGTGTCTGGAACGATTCAGCTAAGTTTAAACCCGTCATACGTGGCACTCATCACATATGCATAATATGATATAACTGGACGGTTTTATTGCTCGGGAGACGGACGCCATGGTTTGGAGCTTTAAGGAAATATTACTTAGGCGAGTATGGTGCATATTAAAAGTAATATACACCTTTATGACATTCGTTCGTGTAGCGACTGAATTGAGGTAATTTTGCGTTTATCACTTTCGAGTGTAGGGAGAGAATTTCTGTACAAAAATTGAGTAGATACATGTATAAGTATGTATGTCTGGAGTACTTTTTAAAATTTTGCATATTTGTTGTCACCTACTCGTACCTTAAAAACACTATATCAGACGTTTTTTGTTTTAACGTTGATTATTTAAAATTCAATAATATGAAAATTTTATCAGATACAATATGTATTTCCATAAGCTAAATGCAACTTATAGTATAGGCAAATAAAAAAGTAATAATAGTCAACTTAACTCAACTTCTTTATACAAAAAATACATATTTACTTCAAAAAATAAATATATCTCCACTTTTCTGTGTCTAAATTCAAACGTCTTCAATCGCTACCTAATACTACTAGTATAAAGCAAGGGAATTCTTAAGGCGAAATTCAAGTCGGTAAATATTTTTAATTACGTAACTTCACTCCCACCAAAGAATTTTCTCGTCGTACTGGTAGAAGCTATTAAAAATTTGTCACACACTGCTGCGTGTGGAGCAAAAATTAACTGCCAAATGCATCGAACACTATTATAACTTGGACATTGTTCCATTGTTTTTAGCACTCGTTCCGTTTTGCATTAGCCAGCGCTTGACATACATGCAAGTAACTTTATACCGCCACTGCCCAGTGAAACTCATACAAACAGAGTTATTCTAAAACCTTGTTTCAGGAAACAAACAAAGAAAAGCTACAAAATTTAACTCGTCATAATATCTCTTCAATATAGATATTGAGTAAGATCTGTTATACTATTCAAAGAAGATAGATCAACGCTTGACCTCAATTTAAGGTCGACGATGTTACGCGTTGGTCTAGCCTTCTAGGTCTTGGTTTTCTAAGACTTACTGACCGTTTGAAGAGACCCAAGTTATTGTTTTGATGGAACACAGAATCTGTCAGGGTATACTGGACATGTACTTGTAATATAAGTATCAATACTTACTAATCGAGCTCTATATGGAAATTATTTGCCAAATTCTATGCAAATAGGGTTTAACAGTACATAAACTCTGTCCTTTTCTATTACTAAATTCCATTTTCCTTAGTTTTCTACCCAACTATTTAAAACACAATACTTGAGAAGGTAAACAAATGCTTAAAATTTAAATCGCCTACAACTCCTCGGCCACGTAATGAACTGGTACAGTACATACATACATACACCTTCACATTTTATTGACAGTTTCAAACAAACATATTAGCATACGGCATTAAACCCTCTCCAAACGGTCGGTGCGTGACCGCGCCGGATCCGGCGGGATTCGTGTCCGTGCCCTGACGGTTGTGCCGGTGTGCCGACTGTGCCGTCTGTGCCATTTGCAGCAGTGGTTTGAGTTCGTGTCCAGCTCAAGGACTGTTTGCGGCAGCGATACGGCACGTGCGTAAAAACCGTGCCCCAGATCGCTACAATGATCAATGTTGGTTTAGATGCTAAAGCTTTGTCTCTGAGTGAAGAGCTATTTGAATGGCTCGATTGTTGAATACGACAGTTTCAATAATATTTATTTTTCGGTGTCTTTATCCTTTGTTATAGGGTTTTATACTCAACAAAATACAAAGTTTTTCGACAGCTATTTCAGAAACAAAACTAGTTACTGCTGAGAGTGCTAAAGAATTGATAAACGCTTGACCACAAATTTCATGGAAAGTGACGGTGTGGTCGAATATAGTATGCGTTGGTATATAGTAAGGCCCTCTTAGCTTAAAATATGCCATTGTAACTTTCTAAGATAACGGAATCTGGCATTATTTCAAATCTTAGACGTGAACTTGATAATATAAAGAAAACTTGATTCAAGGAATATCGGCAATAACCGGATGGAGACTTACTGCATACTTTCATGAGAAGAAGTTTATGTTTTTATTCGTTTCCCTAAAGAATCAATACCTAAAAACAAATAATCTGGGAGAGTGGTTGCAGTCCACGTAATCTGTGAATCGCGTTAACTGCATCGGGCTGACATAAAAATGCACGTGTTTACGAACCTCGCAGGCCAATATCCGACCGACTGATTGCTTCTTTACTGTTACACGATAAAAATTTTATGAGATGTCCGTAAAGAGCGGAGGCGACTCGCAGTGCCACTGTGCCAATATCTGCCGAACTACCCTGTAACTAGGAACTGGTTTTAAATCTTTAAATTACTCCTTTACATTTGGGTAAATATGGCCGGCAATTCAACCATAGTCAGTAAAATAAATCAAATAAAACAGCTACTACCGTTATTCCTAGTGTGATGATTTTTCCATATACTCGTACATGACGCCTTACCAGAACAGTAGTGATGAGAGATCAATGGAAAAAATAGACTACTTTGGCATATACCTTTTCCCTTATTCCTACTGACTTAAATACAGATATGTACAAGGGAACCGCCTTGTGCCTCTTCGTGGGTGTAGTCGTCGTAGAAGATGAGTAAAGCAAAACTCTAATGAAATAGTACTGCCATTACCAACCCGACTATATCATACCATATCTGTAATAAATATTAATCTATCGAAAGTCAACAACATTGTGAGAGTCCTAATCACCGCCGCACGTATTAAGAATCACACTTGTTGTTCAGCTACTCCGGAGTAAAAATTACAACTAGTTTTTTTACATTAGGTTTAATGTAAAAAAAAACTTGAGATAAATTCAGTCACAAGTAGGATCTACATATATGGTGGGACTTTTAACATCAACTTATAATTTACTTAGGTACTTATGTATAAGTTTTGTATTTGATCTGAACAAGTAAACTTACTATGATATTGAAAACAGTTTACATTAACCACTGTACCTACTCAATCCAAAACCAATGTATACGGTGAACTTTCACGTCAAAGGAAAGCTGCTTATGAATTTACGAGCATATTTCATAAAAATCTGTGCAAAAACCCGGTCCGCTTCGCTGGCCGAACCGTCGAACCGTTCAAATCGTTTAGTAAACACCGAATAGGTTGTGTACAAGTGAGGTACAACGATTTTAATCGAATGGAAACGGAACAAAGTGAAAATGTACACCTCAATTATTCCAACGGCCCGCTTTGGACAAATAGCCTTGTGTCAACCTGCCCAGCCCGCGGTTATATTGCGGCTCGGTGGAACCTTGCTCATTCCGATTTGGCATGTAAAATATCAATAAAAGATAAATTATTGCTCGTGTGAGGGCTTTCACGTTATCGGCACGGATGTGGAATTAAGATTAGATGACGTAGGCACTGTTTGCAGTTTGCAAGCAGATCAATAGATGACAATAGACTAATTTAAACAATCGATAATAATATTTGTTTGCACTTGTACTAGCATGTCTTTGAACACGTTGGATGCTAAATGTTACAGACGCGTGGCTGAGCGGAAGCGGAGCTTAACTCATCTTTTGTTTTCGGAGTATAGCAACAGTTAGCTCGAAAGCTAAATAAACCTTACATCTAACGCAACCGAGGTTAATAGACGAAAACAAAAAAAAGAAAATGTCATTGATGACAAATGCGTCAACTTTTTGCTCTATTTTTTAAATCCTTTACGTTAATTATGATTTAGAATGTCGCTAGCCGTGCGCATGATCAACGTTGAGACAACATGTGTTGGCCATAGAGGGATGCTCTTCTATAAATAAGGAGATTTCCACTAGATGGACCAATATTTAATTTTGAAGGACGTACGATGCAAATTAAAAAATATAATATTTTCGGCATTTAATATACTCGAGGACACGTACTAGCATGATACACAAAAGCAACGATACATTAAAAGTAACGATTCCCTTCCAATAAACCAAATCAACTACGAGTATAGCCTGTTTTCTACAGGAACGTCTGTAAGTTCTAATTAAACTTGTAAACGATCCTCAGTTATACACACCTTTCCAGGGAAATTGAAAAAGTTAATGAATTCCAGGAACTTTAGACTGTCTTACATAGAATAACAACTCTTTGGTCTAACCTTCCACTCAATTAATTACATGTTTTTTTTACTTAAGGCGATACACCTCCATCAAAGTCTCATACTAAATTTCTGTTGCCATAATCTTTTAAAATATAATGGCTGGATTTGTGTAGGAACTATCTAAAAATAGGACATCAGATTGTGTTGTCGCGAAATGAGTATCAATAACATACAATTTCACAGTGAATAGTAACTATAATGTTGTAAATTAATGATATTTATTTCGCGACACTATATTTTCGTCTTCTGTTTTAGATAATACCTGGGGGTGCAAATGGGTCAGTAATGTTCCTCTAGCATTCTTTTGTTAAAAACTGCGTTTTGGGATAAAACAATTTACACATACTGAACGATTACAAGATCCTTTGATGTAGATGATAATTGGTTAAACAGATAGTGATGATCTAGAGATTTAGTGTTTGTTTTCACTAGAATTTCGCTTTGTTTCTAAAATACAGACTGTATAATACGAAAAAGTTTTAAACACAAAATTAGAGATTTGAAATACTTGTAAACAAAAAAAGGAACTTTTAAGAATTAAAAAAAAGAAAACATTAAAATTTATTGAAATTTTGGATTACAGAACGGCTCCCCTGTTTGTATGGAAAATGAGTAAGGTTAAAAATTATAAGTCCAAAATATATTTTGGTTCAGACGTTTGATCGGAACTCTTGACTGAAATTATTTTGACACACATCCAGAAGGAGATGTGGTGCATTGAACTGATTGCTTAGATTGCCCTATATAATATCCATGTTAGTATTTATGGTCAATATATTTATCACATTATACTTCACAAGAAGATCGATTTAATACTCGTATTTAAAACTTCCTCGTTATATTGAAGTTTCTATGTGAGCAATCTTCCATCCTACGGTAATATAGTCACTTATCGATAGGCGAGATTGAGGTGAAGTGCAAGCACATTGTGATATTAAAAAAATGTCTATGGATATTTGCACTTTTCCTGTTTTAAAATGCACAGTTTACGTAGCGGCCGCTGGACAAAGATAATGAAACCGCCCCGTTTTCAGTTTCAGTTAATATCACGGACTATTGAGTGAGTCCCATAAAAACAAGTCTCAATGAAACATTAAGCTTTGGTCCGTGACGCTTGCCGTCTCCAATAAAATACAAATAGACGCGATTGAAATGCAAGGCGGGCCCCGCTGTTTACTTGATGCCGTGCCGGTGCAGCTCCGACTTCACAACTACCAGTATAATTAACTATAACCACGATGGCTTTTTTTCAGCTTCCTATCACTTGTAAATTGTAGCTTGGAACACATACATAGCAAAGCAGTTTTTAATAATAATCGGTATTTAATCTTTTGCTATACAATATGTTCACATAGTTTGGAAGATTGATGAGAGATTGGAAGAAGAAAAAAAATTCATACAAGAAACTTAAACAAATGCCTGTCTGTAAGTTTATCATAATATCGAAAGTCCAGAATACTACGCACACCCAAGCCAGCGTATCTAATGGGCAAAAACGCTTGTTTCCACTTGTAACAGTCTAAGGTTGTGTTCAGAACGGAGTCCAAAGTATTTTCAATAATTCCATCTATATTTTAGATAGCTTATGAGACTTATGAGCACTCCGAGAAGAGTATAAGTGTATTTTCTAAAATTTTGATGCTTGGGATTAGATTTTGAAAGCGAGGGAAAAAAGATAAGGCAACAGGACTACAAGCAAAGAACTCACACTTGTCTGTTATTTTTATTCATGTGGATCTGTCCTAAAATATAATTTAAAATTGGAAAAGAATGAGTTCCGATACGAATCTAGAACCGTGCACCGGAAAATTAATAAGGTGGTTGCAACATGATTGCCATATAAGTAGTTCATCTAATTTCGAATATCATCAAACCTGTGGAATCGAATTAGAAAAGCATATGCGTTCAATAAGATTCACATTTACTTGTCAAATAGATTAATTTATGGCTTTATGCAGCTTTAATTGGAGGTAAATTAATATTCATTATACCTTGTTTCTGTACTAAAAGGTCATTAATGTGTTTATTGTTTTCTAATGTGCGTAAAGCGTACTATGATTATTTTGACTATAAAACTTGAATTCTTAATTAAGTCGCATGGTCGCAAGTAACAAAGCGATCGTAATTGATCCAACATTCACTAAAGGCTATTCCGGCCCCAACCACCGAGACAAGCTATTGACATGAAGTCGATAATCAGTTAACGAATACAAAATAATAAAATGTCAACACCTTACAAACTAATTACTAAAAGCAATGTTTTGTTTCGTGTATTGATGTTTTTGATGTATTTTAGTTTGACATTGCAATCCGAAGAAGAACACATAGACGATTTTAACGAAACGATTGACAAACTGATTAAGCAAGCTGAAAATGCGGGTAACATAAAAATAGAGAAATATAAAGACAATAATTCAAATGATTCTGATATAATTTTTATCAATAATCCGGAAAAAGAGAATTTACAAAAAACAAACATACGGAATCATCTTCACAAAGAACCTAAAGTAAAACCAAAAATGACCACTAAACAATCATTCAATGGGGTTCAAGATAAAACAACGGATGAAAGAGGATATGTATCGTTTGAAGGAGACGAAATCCAACATCTGAATAAGTACAGAGGGAAACAAAATAAAAGTGATCTTCATCATTTATTAACATCGGCAATGACAAGTGGTGAGTCCAATACATACACAGAAGATGAAAGCGTATATCCTTTTTCAATAGAAATTGAGGAAATATCTCCTGTAAGCGTAGACCTAAGTGTCATTCGTAAAATAAAAGAAAGTAAAAACTTTTCGAAAAACAATAGTGATAAACATAACATGTATTCAAAAATGGCAAAAGATACCACCGATAAATCAACTGATAATTCAAAACTACTAGCAGAAATTAAAAAAATACAAGATGAAATTGGTGCTTTGAAATTGTTACAAAAGGGAGACGATAATGACTCATCCAGAGATGAAGCAATAGTTCAGGAGGAATACGACCTTTACGGGAACCTGGTCAACGAGTACGAGAAACTATATCTTGGTTCTGATGCTGATTTATATCAGTTGCCTTACACCACTGTCTTCAATAGGCGTATGATGCCACAAGTAAACGACGATCAACGGTTGACCATACCAGCTGTAGTACACAACAACTATGTGTCAGCAACTCAGAGGTTCAATAATAATAATTACCGGACTAGACTCAACAATGTGATGACGAGGAAATTTGTGTTTGTACCACTTTACAATAGTTTTGTGTATTTGTAAAGTTTAGACAGGAAACGGTTAGCATTAATTAATAAAACTTTACGGAATTTTACAATTGTTTAGTAGTTGCCGTTTTGCGTTGTAGGGGTGTTGTCAACGGCAGCGCTAGTTAGCGGAGTTTGAATCAAAACACAAAGAAACTATCCTCAATTCACCGTCTAACTAGTGAGCACCGCGCAAACACGATCAAACCGAAGTCCAAACTGCGCTCAAAGATCTAGTTAGCTGCGAGGACCCCCCTCTGTTCATTGCCATGTTCCATGTTTACTGTTGTGGTTAAGAACGAACGCTATCAACGAGTTAACGTAGCTTGTTACTGTAAATGCTCTGATTAGGAGCAAGTTACGGATTTTTCTCGGATTTTTCATAGGTATCGCAAAATATAATAGAGAAATTTGTGGTCAATTAATATGCATGCAATGTCAATGCATTGCTATGTTGACTTTTTTGTCTGTACTTACATACCTATGATGAATGAAAAAATTGGCTAAACATTTACAATATTTAAGGAAACAGCTGTAATGCGATATCTTAAAAAATCTTGAATTTGTGGGTGCACAATATAAACAAGGTATTGAGCCTAATTTTATAGCCTGAATTATAATTCAGTAATTGTTTAGTAAAATAGATGCTATTTTTAATATAAAACTCTTTGTAATCGTTATTACATATGTAATATTAAAACATTGTATTAAAAATGTGATTTTGTCAGTGTGTTTAAAATAATTAAAATAAAAATCCATAAAAAAGGCTTTGTAGAAATTCAGAAACCGCTTGAACTCTTTTCAGCATTCAAATAAGCATCGCGATGGTCATTGTCGAGTTATAATAGCGAGTTCTTTAATACATTGGGTTTGTATTTCCACCAACTGATTGAGTAGTGTAACATAGCTTTTAATTTAGATTTAATTTGTAGAAATCTCAACAATTTCTGTTATATCCGGCGGATGTAGTGATACCCCGCGATGTACGGGTTTAAAGTCCAGCTGGTGTTGAGTTATGGAGCTGGCAACGTCACTTCAGACGATATTGCATCCCGTCTTACTACAGCATGTTTCCGCTGTTTTCTTCATGTTATTTTCTCCTGTTTGAAGTTATTGTTCAGATCAGAGCACTTTTCTGGAAAATGTTTTGAGTTTGATTTATTAAACCGAATTAAAATTTTCTTGCATTGAATTTTTTTTACTTTAATTAATGTCAGGATGGCAATGTCATTTGTAAATGCTGTAAAATAGAACAAGCGGCCCACATCCTGTGCCACTATTATTTTTCATTTTTATGTATAAAAAGGTGTCGTAAATTTAATGAGTTATAATTTCATTCTGACAGTATTACAGTCGCAAAGATGCACTTTTTTGAATAACGAGCGAAAAAACTTAAAAGGAACTTTTAAACACCACTGGTGGCACTTTTGAAACTACATATAAGTACCACATAAGTACTACATAGTTCCGCTAATTTTCCTATTCTTCATGAACTGCTCGTGTAAAATAAAATAAAGAAACCATATTGGTTGATTTTTTGCGGTATGTCCTATCAGAAATATCCTAATTTATAAATAGCATTTAAAAAATTTTTCATATGGGAGGTAAAAACGTAGTGTAGGACGTCCCCCGGCGAGGTGGAAAGACGACTTACGTAGGGTAGCCGGACGTGAATGGATGCGGAGAGCAGAGGACCAAATCGAGTGGCGCACTCTGGGAGAGGCCTATGTCCAGCAGTGGACTGCCGCAGGCTGTACATGATGATGATGATGATTTAAAAAATTATCTGTTTTTTTTTTAAATAAAAAAATGAACCTGAATTTTAAAGGTACCTACATAAACGATTGCCTGTCTGTAGCAAAAGAAATGAGACTGAGGAAAAATTCATTTCCATATGCGTATATAGCTAGATAATGCAGTCACTTATTGACCGTTTTTTACCGCCACATGTCGAATCCCAACCCTCGTCCTCATTGGGGAGGAGAGTTATTAATTTTTCAATGTTGGCTGTTAGCGGGGTGCATTATAACAAGACAACTTCACACTCGCGAGTGTATAGAGACGTGAGGTGCAGAATTGGCGAGAATGTGAAATAATGTATCGAGATAATGTCAAATTGTAATTTATCTATACTGAATATCCCACATACTACAACTGTACTGTTTACGTTTTGTTTTTTGGCTTAGCTTTTATGCTTAAATCACTCAGATGGCTCAACGAGTCGGATATGTTATTTCATTACTAAAAACATTTATTTAATGCCGTGTCATTTGTGCATATTTTAAAAATAAACGTTTAAAAAATTGTTTTATTTTTGAGGTTGATAAACGTGGAGGAAGCCTATGTCCAGAAGTGGAAGATTCCTGACTGATGATGATGAGATTGATAACGATTATTATTATTTGTCACTTTTTGAATTTTTGGTACAATTTTTACTCTGTATTCATTCAGTATCTGGGCATCAACATCAACGGCGACTACATCACTCACCTTCGATTTGCCGATGACATAGTCATAACGGCAGAATCCTTGGAGGATCTGAACGCAATGCTCAATGACCTCAACAGAGTTTCCCAACAGGTAGGTTTAAAAATGAACATGGACAAGACGAAAATCATGTCAAATGTCCATGTTGCACCTATGCCGGTAGTGGTTGGGAACACTACAATCGAAGTTGTAGACGAGTATGTATACCTGGGACAGATAGTTCAACTAGGTAGGTCCAACTTCGACAAAGAGGTCAACCGAAGAATCCAACTCGGCTGGGCAGCGTTCGGGAAATTACGGCATATCTTCTCGTCCAAAATACCTCAGCGTCTAAAGACCAAAGTCTTTGATCAGTGCGTGTTGCCAGTGATGACATACGGAACCGAAACGTGGTCTTTTACTGTGGGCCGAATAAACAAGCTCAAAGTCACTCAGCGAGAAATGGAACGAGCTACGCTCGGAATTTCTCTACATGATAAGGTCCGGAATGAGGAAATCCGTAGACGAACGAAGGTCACCGACATAGCTCGACGAGTCAGTGAGCTGAACAGCTTTAAGACAGAATTGCCAGTCCTCTGTCTACAATGTCTACATTATCAGAGGTAATCCTTGAGCGCGTATTTTCACAGCACGTGTTAATCTCCACGAGGGGCTTTCAATACTCGCGTATGTAGAAAAGTTAGTGCGAAAATGTTTGAAACTCCTCCCGCCGCGCGCCCGCCGCCCCCGCCCCCGCCCCGCCGCCGAGCCGGGCAAGTTGCGCTTTTAATGCATTACTACTTTGATCATCGAGTGACTAAAATACATAACATAAAACAAGTGCTTTAAGAGGTTTATTTTGTGCTTGGGAATTTTAAAGCTACTTATCCCGGTATTCTTTACCTTGTCGGAAAAATTGCCTGTTATAAATTATTTGAAATGAATTGTGTACTTGTTGAGTAGGAATATCATGTTTTCTAATGATTGCTGGAACAATGAAGGCAAATCTTTCGATCTGGTTAGAGTTGAAGATTAGGGCAACGTAATCAAATTCACAGATATCATATGAGCACAAACCGCTTGTCTCTTACCTATACCAGGCCAGCATTGTGGGTTACCATAGGTGTGAGGGCTATGTTGGGGCTATGTATAAACAAATCAAGTATTTGCTTCACCGCGTCATAGAATTATAGAAATATAATAGTCATAGAAAAAATACCTTACGTAAAACTGCCCCCTTGGGTAGATTACTTGAGTTCTTTAAAAAGCTTTAATAGTACTTTTTACTCAAATAATTTTACAAAAATTTGTAATAGTTGTTTAAAATTGAAACAAATGCTTCATTGAATCGAGTAAACACTGTTGTAACGCTATTCAATTTAGAATTATGTATCTTCTCTTGTTTACAGAATGAATCATTAATTCTACCATTGATCACATCACAAAGATTCTGGCAAGCAGAAAAAGTAATCTGAAAGCGGTGGCGCTGCCAACTTTCGATTGTAAACATGTCCTTGAAAAGTCGCAGGCTTAGCCTGCTTAACGCGTGCCGTATGCGACCAGTAGATAAGGAGTACTCGGTGTGCTTTGACGTCTTTTACACAGCGAAGACATGGTATAATCGAGTACAAAAATATGTATCCACATTTGAACCAAGTCACATTTCCCTTAACACACTGCTTAGCAACAAGCAAGAGTAAATGTGGCATGGTTTAAAAGAAGAATCTGTGTACTCTAGTGTAACACTGTGAGTTTTTTACGGGCATATAAATACATTATTTATATTGGAAATTGGAACACAATATTGTCATTCATCACGAAAATATTTATTATTTGGACCGGCCACGCTTAAACTCTTGCAGTCTCCTACTGACCCTATTATTATGAATATGATTATGATAACATTAGTTTTATATCAACTGCATAAGTCCACATGAGCCTCCCAGGTCATCACTTCGGACTTTTCATAAGGGTATTTGCCATAATCACCAAACTTAGCAAACAGATTGGTGATCGCAGTAAGGTATTGTTTATGTATGATGGATTTGCTCTTGGCCTTTAACTCACCTGATGGTAAGTGACAAGAAGGCCGTTGGATTGTAAGTGTGCGCGCCCAGAAGGCACAAGAGGCGCGAGCTCTGCTACCTTTCATGCCGGAACATAACAGTACTATTAACACTGTTGTTTGTAGCTAGCCAGGCGTACCTAGACAATGCCCTACCACCAACCAGACCGAGGACCAGTAGGTACCACTGGGAATGGAACCCGGGACCTTCGGATTGTTAGTCCAACATGTAGCGCCACGGAGGCATATAAATAATATTATTGATAACAAGCCCTTGTCGTCTATTTGTCACCCACGGGATGACTTGCGGTAGTCGTGCCTTAAAGCTGCTGAATAATCTAATTATAATAATACAATTACGCACACATATATTTATTACTCACACATATTTAAACATCCATTAAATTGCATGCATAAAGTATTAAAGGAGCTTCTAATAATGCAAGTTGAGAACAAAGTAAACATAACAGAGTGCGGCTAAGAGATGTTATTCGAATCCAATTTATTTCCCATTTCCCCACTTCATGAAAACTTAAATATGCTTGCGAGGTAAACCACTTTGCGAACGATCTTTTTGATCCTGCCCATCTCTTTATGCGAAATTGTATCAAAATTTGATACCACCAGTAATTTCCATATGGTAATCTTTTTACTATGATCCCGCGAACGAAGTAATTTAATCCAAAACCGATTTTATGGGCAATTGATTGGATATGGTGATAGGTGATATCATTTCGGAAATTTATTGTGAAATACATGTTCACGTGAAATACTCGAGGACTATGCCTAGGGATTACTTCTATACAAACTTTTAAATAACTCTGTAATAAAGCTGTAAAACGCACTGTAAAGACGCATTTTCAAATTATTTAAAAAAGATTGCCGGGAACAAAGTTAAAGTAAAGAATCGTTTCTACAACAAGTTACTTGAAATTTGAAGTCATCTAAAATGAATATTTTGTTAACACAAACGGAAAAGCTATCAGAAAGATTATGCGACTCTGCTTATCTTGTCCATAAGGAATCCGGGAGCGAGATCCTTGAGCTAAGGTTCTGCCACACCGTTGCGATCGAGGGCGCGAACGCGATGAATTGGGTCTGTTACCGTATATATTATGTTTGTGTGTAAAATTTATTTTATCCATTCAAAAGATTCTTGCTTCTATACCAAAATTTATTTTGCCATAATCTTTTAAAAATACAATAGCAGGCGATGATAAGTAATTCCCTAAAAAATAGTAGATTGGATTATAGCGTCACGGATACGCTTTTCGCAACTAATGGTCACTAGATAGCGTTTTTGTGTTTACTATGAAGTTGGATGTTAATGATACTCACTCATTCCACGATATTACAATTCTTCAATGTCCTTTTTTTAGATCATTACTGCACGAAGTCAGTTATTACATTTTAAAATATATTTTTGGTATGAAACTTTTATAGGCGAAATCGCCTTCATATTTTTTAAATCTGAACTTTATAATTATTAATCATTTTTGCGGATACTGGATTATATATATATATACTACACCCTCTTTTGTAAATGTGTTCCTAAGGGATATATACTAAAATCATCTGATTTCTAGCAGGTGTCAAAATTAGATAGTACACCTGTTCCATAAAACAGACCGTAAACTTTCATCGCCACAGCTTTACCATCGCGGCAGTGTGGTCCGACCTTTAATAAGAATTCAAATGACAGCGGGTTACAGCCGCTCGACTTAATCCGGATAAGCTTAGATCGAGAAGCATCATTTCATTACCGTATCGCTTCCTGTAAGACAAAGACAAAAAGATGGCCGTCTAAATTCCGCTTCTATCATCTGGCAGCGTGGAGTACACAGTACCTTTATTTTTAATCCGATTTATAAAGCCAAAAAAAGTCATCATTATCGTTGTTGAAACATTCGACGCTGAGCATAGTTCAAGTTATAGCAAAGTCTTGAAGTTTATACAAAATTTGATGATAGCTTTTCCTGAACAAGGGAAAATCTAAATCATAGTACACGAACTGTTGCTTTTGACCCTATGTTTTAAAACACATGTTCACAAGCAATTGAAGTCTAAATAATTCTATAATTATAATAATAAAAACTGTTTTTGTAAATTGTCTTGAAATATAAGATAATATAATTTTTTTAAAAGAAAAAACTGATTGGATATCAAACCGTAAATATAAACATTGAAACATCTAAGTAGTTATCTAAAGTTTCAGACGAATACTTTTACGTTGAGAGGCGGAGGAAAAAATACAAGTATAGAGTATACACTTTTAATTCAAAGCAGGCGCTGCTTCCGAGATAGCACTCGAAAGTTTATGGATTGTGCATGAGACGCGAATTAACTTAGAAAAGGAGTTCGACATACCTGTCATGCTCAGCCCGAGCCGAGTGGAATCACAAAGAGCAAAACATTAACGCTCGCTAGTTACTTATGTGAAAAGCCATTGGGAAGTTATATCGCGCAGTTTCCCGTGCCGACAAACACTTCCAACTTCATAATTTCGAGAACTCGTAGATTTGCCTTCAGTAGCTTTTATTCACTGTCATGTGTTTGCAGTTTTTTCATGATTCGAACTTTGAGGTCCGTTGATTCTCAGCTAGTTAGTTAACTGCGGTCCATTTTAGAGCTAAATCGGAAACGTCGAGGATTTCCCATTCAATCCTTACCTGTGTGAATAATTGATTGTCGTCAGTGACGCCGATTGACGCTTCGACAGTCTGTATTTTTTGTTGCCCATTGTTACCGCCAACGAATTAGCGGACGGCTAAATTAGATTTCTATTCAAATCTGGTGCAGCATCTATCGCTCTGAAAATTTTCAAAACAATATGGAAAACCGTAATAACTAGAAATTTAAATGTGATGTCTGTATGTCGACGTAGTTGCGTCTCCGTATAAAACTGGCAGCCTTATGTATTTTAGGGAAAAATTTAACGAAGATTAATTAATTTTTATTGTTTACGCTCAAATGAACAAAATACGTAACTATTTGTTCAAATTAGTATGGATATGTTAACGTCCATACCCGATTATAGGACAAACTAGTTTTTCCTAGACCAAACCAGTTCATCCTTTATGTGATAGGATAAACCGGTACCGATAGGAGAAACTAGTTTAACCTAGGCTGAACTGGCTGAGCCTAATATGAATAAGTAAACTTCAGGATAAACTGGTTTGGTGAAAATAGTTTCTACCTAGTCAAAAATGTAGGTACACTGGTAGTGTGCACCAACTCTTGCATGGGATTGCAACCCTGTGCAACCCCCTTCACTAGCGTTTAAAACTATTTCAATAACCAACACGTGATTATCCCTTTAATCTTTAAACTTTCATGTCACTTGCAGGTTTTCTGATAGCAGTATTTTTCCGGTTCAGAGTTTTGACTAGCTAAGGGTAGAGCTACGGTTCATTAAAAGGGACTTGGTCACGGGGAGTCATTCCACTTGGATTGACGTTAATTGAGGTCCAAGCCGCTGGTTCACTTCGATGCATTGTCACACCTGGATTAGACGCTTTCACGTTGTGATCGACCCTTTGATGATTTTGTAACGTGGTAATTGTGTAGTGCCCGTCTGAAAAAGTATTTATAAAAGTCAAATAAAGAACAAAGGCTCATTGTTTCAAAATCTTTGAAAATTAAACTCACTGACTTCTCACTCATATGCGACAAAAGCCCGATGGATAATATTTGGTATATTTCCTCTGTGTTTGGACCTTTATAATTATTTTCTGTGTACAGTAAAAATTAAAGTTTAAGTAAATATAAATAAATTTAATGTAGCCCTGTGTTGCGTTCACAAGGATTTGGAGGTGCATTCTTCATCCTTAACAATTTAGGTACACTCGAGTACAAAAATATACATCCACTTTTAAATCATGTCACATTTACCTTTAATTGACGTTGCTCTTAGTTAATACACACATAGGAATAATAAAGCTGTTGGTAAAAAAGTAGATACATATTTTTGTTCTCGAGTGTACATAAAAATCTAACAGAGGAAAACAGTTTCAATCAGTAAAAAAAATCAAACCATTGTACTGTCAAAGTCTACTGACTTTTATTTTATGAAAAAATATTATTGAGATAAATATTTAGTTTTCAGCCTTTTTGATCGGAGAACGACCCCTAAAATCCCTTATTACCTTAGACCTTAAAGGTTATTAAAAAATGAAAGCGTTTAGTGATTACTTCGTTACTTAAAGAACATAAATAAGGTTACTTTGAGGTAAACAAAGAAATTCAAATATTTCTGGCCGAGGGAGTTCAACAATACAACGGAGAACCCTTAAGGCAAATTTGAAGCAAATGACTAGCAAAGATAAATTTAAAAAATTTACACCCAAGAATTTTGGCGTAACAGTTCCATAAAAATCGGGCGTTTTACAACTTTATGAAAATAAAGCGTGCAAGGCGCCCAGTTTAAGGAGTTGTTATTTCCCGAAGAGGTGCAGTATACGTTAGGAGCCGGGTTACGTTTGTTTTACAACAGTTTTAAACAAGACAGTTACTTGGGGGCACGGAAGAATGCATGCAGCTTTATGTGTGGTCCGTCGGAACATTTCTACTTTAACCGAAATAATTAAAAGTTTTATGGTCCCGCTTCCTGCACGCTGTAATGGACCCTCTGAACATGCTCTGAACCCACGAAGAATAGTCTATTCAGTCAGTAAATTCCGATCTTTTGGATAATAATTTCAGATCAAGGAACAAAATTTTATTATTATTATTTTATATCCTGGCTAGCTACCAACATTATGTCAGATTCTGCCTATAACCACCCGTGTAAATAGCACGTTTGTGGTCCGGTAATAAAAGAATACCACAGTGCTGCAGTGACTTCAGCAGTATGCTTAAGCACCGGTCACATCGTCCGGTGGGATAAAAGCGTGTGTCAAGCGCGAACCTACAAAATACAGTTACTGTAATGTAGGTTCTTAGAAATAGTTAGTTCATAAATATTGTATGTAGGTAGGTTAGTTTTGTCCGCAAAAAAAACGTCACATAAATATTTTACAGTTACATTCTGCGAAATATCTTCCTTTCAAATGTATTCCTACTACGACAGTCTCCGTAGACTTGCATTTGGTATGAATTGTTACATATAGTCATAACTGTCACTTTATAATTGGTAAAATGGTTCACGTAAAACGCATAGACAGGGCAATTCATTTTTCGCAGAGTGATATCAATTTCGACGCTGGTTTTTTTGCGAAAGACCCGTCGCTTTAAACATTCAAAATTAATGGATGTACGAGTATCAGAGGCACAGACAGACGGTGGCGTGGCGATGATCACTAAAATAACTTTAAGATCAGTAAAGCTGTACCACCTCAGTGATTTAGAAGCTCTGTTATTATGTTATTAATATAGAATTAGAGTGTAATTCTCAATATTAATTTGGATCACCCTAGATGGAGTTAGAAGCGAGCCGCTAAAATCTTGATTCATTCTTGCCAGCTCATGGAAAATCCGTTCCTCTTTGTTATCTATCAGAGATACTTTTATGATTGTTACTTCAATTACTTTACATAAAGTTAGACGAGAGAATAATAATGACGGCTTATTTAAAAAATACGTAAAACATGATTTGCAAAATTTCATGTACAAATGGGTATTAAAAAAACCAATTGTTTGTTTGACATTAAAATTTTAATTGAAAAAGAAAAACATGATATTTTTTATCGTATTTTACGATTGATATATATTTTTTTCATTATCATCAGCCGGAAAACATTATAAACTATTTGTATAAAACCGATAATAAGTGTTTTTTTTAAATTACTAGAATAAAATTAGATATAGATAGAAATAACTTAGAAACAACTACCGTTCTCTGGACATAAATACAACGGAATCGGTCTGCGAATAAACATCCACTACATAAAGACCCACAGATGCACACTCAGTCCCACCGCCAAGCAGATCTACGAATATTGGTCATAAAAAGTTTCATCCGAAACCATGAGCAACGACGTACGTTTCCATACTCCCACGTTTTACGACATTAAGTGACGTGCTACTTACTGCTCACGCCTCTCGTATTCCTCCTTTCACTTTACAGCGTCGTTTTAGTTCATCGTAAAGAGTTTTAATTATATCTGACGAGGCAAAGTTGACTTGACAGAACATAAACCTTTTGAATTCTCTGGTCGACTAGACTCATACATATAACTGAATACGAGTAAGATAATGTACACTTTCTGTAGGAGAGCAGGCCTGAGCCCCTGAGAGAAAATTTAATCATATCCTATCATTGTGACTGATGAAAAAAGTAAGATCAACAGTTAATTGTCTTGTTTCACCTAACGGGAATTCGCTCAGAATGCTCCTATACAAAACATATTGTGCCATAACATGATTACCTAAAAATATGAGATCGGATTATAGTGTCGCGAAATGATATTCACTAACGTACATTTTAATTGTAAGCTACAGCCGTTACGCAGGTAGAGGCCCCTAGATGGCGTTTTGAACCATAATAAAAAATTGTGTATAAAAATAAAATTCGTGCTCATTTCGCTACATTACCATCCGATGTCCTATTTTTATATACTCGTAGTTACTGCACAAAAAGGGCTGTGCTGTATTAAAAGATTATGGAAAAATAAAAGCATGAAACTTTTATCGGAGGAATCATGAAAATACTTATGTTTAGAATATAAAATTTTGTTTGCTTTTTCTAATTCAATAGGAAGATTTTTCTATATACTAACCGTCTACCTCTAGTTTCAACTTTATCGAAGGTGTTGCAACAAACACGTTATTTTGTTAAATACAATGACAGTGCTGAAAACGTAGACGTAAGCCGATTATAAAGTTGGATGTTGGACGCACTGACAATGTTGTTTTATAAAATGTGCGGTGGTACACGAATCAAAACCATACAGTGACCGAATAGACGTGACAGCGATAATAAACTGCATAAATATAGAAATAATTAATATTTTTTTTTATTTTTTTATCAAACTAAATATTTTACATATCTTTTACACACCATTGAATCTATCATCGCTTCCGAAAAAGCATTCAACAGAGTAGAAAATGATTATTCTTAGCTATACATAATATTCCCGTACATTTTTATCATTTTCAAAATAATAACATGACAAGTAGTAGTAATGTAGGTATAATGATAAGTGGACTTTGTTAGATGGTCCTATACAGCGTGTATATTTCATACGGGCGTCTAAATCCAGATATAGCTTAAGACCGTACAAATCGTATGTGAAAGTAATTTTGCTCAATAGCTTAATTAATAAAGTAATAGCATTTCTGTAGTGCGACCGAGCAGCAATGTATTGCGTTCAAATTGACTTAACAAAGGATAAACGGTTTATTGAACTGTCATGATGTGACGTGTAAAAGTAACCGTCAATCAGTGGAAAACTTTAGATGTAATTAATACATTGCGTGCTCAATTATTTTGTATGGAAAAATATACAATTAATTAAAGAAATTTATGTAAATGTGTTGTTTTGGATCAACACTAATTACCATCAAAATATGATGATGAATTAATTATACACGCTGTATATCATTAGCATCTTTCTGCGATTACCAACACGCTTGCCAATCACAGTGGCTCTCCAATCTCATGTAAGTATCAAGAAACTGAATTTATGTCATTTATTTAGCTGCTGCTATCCACCTCCTGAAAATATCCTCAGTCACCTTTTACGATGCCCACGAGATGAGGTGTTTTGTTTTACCGATTTACAGTCGGTAAGAAACCGGTGATGTTTGTAGATACGTGAGACGGTTCGCATCCGGATCTCATTAACAAGGACGTAAAATGAATGTCGCAATTAGTTGTGTACGTAACTTAGATGCCAGCGAGCTCAATCTAATTAGGAACAACTTTTACTTCATGCACAACACATGCCACGAATGATAACTGCACAACATGTAACCGGGTGCTCTACAAAACTGTTATTTTCTTCTTCTTCATTTAGATGTCTTTTGAGGCTCTTTAACTAAGTTCAAAGTGTCAAGTTATTTTAATAGGCGTTCTTAAAGTGTAACACCCATATTCTAACACCCATATTCTAAGTCGTTTCCTTCAGATTTACTTCACTCAACTTTACTCAAGGACACCGAAAGGAAAACGTCAAAACTCTCTCAGAATCGGTATTCTAAGTCGAAACCTGAGTGCGATTTGACGTTCCTCCCGCGAGGTGGATGACGTCATGGATTCGAGTGATCGCGTCATTGTTTCGAGGATTTCATATTTGTTATGTTGGTAGCCTTTTGAATACTATCATGTAGTATTCGTTATAGGCAATAACTTTACTTTTTCTAGCTCAAAACATGTGGCAAATAACAGTCAGAAATTAAAATACATATGAAAAATAAACAACTTTAAAAAGTAAATTGGTTATCATTAGTAAAAACATGAAAAAGATGATTTTCTAAATATTTTTGATAGTCAAAAGCTTAGTAACTGACGTGAAACGAACTGCAACTAGTCAACAGGTCAACTGGCATAAAATTCGTTTTCAATTCAAATATAATCGTAAATAGCCACTTTTAGTGCTAATTCCTTTGATATTCTAGCCACAATTTTGGACACTACTGGCTGGCTCAAGTGTTGCAGGTCCCCACTAACGATCTGAAACGAACGTGTATTCATTATTATTGCAAACCTTGTGAGATTATTACACCTTTGTACTTATCTTATACCTTTAAACGAGCAATGTATATAAAATATATATCTCGGAAACGGCTCCAACGATTTCGCTGAAATTTAGTATTTAGGGGGTTTGGGAGGCGAAAAATCGATCTAGATTAGTCTCATGTCTGGGAAAACGCGCGTTTTAGAGTTTTCATGCGCTTTTTCCTTCGCATTATTCGACGCAAATTGCTTTTATTTTTGTTTTTTGTTTGTTTTTATTTATTTATTCAAGTTTGTAATTATTATTTTTTTAGTGGCAAATTGTTCCACTCTTTATGGCTAACCAGGGGCAGAAATAAAGTTTTTGTTTGTTTTTAAAGAACTACGAGCAAAGCTCGGTCGCCCAGATATTAATTCTTTTAACAGAACAATGATACTAGTAAACTTTTGTTTGTTGTTGGATTTGTTACAACATGCAAATAACGCCTTGAAGGGTAATTGTATAGACTATCGTAAACATAATCAATAAACTCTTCGAAAGACATGCTTAAATCCTGTTAAAAGTTGATCGAAACAACGCGATATTTACATTGAGGAATCTTCAAGGTAGGTCGGCAGGTACCTTGACATTGACAGTCAGTTACCTCACCCAACCGACAAAATTTTTAAATTCGAGGAGATTTAATTCGACTTATCATACCATTTTGAAGGGAGTGACGTCATTTCATGGTGAGTAAATCTGAAGGAAACGTTTAATAATACGGATGTCAGTTCCTCCACTCGACCGAGAGAATTCCTCAAGTATAGTAGATTTTACTCGACTTATGATACCATTTTGAGTGAGGGACGTCATTTCAAGGTGAGTAAATCTGAAGGAAACGTCTTAGAATATGGGTGTAAGACGTTTCCTTCAGATTTACTCACCTTGAATTGACGTCCCTCACTCAAAATGGTATCATAAGTCGAGTAAAATCTACTAGACTTGAGGAATTCTCTCGGTCGAGTGGAGGAACTGACATCCGTATTATTAAACGTTTCCTTCAGATTTACTCACCTTGAAATGACGTCACTCCCTTCAAAATGGTATGATAACACCCATATTCTAAGACGTTTCCTTCAGATTTACTCACCTTGAAATGACGTCCCTCACTCAAAATGGTATCATAAGTCAAGTAAAATCTACTAGATTTGAAGGATTCTCTCGGTCGAGTGGAGGAACTGACTGTCAATGTCAAGGTACCTACCGACCTACCTTGAAGATTCCTCAATGTGAATATCGCGTTGTTTCGATCAACTTTTAACAGGATTTAAGCATGTCTTTCGAAGAGTTTATTGATTATGTTTACGATAGTCCATACAATTACCCTTCAAGGCATTATTTGCGTGATGTAACAAATCCAACAACAAACAAAAGTTTATTAGTATCATTGTTCTGTTAAAAGAATTAATACATATAATGAGTGGAACAATTTGCCAATTAAAAAATAATAATTACAAACTTGAATAAATAAATAAAAACAAACAAAAACAAAAATAAAAGCAATTTGCGTCGAATAATGCGAAGGAAAAAGCGCATGAAAACTCAAAAACGCGCATTTTCCCAGACATGAGACTAATCTAGATCTATTTTTCGCCTCCAAAACCCCCTAAATACCAAATTTCAGCGAAATCGTTGGAGCCGTTTCCGAGATCCGAATTATATATATTTTATATACATTGCTCGTTTAAAGGTATAAGATAAGTACAAAGGTGTAATAATCTCACAAGGTTTGCAATAATAATGAATACACGTTCGTTTCAAATCGTTAGTGGGGACCTGCAACACTTGAGCCAGCCAGTAGTGTCCAAAATTGTGGCTAGAATATTAAAGGAATTAGCACTAAAAGTGGCTATTTACGATTATATTTGAATTGAAAACGAATTTTATGCCAGTTGACCTGTTAACTAGTTGCAATTCGTTTCACGTCAGTTACTAAGCTTGTGACTATCAAAAATATTTAGAAACTCATCTTTTTCATGTTTTTACTAATGATAACCAATTTACTTTTTAAAGTTGTTTATTTCAATTTCATATGTATTTTAATTTCTGACTGTTATTTGCCACATGTTTTGAGCTAGAAAACGTAAAGTTATTGCGTATAACGAATACTACATGATAGTATTCAAAAGGCTACCAACAAAACATATATGAAATCCTCGAAACAATGACGCCATCACTCGAATCAATGACGTCATCCACCTCGCGGGAGGAACGTCAAATCGCATTCAGGTTTCGACTTAGAATACCGATTCTGAGAAAGTTTTGACGTTTTCCTTTCGGTGTCCTTGAGTAAAGTTGAGTCAAGTAAATCTGAAGGAAACGTCTTAGAATATGGGTGTGAGTCTTTGTGTGTCTGTATCATATTAGCTGTCAAACTGATGATGACTATATTGAGATCTTTTTAACCTTTTAGGCTTTTTTGACCTTCAACTTGTTTGACGACAAGCAGATAGTTTTCTGACCGGTGAAAGGACGTCACAAAAATAAGGGAATAGAAAATAAAATATTGTAATTAAACTTATATTTCTTTATATATATCTAGAACACGCATGGAATATACGTGAAACATCGTCAGTCTCCTGAATTCTCTGCCGTTAACTTTATTTTTTAATACAATTTACAAGTACAGATCAAACGATGCAATGACTCCTTGGACTATAAAGTTTTAATTGCGTGTAGATGTTGCTACGCACTGCTCGTAGATGCTAGCTCGTAGCCCTTTTGATATAAAGTCTCCCTCCCGATGTAATAGACACCGTAATTAGATGTCTGGAACTTGTTATATTATTTGAGAAAGTTATTTATTTGCTCAGATAAAATAGTCCAAAATTTACAATTGACTTTCAAACAAAAGTACAATTGTAAATAAACTAAGTCAGAAACTTGATCGAACTCAAATGTATCTAAGATGCTGGATGGCCTGAGAGACACTTGCATTTTATAACTGTGTACAATTTTCAATACTACTTTGATTAATATGAGAATTCAAATGATATATTAAAGGAGAGATTATAAGAGAGATTGGCGCAACAGACTTGTTTAGCTCTGCCACTAGTAAGCAATTGAATTTCCTCTACGAAACTGTGCGAGTATTTTAAATGTCGGTCAAATCTAATAAAGTCTAATTAGAATCCAATGTACTGCCAGCCTTTGTTCGGCCAGACACCGACTCAACCGAATTAGTCCGGAACATTGACTTGTTCAAAGAACGGAATCGGAGTGTCGAACAGTACATGTGCCATGCAAAGTAGGTCCAGGCCACTCATTGTAACTACAACATTGCCTGTAATACTAGATAAATGATCTTGAAGTTAAGCTGGGTGCTGTTTAGAGCCGTTTTAGCCGAGCATTTTAAGGTCCCGTACCTTCACTTCGTTGTCTATCTGTCTGATTTTCTGACCCTTTTCCACAGGAACGCGTAGATACATCAAGTTGAGATTAATAAAAAATAATTAAATTTGCAATCCTTGGTGACGTGGAAAAATATTACTCTCAAGTCAATGTTGATGTAGTTCTGAAGAAAAGATAATTTTTTTTATGCTGCATATGTTTTCACTCGCAAGAAATCTAAAATATAGACACCTAACTTATAATTCCCTACTAAAGCAAGGTCTTACTGCAAAAATGAAGTGGCGAATCCGAAAACGAAAGGTGAGTGCTAGTTTTACACGGACGTGTACTTAGTAGTGACGTATCTATATTTTAATATCAATGTGCTGGAATACACGTATAATCTGTCGGATTGAGAACTTTCTGCCTCATTATTATGCTAAAATTGCCATTTCAAACATAATAGCTTTAGGGTAAGTGATTATGATATGATTAGGTTTGGTTTATCTTACGAACTGCAACTTAGGAAGATTATGCTAAACCTGACAGGAAGCCATTCGTGTCTATTAAAATTATACACATACCCTTTTACCCTTTACCTATTAGATTTAATTATGCAGGAGTACTATTCACTAAGTACAAACATACAGCCTCACGGACCACGGATGTCTTTGCTGACAACACTAGTTTCCTAGGCAACACGGATCAATATCTCATTAGTGAGCTGTGATTTTGTAAGGATGTTGAATTGCACCCAAGGTTTTTTAAAGTTTAGGACGTTCATATTTTGTGATGGACTATTAACTATCACATTTGATCGATATATGTTCATTCTCCCAATAAAAGTTTATTTGCAACCGTTAAATTTAATTTGTCTGAAATTAACAACAAGTGTACTAGTACAGTACAGTACTCTGTGGCACGACGGTAGCGTTAATCGAGAGTAGTTCTAGTATCTCTCTAATATCCGCGGCGGTGTAATAGGTAATAACCACATATAACCAGTCTCTTCTACTAGGGAATTGAGTATCTATTGAATTTGAACCATTAGTACCCCCAAAACAAAGTATAGACTGGTGCTTATTAATTATTAAACTAAGATATGTAATTCAAAATACAAGATTAGAATTAGATTGCCAAATGTTTATCTGAGTTAAGAGTTAAGAGTGAGTACAAAATTCTTAAAAAAGATATAATTATGCTTCAATAAATTATTGCAACAATCTTCATATCAAATCTGTGACTTTCGTATGTGACTTTAAATTTTTAATATTAAATATTAACCACCAATAAACCACATAAAACTATTATTTACGAATTCTGAACAATCATTATTTAATGTTTAGTTTTTAATGTTTGCTGTGCATTTTGAAAAAGATTTAACCACTATCTCAATCAAGTTATATATAAGTAGTATCCAGTTGCTGGCACAATTCAATTTTTAATCCAAATTGTAATTTGGTGCAAACGGTTTTGACATTAAGTATGTATAAGTTTTACGAGCAAGCGAATGGGTCGGTGGTATTATTTATTTTATTACATAACGGCCATAACAACTGGTATAAGATGTCGTCGCCGCTGCACCGTTTGCGGCGGTCTTGATCGGCAAAAATTTATTGTTTAACCATAAGTATTGTTTAATGTGACAACATGTTTACAATGTTTGTAATTTATTTCATACGTTCACAGAATTTCCATACACCGAAACGTAACTCGTTTTGCTAATTTCGTTGGTACATAAAAAATCCATATTTTAAAAGCTACTGGCTATTAGGATACTGGGTCTGGAGACTTAAGTGGTCTATGTGTAAGGTATATATAACAATTATATCTATTTTTTTATATTAAAGCTATGTCTTCCGTGAAAATAAATAAAAATACTTACAGGATACCGTTTCAAAGATAACTTTGTTCAATACAGCTAATATTTATTTCAAAGAAACATTAAGTGTGTGATTCCGTACTTTTTAAATTTCTTCCTTTAAATCGATTTAAATTGTAGTGACCTAAATAACTTTTTGATTTTATTATATTAATTTTCTCCCTATTTTGACGATGCGCTTTATGACGGAGTGTACAAATCTTAATTATATAATTACTATATATATTCTGGCAAGCTAATGAATAGCATCTGATAGACAGAGTTGCCTTTGGCTTCGTTTGGATCCTTTGGATTGGGGACCCTAAAAACTGGTCACTTAAAAATGCAAGATGGCTTTGCGCTTGGCCTTCATCTCACCTGATGGTAAGCGCACTCAGAAGCCTCAACCTAATGAGGCACTGGCTCTGCTAGCTTTCATACCAGAACACAACAGTGCTATTAACACTGCTGTTTGGTGACAGACTTAGGTAATATGGTGGTAGCTAGCCAGACAGACATAAAAATCCCTACCCCCAACCAAAATTGTTTACACGTTGTGGTGATGACACAATGAGTTGGTATCAGCGCTGCGTACGAGTATCAGGGTAATCATTGGGACAGGATTGTCGCATTCCAATTAGCGGCTTCTCGCCTCGAGCTCTGTAATGGCATTCCCTTCAGACCCGTTATTGTATGAGTGAGAAGGCCTATACGAACGAAATGTGGTTTGAATTTAGAGCATTTTAGATTTGGGATAAGATAAGATCAATTTAAAACACGACTTAAAAAATGGTTAATTTCAAAATGTTTTTATAACCTGCAAGAATTTTTAATTTACCTTAAACTAGAAAGTTTTAAATTAGATATAGTAGTTTGACTGTGTTTTTTTTTAAACAATGACATATTAATTTTTAAATACAGTGGAATATTGTGTAATTTTTATTATTTTGTAAGATCTGACTTTTGTTATTTAATTGTTTTGTAACTAAGACACATATTTTGCATGCCAGTTCTGGCTAAATGTGAGAAACCAACATGTTATATGTAATAAGACCGATATGTACCACATTTAAGCATAAAAAATAATTTGAATTTGGTAGGCTGACAGTGCACTCTGTGTGGCTTCCTTTTAGAATTACTTGTTAACTAATATCAGTACACGTACATAATAAAATACTGACAGACTACGAGTTTTATCATAATGCTATCGTAATCATGTGGGTTACTTCCTGAAGTTCACGTATATTGCATGAAAAAGCTAGTAGTCGAACGCAGAATGACACTCCGAAAAGGGCTATAGATTCATTGCTGTCGATAAATATTTGTAATAATTTTAGTTTGTAAAACCGGCCAAGTGCAAGCTGGAGTCGCAAAGGAAAGGTTCCGTACCACCACAATGAGTACAATATTTAACATGTGACATAATTATTTATCCTTTAATTTGTAACTTTTTAATTATGTGCTATGATTTTACACATTCGTGAAAATTTCAAATGCCTACCTATAACAGATCAAAAGATACAGCCCTATGACAGATGAACGGGCAGACAGCAGAGCCTTAGTAATGCGGTCCCGTTAAAGAAGCATCCTTTGGATATGAAACCTTAAAAATAATTCTTCATCAATATTTCTGCTCCTTATCCGGGATTATAAATAAAAAACTACTTACGCGAAGCTAGGGTACAAGTATAGGTAGTTATCACCAGTTGTATGGTATGAACATGAAGTGTAGTGCAGTGGAGGCAGCAGGTATTGTCAGTGAATAGGCCCGTGTCGGTGGGACGACCGCGGGCTCGCTCGATCTCCTAATTTCGGTCGGTAATGACTGCTCGTGGCTCGTGGCAGCATCACGTACACAATCTTTGTGGGAACTAACCCCATTGTCCGAGTTTACCGAGGGCTGTGCGTGTCCTTCCATACACGTTCACAAACGATTTCAAAAATAGCTATATTTTTGTGCTAAATTTATATGTACTACCGTAATGTGATCCACAGTAAATTGACTGTTTGATAAATAAATATTGATGCTGAGTAATTACAACTTAATTTCTGTCCCAATGTTCAAAGTAGATAGGAAGAAAAGCCTACCAGTGATGTCAGTGCCGGCAATATATACAGGGTGTCCCAAGGCTATGCCACACGGAGGGAAAAGTACTTCAAATATTGTATGGGTGGAGGTGGACCCTACTTGGTTGTCATTCTTTCATTTCGCACGAAGCGTCTCGCTTCTTAATTACTACTATGCGTACATCTAAGGAGTGGATCTGGATGTCTTCAAGGCCCGAATGAATGACTATTTCTTGGCAACCTTTAACTATCCTAGACCACATCGTCGCTAAACATCAGATGAGATTGTGGTCAAACGAAGACCTATAGAATGTAAAAAAGATAAATGTAGGAAATTTTACTGCAAGAAGACATGCCATGCCTTCGAGATTACTCACTCAATGTCAGTTTCTACAGAAAATGTTGTTTTGAGATCTATTAACAGACCACTGACTTCTTAACCTTCTCATTCAGCTTCTACTTAATCAAAATCAAGAGGTGTCACGATATAATTTGGAGCAATTAAATCCGTTAAATATCCATAAACCGCCACGCAGTTTCCTATTAATTTGTCGTCTGACCTACATTTAGGTAAATGCCAACCTTCTCTGGGACATCCGGAAGTGAGGACAGCGGCGTACATGCCAGATAGGAGGTACATCCGGATTGGACGCGTTACGCCCATGTTTTCCTGGTACTATTTCCTGAACGCCGCCGCCGCCCGTACTGTAACAAAGCGGAATTTTATTTCAGTCGATCTTCTCGGTTTCTATTTATTGCGATGCCAATTGTGATACATATTACATAACGGTTCCGTAATATTGGATGCACTAGGAAGTTTTGCAGGTAGAAGCAGTTAGAGATGTGCATTCTCATGTATTTGCTGTGATTATATCCTGCTTTGCCAAAACCTTAAAAATCTCAAACTATTCATTTATGTAATCTAACAAACAGTTTTAAATCTAACGCTATTTTATGACTTCAAGCCGTCAAATATGGATGTGTGATCTTAGAATAGTATCATCCCACGCAAAGTTGCCTCGTGAAAGAAACTAAGGATATGTTTGAATGTTATTTTAGTCCCATCACCAATCCCATTGCAAAGCATAGTGACTAAAGCAAATCCGATCCGATCATAAATATATCTATGTAGAGGACTTACCCGTATTACGAGTATGAAACATTTTTGACATCGGCGCTATGAACCAACTGCCATAAAACAATAAATATATTTTTAGGCTGGTAGCCCAATACTTGGCAAAAGAATCTATTATTTTACACTATTTCTTTCCTTTGCGTCCTTGTAATCTTATTTTTCTTATAATAATCGAACTAAAAAATCTTTCTAACGCGTTCATCCCTTGTTGTATGCCTTAGTGGCACCCCTGTCACCTTTGGCTGGAAGGTTTGTTGTCGTGCGAAATTCAAATCAGCGACATCAAATCAACGTTGACGAGAAATTGCCAGTTAAACTCTATTGTACGCATAGCGGAGGTAGAGGTGGCTCTATCTGGGAGTACAAGTACATCGTTCTATATATCTAGCTTTGGTCGCCTGGTACTTTGTGCTAGTTTAATTTTTTCCGTTTCCTCAGCCTCCCCCGTCGATTACTCCCCCGACAGCCTCTTAGCTTTAGGTCCTGTTTGTCTTCCGGGAAAGTCAAGTATTACACATATCCTCCCTCGCCGGTCACAACTTCTAACGCATGAGACGATTTACCATAGACAAAATTTTAGTCGTAGAGTCACAGTCACTGATTACGATACCACACAAATACTAGTAGATCAGAGATTACTTGCTCAGTGACTCAGAGTAGAATAATACTGTCGTAAGTCTAGTAGTTAATATTCAATAGATATTCAATTTCAATTTTTATTTTTGGAATTAAGTATTTGTGGAGTTGTAGCTGCCCATAAGCGGCGCTAATGCAATGACGAAATTGTGTCATATAATGTTAAATTATTTTATTTTAATATAACACCTTTATCATCAGCTGCATAATTCTACTATTGGACAAAAGTCTCGACGAAGACGAATATTGTAATAATCGTCTAGTTTGGTTTCGGGTTGGTGATCGCATTAAGTTGTTAACGTAACATAATTATGTAGAAGCTGCTGCCCATCTACCAAAATTTTCTTTCCTGAAATATTTATTGGATGACCTACTCTGATCCTAATCTAAAGCCGGGACCACACAGTGAGAACACGTAGCCTGACCTTTGTTTCAATAAAATAAAAAGTATACTAAAGACGATCAATTGCGCTTCATAAGATAATAATGTAAGTACAGAAAAAATATCTAGACCGCCACGAGTTGCTCGCTGAATTATAATGATTCGCCCACGCCGCCCGCCCTGACACTATGCGACATCGTCGGGAGGGCAGAAGGACCCCTGCAAACATTTTGATTACATACGTATACATTTGTACTAGTAGGGTGGAAATTAACGCAATCGATATAATTGCTTTACGCTCAGTCTCTGTAAACTTCAAGGATCTACATCCGCTAATGCGAAGCTAAATGAAAAGTAATCTGTACGAACACACAGCTTAAAAACTTCAGTTGACCAAAGAAATTGAGGTTTCTGGAGGAGTAGGGACGTTTGGCTACAGTTTTAGAGCAGAAATTGTCATAAAACTCAAAAAAGAAAATATTTAACAGCGTCTACCCTTATCACCAACATCTAAGGAATTTCACAAATCAGCCTGCTAGGCGATGTCATTACATTGTCATTAAAATCTATATAATTGGATATTTGTAATGAATAAAGATTATTAAATATAATCACAAAATCTTTACATTTTGTATTTTACAATAAGATAAGATTAAGATAACGTTAATGTTATTCACAACAAGTTCTAGATTCTGGCTCTCGGAAGGAAAAACTGGTTCAAGCAGCCAGTGGTCCTGTATTGAATAAACTACGAGTAATAGGAACGGTCATACAAATTTAACCAACTCTATGGCCTAATGAGTAAATGTTGGTTTCACAACCTAGAGGTCCTGGGTTTGATTCCCAGTGGAAGGAAATTTTCTACGTCCGCCTGGCTAGCTACAACCATGTTACCCAAGTCTCCCGCCAAACAGCAGTATTAATAGCACTGTTGTGTTCCGGTATGAAAGGTAACAGAGCCAGCGCCTCATTAGGTTGAGGCTGCTGGTGTGCGCACGCATATTCAACGGCCTTATCGTCACTTACTATCAGGTGAGATGAAGGCCAAGTGCAAAATCCCTTCATACATTTTTTAAAAAGCAAAACCATTAAAAGAGACATGGGATGAGGCAGGGCTATGTGGAATTATGGAGCCGATGATGAACGTCCCTATTGACATGTGATTTCAAAGAAGAGTGAGTGTAAGCTGAAAATTGACCTTTTGCGGGAGCTCTGTCTTCGTTCCATTCATTATTCACTTGGCTACTCCCCGTCACTCCGCTTATGATAATCTAAATAATACGCAGTGCGTGTCGTAAGTGTTACTAAGCTAACGTCTTTTATCCCTACATAATGGATATTTGATTAAACACCGCTTTACATCTAGCATAGTAACGGAGAATTCATATCTCGCTCGTTTATTCTTAAAGTTTTTAATTACTAGAAATGCATCACGGAAACATTAATACTTAAACTTTTGTCAAGTATCTCACTGAGGTAGTTAGTGATGATGGATGAAGTTAGACTAAACGCGGCGCTGACTCGTATTCTAATGATTCTAAAATTAAAATTTCATAGAACATGGATACGTAATAGGGTACCCCAAATCACAAATACAAAGAATAATATTAAAAGGACTTTATATAAAATTTATCGATGGAAATACCTCACTGTAAATGTAGACTCTAAATGAAACGTTGTTTGTTACAACATACGAAAAATAAAGTTCATTCCTTTTCTTCGCTTCACTGCTAACGAGCTTGGAAGATTTGACCTAATCACCAAACTTGGCAGATGGATCAGACAATGTGGATGACGCCGATCAGTACCAAAATTAAAGGTACTATCTAAACATACTTTGTACTAATTTATCGCATATTCTTTTCTGTGTTGTATTAAATAATTAAAATGAACAATATTGTACACTATAACTTTACTTTGAGCTGGTAAATAAGTTTACTGTATCCTAAATTGGATACATTATACTATTATACTTCAAATGTACGCCATGCGAATTATATAATTTGTATGTGATACGATTTGTTATTTTGTAATGAAGTATTCACAATTTTCTTAGAACCCAGACAGGTAACCTTGTTGGCACCAAAATATCCCAGACATCTAGCAAAAACTTCTAATACAATGTGACATTGTAAGGGGCTTCCAATTACACCGCCATTGAACCTTTCTCTGGAACAAAATGCTATTCAATAATGTAAAGGTAATTTAGTTGATACTAACTACAAAGTGATACTAATTTGAGGTATAACTGGGCTCCCTATGACAGATTTTTATAGATTCACCATTTATAAGAATTTTGTTTATGGTCAGTAAATATTTTTTAAATTGTATAAAAACCTAATTAGTATTTCAAGTTTATTTTCATTTTGGTCTAACGACTTTTACCTGTTATGCATAAATGTCTATACACTTCATGTCAGTTTCATCATAATCTAATTATACTTCACTTATACGTCAATTTATGTCTCTCTAGTTTTGAAGATAGACAGATTTCCAAGGGGCGCAGTCACTAATAACAAACAGCCTTTCATCCTTACGTCTCGAGGATGACTTGCTAACGGCATTCTAAATTGAACTTTGCTGCCTAGGAAACAAGAGATACCGTCAGGTAAGTTAGAGCTTGTGAGGATGCTTGTCCTTAGTAAATTGCCCTCCTGACCTACGCCCTAACCTCAAGATTCACTTATTTGAAGATTGAACCGTTCAAAAAAGCTAAGGAGCAGGAACTGAAAATACCACCCAAAAAATTCGATTCGTTTAGGATTGTTTTCGGATTAGGTGCTAATTGTATGCATACGAAATTCTAATTTTATACGGATTTCGATTGGTCGTTTATTGTTGAAACAGCCCAAATTTAACACAATTAGAGATTGAATATTTTCTTCAAATCGAAATAACAACACTTCTCATTATATCTTAGCCTTCTCCAGTTAAAAAGAATTATCAAAGTCGGACGCCACCCTGTCAATGCATAACACTCTTTGCGTGTACGCATGACAATGATGTTATCTATGTACACTGTCTTAATTGGTTCCCTTTCACGACAATATATTCTAACTGAGACAATTTATCAGAATTGCCTAACTTCACTATTAGCGGAGTCCGTTTTTCTCATTACATGTCCAAACTTTAATGATGGAAAGCGCTGTGAACATAGTCTAAGGATAATTTAATAAGACTTCGGTTTAGTCTGTAACATCACCTAACCATTCCCACTTCTGCTACTTGTGTTTTTAAAGGAACAGGGCCGAAGATTGCTAAGTGCGTCGTGCTACTCGTAGGCAAATCTGAAACTATAAAACTTTTGTTGTGAGGTGCTTAGTGTAACATATGCCATAAACAACATGTTATTTATGCAAACCTTACGTACGTACTATTATGAAAATATTTTTTATCATTCTCGTCCTACCAAGCGATTATTATGAATTCCTTCTTCGTTACAGTGTCCTTGTGTGTCATACACGTGATTAGGGACAGGGTGTAAGGGTTTTCTGACCCCAAACTTACATCATCATCATGTATAGCCTGCGGCAGTCTACTGCTGGACATAGGCCTCTCCCAGAGTTCGCCACTCGATTTGGTCAACTGCAGCTCTCCGCATCCATACACATCCGGCTGCTCTACGTATATCGTCTTTCCACCATCAAATTCCAAATATATACTCGTATAATCGAAGTGGCCAAGCTGTCGTGTCGTCAGTCAATAAATAAAAGAGACGTAAAGCGCGTAACATCTCGACCTCGTCTGTTTTAAAATCATTTAATCGTCAAAAACATTTTGAAAATTTGCAACACAACCTTGATCTGAATGATATAAAATGCGATTGTATCTTAATCGGATTCACACAATAATTTGGCATCGTCAAGTTGATCTGAATATGAAGTCAAGATGATAGAGGAAATCTTCTGGAATTTTGGCTCTTTTTTATTTATTTGACGAGTCTAATTCCTTTATGAGTAGTACATTTGAACACAGGATTTGATGATGAAGCCAGGAAGTACAACATGAAACATTTCAAGTGATACTAGTTCCCCTCGAGTTTGGGCTCGTTTTGTTCGTTTTGACGAGCCTAATACATTACACTTGGTGACGAGTGCCAGCCAGGATGTGGATACGGGAAATATTCGACTTTGTTACTGACAAAAGCGTGCGTTTAGTTTTTTAAATTTTAATGATATGATAACTACTTTGAAGACAGGAAATAAAAATGTATCTCTTATATTAGAAAAGCGAATGTTTAGTTTTTAGTTAAATCCTCTTTGTGTTTAAATCAATTAACAAAGTTTTACGTATGATGAGAAATCGTTGATAACCTTGCGGGAAGGAAACAATGATACTACTGGATGCAACCGCCAAAATAACAATGCGACAAATGTTCGAGTGCGCAGACTTCCTGAGTAAACTTACATGTTATTGGTAACAGCTCGAATGTTCATAAACATCTATTAAAGTTCCATCACTGAGATGCTTGTACACAACTTGGAAGACAATATTTTTCCTATGTTATGAATGTTTTGTGTTCGGAAAGTCGTAAGTAGGTCCATATAGTAACACCACATTTCCTTCAATGGGAAACTTTTACTCTAAGTCATTTACTGGGAGTGTGTTTTCCTATTTATGAAAATAATATCAAGAAGTTACTTTTTGGTTCTGTATCTGAATATTACAATTGGGTTTTTCTCTTTTGTACCTTTCCCTTACTACCACATCCGGAAACGTTAAATAAAATCGGTGAAAAGCGAGTCAGACTCGCACTCAGAGGGTGAAGTATATGAATAATTGACATAATAAAAATCATAAATACGGTACGGTAATATGCACCCAACAATGCTCTACCGAAAATGTAATTCTGATTGAAAAACCAACTTTACTTTGCAGCTGAATTACATAACTGATGCATGACTTCTTCTTCTTCTGTAATATATATTTTTTGTTTTGTTTATGTACATGTATGTATATCTCTTTCAGTATATTTCTTTTTATTGCGTTGACCTATATGTTAGATTTTTTAAAAGATTTCAGATTGACTTTAGTATTTGATAGTAATTTCAACTTTATATTTCCACGCGTTCCTAATCTAAGATAGATAGATCTTGAGAGACAGACAAACAGACGGGTGGACATTAATATATGGGTTCCTTTTTTTCCTTTTCAGGTACGGAAACTTAAAAAGTGCGCCAAAAGCACAGTAATTCTGTTTCTAACAATAATTATACGTTTGAATGTAAGTTGACCTTGTTTACAAATACGAGTATTTGCCTACTCTTTCTTGCTCTATGCCTACTCGTATTATTTTAAAGACCGATCAATAACACGCTGGAAAATAGCATGACAACAGCACCAAACAACTAATTTTGAAGAGAATTACAGCGACGCGGGCGCCGGGAGCGGCGCGGCGAGGGCGCGCGGCGGGCGTCTCCTGGGCGACGGTGGACGTAGGCGGCGCCTCGACCTGCCTGCCTCGCCTGCCTGCCTGCTTGCTGTAAACCTGGCTATTGCTCTAAAAACATCATTCACTTGTACTAGGCGACCGTCTAAACATCACTGGACCATAAATAACACATTACTGAACATAGTCTGAATACTCGTTCATCTGTAATGTCTCGAGCTTACATTACATATGTAATTTTACAACTATTAGTCCAATTAATGAGAAGTTTTATCGATGAGTGAACTGGAAATATAAAAAGTGCAAAGTGCATGTACTCGTGTAAGTTGCAAATAAAAGTTATTAGGGCGGGAAAGTGAGGCACGAGGCGAATGGGCGGGTGCTGCAGTCTCGCTTGCACATAGATGCACCACCCCCGGCTGGCTGATGCGATTGCAGTCAGCTTCGCCGAGCCGAGGCAGAAGCTCGTACCGCGACCGACGGCCCTTCGCTCAACGTTACGCGACCTGTAACGAGGTACCAGGCTACCAGGACTTTAAAGGAGGTAAGCCGCCCTTACATTTTATTCCCCTCCCTTTCACGCTTACACGCCTCTGTAACCTCTAGGGATGTGCCGTCCTGCTTCTTGCGAGTTGGAGCGGTTTTCCCTTTTATCGCCGGAATGTGGGAAAGCGGGTTTTCGTGTCCCGACTCTCTCTTTCAATCTGTAAACGTTTCATGATTATTAAAAGGTGTTGTATGACGCTTTCCGTAAAGTGTGTGCAGCATTCAAAGGTACACTGTGTCACAGACAAAATACAGCGCTGATATAACTTCTATCGTTAAACATAGTTTCTGACTGTTTGAATAAGTTGAGAATTATGTAACTGTTACATGAATGGATGCTTTATCATAAAAACTATTAAATCGCCGTGACATATAAATGAAAAATTAAAGAAAATGGTTTAACTAGACTGTTACCTGTGTATATTAAATTGTATATCTTTCCTGCAAATTCATTTCTTTTTCAAAAAATACAGCGATGTCTAGGTTGCTATTTAGTATTTTCTTCTTTTTTTCAATTGAAAAATTTAACCCCTATATTATTTTAAATTCCGTAAAAGTTTGGTTCCGTAATATTTGTTAAAATAACTCGTCTCCCAATACGGAATGTCAAAAATCACAACACCAACAAAACTGTTTGAAATAAGTTTTGAACTTGTCACTAAAATAAATTAGCTCTTAGAAAGTCTCGTTTTTAATTACCGTTTTACGGTTTTTCTTAAACCAAAAGAAGCATTTTCAACTCGAGCAATGAAAGGAATTTTGTTCATGAGATTTAAAAACATATAAACTGAATCACAACATTTAGCATCCCAACGACGGGGTGAAAAATTTTTTTTCTTTCATCAAACGGTGGCGCTGTAAATTGCCCAACAAGTCGGTGGACGTCTCCCCCAAGTCAATGCCAAATAGTACTAGGAGAGCAGAAATGTAAGGAGTTGAGCGTTACAAGCTCCGGGTGCGATTCACCCACTTTACCCCACACGGGTGAGCACCCGCCCGCCCGCCGACGGGCTATTCCCGGCTTTTCACTTTTCTAAGGCTAAATACAGACGATATCTTGTATCGATTGTAAGCGAGTGTCACTAATATAAAAGACATTTACAGCCTATTTGAGCCAACAGTTTAAATGAAATTCACCCTAAATGTGTATCTTTTAAACGGAATTTCATTTCGATGAATATTGTTTAAAATATTGACTATAACCATGATGAATTTTTGTAAATAAAGTAGGTAGTACTATCGAAGTACTAACTAAGTGAAACTTATTTAAAAATAAGCTTTCATGTTTTTACTTAGAAAATTTTGACCGATGTAATTTTACCCGCCGCATTTAACCGCTTCCGTTGGTCTAATGGCTACGCTTCGACAAACAATCCAGAGAGACCGGGTTTGATGTCCCGTGGGGGTACTCGGTTTGGTTGGTGGTAAGGCTCCTGGCTTATTTTCTAGCCATCACCATGTTACCTAAGTCTGTCGCCAAATAACAGTATTAATTATTACTGTTGCGCTCTGGCATAAAGGGTAGCAGAGCCAGTGTGTCATAAGTTTTAGGCTTCTAGACTAGCGCACTTTTTATCCAACGCACAGAACGTCACTGAGGTGACGTCAGGTGAGATGAAGTCTAAGTTCAAAACGCTTTACACATAAAAGAGCTAAATTATCAGCGCCTCAGTGAATATCATGTACCAGTACAAACGTAACGACAATGTGAACTTATGATCGCGATTCCTATTGGCCGGGGGTCGGTAACATAGTATAACTTTTTTAACGTCAATGAATCTACTGCCACTCGAAAAGGAATATAATAATAAGGACGATTCTTTTTGCAAAGTATTTTTGTTCCGTTGTGCAGATATGTTAATTTCTCGTCTTACGAATCAAATGCAATAATAATTCTTAACCTCAGGAGTGTCACTATCAACGGGCAAAATGTAGAGTTTTAAAAGAACAACAAAACTGTAGATAAGAAGCTAAGACGCTTGTATCCGTTTTTACAATTCAAATTGGAAAATACGGTTTGTAAAGTAAGATAGGGTAAGTAGGAATACGCCAGCTATATATATACACTATGCATCGCTTCCTAGGGGAGGCTCGCGGTCGTGGGGACCAATCAAAATCAGTTTTTCTCGCGCCCGTCGATAGTTTAAAATTAAACGTCATTCCGGTTGCGGTTAACACTTAATTTGCACAATGCTTAATGTTATTACTTGCAATTTAATTTGTTGATGCAATTGTTTCGAGTGATAAAGCTCTTAATGAAATTGATATCAGATGATGTCCGCCGCGAGAGCCTCATTCGCGGTGTAATCGGATTAAAAAACAATGTTCATTTTCCTTTATTAATTAAGTTAGGGTTCGTAGGGATTTTACTATTGCTCAATGTAGTGAAAATTCTTGAAATTTTTATTAATTGTTTGTCACACAAAAAGAATGACAACCAACCACTTTGACTTTGTATTTTTGCTAATAACATTCAATAAAATTTGCAAATCAGTATAGTATAACTTTATATCCAAATAATTTTCTATAGTTTCTATGAAAATAAAAAAAGTAATTCACCGCTAATTTTAGCAAATGCTCGTAACACAAAAGTTCTCCATTCCCCCTTTCATCAAACACAGTTTGCAAATAATTCTGTCATTTCCGGTGTTTATGAAAAGCCCTGTGGAATACGATCTCCCCTTATCTTCCTGCGTATGTGGGCGGTTAGGGGAACACACTCTAGGGGACTGGTAACACCTGTACCAGCTATATTATTTGTACATCTTAGCCGTTATAAAACCCAAACTCCACATAAATTGTGATTCTTTATGGCCGTGAACTTTCCGGTTAATCGATGAAAAACAAATGATGGCAAAACAGAATAATTAAAAATGCTGTAAATGTTAGACATCCTCTAAAATTATCTTTTTATTTATGTAATCATAGCTTTAGTTATGTAACTAAGTTTAAGACTTTAGAGCATTTAAGTTACTTTAAATCCAATAAAAAATGATGTGCAATTTTTCTTTCCTCGTAGCCTATCTTCGATCGTAGCGTCCTCGTAGCATGCTACGAGTTTATCTGCGTAGAGCTGTTTACATCGCTTTACTTTAAAATATTTACATACTTACTATTTTGTATGAGCTATATTGGAAATAGACAAATAAATAAAAATAGACAATTCTAATTGAAAATGTTTTAAAAATTTATAATTTCTTTATTTCAAAGTGCGTTTGCTAACAGTTTTTTGACATTTAATAATTTCTCATATCACATTCCTTATAAACACAGGTATTACACAAACCAACCAATAATATTTTTTATACCTACAAATGATGATGGGCGGCAAATACAGTGGTCATGAATATAAGTATATTTTTATCGTGACTAAAGTGTACAAGAGACGCAATCAAATGGTGCCTTTAATCACTAGAGAAATTAATTTTTTACAATAAAGACCATAAATTAATAAACTCTTACTCTTTCAAACGACACGTATTGAACCTCTACTTTGTTTGACTTGCAAACGTAACACACCTATACTTGTATTGTGTATAAAAGCTTACAATAGGGTTGGTAATACAAAGGGTTGTAAAATAAAATTTAATCGGGCTGACCCCGAATCTGGCTGAATCCCGTGATTCGGGTCCTAGGATTTGGCTCGATCTCAAACCTGCAAA
The DNA here is from genome assembly GCA_910589575.2 of Carcina quercana. NCBI lineage: Eukaryota > Metazoa > Arthropoda > Insecta > Lepidoptera > Depressariidae > Carcina > Carcina quercana. Next base: position 6,659,096 of record OU342436.1, read on the forward strand.
CTGAACCAGTTAGTGAGATTTAGGAAATTATCTTTAATAACTATCAGAACGTGCCCCACATTAGAACTTCTATAGGATCGGGTATATTTTTAGAATAAGCTGCTTGGGAGATATCATCTTATTACTTACACCGCAACGAAAGAAAGCTAATGACACTCGCTTGTTTACAAAACAGTAGAAAAAATGTAGATCAATAATATTTCTTCATATATAACTACCAACAACTACTTGACCTAGTGAGCATACAACCGTTAGGATACGAGTTCGATTCCCGGTGTGGAGTATCTCTAATACTCGATTAGTTTGGTGGTAGGATATTTTTGTATGTACCCCTGGCCATTACCATGTTATATTAGTTGTTCGCTAAACAACAGAGATGACAGCAGTGTTGTGTTCCAGTTTTGAAAAATTAACATTGCCAGCGGTGAATATGTTTACCATCCCATGGCCTTCTTATCACTTACTATCACGAGAGATAATGGCCAAATTCGGACGCGATGTCAAGTGTGAGTCAGACTCACGCACCATGGAAGGATTCCGAACCATGGAAATAAGCGTAAAGATATGATTACCTAGAAACAAAGTTCATTTATCCAAAAGCATAATTAACGGTGTTTGATAAGGGCTTTAAATTTTTTCTCAAAACTGTACAGTACAGTATAGTACTATTTCAGATTTTTGGCCTTAGAAACTCCAGAGGAAAGAGAGCGAGAGAATGGAAATGATAAAAATCCGTTTTGTAATTAACAAAAAAACTTCCGTACGATACATTATTTGACCTAGTGACTTTATTTTGAAATTTCCAAATTTCAAGTCAATAGCATTGAGATAATTAGCCATGACAGGCGGACAGACAGACATACAGGCACCAGAGTGAGATCATAAGGGTTCTGTTTTTCCTTAGATATTCGGAACCCTAAAACAGAATTTTCATTGTAAAACGATACTACATTCGATAATACATTCTTTATTCTAGTGGTTTTAGAAGAATATATACATTCATCAGTTTTTTAAGTTTCTAAGTGATTTTCGCCTGTGTTTTTATAACATTTTCTACGAACATGATTTTGATTCCGTGTTTTAATTCAAATAATATTTAAAATTACTTTAGACATTAGCATTAGCTAATATAATTAGCTACTAAAGTACTTTAGATTATCTAAAATGACTCAAAAAATTTTTGTTTGTGACTGAGTAAACTAACAAGCTATGATAAAAATATCAATCCGTCATAGGAAGAATGAATGTATTAGGGCTCTCGTTCAATATAGTTGACTTATCCTTATGCCAAACAAAATACATCCCTAACACCGTTCAAGTAAATAAATCTGTTAACTCTGTAATAGGATCGATTTGATCTGCATTTGAGATTGTTTCGTGAATCTGTAACGCTCGCCACAATCCTCCCGCCCCCTCGCGTCGCAGATCAAAGTTACCCTCCGGGTGCCCCTGTCCAAACTTCCCATCCATTAATTGTACATTTAGTAGATACTTTTATACGTATATCCATAAATTTTCTGTATTGATTTCTACTAACGTTAGCGTACTCCACATTGAACATCTGAGAAGGAAGCCAGAGGAATGAGACAAACGTTTGCCCAACTTTGGAACATTCTAAACAATGTTCTTATTTTAATCGTCTCCGTAACTGGCTGGCTAGCTACCACCACCCTACCTAAATGTGATGCCAAACATCAGTGTTAAAGCTCTGTCGAGTTAAAGTATGAAAGGTAGCAGAGTCAGCGTCTCATCAGCTTGAGGCTTTTGGGCGAGCACACTTGCCATTCAACGATCTTATCATCACAAATACATAACAATATTTGAATAAATAAAAAGCTTCCTTGTCAATTTGTCTACATTCACGCATTACGTTAACATTATAATCGTTCCCTGAATAAGTCCATCGCTGAACGTGATCCTGATTTATAAATCGTAATGACAAATCCACTAGTGGGAAGCCCAATTCCCACTAGCGGATTTGTCATATCTACTACTGATCATAGTAAGAGGTTCATACATAGGTTACAACCAGTTTTTCGCTTAATCGTACGTACAGCCAAAGTTATATTAAAAATAGTAATAATCTGCAACTATGTGGATTTTAAGTCGATACATCTATATAATTAAGTCCGTTCGTAGCTACGTTATTCACGCGACAACGCATTTTAAAAAATACGAAAGTTTCTTCCCTATCACAATATTACAGATTTATGATATTTCGTTCCGTGTGAAATTTAGTCGAGCGGAAATTGTTATGGTAACCATTATTGCGGTTCCCAGTTTTTATTGTTATATTTGTTACCGGGGAAAGTAAATGTAATGTTTAAAAAAATTTCAACGGACTTGCAGCACTTCCACTGTGTATAAAAATTGTGTACAGTAAAAGGCAACTCGTCGGCATAGCTATGTGAGACTCGCAATATTATTGAGATCACCAACCCGTCTGAAATACAGTCGAAAAAATTATAATTTATTTTAAAGTACTACACGGAAGACTAGCGCCACAGCGGCAGGCTATCTGCTGATGTAATAAATGACATGTTATGTCACTACATAAAATACCTGTAGAATAGTTACTGGTTGTCATCCTTAAAATGATTTTGTAAAATTGTAAATTAATGTGCCCAAAATAAAGTTCTTTTTTATTTCTATATAAAACTAATATTGCAAAATGATCAATCAACGTGAACATACATTTACATTCATATCAATAACTTAAACTCATAATTCACTAATTGATTCGCTGACAAATACGATTTAAAAAAAAGAAAATAACAAAAGGGTGAATATGACAGTAAATCGACTACTTAAGGCCTTAATTACAAATCGTTAACATATGCCACTATTCTTAAAGACAAGGCAATTACTTTAACGTGGTTTCACCCAAGCATTAATAACTAGACGAATATACCAAAGGCTAGAATATGTCAATTAATATTAAATGCAAATTGCTTTTAATAGGGCGCTATTTAAACAATTGTCTGTGATATTTTATTCACTCATACGCCAATCGCCAAAGCGGTGTGAAAACTACCATATTTACATGCATTTATAAATGCTAGTAAATGCCAACGGAATAAGCTGGTAATGATTAACCTAATGACCCGGGAAAGGTGTTCACACCTTCATGATTAGAGGGAAAACCTGTTAGGGTGGATTTGTATCAGGAATTAAAGTGTGAATTGACGTTATTTGACCAACGAGTAACATCGTCGACCTCATCTTTACTTAATATCACATGAGATTGATGGTATGGCGATCTGTGGGATTGGTGATGTCCAACAGTGGACTTACGTAGCTGATAAAAACGAATGAACAGGAGCGTTTGCGTTGCATTTCCGCAACGATGGACGAACATTTTTTTTGAAGATACTGAGTAATATTTCCTTTAATAACAACAGGTAATAACAAAAATTGAAAGTAATATAAAATACATACATAAGAAATGTGTTTTTATCTCCGTTATTGCTCGATCTTGTGTTAAACATTGTACAGTACGGGAACACAAATTTTAAATTACTAAATAACTACCCATTTTCATTGAGATCCATGACAGGTTTCTTAATAAACCTATTGCAAATATAAATTTTGTGTTGTCGTACATAATTACGTTAACAGAAACGCCCGCTATTTAATCAAATGGAAAAAAATGACAGTTCGGACATTTACTAGAACTCTGCTGGCCACACTCTCTACTCCCAAGTGTGCGTCGATCCAATAGCTTGGACGTTTCATTAGGACACTTGCATATCCCACGGCGACATTCTCGTTGCGTAAACACTCAATTCTAGATATCGTATCGTATTTCTTATTTGGATAAAAATAATTCCTTTCGTGCCTGTTTATCTGAAGCTTGTCTGATTTATTTGGACAAAGAAAATTTCTCGTCCGATAACCTTTTATCTTCTGAAACGATGCACTTTGATATGACTACCTTATAGTATAGGATCCCCAGTAAATAATCTCCTTAATTGAGCTGGTTAATAGTATTTTATATCAAATTAAATATTAAATATACCAATCGAAAGTATGAAACCTATATAATATACAAACGTTAAGTTGACTATTTTTTCCCATCACTACTCTTGGGTAGGCAGGTATACTTAGGTAAATCGATACTACTAAAACTTGCACTGATCTGGTTAATGCATTAAAGTTAAATATTATTTCATTACGAACACGTCGGTATATGGTTGTCTGCGAACAATCAGTCCTGAATTACGGTTGTCGAGGTTTACAAAGTGTAATGTTGCTGCCAGTGATTAAGTGCGACAGAGAGGTCTCTTACTTTCGATTAGTATTTAATTTGTTTGCTAACCAAACCAGTAAAATGTTTTAAAATTAAACAGTTTATTAATTATATTATTGACTTAATTTTTTAGTCAACTTATTTGGAATATATTTATTGAAATATTTAATTTGATATGAAATACTTTTCATCCATTAACCAGCTCGGTGAAGGTCGCTGTATACTGAGATCTGACAGTATTAGGGTGATAGATAGGTGGTCCTACCCGAATCGTATACCTCGTAGGTTGAGTGGTATAGAACGGCACTGGCGACGGAATTTATCTCAAGCTTATAGTGGTCATTTTGGCGTACCATGGGAAGTCCTATAAGTATACAACATACAACTGGATATTTTCTGACGATAATGATATAAGTGTATATTAAACATGTCGACATATTAATTTATAGAACAATTCTGATTTTAGGTTGTCCTAAATAAGTGTACGAGACAGGCTTGTTTTTAGCAATGATACTCTATCAACGTTTGAATGAGAAACAATAAGAAACGGAGAGCTACAATAGACCGGTAAAATTTAAAGCAGCTGTCTCGAACTCCAGGGGTCCAAATATTTCGCCGTCCTCTGAGGTGTTCACAATAGAGGTACACACTCAGGTAGGAATGTAGTCCGTGTGTAATCGGCTTTGCTCGCCCCCGCGCCCCTCGCCGCGCCGCCGCGAGGTGACGGCCGCACTGAGATGCTATTCATGCCTTTCAAAAACAGCAAAATGAAGCTGCGGCGAGTACCGAGTACACCATTGTTCTTGGATACATTTCTAACGTTTCTGTTTGTATTCACACTTGCTTATACGACTTTTGTGACAATTGTCTCTAATCTTTTTCACACGGACCCCTGTGCTCACGATGTTCCCCACTAAAGAAAAATGGTATTTACCTTGTTCCTTAGGGGTGCAGTAAACCTGATGTATCAGTTTACACTGGTTGATGTAGTTTAGGAATCTCAATTTACCACAGGCACCTCTACTACGTAAACAACTACAAGTAGATATTGAACTTTATAAGTCTTCGTTCTCTTTATTGTTATGTACTTGTATTTTAAGTTGCGTAGAAAGTACTTTAACTTGGCTAATAGGTCCTATTGATTGGTAAACAGTGCTTAAAATAACAATATTCGAAAGGTTACATCTCAGTGTTATAAAATATAGCCTTTCATTTTGTTTGCATGGCAATTAATTTTCGTAGGGAATCAAGAAGTCGTCGATGCTTAAATTTTAAATAAAAGTAATCTAGTTTAGTAACAATAATACAATAAGTCGACCAGAAGAAAAATTAAAATACCCATTTTTACACTGGCTAATGTTGACTTTCAAACCATCTTAAGATCTTAAATAGTAATAAAAAATACTCGTAAATTATATTATATAATTATACGTAAATAGCTATTTACTCTAACATATATTTTCCGACAAGGAAACATAGAGATTAGTTTTAAAATTCAAAACTGTATATTATTGACACGCAAACATTTTTATCAGAATATATACAGAAGTCCGTAAAATAATTATACTCTGATGGAAAATCCCCGCAATGTCTAAGAGAACATTGTGTGGGGTAGTGCTTACAGTCCCTAGACAACATTATACCAGGGCATCATAAGGGGTGGCGGGTCGTTTGGCCCTGATCTTACACGCGCCGCACATACACTGGCGCAGGCTGCATGCTTACATTGCACCGAGCGAAGGCTGCACCGGCTTACATCTGTGTGCGTACAGCGGTCGACAGTCAGAAGCTTTGAGGCTTTACGTAATTTGTGGGTGAATTGGATTGAAGCTCTCGCGCTTTAACCCCGGTTTGCGGTTTGCGAAATGAATTCTACGATTGTTCCTAATATTCGCACCCTTCTAACTGGTTGTTAAATCTAATTACGTAATGTGATTAATGTAGAGGTAATATAGGATTTGTTGAAGCTGAATGATGATGCCTAAGTCACTTATAAATTTTAGGTACTCGTACTATGTTGTTTGTGTGAAATCCTACCTCCTAGAAATATAGTTTGTAAAAAAACGTTTTGGATGCATGTGACTCGTTCACGGATGAACTACTTATATTTGCATAAAACTTGGCCCATAATTTTTTTCACATATTAAATTTATTTATTTAAATAGCCATAAAATAGTCACATATAAAGTGACTTACACGTTACATCTATCCATATCTTATTTGCTATTTGCTGTTTTATGGTCACCATTTTAGTCCCCTCCTCTCAAGCTAGGCTACCCTGTTTTAATAGACAGTGGTTCAACGCTGTGCTCACGTTACAGAGTTATGGTTTTATTGGTTGAATAAATTACAATGTAAAATTTGTCTAGATAATTTAATTCTAACAAAAATATTAACAAATAAATAAAAAATTTAGGCTTAACGTGTATTTTTGTGGAGTGAATGAGAAAGAGTACAGGGTTTGGGAAAAAGAATATCAGAGGAAGGATATACTATATGTATATTGTCTGGGTGGAACCAAATTGAATAAAAAACTAGTCGAGAATAAAGGATACATTTTGTCTGATGTTTCAACTATCTACCAACCATCGGTCTGAAAAGTTTTTTGAGTCTATGATTCGATTATAGTAAAATTTATCCAATATTTCTGAAACAAATTGATATAAACGCAGAAGGGCGAAGTTGCGCCAAGTTTACGAAGTTACAGTTAACTTTGTTGTAGGTTGAATCAGTGGGGCGCGGGCGGGGGGCGGGCGGCATGCAGAGTTCACTTCAAAAACTACACCCATCATTAATTGACGGTCGACCTTTAAACCGTGATCAAATTTTTGACACTTAACTTTTAATTGTGTAATGTGATATCCACGGGGCAAGCTTTTTGTCTCTGAAATAGTGTTTCTGAAGAAACACGTATTTGTTGTTTGGCGAGATACTTTTTAACTATTTATTTACAAAATGGTTTGTATTACACCTACTAGTGTTTAGAAATTAACTTTTTATTTATTATGTAAGAGGAACGTAATGATATCCAGGTTCAACTATATTGTATACCAAATACATGAAACAAATCTAACGTTACACTTTTAAACTTAAAATAAATGCACACCAGAAAGTCTGCTCTTACCTTTGGGTAGTGGAAATCAAGCATACTACTCAGGGTGGAGGTGTATCAAAAAATTTATATACGTAAGTATATTATCTGTATCCCAAATAGGAAAAAAATCTGAAAGCATTACCGCCTTGTTCGTCTATCCGTCCGTCTATCTATTGTTTTTCTCAGGCATGGATGAGGTAGTATAATATTTTTATATTTGGACATGAGGGGTGCAGTTCTTTTGTCCTGCATGTCACTGCGACTTTTGCAGATCTATTGTGATAATCCCATATGTATCAAATCACCTCCCCAAGGCCAATCTCGGTCATGAACCGTACGATTGGTCTGGGTTTGGAGGTCCTGATGCTGTCCGTTGTGGCAGTGTCGCCTCTGAGGTGTCCGTTCCTGCTGTGATGAAGAGCATCACAGTGGCAGTGGATATGGGTGGGCGTCTCTTCATTCTCCTTACAAAATCTGCAAGCCCTACTGTTGCTCAGGACCATGTAGTATAATGTGCTTCAGTCAGAAACATTGCATCGGCGTAAATAATATATTCATACTGTAAGTAAACGGTAAATCAATACTGTACGTCGACGCTCCGTAAATACAGTTCGAAGGATTTATCGATTTATTTACAATCTATTATTTGCTTGACTGATGTACCATACACTTGACCTTTTACTAAAGGAAGTGAAATCAAATTATTTATTATCAGACGAAATTCGTACCAAATCTTTTTTGACGTCAGCGAATCTACCGCCACTTTTGAAAATGAACTCTGCAAAGAAGATAGCGTCTGACGCTGTCACTTTGATTCGAAGGCATTCCGTAATATAAATAACAGATCACTTTAAAAATACTTCGTTTTTACTCCTTAAAAATACTTACTATCAAAGTAAGATTACAGAACGCTGAGAGCTTACACACGTAATATCTATTTTAGAGGATGTACAATACGCTAAATTCTACGCCAACCATCACTGTATTCGTTAGCAGTCAGGTTCCCGCAACTTGACACTGAATGCGCCGCGCCTACTTTACGAACAAGCGAGAAAAAAGTTGCTAATAGACACATCATAAAACAACAAAGCTACGTCCAGTTCATAACGTTGAAGCCAAGAAAAGGATACTTTGTAGAAAATGTGTTGTTTACGCTTCTTTAATGAATTTAACAGCGCTATGTTTTATAGATTTCAGAAAATTACTTAGAATATCGTGTATGTATCGTAAAGACCATCGCAGAGCGAGTCTGACTCGCCCTTGGCAATTATTTTTTTTCAGATTGTGTTTCAACTTGTTTAATGAGGTGCTTTTACGTAAAGTACCTACTTTAAAAGGTGTTGTGCCTTGATATGAAAACAATTCGTTCATAACTAACGGTGTAGCATGAAGACCGAAATAGGGCTATTACATTAATGCACGTTTTGGCAAGAGTTCCCTCTATGGTTCCATGTTCAAAGTTACGTAAATACTCCATGGGAAATATCTGGTACATTCTCTTTTCGTAATTGAAGAAACCGAGACCAAATCTCCAGGATATTGTCTCAATATCAACGTCATAAGCGCAACATTCTTGGAAACTTGTAGATATTCCTATCACGCCCCTGGTTAACACAAGTTGGGTAAGAATATGCACATTGGACTTGGTTCAGAATGTTGGCATTTTCAACCTGCATACTTGACAAACTGAACAGACCAGTACAACTATAATATACTTAGATATCAATAGGACAGTTCTAAAGCGATGAATTTCATGACACTCCATTGCATGCACTCTATAAATACTGGCTTGTAGCTCTATCGACGTATGATTTATTTTTCAAACAGCAAACAAATTGCTTTGATTTTGAGAATTTTTACCCACTTCGGTTATCTGTTCTTCGAGCGATGTGACCTGCTGATTCACTTCAGCTCACTGACTCGTCGATGTCGGTAACCTTAGTTCGTATATGGAGGTCCTAAATCCAGTACCACATGGCAATTCTAGTATCTTTACATAACATATGACGTATTCCAAATGAAACTATATATTTTAGCGATCGTATCTTCATAGCTCTGGACAGAGGCCAGCGAACGGAGGGTTTATGCCCCAATTCAGCTTTTGCGAAAGGTTCGCAAGGGCTTTTGAACACACGTTATTACGAACAAACGCATAACGCCTTTTACGTTGAATTTCAATTACAGTCTGCACCGTGCTCATATAGATCAGATATTTTATGTCCGGGATTGTTAAGGAATAGTATCAGACAAAATTGAAGAACAATTGTTTTGTTTGAAGAAATACGAGTATCATAATCAGAAGTGCACTCAGCAAAAATACGCAGTAAATGTCAGAACACGGCTTTGATGGAACATAGTCATTTACATTGCCGTACCTTATCACTTTCAGACGCTGGAAACGTTAGTGGGACGGACTTTAGCACTATGACGACGTTTATTAAAATAAATCCACGACTTGAAGAAAGTCACGAGAAATTAATAAATGTATAAATAGGTGAGAAGTCTTTCCGATGAGGTCAACAGTGGATTACCGCCCTTTAGGGGTAGCGATAAAACTACGATTATTTTTATGCCAGTTATTAATTGTGTTCTAGTTGCGTAGACATTTTTGTAGGTAAAATTTTAATCCCGAAAAACATCCCTGCACCGCAAAATACATTGAGGAAGACATCTAAATCGCAACTTAAAAACTTTCCCTATACCGTTGTAACTTCGTCGGTTAACAAGTCGTAGGAATGTAAGGACAGTGCCGTAGTACTACCACTGAATACATAGACACGTTTCTCCATGGAACGCGACCGTTAGAAACAAAGTCTTCCTTTACTCTTTGAGGTTCCATAACAGCTTCTTGGGTCACAATAGTTTTTTAATCTACATTAAAAATCTGATTACTAAATGCGGTTCAGATTCTTTTCAACTGTTGAAATGTATATATATATATATCACGGATCAAGTTAAATCATTTTTAAAGGAAAAAAGGAACCCTAATAGGTTCTCTTTGTTTTCCGTATGTCTGTCTGTCAAGACTGTTTTTTCCAGGAACGCGTGAAGGCATCAAATCTGCAATCCCTTGAAGCTGTGAAAAATCAAATAGGTCACCGCGATAAAAAGATTCGGTGCGATGCAGGTATCAAAACCTATAGTTCTCGCTGACCTAAATCCTATAATTTGCCAAAAAAGCAATTTCCTATAGCACCAGTATAATAATAAATCTTAGAACCAAATTTTTAAAAATTCTATTACAGAAACCGGTTTTTAAGATTAAAATCTAATATTTATAATTGAGATTGATCGTGACATAGACGGCTGTATTGAATATAATTTTTTCAACTATTCCATTAGATTTGATAAATATTTGTAGTGTCGCGTACAATTCGATACTACAAATTCTTTTCTCTAACAAAATATTGTACTTCTTGAGTTCACTCGTCCACCGTCTACTAAGGAGTGCGCGGCCCTTTACAATATTTCCATTGACGCCCGGTAGACCGGGCGTCACGGAAATACATATTTCTAAACTTACATTTACGTATCTCGTCTGAGAACATGGCATATAATATGTTTAAGTAGAGAATTTAAGCTTCGTGTGTCAAAGCTTTTTGAGATCAATGCGTAACAAAATATGTACGAGTATGTTTAAGAACTGATAACAGTTCCTAAATCTGAAAATTTTTAAGAAAAAATATGTTTTAATTTTCTATGGTAATTTACTCAAAAAACTTACTTCACGCGCCAAGGTAGTTAATTTTTTAAATTTTTCTCTGTCAATGTAAGGGCAACCCTTTGAAATAAATTTTTGACGTTAAGCCATTTAATTATACCATACGCGTAAATCTTAAAATTGTATCAATTTCTGTTTAGCACCTAAAAGCCTCTGATAGACGTAATTGGCAATTAGGGCTCCAATGGGATCCTTCGGCTTAGGAACTTTAACAATAAGAATCGTGGGAAGTGTTAGAATTTTGTAATCCCAATGATCAACAAAGCCAACAAACAACCACGCATTGTCTCATTCTTGCTCATTATGTTCTTCTGGATTTGTCACAAGTATGTTTTGCTACATAGCAGTGAGTTCCCTTAGTAGTGTTTGTTACAGTTTCATAAGTTACGTCAGCTGAGTGCAACATCCATCAAGACGCAGTACAAAGTTCTGTCGAGGCGAGGCGAGCCTCCTACAACCTCCGCAGTTCCTCAACACGCACACGCCTCTTTACCTTTAGTAGCTATAATTGAGGACAAGTGAATTACTTACTTGAGAACGGGAACTAGCTTGACCATGACCCTATAGTTTGTGAAGACACTATAGTAGCACGTTATATTCGTAATAATAACGTAGATCGAAGTGCCATTGTCATTGAAAGATTGTGGATTTAAACTTATTTACAAAGTGTTACTTTTATCCTTTGCCTACACAAAAGAAAAACGTTTCTAATTTTTCCAGTCAATTACTCTTCTTTCCACTTTATAAATACAAATAAAGAATACAGATGTGAATACTACAAATTTGATTCATCGCAAGTGTGTTTGAAAAATGTATTTAGATACAAACTCGTAGACAATGATCTAGTTGTGGTGAAGTTTTATCCAGTTGAGATCCTGTTACATACACAAAGCTTAAAGAGATCTTGAAAAGTCTCTCTTTTACGAGCCGCCTTCGTTTGAAGTCTGCAACAGATTACACAGCTACCTACACCCTCATTATCTCCTCGCCGCAATGAACGTTGTTTTTAAAAATGTAAGAAAAACTTATTTTTCTGCAAGCCGCTACCAAACTTTGCCGCTATAAATATTTTCTCACATGTACGCCGAGCTTTAGATTTTTTCAAATTTAAAAACAAATGGCAATTGATGCATTTAATAACGAAATTTCATATTATGTAGGGGACATAGATTTGCAGATTCTGTAAAGAGGAAGAGGAGACACTCGTTCACTTCCTCTGTCACTGCGATTCACTTTATCATAGTATACAAAAGTACCTTGGGGCATATTGTCACACCAGTCGATATTAAGATATCCACCCCTAGATATATCGTCCGATATATATGATCGGAGTGGGCCTCGGGGAAGTGCATCATATATAAAATAGGTAAGGTAATATGCTCCGAACAAAGCTCTAACGAAAATGTAAGTCTAATTGAAAACAAACCTAGCTCTGCAGTCAAAAAATCATATTTCATAGAAAGCAATTGCAATGTGATATAATTAGAAATTTATGTTTTTCAGATTTATTTCTATATTTGTGCTGAAGAGCTTGCTTTCAGCAAAATTTCATTACTCTGGTCAACGAGAATTGCCCTATAGGTTTTCATTCCATTGCATCGCAACGGTAGTTGTCTTAAAAATACGACTTAAATGGCCTTATTTTTTATTTCGTTGACCGAGAAGTTCTATTTTTTCGCAACTTAACAGGACTGCTTATTTAAGTATTCGATATTAATTTCAACTGGATACCTCCATGCATTCCTGAGGAAAATGGTCTTGCCAGACAGAAATATGTACAACAAAGTGATCCTGTCAGGGTTTTAGTTTCCTTTTGAGGTACGGAAACCTAAAAAACAAATACCATTAAAATTATTTCTGCTGCTAATGAAGAACTTGTTGTGGAGTTTTTTATGGAAGGTATTCATCAACAGATTTCATCGGCTATCGATGATGATTAATCATGAAGACCAATCATTGATGATGAATAAAACCCAGAATAATAATAAATAAAAAGTAACATAAAAATATTTCTGCGGTTGATGCAGAAATGAAATCTACGAGTATGAAATTACTGGAAAAAAAACTTCGATATTGTTTCTCCGGGTGCCGATGTTGAAATGGCACGTGCTGTTTATTTAATTAGCTCGGGAGCGGTAATTGTGCGCAGGACCCGACAAACATACCCACGTACGCATCCCGTAAATTAATGTTCGTTAACACAACTGAACAAGCTGAGATTTTGCAATTTTGCACCGTCTTTTGGGATATTTTTCTTGTTATTGCTGAGATAACTTCGTACAACATTTGTAACTGAGTTTGTCTGTATAACTATAATAAAAAATTACTTATTCATCAGTATGTTTTGTTCCACCAAACAACTAGCAACTCGGATTACCTATCGTGATCAAATGGTAAATGTCACAAAGGTCCGCGGCTACTACCCATTAATCAATAGTTAAGTGGACCCAGCTAAAATTTAAATGTATTATTAACCTATGATGTAATAAATAAATTATAGACACGTCACACAGGGTTAGTCATGTCAACCATAGATTGATAATAGTCCTAGACGCATTCTTATATCGCATTTAAATTAAGTAAATACGAGTATATCTGTTTGTTTGTTTTCCATTTTTGTAGTGTATTAAATAATTACAGTATTTGTTAGTATTTGCAAATTTCTAAAAGAATCCCTCCTTTTAGGGATTCTTATGATTAAGTGTGGTAATTTAGAACATATTATGTGTGGCAAGTGTCATTCAAAACCGTTCAGACATACGTATATGCGTCATTGAATTCCAAACCTTCGAGCTTTCGCAACTTAATAAATGAAAAATCAATGTTGTAATAGTTAAGTTTACTATACTCGTATGTTACACTTATAGTAAGAATGTTGTGTTTTACAGCTCTTCGAAACTTATTTTAATTCATACTAATACTCGTATTATAAATGCGAACAGGAGTTTGTCAGTTCCTTGCTTACTTTGTGCCGTAACGAACTCCGTAAAAGGATAAAAGCTACTTTTTATCCCGAGCGATAGTTATTTTGGGATAATTTCTGAAGTCCACGCGGGCGAAGTCACAGCAAGGCTACACGAAGTGGTTTATTTATTTCGTTTTGTTTGCGTTGTTTTGTCTAATATAAAATTGCTAAGCCATGAATATATTAAAAACTTTTGGTCACATCTCAAACTTTTATGCACTACCAGGGAAACAAAAGCTATAAATAATTCTTTTCGTATCCGTATAAGAGCCAATTGAAACAAATGTAAATTTTAGCTGGAACTTCTGTAACAAATACATATTTTTAGTGGATTGAATATGTAATAGTTTACATTAAATCATGGTGCTTAAAGTTAATTTAGAATTTTACGAAAATCAAGATTGAAAAATTAACAATAATTATCATTGTTTGAATTTAAAAACAAGTGATGAACTAAGTGTTATATTTAATACAAAACTATTCGGTTTGATTTATTTTCTTGAGAAGTGTGAGTTGGATACGCTGTATAGTATTCGAGCACCAATTTATCGGGAATCAAGTTCTTTATTCGATCAAGCAACTAAGCTTGATTGTGAAGGGTTGTTGCTGATCCCAATAACCATGATAATCACAGCCATTGTTTTATTTTCGCTGAAATATGGCCGACTTTCTTTAAGACTGTTTTAAATTTCTAATTCTAAACCAATTTAGAACAATACGGGAAATTTTGACGAAGGTGTGAATTCACGTTAGTACCCACAATTTTATTGTATAATTGAAAAGGATTACAGTTATTTTTTAAATGTTTTTCTTAAAATAGGCACAATTTCTTACTACGTCTTGGAAATTACTAAAACGTTGGTTCGGAAAGTGTATGGTGTCCATTGTACAGGAACAAAGAAGTGGATGAATTTGGCAACGCACTGCAGATGTACAAGTACATACATAGGTACATTACATTGAATCCTATCGCGTGTAAAACTTACTTGGCGGAACTGTCTGCGTCTGTAAATAAAGTTAGCATTTAGCATCCGTCCGACTTCAAATGGCTGTCGATTTAGGAAGTGGTTTTGGAACTGACTGCAAATAGCTGCAACATAAAATCCGACATAACATTTTGGAAAATGTTTTTAAATGGAAAGTTCCTAAGTGTTACTGTAATGAAAGATAACATAGCCAATGCGTTATTAAGTAGATAGCTAACTAGCGCCACCATCAGTAAAATATACATACGAGTATGTACTTAAATGAAAATGAAAAATCAGCCCAGTACGAGTCGGGCCACATGCAGTGTAGAGTTTCATAGTTAAAATAATTTTATAAATAGTAATTTCGAATGAAATTGATACGAAACTTCCACTAAGACATCTCCAAGCATATTTTATAATTTGGTCGACTATTACTCGTTAACCTGTAAAGTAAACTAAGTCGCGATAGTTTTTCTTTTAATTTCAGTATATATAAGCTACTACTATGGGGGTTTTCAGATTTTATAAATCAACAGTTTAGCAGATGCTCGTACCAAATTACCGCTTTCTTTTAGTAACACTTTCTTAGCTAAGGATGGACAGAGTGAAACTATAAGGATTCCTTTTTTTACTAAGGAGCCCTAAAATTTTTGAACGTATCATAATGTCCATTATGTTTGTATAGCAAGCATTTTCCCTCATGTGACACGTCTACCTACTAACATTAGTGTTAATATATTATCCCTGACTATGTACCTCTGTAATTCTGTGCAGGTCAGTTCTTAACAATATGAAAGTAAATCTATCTTCTTCTTCTATCTTCTATCTTCTTCTTCTTCTATCTTCTATTCTATACTATAATAAATCTGTAGAATCGACGTGTCTGTACATTGATTTTTTTTGCCAAAAACTGATTGAGGGTGACACAATAAGTGTAACAGAACACAATAGGACCATTTTTAAACATTTTGTCTGTCTGTCTGTCTGTCTGTTTGTCTGAACCGGCTAATCTCCGAAATTACAAAACCAAATTTGATGCGGTTTTCAAAATTAAATTAGGCGTAGGTCAAGGCAACATCTAAGCTTTATTTCATCAAAATCGGTTCACGCAATAAAAAGATATCTTCAAAAAACCTGTAGAATCGACTTACCTGTATATGGAAAATCGACGCGTCTATCTGTACATTGAAAATACTTCCCAAAAATGGTTTGAGGGTATACAGAATACAAAAAAACAGCCAAGTGCGAGTCGGACTCGAGCACCGTGGGTTCCGTACAGAATAACTACAATGCCTGATTAATTTCAAATAGCAAAGACAAAAGAAAGTGCTTTACGTAGTGGTTAATGTTTAAAAGTGATTTTAAAACATTACCTCAGTCTTTGAAGTGACTGATTGATTGACACGTGTTTTTTTTACCATAATCTTACCTGATGTTAAGCGACGATGATGTCTAGGATAATTCACGGTTGCCTATAAATAGTCTATTCACTGTGGCCTTGAAGTTATCTTAATGGTATCGCTTAGGAAACATAAAAGCCGGCAGGGAATTCCACTGCTTAGCTGTAAGCACGTGGTAAGTGACAATAAGATAGAAAGTATGTTTAGCCAGGAGACTCAAACTAATAGAGGTACTCAGGTGCTCTGCTACCTCAGACCTGTAGAATCAACGTGTCTATCTGTACATTGAGAAGGTTTGCCAAAAATTGTTTGAGGGTGATATAGGTAGTATAACAGAATACAAAAACCAGTTTAGTGGGTTCTGTACAGAATGGCTACAATGCCTGACTAATTTCAAATAGCAAATATAAAAGAAGGTGCTTCAGTGGTTAATGTTTTAAAGTGTTTTTGAAACATTTCCTCAGCGTTAGAAGTGACTGACTGACAGACGAAACCATGTAGGGTAATGAGATTTTGCAAATATTTTCTTTTTATGATAGTTCCGCAAAAAGAATATGTGATGCAAGTTTGTGTTAAAGTTTGCAATTGCCGTGTAACGACACATTAAACTTTATATGATTGGATTTGCAACAAGCACCACTGTTGGTAGGCGGATTGGTGATCGCAGTAAGATTTTGTAGTTACATATCACCTATACAACTAAGACCTAACGGAATGTGAGGTAAATTTTTTTTTTTTTTGGTTCTTTATTTACTACAAGCTGTCTCCTTCGTGGGACATTCAGAAGTATGTTGGTTGGTGCTATCGCCGGCTCGCTCGGTATGTGACCTGTGTCACATCCTCATTGTTTAAACAGTAGTTATATTTACTGTGATTGGATTAGGTCTTGAGGTATTTTGCGTTTTAATCGTCGCGCTTTATTGTGATTCTCCATTAGTGACCGAGCCAAAGTATTTGGGTGTTGTTGGATTCTTTCTTTATAGGACTTGGTATGGCGTACGATTTCCTGCTTCACAGTGGGCATTCGTAGGTCGCGGTGTAGTAGTTCGTTGGGTACAAACCAGGGCGCGTTGGTCATCAAGCGCAGAGCTTTATTTTGGAACCTCTGTATGATTTCTATGTTTGATTGAGATGCGGTGCCCCATAATTGGATCCCGTACGTCCAGATGGGCTTCAATATTGCCTTGTACAAGAGTATTTTGTTTTCTAGAGATAGCTGAGACTTTCGCCCTATGAGCCAGTAAAGTTTTCGTGTTTGGATACCAAGTTGCTTCCTCTTGGTGAAAATATGTTTTTGCCAGGTAAGTCTTTTGTCTAAATGCAGTCCAAGATATCTCACATGGTCTGCTTGTGGGACTTCAATGTTGTTTAGTGAGACTGGAGGACAGGATCCCCTTCTTAGAGTAAACGTAACATTGACTGATTTGGTTTCGTTGGCTTTTATCCGCCACTTTTTAAGCCAGTCTGAAATGTCATTTAGTCCTTCTTGGAGTATTTGTGAGGCAATTTTTGGGTCGCTATGTGCAGCTAGTATGGCGGTATCGTCAGCAAAGGTCCCAGTAGTTAGTGATTCGGATGTCGGCAAGTCTGCAGTGAACAGTAAGTAGAGTATGGGACCCAGCACGCTGCCCTGTGGCACTCCTGCCTGTATGGGACAAAGATCAGACTGTGCTTCCCCACTTTGTACTATGAAGTGGCGCTGTCCTAGGAATGATTTTAGTATTCCGTACAGGTGATCTGGTAGGGCGTTTTTAAATTTGAATAGCAGCCCTGCATGCCAAACGCGGTCGAATGCTTGAGATATATCCAAAAAAGCACTGGTACAGTAAAACTTTGCCTCCAGTGATTCCATGATCTTATTTGCTAATCTGTGCACTTGGTCGACAGTGGCATGTTTATTACGGAACCCAAACTGATGGTCAGGGATTAGTCCTTTTTCTTTGAGTATAGGTAGAATTCGTTGTAGCAGTAGAGATTCGAATATTTTGGATGGGATGGGTAGCAGGCTTATGGGTCTATATGATTTTGCTTCTTCTGGTTGTTTGTCTGGTTTCAATAGCATTATAATTTGTGCAACCTTCCACTCCAGGGGAAAGAACTGTAGTCTTGTCATGGCATTAAATAATGACGTCAGAAAGGTTATGCCAGATTCCGGTAATTCTTGTAATGTGCGATTTGTAATAAGGTCGTATCCTGGTGACTTTTTTGGGTCCGATTTTTTTATGATTCGGGCAACTTCTGTCCTTGTAAATTTTAAGGGCATTTCCTCCGTATTTTTTGGAGTATTCAAATAGTCAGTAATTTCTGCGGCATCTACCGGAGAGCCTTCATATGAATGAGGAATAAAGACTTTTGAGAGATGTTCTGAGAAGGTTTTGGCTTTCTCTTGATCCGTCCGTGCCCAGGAACCATCCGATTTCCTTATAGGAGGAGAGACATTAACAGGCCGTTTCAGTCTTCTGGTGGCTTTCCATAATGAATAGTCTGAGGAGGCAGTAGCATCCAGGCCAGTTAGATAATTATGAAGTCCGTCATTACGATCCTTGTCTAAAATGTGTTTCAGCTGTCTGTTGATGTGATTGAGTTTTTTTTTTACACCAGGATCTCTGCTTTGCTGCCAATGCTTCCTCACTCTCCTTTTTTGTATTATTTTTTCTAATATATGGTTCGCTACATAGTTATCCATGCTTCTATGTGGTAGTGGTGGGGTTGACGACCAGGCTGCATCCTGCACTGTGTTGTTGAAGTACAGAACAGCTTCTGTTATTTCGTCTTCAGTTTTTAGGCTAACTGGTTCCTGAAATGCTTGGTCGATGAGCTCTCGAAATAGGGGCCAGTTAGTTTTTTTGTTATGCAGCACGCATTTTTTTGCGGATTCTTGGGCGGTAGTGTGTAGTTCTACTATGATTGGAGAGTGGTCTGAGGACAGATCCCAGCAACTCCGACACGATATTTTGTTGTTTGCAATTCCTTTGCTGACACAAAAGTCGATAACATCCGGGATTTTTCTTTTGTCTGTTGGCCAGTGAGTGGGTTGACCAGACGATATCACATTCATATTTCTTGTTTGGATGCACTTAAAGAGTTCTCGCCCTCTGGGTAGAACAAGTCTGGAACCCCAAAACGTGTGTTTGGCATTATAGTCACCTCCCGCGATAAATCTGTCTCCAAGGGATTGAAAAAATTCATTAAACTCCGTTTCCTTGATGGTAAATCTCGGCGGACAGTAGAGGGCCGATACTGTAATGTCACTGATCCAATCTGTTATTACGACGTTTGTTGCTTGGAGGTAATTTTTGCAGTAGTTTTGTAGTACGTGATGCTTGATGTTGGACCTGATGAGTACAGCAGATCCTCCATGTGCTTTGTTGTCAGGGTGGTTAGTGTGGTATATATTGTATCCAGGTATCCTGAAGTAGCTTTTGGTTGTGAAGTGAGTTTCTGAGATTAGTAAAACATCTATTTGGTGAATTTTAAGGAATATTTTTAACTCTTCCGAGTGATTTGACAAGCCATTGGCATTCCATACGCCTAATTTTAGTGTTGTGAATGTAATGGCATTTTTGAGATTAGATCGGTTAGCGTTTGGGTTATAATTAGTATTTGGTTCGTCAGGGCAACAAGTGTATCTGTAATGGCTTTGAGTTCATTGGTTTTTTGGTTGGCATCTTTTACGTTAACGGTTTGCGTCGTAGGTTGTTTGGGGAGTTCTTTTGTGACTGATGCGTACAATTCTCTGTTATTCGTTGTTATATTTGTAGGTACTTGCGCAACACTCGTAGGTCTTCTTTTGTGTTGAGTGATTGGGGGAGGATATCGGACTTTCAATAGCTCCTTATAGACTGTACAACCTTTGTAGTTAGCTGGGTGGTTTCCCTCGCAGAGGACGCATTTAACCTGGTTTGATCTTTCTTTCCGTGGGCAATGTGAAGTGTGGTGCGAGCCTGCACATTTGACACATCTGGGCTTTCTATTGCAGAACTTTTGTGTGTGATTATAATCTTGGCAATTAGTGCATTGAGGGATTACTCGCTTAGGTCTGGGTGCTTCAAACAATATGAGACAGTGTAAAAGAGATTTTACGCTATATATGTCCTTATTATTTTCACGGGATTCTAGTTCGATGATCCACATTGGTAGCGCCTGTTTTGTTCTTGAGTTTTGGATGTTCCAGACATTTGTTACTTTGTGGCCAAGCTCCTCAATAGCTGTTTTTATTTCTTCTTTATCTGTCGATGCGTGTAGATTTTTGAGCACCACTCTAAAGCTGCGATCTTGTTTAGGCTGGTAACTGAAGAATTCTGTGTCTTTTGCTTTCAGTTCTTTGTAAATAGTGGAGTATGATTCTGCTGTTTTCGATTGTATTTTAACTCTGTCACTTTTTAGTACTTTAATTTCATACTCTCCTTTTGCAACTTCTTCTAATAATTTTTGTAAAGGTTGGATATTTTTGACGCCGTCAATAAATATTGGTGGGGGCCTTATAGATTTTGGAGCTTGTCTTTCAGGTTTATCTACTTGCTCTATATCGTCGAGCTCTGTGAAACTGTTGGATGTTGGTACTGCTGGTGCTGCTAGCCAGTAATTCAATTTTGTTTGTTTTTGGCTACGCATTATTGCGTCTGGGCTGGATCTTTGCCTTTTGCCATAGTGCACTTCTATGTACTGTTGTTCTTCAGGTTCTCTATCTGATTCGTCTGGGAGATTAGTGGTCTCTTTGTCTTGATTAGTTGTTCCGCTAAAGGAACTTGAGCTGGGCTGATTCGTAAACATTCCTTTATGGAGGAGTTGTTGGGTCAACGTTTTTGAGTTATTCTTATTTAATTTTTGTGTATTTTTAGTGGAATTTAAATTTAAACTGTTCATTTTGTTCCCACGAGAGAGGACGATTTAAAAGTCGCTACCTAGGTAAAATTAGCGATGTAAGTTTGTATAAAAAGTTCGTAAATAGTTGTTTTTGTATGGGTTTGTATAAAAGTTCGTAAATAGTTGTTTTTGTATGGGTCTCACCTGATGTTAAGCGACGATGGGGTCTAGGATCGTTCACGGTTGCATAGAAATAGTCTATTCACTCTGGCCTTAAAGTTATCTAGGTTGTATCGCATGGGAAACACAGCCGGCAGGGAATTCCACTGCTTAGTTGTATATCGGAACACAACAGTGCTATTAACAATTCTGGTTGGTGGCAGACTTAGGTAACATGGTAGTAGCGAGCCAGGCAGACAAAAATGGCTTACCACCTGTTTAGCCTCTTTATATACTTTAAAAAGTAAAACATGCTGTCAAAAGTTAGTTCAAATAAAGCAACTCAAATGAAAGGCTGTCTTTCTCTCCTTACAAATATTTTATACTAAAAATAGTCTAAACATGGTCCAATAGAGCCGGATAGTGTGAAAACCAATTATTTTAGTCCTGTGGATGTTAAAATGTGGTGAAAATGCAGTGAAAACATAACAAAATTTATATGAAAATAGTTGACATATTACATAACCCGAAATTTGAATTTTGATTTGAAGTGACGTAAAAAACAATCGATTGACTGTATTTTGGACTGTATTGTTTTTATAGAAAGATTTATTGTTTTAACAAATAAAATATGGAAAACGTAGAAAAGCAGATACTCATTCAGTATGAAATCCTAGAAAAAGTAGAGAAAGCTCAAATAAATTTCAAAAAATCTCCAAAGGATAGGATCACATGGGGATACCTCCAAGGACGTCTGGAAGCCTTAGAAACATATTGGTTTGACTTCAAGGAAAAACACAATTCCATAATTATGAATGTTACAAAAGAAAATAAAAAATCTATACCATATTTTTTAGATGATGTTTTTGACTCGTTAGAAGAACATTTTTATATTTACAAAGGCGAATTGAAGTCAGCGCTTCAGAAATTCGACTCTGTGACGAAGCGGCAAGGAACAGTAAGTCAACAAGACCAGTCAAATGAGTTAAGTACATCGAGTTCTGAAGTAAGGCTACCACATATTACCATACCAGCTTTCAGTGGTAATTATACAGAATGGCAGTCATTTCATGATATGTTTGTGGCACTCGTACACAACAACCAATCCTTGAAAAATGTGCAAAAGCTACATTACCTCAAATGTAACTTAAAGGGTGATGCCGAATTACTGCTGCGTCAATTTTCAATTACTGGCGATAATTATATTGAAGCTTGGTCTGTTCTGAAAAGACGCTACGACAATAAGAGGTACATAGCGAATTGTGTTTTCAAGAAGTTCTTCAGCCAAAAGTCATTAGTTCAGGAGTCTGCCACCGCTTTAAAACAGCTATTGGATACATCCATCGAATGTATGAGCTCACTCAAAAATCTTGGATTGCCAACAAAAGAATGGGATGCAATTGTCAACTACATCATCGTGTCAAAGCTGGATTCGGGAAGTCACCGATGTTGGGAAGAGATGATCAGCAATGATAGTATGGAAGATTTGCCAAGTTTTGAAAGATTAAAATCGTTCTTAGAGACACGGTTCAGAACTTTAGAAATGACAGAACCGGCCAATAGGTCATACAAGCCAGCGAATCCAAAGACTTTCCACGTAGCTGCCAACAACACCAGCAAAGACATACAATGTACATTTTGTGAAGAAAATCATTACATTTTTAAATGCAAGCAGTTTTCCCAGATGTCTGTAGAAGAAAGATACAACTTTGTTCAAGAGAACAACCTCTGCTTCAATTGTCTTATACCGAATCATAGAGTTTTTCACTGCAAACAAAAATCATCATGTCAAGTCTGTAAAAGGAGACATCATTCCTTGTTACATCGAGAAACCATACAAGGAGAAAAAAGGAAGGAAAACAAGACAGCACAAACAACAAAGAAGGAAGAAATGAAGGTAGTAGCACATGTCAGGTCAAGGGAAGAAGAGGAAGAAAGCCAAAATATTTTATTGGCTACAGCACTGGTAGGCGTTAAGTCAAGATCAGGAGAAATACAAGTCTGCCGTGCCTTACTTGACCAAGGATCCGAGGTTTCATTTGTCACTGCTCGATTGGTCGATTTATTGGGATTAGACACAGCGTCAATCAGCGGGACAATCTCTGGAGTCGGTGAGAATAACAACGTGTGCATCACAAAGATGGTGGACTTACAAATCAAGTCGAGGTGTAAGATTGATTTTTCTGTAAAGGTAAATGCTTATGTATTAAAGTCAGTAACAGGTAGATTGCCTGCTAGGGAAATCAAGGGTTATTCTTGGCCTCAGCTTGATAATATAATGTTAGCGGACCCCACCTATAACAAACCGGGAAGGATAGATATTCTTCTCGGAGCTGACGTATTTGGTAAAATCATAGACTCAGGTTTCATGAGAGGACCGAGTGACGTAGTTGCTCAGTATACACACTTGGGTTGGATTTTATCAGGAAATACTAATACACCTTTTTGCAGCTCACTTCGAAACAACACATGTTTTCATTTAACAAGACAAGTGGAGGAAGATAACAATTTGCTAAAGAAGTTCTGGGAGATTGAGACAGAACTTTATACAAATCAGAAAACTTGGTCCAAGGAAGAAGAGAAGTGTGAAGAAGTTTATAAGGAAACGACTACAAGGGACAGTACTGGAAGATATATTGTACACTTACCTTTAAAACAAACAATCGAAGACACTGTCAAATTATGTGGAGATACAAAACAGCAAGCTATTGTAAGATTCAAGCAGCTGGAAAGAAAGTTTGACAGAAATGAGAAGTTGAAACAGGAATATACGAAGGTGATAAAGGAATATCTGGAGTTGGGGCATATGGAAAAGGTTGAAGAAGAAGACAAAGATAAGACCATTTACCTTCCTCATCATGCTGTCGTTCGGGAGGATAGGGACACGACTAAAGTTAGAGTCGTCTTCGACGCATCAGCAAAGGGCACCAATGGTCTTTCTTTGAATAACGCCATGATGATTGGACCCACACTACAACCAAGTCTCCGCAGTATTATTATTGGCTGGAGAGCTCACAAAATTTGTGTTATTGGTGATATTGTTAAGATGTATCGTCAAGTGAGAATGACAGACCAACACACAGACTTACAACGTATAGTCTGGAGAGACGAGCCTTCAGAAAAAATGGAAAGTTTTAAGTTACTTACCGTCACGTTTGGAACAGCATCTGCACCGTACCTTGCCGTGCGCACACTTAATCAACTGGCTGATGATGAAGGGAAAGCGTATCCGCGCGCAGCACCAGTGGTTAAAAGCTGTTTCTACATGGACGATTTGATGGCAGGCCATGAAGATAAAGACGAGATCAAAGCACTTTGTCATGAAGTTAATAACATGCTAAAGAGAGGCGGATTTGAGATGCAAAAATGGTCAAGCAACTCGGAAGAGCTGCTGGAATACCTTCAAGATGGCAAAACACACCAGGAACTTGATAGTAAAATAGAAATTAAAGTAGACAAAGTCATAAAGATACTTGGACTTACATGGGATAGAAAGGATGATAAATTCAAAATAACAGTCAAATTACCAGAAAGCAAAACACCAGTAACTAAAAGATTGATAATCTCAGAAGTTGCCAGTTTATTCGACCCTTTCGGTTGGTTATCTCCAGTAATAATTTCAGGAAAGGTGATGATACAAAAGCTGTGGCTTTGCAATCTTGGTTGGGATGACGAACTTTCTCCTGAAATGATAGAAGAATGGATGACTTATCGAGAAGAATTACTTGAGTTACAATCAATAGACATCCCACGCTGGATTAGGATGACGTCGCACTGCAAAGATATACAGCTCCATGGCTTCGCAGATGCTTCTTCAATTGCTTATTCAGCTGTAACGTATTTGAGAGTTGTAGATGAAGAAGATGTGGTACATGTCACAATATTAGCGGCCAAGACAAAGGTGGCACCACTGAAACAGCTGACTATTCGTAGATTGGAGCTTTGTGGAGCAGTATTAGCGGCGAAACTTTTACGAGAACTATCTGATATACTGAATATCTCAATGGACCAGATATATGCTTGGACAGATTCGATGGTAGTGTTATCTTGGTTACAGTCTCAGCCAAGTCGGTGGCAAGTATTCGTTGGGAATCGAGTCTCTGACATTATTCAGCTGATAGACAACGATAGATGGAGACATGTCCAGTCGGCAGACAACCCTGCAGATCTCGCATCTAGAGGAATCAAAGCAAGAGATCTTGCTAATAGTGACATTTGGTCAATGGAACTACGAAGCTGACGTACGAGGAGATGGCGACACTGCTAGCTCAGAGGCGTGCCTCAATTCCCGTCCTCTTTGTCGTTTAAATGATGCATTGGATACGTTAGACCCGCTCACGCCGGGACATTTTCTCATTGGTGAATCACTCATTAATGTTCCAGATGTCAATTATGAAAACAAGAATGTAAATCTGTTAAATAGATGGCAGTTAATTCAGAACAGGACACAAGATTTCTGGAAAAGATGGAAATCTGAATATCTTAACACGTTACAACAAAGATATAAGTGGCAGAGAAATGTGCAATCTCCGGCAGTCGGTGATATTGTACTAATAAAAGAAGATGATTTACCTCCTGCAAAGTGGTTATTAGGTAAAATCATATCTTTACACCCTGGCTCAGATCAGCTTGTGCGTGTAGTCACAGTAAAATGTAAGGGTAATCACGTCATGAAGAGACCACTTAACAAATTAATATTTTTACCAGTAAAACCTGACGAGTAAGGTCAGCAGTAACAGTGAGTCTATGGTGGGTGGTTAGGTAGGTACTCTTATCAGGTACGAGTACAGAATTTACGATTCATGAACGTAAGCATTTACCTACGAGTATATTACTATGGATAAGTTTCATATTTATTACAAAATATTGCGTTTCAATTATATTTAAGTTTATAAAGGTAATGATTGTATATTATTAGTTACAGAATTAGGTTTATTTACTTTATTGTTTACAGTCCACTATTTCGAATTATAAGGTATTGAATTTAAGCTATGAATTGTTTTGAAAGTGTTGTACACTTTGGTGGGCGGTATGTTTAGCCTCTTTATATACTTTAAAAAGTAAAACATGCTGTCAAAAGTTAGTTCAAATAAAGCAACTCAAATGAAAGGCTGTCTTTCTCTCCTTACAAATATTTTATACTAAAAATAGTCTAAACACCACCAACTAAACTGAGTTCCGATAGATACTGGGAATCGAACCCTAGACCTCCGGGTTGTGAATCGAACATTTAGCAATTAGGTCACTACTCTAATTTTAACGAAAATCTGAACATTTTAATATACAAAACAAACTGTTATAGACAAAACAATACATTTTGAACAATATTCACATAACAGACTAACTATAATAAAATCCAGATGGGCATAGAAAATGCCTTCACCATCATCATCATTAGCCAGGAAACGTCCACTGCTAGACATAGGCCTCTTTAGTGGTACGACACACCGACAGGTCCCGAGAAAATGCCTTACCGCCATCCAAACCAAGTACCGATAGGTACTGGGACTTATGGTCAAAACTGTATGTACAAAAACAAAAATCAATCAAAACATGGGACCTCAAGATTGTTAGTACAAACATGTTGCCATTTTTAAGACGGACGGATGGAGGCAGATAATTTTTATTAAAAAAAGGTATTATTATTTTTAGGTACACATTTTGATTTAAATCTTATATAAAATTCAAAGTCCTGACTAACTGACTTATATATCAACGCACAGCTTAAACCACTGGTCCTATGGCCATGAAATTTGGAGTCTGCTTTCTTTGTAAAGTGAAAGTATTCGCTAAAAAAGGATTTCTCGAAATTCCACCCCTAACAGGGTAAAATAAGGGATGTAAGTTTGTAAGAAAGTTCGTCATTTTTGAAGATAAGTTTGTATGGGAACTCTGTTGTTTTTGAAGTCAATATATCATCAATATCATGAAAATTGATACTAAGTAAGTGGCTACATTTGAAACAAAGAAATACGTGGTTCTGGTGGTTCATTTTGTATGATAACTCTGATGTTTTGTTAGAGAGTGGAAACAGATAAATACGTGTTTCCGCATATTTTTAATGGGCGTGAATATAAAAATGTATGGGTTTTTGTGGTCGCACTTCTGCGAAACGGCTTGACCAATTTTTGTGTGTGAATCTTGCACCCTCTTACCACCCTCTTACCCCCACCTCTTACCCATATTTTATATCGATTTTAAAATTGTAGTATGAATAATATCCAAATAATTATTCGTTGCCGTAAAGCGTCACGTCAGTTTCATATTTGTTATGTAGTTGATTTATCCAATGGGATAAATCCTAAAGTCCACGCGGGCGAAGCCGCGGGCATAAGCTAGTAAATATATAAAAAGATACATTTGACTTACAAACTAGTCGTGTTTTGTTGGTAACCCAGCCCTGCATTACACCGAGGTATACATGAATTACTCTTATCGTGATGATCTACTGTGAGAATGTAAACTGTACGTCAGCTGAGTATGTACGCGAGTACGTTTATATACATACTCGTGGTGTTTCCCGGTAGAAGTAAAACAACTGGTGATTTGTGATAGCGTCGACTTGAAAAAAAGGTTCCGTAGATATAAGCATATAACTGTTGCTACTTTTACAAAAACGGCTGAGGTCGAATCGGACTCGGGCAGCAAAGGTTCCGAACGATGGAAATAAACGAATAGATATTGAAATAAAGTTTAAAATACATTTTATTTCATTTTTGGCAAGGTTTTCTCAACCGCGTAACTAAGTTTGTTCGTAAAGTTTTTTAATGATTTCTCAAAAACTATACTGTAGGTATAGAGACATCGCTTTGGTTTTCCTGTAATATTTGCATAGAGTACTGTCTACTACGATTATTTCAGATTTTTCATTTGAAATGAATGAATGAAATTGATTTTTTTCAGATATTTTTCATGATAAGTCAAAAACTGAAAGATAATAATAATTGTAAGTCGATTATTATGGTAGTTGCGAAGAAAGTCCTCGGTGCCATATGGACAGACAGGTTTATTTAAGAAGGGTTCTATTTTTTCATGGAAGGTTCGAATTGAAATATTTTTATTTAAAAATATGCAAAAATATAAGATGATGTAAAGTAAATTAGTTTGCGGTCGGGAAAATGAACCTTATTTCAATGCAATAATATCTGTACGTTTCTTTCCATCGTTCGGAGCCCTTGGTACGTGATTCCGACTCGCTCGTACCCGATTTTTAAAGATTCCTTCACGCCTATCTGAAAAAAGGTGAATCAGACTGAGATATTTTTTCGTATTTTTTGATAACAATACATCTTTAGTTTTGACTATGGAAACAATGGTGAAGTTGTTGCTTACCACAACAATTAAATTAAAAAGTCAGCCAATCAATAAATGATTCTAGTTAGATGCATACATGAACATACATACGTAAATCAAAAATCGGATGCCTCCGATTGCAATTATTTGTCATAAATTGATAGGATTAATTTAACAGACTCAATGAAGAATGACTCAACATTTAATGAAGGATTTCTGACGAAGGGTTTCTGACGAAGGGTTTCTGACGAAGGATTTCTGACACACTATTTCCCTAAAACAATCTTTTTAGTTTGCTTCGTTTGTTGTGGGTTTCTGAATGTACTGCTTCCAAACGGAAAATGATTTCGAATGTCGTAGGGTTCCCCACGCATGACGACGGTACCCTAAAAACCTAGGTAGTTAGTGTGAGTTAAGTTTACATAAGCATCGAGCTTGTTGACAGTAAGTTACTCGTCGTGTACGTTTGTTAAGCCACTGAAACACTAGACACAACAACTGTAGCTCTTAATTACGTAAAAGTTAGTAGCTAGTATGAACTACCCGTCATTTCCAATTAACTGATGGTATTACGATATTGACCGATACGATAGGTTGGATAATGATTTACTGGTTATTTTAAATCGAAAAAGACGTTCAAGTCGCGGGGAGTTGCTCGATGCAAAAGGACCTGTCAATGTGGTATACCATGGAGGAGGCCTATGTCTGATGCTGATGATTACTATCTTAATCATCCGCTACTATGTCCAACTGCTGAACAACCTTCCTCATAGATTATCACATAAAATGGGGAAATGTTCATACGGGAAACTTCATATGTTCTTTCACTTCTTGTTCGATCGGGATAGAAAATAGTCCTTTTTGTTCATTCAGTCAATATGAATCTACGTTGTGGCTTAAAGGAAAGACAAACAAACAAACTTACTTTTTCATTTATAACATTAGTATGAGTGGATAGTATAAATATTTCTATACCTACCTACTACCTAACTAACACCTAATCAGTCACAAAGAACTCAATTTTATTTAAAAACAATGCAGAATATTCTAATATAATTCGACCTATTATCACATTTTCATGGGCACTGTAGAATCGGTGCTGGTAGGTCCCATCATAAAAATGATCGATCACTTCATGATATAAGCAATTATAACATGGAGCCACGACATGTGTGTCAAAAATGTCAAGCACAAATATTTAGTAATAAATATGAGTACATGGCTTGTAAAGTAAAGGGGGCGACACGGTAAAGCGACAGGCAGGGAAGGCTTCATCGCAACCCGTCTATGAACTCACCGGCAATTCGACATTTCCGTTCGATTTTTCCCCCGCAGTACCTTGTGTAACTTCCTCAAATGGAAAATTGTTATCGAATTCCAGGGATGAGATACAGGCGCAATCACAAAGGGTTCGCTGTTGCCATGACATTCCCCTTTACTAGCAAAATCTTCAATAGGACCAACCTCATTAATAATATTTTGTAAATAGCTGCCCGCAATCTTACCTTTATATTGTGTTTAATGGGATTGCGCTAGCGTGATGATAAGTGTCAGTCACCGGTCAGTTGGATAGAAATCTCGCTCACTCAGAATCAAGCTAATTCGCTGGCTCTGATACCTTTGATACCGAGACACAACAATAGTGGCAGGCACAGATGACACAGTGGTAGCAAGTCAGACGGACACATAAAATACCATACCACCAACCAACCTGATGGTAAGTGAGCATGTGGTAAATGAGGCTATGAGTTGGCCTATGAACTCTCTGCTTGGTCTCTGGGTACGCGCATCATGCTGATTGATTAACCGTAGTGGTCTTAGGTATTCTCTCAATAAAGTAAAAGTCCCCCTACGCGTCTGTCTAAAGCCACGTGATGACTGAACACACTTTTAGTTTGTTTTTATGTCTAGGTGCAAGAAGCAAAAGCTGAGTTTGTTTTATTGCAGTAGCATATCCCAGTTAGAAACAATAGTTAACTCTTACGTTTTATATTTTGGATCAAGTCAGTGAAGTGTGGCAGTGCCACGGGAGACGCAGGCATTTGGCCCAAGTCCAGTTACAACTGCAGAGTGCCTAGGCTTGACTAGAATAATGATGTAACTAGCTTTTGAATTCGCTAAGAGAAAAAACCAGTTAAAAACTACTTAGGAAGAAGAGTAAGAAATCACAGCCGGCGATAAGAGAATCTTTTTCATACTTTAGCTAGTTAAATTTCTTTTGATCTCAATTTTTATTGAAATAAGAATTCCCAAGGTGCGTTTGGAACTGTTAGGTAAGGATTAGAGCCTCTTAAAGATTAAAACACTTATTTTTCCCTTTTGTCGAAGATTCTAAAAATAGTACGATAGGAATTATCGATCACAATTTATATAGGATCTTGCTACAGAGCTCTGTAGGAGGCAACAGAATAAGTTACAAACGGTAAGGTCATGCGTATCACTTATATCTTGATGTGATCTCTATAATCTACCGAACGTGGCGGGTACGTATGACAATTCACTAATGAATAATACGATTTCGTATTGGCGACCCGTACCAGGTACTTATACAGCAGAAATTTACATCCAACTAAGTTTAACAACTCTCAGCTTTCGTTAAATTTTATAGTTCATCTACTTAGATTTCAGATGCGTACACAAAGTAAAGCTTTTACGAATACAATACAAAAAAGAATTCCATTCCAATCCACAGGCTTTGTGCGTATCAAATTTAATGTGGATTGTTGATGTAATGTGAGTCTATCCAAACTAGTGAATCGTTTTCAATTACAAATAATTATATATGAAGCAAAACACTAACAATAAAGGGTACTGAATAGCTTTGTTTTCAAACAGAACGCGTTTCTGTACACTTTACTATTTGTGTAGCTTCTAGGAACTATCTCAGAGCTTCAAAGTCAAGTTATCAAACGCAAGGCGCCTCCGAGGGCCGTTACAGAGGGATGGGGAGAGGCAGAAGGGGGAACGCGGCGTTGGGGGAGGGGGTATAAAACTGAAAGTTCTAGGACGGAACGTAATTAAATAGACTGTGCCTGGGAAAGCAGCATGACCTGCAATTAGTCAAACCTAACTCAGTAACCAATAGTTGCTTCGAACTAACTGAATTAAACGAAGCCGATATTTCTTCTGAGTGATTCTAAAACGATTGAGAGGCAAATTATAAATGTAAATACCCTACTACTAATAAATAGTAGAAATAAATGATCCGAAGTTTACAAAGTTCATGAGTCGATAAAAGTTTATGTAAAACATTTCAGGGACAACTCTTAGGAGTATAATTCAAACCTTTAAATCGATATAAAAATTATTATTTTATATATATTCGTTTCCTTGTCGATGCTTTTTAATATTTTAGTCATTTCAACTCAATACAATATTTAAAATGACCCCACTACCAATTGGTGACTGACATTTAAAGATCAGTATTAGGGGTTTCTTATTATAGCTCAGCGAAACCTCATAATCACATGTCACACACATTCCGCAGTTTACACAGAGCTAATATATCCAAGCACAGCTAAACAACTCTTTAAGCGAGCTTTGCTTAGGACCACCCGCGAGGTTTCATTCAGAGTTCTAGGAGGTTTTGTGAGCACTGCCATAGAACTGCCATTGCAATGCAGTAGAGACTTAAGGAAAGCGTCATTAATTTGTCTTTGCTAAAATGAATTCCCACTTGGCCTTCATCTCACGTGATGGTAACACGATAAGAACGTTAAAGAAAACGCGTTCACCAGAAAGCCGCAAGTTCAAAGCTGCAAATCTACAAATATAGCGTAACATACCCTACAGCTACTAACTGCAAATCAAAATAACTGAAAAGGGGATTTTTCTTTAAAACTGAAACTATTTCACTCATCAACGCACCATAAGTATTTGATTATTTAGTTCTATCGTGTGTCGTCAAGCGACAACCAAAAATTCGTTGAAGACTTGTCCTTCAATCTGTTATTAAATTGTCTAAATTCGTCATCAGCTCTTGGGCTATAAGTAAGAGTTAATTAAGAGTTACTGAGTTAATGCTCAATGATCATTGTCAAAAAATATCTAAAGCGATATTTGAACTGAATGTCACTGTAAGTAAGGAGATTGTCTACTTTTATTAATTAAAAAGTTTTCTACTATTAACAAGTTCAAGTATTGATCTGCCATCTTTTCCGACTACCCGCGTTTTCCAACTCCTCTGTAAATGTGAACATAGAATATGGATAGGAACTCGCATGAATGCACTGAGTCGGTTGGGCCGCTGGCAGTGTGAGTGCCACGTGTAACGACGTATATCTCTGTGCGGCGCTGCGACCCTGGTAGCTCGCTCGGCCCGCTGTAAGCGATCTAGTTTGCGAAAACTTTGAAGCGGAAAATTTCGTCCTACACAGTCGGGTGAAGATGAAACGCGACATGCAAGAACGTTATTTGCTATCGTCACGTCACGTCAAGTTAAATGTAACTTAACAAATAGCAATAGTAAATTTAAACGTTAATATGTTTGCAGTATCAACGCACTGCTGTGAGATTCTTTATGCATATTATTGTGTCTGTGTTTCTTCAAATCTTCGCCTCTAACATATTTTTTTGTAATGAATGTCTTTTGTTGATATTACTCCTTACTAATTACCAAATGATTAATTTTACAGTGATCAAAATCCTCCATTTATATTTATAAATCTTAGGTAGCCTACTTTACCCTCGGAAATGCGTTCTACTTTACAAAATAGGTCAATTTCGTAGTTTGAATTGCAAGCTACGGGCCTGTACTCAAAACATCTCGATATACTGATATATAAACAGCTATTTTGACTAGGGGATCTCACATGGCAGTAAGTGACGATATGGTCGTTGGATGGAAAGCGTGCTCATCCAGAAGCCTCAAGCTAATGAGGCGCTGTGTTATCATTCATTACCGATATAAAACAATACTATTAATATAGCTTTTTGGCGACAGATTTAGATAAGAATGTGGTAGCTAGACGCAGAAATATAACTTTTATATATTTATTGGAGACATTACCTAGCCAAGCAAAAAACAAGACAGGTATTTATGGTTCAACTTGCGATTATGTGTATGTATATAGTTATAGGACTCTGTGTAGTTAATATCGAAAAAGTTAACTGGAGCGGATTTTTATACGTTAAAAACTTTACTTTGCAGATAAATTGCATACCCCATGTATGGGTTTCAGCTGCAAAGTTAAACATTAAAAGACTGGTTTTCAGATTTACTCCTATTTTTGTGGTGTAAAACCCTGCTTTTTGCCATATTTCAGGATTCTAGATCAACGGGAAGTTGATAAGTAAGTCGATAAGTTTTGGTTCGTTGCATTTTCTACATAAATAGTCTAAAATACACATTAGACTAGCCTATAAATTTGATTATATAAAAGATCTGTAAGAAACTGCAGATTTGAGTATTCGATATTAATTTCAACTTGATACCTCCACGCGCTTGAGAAAAAGGGTCTTGACAGACAGACAGACGGACAACAAAGTGATCCTATCCTTTTCTTCTTTTGAGAACGGAGAGCCAAGGGGGGTCCACCGGGCCCAACCACTCACTACTCAGTACCCCTCACTGCGACCTTGATAGACAGTCCTCAAAAAAAATATTTTAAATGGTATTGGTATATAAACGGTTATTAATATCAACAACAGTATCTTACGAGTATATTGGAACTGAACTGTTCCAATTAAAAAATGAGGTCTATATGAAAAACATTCTTAAGATACACAGAAGAAGTAGTAGCATAGGTACCTACGATGTATTATTTTTTCTGTGAAAACAACGCGCTATCGATTTATGTCCTTTTCAGTCACAATTATACTGTCAACCTAATGATAAGGTGCAGTCGTACAGTCACGGAATGTCTTCGTATCTTTTGTAAATATATTCAGTCAACATGTTCTGGACATCATAAAGGAAATAAACAGATGCTTATATAATGTATTATCACTTAATGATGGTTCAATTATATTTGTCGTAGTACTATTTGTTTGCTAATATATTTTTGTGTCACATTGTACATTTTTACAGATCGACAGATGTAATTAAGATTTCCGTACAGTGTTGTAAACATTCAACGTCAACTGTACATAGGAATTTCGTGCAATAGAAATTATGGATCACATTTAGACATATACGAGTGTATGTATATTATTTTTTCCGCGTGATGGGCTATGGCCACACACTCTCTGTAGGAGAGTAGGCCTGAGCCCCAGTGGGGACAAATATAGGCTGTTGATGATGATAATACTCTATTGTCTCAATATGATATACAAACGCTGTTGAAAATTGATAAATATTGTATGACCGCGATCATACCCGATAGTACGTATATAGGTAGAAAAGGATATATATAATATGTCTCTAGTTATAATATATCGCTTGTCGAAGAATGGACCAAGACTACGTGAGAGTAGCAGGATAGCAGCGCTCAGATAGGAATAGATCCGTGACAGCAAAAGAGGGTACACAAAATTACTTCCTTTTATTTAGTTATTACTTGTTTTGTTCCACATTTTATAGAGCTTTCTGCGTATTAAGAATGGATTTTTTTTGAATGTATCGTGGCCAAGCGTTGATCTATACTAGGTATTTTGTAATATCTGTTATAGCGATAAACTTTGTTATGTTTTAAAACATTGAAATAAAAATACCATCATTTCATGATGCATGTACGGAATCCCCATAACTTTAATGTGTTATTAACCCTGAGTGTACTATGGCAATTGGCCTTACTTTTTCAACGGTACGGCTTTGAAATCATAATTTGAATATTTACAAAACAAGGGTCGGTGATCAGAATAGAATATCGCATTGGGGTATATCACAACAATTATTATCGATAATTGCGTAACTTTACAACTTTAAAAATATCCAAAAATAAAATTACTGCTTGAACAAATTGTTTTATTATTTTTGTGATGAAAATTTAATCGGCAGGTGGAAAATAGATATTTCTACAAAACAGATTTTTTTTATTTCTCTGCAAATTATTTTAGTATACAAATTCAAGTTCGGTAGTGAAATGCATTTTTGAATACATACTCCAATTTTATAATTCATATAATCAACTGCTAGTAGGTAGAATTCCGGACAAGTAAAATTGGATATTCCCAATTAAACCTACCAAAGCAAATTACTCGAGAGCCATATGAATCGCGTGATATGAATATTTCGCAAGTTCGAACTTGAGTCGGATGCAATCAAGTCTCTTCAAGGGTGGCCGTGAACTAGCGGTTACAGCGGGTTTCGATAAAACCGGGTCAAACTAAGCGACACCGCTACTTTGCTACGCCGAGCTACGAGTAGCTACGTCGTAGCTTAATAAACATAAGTCTTCGATTTACATCATAAGTTAAGTTAGACTGGAAAGTTACCGTCTGCAGCTAGAAGTGTATTTGGATTAAATAACTAGCGGAAGAGCGGGGCCTCCTAACACAAAATTTTTTTTTAACTTAAAAGGAGTGTTCTAAAAACTGTAAAGGTAATCATATAAAAGAAAATAAATATTTTTTAATTTTTCATTTAATTTTACAAAAGAGATATTTTATGATATTTTACAATATTTAGTGTCACTTTTCATTCTCCATACAAAGAGGTTTAATGAAACCCCCGAAAAATAAAATAAAAAATTAACCAGCTATTGGAACAATTTTCACTCCATTAAAATAAACTACCGTCTGCAACTAAGAAAACCGGCCAAGTACGAGTCATAACACTAGTGGTTAAGGAAGCTTTTTTTATTTAAATAATGGCTTTAACCAGTGGTTATCTATCCAATGACGAGTAAAATTCGGTGAACAAATTTTGAGGTTATAAACTATGCCGAAGCCATTTCTTCAGCTTTCTCAATAAAATGTATAATGTGTACATTTTATCGCTTAATTTGGATTCTTGACGAGAACTTCAAAGGCCAGCCTTGGTTTCAACATTATCCGAAAGAATCCATATGCCGAATGTACTCGACATGATAAACTCTTCGGATCGCGTCGAAACCCTCGCAATTTTGCGTAATTGATACTATAACACTGTCCGTGACACTTTTTGCACTATATCACACCATTATAACACAAAAAACACACATAACAGTATTATTAACGAATTACTAAAATTGCAATGAACCACCATTTTACAAGTTCGCGCCAAGAATCTCAAGGAAGCTTTATGGTGACTCAGATAATTCACAAACAGTTTAATCTCTACCTCTAGATGTTTTTGATATGTTTACATACTACATGTCCTCGCTGCATATTTTGATGTCGTCCCTCAGTATTTTCCTCGAAGGCATAACATAGTCCAGTGGTTATCACGTTACATAAAACACATTACTGTGCTTGCGTGCGTCGCCGGGGACACGACATTTATTCAGATCCGAGTGCCGCCGCTGCGCCTCCCGCGCCCGGGCCCGTGCTCCTCCACAGCTGCATAACAAATCTGCAAGGAGGTGCTTAGATTTTATCTTGGATAGATCTGTTTAAGTAAAACAGTTAAGTCGATAGTGAGTTCTAACATAGATATCAGTATCACAGAATAAGGAGTCGTAGCAATACTTCTAATAAATTAAAACACGATCCAATCACACATTAAATCTACCGCATACTTTATGCTAAAAATTGCGCAGTACGTTATTTTGTAAATAAACGAAATTTTCTTTTAAACTAGCGCGTGCGCTCACTACGACACTGTATGCTTATGCAACGAATGTTTTCCAGATGATTACAATGAAAGAATAAGTGTAAAAGTAACTTTAATTGTCTTTATTGAGCAAATCAATGTGTTAATTGTTACTTGGTAATTTTAAAGATCTACGCTTGACCACAATCTCAGTTGACGGTAAATGACAATGTGGTCGACGTTGACACTTCTTGGCTTGACTTGAAAACTAATACATAGCTATTTCCGAAAACACTGAATAAATTATTCAGTAACATTTGGATAGATAAAGCGTTAAGATAAGCACCTCAATTAAAAAAAAATATTAATATAAACTCTATTTGACTGACTTGTTAACAAAATTCAGTCAATAAGACCGCCCCTGATAATACCCGGTGCAAAGTTATCACACTGGCTGTATTGCCCCATATGACAATATTGCAATTTGTGTGATACGAATAACGTTTTTTTACATATCGGACTCAATTACAATGTAACTGTGACATCTGTCACGACGAGATAACGAGTAAGTTACATGCACAACTAAAGTTCAATGCTAAAGTGCGGGCCACTAGCTCCCTGCCAAGCTGATTTCTTGAACCGACGCCAAAATGCCAGCTCTGTTTGGTTTCGTACAATGAAGGAAACATATAAACACTATCTGTACTGTAGTTACTATCCGCGTATCTGCAATACTTGTATAGCCACTTCGACAAACATTTAATTTTTATAAATTTAATTCTACATCGACAAATCACCAGGATCAATTAATCAGCACCCCACCCTGCCCACTCAAGGGATTATGGGTAATCCCCCGTTCGTTGCACCGTCATTATTGTAGGTCCTGGTGGGCTTCAAAAAGATATAAATACAGTAATAGGTAATAGAGCAGGCAATGGATTTTTTCTCGTAGAAAACTTTGCTTTCGAAAGTCAATCTTGCGTCAACACACTACACTAGTTACACTAGACTTAGTGACCAATAGGTAACCAGTTTGGATCAAAATACATTTTCTTTGTTCAGTCTATTGCTAGAAATGCCTTAAGTAAGTTTCGAAGTGAGGATTTCCTAACAAATGAATGTCCAAATTAATTACTTATTGTCATAATTAGTTTGATCTGTTGCTTAACAAGTAAATGCGTTCAAAAGGAACTGGAAAGCGACTTCAATTGCCCTAAAAGTTTACTTTTACTAAGGCAAATCTAAGATATCGTTTTCTCATGGATGCCGTTTTCAGAACTGGACCAAATTGAAATACCTTTCAAATAAAAAAGAATCATCCAAATCGGTTCTCCCAGTCAAAAGTTCTGAGGTAACAAACATTTTAAAAAAACATACCCGTCGAATTGATAATCTCATCCTTTTTTGAAGTCGGTTAAAACGATGTGTTCGATGACATTCAGCTTGTAGCGCTCAGAGAACTTAGAAGCCGGCGGAATCCAGTCCTTCAGCAGTGTGCACAATAAACGTTAAAGTAAAACTTTTCATGTGCAAGGGTTGAATATAAACAATGTTAGTGAGGAGTCATCCTGTTCTTCTAGTTTAATATTTATTAATTAATAATTATTTTATATAAAAAATTGTTGACTGTCTATCTGTAGAAACAGCCATACAACCTTATCACACTTAAAACATATCAAGTCTGTCTGACTTTTATTTATATTAATTATTTATAACAAAGCGGGAAACACGCCAATAAAAAAGTGCAAAAGTCCTAAACCACCAAAGCCGACAGTTTTAAATTTTAATATAATATTGTCGGTGAGAGACAGATTGGCACGTGATTGTGGGCATTGTTTCAGCCGCACGGGGCGGGGGTGCGGTGCGATGCAACACCTCAATTTGAACCATTGTTACAAAATATAGACACGGCTATTGTAATTTCATGAACGGAGTCGTTGGTATTCCGATCGAATACAACAAACACCTAGAGCGTTTCAAAAGGATGTGAAGTAACAAAAATGTTAGTGAATCTTAAAAGATAACTACTTTAGAACTTGTTTTTACTAGCCTTTGCCCTCGACTTGGTTAGCGTGGATTTCGTTCGGAAAGTATCCGGTGTAAAGTGCATATCATAAGTCAATTTAAGGTATATATAAAAAACAGATAGGTGACCGGAGTGGACAGCGATTGAGTTTCACTATATCAAAGGGAAACACCGCACTCTATTGGACATTCTGCTATAAAATTTGGGTTGGGTTTAAAATGTATTTGTAAAACAAAAAACAAAATGCCATAGCTGTCCTACATAACTAATTGTATCCGACAAAACAAAGTGACACGACTTTTGATGGCTCCAATTGTTTGTTTTTAAATATGACAATATTTTAATCTTTTTTGTGTGTGTTATTATTATTATTATTATTTTGTAAAAAATTGACATTAATAATTAATCTTGTCTTATTTCATTTTATGTTAGATATAGGAATGTCACATACATTTTTTGATATAGACGAAATAAACTATGAAACTATGAATTGAGTATGGGCAAAATACTAAAATAATAACAATAAATTACAATGCCTTTAAAAATTGTACATCATTACATTGTCAAGTGACGCAGCAACATGTCCTGTACAATTAATTTTCGTGGAAATTTCTATACCTGCGATAACGTGAGTGAATCGGTAGTGCTGTGTCGTTTCCTCTATCGAATTTTGCCAAAGCGCTGTGTGTCCTAGTGGAGCGCGGCCTTATAACATGATAGCATGAAGGAAAAAAACTTTCACATTAGGAGGCGGAGAGGAGTTTCATGGGCGATAGATTTGTAAACTTTATTAGCCATAGTCCTTTAGATGAAACTTCTAAAGTTAGGATATAAACAAAAGCAGTAAAGTGCGTGTCGGGACATGCGCTGTGTAGGGTTCTGTATTTGCCCGTGACAATAAGTTCACGTTTTAACGCTAATAAAGTCTAAATACGGGCCTTCACAGGACGATGTAAAGTAATTTTGAATGGAATTTGTACGAAAATTTCATTTTGACATCTCCAAGTTAGAGTATACAAATATTTTATAATTTGGTCGACTATTATTCGTTAACCTGTAAATCCTAGGGGCTTGGGACGCTCGATTGTGACAAAATTTATCACTTTGAAGCTTAATATTTCGCTTGCAATCGAAAAGTGGTGTCCCTCAATTTTTTAAAGACCTATTCAACAATACCTTAACGATACACAGTGGCGTAGACGCGAAAAAATATTTTATCCCCAAGCTCCCCAAATTTTTTTTCTTCGACATTTTATTCTACCACTTGGCCGGCGTAATTAATATGTATACCCGTACCAAATCACAGATTTCTAGTAGTAGAGTCTCTGAGCTAAGCTGTGGAAGGACAGAGCGAAACTATAAAGGTTCCTTATTTGACTACTACTAACCCTAAAAAACGGACTGGTGCGAGTTTGACTCACGCACCAATGGTTCCGAACCATGGAGAGAAACGTACATATATTGCCTACGTTTGTTTGTCAAGGGTTTTTGATGATTTCTCAAAAACTATAGAGACCTCGGAAATGAAGCGTCGGTGGCGCAGTGGATAAGGCGCGGACTCTCAATCTAAGGGTTCCGGATTCGAATCCAGACGTGTACCTATGAGTTGTTTTTCAATTCAAGTACATTATCCGATTGCTTGACGGTGAAGGAAAACATCGTGAGAAAACCTGCATGTCTTGAACAGGAATGTGAAGTCCGCCAATCCGCACTGGGCCCGCGTGGTTGACTACGGTCCATACACTCTCTATAGGAGAGTAGGCCTGAGCCCCTGCAGTGGGGACGTATATAGACTGTTGATGAATGAAAATATAGACCTCACTTGTCTGTACTGCGATTTTTAAATATAATTAAAGCATTCTACCAATTAATTCAGTTGAGGAACCCGTGGGTCAACAATTCCCATGACTAAGTCGATATCACAAGTAGTTCCTGTGATAATCAGCTGTGACAGACGGACAGACAGACACCAGAATGAGATTATAAGGGTTTCGATTTGATCAGATGTTCGTAACCCTAAAAATGAGCACTACATAGATTTACGTGGAAGGTCATCAGTTGCCAAAAAAAAGTTCAGTGACCCAAAACGAGAATCAAATTTTTTTTGTAACAAAATACCCTTCGAACTGTCCTTTGCTGAATGTATTACGTAAAGTCAAAGGACAGAGAGGACGGATGATTTTCTGTTGTTAAAATTTTGATATTCCTTGTTCACCTGGCTTAACTATTGATCATGTAACTCTTGTTTGGATTTATAAAATCAAACCTAAGTCCGAATTCCAATATAACAATGGTAAAGTTGACTGGAAGCTACTTGGAAGCTGTTCGGAGCAATGGAAAGAAGCCAGTTACATCGACGTTGAACGTTCACTGGCCTCATGTGGGCCTCATCTTAGTCAAGGAACATATTACGGCGTGGTTTCCAACCAACTTCACATAGCAGGAATTAAATGTGTGTTACGCTATAACTCCACCAATAGTGAACCAATTTTGTTAATTCTTTTTGTTTGTATGGTAGAGTATTCTTAACAGATGGTCCCATGTAAATTTTATCGCAGTTTTTGGTGGCTTTTCGAAAAAATAAAAAATAAACTAATTTTAAGGCAACTGAAGTCGGTTTTTGTTCTTTTTGAAGGCGTTAATTATTTTGTGTGCTATCATAATGAGGTGGTCCTTTATCGAAATTGATTTAGTGCTTTTTGAGAAAATAAACAATAACTGAATATACCTAGATAACTCTCTCTAATGACGCACATTTTAGGGGATGAATGCTGTAGACTTTTAGGGCAGTTGAAGCCGGTTCCTTAGTTATTTTGGAGTTAGTTAGTTATATTAATGACGATGAAAACATATGACTGAAGCCAATAGAAGAAGATAACTTGATAAGATATTGCGAATAATCCCAACCACCTTTCCAAATGAACTGACTGTTTAATGAAAATTGAAACGATTTCACATTAAAACGAGTATGTTTGGACTGAACATGAAACCCATTTACCAACCTGACCTGAAATGGAAATAGAATCCATCAGGCTGCACTTATGTGACAACTGCCCTGATTTTCGAACTTAATTAATTTACCAAAATAACCTTCTCTTTTGAACGTCCAGTGGACTTATGTGTCCTCTGTCCTAAAGTGAGTTAGAACTGAGAGAAGGCCGAGTTATCCATAATCCTTGGTAGTCGTGATAGGACTGGTGTAGATTATTTATTTGTAGGAAGATTGTGGGCAATTCCCGTAGTTCTATAATAAAACCCTCACCGCCCACATTTTAATAAGAAGAATGATGGGTGATGGGGATGAAAGAATGGGTGGATGAAGACTTCCGTCAAAATTATTGATCTTAAAACCAGCCCGAGTCTTACATCAAATACTCAGTAAACCCTTTGGTTTGGGTAATAACTGAAAGAAAAAAACAATGTTGTGGTTGGTCCGTTGATCGTCTTTCAAATTACTGGCTCGGCAGTCCACGCGTTTAGTACTACTCAACGTCCTCACTCGCCCACAGCTCTCGTGAACCGTCAGTCATTGACACTCTGACACTGACTTTTAGCATACCAACCCATAGATACACGAGACAGTGTGTGTATGCTATTCCGCATACACTACAAATGTGTTCTGCTTTTTTAATAGAAGACTATGTTATTACGTTATCCAAACATTGGTTGTCAATGCCAAAATCAAACATTACAGTGAGCTAGTCCGTCCATAGTTCCAGATGTTTCTTTGTTATGCAAATGAAGTACGAGTATATCGACGTATGCGACCCCTGGCCGATGCACGATGGGTCGCCTGTCTTGCTGAAGGCTACGTATCCCACCTGTAACACTGTACAAGCCAAATGGTCAATTAACGCTCCATCTGACATGTCTAACATGCAAAGGTTGCTATTAATTTGCATCGGATGTCGGCAGGGCATTTGTTAGAATGGTCCTTTTGTTCTGACAACAAGTGCATTAATATTCATACGCAATTTAAAATTCATAGTGAGTATGTACATAGGGATAATCCATGAAATAGTTCGTTTGAGTGTTGTATAAAAGTTATCAGTTGGATAGCTTAATGGGTGTTGGAGGCCTTCCAAAATTATTAAGGTTCCGTACCTCAAAAGAAGTGGAAACCCTTTTTGTATCACTCGTCACTCGTTAGTCCACTTAGTTTTACTGCTGCCATAAACATTATTATATTATTTTTAAATATATTGGACGTTAAAAGTTAGCTATCTTTGTTGTGTTCAAATAGTCAAATGGTGTCCGTGTGAATAAAACTAAATGTAAGTAATTTAACATATCCCGTATAACAACAATTTGGCTATTATGTACTATCTCGATCTGTCGTCAAAATTTCGGTAGCACAAGTTAACGCGTTCAAAAAGCCCTGAGACTACGTTGTCCGACTAAGCAGTCGGACCACGCGGACTATCATTATCAGAGACCGCGTGGTCCGACTGGCGGAATACGAGAACTTCTTCCCTGTTGGTTCGACTAAATAATGTAACTGTGATAAAGATAAGAATAATATAATATTTAATTTCAATGTAATTTTTTTTTGCAACGAATTGAAAAATATATCTAGGGTAATAGAAATATGGCTTTTATAGCGGGCTGTATTTTTTCGTGAATTCTCATTTTACTGATATTTACTGTTTTATAATGTATGCAGAAAATAAATTATATCGTTTTAAAAACATTTTTGAAATGTTCAAAAGTTAATTGACCATATATTGTAACCTACTGACCGTAGACTAGTGGTGTCGTTA
This sequence comes from Carcina quercana, assembly GCA_910589575.2. Classification (NCBI taxonomy): domain Eukaryota; kingdom Metazoa; phylum Arthropoda; class Insecta; order Lepidoptera; family Depressariidae; genus Carcina; species Carcina quercana. Next base: position 6,703,148 of record OU342436.1, read on the forward strand.
CCAAAGTGAAAGGTCTCAATGAGATCTTCATTTTTGATGACAGCTATTAAACTTGAAACACTCATATCTTGGAAACTACTGACCGTTGACTAGTGGTGTCGTTACCAAAGTGAAAGGTCTCAATGAGATCTTCATTTTTGATGACAGCTATTAAACTTGAAACACTCATATCTTGGAAACTACTGACCGTTGACTAGTGGTGTCGTTACCAAAGTGAAAGGTCTCAATGAGATCTTCATTTTTGATGACAGCTATTAAACTTGAAACACTCATATCTTGGAAACTACTGACCGTTGACTAGTGGTGTCGTTACCAAAGTGAAAGGTCTCAATGAGATCTTCATTTTTGATGACAGCTATTAAACTTGAAACACTCATATCTTGGAAACTACTGACCGTTGACTAGTGGTGTCGTTACCAAAGTGAAAGGTCTCAATGAGATCTTCATTTTTGATGACAGCTATTAAACTTGAAACACTCATATCTTGGAAACTACTGACCGTTGACTAGTGGTGTCGTTACCAAAGTGAAAGGTCTCAATGAGATCTTCATTTTTGATGACAGCTATTAAACTTGAAACACTCATATCTTGGAAACTACTGACCGTAGACTAGTGGTGTCGTTACCAAAGTGAAAGGTCTCAATGAGATCTTCATTTTTGATGACAGCTATTAAACTTGAAACACTCATATCTTGGAAACTACTGACCGTTGACTAGTGGTGTCGTTACCAAAGTGAAAGGTCTCAATGAGATCTTCATTTTTGATGACAGCTATTAAACTTGAAACACTCATATCTTGGAAACTACTGACCGTTGACTAGTGGTGTCTTTAGCAAAGTCAAAGGTCTCAATGAGGTCTTCATTTTTGCGTCAGCACAGATCCCCCACGTACACTCAACTGCAAACAATCTGTAAAAGTTTTTGAGCGTTGTAAACGTTCACAAAACCCCCAAACGAAATAAACCAAAACCCATCCGAATCAATTTGCACGGTACAGAGTTTATCACGTACTCGTAACAACAGCATTTGTCCCGGAGCCTGCGTCCTGTGACATGCAAATCTTGGTGATAGTATTAAATCAAAGAGGGGCGAGCCGATGTCTGCAAATTGATGTAACTAGCCGGTACGTGGGATGCAGGTAAAGCGGACTATGCGCTGATAGGTTCGAGTAGGTGGTCAGCATCGCTAATTTCATTTCGACCACCTTTGTGGCGGTACCGATTGCAAATGAACATATTAGTGCTGAATTACAGTGTCCTAGATTATAACAAAATAAGAGTCTAGAAAAAGATATCGAGTATTACAAAAACTACTAATTTTAGGGTCCCGTGCCTGAAAGGGAAAACCAGATTGTCTCGAAAACTAAGTAACCCAGAAACTCGTATTTTTTTATAATTTTATAGATCTTTTTTTATTTATTTTAGAGTAGCTTAGCTCAGAAATTATCTTACAAAAACTACTCAAACTACCTAAAAGTCGCCATTTCCGGTCCTTCAAAAACAAGTCATTCTGTTCAAGTAAAAGAGGCACCAATTTTTAATACACAAACAAACAAATTCACTTTGGCTTTTATAATATTAGTATTGATTAATTTAGTACGTCAATTTGGTGCCAATAAAAAAGTATTAATTCAAATTTCGTGTCAATCATATCATTTGACTGAAATAAATTCAATAATTACACATATTATGTTACAATCTCAAAAGTGGTCCTTTTCATATAGCTAAAACGTGCAAAAGGACCTGTTCTCCTATGCTTCTAAACCTTTATTAACCTCCGACGCAAAAAGAGGGGTGTTATAAGTTTGACGCCAATGTCTGTCTGTCTGTGGCATCGTAGCTCTCGATCGGGTGGACCGATTTCGATGCGGATTTTTAATGTGAAAGCAAGTTTTCTTGTAGTGGTTCTAGCTTTAATTGGTAATCGTATGAATATTGCGAAGTTTTTTTTTAAATTTTAATTTAATTTACTTGTTAAAATAGTGTTAGTAATTTTGTGTATGCAGTGCATCTTGAGTAAGTGCATAATATTATGTTTGCAAAAAACATTTCTACAGGCGTTCAATTTTTATTTATTAATGGTTTTGTGTAATATATTTAGTTTTATTGGTTTTCGTTGACAATCCATACAAATATTATAAAAGTGAGTTTGTGTGTCCTTGCTTTAGTAGTCTCAACGGATAGTCATAATGACTTTATTTTAATATAGCGATAGTTGTTTTGGAAAAGGATGTAAGCCACTTTTAATCCCGATCAAACAACTAGTTCCTATGTATTTATTTATATATACTTCATTAGTTTTTAAGGTTCAGTAGCGGTTGCTCCAGATACAACAAAGTGCTCCAATAGGAAGAGGGTACTGTATAAGTACAAAACTCTAGGTCTTCTTCCAGGACTATCTACTACGCGTAGATTTTGAGCATTTTTAATAAAAGTGTGTAGAAACCTTACCAGTCCTAAAAACGTGCATAATAGGTGCGAAGCATTTTATTTATAGTTACAATTCATGTTCATCATGTGTCATTCAGTTGTATACTTTAGGATGCTAAGGTTTAATATATAACAACGTCTCTTTTATAAATTACTACATAATACATTGCAAAGTACGTTATATTTACTTCCATGGTACGGAACCCTCGGTTCGCGAGTCTGACTCGCACTTGACCGTATATTTTTATACGGAGTGGGTTTGCACTTTGCTCATAACGAATCTCCCTTGATGTTAGATAAGATAATGCTTTAGAATGCAATCATAATTTCACAAAAACGACAATATGCTGAAGATGACCCACGCTTGATCTCTAAAAAACACAATGCGGCGCCGCATTTTCTGCTGCAACACAAAAGTGCTAACAGCAATATAGTTTTAACATGGTATAAATGAACATTAATACATATTCTACGAACATCAAAACCGATTACCAACCGATAAATTACCTATTTTGAGCCATCGACCTTTGGGTCGTCATTCCAACGGTAGTTTAGACTAGTTTTGTCTCTAGATTATGGAAGCGGAACAAAAATTGTAATTATCAAACATACTCGATATCCATGACGCCGCCCATTCCTGTGGGCCTTCCTATTTTACCTATTTCTTCCCACCACGACATAATAAATCGGAAGGAATGTATACTCATGACATGAGATTGGTGGTCGCAGTGCGATGTTGTTCAAATCATCTCGTGACAAATTTTACCTATTGTTAGTCACGTTTTACATTACGTAAGATAAGACACGGTTTGATCCTATTCTAAAGGCGGCACCACATCCCCGTTCTCCACTTCTTCCCTAGTAAATTGATAAACGATTTTTCTTGCGTCGATTATTCCTGACTTTGATAAACAAAATGGAAGACAGACTTACATCAATATGCGTATAGTCGCATCACAGCACAGGCAGAATCCGAATCAATACTAATATTGGAAATAAGAAAGTGAGTTTGTTCGTTTGTCCTTCCCGTCGTAACTGGGGGTCAGTATGACTTGATTTTGATGATAGTTGAAGGGCCGGAAAAGGACATAAGCATTTTATACCGTAGAGGTACGAGTAGTTTCAGCGGGATTCCGTTGGAGGATGGAGTTTCAAAGTCTACGCGGCAGAAGTCGCGGACAAAAGTAGTAACACAAATTCATAAATACCATTTATTATAATTTAACGCCGTCATTGTGGCTAGGAGTCTTTAAAAATATATTTTAATGTTTTTATTTATTTGGGACTCGCCTTTGACATTTCATCTCCTAAGACAAAAATTTAATAATCTACACTATGCTATATTACGCCAACCTGAACTAGTGTGTTACTTGAGGCAATTAAGGGCGAGGAGGGAATCTCGGCAAATATCACGTAATTTTTTTTTTAAAGTGCAATATTGAAGGAGAAGCAGGGTTTTACTGAAACCAGATAAACATGTTGGTTATGAGTCCAAATGGACAGAATAAGGATAAGAATGATTCTTGGCGCGAACTTGTAAAATGGTGTTTCATTGCAATTTTAGTAATTCGTTAATAATACTGTTATGTGTGTTTTTTGTGTTATAATGGTGTGATATAGTGCAAAAAGTGTCACGGACAGTGTTATAGTATCAATTACGCAAAATTGCGAGGGTTTCGACGCGATCCGAAGAGTTTATCATGTCGAGTACATTCGGCATATGGATTCTTTCGGATAATGTTGAAACCAAGGCTGGCCTTTGAAGTTCTCGTCAAGAATCCAAATTAACCGATAAAATGTACACATTATACATTTTATTGAGAAAGCTGAAGAAATGGCTTCGGCATAGTTTATAACCTCAAAATTTGTTCACCTAATTTTACTCGTCATTGGCTAGATAACCACTGGTTAAAGCTAATTTTGGTAGTTCCTATTTAATTATTTTATTTTTCGATGTCCTCATTGTAATTGTACTCGTAGATAACGTTTTTAGTATCCTTAAATACAAATCCTAAATGAAAGTGATAAAGCAAATCATGTGTTTTAAATCGACTTGAGGGGGTTGTGCTAAATCTCATGACATCACACTAAGGGCGGAGTGGGTTGAAAAATAAAATCAGCTCACGTAATTAATGGATGTCCCCATAAGGTGTCTGCACGTTGTCTTCGTGTGATGAGTTGAATTTTACTCAGCTTCAGCGGTGTAAAATATGTTATGTTTATTAAAAGCACTATAATTTCCGAACCCTACTTGTCGTGTTCATTACTCGAATACAGCATTAGCTTTTATCCCTTTTCAGTCACTATCGAATTACCTTTGTTCTCATGGTAACAAAGAGTAAATTCCAATACGGCATCCTGACAAGACTAAAGTGTGTAATTCTTTCATTCGGTATCCTTTTGTTCAACGGAGTGTCATATCAACTCGCTACACTCTTTTATAAAGCATATTGTGGTATCAGTATGGCGCGCTATTGTTACTACGATTTGATGGTACCTAGCTGCTACTACTACGTGGGTCGCTGATAGTAGGGAAACCGGATATTTCCTTGTCATCAGATATGATGAGCCAGTAATCAAATACAATGGGACAATACCATCGAATATATGGACATATGAAGAATTTTGAAAATTCTGGAATAAATCAAAGTTATATTTATATATAGCTGCATTAAACATGAAAAAAAAGTGTAAGGTACTAGGGAAAAAATTAATAATGGGCTCAAGATAATGGAAAAATTTAACAAAATATTTTCTTCTTTCCAGATTATACTGCGAAGAAATCTAAAAAATCTACGCAAACCGTTTACTCATAGAGTATCACGGTCGTGAAGCAGTTTCCACGTTTGGTCAGTCTAACTGTATCCAGGTAAGTAATGTTTAACTTGTTAAAACTATTCGGAAATGAGCTCACCAACTTCAAGTCAACACACACACAGGAAAACTAATCTAATTCGTGCTCGTTACTCGTAATTCGTTACAGTTTTGTGCTTTGGATCACTTGGTTCATTTATTCGTTATCAACCAACTTCAATAAAGGAGGAGGTTGTTAATTCGACCATATGCTTTCTCTGTGTACGTTACCTCACATCTTCGCAACCTGCATACCGATTGTAATAATTCTATTTCTAATGAGTATAATCTCAATGGCGGTGTCCCTATTTTCCACACTTAGAGGTGGAGTATTTTCATCAAATGCAAATAGTACCACTCTTGATATAAATATAACCAATTATGAAAAAAGATTCATTAAAATTTGATAACTAATGGCCATAATATATAGTAACTTATACACGTATTCAGGATATACGAGTAAGCAGCATCTACCTTTGATAAGAACAACATCCTATTGAGATCACCAATCCACCTGCCCGTCGTGGTGATTACGGTAAATCACCTAATAGAAAGACAAACTCGGTGACTTTTGAGGGAGGCTCATGTCCAACAGTGGACTTATGCAGCTGAATATGATTTATACGTAAAAAACATTTGGTCAATTTGAGAACTCTTTTAGAGTTTGGTTGAAAAATTCAACTATTCAGATGGTTTTCACAGTAAAATAGCCTCGCATTTCTTTAGTAAAATATGCAAGTTTTGAATTAACTTTTGGTCTATAAAATATCCGTCAGAAAAGTTATTTTTACTTATAACTTGTGCGGGATGAAGAATGTGTAGACCCGCAAACTATCGTGTCGCTGCACTAGATATGCTATCCTGGTACCCGGTGTAACGAAGAGGTCGAACAATTCACCCAAGTGGGCTTCATCTGGCTCCACGATAAACGCAAAACACGCCCAATGCCCACGTCCTCTGTAATGAACAGCACTTGAATGAGTACTTGGCAAATTCACAGGGTAATTACCCCAGCATACCGGAGTTAATAAGCCGAAACCAGCGCACATCGAGGTTGATTGATATCGACCGATCAAGAGGCACGGATGAATTTAACTACTAAAGGTGAGCTGATTTAGATCACGTAAGCACTAAGCGAGAGCTACATTATGAATATTATGTAAAACGTCACTTAAAATTGAATTATGTTCCAAAGGACGTTGCCTGCTTGCTTAAAACGACTTGGAAACACAAGGAAACTGTTGAAAGTAGAGTCAAACTACAGCTTGCTTTTTTAATTCATGCATCTGAGCCGTGATTTGATACAGAAGCCAGATCAATTAAATACCAACTAAAAATAGTTACCTGTCACCATGGTGGTAAAGGAAGGTCGTCAAGGAACATTTTCTATCACTCTAAGATTATATATATTTATAGTATGTAAAGTATGTATGTATTATTATTGATGTATATTAGTTTGTTCTGTATCTCGTATTTATGTAATCGTTTATTATGGTTTATTATATTTATTATATCGTACACGCCTAACTGCCCTCCTTTCTTCAATATTTCTCCTTAACCTAGGACTGCTGGAAGAAATTTCTTTTAGAAATAAGCTGTTCCTTTTGTATATATTTTTTTCCGTTTTTGTGTTATGTAAATATTTTCCGTGTACAATAAACTGTTTAAATAAAAAAATTAAAGTAAAAAGATTATCGCCACGGGCGAAGTGAAGTTCTATGTTCTATACTCATTTCGCAACATTATAATCCGATGTACTGCACAAAACCAGCTATTCTGTTTTAAAAAACTATGGCAACAGAAATTTAGTTCGAAACTTTGATGGATAGACCTTTTAGGTTGTGTGACATGCTTTTTATGAAAGATTTATTTCTACCTTGTCCACGCCGTCTATTAACACCTTTGAGCCTTTGAGACTCAACTGACAGACGTCTATGTTAGAATCTAGAAGTCTTTGACAGAGAGACGGACAGAATAGCCTCAACGATAGGGCTCCGACTGGATTAGGATTCGGGAAAATAAAAACAGGGAAGCTATGAACAACAAATCCGCCTTCCCAATAATAATTATAACGAAGATTATGCACCTGTTACGTGAATAAATTACTGCTGGTCAACGTATCTCCCGTCAAATTAAGTGTAAAACATACATCAATAACTAATGTTCGACGAGAGGACGCCATAATGCGCACTGCCATCTATCCGCTGCACCCCGGCAACATTGGGAACTGGGGTGTAAGCGGACTTTACAAGATTTGCACCGATCGAATGCACTTTGCCTCTCGGTCCGTCGATCGTGATGTAGATTAAAATTAATCCCCGCTTACTCTCATAAGCTACTGGCTTAATGCTGGGCTTTCTGTCGATACAATGAACCTTGAAGTTTTGAAGCAAAACAAAGCATTCTTTTACTATGCTCATATTACATGTGTGACAAACACTTTTATATAGAAAGAATGCAAACGACAGTTTACTAACAAGTAAGCGTTAGGGCCAAGTAAGAGCATACCACAGAGAACTTTAATACTAGCATTCTATTGGCGTTTTACTACAGCAACGAAGAAATTAAGTTCAGGAATCATATTGGGATTTTTTGTTACCTCGTGACGCCGCAACGGCTCAAACAATCATGAAACGTGAACACGTGATGTGAAACGTGAAAAGGCTACTTTTTATCCTAGAAAAAATGTACCCATCGCGTAATTTCTAAAATTCACACGCATTTTAAATGAATATATTATAAACGGCACTTGTTACCCATAAACTGTTCAAGACAGCATAGTTACTCATATAATCAGTTGTGACAAACAAACACCAGCCGTTTTTTTAAAAGTTTTACATTTTTTCCTCGGATGTTCGGAACCCTAAAAAGAGGGATAAAGGTGTGGATTTAAAACATTAATAAATTGAAATAAATCACTCACGTTTTACATTCACGTAACTGGATTAGTCTTGCATAAAGGGTACTGTGTGTTGAAATCGAGCCGTACAGACTGCAGACTCTAATGCGAGTTACCGAATCTGTTTTGAATAATCGCAATGTGGCCGCAGGATATTTGGACTATGCACATCCATTCGACTAAAAGGACAGGACATACATATGCATAATATGTGAACCAATATATTATAACATGACTCCACTTAAAATGAACTTGTATATTTAAAAGATGTAGATCATTAAAAACATAAATAAAGCTCTGCAACTAACGGGGTCTCCACTGATAAATTAGCCACATGAGGTCCTCAATGTTTAATCGTTAGAACATCAAAGTGCGACACAAATAATCCACTCAAAATTGATATTATTCTACCATAATAATAATAATACAGAAGGCAGCTTGTCTTATGGCAAGCAGTTGGGGAGTAGCGTCCCTACGGACCCGAGTCAATTAAGTTACTTAGGCGGTCTCTCTTCGGCGCTGAGATGGATGCCAAGAGGGACGATAGAGCTCTTTTTCCTTGATCGAACGACCAGAATGGGTACGTACAGAGTCACATGCCAAGTGCTCCTGATGGTAATGACTAACGCACACACGAACCTATTGCCCACCTTTGGAGGTTGGAGACTTTTTTGTTGCTAACAAATTTAATCCAAAGGAGTTGATCGGGTAGAATCTGTTGTCTCATAGTCCTGTCTAACGTACGGCCTTTTTGGAGCGGAGAATATTCTAAAAATACCCGACTCCTCAGGAGGGAAGCAGGGCTATGTGAAATTTTTATTCACTAACAACCCCTCAGCAGTCAGGCTCCACGTAAGTCAAGGTGCCTTGGGAACTCCTGGGAACACTTTCGCATCTAGTGCTGCCCTAGGCTAGGCTAGTCAGCCACGACGTCTCCGCAGCCCCGGGCTGCAGTGGATCGGGACCACGCCCGCCGTATTGCCGCCGTCGTTCAGTGGTCGCTGGTTTGTACCAATAGTACGACCAGAGCTCCTTCTCTGGCCACCCGCGACCACAGGCCTGGTAAGGATCCCAGGGGTCCTTGATGGCTCCCCTGCGTCGTTGTCTACGAGTGGGGTCTCAACGCTTGCGATTATGTTCTGCCTCCTCTTTCTATGAAGACCTGATATAATTGAACCTCAGTGGGATTGTTTCTGAGCGTGTCTCGCTGTTGATACTTTGGTAGAGAAATGACTCTTAGGTGGCTTGTTGGACATTTTGGACCTTTTTCTCGTGCTTCTAAACATAAGGAAAATTCTTGAAATAGAGATACAACTCGAACCGAATTGATTTCGCAGAGAAATTTTGTATGTTTATATCCTCGACGCCTGAAATACATTTTAAACACGGATGCCCGGTGCCACGTGAAATAGGCAGTTGTCATTTTATAAAGCAACCTCGCAACCGTCTCCTTATGTATTGGCTGTGCAAGTATGCAACATTTTCTAGTCCATTACAAGCGTAAGGAACCAGGGAGGGGCGAGTTTCCTAGCACATTCGCATTTTTAGTGTCCTCAAATTTATGTGGCTCCCGCGTCCCAGTTGACAATGATCATAATTTTTGTAAATATTTGATGCCTAAATAGATATGAGGTGCTTACTTAGTTTTCCAGCATTCGTTGTAATGTACCACAACGAAACGTATAGTACATACATTCCTTTTAAAATAATAACGAAATAGTTTTGAAACTAAGTATTACATATACTTAAGATATAAGAAGAGATTTTGTACTATTTAAGAACACGTGGAATTGATTAAAATTGATAATAAAAGACGTTATAATTATCAATACTTCTTAATTTTCTTACCATCATCCTAGCTTTCCATTTATCACATTTAAACTGTCGTACGTATATATATATATGGCCGATAAAAGCCACATATACAATAAGATTGACAATTAATGTATTTGCGTATGGGATTTTTGTACAACAACTTAATAAATGTTTTTACATTGCTATCTAGCATTCCATAATCGTAGAATCTATTTGATTACAATCCAACTATCATTTGCCCGCGACTTGTCTTCGAGGACATTATTCCATGGGAACTACTCGTTTGATCAAAATAAAAAGTAGCCTATATTCATGTCCATTGTCCAACCATTCAACTATTCCTATTCAAACTTTTAAGTCATTATCTCTGTTTCTACGAAGGGCAATCAAACAAACAATACGACTTTAGCATTTATATTGTTAGTAAGTATATGGATTAAATAATATTTTCCGTTAGCGTTTCATATCAAAATTTCGTGAACAAAACTAAAATGAGCTTTGTACATGAGTCTTCTCTGTACATGAATTCAGTTGCAATATTTCTATGTGAACAGGCATGTATAAATATTTATGTATCTCGTTACATAATGAGATTGCCTTTATTTTACAGGAACCATGCTGGCGATGGATCAAGATTGCGCTTTGCGAATTGTCTCTACATCTCTCACATTACACGATACATTCCTATAATATACTCGTAGGTACATTACTGGCTACACAAACATCATTCAATAAACCTGACTGTCTGCAGGCTCTTCTTACATTATACATATACGTGCCTGTGGCAAGGAATACACACTCATTTTATAACAAGTACTTCCTGGCTTGTATTTATTTTATTTATTTCTATAAAAAATTGCTTATGGTTTCCTCTTTTTTTTCACAATAAAATAATAATAGCGGCAAACAAACAGAAGGAAGATCGTCAAGGTAATTGATAATATAGACAAATTGGCTGTTTTGGCACAAGAAGCACTAATAAACCTTGTTGTTTTTATATTTTTTTCATAAGATTGAATTTAAATTTTGGATAGTGAATAAAGTAAAACAACAAAAGAATATATATTTTCATCGCAATAATACATACAATTCTAGAATCATTGCAATGAAATTTTTGTAACGAACCCAAATATAAATCACACCTGCCTCGCTTTGGCACTCACTGCTAACTAACATTCTCTCAGATGACATTCATCACTGTAACAAAAATATTTTTATTTATATATTAAATATATTACATCGAAATAACGGTACCTATCTGTCAATTAACTACTTTCTATCTATACACATATAGAAAAGATGTCAGTAATATTCTCTAAAGGGCTATCCTACAACAATCGGGAACTTCAAACTCATTTCACCTTCACCAAGTGTTTCATAATAATAGAGTCTAACATTTTTATTCATTCAAATGTCCCAGTCCTATTTTTCGCTGTACACACACGTCATCATTTCATACAAATCACATAGGTACACGATGCTTAGCGAATGCTTCTTAGGTATTTAGTTTGGTGAAGAACATGATGGCAATACCACGGAAGGTCATCATCATCGATTTTGAAATCGGATCTGTCTTGCTGCGCGCCACCATCTGCCAATGCGAATGCCTTGTTTATACAATGGAAGGGTAAGTGTTCTTTTGGTTTAACTTATGACTTGTTATGCTCCAAACAGCGGCCTAGCAATTAGCAATGACATTCATGTTAATACTATTATATTAGCTTGGTAAATTATCGAAATAATTACGAGGATTGTATAGGAGACGGATTTCTTTTTTCACTTTTCACCAATTATTTGGCAAATCTGTATTTTATTTTATTTGTTGTATATACACAGTTGCTCTGTTCTTGAAATGAATGATGATAAAACAAATATATTCTTATGAATGATGATAAAACAAATATATTCTTTGACGGACTTACAAATTGATCAGGTGATATATTTTAGGACGAGTTTTAGATAAGGTTTTATAACGTCGTCGAGCAGGTTCTCTAGCGAAAGGCAAGCAGGCTAATGTCAGCTATCTTGGTTTTCTGGAAGGTAAAATAACTGTTTTGTTTTAGACGCCTTTCACGCTTTATTCGGTACCTAGCAGTATACCTTTGATAAGTTTGATATTCGTTACGGCTGCTCTACATCACCGTGGCAATAAGATAATGAGGAAAGAAGCACTTTTATTACGTACCTACCTAATAATATAACTTTTATGTGCGACAATGCGCATTACCTAGATTTAAAATAATATAAAACTTTTTTTCTGGCCGAAACGAAGGGACATTAGCCAAGCATACAATTTAGTCGCCTTAGTTCCGCACGAATTCATCTCAAAACTTTAGGCTAATCACAAACGCAAAACGTGTAGCAGAGTTTAGAGAACGACAACCGGTCCAATTGAAAAACCCTAAATAAAATAACCTTTGATTTTATACGATTATATTTACAAAGAACAGTGTGCGCCAAGTCGACGCCTTTATCCACGTGCCCGCCCGACTGATGAACGCAAGTCTCTGTTATTTGCCGCATAATTTACATAGAGATAGATCAGTGTCCCATGGGCCGCGCACCCGTTGAATTTCTATTGTTTAGATTGGAAAACTAAGCGCGCTGGCCGACTTTCCTTTCCTCTCACGTCATTATTGGATTGCAGGTGGTGACGTGACGGCTCGTCCTGTGAATGTAGATGCCAAGTGCATCTGAAGCTTGAATTGTGTCTTTGAATTTTCTTCTGGTTTTGTGAACTCTACTGGTCTCTCTCTCTCTTCGTCTTCTATAAGACTAAATTCGCATTTACAAATTGGCTACAGTCTGCCGCGAGCCGATAGTGACGGCACGGTTTCAATGGATGCTATAATTCTCTAATGATTTTCTTTCGTTTTAAATTGCTTTTATTTATAGGTAGTATTTTTTCATACTCTCCACTGTCAAAGTCATTCTGAATTATAATATTTGTACAAATTCACTGATTCCATTGGTAATCTTAAACATACGTATATATTTGAGGCTAATTTATTCTGTATTGCTACTTCTTTATTTATTCTTTTTCTTTTATACATAGAGGTACAAACGCGAAAATGATAAGAACAACGATATATTGTGTAAATTTCCTGTGTGGCTTAGTGGTTACACATAATCACAATCTGGAGGTCCCAGGTTCCATTCCCAGCAGAGCCTATCAGTACTTTGGTTGGTTGGTGGTATAAAATTTTCTATGTCCGCCTGGCTATAGCTACAGTACTCGCACGCTATGTTTTCAACTAAGTTAGCTCTCCGGAATTTCGCGCATGGATATTGAGCAGTCGGAATATGTGTTTATTTTTGATGACATACAACACTAGGACATTTCTTTCCACCCGCTAACTTGCCTTGCCTCCCATTAATTACTTCGCAGCCTTTTGTATCTAACTTCAGAGGGGCATTGTACCACCATGCCTTATATGTCCGTCCCCAAACATCAGTGTTAATAGCACTGATGTGTTCCTGAGAAAAGTAGCAGAACCATTGCCTTAGTTAGCTTGAGGTTTCTGGCATGCTTTCCATCCAACGGCATAATCTTCACTTCCCATAAGGTGAGATTAAGGCTTTTTAAAATTAATAAACATCATATTTTTATAGTATATAATTGACTTCGGGGCCCAAGATAATAATACCAGCTTGATTAGATTTCCGTTCCTCCCTTAATCTCGTACTGAATCTGGATTCCGAAGGGGTTGTGAACGAATCGATTTCCTAATGGGGGATAGTGACCACCGCACCGGCACGGCACCGGGTCGCGTCTCCGCCCCGTCGAGATTGACTCATTTGCACTGCATTACATTACCGCGTGACACGGACAGCCACTCTCATCACGCGGTAATGAACAGATTGTAGTGCGCACAGTCTGCAATGCTCCACTGGGAATTATGAAGAACGCACATTTGGTATTGGGGCAAGGACATTCTTCGAAACTAAATTTTGCACCCTTGAAACCCCTGTTTGTTGACTGTTTGATTCCAAATAAGGATAGATTATATAGTTCCTATTGTTGGTATGCAAAATAAAATACAACTTATACAGGAAATGCAATTGCCATTACAGGGTGACGTCATATCATACGAAAAGGATTAGGCGTTAACATGAATCATTAACCGCCAGTATACTACTGGCATTGGCATAAACCTTGGAGGATCTGAAAGCAATGCTCTTATTAAAATTAACAAAGTGTCCTATCAGGTCGGTTCTCAAATGAAAATGGACAATACGAAGATCTTTTCACTGTGGTGGTCCAACATCCACAGAGAAGTCAACAGTGGTAGACAACACTCTGTCTCTTATTTTTGTCCTAATAAAAAAACTTAAAGTCGCTCGTCAGGCCCGCAATATCTCAACATGAACTAAATCTGGTATAGAAAATCCGTTGACGAATGAACTCGACGAGTCAAACAGCTGAGTGGCAATGCGCCGATCGTCGCTGGAAAAATGAATTAACCCAGGGCTTACCGAACTGTGCGCCGCGACGCCCTGGGGAGTCGCAGCATTATCCCAGGTCGTCGTGCGTCGATAAGAAGTCTTGAGAAGATATGCTCAGAAAAGCAAGCACATCCTTCTCATTAGCAACCAGCCTGCAGTAAAACAATTTCTGTTCTATTTATTAAAACTGATAAATGTCCAAATACAGTTTTTTTGATAACCGGCTAGTATTAAAACTAGTGAGTACTTTTGGCCCTTGTTGCCCTTGACTCTTCTCGAGTAACGATCATCGGGAAACGTGTCCTGGGCCGACCCTCACTTCACTGCCTAGATCCTAGGAACTAAGGTCATGTTAACCAGGGTGCCGCTAAAACCAACAAATAAATGGTTTTTGTTTTTTCTTAAACATTTGGGGTTAAAAAATGGAGCCTACAAATACTGATTGATTTATGATATTTTTTATGATTTATGGTCGATAAATCAAGTAGACTATATACTATTAAATTATTTAATATTTCTAGCTGAGTTCAGTTTAGTCTAGACGGACCCATCTTCCAAATTCATGTTCTAATTGATACGAGTACCAACTTGTAGAGCAGATGGCCGAATTCACTGATTTGTTGCCAAGTTCAACGAACCACTCATGGTTAAAGGTCGCTCGTTGATCAAGTCTTGTCTAGTTTCATACCTAGCCACACTGCAGAAACAGTCACGTGAAATTAAATTGAATGCCTAAATTGTAGAGTTCTGTTCTGTGTTTTATAGCTATCAAATGGCAAAATCCGTGAGGCAAGGCACAGACTATTAAAATGTGTTTAGACTTATTTCTTAGCTCACCTGAGATTTAAGCCCGTGATGAACCACCTATTCAATTTTTTATCGGCCCTTGGTAATTCTAATCTAACATCTTAGCAGACTAAGACATAGTTTAAGTAAATGAAATAGAGTTCAAATTATTTCTGATAAAATCGCTGGTCATCTAGAATTTTTTGTGAACTAAATACAGGTTTTTCATCTCGATTCGTACCTACGTTACAAATTACAATAGCCAAATGTATAAACAGATAAAAATAGCTAGGAAGTTTGTGCGTGATAAAAACTAATGGCAACAACAGGGTCATTGTCCCCAGAGTTAAACTATTCCTTATGAACAAGTAGCGTCACCTATACCAACTACATGATACTACAAACAAGCCAGAATCTATCTACAGATGGCGCTACAGGTTCAAAAAAGGATGTGCAGAATTCATAGATAATGTCAAGGCCAATGTTAGAAGTATTGTTGTTGTGGTTAAAACATACCTAAAAACAAAATAAACTTCTAAATTAATTGTTTCTTGATTTAGCTGACGTTATTAGTTCTTAGCAACGGATTTAATTAGAATACAATCTGTCTAGTTTTAAGTAAATAATTCTAACCTATTCCCCGCTGGATTTTGTTTTTGCACATAAAATAATTGATTTTAAGAAAAGATACAGACGTAGTATAATTAAGAATATGTAATAACATCGTGAAGAAGATTTTCAATTAACTGAGACTTGAAATAACACGTAATTATAATCAAATATCTTGAAAATTGTACTGCTAAATTTGAATTTAGCGCCTTTGCAAGAAACGCATGAAGTTCGCGTTGCGAATACTAGCCGATTATGATGTGAAAGATATTCCGAAGGCCGTGAGTGAACACGGAAATCGAGATGTGTGTGTGGTCAAAAAGACAGTGCAAGGTAGGGGTCGGGTGGCGTTTGTGATGGCAAAATTTTTGCAAATGGTGAGTTAGGAAATTAAGAGTTTTGTGTGTCTTAGAGTTGATTTCTTAATGTGTTAGTGAATTGTCAGTGTGAAATATAAAAATTCGGTGGTGATTGATAACAGAATTTGCAGATTTTACGATACAGGAACGGCAAATGGCGCTACGAATAGCCAAAGTTGACACAACTACGCGGTTATAAATCCTCTACGTCTTCGGTTGCCAAATTCAAGGCATGCAGCGTGATCTATGATAACAACAAAATAGTGGTGCATCCTCAAATTACTGAAATCACGCGTGTGGAGTTTGCAACTGGGCCATCCAGCTTGGCGATTATAACGGTGTCAGCATGTTGCGATTTTTTTGGCCAGCGGTACTACTTTTTTAAACTCGTTTATAGAGGCGGCTAGAGGCTTCCGCGTCCCGTAGGGTCGGTGGCCCCGCGGACCGTATTCTGGATTTAAATTACATAATGTATGGACCTTGTTTGGAGCATGCAACAAGTAGATATGTGTCGGCTGGCTAACTGTCAATGTGGAGTACAGTAAGCTCGGTGCCCGCGGCCCCCATTAATTCGAGCCGCTGATGTCACTTATCTCTCTCCTATCTAGGCCCTATGGCCGCCAATTTTTTCGCACATAGTAGGTATCTAAGTGCATATTTGATAACCGGCGCGCGTCTCTAATTACCGTTTGTTTTAATACATTGAGTGATGTAAGGTTTGTTTCAGCAGTTCATGAGTAACTGTACATTCGCCTGGCAGCGGTGTGCTTAGTGCCATGGCCTGTGTCTGATAGTGTTGGCATGTTTGCAGCACCGCCACTGACACTAGCACCAATAATGGACCAGCAGTTCTGCTTGCGCTGGAACAACCACCCCAACAACCTGACTGATGTGCTTGCAAGCCTGCTGCAGCGTGAAGCCTTGTGCGATGTCACACTGGCCTGTGATGGAGAGACAGTCAAGGTAAATACTCTTATTCAAATATATCTACAAAAGATAGATTAAATAATGTATTTAATGATAGTGTTTGCAAAACACAATACAAAACAAACAAAAAATTAAATGTGATCTAGTTTTTGTTTGATCAGCTTCTATTCCTCACCTATGTAACATACAATAAAATATCTAATTTAAAAATAAATAGCCTCTTGTCATCTAGAATTTTGTCTAGTTGTGCCAACCACAATTTCTAGGATGTGGTATAAGATTGAACATACATTTAAAACTTCTGAAATATGTGAAACAGTATCAATTAACATCCATAGCATATACAAAATTTTGTGTACTGCTGAATGTGTTCATTGAAACATCAATATTGATCTTGCTACATTGATTTCCATAACCTCATAGCAATCTGAAGATTTCTTGATACCATTATGCTGTATGTATAAGTTACAATATATTAGTGGTTTCTCATCGAATAATTTGATGTAGGTTTCTTATTTGATCTACATAGTGTCAGTAATCTGCTTTAATAATCGTCTTAAAATTACAGTTATTATTACAGTATTTAAAATTTTACATTCTTTAAACACATAAGTAGGTAATTTGAGAGATAAGTAGAGCTCTGATAAAATTTTGTCCCTGAAAATGCTATATTGGTACTTGCAATATGTTTCTAAAGCATTTAAAACATTTAGATGCTCTTTTTATGCTTTGAAGTAAAATAACAATACTTTGTTCACACATGAAGGTAGGGGTGAAAATCTAGCTCTGTAATCAATGAAACCATTGATGTAATAGATTTTAATCAATCTCTTGGCCTTACCATTATTTTTGTGCCATTTATTGACCATTCCTGAGATGTGGTATATTTGTAAATCATGCATGTAGTTGATACAATAATATTATGTGTAAAAAACAACTGAAACAAATAATAAATACAGAAATGCTAGTTCAGATAAATTTAAATTCATTTAAATGCATTGATTGTAGTGAATTGTATCTAAGATTTTGTTACCTTAGCAACTATGAGTATCAGTAAATAAATACTCTACATGTGTAGAGTGTTAGACTATGAAGTTTACAACTCTTCGGTTTTGACAATTAAATTATTCGAATGCTCCAAAATAAATTTGGTTTTGGAGGCCATATTGAAACAAAAATTTGACTAAGTGTGAAGCCCTTATAAAAGCAGCTCTTTGCCAGCCAAGTGTGTACAAGTGCAGAACAGTTGTGCAAATTTTTATCCTTTCAAATTTTATTGATGTAGAAATATAAATAAAATACTGTTTCATTTAGTGGTTCTTGGAAACTTTAACATATTAATAATGGGATTTGTAATAAAACTCCCATATCAGTACTATTACAGACATACACTGTCAAATGTCTGTTCTTTTTCTCCTTTCACATATTAGGTCAATTTGTAGATTGAAGTTAACCAATTGATATTGATATAGTAGATAGTTATTTATATATTGATATAAAATCATTTATTTTATTATTAAAATATCCTAGGATGGGCTATGCAATTATTTAAAAAACTATTTAAATAGTTTTCAGCTATGTAAACAATTCAATTACTCAAAAACCATTCGAGTTTTGTTTTCATTTGCGAATGTGCTATATAATACAATATACAATACAATATATGCTTAACATAATTAAAAATACTGTTGCAGTTAGGATTCTTCATGGGGTGTAGTAGTTGTCACAGTGGTGATGACAGTTACCTAGTAATTAAATTAAAATATGCAGTTTCTGATTGGCATTGGAATAAAAGGGTTTTGTTTATTAAAATACTAGTTTGATTTTATGTTCCTTGACTTATTTGTTGACATTCCTGCAATGAATGAATCAGATTATGTATGTTGAAGCAACTATTTATTATTTGTTTATTGTAGTGTTTGCAATTACATACCTAATTGTAAATAATAATAAACATTAATAGATATGTGTTTGCAGTTTTAGAGGTTTTGTTAAAATAGAAATTCTGATTTGTGTTAGGTCCCCATTACATTCTTACTTTTCGGAACTTTCTTTTTAAGTATATTAAAACTCTGCTGGACATGTGGTCTCAGATTTATAATATGGCCACTGCACATTGGGGATCACTAATCTGTCTGCCTAGTGAGATGATTATTGCAAATCCCCTCACAGAAAGTCGAATATGGTGATCTTTGATAGGGCCTCATGTGGACACTAATATTCCAGTTGATTATTACGAGTATATTGACACAATTTAGTGCTTTTCACACGTATTTATTTTATTTTTAGATAACTATGAATATTTGATAGCAAAATCAGTACTCATGGTTACTCATCAAGATGTATATTTCCAGTATAAGCTTACCCCTCATTGTATGGTAAGATCAGCTTATAATGTAATGTATAGCTAGATGTGTAACCATGAGTTTAATTAATTAATATTTCTTAGACACACATCACACTTTTTTAAACTAATTTTTCAGTATTTTTTATTTCTTCAGTATTTTAGGTTCTGAATATAAACTATAAATGAATATGCATAAACATAGAATTACGTATCAAATAAAAAAAGTTTTATCGTACTTTGAAATAACATTCATACAACTTTTTCTTCTTCTGTTTCTAAGCAAAACACTTGTTTTTTGCAACAGACTTGAAAATTATAATTTACGTGTATTTATATTTATTTATCGAAAACTATACTGTGAGACATAACTACTAAAATGCCTTTATTGAAATTTTTATTGTAATGGAATCGATACCTTCTCAACTATCCAAGGTAGTCTGGATTTTAGTTTAGGACATTTAAATATTTGCCAATTTTACAAGGTTGCTGATACCTAGTCTACCTACGTCGTAAATAAAATTACGGATTCGAAAATTCCTTTAGCATTTAGGTATTTAAGATAAGGTTAAGTATACGGTTTGGTTTAAATGACGTTTTTATACTCTAAAAGATTTAAATAAAATATCGTAATATTTTATATTTGGGAAGCTAACAGCATTGCATATAATATCATATAACAATTAAGTACTGGGAAACGAGTACCGGACCGTCCCCCTACTAGATGGATACGAAGTAATGTTAACAAATTTAAACTTATGTATTGTCTAGAATTTAGGGTAATAAAGGTCATGTAGTAATGATCCAACCATTATCTAAAACAAAAAAGTAAAGATAATATGAGGCAGATGTGACGGCATTACACAGAGCAATGTAAAATGAAGTCTTAGCCCCATTTTGGGCTTAAGCAGCTCATATTGATGATTATAGCTAACTATAAAGATCTTCCTCTTTTGTGTAGACGGTTCCCTTGTGCTGTGAGCATGAGCAGTTGTTAAAGCATACCAGAATGCCACTATCTTTATTGAAACAAATAATGACTAATTATTTAGTATTTAAGAGTCTGAAATACATAGATATTAATAAATTAATTCATCCTTAGTTATGAAGCTGGTTATCATACACACATAATGACATATTGCCAGTGAACTGAAAGGTAATAAAGCTGTTGGCCAGACATTTTAGTACGCCGTTTGAATTCAACAATTAAGAAAGTTAGTTTTGTGCTAATAAAATGCAGTTTGTTTTGTAGGTTGAAAGTGAATAGCTAAGATAAGCTGTGAAGAGTTGCATGTTGGGACTTTCTAATTTTTTATTGCACTTGTTTAACTGGTTTTAGGGTCCAGAATTGGCTAGACGCCGAATAATATAGCGTCTAGACCTTACCTCACTGTATTAATATGTATGCAGTTTTAATATTATGGAACTAGCGCTGGCTACCACTGCGACTAAACACTTTCCTAAAATAAATAGTCTAATTAATTTTGTGTATATGTAGTAGCTATAACATTTTCGAGGAAGCAGAAACAACTTTATCATTTTTGCAGATATCTATATTCTATACTGATAAGTGCTAAGTAGTCCACAAGCCTTGCCCTTATCGTTACATTCAGCCTAGAATCTTGTTATCTTTTATCTGAAACTAGAATATTGTAATCTGCTCTGAAATCCATAAAAACCCTCTAAGAAACAATGTTGAAAGTATTTACTGCGACTAAAAACCTCTTTCGCGTTAGACAACTGCCACCTAATTAAAATAAGAATAGGTTTGCCAAAATGTTAGTTATGCACAGTTACTAACTATACCTAACAGAAAAGACCTTCAAATGGTGTAGCTAGCTAGCTCTGCATCATTTTCTTTTGTTTCAAATATACACATATGTGCTATACTAAAATTATGTAATCTCTCATTGTTCTAGGCACACCAGACTATACTGTCTGCATGCTCACCATATTTTGAAACGATATTCCTGCAGAATTCTCATCCACACCCAATTATATTCCTCAAAGATGTGCGGTTATCAGAGATGAAGTCCCTCCTGGACTTTATGTATAAGGTACAGTGTTATGGTGTATCTTCATATATGCAATATTGATGACGTAACGCTATAATGTCTGTTCAAATTTGCAGGGAGAGGTGAATGTTGGCCAAAATATGCTACCGATGTTCCTAAAAACAGCAGAAAGTTTACAAGTTAGAGGTTTGACAGAAAATAATACATTAAATCCTAAGGTAATTATAAAACTGCTAATTATATTTTTTTCAGCTGTACGTGATTTTATTTTACAGGGCCATAAGGGCATATAATTTCGTAGATATCTCGCAGATTATACACCACACTTCCTCGTCGTTCGTTGTTTAGGACGTAGCCATTGAACAGACAAAAATAAAAAATAGTTTACAAACTGAAATCGGAATTAGATCAGCTGGACCTAATTCTAGGTCATGCCGGTAAATGATACAACGTTTCATGTAAAATCTAGATTGAATATTTCGTATTTCTAGAACATGTCCATCGACCTTGAGATTTTGGGCGACGCTCAATGACCCTTATGTTACGCAACCGTTCATATTTATCATTCGATATACCTATAGTACAGTGTTACTCGTATATACCTATAGCACATTTATCCGACTTGTGCCGATGGACATTGGAAGTCATTTAGCGGTAAAGTTAAGAACAGTATCAAGTCAAGATTTGTACAGTTATAGGACCGCGCGTATGGAGCCTAAAGATCGTTTCGTTAAAGGTAACTGTAGGTTGAGTTTAGTGCTGTGTCTATACATACAAGATAAAACGGTTTATTTGATTTATTATGGCATAAAACAGTATAATACCTAATACTTAGTTGTAGGCTGTATCAAACGTGCGCATTTTTTTGATTTGTTTTTGTTTATGTGAATTCAAAAATTTAAAGAAGTTGCAGCATTTTTCACCTTTTTGAGATTTAACAAAAATCCGAACGTATAATTAATAAGATGAAACACTAGTTTGACTACTGTTTGCCATAAAATTTGCAATTAATGGCTGCTTTCAAATAGTGGATAAGTGGTAAATTTTAACTTGAACCCTTATTGACATCCCAAAAAATTAAAATATGGACTACTATATCAATAAAACAAGAAAATATGGAGGATCTAATTTGAGATTATCTCCTATAATTGTCTCATAATAATGCGTAATTTTGGCGTATTGAGATGTCAATAATCAAAATGTTTATTTGAGGAGATTATTAAAATGTCCTATCATTATGCATACATTTTAAATTCTTGAAGGAAGAATATTCAACATTATAATTGACTAGAGATACAAAGACTCGGACTAGCTATCTTTTACCGCCAATGAACAGAATGATATATTATGTTCAATTAACTATGACCAGCTATAGCCCGTGCCTGTAGCGTATATTTTCGAGCTAAAATAATCCTGTATGCTAACTTAAATATATTTGATCTCTTTGATTTGATTCGAGGAAAAAAGACGTCATAGTTTTTTGTATGAAGTTGGAAAAATATATACCTATATTTCGACAGTCGGAAGATCGCTCTACGCCATCAGTGAGCGCAGAGAACCTGTCATCTCGCGGCGACTCGTTCGCGACTCCCCCCGCGGCGCACGGGGGGGCCCCGGCTCCCCTGACGCCCCTTCCCTCAGCGCCACCGCCACACCCCGCGCCGCCCCCGCACTCGATGCCCGTGCCCCCGGAGAAACGACGCAGGAAGAATTCCACCATACCCAGGGATGATCTAGACTTGTCTTACAGGCATTATGAGGTACCATATTTTTTAGTTTAAAAAATTATGTTTAACATAATGTTTAGTTATGGTGTTTCAAAATCAAAATCTTTTTAAATGCAAAAAACAGGGGTTTTGTACAAAGGTGGTAAAAAAATATTAAGTTGCTTCAGTCCTATTTAGCCATATCTATAGCATGCAAAATTGTTTATGTCTAACTTACATTATATATCACTTTCGAATGTTTCTAGACACATATTTATATAATATGTTGATAGCACTAGTTGTGTTCTGGTTTTATGTAAGATATTAAATCCAGTGCCTCAATAACTTCAAACTTCTCTCAACTTCTTCAAACTTCAGTGAGATTCAGGTCAAGTGTAATCCCATCATATTTTTTTAAAATTATAAATTTTAATGAAAAATGAAATGGGGTATGATCTTATCGTAACTTACCATCTCGTGATATGAAGTCAGAAAAAAGATATGCATTGAAGATTTGATTTGATATTGTGGAAAAAAGTCGCTCCGCTCTTGCAGGCTGAGACAAAAGCAAAGACATTTAATAACCTATTATATATATTTAGATCTATTTGCAGAAAAGTAAGCTTTGCTCTTAAGTCGCGATTAAGAGTTTTTTCATCGCTGCATAACGTTCTAACCGAAAGCGGCAGAAGATTAAGTCAAGTTCGATTTTCTGTTCTTTTAAAATCACTGACTGTTGCCGATTGAGCTCTATTTTCAAACGTTTAAAATTTATAAATGACAACTTCGATTCTCCGCGCATTCCAGTATCGACAAAAATCTGTAGCTATTTTTAAGGTATTTTTGTATGTGTCGGGAGTGTTTTTAAATTTATTCTATACTTGATCGACGTTTAAGTACATTCAAAATGTTTAAAAATACTCGGTTTGCTTTTTAGTTTTCGCTTACAGCCGGATCATCTGCCACTCGTTGCCACCATCGTCAACAGATAATATAATACATATTGACTTGACCAGGGCCACATGAAGTCAGTGAAGGGTGGTTCAACGGGCTCGGGGTCTGAGCCATCGACCCCGCCCCCCGCGCACACCCCGCAACGCCTCACCCCCCGCAGCCCTGCGCACACGCCGCACGTGAAGCAGGAGCCGGATGCGTACGCGCCGGCGCCGCACCCGCCGCTGCCTGTGCCACCACATCACGCGCAGCCACCCTACGACCAGACACACCTCTCTGCGGTGAGTCAATGATGTCTTGTCTGTGTCTTAAATATATTTTTATTTTACAAATACCATAGTATTTAGTTTTAAAGAGAAAAGGTTGATACCACCTTTAATGGATTCTACTAAAGTGGGCATTATTTTGGCATTTTAGAACATTTATGTTTCTTCGGAAATTTGTACGTTTGGGCGCGTTCAGGAATTGATTGAACCTGATTGATTTTGAGGACTAGTACCGAATCGATAGACAAGGCGCAACAAGTAGAACTTGGAGAGTATACAAACACTGATGTTCGTCTACAATGGTTTCAATTCTGTATTAATAGAATTGTGCAACATTTAATCTAGGTACTTTTGACTTTCCCAACACATTTTAACTATAAAATCTTATATATTTTGATAACTCTTTTTCTGTCTCGTTATTGTTTTATTTTATAAATATTATAACTGTTTTTCAGTTTGAAGGTATATAAGGACGATCTTTTTCTTCTTCGCTTTTGATTTTCATTTGCTTCTGTAGCTCATTATCTAAATGTATATTGTTATGAAAGAATCGCCTACAGGAAGGAAGGGATCTGCCTTTAATTAATATCAAGTATATGACATGAGTTTGTCACAAAATTGTCTATAAAGCAGATCCTTTCCTTGTCTGTTGGCAGAGGGGCGGCGTGCTACACGTGACTGAGCATGAGAGCGTATTCCGTAATGACCTGGCACCTGTGGACCTTTGCACCGGTCGACTTCCGAAGACCATCCTTGCTTCGATCCTCTTGAAACCACCCCAAAATATAACGACTCCAGTTCTGCCAAAGGGCGCGACTACCTTGAAGAAGATAACCAGATTCCGGCCGACCTGGCTCGCCCTCTACCCCTGGTTGCAGTACGACAAAATTCAGAACATCATGTACTGTACTTACTGTAGAAAATGGTCGCACGAGCTGACCGTGAATAGAACGTCATTTATAGAAGGAAATGCTAATTTCAGACTCGAAATAGTGAACCATCACGATAAGTGCAAAGCGCATAAATTTTGTAGAGACCGTGAACATTCGCAAAAACTAAACGCAGAGACGTTAAGTGACAGTGAGACTAAGCCTTTGTGAAATATTATCATAAGTTTTCGTTTTATAATACCGTTACCAATTATTACAACTAATGTGATATAGACTAGACAATGTATAACTGGCCCGTATTCATATATCACGGGTTAATTTTGGGTGGATACACAGATAACATACAAATGTCGATTTCTTAAAGAAATGTTTTGTGGTTTATCTGAAAACCGATTTAGACTTGACGAAGGCCTGTTTAAGATGGTAGTTTTAGTCTAGCTTTAGTAGTGCTCTTTAAAATCAGAAAATTACAGTCAGGAAGTGACTTAAAAATTTAAATTCAAACGTTCACAATATTGTAAATTTTATATTCAAATACGAGTAACGTAAGTCATAGGGTTATATTTGGTACCCCAACTCGGTTATATTAAAAACTTCAACAGCATATTTAATTGTTATTCGACCTTGTCAGCTTGGATTTAACCTATTTTGAATGTGTGTACCTAGTGAGACTTCTGTGATGGCCATGCTAATGACTTAACCTTTTTAGAAGAAAAAAACTTGTATATAAAATTACGGATAATAAAACAAATCCTGTTCTTGAGTTCCTTTGACCGCCATTTTTGTGGTGATTAATTGACCTGTGATATAATATTGCTCACATTGCTGCTAAATAAGTGCATGCGCTCGCTCTGAACTTTTGCATGAGTAAACTTTAGACGATAAGTAAATGAATAAATTTACGAAAGTTTTAATCTCGACTTTGTACAGAAGCGATCTTTTCTTGTCTGCTAATAAACCTGTTATACAAACGTGCAATAAATGCATGGACGTGCCATAATATCAGTACATATAACTTACTGTTATAAATTTATAAAAGTTACTGTTATAGAACGGACTTTGTTTAATAGACTTCAGGAGAATAGCGCTTCCGATTCTATGACTGTTATTGCATTTACTTAAAATAAACTCATGACTTTATTAATTGTTGTTCTCTTATTGATATCTTTAAACCAGTGAAGAAAGAGTCAGGCTTGCACAATCAGGGTTATGCTCTAAAACATTAAGTCTGTTGATAGACTAAATTTATGCCTCCTTTATGCATTTAGTTATCTCCTTAACTATACATATAGAAAATGTATTTTTATAACAAGCTTTTCAAATAATACCCCACAGTACACCATAAGTTCATTTTAACTTTACGGTACAAAAGGTGACAACTGCATCGTGTTACTAAGGCTCTGCTCTGTAACGTAACGTTTAGTTTTCAAGAAAAACCTTGTGTGAATGACGGACAGACCCGCGAGTGATCTTGGAAAGGTTCCGTTTATCTTTTAAGCCAGAAAACCATAAAATTAAAAAGCGCATCTTTTTAGTGTTTTGCTTCTAACCAGTCGTCGTAGTAATAATGTCAAAGAGACGATTAAAATGCGCCCTACTCCCAATACCTAGGAAGCGTTCCCAGAATAACTCGCGAAATGATATTGTTTGTGAATATTCCAGCCGCTGGGTGTGACGGAGATGGCGTCCATGTTGACGCAGCACTCGCTCGGTAACGACTGCAACGACGGAGAGCCAATGCTGCCGCCGCACCCGGACCAGACCGACACCATCGACGGTGAGTCCCTTGTTCGATCACATACCGAAAAACGCGACGGCCACTAAGATAAAAACCAAAATAACATATTACTAGTTGTCTCGACATTCAAGGTCCGTAGAATTAATTCCGAATGTCAAACCATCTATGAATTTTCATTAGAAGCGTCCGTTTATTAAGTTAGTGGTCGTCGAATTATAAAGTTTGCATAAATCTTTGCCTTTTTTTTTCTTTTCAAATTAATTGGTACCGAAAACTGGACTGAATTTTAAACGGAAATCTCTCTGAATGCCTTAAATTGGAGCAAACGCACTCTTGTATCTTGATACAGTTTGAAAACACGCTAATTTATAGTATCCGACTTTGTTATCGGGTATTTAAACTTGTCTTAAAAAATTTAAAACAGGCAAAGATTTCGTTCTGTTGTCGTCAAGCGACCTCGATGCTTAAACTTATTTGTTTTTATTTTTTATTAGTTGCGTTTTGATTGAAAATGTCTGGGACTTCCGAATACCTAAAATGTGTCAATTTCGTCACGTTCGTTGTTTCCTAGATATTTTCAAACATACGAGTATCACGCAGATTTGCACGGTCGCATTATAACAAGCAGCATGCTGTACATTATCGCTTGTCATCCCTAACCGATTTGCACTAACGTTATCATACAATACGCTTCTTAAACACTTTTCTTTTATTATGCTTTTACGATATAGTCTTAATGAAGAAATCGGTGTAAATACCTGGTGATGATTTGGCGCCCCCAGAGGGACATAGGTCGTGTGATGTCCAATGCGTTGTAATTATTTATTGTTTTACTTTTTGAGATAACTACGAAATCAGATTCAAAGATAGGATAACGGTAGACATGGTTACGGAGGTTATAGCAGAATGTTTATGTACCTAACTGGTTTAGTAAGAATTTAGGGTATGCATGGAACTCGGGTGACGGATTTAAAAGAGTGATTGAAGTGAAGCAAAAAGAATGCGCTGTGTGAAGAAGTTAGCATGCGATACCAAGTGTACGAGCAATGAATATATTGCAATGTATTACAGGTGACTACGTTGACGAGAATATTAAACCGGCGGAGACGCACGACAAAATAGATATAGATAATTTAGTTAGATCTTATAAATTTGCTCTTAACCAAAGACCTTTAGGCGTCTCGGTGCCGTGCAACGTGTGTGGGAAACATGTAACTAATATCAAGAAACATATGAAATCACATAACCCTGAGCAACATAAATGCCCTTTGTGTCCTATCATCTTAACTCGGGCGGACAATCTAAAGAGACATCTTCGAATGAAGCATTGTTCAGTATTAGGTTCGAGCAATATATCCAATATACAAACCAAATGTGAATTATCTTGACTGACTAGTTAGTTAATTTCATTGATTCGGAAAACCTTACGTTCCTGATGTGCCTTTACCGGGGCATCAAATTTTTGTGCGGTACGAAAAATTGCTCCTGGAGCTATGGAAAGAAAACTATTTATGCAGAGTACAGTTAATTCAAAAGTTGAAAAGGTTTTATGTTTTTGTACATTCAAAATTTTTCTGTATTTTGGTCTTTGAAATAGTTTTTCTTTCCAAGTGATGTAACAGTTATCAGGGTCTATAATATTAAATAGGTAAGCTTTGTAACAACTCTATCATGCACTAACATTGTCGGAAACACAAGTGGTTTACTCATTGGCTCTAACATCTACCAATATTATAATATAGTAATAAGGTGTGGTGTGTTTATTTTTGTTTTTATTTACATTTTAGTCGTATCCAAATGCTCCTTTTATCGTATAAAAGCGAAAGTTAACTTTTGTAGCGAAAATAAGTAATAAAAATAAATCAATGATAAACTTGTAAGTGGTTAACAACCATTGTGAAGTTAGAACCAATTAAATGTAATTATCTTAGTCGATTCACTTTCGCTTTTATGGCAAACAATGCAAAATAATTTGTATGTTGACTATGATATAAAAGAACGTTCGTTAGGTATATTATACTGAACTAAAAACAGATTGTTAACATTGTGATTTTTTGTACTCGTATTTACAAAATGTTCACCTGCCAGCATTCTTGCTATTAATTGATATTTATGGGCCGGATGTCATTTTTGAACTTCACTGATCGATCGACAACTTTATGACATAAAATTAGAAATGAATCACGGTATTGCAACATTGCAACGGATCAATTTTATGATGCTTTTATGATGAACTTTAACGTATTCTGCGTTCGCAGAATTATTCCAATGTGTATATTATATTTACGATGGTATAATGGTGTAACGGTGACCCGTGTTTACCAACTCTTTAGTCTATGAGGTCAGGTGGTACGTTCCTTAATGAGATTCGTCCCTGGAAGACATAATTACTTCTAAATACTAATCTTATGATCTCTTATTGTTCCTCGTAGATGTAAACACTGGCGTTAGCTGACGAACAGTGCCTAAGACTGATTCTCTTATTTTCCATTTGTAATCTAGTATGATATTCCTTAATTTTAATTTATCTCTCATTTACTTTAACCTCGGAATATATTATGATTTAGTTTGTATTTAAGTCTATCGTTACTGTGTGTTTGTTGCAAATATATTCCTTTATTTATAATCACTTTTCTTTTCATTTTCATCCTCTCTATCCGTGCTTTCTTTTATTTATACGGCAGACCTATTTCTCTCTGAATCGCCTCTGTATACAGGCTTGGTGATAGTTTATAACAACGTCTCATACGAACGTTAACACTGACCAATATGTAAAACACCATTTTCTTCAATCATTGAGTCATTTGTGCATGGATCTACATTCAGTTCTATTATTTAATCGAAGACAAAACGATCTATAAATTTTTTTAAACTTTCCGTATACGTTTATTAATGCTTTTTAATAAATAGAGCTGACAAAAGCAGTTAGTACAGCGTTAACATTCGATATAAAGAGCTTTGACTAGTGCTAACTATTATTGTTTGAGTCGACCCTTATTTGCTAGTCATATGTTAAACGATACATCTGGGATTACAGAACTTTGTGCATCAAGAAATCAATCGCAATACATTACAAATGCAGCAGAGCCAACGGTGCTTTATTGAATTCATGACCTATTGCATCAAAGACCCACTTGCAGAAAGCTAAAGGGTCTTTATTTTATCGAAATATAAACTATATTACGCATGTAGATAATTTTACTATAATTCTTCTTTGTAGAACTTATAGTTTGCAGCTCGTTTTCTGCGGGTGGGAGCGAATTGTACCTAGTTGTACTATAGTCAGATTTTTAATTAGGGTCACAAAACTGACAGGTACCACTTGTAAAAGTAACGTTGATATGAGCTAATTTAACTCACTCATTTCGAAATCTCAATTCGACAAATACGTTGGCCTAAAATGTTATTCTGGTATCAACTAGCGTTCGATGGGATATGAGACAACCAGAATAAAAGATTTAAATTGTATAATCGGTTCTCATTCATTCGTCATCTCAAATAGATGATAGTATCGGACGCAACGTGAGTAATGTACCTGCAATATATTCTTATTATATTCAAAATAATTCATTTATTTTGATTGATGAATGTGACAGAACATCGCAAAACTGTACCTGGCAGTTTTGTATCTTGAATTATAAATCCTATTTAGACATGGTTTCAATAGAGTATGTTGAGTTTGTTCGTGTCGGGTTGGGTCTGCGGCATGTATGTAGGGAGGGAGGGAGGGAGTTGTGTTGGCGGTCTCGGTGGTGACAGGTGGCTGGTTGCAGGCTCTAAGGGCTGGCACATGCGGCTGACGTTCGAGCGCGTGGCGGGCGCGCTCAACCTCCACCGGTGCAAGCTGTGCGGCAAGGTGGTGACTCACATCCGCAACCACTATCACGTGCACTTCCCCGGGCGGTTCGAGTGTCCGCTGTGCCGCGCCACGTACACCCGCTCAGACAACCTGCGCACACACTGCAAGTTCAAGCACCCCGCATACAACCCCGACACGCGCAAGTTCGAGCCGGCGCCGACCGCGCCGGCGCACGCGACCGCACACGCCCCGCTCTTCGCCAACCCGCTGGACGCGGGCTTCGACTGATTGTCCATGTACTGGCTCGGGCTGGACGCTCTGTGAGCCGCGGCGGTGACACACACCTACACGCACTCTCCTTGTTGATGTGTCAAAATTGTAACGGACCATCTCGCGTCGAAAACACTTCCTATTTAGGTTTAAGCTGAAGTGCTATTACTTAAGCGGGCCTTAAGAGTTGAGTTCTTATCACTCGTCTGTGACTCGTTAGTATTGTCTCGGTTGTGCATTTGACTTGCCCCAGTGTGACCTTGTATATGATTCCGCGTAAGGAATATACCTATAATGTCGATGTTACTAAAATAATGACTCGAAGCGTATATAAGTAGGTAAGCAAATTTTTTTCTATACCAATCGCTATACGGGAACGGGCAAAAGCAATAATATGATGTTAATTTTATTACCATATTATTTTTTATATTGTATCGATAGGAACTTTAAGCTGTTAAGTAAGAGTATACATATTACCTATACATTATATTGTGTAGCGGTGCGACCGCG
Organism: Carcina quercana; assembly: GCA_910589575.2. Taxonomy (NCBI): domain Eukaryota; kingdom Metazoa; phylum Arthropoda; class Insecta; order Lepidoptera; family Depressariidae; genus Carcina; species Carcina quercana. The sequence continues at coordinate 6,734,763 of OU342436.1, forward strand.
CAGTGATGCTGGCTATTAATGTAAAGCGGCGGTGCCCGCGGCGGGCTCGCACACTTCTTGTTATATTTATTATTCGTTAGATAGGGAATTCTGAGTTTCCTGTAGCCAATTGTATTTATGTTACTACATCCTACGGGTGGGGCGGTACTACATCGGAATGGAATTTAAAGGACTGGGAAGAGATTGTGATCCGTCGTTGGTCAACGACATATAAATATTGACTGAATCTCAGTGTAGATGCATTTGTAACTCCATGAGGCCTTTGCAAGATGGATAATTTATTAAGGATTTGTGATGTATTAACGGATAGCGCCTAAGGAAACATACGAAAAGATTTTTATACTAGACTAGTTGAACTATTTACGGAGATTGTTTTTTATACTTAGATATATTCTATCGTCTGATTTAATATACTTTTATATTTATATACCTATATAATATGATTTATTAGTGTTGTTTGTTTTTGATTGAATCATCAAATAGTAACATTGATTTGGTTAACATGAGTTGTTGTCGCGGGGTGCGTAGAGGAGACGCGCGCTCCGGTGCTGCGGGGGATTACTTCCGTTACTTTAATATAGGAAGGAACGTTTCGAGGTTGCGCATTTAGTAACTAATATTGGCATTCTACGATTGGGACTAACCTAGCGTTTATGTAATTTTCAATTAAGGATTAAGATTGTTACGATTTTAGCTAAACACTTAGAGTGGTACGGTAACTGAAATGTGATAAAATGGAATGGTGCTAGAACCAAGAGTGTTAACACGCTACGATTCGACTCCTATTGTATAATTATTAACGTTAACGATTAGTTTGGCATTAATGTAAGGCATCTATCGATCTAGCATCCAGAGAGAGGTCGCATCAGCCTGCCTGGTCACGGCACGTCACACACACACACCTAGAGATTACAGTATCACTCGAGATTTTACATTATTTCATGTCAGAGATCTTCAAATTTAAATAACTAATGTACGTAGAATGATAAGACACCGTTTATCTGAATCTTGTCTACCAAATATGAATAGCCGTTTTAATGGCGTTAGAAATAACCGCATCCAAATAGCGAATCCGTGATCGTTTCCCATAAGTTGTGGCATTGTAGTTGCGCCGTACCATCGTTATAGATCCACACTGCTATCAGTTTGGCTAGAACCACGAAACAATGCCTGAATGGCAATTCTTGCAAATAACGTCATTAGATTAAAACAATATAAAACAATAATTAATAAGTGTTTAGATTTTGTCTGTTGTTTTTTGCATACGTTTTATTATTATATATCAAACTACAGTCATAATTATGGCGTAACTACACTGCTGTTAAGTAGCTGTGAACATCAATTTCACTTGTGCAATTTTTTGAAAATAGTCATAACTCATAGATAGTTTATACAATCGTCTATTAAATATAGGGGCCCACTAGGAACATAGCCTGTAAGGTATTGGGGAGTCCCTCTTATCACTAAATATACAACGTGTTTTTGAATTAACGCAAAATCTGAAAGTTTATTCATTAGTTATTAGTTAGTTGATTTTTAGTACGAAGTTTTAATATCGTTTTCCCAAGTGAATTAGGTAAACTCGAAATGTTTAGGTGCTATTGATTTGTGTTGATGTTTATTTCTACAGAAGTTTACATATATTACTTATATACTTATGTTTGTATATTTACGCAGAGATTTGTTATATTTTACGTACATAACTCATCATATTACTTAGGGAGCAGTTTTTGTTGCTCTTGCACCAAGATATCGATAATAATTAATTTAAATATTTACGATTTGAGAAGCAATTGAATTAAGTATTAGCAATTTATTCGAATTTTATTTACCAAATACCTACCAACAATGCAATATTTTAATTTTAGTATCATGAATTCAACAATGCAGTTTATAAAACTTTAGGGTTTAGCATTAATTCACACGTTGTATTTACTCAAGTCACCAAACGCATTTTTTCCACAAAGAAATATTTATATTTACTTTTAAGAATAAAGAAGATTTTATACCTATTATTCACGACGTGGGCGCTTATTATTTGATAGCATTTCATACTCAGTGCAATATTACTAGTTATTTAATTACGTAACCAAACTAAAGGATATTTTAAAAGTTTTATAATTAATGTCTTTGAAAGAGAGTAACTACCTGTTTGTATTTAAATAAGTGAACTTCATTACTCCTAATTTCTGTATGTACCTATACAATATAGTGAATCGCAGTTTGGGTTACGGTGTTGTACAGGATTTATAGCTGGTAATATTAAGATGTTAGCTTGTTTACCTCTGCCAATATCGTAATAGCTGTTATGTGCTGTTTATTTATTGTCGCGCAATGGACGCCTTGTTGGTATAGATCATAGCTATCCGGTGCTGGGGCGGCAGACGGCCCACTGCTGGCCATGACGTGCTGGCCTATCTGTCTATCTCTAGCGACGAGAACGAACACTCGCTCGCCTCGAATATAACGCTTCATATAAACATGAAGGCATTCTCTTTTCGCTAAATTTCAATGACTCGAGACCAATTTTGAATATCGAATTTGCTGTATTGCAATTCGATTGATTAGTAACATAGATTATTTTAGATATTTTAGGTTAGGATACTATGATAGTGTCTGGCCAGAAATTTTTTTGGAGTATCACATCGTTTGGCTCAGAAAATATCTCCCTTTGATCTCTTTTACAGCTTTCAGAAAGTAAGCAACTTAATAAATTATAATATTGGTGACCACGTAATTGGACTTAATGAAAGCTAAATTTAATGCCATATGGAATTTATACATAAGGTTAACGAATTACTAAATTTAGTCTTATGAAAATGAGGTCTTGTGGACCTAGTCACTTATTTGGCCAATCTAATTGAATATTCCAATTTAATGTATATTAAAATTTACATATACATATAGTATCACACGGATGTGATGTTATCATTTAAATCAATGGAGTGCAGGACAAGCGCTATGGTTATTTCAGGATAGCAATGGTCTAATAGTTATTTTATTTTGTTTCTACTTTGTAACATTAGCCAATTTGTTATAGTGTCGTATATCACAATAGTGTAATGCTAATAGGTAGGGGGTGTCAAATCGTGTACCTAACAGCTGACGAGAAGTTTAGTCTTGTTATATTTTTACATGAAATTTTATGAACGATTTGTTGTTTATGAATATTTTGTTTGATGTCTTGGTTTGATGCCTCCGTTAAGCGTTTAATTTAAATATTATTTTTTTGTTTTATGCAAGCAGTTTAATGCAATTTTTTTCCACATTGTTTGATGTTATGTAATGCAATTTTAACATGTTGCAAACTCCTGCATTTATCTGTTGTATTTATTACTAATTTTTACATTAAATTGTGGTATGTTACAAATTTATGTAGTTTCAGTTGTGCGTATCACGTGTCCCACCCCAATACTGCAATACTGGAGTATCCTATGTTGCGTTCTGTATGCACGATCCGATGTCAGACTCGGCCCTACTGTTAGGGTGGCTTTTACCTCCTCATGAGTTCATGTGAAATAGATGTTCTGTCAGATTTATACTCTAAACAAACTCATGAAGTGGTAAAAGAGATACATACAAGTATGTGACTGTAATGAGTTCGCTGATTTGGAATACAAGGATAATCGGGTTCGATTCCCGCAGGGTGATGCTGTGAGTTACGAAACGGTTACGAAATTGTTTTAAAATTCGATCTTAAAAGTTTTGAACGTACCAATGTAGTAGAAGAAAATCAAAAATGGCTCTTGGTTGACCATTACAGAGCTATAACCCTAAAGAAACAGTTTGATTGTGATGTCTTGAAGGGTCTTAATTTTTTGTAGACTGGAACTCACAGTCGGTTCTCGCAGCTTACGGCACACCGAAAGATCAGGGTCCTTACTCCTAGCTACTTCTGAATAGAACTCGGATATCAAAATGCATTCAATCGGAACTAAATCCAATATGAACTAGTCTCGGAGTAAGGCCCTAGAAACTTTGAACCAAATGATCGCGCTGCGAATGCGAGTGTATTAAATAAGGAGAAGGATGGTTCGGGCGGGTTGTTGCAGAGCGGGCGCACGTGCCGCCCGCAGCCCCGCAGTATTCCTACCACAGCATGTTCATTGCGGCCACGGAGAGCGCGGCGCTCTGGCGCTGCAAGTCTTGCGGGAAGGAGGTCTCCAACCGCTGGCATCACTTCCACTCGCACACGGCCCAGCGCTCCCTCTGCCCCTACTGCCCGGCCACCTACAGCCGCATCGACACCCTACGATCACACCTCCGTCTCAAACACGCCGCACTCTTGCTCAAACACTAAGTGCGACAACTACGGACACCCATCCTATAGTCGAACGACATCGACATATGTCAATATTTTCAATGTAAATTGACATATGTGAGATGTCGCTATCGACTTCATTCTAGAGTACGATCGTTTGACAGCCCTGAAAACGGCACCCGATCTCTACCTTGCACTGAATCTTGAGCGTTTTCAATGATCGTCTCTTGTGTCATTGATTCAATATATTTACTTTAGGTAACGTTTACAGCACTTATTGTGCATTTGTTCTAGTTAGGTATTTTATGTTATCACTAACAGGGTAAATTTAGACGTATGGTGTGAATATTATTGTGTGTATTTACTAGTTTAAATTACATACATTGATTAAATTCTAGTTGAATCATAAATGATAAATTTTTCCCTTAGGTGTTACTGCAGATCTTTGTGGTGGTATGTATGGTCGTGACGAGTATGGCCAGAGGTGAAATCTCAAACTCGTACATCTAGGTTGAATTGCGGTACTTATATTGCATATTTGTTGTGATCACGCTTACTAGATGTGTTTACATATGTGTTCTTGGCTAATAATTAAATAATATTAAATATATATAGGTATAAGACATTGTTCTGTCGTGGCCCTTAACACAGAATACAGACTGTTTTCGAAATATAGGAAAGATTTTTTAAAGTCGTAAAATTTTGCTCGAGTCAACCCCGAAACTTCTTTAGCTCGTTAAAGAATGTGCAAGTTACTATAGTTTAATAGTAAGAAAAATTGGCCAATTTCTATTTTCGAAAACGGTACTTTTGCCGTAGGCTTAACGTTATAATTATAATTAATGGAATGCGTTGTAAATGATACAAAAAGACTGAAAAGGCAACAGCTTGTGATTGAAATCGAAATGAGACAAGGTCTGATGTAAATAAATTGTAAAAATAAGAATTCCTATAGTAAGCCCAAATCGTTTTCGATATTTCGTGTTCAAAATAAAGCGTGGGGACTTGATAATAATAATAAAACATTTGATCTACGTTTTTAATATTTCCGATTGCGAAATTATATTTTTGTAATAATTAGGTATTGTTTAAGCTACATTACATCGTTCTAAGTGTATTAGAAAAATCCGAATTGTAAAGTCGAAAGTCAATCAGATGTAACACCAGTAAATAAATTATCATTACATATACATACATACGATATTATTATAGCTTCATTGAATTTCATCACATTAAATAAATAGATAGTGTAATATGTGGATTATGCGAAACATATATATTTGACTGTGTATGAATATAAGTCCCAATCTAAGAATGTAACCAAACAAGAAATTAAAAATATATGTGGCTAGTCATATACTTAATGTTATTATTTGTTTTGGCTATCTATTAAGTTCATTTTGATTAAGTTTCCTTGAAATCTTGACCATATTTAAATCTCGACTTTTCATAAAAAGTGTATTAATCAAATTATTACTATCGTAAACAAATGTTAAAACAATTATGTTTAAGTATTAATTTTTACATCAAAATATTAGAATTTTAATTAAAAGTTATGGACTTATAATTTGCGTTATAAATTTAACGATATAACTTGAAATTTGTTCTCTTGTTGATTTCGCTAAACGTTCTGTTAAAGTTATTGCTACTAGATTTTCTATAATGCAATTATAAAATAGTTAATAAAACTTCTGCTGTAAATAAAATCTTTAATTAACTGGATTAAAGCGTTTATTTTACGATCAAATAAAATAATTATAATATAGAAATAAATAGTTTATTGCACATTCATATCGAAGTTCTCATGGCAGATAGGCAGTAGTATTTACAAATTGCACAAAATATCACTATGAGTATTATTATTATTATAATTCCATTTTTACACAACACTTCACACGAAACGACTACATTTCAATAATTTATTTGTAATCGAATTAAACATGGCAATTCATGGCAAGTTCAATTCCCTAATTTTAAATTTAAAGATGTACAGAAAACAGTATGACTTAAATGGCAAAATTAAAATTTTAACCTTCAAGCTCCGATCCTTCCCAACATATTATTTTATTATGTAGATAATGTCACAATTTCGATAACCAAATGCGTTTTGCTTTAAATAAGATCAATATATTAAAATCAAGGTGAGATGCAGTTTATCTCTCATCAATATACCTAATGATAGCTTTACTGATTAGATACTATGCATTCATTGCTGGAATGGGACACATGCAGTATGCCATATGCATATGCAAGAACCTTAGCATATTTTTTATTCAAAAACAATTACTGTTGAACTTAGGCCTCTCCCGTGGCACGCCGGCCGTAGACATCGGCCACCGTGCATCCCGTGCATATTCTAGCACTACTATTAAATCATATTAATTACGTGCTAAGACATACACTCATTAAATACCGAACTTTGTTGTGCAATTCAAGATATCACAGTTTATTGCGCTCTAAAATTTATCAAGACGTCTAAAATATAACACGGCAATGATGATCGCGTCACCTTACTAATCAATGCTGCCAAATTTAAAAACACAGTCTTTTGGGAGATTCTTTCTATTCGTGCAACCTTTCTACATTGCCACTTGTACCAGGTGATTCAACTATGACACTGGCTTCACTGACGGTAGTCAATTCACTGATTTCACTGTCGTTCTTCTCACTGGAAGCTTCCTTATCATCGATATCTTCGTCGGAGTCTATCTTCTCCGAGGCGCTTTGTTTGTTTTTGTTCTTCTTGAACTGCTCTTCCATCTCTTTGAACTTCAGTGTTAGGTATCTGGAATCAAATATGACAATTACAGTAAAAATTCGAAAGATAAGCTGCATTAGAAACTTAGCCGTTGCGTACTAGAAACTAATCTAGTTTGCCTTGTCCCTTGTAAATTAGGTACGATTAACCCTCACAGTAGGTATATAACCATAATAGCTGTGACTGGTGTGTCAATACCATTCATTACGTAGTATTGTTTAATAACATAATAGTTGGTATAAATTTCACGCTCTAAATACTCATCAATGGCATTGGAAGATAGTATGCAAGGTCAATGACAAAGACCCGATTCCTCATATTTTATAATAAGCTTTGTGGTCTCTGCTTTAGAGTAGGACCAACCCATGACATCCCGCGGGTTGGATGTACAGCAGCGTCTGCCTTAGTAGCAGCAATATGTAATCCACCTGCCAAGCGAGGTGATAATTGCAAATCATCTGAAGTCCAATGTGGTGATCTATGCGGAGGCTCATGTCCAGCTGTGGACTAGTGTAGCTGATTATGAAAATGCCTGTTACGAACCAGTTGGACTTTACGGCAGATATAATTTTTCAATCCAAAATTATTTTCCAATTACTTTTGTCTATCATTATTATCATAAAATCTCATTTCAAAATGATTCTTCACATTTTAACGTCCATGGAGCGCCTTTTTGGGAAAACTTTTTTGAAGACGAAGTTGACCTACCAAAATAGTCTTCGGCTTTCTCTCAGCATATATACTTAAAGCAATAGTAAATACACGAACTATGGTTTATTTCCCGATACCTATTTCGACACCCTGTTACAAGCGTCATACTACTCGTAATTTGTAACGCTGCCTTAATATCATAAAATATACGGATCGTGGTATGATTCCGTTCAAAATTTAATGGACTACTTTTGAAAGCTTTAAAAAGTAAACTGTCTTATCTTGACATGACGTAGATAACTTACTTATCAACTAGTGGTCCACTATAATCCTCGGGGAACTTGGGCGAGTGTGGCAGTATGTACTTATACAAGCTCTCGTTCAACACATAGAGTTGCGTAGTGGTGGCGCAGCGCACATTGAACCACCAATCGCAGGTGAGGCCAGCTTGCGAGAAGATGGTGCCATTGGGACAGAGGAAGGACGCCTGACCGCCGTTCAGATCGCAGTAGTGCCACACCTGAAAAGTTTGTATTATACACGGTAAATAGTGTACTGATTAATAAATAAACTAAAAATTAGCAGCATAAATCCGCTCTAAATACACTGATCGACTAAATGAGAAAGGCTAAAAAACAATCTTTATTAATAGAGAATTCAAAGATAGTTTAAAGATGAGAAACAGTTTTGGGGGGAACTGCTTGTGTCTAACCACAATCGACTATGTGTTTGAAGAGTACTATAATAATTGGCTACTTATGTCAACTGTACTGTTGGACATAATACTTCTTCAGGCGGATTGGCAATCACAGTAAGATTGTAACCTTTTTAAATAGTCCCCTTTTACACCATCGGAATGACATGAGGTGATCATATTCTGAAGCCGATGGGCGGGGAGTAGGACACGCTTACTCCTGCCTTGAAAGGCTTTTAGTTTTTAGTGCTCAGGAAACAGGAAGAAAAACAGCAGGGAATGCCGCTCCTTAGTGGTCTGTATGTATGATGATGAAGAGAAACTCTTCAACCATATCAAATTAACTAAGTCTGAAACCTAGTCCTTACACACGGTTAGAGGATTTCAAAAGAGTGAGTATGAAATTAAATAATGTACGTAGTTATCGCGTTGGAGATAATTCTGAATGTTAAGTTTGATTACTTTTGCACAACTAATAACTTCTCGTCTTCCATAAAATCGAAAGGAAGTAAAAATTTAATTTATAATGGGCTTGTTTTAGAGATAAAACGCAGGTTTTTTATTATAGAAAATTATTTAACACTGGAACTTAACTGACCTGACATCTGGTCTCAGGGTCAGCGAAGAAACCCTTATACCGTTGGGATTTGCAGTCAAATGCGGTCGGTGGGATAGTTGTCAGCACCGGATAGTCGACACCTGGCTGGCCAGGAGTGCCGCCCTCGTCGTCCGAGTGTACTGGTGGAGGGAACTGCTGGCTCGTGCTGCCTACTCCTGGCTGGAAGTCTGAAAGAAAAATCAGGTAAATTGTATAATGTCGTCAACTTCCTCATAGAGCTAGGATAATTCTACACATGCCAAAAATTAAGGCATTTTAGGAGCAATAAACTTTTCAGTCATTATTTAGCAGCAACCATAACTCCGTTACAGCTAGTTGTTTTTAGTGTATTAGCTGGAGAAATGGGTCTCCAGCTGACACATGCCAGAAAGGCAAACCAGTTTGAGTTTTAGACTATAGTTAGGAATTTTGAGCACATTTTGAGTAATTTTCGTACATATCATTCATCGTACATTTTTCGTGCTGACATAATTTAACAAAATTCTTACCATCAAGATGCTGTGATGGGGTATTCACATCAGCCAGGTAAGATTCATCATGCAAGTCAACATCTTCAGGAGGCACTGCCGTTCCTTCTAACTCAGGCTTATCCGTCACTTCAACTATGGCATCGAGAGGAACCAAAGGTTTTGGAGTACTCAAAATAGGTGTTTCCACTTCATTATGCTGAGACATTGCTTTCAGAGCGTTCAATACTTGAAGAAGGGTCCTAATTGAAGTACCAACGTTCTCTCTTGTAATAGGTTTTGGTATAGATTTGTTCAGTTGAAGAGAATTGAGAAGATCTGACAATGTTACAGTTCTTGACGGAACGTGAGGCTCGGGCTTGTAAGTAGGTGGATCCACAACGTACTGATAATAATTAGGCCGGTACAAATTAGCGTCAGGAACTGCAGAAGATGTCTCTACAACCTGTACTTGCGATGTTTTCTCACTCTGGAAACGAGGTAGTGTTTCCGGCAGAGTTGTGTAATGAGGTGTTTCAGTTGTAATAACAGGGCTAATAATCGGCTTGAAACCGCTCTCAATTACTGGGTGTGCCAAAGATGGAGCCAGTGGACGTTTTTCGAAGTAATTCTCAGAAACTACTGCTGGTCTCCTCGGTGTAATTTGCTGAATATTGTCATATACGTACTGCGGTCTTATAGGCCTTGGCTTGATATATACTTGATCTTTGTGAACCAATACAGGAACTGGGATTGGGTTGTTCTGTTCGTAAACATTTTCATTTTGCTGTACTACTTTGACTGGAGGTGTTTGTTCATAAGGGATCAGTTTGAACTTTGGGGCTTGATCCCTTTCGGACACGTAATATTGAATGTTTCTCGGGTCGTCATTATTGTGGAGGTTTAGAAACGGTTTCCTTGTTGAAGGAGTGTATGCAATATTAGGTGTTTTAACAGGTGGTTTCTGTACATATCTTCCATTATCATACTCGTTAATAACAACATGGCCACTATGACCATTTAGTGGACTATAATTGGGAGCTATTTTAGGGTTCTGGTATGCAGGCACTTCTTTATATAAGACTTTTACAGGATTTGCTGAGGCTATGTTAAATTGTGACAATCTGTTCCCTTGATATCTGGGTATATATCTTTGTGAATAGACAATCTTTTTTGGCTCTCTACTGGGCTGTATAGTTCTAGCTTCAACTATCTCTGCTTTTTCTATTTCAATATTTTCTGCATGTGCTTCTGTTGTTGATGGCACCTCATTATTGGCATAGTAAAACGTCATATAAGGTATTAACCTCCTATATCTTTCGTTAAGTGAGAGCTTTGTTGAATTTAGACTTAAATTTGTAGAATCAATAGACAATTTCTTGCTTCTGTCGTAGTTGCTTCTGGTAGTCAGTTCGGGTTTGGCCAAAGGCAGAAATCCTTTTTGTATGTCTACCATCATCCCACCAATCATTTTGACGTCAGGACTGTTTCCATTTGATGACACAGTTATAGATGTCACTAGTGTAGGTATAACTGTAACAAAAGAAAATATTGTTCATAATCTAATTAAATCCAGAAAGAGGTTCTTCTTAATTCGACATGTATGGAGTAGACTGATGATGAAATTGACGCCCATTTTAACTATGCCGTAGTTGTATGACACAAGTTTAATGGTTAGAAAATTAAATAATTTTTTGAGCAATCAATTATTGCTTATTAATTTCAGGAATGTGTCCATGCAATGCAAAAGGGGTCCGTAAATTCGTAACATTATATCATTCAAAACCGTTGCACGTAATCTGAAATTCAGATGGATAACACATTGTAAAAATTTAATTGCCTATCCTGCATTCACACTGGGTCTGTCATCACATCACACAACAAATGAGAGAGTGAGTATGTTTACTACCTCTTGACACCTCAACAGCACAACCAATCGTGCTGAAATTTGGTAGACACGGAACTTAGGGGATGGAAAGATAATGTTTATCACCTTTTCTCTCTTTCAATTATTGTGGTTTATCTCCACGTTAGGCGTGAGATCTTGGTAGGTACTTTTGGCTTCTGACGTTAGTGATGAAAAAGTCGATATATATGGAATAGTGCTTTATCAGAAACCTTTAAAGAGATTACTAGCTAAAGCTACGTTTTCTTTGCTTACCGGAACACAATCATCGTCATCATTTAATGTAACTACTTATTTGTTACTTTTGTCGCAAATGTATAATCCGATGTACTATTTTCAGATACTCGTATAACTTATTTAAAAAAGCCAGCTATTACATTTTTTTATAGATTACGGTTAAATAAATTTTCTATGAAGGAGGCAATTTGCAAAAATGTTTATTGATCTAATTCGAAAATCATTTCGAGATTCAGCTCCAAGAAACCTGAAAAATTGTTTCAGAATTTTCTCTATAGTGAAGTTTCGGAGATAACCGTTATGTTACCTGTGCTGGTTTAGCGTTACCACTTGCGTACACCAACTACAAAAAAAAAACAGCTTCCTGTGCCGAGCAAGAAAAACGTTCAGTACCTGCTTATGCAGCAATTTTAACTTTAGCCCTATTTAACACAAGTGGCCCTTCAGTGAGGCGTATGTTAAGTGAAAGTTTTATTGTGAAAGATAAAGCTTAAAATAGTCTTTTAGTCAATTATTTTCATTTATATGTTTTATGATCTTAGCTTTTTCTTTAAAATTTGTAAACGTGAATTTATTGCAAGTTGTATGTACCTTTGCTTTTTGTAGTCTTTGTAAACATATATTCTATTTGTGAAAACCTTTTATTAAAAAGTACGGGGCCATTCATTTGTCATTTTCTACCCAAAAACCAATTAACATCTGCAACTATTTATTTTAACGTTATCCCTCTCGTAATGCTTCCATACTAAATTTCTGTTGACATAATCTTTTTAAATAGAATAGCTGGATTTGATAAGTAATTTCCTAAAAATATGAGGTGAAATTATAGTGTCGCGAAATAAATATCGTTAATTTACAACTTCATAGTTAGCTACAATAGCAGTTACGCAGCTAATGGTTCATAGATGGCGCTTTGACCAATAATCGAAAAAAGTGTTTAAAATGAAAATTGTGATTCACTGTGAAGTTGTATGTTAATGATACATTTCACGACATCACAATCTGATGTCCTATTTTTAGACAGTTACTACACAAATCCAGCTATTATATTTTAAAAGATTATGCAACAAAAATTTAGTATGAAAATTTGATGGAGGTGGATCGTCTTAAAAGGATGTTGTCCATTCCCGGCAGTGTTAACATACTACAAACAAGACTGAGAAATTAATTCACTCGTAGTAATCACACGAATATTGACGATGCCTTTGATCAACCTTTGATTGTGCTTCCGTACCCATTGTGACAACTTTAAATAAACAATGTAAGAATAACCCTTCAATACTCAATGTTTTAAAATACTATCAAACATTCAATATTTTAAATTAGGCTCTCAGACCTTGTCATAAATATTATTTTGAGAGAAATTAAACGGTACGTGACTAGAGCAAAATGCTTGATAGTAAAAGTTAACTAACCATATTGTTTTACGGTAACCTTCGACTCTAATCGCTTTATATTAGTATGGTTAATGAATTGCACTCACCTTGGACTCAACAATAGCGAGATATCATCACGATTTCGGCTGAGAACGCTCCATTGCAATTACACGTCATAACATAACTATGAGAAATCGGAACTATTAGCATCGATCAAAACATCTTTTAATTTTGTTATTGAGAGTAGAGTATGATTGGAGTATATTTATTTATTGGTCTCTTACATGTCAACTACCTACTTCAGTGATGTTATACATAAATTTAGGAAACAAGATCGCTCACTAGAAATATTGAAACTCAGAATTTAGAATGGCATATACTTGAGTCCATTTAAATAATCAATTAGCTCGCTGATTACAGACTTTTATAAGTCAACGAGTAGGGGTTTAGTCTTTGTTTCATAATCGGCTGCATAGTCCACAGTTGTCTCTGCGTCGTAAACTTGTTACAGGGTGTTACAGGGGTAGGTACTGTTATCCATCACTGGAATATGTACTTATTCCTTTTGTCGCCTTTTACGACACCCCTACTAAAGCACCGAAATACTCAGGAAGCTTTGTTTATTCGTCGTTTAGATACGATTTTAATTATTTAAATGTATAGTAATAGACTTGGGATTTGGTGCAGTTTTATTTCTCTGCCAGCACTGCTAATAAAAAAATCCTAAGTAAATAAAATGATTCCATTAAGAAGCAATTAATGTTTTCATTTATACACGCACATTATGTTCTAGTTATTGGTTTACACCAAGTTTACGAAATTTAATTTGATAAGTAATTAAATAAATTGTATGTCACTTTAAACGTCGATATTTCGATATCAACTTATTTCAAAGGTCCTGTCCGTCCGATCTCATGTGGTCATACTCGTGCAAAATGTTACATTTATTACGTGATAAGAGAGCTATCTGCATCAGCATCAAATCATGTAATCATGAGCGCCCACTTCACACCTGTTGTCTTACGTATTTACTGTACAGTTGCCTACAGTACTGTATTCTAGTAATAAAAAACATAAAATAGCTCAACTAAAGTGTCTGTCATAATTACGACGATTTGAAATCTAATTTTTCGTGGGCTCCATCTTCATTTTAGGACTGAATAGTGGCGAACGGTATTTCAATTTTAACTTTTCAAAGGTTATGGTTGTAAAAATTGTTTTAGTTTTTGTTATAGTTATAGTTCCTCTGCATGCCTTCTCGGTGGATGCTGTAGACGACTAAGAGAAAATACAATATAAGTGGGATTACCAACCTACGTCCAATATGATGTCAATAACGGTAGCGCTTGTCATGGTAATCTAGGTGGGAGGATCATGGTTTACTTTTGCTGAAATATCAGACCCAGCTCTAGGCTGAAATTTGGATAACCGATCCCTTTGATAGTGTAAGGTATGTATATACATATTTACCACTTAGATGTTATATAAATTCCACCTCTAAGGGTATTTAAAAAACGACTTGAGCCAAAACCTTGTAAAACATCGATTCATTCGACGATTTAGCGAACTGCTAAGGAAGTTATTTCTTTTGATATAAAAAATTATATCCACACTTTTGCAGCTAATTGTACCGTACACATCTGTATCATCACTTTCATAACTTCGAGACTATTACGTTTGACCATTCAAGTATTAATCACTGTTGATCCATTTAGTCGAGGTCTCATAAGTAACGACTCAAGATCGCAGCGCATTTACTTTCACGAGCTGGATTCCCGGTGTTGAGATGTTATAATAAATCGTGTTGCTGTACCTTAGGTACCTACCTACTGTTACGAAACTCGACTCTAGTTCTAATAGATGCATACTTCAAGCACTAAATGCATAGCAAGTAGAAGCAATTAGCTCAGATAGGCTCTGTATATCGGGAAATTGTCAATTTTTGGGAGAAAATATAAATTTTTTACATTTTATTCACGTATTGTCTCGACTACAAATTTTATGACCGTGTGGTCTCAGCATCTACCAAGATCGTACTGCGATAACCAATCCGCCTGCCAAGCGTAGTTCTCTATGCGAGACGCTCTGTCCAACAGTGGACTTGTGGATCTGATGATGATACGTGTATGTATCAGCTACGAATTTGTTCACTCCTATTATTAATACAGAAAAAATGTAATTCATGTTTTTGAGACATTGTGTAGTTAACACTTTTACAATAATTGTAGACTTTTTACCACACAAAAGTACCGAGTTGTGTGCCAAAACAAAGACAGTTCGCAAACGTTATGGGCGTCTAACTGAATCAACTTTGGTGCTAATTTGTCGTTATAGGACCAATGATTTGGTGTTATTGTGATTGTCGGAAAGCCTGGTCTATACGCTTTGTATAAGAATTTATATAACTGCACATATTTCTGTAAGTCTAGTAAAAGATGACTACGGGAAACGGGTTGTTAACAGGAACTTATTGTTATTGGCAACCAAAGACATACTTAAATCTCTTTGCTGCCAACACTACTTGTCCAGGACAGGTGGTCGAGAACGGCGTTTTGCCAATGTTTTTTGTTTGTTTGTCACACTACTTCTAAAGGGTCTCGCTGTGCGTATATGTATGCGAAATTTTATTTTAATTTGAGGTTACGACGTTACGGCAATTTGAAAATTGATTTAGTTTATGAAAAGCTCTTTTGGTTTCCTGGTTAACACATCACAACGCCCAGCCGTTGCTGTTTGAGCTACTTTGAACTTTTGTAATTCATTAGATATCTGTGGTGATACAAGGGTAGATTACCATAAAAAATGATTTTTCGGAATTATACCCCTAAAGGAATAAAAAGGGGAACACATTTAGGCAAACTCGAGCCTTGATTTGTCGATTTAGAGAAGTTAAGGGCGGAATTTACAAGTCTGCAAAGCCGTGCGCGGGGCGACCGCGACTTACAATAAGTGTATTAAAATTATTTAAATCATGATCTTTATTAAGTTTAGTCATAGGTACTCCAAGACAATCTTGCGTAATGCTAAAGTAAGCCCTTTTGTCTCCAGCGCTTTATTAACTGGGACATTATCGAGATTTATGAGGAAAGGATAATATAATATTAACTATACTCGACAGCTGTTGACAGGTTACACGAGGCGCTAAAGTTAACATACCTGTATATTATGTTGAATAGAGGATGTGAAATGTAAGACGTAACTTTTATATGTAGGTAAAATACAAAACTATACGCGCTTATCTTTTTAGACAGAAATGTTGAGGTAACAGAATAATGAAATGACTATGTAGCGGTGACTCTTAGCGAATCTTAATAAGAGTATGACTCCCTGAAAACGAACGATTTAGCAAGGTGACAGTGTGAGTAGGTATTCCAATAAGTTAACGAACGATTTCGTCCAGGTGTTAAATATTATTTAAATTTATACCACGAAGAACACAAACGGCAGCTTCTTGAAATGAGCATTATTAATTATACTACATAATATATTATTGCAAGTTAAATAATATAATCTTCAAGATGTTATATTAGTTAACCAACATGTATTTCTCGACGCAAGTATTCAATATTACGAGTGTAAACACATTGGTAATCTCGAACCACAGAATCAATTACCAGGAATGCAGCGGTGACTAAAAGCATGTAATGCATCGCGTTGCACCGCAGAACGAATTATCATTCCGTCACGCTCAATACGTCCATCGAAATTACTGATTATTTATCAAGCCGTCATACAGTGACCTGGGACTCAGTTAATTACGAAGATACTCGTACGTCAAACTTCAGGTACCACCCCACGTCATCCCGGTGCTTTTAGTGTTGCTAGCAGCATATTATCACACTTAACTAAGATACTTATTTATCAACATCATGTTACTGCAAACACGAGTCCGTCTACCAAATGTGACGATTATACCAAATCCCCTCATGGAATTTTTATGAGGGGACTCTGTCACCACGCTCAGATATTATTACCTCGAAATGAGGTTCACTTTCCCGACCGCACATCTAAGTTTGCTTGTTTGAGGTTTGCATAGTTTTAGTACGATTGTGTAAATTATCATACATTTCATTTGTTTGCCTGAAACTATACTTGTAACATAACCACTACAAATTTTCAAAGTTTCTCCTCTCTAATTCACTATTTAAATCGTTACATTTAGGTGACCCACGTTCCGTCACAGGTAATTACCCGCGACGTTTTAGTAATCAATTTACAAATACATAACCGTATAATACCGCTGATGTACCACTCTTGTTAAAGCGACCGTACCAAATCTAGAACCAGACTAGATCAAATCTAAATGCGGGTTTCTTAACGAGCAAATAAGTAACACGTAAAGAAAAAATTCTTGCGTATTTACTGACTGTGATCAGCCTTGGACGTCCTTTCCCTGTTTCTATGCATTTTAAACTCCAAAGTTAGATTGCAAGTTTCACACATATTTTTTATCAGACAGGCTTAAAAATTTTGCGGATCTCTGAATCGAAAAGTAGTGTTCTTAGACTCTAAATATTTTTGAAAGACCTATTCAACGATTCAACACAATGGGGTAGATGCGGAAAAAAACATTTCATCACCACGTTACGTGGGAACTACCCTAAAAATATTTTTAATTTTTGTCCCCATAGACCCGAGTGCAGGGAGTCGGTACAGGCCCTTGTCCCCAGCGCCAGGGTGGATGACAAGAGGGCCAACGGGACTCTCATCTCGGGGCTTGCCTTAATCGGCCGGCCAGAGTGGGCACGTTAGAGCTGTGTGCTCGGGGTGGAAGTGTCTAAGTTACTACCACTGGCAATAGCAGAATAACAGCGTCTCTGCGGTGCTCCACCACAGAGACACAATGCTGAGCTATCTGCCTGTTCATCATTATGATACATGGTTGATTTGTAAATTATGTATTGATTGATTGATGAATAAACTTATTTTTATTTATTTATTTAATGGCATCATAGCGGGGAAACTGCGTGTGAAACCGATGCCGCACCCTCTAGTCTCCCATGACAATGTCGCCCTTTGTCGCTATTGGTGACTATTTCAGGGGGCCCATTCAGTAGGCGGCAAGCCAGCGTCTGCCAACATATTCAAGCAGACGTCCGTTCCCTACCCGTAGTCCTGTCTAATGCTCTATCTAACACCCATCTATATAGCCCAGATATATTTTTTACCTATCGCAATAGTCCTCGTTCTTCACTGGGGCTGTCTCTGAGCGTGTCTCGCTCTTGATACGTTCAGAGAGAAATCAGGATAGCTCTTATACCTCTTTAGATTACAATTTTGAACGGGCCTGTACCTGTTGGACCTGTACGAGTATGCATGTTTTATAAAAGACCGGGCACTTCTTGAAAAAGAGTGACTTGAGAAAGTTAATGTGTTATTATGTTAACACAGTAATAATAAAGTACACAAGTTTGGCTTATAATATCCAGTTCTCACGTACCAAATCTAGATCTACGTTTAAATTATTTCCAGAAGTTGGAATGGCTCCTGTATTGTATGTAAAATCGTGACCACACTCCTTAGCGGCGAGCTGTAGATAGGTATGTTTTAGAAAGGCAGGATCGCTCGTGTGTCAAATACGGACGGAGCCTTGGAGAAGTGACTGGCTGCAGATCCGTATCCTGGCAGGCACAAGAAGTGGATACCTGCGGCTGTGAGATATTATCTCACAGCGTTGATATTATCTACGCTAGCGATCTTTTATGTTATATACGAATATAAGCTGGATTTTTTGCAAATACTCTCCGGGTATGACGACACAAAGGATAATTTACGAGGGCGGAGGAGCGATATTATAAAAAAAATTTACACATAGTTTTTAAATTACAAAGTGTCAGTCTCATTGTAAATACGAAATACTCGTAATTGTCTCAGCTCTTCCTAGTTTTACGATACAAATACAAACATTTAAAAAAAAGGAATACAAATTTAAAGTGAATTAATATACAGTGTGTGGCCCTGAACTGGAGCAAAAATTAAAAATAAAGGCTCTATAATTCACCATTAATTAAATCATTATGTCCCCAACTAAACAAAACTTAAGTTCTTGATTATTTCTAACAAACTTAATCGTAAATTCAATATATTGCAAACAATATAATTCCGTTCAACTTGATTGTCTCTTCTGCATAGTACGACACTCGGATCGGATCGTCATTTCAGAGTAGTTACTTATAGTATAGTGCCTCTATTTTTAATATTTGACCCTGGTATAGGCCACACACTATATATTGGTTTATTTTAATTTTCAATATGACATTTGTTCAGAATAATTTACTACCTAGTGTCTGTCCGATCACCATACACTGACTAAAACAACAATCTAACCTCTATTGGAGTAATAAAACAGAATAATAAACAATATCGTAGATAATGGCTGGCCGCAAACCAACACGATTCTTTAAAGTTCAATCTTAAGTAATTGCAAGTTAACTGCCCTATAGTTATAGTACAATACAAAACAAAGATACAACTTCAACTATAGCTCATACTGCAACAACATAAAGTACTTCTCTATTACACTTGACCTAAGATTGTCCGTATAACGACATTGTGAGACCTCTCGTGGTATTCACCTTATGATGCATGGTCTCTTTATAAGGCATTTAAAACCAAGGTGTGTGAAGGTAGGACAATGATAGGCGTGACTTCTGATGTTTATACGCGTACTGGTCTATGCAGACAGATTTATAAGGTTCATGCATTAGTATTGTGGATGGACACGAATTAAAAGTTACCCGACACAAGTAGCTGATTAACATTTAAAAAAACTGAATCTGATAGGGAAAGCAGAAAGCATTAGAAAACATTGTGCGATTAGTATAACCTAATCTCTCGGTTCCCTTTCAATTCCAAAATCCAAACTATTTAAAACTGTCTAACTACTAATATAGGTTTCTTATTATGTAGTATTCTTGATCCAGAGCCATCATTGAACATATCCTCCACTACCATCAGGTGAGACCTACCTATTTGTCCTATCACCATGCAGGGTTCCGTACCTCAGAAGAAAAATGGGATCTGTCTGTCGGTCAAGTCCTTTTTCTCATGAATGCGTCAAAAATACGTAAAGGTATCAAGTTGAAATTGACATTACAAGTCTGCAATCCCTTGAAGCTGTGAAAAAATGAAGCTTCTAGGTTAACGCATTATAATGATACCGCAGTTTAAGACGCATTTTTCGACGTATAAGGAATCAAACCTCCTTGTCATGGACCTAGAATCATGATGTTTGTCAAAAAAGCAAGGTCGTACAGCACAAGCGTAGGAATACATCTAAAAAAGTTTGTAATTATATCTCATTAAAATAGTACGATTACAAAATGTTCAAATCGCCTAACGTTATTTGAGTTTCAATGTGTAAACTCACAACAATTGCTTGTGATTATCGCCAGGCACCACTTCTTCTATCTTCTATCTACACTAATATTATAAAGAGGAAAGTTTTGATTGTTTGTTTGTTTGTTTGTTTGTATTGAATAGGCTCCGAAACTACTGGACCGATTGGAAAAATTCTTTTACCATTAGAAGCCGACATTATCCCTGATGGACATAGGCTATATTTATTTTTAGAAAAAATTAGAGATCATTACTAAAACTTCAGTAATGTAAACCAAGATGTAATATTTTTTGCCGTTATGGCGGGTTTGCGCCACGCCACGCACGCGCGCCGAGCGCTGTCAGTCGATCTGTAACTATGACTACGAAAAACAACGGCTGCTATTGTAAAATGTTTTATTACGAGTCTGAAATATATTATTGTTGAACCAGAGCCTTTAGTCCGTTCTTTTCAATATCCCCGGAAAGAAGAGTAGACAGTGGATACGCCCGCTGCGCGACAGCCTGCAGCGGTCGTCCTCCACGTGCACCTGACGTGCGTCCGACGTGCATCCGAGTAGAAACGTGCGTGTTTCGTGGCCTGCCGTGGAGCGAACATGAGCGAACGAACATTGTGTGCGAGCGCAGAATATTCTTCAGCAAGCACGGTTAGCAGGATTGTTTTAAACTTCAAAATGACGGAGGGGAACATGGAAATTAAACCTACAACGACGGTGGAAGCCGTGTGTGTGTGAAAGTGCCACCATTTTGGCCCGAAGAGCCAGCGCTTTGGTTCGCGCAGCTGGAAGGACAGTTCGTGCTTGCCAGTATCGAATCTTGAGTTCAAATACGTGTCAGAAAACAAAGATATAGTTAAAAACCCTCCCGGTGCGAACAACTATGACAAGGTTAAAACGGAACTGAACGGAACTGTCTTCATCGCAAGAGCAGCGAGTGCGCCAGCTACTCACGCACGAAGACATCGGGGACCGCAAGCCAGCACAAATTCTTACGGCACCTACAAAGTTTGGCCGGTCCGAGCGTACCCGACGATTTTGTACGTTCTATTTGGTCGAGGCACCTGCCAACGAATGTACAGGTGATTATTGCGTCGCAGCCTAAGAAAGCCTTTAGTCGGTTCTTTTAAATCTCCTGGGAAAGAAGAGTAGACAGTGGATACAGCCTGCAGCGGTCGTCCACCACGTGCTACGCCGTAAAATGTCTTTCATCGCATGTGCTGCGGAAACTATGAATAATCAACAGAACAAGAACATCAAAAAGCTATTTTCTCTGTGTTATAAATAAACAAAAGTATGGTTTTAGATTAATTTCTATGGTTGTGATGTGCTGAGACCTTGCTTTTTCCACATTTCAGGATTCTAGGTCAAACGGGAAATACCTTATAGGTTTTGATTCTCTTGCATTCTCTAAGGAAATTGTCTAAAAGTGCGGCTTAAACAGACATATCTTTTTATTGTGTTGACGTAGAAGTTTGATTTTTTCACAAATCTAAGAGACTGCAGACTTGAGTACTTGATATTAATTTCAACTTGATACCTTTACGCATACATTTACGTATACACTGAGAAAAAGGGTATTGACTGACAGACAGACGGACAACAAAATGATCCTTTAAGGGTACCTTTTTAGGGTTCCTTAGTCCAATAAAGAACCCTTATAGCTTCACTCTATCCCTCTGTTCGTCTGGCTGTCCGCGGCTTAGCTCAGAGACCCTGACTACTAAATAGCTGTAATTTGGTATGGGTATACATGGTATCACGATAGCAAAGTGGTGGTAGAATAAAAAAACTTGGGGATGAAATATTTTTTCACGTCACGTCATTGTGTGGGGTATCGTTGAAATATTACGCTTGAAAGTGAGAATTTTTGTCCGAGTTGAGCGTCCCCCTCCCCTCTATCTGCTAAACTGGTGCTTTTAAAAATCTGAAAAATTCATTAACATTAAATCCAAACCGGCACTTATTGTTCCGAGCAACTACGGAGCCCTGCACTGCGCGTGGACTGACGCGCACTCGGCTGCTTTTTAGGGTTCCGTACCTCAAAAGGAAAAAAGGAACCCTTATAGGATCACTATGTTGTCTGTCTGTCTGTCAAGGTCCTTTTTCTCTGGAACGCGTGAAGGTATCAAGTTGAAATTAATATCGAATTAATGCGAATCTGCGGTCCTTTGGACCCGAGAAAAAAAGAAGTTTCTAGGCCAACGCAATAAAAAGATATAGCTGTATTTCAGACCATTTCCATACAAAATGCAAAGAAACCAAAACCTATAGGGTACGTCCCGTTGAGCTAGAACTTGAAATTTGACAAGAAGCAAGGTCTTACAGCGCAACCATAGGAATAAATCGGAAAACCAGGATTTTCTAAAATTAAAATTTTTTCTTTGGATTTGGCAATAATTTAAAGTCTCAAAAATAGCGTTTATGCTAATTTGTGCGGTATATAATAAGAGGTTAAGGCGCGGACTCTCTATCTGAGGGTTCCGGGTTCGAATCCAGCCGTGTACCTATGAGCGTTTTTCAATTCAAGTACATTATTCGAATGCTTGACGGTGAAGGAAAACATCATGAGGAAACCTGCATGTCTTGAACAGGCATGTGAAATCCGCCAATCAGCACTGGGCCCGCGTGGTGGACTATGCCCCATACACTATCTGTAGGAGAGTAGGCCTGAGCTCATACAGTGGGGACGTATATAGGTAGATGATGAAATAAATATATGTCTATGTAATTCATCTTAAATAAAGCGTGGTTTAAAGAAAAAACCGCTCGCTTCGCTCGCGCAGCTACAGCGTTTTAGCTACAATGCCAAACCTAACCAATCAAAAATCTCACCTGAATGGGTATCTTTTTTTCTCTAGCAAGTAGTTTCGCCAACAACAAACAACCTGTGTGGGGTTTCAGACCAACTCCCTTAACACCAAAAATTCATAGAAACGTCAAAATTAGTTGACCATTTTAAACACCAACTCAACCCCTCGCGGTCGGTTGTCTGTAAGCCACAAAATATCGCGTGAATTAATTTACGAAATTTTTCATAAAACTAACAACTGAATCACTTTTTTGTCCTTCTGGTGTTATGTCTGTCAAGACCATTTTTCTCAGGGACGTTGATCGCGTAGGGATATGAAGCTGAAAATACATTTACGCTTATCCAAAAATGATTAAAAAATAAATGTCTACCCGTGCGAAGCCGGGGCGGGCCGCTAGTACTATAATAAAAGAGTAAAACCAGTGTGCCTGTACATTGAATATATTTACCTAAAACTAATTGAGGGCGATGTAAATATAGTAACAGAATAGGAATCTACGATTTTTAAAATTTTTGTCTGTCTGTTTGTACACGCTAATCTCCGGAACTACGGAACGGATTTGAATGAAACTATTTTTGTTGTATAGCTATTGAGTCTGGGCATCTACTATGCTATATTTTATTCTGAAGATTTACCATTAGTTAAAACGAAAGCCAACTGCGAATACATGTCAATAAAAAAAAACTAACCCGATTTAAAAACCGTAAACATTGACCAATCTTTGTATAACCCATATCGATTAAATCTCAATCAGTCTTTGTAGTTTAATCTATTTACATTTCATCTCTATGTCTATCTTTACATGAGTCTTGTCTTAATAAAGCATTGTAACAGATATTCGTTTCCCTGTATATCAAGTAACAATCAATCAAACCTCGTGATGCCAATAACTTGACCTCGACACCGTGAGATCGGTCAGATTTTATAAATAACTTGCAAAAAGTAGACCTTCCACTAATATATAATAAAAAAGTTTATAGCAAGTAGGTGCTATGGTAGTAGATTCATAATAAAATAAACTGATCCTATAGTCTACTTTATCTGGAAAGGTTTATACTCGTAGTAACAGACTAATGAATGTTTTAACAGTACGTCTGATTATTATTTTAATATAAACATGACATATTCTACTACTATTATACTTACAGTCATATTTTAAGTGGCCGATCAATAATATTGTGTGATTGCGAAATTTGAAACGATTGCTATTGTATTAATCACTGGTGTAATTTGGTCAATCAAACAGTTTTACTTTTTACCTTTTAGCTTCGCCTTAGTCGGGTAAAAATATGAGCGGCGTCAGAAACTGCGCATTAAAAAAAAGAAATGGTGAGGTGAAATTAGTTGTAATATATCCAGACAGTTGGTAAACAAAACTCAAATTTCCCCTGTAAATCACTAGTAAACTTAAGGCGTATTTATATAGCATAGCCTAACCAAGAATGTATGAAGACTGTGATGGAGCTACTGTAAAATAATATTTCAATCATGTTTAAATAATATTTGTTGCAATGGATAACATTCTCAGAAATCAGTTTTAACGAAACTCCAGAACAAACGTCAGATAGTTAGATAGTTTTGTTATATTATCCTAAATCCCTTTAACCTATACACCTTGATTTATAGTGAAGCAAAGACATTTAACATTACTAGTTTAGTACTAGTACAGACCGGGCAAATCAAAGAACATTTTGATCCTAAACTTATTACCAATTGGTATTTATAATAATAAAGTCACTCAGTCTAGTGTCACATTACGTCACGCGCCCGTACAAGATATTTGGTGTAACACTGACTTTCAAGGTGATTTTTTTCTATGAAGGTTCCCAATACGCCCTCTATAATCTAATACTATATTTAAATCTCTCTGTAGCGAAGATGCCTAAATGCCTTATGCTGGTAATATAATATTGAATCGTATCCATAGTTTTTGTATATCGATGGATCGGATAAAATAAATTAATTCAGACCCGGCTGTACGGCCAGTCATAACACAAAAGTGAGTGTTCGTCTCGTGAATGGCGGAATTGGAGCATTTGCACGTTGTTCAAGGTCCCAGGGAATTAAATTACATTTTAAAAAATCTGACGCGATACCACTGTCGTCATAGTACGAGTACATATAGGTAGGTACTCCATGTACACTTTCCCAATGATATTTGTAACCAAGGACTTGGCAACTGCATAAAAAATATAAAAATAGTACATTACAAATGTAATTGCAGCTAATATTGACTGCGTTCACATCACCTGTTAACTTCGTAATAAGGTTGGTAGCTGCAGCAAATTACCCAGATTAATTTATTCAAAAGTGTATACGCTCTTACGCTCTATCATTTGTGGCAATCAGTCACGAACGATCGCTTCGTAAGCTGCACAAGAAATCCCTTGTGTGTTTTGTTGATTTCATTTGCTTACGGTCCCTTGGATAATTACAGTTTTTATTAAACTTTTACTTTATAGTTGTACAAAGTAAGAACAGTAAAGTGATCGTTTTGAGGTTATAACATTTTATAGATTTTATCTTTGCGACGTTGAGACTTACTGATACCATAATTGAAATTTTTCGACTTTTTAAAACTTCACCAGTTTTGCCGTCCGTCGCTTTGGTTCAATACGTACGTACTAGCTCACCATCCAATATCATATATCTAGTCTGCGGCCAAACAGCAGGGGTAAGCACACTTCCGTCCCATAATCTTAGCGCCGTAAAGCAAAGTACGAACCCATTGTACATTTAAAAAATTAGAAGTCTACAAAGCACCAGTTTTCTCTACGTATACTCTAATTAAATCAGCCTTGCTGTGTACATACTTTACATACGTCACTGCGCTATGGGAACGGAATGATATGGATCGGTGAACTTGCGCAATGACACTTAATGACTCACGAGGTCCATTATCCGGAAGCCGGAAAGTTACTCTAATGCCTTTTCTCTTCAAAAATTTTAAATTACAACGGGTAAATGAAAATCCACTTGATTACACTATTTATAGCCCTTTCTCATTTCAATGGATGCAGTAAAAACTTTTCATCCAGTAGTTATAGCAATTACACCTACCCATGCACCTGCGCATGCGTTCTAGTGTGCAGTTGTGGAATGCATAGTAAAATACATTTAATATATTTTCTCCACTTTACAGTTAATTGCTACTGAAGTTAGCTTAGACATCAGAGTGAAACTGGGTATATTATAATTTTTCCCCTCAAACCCTATCGAGTCGGGGGGGTTAAAATAAAGAGTTTTGATGGCTTACAAAAATATAAACAAGGTATATTTTTCAGGTTTGAGGTGACTTTGAAAAACATTGTTTTTATTAAACATATGTCAGTTGCATTTATCAAATAATTCGTGCGTATTTTGGCAAAGTGTAATATAAAATCTTCCATGAAAGTAAAATACTTTTCCAGGATGACATGTAACTTCATAGCGCATAAACTTATTTCAAATTTTAATTGCCGATGGTAAAATAATTTTGGTATGATCCAATTTCTATTCGATTCATATAAATATAAGCTTTTGAAAAATGATTGTATGAAATAAAGTTGATTATGCAATAGTAAACGAGTCACAGAAGTCTGTCACGGCGGGCGCCGCGCACGCGTGACGAGGGACAAACAATGCGCACGCGCACGCCTGTCAAATTATGAGGCATCCGTCGTGGTTAGCTAAAACGTAAGTGTTCGTCGGATACGTCACTTATGGAAGTTCATATCATCAACAGCCGCCGGGAAATTTCCTAATTTTTATATGGTTATAGCAGTGCACACACTAGTAATATAAAATTCAGGACTCTCTCTCCCTATGTTGCAATATCGAGACGTTATGGATTAAAATTTCGATTTTCTGTAATACACTACACCACTTAACCTAACCGTTTAATATAATTATTTTTTAAACGATTGAGTTCCACTAGAGCCTTAATTGATTGTAATTATGTTTTGTTTCAACATCCCATACACCACTCACACACAAATACATTGCGATAAAGTGAACTCGAGTACTATTATATATTCTGTGGTCACGAACTGACTTTCGGGCAGCTTACATGTATACAATGTTTGCAATAGAAATAATAAGGTGTGGTCCCGGCTTTAGAACAGGACTACCCGATAAAAGGCCACTAAAACGCAAATCAACAACATCTTACTGTGATCACCAATCCGCGTGCCATGCGTACTGATTATAGCAAATACAGTCATAGCGTCAGACGTGGCGATCTTTGAGGGAGGCACATGTCCAACAGTGGAATGCCTGTGGTATAATGGTAAGATAAAAATGAAAACTAAAATTCAAGTTATCCAAATCCCGGATCTCCTCCAATCAGCACATAAACCACATGCCTCAGGCGACTGACTCAATCTAAATTAGATTACATGCCAATAACTACCTAGTATATCTAAAACTAAATCTAAATTGTGCGGATACAGGATATGATTCAACAATAAACTCAGTAATGCGGGTTACAAATTAAAAACCAGTCGTGTGCGAGTTGAACTCGCGCATCGAGGGTTCTTTACTGAATATGAATAATTGACATACCTACTAAAAATCATAAATAATAAGTATGGTCACCGAACATGAATAATGCTATAGCGAAAATGTAAGGCCGGTTAAATCGTAAAAAAGATGTTTTCATATACTGGTGTTTATATTTATTCCTATGTTTGTGCTGTAAGACCCTGCTTCTTGCCGAATTTCAGTATCCTGGGTCAACGGGAAATACCCTTTGGTATTAATTTCAACTTTCCTCAAGCGTTCCTAAAAAGGGTCTTGACAGACAGACGGAACCTTAAAAACTAACTTCGACTGGAGTTATTAAAAATATAAGTTGTAGTTATATCACCACATCAATGGAGATTTATTTGCCTGTGACTTGTCATTCGAGTTACACTGTTGCAGCCCCGGATCTAAGGGGGGCAAAACCGGGGCACTTTTCTCCGATTTTTCACCGACAGAGGGCGCTGTTTAATAATCGCCGCTAGATGGCAGTGCTATTAGTTCCGAAATTCGTCAATAGAGGGGTGGAGGGCGCTGCTATCAGTTACAGATTTACAGAACTAATGCTATTAGTTCTGTAAATCTGCCTCCTCATCCTCCTCATCCTCATCCTCCTCAACAGGGACGCCCTCTGTCGGCAAAAATTGGAATTTGGAATTTCACCGACAGAGGGCGCTGTTTAATAATCGCCGCTAGATGGCACTGCTATTAGTTCCAAAATTCGTCAATAGAGGGCGTTGCTATTAATTCCATTTTTTGCCGACAGAGGGCGTCCCTGTTAGTTTCAAAATTCGTTGGTTGAGGGTGCTGCTATCAGTTACAAAACTTCCGATGACGGGGATTTGCTACTACTCGTAGCTCCAATTCTCACCGACAGAGGGCAGTGTTTAATAATCACCGCTAGATGGCAGTGCCATTAGTTCCGATATTCGTCAATAGAGTGCGTTGCTATTAATTCCAATTTTTGCCGACGCCCTCTGCGTTGCTGTTAGTTTTAAAATTCGTCAATAGAGAGTGCTGCTACTAGTTCTAAATTAGTTCTAAATCTGTTAGGTGGAAAGGCGTCCTATGTAGGATAGCCGGACGTGAATGGATGCGGAGAGCAGAGGACCGAATCGAGTGGCACACTCTGGGAGAGGCCTATGTCCAGCAGTGGACTGCCGCAACCTGTACATGATGAAGTGAAATGAATGTAACGTAGACGAAATCTAGTTTGAAAAGTAGTATACAGAAATAAACACATGTCTTGTTTATACCGTCTGACCTTATAGTGTTTATTAGAGTTCAAAGCAGTAAACTATAATTATAATGATAATATATAGCGTATGTGCTTTAGTGTCATCTTATATGACCAGGATTCATAATGTTTACGGATGTAGAACTCTCAACAGACCGGTTTCTGCTGAGCCTTTGTAACAAAGTTCTACATCAGATTATAAATCATTTTGCATCCGGTAATCAGCTAACTCGTAAATTTCACTTGACAACTGACACTGCATTTTTATTATCATGTACTTTCTCAAACTGATTACTTGTGAATAAGAAATCCTGTTAGTAATAACTATAAAATACAATTTTCAATCACAACTGAATACTTGAGATTACTATGTATTCCTCGGGTCATGAAACGAAACAGTGTGGTATTAATTGATTGACAACCTTCGGACTATCAAAAGCAAAAATAAATTGTCGCGGGTAGACAGAAAAACAGTGAATACTTGTATCCAAAAACTAGCACCGCCACTAGTACCCCGTGACTTCGCCTGGGTCTCGAATAATGTAAAACTTCATCAGTAGGGTAGTGGCGTTGAGGCTCATAGAGTTAACATGCAAATAAACAAATTCGTTGACACGTGACACAGTGTGATTGTACATGTACAAATATTAAAACTATTTTCGTAAATACATTTCATCCAGCAGACCCACGACACACTTACTTCCTTTTTATCACATGCTTAGACAGCTCATGACACTTGTCTTTAATTTTATAGTCTTTAATAAACATACGTTTCGGAAATTAGCCGGAAGTCGCTAAAGCAAAAATTACCGGATATGTTGCAACACGATAAAATTATCGTAATATCCTATGTATTGTTTCTAACGAAACTTTCTCCACGGTTTTACATAATACGAGACCTTAAGTATCTAATCCTGCGCATGTAAATGTACACAATACCTGTATTTTATGACGAGCAAACGGTAAACAATAGTGTTCCGGTGTGCTGGAGATAATTGACCGCTTTGTGGAGACGTGGCATGGGACGTAGTAGACTAATGACATCAAGAACATCACACTTAACTTCTATTATGAGTGTTTTCTTTCCTTAAACATGATAAAATGATATTTTACATTGAAGTGAAGACAATAAAGTGATAGTAGCGACCACGTATCGTAAAGGTCAACTCGGAACCGGTCATTGTGGCGTCCCATGGCGGAGGCCTATGATCAGCTGTGAACGTTTTCGGTTGATGCTGTTAAAATGTAATACTGGAGGTGACAAAGGCACTGTTAAACTTCAAGTAGCCGGTGTGATTTCTAATATTCCAGTAAGTGTCGTAAAATGTGATTAAAATCCAGTAGATGGGCAACAGCTTTTTTTAATTAAGGCGTATTTTTGACCAACAGCTTTTGCGATCCATGCGTCAAGAGTGATGAATGGTAATCATGTCGAATATGGCAGGGTTAACGTCTTTCTTCGGTTACCTATAAAAGACGGTAGCGGACTTTACCGGCAACGAAATAATTGTTTTGAGCTTGGCCTTTACCTCACCTGATGGCCAGAGATAACAAAATACTAAACGCCCTACCACTAATCAAAAATTTCATGTGGTATATTCTCCACAGATTAACCAATCCTCCCTGGACCACTGGTTTACTAGGAATGGGCTTAGTATCATCATTATCATCGGCATCATTAGCCGGGAAACGTCCACTGCTGGACATAGGCCTCCTCCATGATATGACACAATAACGGTCCCGAGCCATTTGCCGAGCCATCTTAATTTGCATCCAGTGACTATATTTTCGAAATTTAATTTATTTACTAAAGAAATAATTCTCACGCGGGTAAAGCCGCAGGCGCGACCTAGTAGTTTACATATATGAAGGTAAATAGATTTATGTTATCTTAAACTGCTATTGGACAGAAGACAATTTAAAGGTATTGCCATTTGTGAGTTACTATATAGTAGGTGTAACTTTAGATTAGATTAGAGTATTCATGAACCTAAATATCACGTTAAATGTTAATGGCGTCATGTTTCCTTAATGCCGTTAACCATTCTACAAAATAAATGTATATTCGAAGCAGTGTATGCGCCATTGGATACTCACACTGTCTCGTGTGTCACTGTGTAGTCTGCTAAACGTCAATGTAAAGTTTCAATGCCTGACATTGTCGAACCGTAACGAACACATGGGCATTGCCAATGTCTTAATCCCGAAAATATTCCACTATCCGTGTACTCGTATTATCGATTTGATTTAGATCTACTATTACTATATCCAAACATCGTATTTATTTTGATATATCACATAGACCCTCGCAGCATTCGTTGTCCAGGCTTTTGATTGTTTATTATTATTTTATCAAGGTCACGCGTTGTGTATGACGTCACGGATGCACCTAAAGTCCGAGAAAGTCCGCCATAACTTGTACAGTGAAAGCGAATCATGGCCACAGTACTTTGGAGGTGACGCCGAACCATGCGTTACATAAACCGCTGTGTTTACCGTTTCTGTGAGAGTTTGACGCGTCACTACACATGGTAATGACCATACCGTATGTGTGGACGATGTTATTTGTGGATTCGGCGCATAACTACATTAATATACTCATATATACTCGACTGATGCAGATGGCTTTTTGCCTATATTCGTTTACATATCATAATAATGTCGAAATAATAAGATGATAATTTATAGAGTGAGGCATGTAATCGCTGATCAATAAAGTAGAAAGACGTGTATAAGTGAGATTAGGTTATTTGAATTGTTTCTTCTTCACTACAACAAAAATCGAAGACAAAGTATTGTTATTTTCAGATAAAATATTGTTACTACAGGGGATTATTAAAAAAGCTAATTTAATACAAAACATACACACACATACACACCTATTACAAAAGTTGGTGTGCTGTATATTGGCGGTTTAATCACAAATATATATAAAATTTAAATGAGGAAATGTATGAAATTGTGCTTTATGTAGTATAACAAAACAAAATACTGTTTCTATAAAGCTAAGATGTATATTTAAAATTTAGATTACACACTTTAAAAAATAAAAAATAAACTACATTTGACCAGTCTTTACATTGCCACTGTCCATCATGTAGAGGTACAAGCACGTACTCTCACCTATTTCTATCATTAGCATGAGAGAGTCAAACCACACGGCACTTGTTAACATTGTGATATCCACTAATAAGATACGAGTACTCTGTTAAATGTTGGATAATCTCTCTAACCGCTAGACATGTCTGCCACAAACAAACGATGCGATGATCAGAAGCCACCAAACTAGATTGTTGCATTGACATTAAGATAATGATGATTACAGACAAATATGGACTTAACCGGTTGCGATGGTGAACATCGCTATATATAAAATTAATTCCGAGTATAGTAGGCGACGTTGATGTCTTTTGTATTAAGAAATCAATTGTTGTTACTTAATCGTTTTGAAAGTGGAATGTTTGCATTTCGACGTGTTGTTGAACGTTCGTACATGTGACAAAAGTGAGATTGTGGTCAAGCGTTGGAATATATTGAACACAGATAACTAAGGGTGTGTGTCGTCGAAGGCGACTTAGAGAAAATTTCAGCAGATAGGCAGCATACCTATACCTATATATCGATAAAAATTTTACTGTTATAGCCAATCCGCCTGCTGCCATTTCATGCATAGTATAAAGTATTAGGGAGAATCATGTCCAGCAGTGAATTAACTGGTCTTTATCCTGAGCAGTGGCCGTTTACTGGTCGCGCAGTCAACTCAGATATCAAAATAATTGCTTCTATATATATCGCTTGGCTCTTTAAAACTTTTCTCTTTTTATATCAACCGCACGAATCTTGTCATTGCCATTAGAATCGCCAATGTCTATTTATTATAAATGTTCATTGAAAGAAAGTCTGCAACCATTACTAGCTACTCTGCTAGCTGCATACTAAGCAAGCTCCAACTAAACTATTCAAAACATGTCCAGCTGATATCTCCATCCTCTGTACGTCTATGGTTATGTTTGTCTACCATAAACTGCTGTATTGTATTGAATAAGTTAAATGGTTTTCCTTACCGGTACCACTTTAAATTGCATTTTACTCCACTGTATTTTAAAAATTCATGTCGCTCTAAAAATGCTCGCGCAGTAAGTTGTAGAATTATTGAACTTCTAAGAATGTTTATAACTTATTTTAAAAAACCATGGCACTTGTCAATCGCATATCGAATCTCCTAGCTACGCAGTAATTAATGTTAAAATTGCTCTAAATATTTGATGCTTTCGAAAGGCACCACAAAGCTTTGCTTGGCCAACTGAACATGGCTGAATCATTATGACTGTATTTGGCCATATGCAATTATTTATTGTTTAATTAATGCCTGCAATGAGTTTAGTAACAGTTGTAATTGGTTTTATTGTAGGGTCTGCAAATGAGATGATATTTGACGTTTAGATTGCCATTTGCAAATATAAGTTTTGATTTCATAATCTATATTATATTTACATATAACAAAATTGAAACTGACCGGTGCCTGTACATAGAAAATTAAAAAATATGAGAGAGGTCCATTGATAAGACAAATAAAAGAGAAAACAATTATTTTTAGAATTTTTATTTGTCCTTCCTTCCTGTTTTAAATTTGATGCTAATTTTATTGCAACTATATCCTTGCAACAAGCAAAAATTTGAAATACGAAACATTAACAAGGTTTTTCTACATCTTCAGATTAAGATCCTTAGACCTAGACTTAGCCTTTCCTATAATCTTTTAAACCAACATCGAGCCCTGAAGTAAAAAAAAATACGGCAAAGTAATATATATTTTTGGTTTCATGCATCAACCAAATTTTTGTGTATACATTTTTTAGAATTACCGATGACTAACATCAGTGGATATTACTTTCACAATTGGATAGCGGGATAAATCGCTATACGCTACAAAAGTATTATTCCTAATATTGAATTACAATAAAAGAATCCAATTCAATTACTTTGAAACATTTTTTCATAATCGCACAGAGCTACCAGTAAACATTTTTGTTCCCGTGTGAAATCTTTTAAAGCTGACTTCTTCGGATACATTAGACGTTCTTGCGACTTGTACATATTCGTAGCACAATATAGTATACATCCGTAACCCTTTCTGCCATTTTCATTTAGCTACGTTATCGTAATAACAATCGCAAAGTAGGCTATTCTTCTCCTCACCCACTATCTAGGTCAAGGGCCTTAATAACTTCTTTAAATACTTGACGTATCTGGTGAGCTATAAATTGCCGAGCGCGTGTATGTTGTGGCCATCAACCTTATTTCTTATATGAGATCATTAATTATATTATCCTTATGAGTAAATTAAGCCACTGATGATTTATTGATGATCAAGTGTAAAAAGTGAAACATAATTTAACCAAGTATCAGTGCCACATACTTTTACCAAGGAGGTGGGTGCACCCACCTAAATATTTTCTTAGTGGGGTCCCTAATACAAAAAAACGGGCCAAGTGCGAATCGGACTCGCGCTTGAAGGGTTCCGCAGCATTCTCTATAAAAACGGCAAAAAAACACGTTTGTTGTATGGGAGCCCCTCTTAAATATTTATTTTATTCTACTTTTTAGTATTTTTTGTTATAGCATCAACAGACATATATAATCTGTGAAAATTCCAACTGTCTAACAATCACGGTTCTTGAGGTACAGCCTGGTGACAGACGGACAGATAGGCGGACGGACAGCGGGGTCTTAGTAATAGGGTCCCGTTTTAACACTTTGGGTACGGAACCCTAAAAATTAATCTACTGTGAGATAAGAGTGTAAGATAGCTATAGCTTAGACTCCATATAGGTATTTTGAGCTGGTAGTTGCTTTTAGCTTTAACATTATTTACCATATAGCTCGGTACTTTAATCAAGGTTTAAAATCAGCGGGACTTCAAAACCTGTTGTATAACATCCAGGGGAATTTACTTATAGAATAGAACCTCCCTTTCTGTCAACCTCATCTCATCCTTACATAAATTACTGACAAATAGATTTAATTTAACTAGCGTTTGCCTGTAACTTCGATCCCACGAGAACCTGTTCGTTCGATCGACATAAATAGTAGTCTACGTCCTTTTCCGGTCCTTCAACTGTCCATACACCAACTGACTCTCCGTTACGAAGTGAAAGAAGGACAAACAAACTCACATTCGCATTTATGATATTCGTGTGGATGTTTAACTTCAAATGAGAATTTTTTAACAACACATAAAAAGTTCTTCATAAAGAGTATGTAGGGTTTAATATTATTGAAGTTTTTTTCTCTCAGGCACAAGGTAGGAATTAGATTAGCCTTCACGTTTATTTATACTACTTAATTGATAGGTGCTCCATTAAAGTGTGATATGGAACGTTTCTTCATCATTCCATCCATTGTGGTGCGTATGGTGAAACGCTATTCTTAAATGAACTACTGGATCTCAGCTCCCTAAATAATAACGGACAATTAACAGCCAATGAAATCGAGACGCGTATTTACATAAACCAGTTGCAACAGTTATCTTCTTTTTTTTTGACCACAATGGGATTCGAACGATTTGTTTTTCGGATCATTAGAGCGGAACAATCAATTTTGTGGAGCGCCGAAGCGCTATATACACAGAAGATGGACATTGCTTAATGCGCTTTAGAACCACGTGACTAAAATTACTTTTCCACGGGTTATACTTGGAAAAATATGAGTCGTTTCTAGAATATTTTGAAAGGGTTATTTCTATAAAGCATTATAAGTTGTAATTTACATATACCGAAAGATAGACACTGTGTGACTGCGTCTCATATTTACTTTTATTACAAAGTATTACGTGATACAATACAACCGTCAATGATTGGCATGTGAAGCGCAAAACTACTCGTAAGACAAATGTTTATAAATTCGCGACAAACGAAGCGTTGCGGGACAATGTTGATTTTCCAGTTTTTATATCGTTACATAGGTTTTACATAAAATACTCAAATTACGATTATTTTGCGATTACTATACGTAACTTTAAAGTGTTTTTTAGTAATATAATACGCAGAAATATTTAAAACACAGAGTAGCTATAATATAATGTAATTTGAGTTTTTTAACTAAATTAGGCGGGTTTTTTTTTCTGTCGCACCCACATCTAATATTTAATCAACAGTACATTTTATATGAAAAATATTTAGTTCTTACGATTAAAAAGGAATGACAAGGCTGACAAGACTATATATTTATATATATAGACAATTCATATTCATAATTTTAACATTATTTAACTATATTATTTAAACACAAGACTTTACACTAAAACATTGATATTAGTTCTTACATTGATATTGAAGCATTCTGCCGGTACGTACGAGTAATACATTAGTTAGTCAGTAAGCGTAAATTAATCAATCTAATTTCACTGCTTGCGGGAAATAGATTAACAAATACAAAGGCCTGTACATACTTATGTTAAGTTTTAGGGAGTAAGCAGCCTTTAGTCTTTTAATAAGATTGTTTCCGTTTATTCATACTAATATTACAATTGCGAAACAGAATTTGTTTTTTTCTTTACGTCGTAATGGAGAGTCAGAATGACTGTATTTTCGGCATAAAGATACTTTTATCCCGATAGGGGAATAGTTTCCGTGGTATAATTTATGAAGTCCACGCGAAGGAAGTCTCGGGCCAAAGCTAGTTGTGAGCAAAGCAATTTCGAACAAGTGTTCTAAACAAAACATTAGGGCACGAAGTGTTGTGTAACAAACTGTGTGTCGTTTGCAACTATGTATAATAATTCGTGCTATTCGATACGTAGTAGAGCACCTTTCTACCGCCGCGCACTTCACAACGACTAGGCAGTGAGCACTCACGCGAGAACTATTTATTACTTCGACATTTCCGTTTATCTAATCTCAGTGTTGGGCAGGGCTATTATAGGGACAGTCAAAGGTGCCATTTAAAATTCTTTAGCTAGATGGATTAGTAATTAGTTTGTATGTTTGTTTGTCCTTGCTTCACGTCGTAAAGGAGAGCCAGAATG
This sequence comes from Carcina quercana, assembly GCA_910589575.2. Classification (NCBI taxonomy): domain Eukaryota; kingdom Metazoa; phylum Arthropoda; class Insecta; order Lepidoptera; family Depressariidae; genus Carcina; species Carcina quercana. The sequence continues at coordinate 6,771,621 of OU342436.1, forward strand.
ACTTCCTTTTTTGTTAATATATAATTCAAGGGTTAGAAAAGGATATTGGTTAATTTGATGTCGACCAATAACACCACAGAAAATAGTACGAGTATATTAGACATTTTGACGATATTATTTCAAATTCTTTTGCTGTACAGCACATTCTGAGACTGCGTAACGTAAAGAGTTCCTGTCTTTACTACCTATAGACATTGTATTTTCTTTATATGTATTTTAATTTTCTGAATTTATGTAGTTATCAGTTGACGTGATTTTTAAATAAAATACTTAATCACTAAATAAAGTGTGTGCTAGATCTAGATCCACAATCTATCACTGACCATAAGGTGTGTCCACACTAGACAATCTGATGACCGCACATAGAGTGGCTTGCTCGTAATGTCTCTCTCTGTCCACTGGGTGGGTGTAGCAGTGTTTTTGCAACCAACACAGTGGAGGTAGTAAGTAGGGCACGCTGGTGCCGTTTATCAGATCGCTGTACAGTGAACACTTCCGACTTGTTGGACCGTATCAGTGTGCTGTGTACACAATGCTTTATGTGGTGCAAGCTTGCATTATCCTCATACTTCTTTATCTATATCCATACAGTCAGTTCATGTTAATAACGAACTGACACCACCTATAAAACAAAGAACATTTGCAATTTGGTCGTATTTGTCCATGTGTAACAGGATTGAGAAATAAACGTCTAAATTGAGATCTTTATCCGTAAGAAATGTACCAAAAAATACTAACATCAACAATAGGTCGTTAGCACTGCATATTTAAACTCAGTTAAACCTAACTGGTATTGAGTTTAGTCTAGATGAAATGGTTATTTTGCAAATTCTGTCTTACATAAAAGCTATCATTAGAGTAATCTAAATTTTTGGTGAAAGTAAGTTCCGCGTAATAAGCTATCAAATCATTAATTTTGGCTATTTGATAATTTATTGCTAGCGCCTTCGAGCGTTATTTTACTACCGGTAATATCTTCTTATTACATTATATTACTTGCAGGAAACTGGTCATCTTGAACGATTTTTGGCGTCTCTTACGTAAGCTTTTGATCTTGACCGATGAAAATATTTGTAACGACCACCATTGTTTGATAATGAATTGTGTCTGAAATTAATTAACACTCAGGCTCTATCGATGTTTATAGCTTAACAATAGCATAGTTGATTGTGGCTTCTGATCTTACGTGTAAAATAATGATTTGAATACCATTCGTGCAAGGTATCGACACTTTAAGTTGTTAAATTGATAGTTATCTAGTCGTTCGTATCAATGAGTGCACTTTAGTCCGAATGATATAATTTGATTACACTCATTCAAGAAGAAATAAAAAGAGTTCGTTTGTGCCCCCAGTAACCTAGAACATTTCAGAAGCAAACAATGGGATGTTAATAACAACTTGCGTTCTTAAAACTATATTGTAGAGGTTTTTAATCTTGTGTAGTGTCCTAGACCTAGTGTCCAATGTCATTATTATTTTAGTGAAGTGTCGAGATGTATTAGATACGTAAAACTCGTGAGCTCGTGCAACTGATAAATTAGTCTACAATTGATAACAAAAAACCTTACAGTCAGCTCTTTCAAATGCCTTACAAGATCAAATAATATTCAACCGAAGAACGAATGAAACTAAATGCCTACCCTACGTACTAAAGCAAGTATGACCAATTAACAGGCGGCAGACAGATTCAATTTCCATATTAAGTCATAGATAAAGTAGCACAACTCGCATCACCAAACACGAATGTCGTTCTGCAATCCTTTTAGTTCTAGAAATCATACAAAAACGTGCAGAATCGATACGATGACTTTATGTAATCTTCAGTCGAACGAGAATTCACAATCCCAAAGTCCCGGGTTCGATTCCCAGTGGTCTATCAGTACTCGCTTTGGTTGGTGGTAAGGCATTTTCTATGTCTGCCTGGCTAGCTACTACCATGTTACCTAAGTCTGCCGCCAAACAGCAGTGTTAGTGTTAGTAGCACTGTTGTGTTCCGGAGGTTTGACGCTTCTGGGTGCGCACGCTTACCATCCAACGGCCTTATCGTCACTTACCATCAGGTGACTCGGTGAGATGAAGGTCAAGTTCAAACCCATCGTACATTTAAAAAATACGCAGCCAGAAATAATAATAATATGTCAATTCAAAGTCCCGGAACTCTATAAGGACGTATTGAGTTCCTTCGGATTCGTTTTAATAAGGATACCAGGCGACTTTTTCAACCGTGTCGCAATAAAATTTCACGCAGGTTTACGAGTAAGTACGGCCGTGTAAGGAGGCTCAGACTGGTTTAGTGACTCTCGCATGTTGGTAGCGGATGTCACCGGATTAAATACTCGTAAATATGTTGTTTACTTTCCTCTGGCTATTGTGAGAGCGTTCAACTCGTGGGAGAACTACAGGGCCTATCGGAGGCATATTTATAAACTGACGGGCAAATATCCACTTGTGAACAGAGACTACTCCAATGGTACGACAGAATGACTGGACCAGAGAAGCTTTGCGTCCAGCCGCTCTCTGAACCTTTAACAGATTGTCATTGAATCTAGGTATCGACGTTTCCCGGTACGTGACCAAAACTCGAGAACTATTACTTCCCATCGGTTATCCGTTCTTCCAGCGACATGTCTTACCCATTGCCACTTCAGCTTACTGACTCGTCGAGCTATTTCCGAGATGACTTCTTCTACGGTTTTCCTCGTTTTTGGATTTTATTGCGTAGAGATATTTCGAATATAGCTCGTTACATAGCTGGCTGAATGACATTGAGCTTGATTATTTCACCTACAGTAAAGGACCACGTTTTGGTTTCATAGGCCATCTCTGATTAAAAACTTTCGTCTTTAGAAATTGAGGTATATTGGATGAAAAGATATGCTGTAACTTTTCGGACGTTACCTGACCGAGTTAAATTCTTCGTTTTACCTCTTTATCGATTTCTATGATATGTCCAAGATTAATATATTTGTCAACAACTATTCCCAGCAACTACTGGCTCAGGTGCAACGTGGCTGTTTGAACTGATTTTCGTTTTATCAACCAATAGCCGATGTACATTATTAGAGTATTAGAAGCATAAATTAACTCTTATATACAGACATGAACAACCACATAATTCTCTGCAGACCAACTAAAATATTATTTCTCCTTTACGACACCCACTGGAAAACAGTGATAATCAAATTGTAAATCGGGGAACAACGTTCCATAGTGCTTTGAAAACAGCTGTTAGAGTTAATCTCGGGCTGGCTATCTTGGGGTAATTCGATAGCTAGAGTATGTACAGTACTTTGGTCTTCCGCTTCCATGTTTTATGGCTGACTTTCTTAGTTTTGCCCTAGATATTTAGTTACGTACTCCCTTGTAGCTGGCATTGTTTATAACACCGTTTCCTGGTTGACTTCTATTATTTTGCAAGTCATTGTAACTCTCCGTTTCGACGTAAAGGAAGAATAAACATACACACTCACTTTAGCGTTTGTAATATTAGTATGGATTTTCTCTCTAGATTAATACGTGAAGCAAAACTTTTTACGAAAATTGCGCGGACGGAGGAGTATGAAATTTCGCACACCTTTAGTTTATATAAAGTTAGAGTGCAAAATGCTAATATTTTAAAAAAATGCTTCAAAGATGTAAATTTATTATTGTTTAATTTCGACCGCTGGGTGACCTGACCACTAGTTATTATTATTATTCCTAAGGCGATCTCAGCAGTTAAGGAATCACAATCAATACTAAAAATATAAGTATTGGCTGTGATTCCTTAATTTTCAAAATTGATATAATCTTGGTTAATTAAATTAACAGTGTTGGCACATTGAAATGGCGGGTGCCAAATCGATTTTAAATTAAAAGATCAAGGTGAACGCACACTTTTACTCTTGATCGGAAACTCTTGATTAATACGAAGTATTACAGATTATTTTCGCATACTGTTTGTATAATTAGTCGGCGCTTCTCGTTAGCGAGTGGTGCTATTCACTAAATATTTACAACCCGTGAGGTCACGGATGTCTTGGCCTGTTTTACCTATTTATCTTTTTCAGGGAAAAATATGTCGATCATACTATTTTATACAGATATTTTACTTTCAATTGGTAAACAATTTATCTAAAAACCCAATAATTTCATGCATGAAATAAATTTAACAACTTTATTAAAAAATAGTTATGCAGAGAAATTGGCCATCGACCGATGTCGCCGGCATAAGGTCATGTACTATGAATATACTCGTATGTTAGCAACCTTACCGAACTGGACAGACGATAGGACCATTTAAACTGTATTGTCGGTGGAAATCGTAATAGGTGGATATCTTGACCTGCCCTATAAATCAGGTGCAGAACTTGAAACAATACTCGACTTGAGACCAATTACTTGACATTTGACCGCGGCCCGCGCTGCGTGTGAACGATGTCTCAACTCACCACTACTGGTGGTATTGTTAAACGGAGCATTCCAAGACTACTTAATTGGAGGGAGTATCTTGATATGACACTCACACTTATATATTTCGTCCCTTTACGTGAAGTTGTTAGCATATAGTACCCGTAATAGAAAGTCGCATTCAGTCGTACGATTTTGGCTTTAGAAGAGGGTCCCTCATGTCTCGTCGGTGTTTTCAAAGGATACTAACGTAGCAGTATCTGTGTATCAACTAAAATGTTGACGACCACCAAACGCTTAATGGCAAATCCTCTTTTGGAAAGTTAGACTTGGTAATCTATGAGGGAGTGGTAGAGTGGATCCGACAGTGGAGTAAATTATGTACTCGATATACAAGAAGTTTTCTTGCATGCAACGTACACACGGCTACAGGTCAAGCTATACACTTCCAGTATACGCTGAACCGGTATCGTGTCGCGAGTCCATTCAATGCGAGGTCAGCTTATACTGGAAATGTATAGCTTGATGTGTAGCCGTGTGTACATTCACAAGTAGCACGACATGTAGGGAAAACTATTCGATGGAAAATAATATATTCAAACTGTTTGAAGCCATTACAAATTGTATACGTCGTTTAAAATGGAATGGTACTTAAAATAAAAGTACATACATGTGAGTGACTATGACAATTTTTTTTTACTTTTCCTTTTACCAACCAATTCGCAGGACCCTGATGATACTCGTAGTTTCACCTATTTGGGAGCTGCTAGCCGTTAAAGTCTAACATAGACAACTCATGTCACTTTTCAAATAAAGACGTAATTTTATTATCCCACAATTCTAATGTAGTACTTATCACTTACTTGGTTCTAAATTACCATAAACGGCGAATAGTTATAACTCTTACTCGCGAATATTGGAGCAAAAAGGTTTCACTCCCAGAAGAAATAAAGCTGGTGTTTCATTACGCGGAAAATCTGCGAGTACAATGCGTAAAAGTGATAAAGTAATAGTTTTTAAAAAACATTTTCTGAAGTGCACGGAGATGAATTCGCGGCCCAAAACTGTTTATTCGTATGTGTGACGAATATTATTTAAATGTATTCCATGTTACATTAGGCTCTTTACTCATTTATTAATCATAACTCGCTTATTTAAATGACTTATGCGACTGCCGTATAATTTTCAATTTAATTTATCACGTGTAGTAAATCAACGCTGTTCTCGAAACAAATTAACTCTTCCGGGTCACTGTCCATTTATCTCACTCAAGCTACATTTGAATAAAATATATCTTGATCAATAATGTTTTAGAAATCGAGTACCTGTCAATTGTTAATGATAATTCAAATTAATACTTTTGATCAATTAAATTAATTTTTTAGGGTTTTGCACCTGGCCTTCATCTCACCTGACGGTAAGTGACGATAAGGCCGTTGGATAGTCAATGTGCGCACAAAGAAGCCTCAACACAAAAGTGCTATCAACACTGCTGTTTGACGGCAGACTTAGCTACCAACCAAACCTATAGGTACCCACTGGGGATCGAACCCAGGACTTCCGGATTGTGAATCCAACATTTAGCCATTAGGCCACGGAGGCGGTTCCAGAAATCCAGATTAAAAATGAAAAGCTATGCTTTTAATGTTTCTATACATAAACTAGTAAATCACTCATCTTTGAAATAATCAAAGTTTCCTTTTCATCTTATTTTCATTGTACATAGCGATAACAGGTATCTAAAATAACATAGGGGTCTAAAATAACATACCCAGGAGCTAGGTATAATATTCGGTGATAACTACCACAGAGAACTATCATTAACTACTATCGAAAGCCATTGTAATCTGAATACTCGCATCTGCAATGGTTATCTTATCAGTCAATCAAAATTGAAATAACTAAATAATTTTCAGCGATAAAATTATAAGACACTTTTTATTGTATTCACGTCAATTGAAGTCTGCCTTTATACTATAATCCGGTATGAAAGGTAGCAGAGTCGTCGCCTTATTATCTTGAGGCTTTTGGGTGAGCTTTCCATCCAACGGCCTTATCGTCACTTCCCACCGAGTGAGATAAAGTCCAAAAGTAATCCCAAAATACATTCCAAATAAGTCTAAGGTCGCAAAACAAAGCAACATTTTAATTGAAATAACTTTTAAATGCCTATGTATATAATGTCACTTTTTTAACGACCTTCAACCTTTCAGAAGTTATATCACATCTTATAATGTCATTTCTAAACTGAATATAACAAAACTAACCTCGATCTGTCTCTTAGAATAAACTAGAACGAACTAGTGTGTAATCTAGTCTAGATCAATCAAATAGAACCAGACACTTTCTTCCAGATCACTTTATAGCACTTTATATTTATCTATAAATATTATCTGTAGGTAGATGAATTTTCAATTCAAAAACATAGACTTCCGAAAACAAGTGTCAGGGTTCGTTGTCCACACATTAATGAAATGTTTTTGACAACCCAAACGTTCACAACTGGACATGAGTCGCCATGATTTCCATGAATTCCACCTTCGTGATCGCAGTAAGTTTTTAACGTGGATGTCACCCATTACTTTATTTAAATTGCGTTGTATGGACATGTGTCCATACAACGGGTAATTAAGTGGTGAATCTATTTTAAAACTGAAACTACACGGGAATTTCACGAACTTTTGCTCGCAACTTGGTTATGCGTGGACTTCTGAATATATTCCACGGAAACTACTAGTTCGATTGGGATAAAACGCAGCCTATATTATTTTCCGAATCTTTAACTGTTCTTATATAAAAAGTCATTCTGAATCTCTGTTACGGCGTGAAAGAAGGACAAACAAACTCACATTCGCATTTAGAATATTAGTTTGTATGGGCGGTGGAGTGATTTGCGGTTATCACCATACCCCACACTCACACAGGCACACACGATTTCGTGAATAAATATTAGCTATTATCCAGATTCGCCTAACATAATTTATTATTGATGTCCTCCATTATTCAGAATTGAAAAAAGGAAACAGCAAAATCAGTTACAGGTTGCATGCTTAATTTAATTTATAGGTATTTAATCCAAGCACTCGAGATGAGACTACCCACTCTCAGTCAGAGTCTACATTCACTTCGGATCGGGCCTGACCGGCTGATGTATCAATGTGCATATTTATAACGAGGCGCCCGCGCCGGCCGCGACGCTGGATGTGGTAACTACATGCAACTAACTACTGCAGCAATATACTACTTAAGAATAATTTGTTAATGCTTGTATCTTGTTGGGGAAATAAGAAACTAAGAATTGCACTTGCCTTTACTTAAATGTATACCTATACTACGAATTTTTCAATTATATTTCGGATTAAGTTTTACTTTTAAGAATAGGTGTGAAATAGGAAAACTTTCATTATTCCGGCTAAAATTAGGATGGACATTACAATTGGATGTTCTATTATCACGTTAAAATTATAAATACGAAATCAAGTTATTACCGAATCGTGATTAAATTTGCCTATGTCCAGCAGTGGACGTTTCCCGGCTGATGATGATGATGATTAAATTTGACACGCACATCGTCTGCGCCATGGGGATGGACAAAAGCTGCATCGCTTTATCTTGGAAATGTGCTAATATAGAATAACTTCTGGAATTGAATACACAGGTGGGTGAACGTACAATTATAACTTAGTTTCTACAATAAACAATTTATTTACTGCTATAGACAGCAATGTATTTCCTACTTTAAACAATAATTTGTTAGAATATAATATAGCAATTAATAAATAATATAATATATTAAAAAATAAAATAAATAATATAATAAAGCATTACTTTATGTGTATCTTCATGGACCATGAATATGATTAAGTCATTGTCAAACCAGCAGCTAAAATTGTTCAATGTCTATAAGTAAAATCGTAATCATAACCAATAACCACATGACACAACTTTACAGTTGACCGCAAAATCTACTTAACTTTAAAACAAAACATTGATGTAAGGCAATGCATAGTACTCATTACTCTGTGGTTCTTATGTAAATTATACACCGTTGATCGTAATGCGAGGATCAAATCAATAGTTGCACAATTTATTCTGAAGCATTGCCAACTGCTGTGGCCATTGACCAACTGATGATATACTCGCGCAGAAAACAAAACAAAAGATAGTGATCGCGCTAAAAGTGCTATAAACTGCATCTAGGTCCAGTTACGTCGAGTAAAACCAGTTCAGAGGCGGAAGTGTAAGTTCACATGCAAATCGCCGTCCATTCGATTGTATCGAGAATTGACGAAATCGATTCGACCCGATCACGCTCGAAACTATACAATCATCGAGAGGAAATAGTGTAGTTCCTATCATTGTTGTACAAAAAGTACAAATATTTTTATTTAGAATTAATTCAACTATTTGTCAGACGCTGATACATAAGGCCATATTGTGCTGGCGCAAGAGAAGCGACTCCAAATAATGTTTATGACAAACACAAAGGATAACGATGGCATATAAATTAGTTAAGCTAGGATTGAAAACGCGAATTCAACATGTCAAAAAACAGCAATGGTCTTTACACTGCCGTTAAATGGTTAGTCAGTCTGACAGTGATGGAAAAGTATACTGCCTGGATAGTACCAAACTATTTAGGATTGCCGGTACAGCTATATAGGTTTTATAAGTCAATGATTGTGTAGTGGAAATGGTACAGTTCGTGCGTTGACATTCGAAAACATTGAAATAGAAATAGGTGTGTATCTAAATTCGTGAGACGTTAAAATCTGTATTAGAATTGTCTAGAAAAACGTATTCTATTTGAACCAGGACGTTGGTTTTTATGGCCAACTTTGGCGGATATGACCTCCACTGAATTAATTTACATGGCAAAGCTACAAAAATAGTAATAGAAGTAGATGGCGGCAATGTTTACATAACAAAATATTTTTCTAAAATCGTATATATGATGTTGATTAATTGAATATGTTTGATCTTTAACCAGTTCAAGGATCATAGCCAATTTTAGTATCTCGTTACTTTGGTAGAACAATCGCATAGTCTCTCGGTCGCGAAGACTCTTTAAAATTCATGAAGATAAACAATTGAACACTTTTACTTTAAACAAACATTATTTTTAATAATATGAAAAAGTTAATATGTGTCGACTTTTCTAAGACAACTCATAACAAACACTAATTTGTCTCTTCACACCGACCGACGACATGTGTATGACGTCAGAGGTCACTACGGTCGAATATGCGACAGGTAGTGAAAGCGCGACATCCGTACGCCTTAATAATGCCCGTCCACTATCCGTTGTCTAATGCGTGTTTATATCTCCAATTGGCCATACAAGACATATAATCACAACGGCAAACACGCATAAATAAATACAGCGTACCTACTCGTAATTTTCGATACAAGGCTGTCTGCGATGCGTTTAAATCAATTTCTCGTCAATAACAAGTATACGTTATTGTTAACTCGTTATTAGAAATCTAAACATGTTCGATTGACGGAAGTAAACTTATGTGGTTGGCTGTACATTAAAATTTCAACTGATGATGGTCTTTCTACTTCAATTAAAATTAGAAATTAAATTTGTTTACTACAGGTATGCCAATTTTTTCAGTAATTCATATCATATTTGCTGATTTATTTCCATTTCACTAAATCAATTGATGAAAATATTATTTAAAGTTAGGTATCCTGTTTGCAGTTCAGCACGATCGCTTGCAATATACATTACGCTGGCAATGCAAATTAACATTAACAGTTTATTAAAAATAGCTACTAAAAATTTAAAAGGCTTGACCTTGCCAAGTTCCTTTTCTGTAGCCATTTTCGTTCCATTATATGTACAATTTTACACAAAATGTTTGTCTGTCTCCTTGTCGAGCTCACCCTATAAGTAACGCGGAACTGTGGCGGTTCATTAATCTAGTTAATTACATGTTGACATTGAATTATATGTGTATCGTACTTATTCTAGGACCATATATACTTTCTAAAATTTTGCTCTTATTGTTAGTTAATTTAAGAGTATCGGAGTGCATTCAAAGTAAAATAACAGTTTGCCGATGACTTTCTTTTCGTCTTTTTTGCCATTTCTTCATTCCGAACGAGTATTGTGATTGATTCCTTCATTTTATGACGATGGCATCGCATTGTACTCGTATTGGACTTGTAGGATGGTGAGCAATTTACTGTCATATTTCTAATCAAATGAGAACTAAATGTATCACCTAAAACGAAATTTAAAAAAATATGCTTCAAGCTCGGTAAAAATCGCTCGGTGACAATGGATGCCGACTTCTATAGAAATATAGAAGTTCCCTGGTTTAACCAATTTTAAATAGAAAACGGTGTCTTTCCTGAAACGCTCGTGACTATGCTTACAAAATAAAATAAATCTTACCTCATATGTCGGAAAAAATTCTGTAAAAGTTTTAACAGTGATGTTCAAATAATGCATCTCATAATGACAAATAAAGGAAATGCTCATGTTAACTGCAACATCAGTTTGGTCAATAACGTGAGTAACAGACTCTTTAAGTATACACACACACACAGCCCGATCAATAAGTTCAGAGAATTGCAATTGCCCGTGAACAAATTTCACATTTGAGAATGATTTGCACAAAATGTACCAGAAAATACCCAATGTAATTTGTATTGTAATAATCTCTACTCGCTTTTTAGGTAAATTTAAAACTGTTTGATGGTCATCAGTCACGATGTTAACTATATGTAGGGGATTGCAATAGATGGGAATCATGTGGGTATCATTATAGTCGCTATAGCGAAATAAAATATGTCAAAAATTAGTCACCCTCAATAGCATGATCCGCTAACAAACAAACAAGTACTTTTATTAAAGTTTAAGCAGCAGTCGTAATTTTATTAAAATATGTATTCTATTTTTTATGCAGTAAATGCTTTATTGGATTTTATGAGCGTTTGAACCGAATTGTAAAATTTAATAATCATCATCATTTCCTACAAAGGGATAAAAAAAACAATACAACACAAATAATGTGAACACAATCGTATAATGTATTCATCTCGTAGGAAGAAGTGTTGAACATTTGTTTTCGGCATTTTATTCTAGAATATGTGTTCAATATTATACGGTGTACGGAACCCTTCGTCTGCGTGTCCGACTCGCACTTGGCCTTTGTCTTGGTAAAGATCAAAGCAATGTTGTCAACTTTCGTAATGATGTGGTGCAGCGGATGACGTACGGAAGCACTTATTAGTTTCATGATTGTATCACTACTTTAAACCCTTAGCAACATGTCATTTTAAAATTGGTCAGACTGCGACCACTCTCTGGTTGCTGGCAGATTTAATCGTAGCAATAAAATTCCAAAATAAAGAATCAGGCATTGATTAGATAATATTAATTTATAATACAGAATTATATTAAACTACAATTAAAATTAAATTCTTCAAAAAGTAGAAAGCTTGGTGCACGAAACGCATTATTTTCCGTATTTTCCTGAATAGACTAGACTGACTAGGCTATTACAATAAATGTCAGTAATACATTATTGCAAACTTATCTAACAAACGCAACAGAAAATAGCGTGATTTTATATTACAAAGTATGTTGGCATCCAACGCTAATGCCTTCCAAATCACTTAGCTATGTGATATAATAACATTCATTAGGCATTCATACATAACATAGTCATATGTAATGCAACACGCATTATAGAGTGCGCTGATTACAATACAAATGACAAATTTATTGATAATGGAAAAGGGCGTGGAAGAGAAAATAAATAACGTCAATAACAAGATCATCTCATCTGCTTTTTTGTTTATGAGAGTCCACTGATAAACATGAAGCTCATTCGCAGATCGCCAAGATGTTTCAAACGCCTCCGTGGCTATACGCTTGGTCTCACCACCGTCCGTGTCAGTTTTCAGTGGTATCGGTACTTGGTTTGGTTGGTGGTAGGGCATTTTCTATGTCCGCCTGTCTAGCTACCACCATGTTACCTGTCTGCCGCCAAACATTTAATAGAACTGTTGTTCCGATATGAAGGGTAGCAGACACAGCTTCTTATTATTAGATTGAGGCTGCTGGGCAACTTCTCGGTGAGTACGCTTTCCATCCAACGGTCTCATCATCGTCGCTGACCATCAGTTGTGATGAATGCCAAGTGCAAACCCATTATAAATTTTTAAAAATTTTCTAGCTGTCTTTGAGAGGATTTTCCAGAATCACTACACACAAGGCAGATTGATTATTGCAGCAAGTATCCCGGATCCAAACCTTTGAAAACTTAGTGCCTGGAGGGAAAAATACTGTGTATTCTACTTACTTTTAGGACTTTCCGATCCGACTTCCTAACTAACTTACTTGACGTTAAGCCAGAGGCTTACCTACCTACCTTCTCTAAACTTGATAAAACGAATTATAAACAAAACAATACAATGTTTCCTTGCTCCCGAAGTGATTTTTCAAACGTGTATGACTTGATAAATCCAATATTTCTTTGAATCTGAATAGCATCATCCTCTAATCGATCTTTGATTACGGATGTGTTCATCATGGTGTGACAGAGAAAGCTGCGCAGTACTGTCGGTGTCCAAAGCAAAAAGAAACATTTCCTTGTCTTAGAAATGTCCATCAAACATCAAGCATCTCGTATTGCCGGAAACCACAGAAAGACAAACCGAGAAAGCCCAATTAGATGTGAATTTACGTAATATGTATGCATTACTAGTGCAAATAAATTGTACAATTCGGGCAAACACAAAAAAACTTCTCGTAACTCGCCACCTAGTTATATTTTAGATCAGTTAAAATGTGTAACTAGTAATTATTAACTTGATTATCTTAGTAAGAGGCTTTAACTGAATGTATAACAATACTTGTCCAGTATATATCCACAGCTGATGGATTCAAATGGCTGGTGTAAAATGGTCAAAAAAAACATACAAACAAACAACGTCTCACCCTAAACGCGTTCCGTCGTGGGTAAAATGGGTTTAAAACAACAATAATAAATATAAGAAAGTTAATAATATTACGTAAGCGTAACCCACAGTGTCTTTAAACGAGTTCTGTATAAATATGTAAAAAAGTATGTAAGTACTACTTAACCGAAATGAAAAATAACAGAGTTTTTTGACTCATCAAATAATTTATACCGTCCCACATTCAGCAACGAAATTTATACTTCGTTGCTGTTTTTTGCGACCGCAATACAAAATAAGCTACACAAAACAGGTAGTCTTTCAAGTATGAAATTAATATTTAACATTTCGCAATTAATTATAATAGTATCTAACGTTCACTGCCCAAAGAAGTTAATTTAGCTCTGTCCCAACGTTGCATTCTCGTTTCACAATGAAATGAAGTAAACACACATCTAAAATCGTGACGTACAAAAATGTGTAGCAAAGCTGTCCATAATTATAATAACATTGTTGGCAAGAGTTTTTTTTATAATTCTACACAAACAACAACCAATCGGTCTGTGCCAAAAAAGTATTCTAGTTATTTTTGGTCAGTTTGTCTGAAAATCATTCCCGGGTGTAAGCGATTCGCTGTCTGATTATAATGTCTGAAAAAAGCGTGACAAGTCCCAACGGGATGCTTATCTGTTAGCTCAATATTAAAAGACTCATTGGTCAAAGTTTAACTCGATAGGCTATTGTTTAAATCTTCTGCAAAAAATAACAACCCTACTTCTTTTCATACCCTTTCAGTGGAGATCAAGCCTAAGTTGCCTCAATTATTATTTTGAAGACATTTCCTGGTAAAAATCCGAGAAAGGATATTTAGTGATAATACTCCGATAGTACTGACAGTGACTTGTAACCTAAAGTTGCTAAAATAGGAGGATTTTGTAATCGTTTGTTTGAGATTTATGTATGTAAAAATATTTTTGTGATCATTTAAACCATCTCACCTTCCAAACTAGTGTGCAGTGTTCTACTAATCTATGCTTTATGACAGTCGGGATTCTTTTTTTAATAATAGCCCAGCGATCCTTGCTTTGAAAATTGATGACCCCATGTTATCCTATGGTCCGGTTACTCGTAAAAGGCAAACAAAGGAAACATTTATGATATGAGCCAGAAAATCTACCTATTTTATATATACCTAACAACATCCTACTTCGACCACCATTACTACAGTGTCAGGTCTAACTTATCCGGCAGTTGATAATGAAAGTTAATGATACAATTTGTTTCGAGTCCTCAGTTTTTGTCTCGAGGTTTTCGTCAGAATTCCATTAGACTTAAGGTCGCGGTTTTGTGCCATGTCGTTACATAAAAAGTAATAATTATGGAATGTTATAGTTTATCTTCGGTTAATTTGTTTACACTCTCTGTTTTATTTGTTATTTTACATATTATTTACCTCTTATCACTCCATTTAAATGCAGCCAGACATATATAATTAGTTTGTTAGAAATTGAAATGAACTTTTTTGATAATGAAATAGATTTTTTATAGAAATGTTCACGCTTGCCTTTACATCATACAATATTACGTTCCGGTGAATAATAAATTATTGTTAAACTAGGTTTTTCCCGCGACCATCCGCGTGCATTTCAGAATTTATCCAAAGTGTAGTCTAGTAGTAGTCTGTTCGTAGGGGATAAAAAGTAGCCTTTTCTGACCCTTCAAAATCAAGTCATCCTCATCCTGTTATGACGGGAAGAAACTATAAACAACCAATAGAGACGCCAAGACTGTTGCTGAAGCTTTATTAATAAATCTATTTTTATCTTACTCGTTAACGGGAATTCGCTCATAATGCTTCCATACAAAATTTCTTTTGAAATAGAATTTATAATAAATGTTTTTATTGGCAGGCATAAAAAACCCACAAAAAGATACACTTACGAGTAAGTACAAGTATGTACATGGTCAAAACGAACTAAACTTATGTAAAGAGTTATTTTCTGTTTGCATCTCTGTGGACGGAGAGCCGGTGTCTAAAAATAGGACCGGAGATCCCGTCACATACTGCCCTCAGTATGGCATTACTGGAGGATAAGAGCCTCTCCCGGAACGAGGCAACGCGGGCTCTAATGAGACAAAAAAGTCAGAATAATTGCCCGTGAAAAGAAATATCCTAAAATTAGGAGATCGTATTATAGAACAAATAGTGTCGTGAAAAGTATTGTCAGTTACAATGACCGTTACGCAGCTGATGGTATCTAGATGGCGTTTTGAACAATAATGAAGAATAGTGTGTAAAAATGCAAATAGTGATTCACAATGAAGTTATATGTTAAAGATGCCCTATTTTTAGATAATTACTTCACAAAGCCAGCAATTCAATTGTTAAAGATCATGGTAAAAGAAATTTGGTACAACACTTTTATCGATAAATCCCTACTTAATATTATAAATGCGAAAGTAACTCTATCTGTCTGTTACGCTTTCCCGGTTAAACCTTTCAACCGATTTTGATGAAATTTGGCACAGACAATCTTTAGACCCTGAGAAAGGACATAGACTACATTTTAATGCGAAAAATAAAGTCCACGCGGGCGAAGCCGCGGGCAGAAGCTAGTAGATTATAATTAATGGATTTGGTGTATTTAATGTAACTCAGAACCTTCTAAAAAGTAGTCAGTATATTTTTTTGTTTTCTCTTCTACTTCTTAAATATGCTTCGTTTCGTACAGAGGTTCAAACTGATATCGTACATAGGCCACGCATAAATTAAAATATCGTTTCCCTTTATCTCCGTATCTATGTGGGGCGTATTCCGTGGGAATCCTCTACGTTTTTCACCGGTTTGATTGTGACAGCAACGAATGACATTGCATGTAACGAGTTAGCGGATTATAGAGAGCGAAAAACTGCGTTGAAGGCCTTTCTGTGGACAATAATAACAATGTTTATGCGGACAAGGTGGTTCCGAGTACCCAATCTGAGTGCCAGCAACAATCCACGCTGCAGACAACACGGATCACGTAATCCATTCTGACAATAACTTGGTTTTTTAACAAGACATTGGCATTGAGCTGCGGTCTCGTTTCCAGCCTTTGGCACCTTTGTTTCTGTATGCCGTTGGGACATAAACGAATTAAAAGACGTTTTTTAAAAGGCATTTAACGTAATTAAATGCGTAGGCATTATAATTACTCGAGCCGTGATTCCGGCGCTGAAAGATGACACAATCTCATTCCTTTGCGAATACTGCGCGTGCGCTGTTTGTAATGCAACTTTGTCTAATTAATGACGAATTATTCAAATGTATCGAATAAAAGTGTAATGAGATTTAATTTGAGATTCATAAATACGATTATTTGCTATTAAATAATGAGTTCATTCTCATTTAATTAATATGTAAATATGTCTTAACTTGCTGCAATTTCCATATTCCAAGCTGGCTTTAGTTTGTATATTCTATTTAAACCAATTTAAACGCTCTAGTCAGTTATTATGAGCACTTAACCGTATACAAAAATGTGCAGAATTGTACCAGCTATTTACATAAAACACAAATTACAAACGCATCGGTATCGGCTAAATCATCTTATGATGAGAGGATTTGCCGTAATCACAAGGGTGGTCAGGCGGGTTGTTAATCGCATTAAGATGTTGCTGCTTCCCATCTCCAGAATAGTATTCCCTTAGTCTCCTTTTACGACACCCGCGGTACCATATGACACAGGGCCACAAATACACTACGTACAAACGCATAACTTGCTTAAAATTTAATCGAAATATGTGGGACTACATGTTTACTAAACAAAAACAAGCAAATCTTACCGCACAAAATCAGCGTCAAAAACTCCATTTTGTCCACACGAAATTACATCAATGATGTCAAAAACTTGTCGAACTGTAATAACGGAGATATAATCATAAAATCCTTGGTTTTTCACGTAAACACTTTCGATCGTATTTTGGCGCGTAAATCGTATCTTGCGCAGGCAGTGGCACGCGCGTGCGTTTCCCGCGGCACGTGAGGTATAACGGCTCGAGCAGCGGCTCGCGGCTCGCCACCGACACGCGGTGGTCAAGAAAGGCTCCATGCGTGTTTCCGAACGGATTAGCATATAGGGTTGATTGCTTTTGGTTTTCCGCATTCTTTGTTATTTTTCATCGGTGATCATAACCAGCCATCACCGTAAAAGGTTCACTTTTTGGAAGTAGTTGTAGGGTTTTAGTCGTCAGTGGTTGATAAAATATCTGTTCAGAAAACTCAAGTAATATCCAATGCTTAGATCTATATACGTACATAGTTTCAGAGCATGTAAATGTATACAAGAAGATGTTGTGACAGTTATTTGTATTCATTCTAGCTACTCATTATTTCTCTTTATAGTGATTTAATCAATATTTTTGTATTGACTACGAATTTTTACTAAGCTCGGTGTAGAAAACCTTTTTTTGGTGGCAGGTCTTGATTACGTAGCGGGCGATGTACGTTCCATCGGGGACATTCCATCAACGAATCAAATTATCCAAAGGCTTTTGGAGATTTAATACAAATCTTTTTGATTTAATCTAATCTATCTACCGACTTTCAGAAAGGCGTTCTGCAAAAAGAAAGAGTGAAATAAACATATAGCCAGCGCATCTTCTGATAAAAAATACTAGATACTCAAGTACATGAGTGAGACATGCTTGATAAATAGTATCGTTGAATATAATGTCAATGATAAGGTAACCGACGGGACCCTACTGTGTTACTCGTACGTCTCCGCGGTCCGTCCGTCTGGCCGACAGTTGAAAATGTTGACAGAATGTGTATTTCTGTTGACGCTATAACAACAATTTAAATTGGAGGGGCTTCCCTTAAAAACGGTTTAGATTTTTTCTCGATATTAATCATGGCAACCAGTAGATGCTTGTAATGCTCACCGAGTTTGTTGCTATATGTGCCATAAAAATTGTACGAAGGTGCGAAACCCTTCGTGCGCGAAGCCCACTCGCACTTTTTTTATTTTGATACATTATAGGTAACGTTTACTAGAGCAATTAGCTAGCAGCAACCTCACTTGTACAATTCTTTGGAAGCCCCTGAGCACTAACTATGGCCACCAAAACTCTCCCACACTGTACACAACGAACAATTCATACCGAGGCTTGTATGAATGGCATTGTTCAGGTGCCTTGTTAACTGGAAGTGCGTAGTTAGCATGTGCATGCGAAGAATGGTAGAAATTTAGAAGCTTTTTATAGCTATAGAGGTCAAGGAACTACGAGTATATGTTATTGTCGAATGTAAACAATTGGCAGTTCCTCGTAAGATAAAATTGGAAATCTAATCATTGACTTGACATTTTAGCAGCGCTGAGAATGAGTCTTCCTCTTAAATTAATAAAATGACTTTGAATAATGATACATAATAACTTAGTATCGTTTTTGTCGTTAACATTAGATTAGAACAGGACCACCACATGTCAACCTGTAGATGTCGAAAAAGGCGACTAAAGTGATGAAAGGAGATGGCGACACCGCAGCGGGATCTGCCTATATAACATCTAACTGCGGTCACAAATCCACATGCTAAGCATTATAGATTAAGGTATATATCCTTATGGATGATGAAGGATGACGTAGTGCAGCACTGTTATACTTATACTGTAGATCTCGTTGATGTATTTTGTAAAGTAGTAACCAGCGTACACCTTTAACACTTTCCCGCTCGATCTAAGTTTCATACTAAATTTCTGTTGTAAATCATAATCGTTTAAAATAGAATAGCATTGTAAAGTAATTAGCTAAAAATAGGACATCGGATTGTAATGTCGCGAAATGAGTATAATTAACATACAACTTCCTTTCTTTTCAGTTCACTTTTCAGTTTTACACACTTTTTATTATACTTGTTCAAAGCACCATCAAGGGACCATAAGCAGCGTAACTGCTATTGTAGCTAACAATAAAGTTGTAAATTAATGATATTTATTTCGCGACACTATAATATTTTATCTACTATTTTTAGGTAATTACTTATCAAAGCCAGACATGAGCAACAACAGGTTGTTCATAGGTTTATGTCCTTCATCACTATCGCGCACTGGAAAAGTAATAATTAATCAGCAACTTATTAAATTATCTGTTTATTTCAAAAATTGCACTACGTACCGGTTACCGGTTTCATGAAAAATAGCGCAATTTATATATGATTCGCGAGATATTTATACCATCGTAGTGCCCGCGCCCGCCATCTAGCGGTAACCGATCGTATTAGTGCCAACAAAAGGGCACTGTAACAGTTGCAAATATTCTAATTTTATTTATTATATTCAGATCAATATTTAATACAATTTTTTTCTGGATAATTTTTCTTATCATTCGAGTATGAAGTTATAATCTCTTCCTTGATTGTTGATTTACGCTAGTGAAACAATTATGTATTTTTTAATAATAAAGTAATCTTTTGAACAGAAAACCTAGCAAAATAGTGCAATATTATGAAATTGAAGTATTGACGTCTAAAAATTATTGTCTGTTTATTTTAAATGAATTGGTTCGAGTTTAAATGAAGTCTCGCTTAGTTTTCGTATGTTTTATTTATTTACAAGTTGTCTGTACTACGAGCCAACAATATTTTACTTAGGTTCTACCTTAATCTATTTATCAAAGAACTTAAACATGGCAGTATTTTAAGCACTACATTATAATAAGATTTGTAGTACTAATAAATCATTATTTTAATCGTAATCACAACTTCAACAACTTTTTCCATTATTATAGTGTATTATAATTCCTCCTGACGTATTCGCAGCTGTGGTTTCATCCTTGTTTCTTAAAACTTTTTTAAATAACCTTTTTTTTTTTCAAAAAATAATGTCCATAATTTTTTCTACCCATTCGTATTTTTTCTACCTGTGTTTTGATTACAAATTACCTTTTCAACAATACAAACAGATAAGTGACACTAAAAATATTTTTTAATGGACTTGATGCTGTTGGTCGTGTGACTTCTACAGCTTCACCAGGACAATGGCGAGCGCGGAGGGCGCTCAGACGCTTAAATTATTACTAGCACACTGACAGTTTACAGTGATAAATCATCACTGAAAACATTTGGCACTTATAATTTATTGTAAGACATTAAATTAAAGATGCTAACATCAATTCCAGAAATAATATAGAAATATACAGAAAAATATTTTAAATAAAAAATATTTTGTAGTCCAATTAAACAAACTATCCATTGTTCACAAGTTAATACTTTCTAGACATTTATGTATAAAATTTTGTAGGTAAAAGTACAATAGTACTCAAAAAGACCATAAAAATATTTTTCGTTATTTAAAATAAACTTTCCATTTGTTATTTCAAACTGTATAAGCGAATGCAATGCATTCCTTCCTTTTTAATTTTCCAACCGTAGAATAGGTTCTCTAAATCGGATACCATTTCATATACTAAACGTTATAATACCTCTTGAATACAATTATTTCCACATACTTTCTATAATAAATAGAGTATATTTGTTATTATTTAGTTTGGCCGACATAATTCACACAGTAGTGATCATAATAAATCTCTATGTCAAAGTCGTGAATAACCAAGCGTCGATTGATGTAGTTTTGGGAACCACTAAGGTACCGTACCCTTAACAAGCCCCGACACGGACTTGACCGGGTACACCGACAGCTTAAGATTACACTAACGTAAAGCGTCTGAAGATTCATAGACTTCCAAATTATTTAAGAGTTCCATCCTATATTTAATATTCCTTAAGAGTTAAAAACTTTGAAAAACGTAACCAGGGTCTTGAATTTAGTCGATAAGAGTACTTTACCAACTAACAACCTATAAATCAATAATGTTTAGACTACGACGGCTCAATAGGGAAGTTTCTTCTACAAAACCAAAAAAAATTATTGAAAATAATAATAATAAATACATTAAATATTTCATTAACACGGTAAATAAATCGCAATGTCGCGATAACACACACAAGCCTCGTAAATCACTGTGTGGATAAGACAAGACTTGTGACGTCACGGCAATATCAACCGCCGACGAAATCACAGAATTAATACGAGTACATCGCCTCCCACCTCACCTCCCCCGCAAGTTACTGACCCAGAAAATGACCGTTACCTATGGCGCGTACTACTTGCTCACACAAGCGCGTGTTTACAAACGTCATTCGTTCGATGTGTGCTAATATAACGACGAAGATTGTTCGAAGTGTCCAGCCTGTGTCGAAATTTAAAAAAAATATGAAATGTTGTTGCTTGTTTTATTTGTTATGGGGTTGAGTTCTAAAGTGGTGACCACGTACCGGGTAACGTGTACCGGGCCGTCCCTCTACTAGATGTACCTATGACCTGATAAACGCTACAGTGTGTCTAACAGTGGACGCTTCCTGGCTGATGACATTTCGGATAAAATCATCATAGTCATTTTACGTCACACCTACTTTTAAATCTAAAAATATATATCACCGATAAGCTGATTATTTATCAGTCATTGAGTTTTGGTCAGTGTCGGCATTAATTCCTTCTACTTAGATACCATTAATTTATGAGGAATATTTTAGACCCGCTCAACTATAATCTTTATATGTTACAATATAATAAACTTATAAATATGCAATAGTATCTCGAGATAACCTAACTATCTCTTAACTATGATCAATAGAATTTCAATTTATAATCTTTCTCTGGCACTTAGTTTTTGAAGAAATATTTAGAGCTTATAACAATATTTGTATAATCGTACAGCATAATCAACTTCTTATAAAACTACTCAAAAGGCTGCTTATTTCTATTCCGTAGTCTCGGATCACTACAATTCACATTTCTTGTTTGCCCCATATCTAGTCTTAGGAGAAATATTGTTAAAGCTAAATACAATTTACTTTTTTTGCACAGTACAATCGACTGCGTATAAATCTTAAAGAATGTCAAGCTGCTTATTATATAAGCAGGTGAGGATTAAGCCAATACAACTAAGTTAGATTTAACAGAAGTATTTTATCGCTACGATTTTCTTATAATAAAATCAACTTTTGATACCTCTATATATCTACAAGAATATCTCAACAATAAGCTGTTACTTAAGCCAGTGCGGATTTGACTACAACTGACATTCATTGATTGTTCAACATCTAGTTTTGAATATTTTTTCTAACATGATTTTCTTATAATACACAATACAATCAGCTGTCTATAAATCTACAAAAATATCTCATCAATAAGCTGCTTATCTATCAACCGATGCGGCTTGGGCCGTGATTGTTTTCGTTTCCGTCTGTACAGCCTGGCGTTGAGGGGGTAGAGGGCTGGTGACAAGGCGCAGCGCACGTTGAACCACCAGTCGCAAGACGCCACTCCTTGCGAGAAGACCGTCCCGTTGGGGCAGAGGAACGACGCCTGACGACCATCGATGTCGCAGTAGTGCCACGCTGAAAACAGACCGGTTAATTGTTACACTTTTATATTTCTTTCTGTTGTCCCAAGAAAACTAACCGACAAACTTTTTCCTTTTATCGGTCGAAATTATATTACTGTAGATAAGAATAGACGGGAAAAGGATTTTATCTCGGTAGAAGAAGTAGTTCTCGTGGGATATTTTCTGAAGTTCACGCAGGCGATGTTTCAGCCAAATGCTAGGATTTTTTTATTACAGAGATTATATACAACAAAATCCCATTTAACTGTTGAATCAGAAGTAGAGCCCATACCTACAACTACCTTCTGTAATCGAACATCGATCGTAACATTACAAAAACGAATATTGACATAACGGAGTCGTCCGTGTTCCGCTTCATTACAGTCGCTTGCGCACTACAACATTCCGACGATTATCGCAACACCAGTGACACCTATAATAGATGCAGTTTTCAGGCTTTGCTTTGACTGGTTTATTTATTTGCATAATTGATTACGCACATTTCAGTGTAGCTGCTTGGATTATCTCCCGATGTTTATTAAAAATCGGTACCCTTTTCGTGCTTAGTGCCTTTATTTAACGACAGAAGATCGGAAGATCAAACATTATTGAAATTGAAACCAACATTAAAGTGAATTTGTATACCTCATGTTTTTCCGTATATTCATTATATTAGCTTTAATAAAATTAAACGAGCTGTAATTACAATATTTAATTTATGCAATTTTTTTATATTTATCCCAGAAACTTAAAAATGTATCAGTTATTTGCGAAAACACTTGTTGATTTCTGAAATAAGTTAAAAACAATAAACCGTCAAAAAAGACTCAAATCTATATTGCAAAGTAATTTTGGACGATAAATTTTAAAAATAAAATGTATACATGTTGTAAAGATAACAGTCATTAATTAGACTAAGAAAAATCTAGCTGGTGCTTAAATGTTCCTTTGAGCCCATTTAAATAAAGTAGAAAACCTTTTGCATTCAATTACGTTTGACGAATATGTAATAATACAATTTTCGGTGAATGCCGCCGCGACGGTTTTGTTTACAAACAAGTCTGCCGCAAATCGTAACAGATAAATCAAGTGTTTACATAAATATAGACACTGCATCGTAGCGTTCTAAAAATGAATTTCCTAAGGTACATCTTCACAATACTACGTAAATTGAACGAAACTGTTGTACCTATGCATGTATGCGAACATGGAAGAATTTATACTAATATGATAAATGTGAAAATGTTTTTGTTTGTGCTTCCTTTACGTCGTAACGGAGAGTCAGTTCAATCAGTCAGTACTAGCCCTAGTTGACTTGTGGCACTCACCCAAGGGAAGAATAGAGCCGGCAATCACACGGCATCTAACAAGTCTCCAGTATGATAAATTGACGATGTACGAAATTGCAATACAGTGAGTAGATTTTCTTATTTCATTATAATACACTAAACCCAGATCAAGGAAATCCTTAATCCAGGTTCCCACACAACCGGAACATACAATCTACACCAAGTTGCATTTATGATCTAACACAATAAATCCGTCCCATTTTAATGACGGATCTCACGTTTTTCAATATTACGTCTTTCTACTCGTAGTACACCTTCCGGGGTCTACATTTTGTTATAATTAGTTGACCTCAGACTATTCAGAGGTCAGTCGGGTAATCATCCCGCCATGGGCAAGGTCCCAAAAACACATTTAGCAGTCATTTGTTAATGTAAAGAATAGACAATAGGTGCATGTCACGCGCCCACTCTTCTCCAAATAGAAGCTTGAATAATGAAGTGTCATTGTAATTAAAATTGTCGTTATGTTACAAAGGTGTCTTACAGGGTTATATGTTTATTGTCAAGGAAACGGCGACTTAAAATCTGTAAACTCAGAAGATCTATGGAATAAGCAATTTAAAGAATTTCCTGCCTTTATTTTTCACACCTCTAATGGAGTCTGAAATACCAATCATTAAGTTAAGTCATTTTCGCGACATTAGCAGCAGTCTGTGGTCGGTCTGCTACGTTTGGAGTCAATATTATTTCAAACATGTGACTAAAGTACACAGTAGTTTGTTCTAAATCTAATAAATGTTTTGCCTAGTTAGGCTTATTTGGGTCATCGTCTATCGTCATCGTCTGGTCTACTGATGTAAAAACTACTTATCCTGACACTAAGTCCTTGGTAAAGGTAATTCTTAAAATGACATAAGTAATGCTTAAGTTTATTAAAGAGACTATAACAAATTACATTGAAATTGAAGTGAGTGACATAATAATAATTAATAAACAGCATATATCCTATAACTTTCCACCTTTTTAGTTGAAATATAACTTATTTCATAATAATAAAAAATCATCAAAAATCTGTTCATAATTGACTAAATTATGGAGTAACACGGCATTCATTCCTTTTTTTTTAATTTCTTAAAAATGGAATGAGAACTATTCAGTAATAAAGAATCATCAAAACTTACAAAAGAAAACATAACAAAAGGAAACATATATGTATTTCTGGTACATAGATAAATTATTTTATCTCAGTTCAAATCATTCAGAGTGTCAGAATGATTTGATTTTTTGTATAGGAATAGTTGAAAAGAAAAAAGGCTAGTTTTTATTCCGATCACACAAGTAGTTGCCGTGGGATAATTTACGAGTATGAAGTCCATGCAGACGAAGCCGAGGGCAAAAGTTAGTTGTAAATAAATAATACCTTGACATCTGGTTTCCATGTCAGCGAAGAAACCAGGATACGGTTGCTCGTCACAGTAGAAGTTGGTGTATGGCACAGCGCCTAGCACCGGGTAGTCCGTGCCAGGTTTACCTGAAATTCGATGAAGAAAACACGTTGTAAAATCATATGAAAATTTGGATTTGATATTGTTTTTCTTTTTACTATAGTTCTCATTAGTATAAAAATAGCTCTATGATTAAACTAACATATAACATTGTAACGGTGTAATATTAGCGTGACTTTTAATCATATCATCGTCATCATTATTAGACGAGAAAAGCACTTTTCTCTACAAGGGCCTGCTACAGCTATAAGTTCATTGGGGAACAGTAAAATTGATGATAGAGCTTTTCAATTGTTTAGCTCGTTGATGTCTTTTGTATCAAATAACTTCGTTATCTTTAATTTGAATCAAACTATGTTTTAAAAGTAAAGATTAATTGAACCGAAGGGAAATCCTACCGATATGTTATTATTGTTTTTTATTATTTGTGTTTGTCTGATTATATTATGTGACTATGTTTTTTATATGATATACTCGCAGGAGTAGTTTTACAGTTTGTGTCTCAGTCACGCGTAAACGGATTCGAATGAAATTTGACATAAATATATAATAGATTAAAAGACATAAGATAATTTAAATTTCGGTAAGATATTGTGGAATTTTGTCTTAATTTACGCATTACAGTCAAAGCCTAAATTTCAAAAGCGTAATTTATCAAACTAACACATATACACAATTACTCAGTTAACTTGTAAAGTACTTCACGTTTATACGTAAATAAATCTGTATAAAACTAGTACTGTAGATACAAGAAAACCTTCAAAACCGTGATCAGTGATCAGATCATCATCACGACATTTAAACGTATCACATCTGGTTGCGGGCATGTAATGAGCCGATTAATAAAATAATAGCAACTCCACTGTGCGTTCCCATCGACCGCGCTATAATCAGCTGAAATCTAATACGTACTGTTCACGGACAACAGACAAAGATGTGGTACAGCTACTCTCAAAGTGTAGTCTTCGAAGAACCCGCTTAAACACCTGACCTTTTACCTGGGCTTCTTTTTTAAATTCAGTTATTATAACAAGAAAATTTTTAATATTTTAAAAGTCGTTTCGTCGCAATAACAGTTTGGGCACCACATTAACCTATTAGACGCTGCTATTTTGTACCACATCCGTGAATATCAGAAGCAAATAAATAGTAAAGTCACCGTGTTGTATATCTATATCTTTAAGACTATATTAATCCAAGCAGAATAAAAAAGGGCAATCATCGTCATAAACACACATAGTTCTAAAAGTCTAAAGATTGTGTAGGAGTAGGTCTCATGAAAACGTCGAATAAATTCATCTCGAATATCCCCACCACTTGGCTTGAAAGTTACTAGCACCATCGTTATCTGAAGGCCACAAATGATCACCAACATAGATGATACAACATTTAGTTAGATAATAACGTGGTTGATACTTCATTAGGTTGGGGTATAATTGTATAAAATACCAATTAAAAAAGACACTAAAAACTCCCAAAGATTACAAAATATCAATTGTTAAAAGAAGCTTAAAAATACAATAAATAAAGTAACGCGAACTGTAAAAAGCTTATTAGATAAGAGCGTGGACGCATAAAACTTTTATTATAATTATAGATATATAAGATAGCTTAAATATTTTATACAATCAAACATGCAATAACGTCATGGGTTGCGACCAATTTTATACAGAGTTTATAGAATCACGTGACTAGAATCACTTTATATTAGGAAAATTATTAATCGTTTTGTGTTTAATAGAACTCTTTGACCTATCGTCTCTTTGGGGATCTTTTCACAGAAACACTTTTCGTGAAAGCATAAACAATTTTAGTCAACTACACTATTACACACCCAACTCTTCTGTATCGAATCTAATTGAATTACACCAAACAGGGCACGCCACGTTGGGTAACTTATTTGCACAGTACTCCAAACAAGATGTAAGTACGCGCACTTTTATTCTGCAGATGTGTTTGTCAAGGACGCTGGCTCACTTCACCAACACGATGACATAATAGCAAAACTAGAGGTATATAAGCTTCGTTTAATTATGACGCAGTGTGCATTACCTAGACATACTGCCTGCCAAGAAATTCTGGCTCATTACAAAATAGAACGCAAGTTTATAGGCGTTTTGGTTTTAACAGTCAAGTCACTCTGCACTTTCACAGAAAGTTACGTTATTCATAGAATAAATTTATTGATACATAGCTACGTATGTCTCACTACTCTAAGATTTAAGGTTTAGAAACACCTATATATCTAAAAGAAGGTTTATCATAATTGCACTTGCTGATTTCTGTACCTAACACTAATACTAAAAATATAATATAGTATCGGAAATAATCCGTCAAAATGTGTGTCAAAGTAACAGCAAAATGGGGCAAAATGTTAAGAGCTATTGTAAAAAAATTGTTTCCGTAGCAGTTCGTAAAACCAGGTTTACATGGAGAAAATTTGGAAATCCCTATCGGCACCCGGTCAGACGTATGGCAAATGCATGCGGCTAAATATATAAAATGTAGTATTATAGTTCTAGCAAAATAGTATTTTCATCAAAACATAATTCAAGAGATCATAACTTATTTTTTATTGATTATTTCACATGTTACTTATAAACTAATAACAACTACTTATCTCTATTTTCAGTAGTTTCAGAGATTTTCACGATTCGGGTAAATACAAACATGAAACAAATAATGATTGAGAGGTTATTCACGAAATATCAATCAAGCAGATTGTTTTGCAATCATGCCTTTCATCACATTGTGAAGAAGAGACGATTCACTCGTACCTTTTGTTAATTATTCAACTAACCTATTTTCCGCAGTCCACAAATCGTGGCGATATCGAAATATCCCCGTGGGACAGGCACGACCACTACCATAGAATAGGCTTGCCCGGTAGTTAAAGAGATAATGAAAGTTCACTAGCCATAACCACTTTCACTATGGCGCTACTATAGTGAAACCTGTACCAAGAATACTCGATTGTTAAATAGCACTGATTTCCTTAGAATTTTGTAAAGTAAGCAGTAAGCACTACTCTAAAGTACACTAAATACGAGTACTCACTTGAAATTAATTTTAAGTATAAGTGCATTAAATATATGCAATCAGCAATGCGCCTGTCAATTTCGAAGATGTAGCAGTCTTGGACTATCATGGAGAGCTGATTTGATGTGGCAAAAGGCTCATGTGTAATACGGTCTGACAGTGTACTTCAGCAGCTGAAAAGAACTTACGATTTTTTCGAATAAATGTCAACTTCAGCGATGTTGTTTTAATACTCAATAATAATTACGTTTAATACTCTGATAGTCGTTTTAGGATTAGCATTGGTACTTAAAAATAATAAAAATCTTGGCGTTAACTTTTTTCTTTAAAATAACGTTCCGCACCCGTTTAACTTTATTTTTATGTATGTATTTTCAAAGCACGACAGCTAAACCGATCGTAATGAAATTTGGTATGCACGTAGCCCACGGGACGAAGATATAGAGAAACTAACTATAATCCTAATAGAATGTTTCTGTGGGATAATAAGTCGATATAGCCGACGACGCGGCAATACACTGTATTGTAAAGCCAAAGCCTGAGTCTCAACAACGATTTTACTAGACACGCTACACGTTTATTCATATCACCTACATAATCCACTGTTAGGCATGGGCCCCCCTATAGATCGCCACGTCTAACTTTCCATAAGAGTATATTCCATAATCACCACGGTCGTCAAGCTGATTGGTGATCGCAGTAAGATGTTCTTGTAACATACGTAAGTGCTGCTTCCCATCTACCTATTTATTGACTCACTCAGTAATTTTAGACATTAATGAGTGAAGTACTAAGATAGAGCGGTTTTTTAGTTGCGTAGAATGGTTGTGGCGATACAGCGGTCACTGGGCACGAGCTTGCATCTCACCTCTAACCTCATGCAGCTATTGTGCAGCTATGGTGCACTGCAACAATAGGCAAATTACTAAATGCAATACTGACGCCTGTACTGAGGTTGCATCGATAGTTGCGTAACTTCAGTATGTACTTCATTATGAATGTTGACAGCTAATGATGTTGTTCACTAATTTTTCGATCAAAATTATCTAGGTGATAATTACAATGTTATTCAAGTTATTCGTCTTTCGCAAAAAGGATTCGCAGAGCTAACAAAATAACATCAACGTTTTGTATAATAATAGGTAATAGTATAATAATAATAATTGACGCGTGCAAAAAGAAATAGAAACCGACTTCAATTGCCTTAAAAGTCTACACCATTTATCCCCTAAAAAGTTATTGTTGTTTTTCTCAAAAATCGAGGTATACTCTACCAAACAAAAAATAATCATCAAGATCAATTCATAATTGGCGGAGTTATCGCTTAACAAATATGTAAAAACATCCAGTCGAAATGAGAACCTCCTCGTTGATTGAAAGACGGTTGAAAGTACATATATGTAAACATCTAAATCCACTGTTTTCAAAAAAATTCAATAACTTATTATAAATCTTCTCTTTCTTTAAATACGTATCCCACCAGAAATATATCTACAAAACTTCTGTAGATATCTTAGTACCTAAAGGATTGAAATTACACCCTTCAAGTCCATGTTTTTTGAGAGGTATATTGATATTTAATCAAATTAATTAAAATAGACGATTGGTGCTGTTTCCCCGATATTTCAACAACATATTACTGTGTGATTATCCATATCCATTCGATATGCTTATGTCCAAGATTGATTTGGAAAGTATTCTGAACACCGTTTTCCTTTTCTTATTCAAAACCGTTATAACAAACAACTTGTGTACAAACTCTCAAAGTTAACAAGCACAATCGAAAGTGGTTTTGTTATGTTTTTTTTTACTGATCAAACAAATTGACGACCGTTAAACTGAATGAAATGAATAAATTGAACCCTTTTAACTATTGGTTAGAATGCCGAATAATTGGCTGTAATACGCCATTGGACCATTCTTATAAAAACATAGCGTACTTCTAAATCTCTTAAAGAACATTATGTAGAAATCGAACATTACCGTGATGCCTGTGAAGATTTAGTACTGGTCCGATTGCCGTAGGAAAGTGTGATCGGAGTTACGTAACAACATCATCGTGGAACTCTTATATAAACGTTCAATTAGGTTAAGTACACACTATTTAACATTTGCTTGCAATTTTCCCTATCAATCTCTACCTGGTTCATGCCTGTCACCTGTTAAAGGTAGGGCAACAACAGGTAATCGGTTTTTAATGAGTCTGATGTAAACAAATTGACATTCTTTAAAAGTAAAGTTAAATCATTACAAGAGAGATATCGTATTATGTAATGATCATATCGATAATTTCAGCTTTAGAATAAGACTACTCCATGCTTTACTGCAGTGGGATAAAAGGCACCTAAAGCAATATTTCACACACAATACAAATTATAATTTTGTCATTATCCTATATCAATGTCCTTATAAAATTCTCTTTTCTACTACTCGTATGATTACAGGAACTGGGACCCTTTTACCAGAGACCTCCACTCTTTTATCGGCACCGCCTATACTATACTATACCGCCCCGAACGTAATTTGTGCTGAACTTGGTCCCATTTTCACATTTATGCCTTTACACAGTTCAAATTAATAAATGATTTCTGATATCAACCTACAGTTCCTACCTTATTGACAATAATTATGCAAATGTAATATGCGGATAATGATCCAACGTCTTACCTTTCTAAGATCTCAAATCGCACCGTTCTACTTACACGCAAGTAACACGTAATAAAGTAAATTATAGAAATAAGTGAAACACACGTGCTAGACGGCTCGATTACTGCAATACGTTCCTATTTTTGTAATTAATTTTATGTCAAAAATTAGGTCTCTGTCTACTCGTAATTCAAAAAGAAAGAAATTCTGTCTTGATTGGGAAAAAGGATATTGTTCGTTTTGTGATTTTTTATATAGTTTTTGAGACAATTTGTGAGCAAGTCACTCTGCCTTCACTAACTATCAGGTGGTTCAATACGAATCAAAAATAAATAAGTAGAATTTGTGTCTCAAAAACGTATAAAATAAAAATTCTGACGTGTTGTTGAAACTATACGTAAAGGCGACACGACACAATCGACGGTTTTCGTAACGTCCAATTGCAATATATCTCATGTTAAGCTGCAAGTGATGGATGACCAGTAAACTAACTGTTAAAATAAACGCTTTGCCGCACAAAGATAAAGCAATTAACCTAGTGACAGGTGTTACAACAAAATGCAACCGAAAATTGATCGCAAACTAACACTGTCTGAAGTTACGATGGCGTGTGATTCGTCTGTTTAGAGGAAGAAACATAAAATGATAATTTTGTAAAATTTATTATTTATATATAAAATTAGCGGATGCAGGCTCCAGTGCACAAATAACATAGCATCTTTATCAAAGCGAAACATTATATCTCGATAGAGATACAATTCTGAAGCTGAAGACGCGCGACCAAAACAAAACAGATTCTAGTTCATCTCTAAAAACGACTAAAACCTAAACAAAACTATTTACAGATTCGCTGCCTTCGCTAAAAATTTACACTGAATGCATATGAGGTTGTACTATGTTTGTGAGGTCCAAAGACAGGATGTAAAGTAAAGAAGCAACGAGCTAAATAAAACTCAAATAAACAAACCTAAGGTCAGTGGGGACACGGAATCTAAACAAGGTCGACTCCATCACGATGATGTAACAATTCACAGATCTCTACAATATCTCTACTCATACAAATCATGCATCATTTATCAAATTTAACATTGACAATGAAAATAAAATTACGCTATATGCTAAACAAGATGTAGAAAAAGAATCACCAGTATTACATCCAGAAAGCTGACAGTATTTCAAATACAATTGATATAAATATTACCATTAAGTGATACCATTATATCTTGTGTGTGGACTCGGCGGACCACACCATGTCCTCCCGTGTTGTAAAAGGTGACGAAGATATAAAATTTGGGAGATGGGCGTCATCATCTATCTATATAACAACATCTTAATCTGCCAACATCAACCCGCCTGCCAAGCGCGGTGATTACGGCCAATCCCCTCATTACGAGTAAAAGATCTACGTGGCGAGCTGTGGAGAAAGCTCATGTCCAACATTGGAGTTATTCAGTCGATATTCATACCATTATCAAGCGTGAGACTACAAATATTTTTGAGTGAATGTAGTCTCCGCTGATTGGCCAGATATCAATATTTGACCGAATTGATAATAAAACGGAGAGAAGAGGATTTCTTAAGTTTTGTCTTGATTTAGAGGACAAATAAGTCTATAAATATCAACATGTTTACGACGACGCACTAATAAAAGCTTTTTATTTTTAACATTGAAATAAATACAAACGTGACCTTTGCGTACATCTTAGACTAGACTTTTGAGCTCACTGTGTCATCGCCGGCCAGTCGAAACAAAAAATAATGGCATCAATCATGTCTGTTACGACATTATTTATACAAACGATACGTGAAAGGATAAACTTGGCACGATTCTACGTAAATATTGGTCAAAGATAAACAAGCATTAGGAGAGTATACTGGAGTATGAAAGTTATTTGTTTATTATTATTTATTAATAGTTAAAACGCTTATGTCCATCCTGAAAATCCATTCTAAATATTGATGAAAGAATTTATAAAATCGAATGAGGAATGATGTACTACAGCAAAACTGTTTTCATAATATTACTGTAGTACTAACTGACTCGCCCCAGCTTCCCGTGGATAATATGTATCCGTACTTTAATCTTCCTCGAACATCAACCTGTTCAACGGTAATCAAATAGCTCTTGTAATTTCTAAGAATTTCCCGAGGAGATAGAAAACTCACTCTTAGGGCTAACAAAAACACATCTACCCACATACAATCATACACACAAACCCTCTAACTCGCACTTACACTCACCCTACTTAGTAACGCCAACATGTTTTTATAATATTTATTTGTTATATTAACAGTTATTTAAGTTACATAAACAGTAACTTAATAATCTTACTTACATTACCTAATTGCCTAATATTGTACAAACCAATAATAATGTCATCTGGAGAGACAGAGAAAAATTGCATCTGTCGCATAGAGGCCTAAGACTGACTGTATGGCTACACCATTTTATTGTAAATTTTTAAAAAAAATGTTTTTGTCAATAAATATAGGTTTATTATGTTTTTGCTGATGTCATTCGGTGGTTAAGGTCGTAAGGATGTTTGTCTTTAGTGAAATGCACTCCAGCGTACCCCAAAAGCATTGGGGCTATGTAAATCCTTACATATGCGTTGGTATAGCATTTATTTCAATTTTTTATGAGCTCTTAGCGTGGACATACACCTGTCTTTGCTGTTCTGATCTATCTAGAATGATCTAGACCGTGCTTTCTTGATTTGCACAACTGCAATCGTACTGATGCAAATCGCTCTCTCAGATATATGGAGTTTGTATGTAATTCGCGCCTCTTTCTGACCGGCCAATACATTCTCCGGGGATTCTCGCCGGTTGCTATCTGACAGGGTGTGCTTGACGGTGCGGGCAGACAGGTGTGTCTCGATCGGTACATTTTGTATGGCATTCTAGCCTTCCGGATTCCGGATGATCTGGGTAGATCAGAACAGCAAAGAAAGCTGTGTCCCCACGCTTATTCTTTTTACATGCTTGTCACACAAATTATAGCAAGATGTTAACTTATTTATCCGTATTTTACTTCGCTGCTCTCGATAAAGCCAATTAAAGTGGACAAAGCCATTTGCAAGAGCTAGTACGGTCCAAATAGGCGCATAACATAATACATGGTGACGTTGAATGATTGCCTATCGGACGCATGATATGGGTTTGGCATTTAGCTCAGTTAGTCATAGTTCAGCCAGGTCATCTCGAATTTTTGCTATCTTCAAGGGCGTGTGAAATGTTGTCTTTTATCTTGATATTCGAGTGAATTTCATTGCCATTCAAAAGTCAGATACATATCTGTTGTTAGTGCTAGGTTCGTTGTTTCTCCAGCTGGATTTGTTGATATCTTTTATTTATTTTATTAAAGAAACATTGCATTTTAAAATTTTTACCGAACTTAGCAGTCAATCGATTACATTTGCTGGCGTATCTGATACACCATCAATAATTAAAATCTATGAAATCTCTAAAATAATTAATCAGTCATAATTTAAAAACAATCCACACATATTTTTACGTTATCTTATCATATTTTGCTCAAGCATCTAAAAAAACTAATTCATAATATATGGAGTTAAAAAAACATCACTCGATTTTTTAAATTACTTAGGAGATTGATTCGCTTCATTAAATCGAATACAAAGCCTACATTAAGCCTTGAGCACGACTTTCAAGACACAAAAGGGAATACGGAGTCATCAAAAGAATCACAAATCTCTCATTGTCTACTTGTACAGTATGTGAATGCTTGTGGCCATAGTCGTTCGACTACCATTCAATAAATTATATGCTTAATTTATTTACGTACGGCTCATCTTTAGTTGGGAAACCGGACGGACTGGCTCTACATTGCTCATTCGTTTTATAACACAAACAGCCTTAGTTATAGAAATGATGTCACACTTTAAAAACAAAATGTTTCTTGTCTTACTGAGTAAATCTGAAATTTTAGAAATGATGAAATTTGAACGGGAGGACTATAAATTATTTATACTCACTAGATTTATTGCTTGTTGGTACAGATCAACACTAAAGTCGTTAATGGTACGATTTTATGTCGTATCAATCCAGGTTGCCATGAGGATCTCTCATTTTCCACAAAAATCTAATTGTCGAAACCGAAAATATCATATGTGACGTCAACAAAACAAAACGTACAATTTCTACTTTGCAACCCAGAAAAATCAACTGCTGATCGCAGAAAATGTGGTTGACACATAAGTAGATGCCCATCTCCTGAAATTTTCATATTAAAATAAAACTTTAGAACATCATTTCATCCCGCGGGTATTGTATTAGTATGGGACAAACTATGGGAGATATTTGAGGAGGTTTTTTGAGGGAGGCTAATGTCCAACAGTGGTCATGCAGCCGATTACGACCAAAACCACGATCCCATGACTATAACGATGCTGGACTATCAATAGACTACAATATATTGGTTTCAAGTGACCTCTAAATAATAATTAATTGTTTAAACCTCTGCGTCCACCTGGCTGTCCAGACGTATACTATAATGTGGCACACGACATGCCCATGCCGTTGTTATCTTTATCATTAATAACCGGCATGGCGCTGCGCGGCGTGGCCGGTGGCGCAACTAACTGCGGTGAAGAATGGCGCAAGAGTGCCTGCGACAGCACGCGTCGCTGCATATCTACGAGATATGCGTATGCACATTCAGTACTTTCATACATTAGTTTTCCTTTTGAATAGCACTATATCACTATTATAGAAGAAATTGTAGATTGTTCTCTTAGACTAGTAAAGCTAATTGTAATTTATTTTACCCTTTTTCAAGCAGTAGCAGTATTTTTTCAAATTTAATGCCACCTGAAGTATTTCTATGTGGACACGGACAGTGTCGTTTCTATTCCATTCTATTCCATTACATTCTGTTACACAGGTAAATGCTGCTGCCCGTTTATATTCCCCTGAACATTTTCCCCTTAGCCGCCTTTTACGACATCCTATCCTATCCTATAACCGAGACCACCACATCCCCTCACAGAAAGTTCAATATGGCGAGGAAGGCACGTTTCCAACAGTGGACTCCTGCAGCCGATTATGATAAGAATTAATGACTCAGTCAAATAATCTATTTAAAAAGTACTTTGAGTTTCAAGTACCTATATTAGTTTATTCGGAATCTTCTATTCAAATGACGATTACTAAATATACCTAAGTATTACGACAACAGAGAGCACATCCTAAAACGAACATCATTGCGTGTGAAAACACAAAAGGGGAAGTCATTACACAATAGTTTGGTCATCGTGATAAAACAACTTTAAAAACCTTAAGAGCATACGAGGCGTCAATTCAATAAGGCGCCCACGTTGTTCCGGCATTAGTAAACTCGCCTGACATTATTAACGACAACTTAATGGCAACAGCAGACGTCGCCGGCTCCGTAAATGTTGAGTTAATCGGCGGTTTTGCTTTTGACTGGACTCTAATTATCGTTTTACATTCAACACTACACTACTTAATTGCTCCGTAGAGAAATTATTGCTTCATTCGTTATGTTAGCGGCTTGTTGCCGGGAGTGGGATTCGATTCAAAAATTAATAGTTTTTTTTTTAATAGAAGATAGACCAACAGTTAATTCAGGATTCAAAAATTAATAGTTACGTAGTCTTGGCTTTCATCTCGCCTGACGGTATGTGACGATAATGCCGTTGGATGATAAGCGTGCACACCCAGAAGCCTTAATCGAAAAAGGCACTGGCTCTGCTGATACCTTTCATACCGGAACACAACATTGCTGTTAACACCAACCAAACCGAGTACCGACTGGAAATCGAACCCGATACCTCCGCTTTGGGAGGCCGAGCGTGTTGGCTACACGCAAGGGATGCAGTTGAAGCAAAATAGGGAAGAATCTGAGATGGAGAATCAGTGGGGAAAATCATCAAAAAACTTTTAATGAAAACTAGATATGGAAAGGTGATAATGATAAAAGTTTAGGCACGCCGCGCCTCGAAGTCCCAATAGAAAAGAGACTGTTCGTAAAGTGTGTTCGTTTAGATGGTGTCGCCTATGTAAAATACCCCCGACACACACCGCCTCTAGTAAAACGATGCCGCCGCAAATTCAAAGGAAGCCGTCTGCGGCTTACACCCGCTGGTGAATTTGGCAATTTCCGAGGCATCGCAGTGAGGTTGTGTTAGTGTATTTGTGGTGACTGGTCCCTGTATAGAAAATGATGTTTAATATAATTTTTTACTCCATCATCATTAAATTATTTTGGCTTCTTACATTATACAATGTGTATATTAACTGCAGTGTACTTCACACTACAGTTCGCAGTAACGAGTTGTTTATACACAATGACACGCGTGCCTCGCCTCTAGTGCTACTTTACATGTAGTGATCGGATATCCGAACCGCAACTAACAACTGAAGGAGAGCAGCTATTGAGTAGCGCTGGAGAATATCTGCGTGTGAGATTATACATACGTACGGCCATTGTGCGCCCACGACGCGACGCGACGCCCTGCCTCCACGATTACACGTCAATACTTAATAATATCTCACCCATTGTCTCTCTGTCAAAAATTACGTTATCGCAGGAAACAATTATCAATGTCGTGATAAATGTCAATAGACTATTGGACAGTCTTGTTCGAGAATAGTATATGGTTACTTCGCAACGGCATATATCGCGGAGCAGTTAGGTATTGGTAAATTAACGCGTAGCAATTGACACAGTTTAATGTTTGTCAAACAAAACTAGCGAGAGGTTGTTTTTGGAGGAGCTTTCATATAAATCCTGTAAATAGAATAGTGACGTGAAATAACGCGCCACCGTTTATTAACTGTTTTATTAATTGATAAGATTGCTATTCTGATTGATGTACCTACTCATCATCATCAGCCGGGAAACGTCCACTGCTGGCCGTAGGCCTCTTTCATGGCACACCACATCGACGGGTCCCGAGCCACCTGCATCCAGCGACTCCCCGCGACCTTAACCAGGTCGTCGGTCCACCTAGTAAGGGGACGGCCCGATAGACGTTTCCCGGTACGTGGTCCTACTCACATTTTTTAAATGACTGACATAACTTACGATAGAAACATTGTAGTAATACGAAAACATGTAAGTACAAAATAAATTGTGAACTTTCTCTAATAATGTAATTTTTCGACCATTATAAATTAATTTGAATACATAAAAGATTGAAAGAACGAATATATAATGAATAAAAGAAAATAGCAAATAAAAGGCGATAAACTATAACGGGGACCCATTTTGAAAAACTTAAATTTGCCTACAGAAGGTGACAGAAGGTTCTGCTCAGGTCAAATGAGTTTATGGTATGCTCAGTTCGATTGCAACATACATTCATACAAACTTTCAAAACTAATTAATTTTTATGTCGTAAAAGCTAGATGTATACAATTTCGTCTTTAATTTTCTAGCAATTTCATTGCACACCTGGCCACACATATATATAAGCTTCTAAACGCTTAGCGGATAGAGTCAATTTGTGTTTTCGTAACATTTTCCTGCAGTATCTAAGGACTAGTAGGTAACTTAGCGATTCACCAATAGAGGTAACAAATATAATTGTTCAACTCCCAAATGGTTTACGTAGACGTATTACAACAGGAACCGTCAAAAAGGTAAAAAGCCTAATGTAGACCATGTACACTTGTGCGGAGTACGGTCGCACCATTTTCACATAATTTATAAAAATTTCAAATTTATGTTTGGTTTAAATTATAGTGTAAATATAATTTAAATAAAGCATTGACATATATTTTTTTATGTTTACACGTTGCCTTCACTTGATCTACTGGTAAGTGGGTGTTAAGCGTGCGCACAGAAATCCCCAAGCTGAGGTGCAAGGACAATAAGATGCTAGTTCTGCTACCTTTCATACCGGAACACAACAGTGTTACTAACGATCGGTACCCCCGCTGGGAACAGAACCCGAGACCTCCAGATTGTAAGTCCAAGTGTGTAGCTATCATGCCACGGTTTAGTGGTTAACTACAAAGGGCCTCCGATGTTACATACCCGCATATATGAACGGAAGGTATTCGGTGGCATCTCACAAGTGCCCATAATTCCCTCATTTGCGATAGGCTAGCTCTTAAACCTGTTTCAAGTATTTTTATTAAATAGCCGCCATGAGCGTCAAATAAAACAAGATTTGCTTGATTTATGTAACGACTGGACTGCCTGTCCGCCGTTAGTCTGGAGACGAAGTCCCAAACAAACATAATAAACCGCTCGGGTTTCTATTTTTATACTAAAACGAGTATGGTTATTTTATTTGTATGTGAAGGAAGATGATACTGGATCGACTTCACCTTGAGTTAATCATGCGCAATAAAGACCGGTCAAATAGCATCATTTCAATCGACTATATAGTTAGGAAGGTACGTTTATGGTTTTACTAACAATTCACATTTACATTTTCAACCGATTCCATAAAAGGAGGAGGTTCTCAATCCGAATGTATGTTTTTTTGTGTGTGTATGTTACGCGATAACTCCGCCAATTGTGAATCGATTTTCATGATTCTTTTTTGTTTGACAGACAATACAATGAATTGATTGAGCGCTTTTGAGAAAATCAACAAAACCAAATATGTATTCTACCTCTAAGGGTGAACATTTTTAAGACAATTGAAATCGGATTTTAGTTCTTTTTATACACGTTAATTAATACGTACATGTATGTTATCATTTTGCTATTTTTGTCACCTTTGCTAGCAAACTCAAAAAAATATATTTTTCTTTTCGAAAAAATCAAAAAACAATAAAATGCTAATCAATATCGAGATCCAGAATCACGTATTTGATCAAGATAGTAGATCTTATCGTCTCTGCCGGAACATACTGCATGATACTTGTAATACATCGACTTATTTACCCGGCGCAGGTGTGGTAATGAGAGATGCCATGACCCAAAAACTGCAAGCTGTGACGTAGCAACTTGTCACTTATAGCCGTGCAGCAGAGGTCAGAGTGCAATACTTCCTGATACGCTTGAATCTGTGAGCTGATTGATCGACGGTGGAAACAGTGCCCTTGCTGGAATTCACGGTCGTAGATCAAGTGTGTGGACCTTTTATACCCTTACAGATCCTGTTTAATCAATGTATTATGTAGGTTTATATTTCAAAGCGTTTAATAAAGTTCCAACTATAATCTACCTCAGGAATCTGCAATGAAACCTCACCACGCCTATTCTGAAGGACAGATAACACAAAGTAATAAGTAACCAATGAGATTGAGGTTCAATTGAAGTTTATTATATAAAGGACATGAAAATAGATCCCCCAAAATAAAAATTCGTAGTCATTTTCATTTTATTTTGCAACAATTTACAGTCTCAAAAATTGCGAATAATATTGTTCCTCTAATAGTAAAATGCTAATTAGATTCTGTTTTCTCATTGCATTTTGAACGTTTTCTTATAGGGGTATATAATATGAAAACATTATTTTACGAGATAACTCAAAATATCGATAAAAGCTTCATATATTTAACCATGAAGGTAAAAAGATTATCGCCGCGGGCGGCACAGTAACATATTTTTAGCTTCATGCATTTATCGCTCAAATACTGGCATGTGACGTCACAAAACTCATCCGATTTATAGTGACTAGAATTACTTTTCGTCGGATTGGGCGAAAAAGTATTAGTCGTATCGAGAAAAAAATTGATAGAGCTTTTTATCTTTTTACATGGTATGTCGAATTAGACCGATTTTTTTTTGCAAATACCCAACTTCTTCAGAATTATTGAAGTGTTGTGAAAAAAAAGACATTAAACAGCTGCAATGTTTACCAGATATAATAGGTGAAACCGCGGCGCACTAGCTAAACTCTAGACTAAAGCATTAACTAAGCTACTGACCTAGGTCATAAAAAATATTAGCCGATAGCTTTATTGCTCTCGACCCGGCGTTATGTCGTGTCGTAGTCGTCGCAAGCG
Organism: Carcina quercana; assembly: GCA_910589575.2. Lineage (NCBI taxonomy): Eukaryota > Metazoa > Arthropoda > Insecta > Lepidoptera > Depressariidae > Carcina > Carcina quercana. The sequence continues at coordinate 6,812,786 of OU342436.1, forward strand.
CATACAACACTGCAATAGTCATTTTTCTTGAGCTTCAATGATGTCTCGCTGGATGTGTGGTTGTACGATCATGCACTAAATGACCTTGACCACGTACAAAATGTCAGGGGGATTTATATACGAATCACTTACTATGCACCTGCCCTATTCAAACTCGCAATTAGCGAAAATCAATTGATGTAGGCAGGTATTTTATATGTGCTTACATTAATTGAAACACATTAGTGTGTAATTACATTATTGTATGATCAATTAATCGTAAGAACCTGCCTTCGCCCACGATTGTGCTAACATCAGACCTCTAATGGACAAAAAAATTATTTAATTATAGGGTATCCGAAAGCTGATGATGTTTCCGTATTTACCCATGGGGAACAAGACCCATATCTACCAGAACCAACTGCATATCCTACTGTATGTGTTATTGGGTCCATCCCATGGGCTTGGGATCATGTGTCTCCAAGAACTTGCAGGTTTCAAATTTAAAAAGTCCCTTGGAAAACTTTTTATGTCAAAATTAAAGCCAAGTCTTGACATTCTTTGCATATAAAAAAACATAATCGTCGAATTGATAACCTCCTCCTTTTTTGAAGTCGGATAAAAAGTAGTGAGACTGTATATTGACCAAAGTTGAAAGTTTCGTTCACAGATGTACCTATACTTTTTTATTACAAAATAAATATATAATAATGAATTACTTTGACAGTTGGCAATCGCGTTATTGCTCGGAAGAGGCGCTGGCATGCTGCGAGCCCTCACATTTACGAAATAGAAATAAAGCACAAAATAATATAGTACAAAATCACGTTTTTCAGTTTGCCCACGTACCATAAAGCTAATGTCAGCCCGTCGGATCGGTGAATAGTTTTTATTTTATTAAAAAGTAAGTTGTTATCGCATCCCAAACGTAGTGCTATAATTACAAAGCAGTACAGTATTTTCTGTAATAATTTTATAAAGCTACAAAAACAAAATCGAGAAAATTTGTATTCTTAATTTTATTGTAATAAGGGGGCGTCCATAAATTACGTGAGATGATTAAGGGGGGGAGGGGGTCGAGTCAAATATCATCTAATCTCACGTTGGGGAGAGGGGGGACTGTGTCTCGACAAATATCACGCAATTTTTTTGCTGATTAAAACTAGACATGTGTGATGTTTAGTTTTTAAATGTCTATTCAAATTACCAACGTTACCACCGGTAATAACAAGGATATTTGAACAATATGTACATTTCGCCTTTTTTGGATCCACTTCTGCAAAGTGGTACCAAACAGCACTTCTTTTCCGTGAAGACATTTCTGTCTCACCACAGTTTTTTTATCAATAAAGTAACACTACACTAAGTTAATATTAATAAACCCACATTCTGAAAAATCTCACGTGGGATTGGGGGACGGGGGAGGGGGTTGAATAAAACCTCACGACATCTCACCAAGGGGGGAGGGAGGGACAGAAAATTTAAAAAAACACCTCACGTAATTTATGGACGCCCCCTAACAGGCATATATGTTTTTGGTAAGTACAATAGAATGTATGTAAATATAATACATTATATACGTTACATAAGCATTGTTCAGTATTGACCCAAACTAGCATTTATTGAAAACAGTCAAGATCATTTCCTGTTTCGAATATGTTTACTGCGAAATGCTTGTTTTATTAAAAAGACCCCCAAACTTGATACAGAAGTGTTGGAGTAGCAAGTATACTATAAGTATACGTATGTAAGACAAGTATTAAGTTGTTAACGTATAAAGTTGAAACTTTAAAACTAAAATTTAGAATACGGTAAAATACGTTGACCAAATACGGACAACCAAAGCATACAATTTTAAAATAAATGTCAAAATCTGATCATGCCAACTGTATACTCTTCTTTGTATCTGTAGTGAATGTATTCTGGCACTAGTTAAATTTACAACATGAATATTGAAACAACATCGAAATCGACCCAATAAACACGACAAAATAATAAGCGCTGTGTGCTCTGTCAATTTCTTAATCATTCCAACGCACGCAAAGGCATTTATGTGACTCAGTATGCATACCCAATGAGACTACAATACATCAACGATGCATTTCATAATGATACCTACCTACATATTATATAAAACGTAATTAAACAAACTAGTCTGAAAACATCCATATTAACCCACCAAAAACATTTCATATATGTTACTAAGACTTATAAGCTCATAACGCTACTATGTCATTATGCGTCGATACCAGGCTTGGTAATTCGAATGCAAGGCCTAACAGAAATAATTTGTGTGAAAAACTTAATCTGTTTATTTCAAAGAAATCACATATCACTGCTATTTCGAGTAAATGTCTGGAGATGCATCAACTCTTACTGCTTTAGACTTATTCTGAGGGGATCGTTTGACTACCTTTTTTCAATTATTTATTATTTTGTAAATACTTCGATTTCCTCTGTCAGATGTCTCTGTTTATGAGCAAGGCATGGAGTGTTTTATAAGGCCCAAACCACACTGCCTACATAAAAATGACCACCACAAAACCGTGTACAAACAACATAAAATTATTATTTTACAAATCCGGCAATTTTAACTTAGTAGCAATTTATACATGTTCCAAACGGCTTCCTTTTCACTTCTAATCCCTCTAGATCGTGTTCTACATAACCTTGCTCTCGGCCATTGTATCAGTGTTTAATTGTGCTAACAATCGCGCATGGAACACTGGCTAGCTAGCAACGCACCCATTGCAACTACGAAGCGCTTGCGCAACGCATTACCATAGGATAGGTCACGGAGTCGCAATGAAAGCTCATTTCATCGCTTTTGATTCATTGTTTATTCGATCTGCTGGAATGTCTTTGGTAATATTGAAGCCTTTTGCTAGTCTTCCTCTTTCGTTCAGTAGCATACCAAAATTTTCAAGAAAAATATTTCAAAATCATCTAAAAATAGCTAGCTCAGAGGTTACAAACAAACAAAATTAATCCATAAGAAGCTTCATCGATCGATAAATATCGTAGATTTAGAATAATCCGTTAATGTCAGTAAAAATTCGCTGTTATAAGGACATCAAAAACACATTTAATCAGCTTCGTTTATTAGATAATATCTTATAAAGTTATAAACTTACCATCATAAAAATCTTCAAACCTGTATTTTTGTCTGTCTATATTCGATTACAAAAGGTCGAGGACAATAATTTTGCGAGTCGCGGTAAAATTGAAATTGACGTTCAACCTATGTTTTGAGTAATTGAAAAAAATGATATCTTTACCACGCACAGATTGCCGACTATCCAGTAAGAACTATTTTGTGGCTATAATTTTATACGTATAGGAGTAATGTTATATAACTATTTTGAAATTATTATAATAATATGTGAGAAAATGAATCAAAAATCGTCATTGAAAAGGAACTACAAGACGGCGGTGGACTTTGTTGACGCAACGACGAGTGGCATTACGAATATATATTCGTATATATATCACAAGATTACATGATACTTTATCACACTACAATGTGAGGAATATCACATTAAATACGATGAAGAGAAAGTATTTCCTGCACAATCCTGTTCTACATTTTAGTCTTCTCACATATCTGGAGACAGCTCTTTAAAAAACATTGTGTAGGTACATCCAGTAGAGTGAACTCTTTGTCATCGTTATTCAATTTGAACTAGCTTATTTCAAAAGACCTAAACAATTCAATTATTCCGTAGCTTTTTTCTTAATTTTTGAAGATATTGACGGTCAGAATGTCTCTCTCCCAAATATGTGGTAATATTACAAGACAATGATGATCAGGTACAAGTACCTAAAATGTCTTTATAACCCCTTACTAAGTGCGAATCAGCGACTTTCACAACGAGGGCTTTCACATATGTTTGCTTTGGAAGAAAAAGTATACGTATCAAAACTAGCACGTAATAAAGTTGTCCGTGTTGTCTCGGCTTTAGATTTTTTATTTAGGTTATTATATGATCGTGTTTCTGCTCTGGATATATACGTACGCTTATATATACGAGCAACTTCGTAAAAATCGCAACGTCCGGCGAGTGTACAGTAAAATACAAAATTTGTCGCATGAAATGTCGTTTGAGCCTCATTTATGCAAGAGTCCTGTTTTTCAACAAATAGTATTAGTATAACTCACCTGGTATAGCCATGCCGAGCTCCAGGTACTCCTTGACGGAGGGGCTGAGGAAGGACGGGGGCGCAGAGGCCGGGTCGGGCTCCGGCTCGGGCGCATCCAGCGCCTGCGCAGGCTCGCGGGCCACCGCCGAGCTCTCGGCGCGCACTCGCTTCACTCGGGCGCCCTCCTCGAGACCGCCTACAGAACATTACATTTACCTTGTAATCGTTAGGCGAATAACTTTTATTTGCATTTTTAGGGTTCTGTAGTCAAACTAGGAACCCTTATAGTTTAGCTCTGTCCGTCTGTCTGTCCGCGGCTTAGCTCAAAAACATATTAATTACACCGACAAAGTTGTAGGATACAATCTTGAAAATTATTTACACACGTACTGAGGGACCAAAAAATTCGCGTCTTTCCCATTGTGTGGGGTATTGTTGAATAGGTATTTCAAAAACATGGGGGTCTATGAACACCACTTTTCGATTCAGGTATCCGTTTACGATATAGTGTAAAGTGATAATTTTGTCAGAAAAGGGCGTCCCCTATATCTATCTTCTAAACTATTTATTTTATAAATCTGAAAAAAACCACGTAGTAGTATACTGAACTTCAAAGGAAAACTATCACGGCTTAGTTGGCTTTACAGGTTGACGAGTATTTGTCGACCAAACTATAAAATGTAATTGAAGTGGTCAAAATGAAAATTTCGTACAAATTTCATTCAAAATTACTGTTTCTAAAACCAGTTTCACTACGGAACCCTACACTGCGCGTGGCTCGAGACGCACTTTGCTGCATTGTTATTTTATTTTGAATTGTATTTATGTGTAACGCTCACACCTTGTTCGAGTTCAATCACTATAATTATTGTAGATATTATTTCGAGAACTGTCCTTAGCTTTTTAAAATGCATTCGTGATATGATAACAATACTAATAGGCGGAAAACTGACATTATTTATATTGTTACTAGCCTATGCCCGCGACTTCCTCTGTCCGACTTCAGAAAGTTCACGGGAACTACTTGTTCGCCCGAGATAATATGTCTATGTCATTTTCCAACCCTTCGACTATCCCTATACAAAAATCAAGTCATTCTGACTTTCCATAACTAGTAATGCACAGGCAAACAAATCATTTTCACATTTATAGTGTTATTATGGATTACTGTGCAAATTAGGCGGGCGGTATCAATCATTTACTTTTAGAGCCTTCGTGCTTTTTACAATTTAGATGTATTTCAAGTATTGTAATCGTAATTAAATAATGATAAATCAAAAACCCAAACTAGCAAACGTCTAATAGTCATATTATACAGGTTTTAAATTACACCTGTTACTTACTACTACTCGTATTTAGTCGTAGCAAGCAGTTTTTTTTTTTTAAATAAATAAATTGCGTACAGAAATTGTCAGACCATTTCTGTACGAAAAATATACGTATACAGCGTCTATATTTCATACGGGCGTTTAATTTAGCCAGATATAGTTTACTACCATAGAAATCATATGTGAAAGCAATTTTGTTAAATAGCTTAATTAAGAAATAGCTACGAATTTTTAAAGTACGACCGAGCAGCAATGTATTGCGTCCAAATTGACTTTACAAACAATAAAGGTTTATTGAACTGTCATGATATGATGGGCAAAGAGAACCGTCAATAAGTCAATAATTTTGATGTAATTAATACATTACGTGCTATCTTATTATAAACAACACTAACTGCCATCAAAATTTACGCCCATATACTATACACGCGGTATGAGAATTAAATCAAGTATGATTCAAGATCGGTAGTATGTTTTTCGGTTTAGAAACAATGCATTTGTAAATATCAACTTTCAGTCATACACGTTACGTTACATTGCGTGAGGATGCATATAACCTGCCTAATTTACTGATGTCTATTTTGGCCGCAAACTTATAAAATGGCTGTTGATACTTCAAACAATTTGCAGCAGCCAAGTGCGTTTCGGGCTACGCGCAGTGTAGGGTTCTGTAACTGCCCGTCACAATAATTTCACGGCTTAACGCTAATAACATCTAAAAACGGGCCTACGCAGAGCGATGTAATTTTGAATGGAATTTGTATGAAATTTTCATTTTGATATCTCCAAGTATATTTTATAATTTGGTTGACTATTATTCATTAACCTGTAAGCCAAATAAGTCGTGATAGTATTCCTTTTAACTTCAGCATATTATATAATAATAATAAATTCTTTATTTCAGATATATGTACATCCATCCATAAAATAAAATATAAAAAATTTAAATAAAATACTATTAAATAAAAAATAAGAGAAGTAACATTGAACAATATTGACATCTTTCTTATTTCTTATTTACGTATAAACTACTACTGTGATTTTTTTCAGATTTTCAAAAGCAACAGTTTAGCAGATAGAGGGGGGAGGGGATGCTCGACTTGGTCAAAAATTGCCATATTAAAGCTTAATATTTCGCAAAAGGATCCCTGAATCGAAAAGTAGTGTTACACCCCACACAATGGGATAGACGCAAAAAAATATTTCATCCCCAAGTTACGTGTATCGACGCCATCCTAAAAAAATATTTTTCAAGATTTTATTCTACCACTTCGTTGACTTTATTAATATGTATACCCGTACCAAATAACAGCTTTCTAGTAATAAGGGTCACTGAGCTAAGCCGGACCGACAGACGGACAGAGCGAAACTATAAGGGTTAGACTACAGAACCCTAAACATATTCAACTTGTATTGGCAGCTGGATAGTCGAACTTAGAGCCTTAGCCCTTTTGTGCACCTCAACCCAATACTCCGTGAGGTGACTCCCATCAGAAGGGGATTTGCCATAAACACCACGTTTAATGGCACGCGGATCGATAATCGTCGCCTTTAGCACCCACGGGAAGACGTGAGGGAAAACATTCTAAAACCAAAATTATGTACACGCGTGTAAGCCGCAGTAAGATGTCGATAATCCGGGTGAACCGTAGATTGTACTCTCCCTGAAGTTTTTTTGAGTGGATATCCCTGATGGAGGATATGGGGTGAAGCGTGACCCCATTCTAGAGATGACCCTGCTCTAATATAATAATATGTTGTCGTTTCCAATAACAATGAAAATGCATTTATTCTAACAAATTTTTTACACGTCCTACGTTGTCTTGTCATATGAAAGTTAATAAAACTTACCGGTATTGGTGAGTACCGACAACAAAACCACAGCTACTAGGCGAGCGCGAGCACCCATCTTTCCGGACATTCTAATTTTGTCAGTTACATTCAAATTAACACCAAAGCGTATGAGCACACATGTTCAACTGAGACACGATTATAGCGATTTCAGTCGGCATTGATGTCGACTGAAGGTCTCGGGATTGACGAATTTCGTAATACTGTGGCTTATGGTTCGTTTGTTGTGGTTGATAAGTCACTGCGCCGGCGCCGGCCGGGTTGCGTCACTGTGCGAGGCTCGCGTGCGCTTACGGTGACAGCCGAGCGCGCAATGTTCCAATGTTCATTAAACGTAACGCGAACGAAGACTAACTCTACTCCTCGACTCGAGTCGAATACTCGATACACCTCAAATTCAATGTGACCTCAAAATTCGTAATCTTCAATGTGTTTACAACGGGGGCTGTCGAGGTTTGTAGCTAGTGGCTCTGTGCCTCTGATCGCTGTAGACCTCGTGAGTCAGGTCTTTGTATAATGTTCACCGCGGACTATTAAAGCAAAAGGGGTGTGTATGTTTTTTATATTATTTTCTATTAAACTGAATAGTTTTGTGAATATTTTTTTTCGAAATTGCTATAATAAGATTTTTTGAACGTTTTGAAAAATTTTGAAAGACTGAATCGGCTAAATGATCCTGTTCACAAAATTTTACGAGAACAGTTTGATAAAAGTGAACAGTCTCCGTCCGGAAATACGAAAGCTTTTTTCCCAAGCTGAAACGGAGACGCTTCGCTCGAGCATTGCGCTCACTCGTCAATAAAAATATTTTTTCCAATATTTGACTTGCAGCGCGCGAGTGCCATATTCAACTAAACTGCCAATGCCAACTCCACTCACTCATCCCGGCTCAGTCTGTCACTGCTGATTACCTCCGCAGCTAATAATGACTTCAAAATGAATAGTTATGGGAGACATATACCGCAACTGGAATAAAACTTTTTTATTTAATAAGTAAAAATAGGGAAGTCAACATTTAAAATAGGGTATCATATGAGAGGACTTCAATTGTACATTGTAAAACTATTACATTTTTTTGCATAATTGTGTGTAAAAATATAGTTTATAAAACTAAAACTATGCTTTTGTCACTATCTACTTCGCTGACTTATTTATAAATTAATCCAAACTCGTACACCACTCAAAATTTTTAGTAAAAGAAACAGCTGAAAGAGGGAGGGAAAATCTCAAAAGAGAAGTGGCTGGAGAGATGGCCTACTTCAGGAGTTGCCAATCAGATTCTGGTAAGTGATCCGAACAGTGGAATGCCTGGATTTGATGCGCCAAGGAAGGTCTGGTCTACACTCAATCGGTTCAGAACGGGACAAGAGCGCTGTGCTGAGCTGATGCATAGGTGGGGTTTTGAAAATCGACTCCACATGCTGTTGCGGAGAAGTGTATTGCCCACCTCATCAACATCTGCATCGGTTTTAAGTGTTCCATAACTCAAAGGAAAATGGACCATTATAGAATCAGTCCGTTCAGTCTATCTGTCAACACCTTTTTCTCAAAAATGCGTAGAGATATCAAGTTGAATTAAATATCGCACACTGGGCTCTGCAGTTTCTTGAAGCTCTTAAAAATAAAAACCTAAGACGATGTAAGCTTGGGATACGTCTAAGGGAGCATTCAAGTATTACGTAACGCAATTTTTGAAGATTTTAGACCCTCCCTCCCCCCATGTAACGCACCGTAACGTTTTTCTGTACGTCCCCTCCCCCTCCCTAAACGTTACGTAACATTTAAGTGACCATTAAAGTCACAATTATGTTGAACAAAGTATAATACCTTTGTGTGTGCTTCTGTGTAAACTCTAATGAATACTGACATCGATAATCAAATAAAAATCACGTACACACAGTTGAGGGATTCCCCGAAACATAAACGAAAGGTTTGCCAACTTAAGAAACAAAAATAAAAGTAACGTACAATACAATCGAGGGATTCCCCGTAAAACATAAACGAAAAGGGTTGCCAATTTGGAGGATTCTAATTCCCTAGCTCTTTTATTAAAATAAAAAAATGTTACGTAACGTGTTGTTTAAATACTCCCCCTCTCGCCCTTGTAACGCACCGTAACGTTTTACAAGACTCCCCCCTCCCCCGAAATTGCGTTACGTAATACTTGAACGCTCCCTAATTTTGAAAATTACTCTCCTTGCAATCTAAAAAGAAGCTCTTCGATGTGAGGCCGATGATATTTTTTCAATATTTAATGATTCTGAGTAGTGTCCACATGATGTTCAAAACGTGAATTACGTATATAGTCCTAAAGTGATCACCCTAACGTGACTCTCATAGAAAAATAAATTCCTGATTTTCTTTAAAACCAATATTTAAATCTCTTTGTTTAAAACTAACGAAGTAGTCGCTGAAATACTTCAAAGAACGATTTGTCTTCGTGTAATGGTTTTGGATTCCTGTTTGATTTATTTGATTTTGTAAATGGTCGTCACATTGGTTTGAAATCATAATCCCGACGGTATAGGCCACTGAGCAAGTAAATCACTGTATAGGCGTGATGGCTGTGATTTATGTGAAAACCTAACCTAAAAGCACGTGGTTCTCTGGCTCATCAACTTGCCGTCACATTGAAAATTATAGCAAAAATAAGAAGCAGCAACACCGTCACATTGGTTTTAGGTAGTTCTTGATGAGATTTACCGTATGATACCGAGGTTCACACGCTTACTAGTACGGCCCTAGGAGCATTTAATCACTACATTTTAATACGACCAAATTATAGTCAAATCAAAATTTTGAAAACCGATAGATAGGGTGGGGAGAGATAGTTAAACGCCAGCATTTCGTTTCTGGCACTTCGCCGGCCGTTGCCGCGGCACGCTTCGCTCGGCTCGTGCTTTGGGGTTGGAATAACCATGTGTTTCTGCCCTGGTTGTAATACAACCTGAGAAATTTGTGACTGAGGCCGTGCCACCATACAGTTCTCACAGCTGTTACGCTGCTAGTCGTAGTTTCAGCTAGTAGTAGTATAACTGGGTAGTCGTTGAATATAAAAGTTATACTGTGTGAAGTGTTGCTAATATTATTACAGTGAAATAAATCGTGATAAATGGATAACGAACTGGTTTTAATTATCTACGGCGCTCATCCTGATCCCCGATAAATACAAAACAGTGAAATACACTAATAAAACAAATAATCAATTTGGAATCACGGCGATGGCACAAATCCAAAGAGATTTAAGTATATTGCACAAAACAAAGCACAAAATTTTAAATGTCAAATATTGAATATGAAAGAATTAGAGGTATGAGAAAGTATTTCCGATCTATTTTTAATTTACCAATCATTTACGTTTAATTTCTGTAATTATACGACTTCATTGAAAATTCTACCCTAAAAATACAGCAATTTCAGATTTTAGATACGGCAGCCCAAAGTTCGTCTGGAAGAACACTACTAGAATACTGTTGCAACACTGATTGGTTAGAATTTCTTTCTAATTCGAAAAAAGACAAGTCTGACGGGACGCGAGTCGTATTGTAATTTAGAATTTTCGTTGTTTGTTTGTTGCACGTTTGTTGTTTGTCAGTTGTCTTGTTGATTTATTGTGATTGTTTAGTAGAAATACATAAGTAAATAATTTAAAGCTATCCTGTAGAGCATTTCTTGGGTAAAAACCAACGGTTAACTAGGAAAATACCTGTCTTACAGGTATAAGCTTCTATTATGGACGAGAAAATAAAAAAATATTGTCCTAATTGCAGCCAACTTTTTCATTTGAAGGGTAAGTATACGCTTAGATTAGATAGATATGATAGATTTTACAACCAATACATAATTTTTTTCTATCAGTTCTAAATATCGTGTAGTTTTTTACTTGAAGATCTAAACTAAATTATTCGCTACCGGTGTTCCTGTCACATTCCGCCTAGAAATTGGGAATAACCCTTGAATTCAAGACAACTACCCGCCCCTAGGATAACACTGTCCCGATTACTAGATCAAAATAGTCTAGATGAATTGCATTTATTTAATCCTACCCTCGGATCTTTCGTCAAATGTTGAAAAGATCATCATAAGGGTAGGCCCAGAATTGCATTACTACTATTGTACTGTAATTACGTAAACTAATATTTATGGCTGTGATCCATTTTATCCAAACTGTTTTTAGGATCATAATGGATGAATATGAATATTTGGTAAAAGATATGCTGAGAAAAAAAACTTAGTAGTCCCGCCTTAGCGCCCCCTTTTGTACACCCCAACCGAGTGTGATATCAGATCTAATGCAACCGGCTTTGAATATAGTCCGAATGTGGTGCGGAGAATCTCAGCTCTCTGTCAATGCAGGGAAAACAATTATCATTCCTTTTACCATATGCCCCACAGACACATGTTAAATAAGCATATATGTACTCTTGACCATATATGTACATAATATAACAATTGACTAATAATAATATGACTAATTCTTACATGTAAGGTTTAATAACTGTTAGTGTAAGGTGTATAGTAAATAAATAACCTTGTTTTCTTCAAACAGCTTCTCAACAAAAAGGGAACATTCCTTTGTTCCTGCAGTGTGGGCACTCAATGTGTGAGTCATGCATCAGCAACCTTTTGAAGTTTCAAGAACCCATCGAGTGCAAAATATGCCACCTTGACATGACTGTCAGCAGTGCTGATGTCACTGCACTTAGTGAACAGAAAATAAGACTGTATAAGCTGTTCCCAGTCAATGTAGCTATGCTTGGAGAACTCGCCTTAGATCTGATGGAGGTACGATCACAGAGTTCGCTTATACATATTAAAACTGTAGAATCAATGTGTCTATACATTGAAAATATTTATAATACAATGACAATTTATAAAATAAGTTTGAACATGCTAATCTCCGAAACTACTGAATCAATTTTGTCTTCTCAGCTAATCTAACATAAGGTCACAGAATAGACAAAACATGGTGCTTCATTGGTTTATTTATTAAGTGCGTTACAAAAGTGTTTTTGAAATCCTATGTATATATTATATAAACAAGTTGTTATGAGTTTATTTAGTCCTACTTCCTTTGAATGATGATAGTGAATTTTTTTAAATCTTTTTATGCGTTTTTTATGCCTGCCAATATAAACATTTATTTACTTATTATTATATTATTATTTACTAAACAGCTCCTCCTTAAAATGTATCCTGTAAAATACTGACAGGCAGGCAACTAGAGGTCTAGGTTCCCGTCTATGGAACATAGATTAATGTGTCACTGTAGGCAATGTGTCAGTCTCATATCTCAATGCACCAATGCGTTCAAAGCATCTAGCGGATAGTATATAATACTGATAGCTTGCAGAGACATCCCAAAGATGCTATAGAAGGAGGTGTTTTAACCTAGTTTCAACTGATCCAATGAGTGTATGGATTCACTCATTTTAAGAAGAACTATCTGACATCAAACAATTTCTTTTACTTCCAGGAAAATTCTGATATAACAAAACTGAAAGAGAATGACTACTTCATTGACCTAAAAGCTATCTGTGATTTGGATAAAGCAAAGAGTAAGAAAATCTTTGTTTACCTTTGACTTGATTTACACAATAGAAATATATTTTACACAAGTACTCTTTATTCACAGGTCAATGCATAGAGTGTCATAAAGTGACATCCAAGATGTGCCATAAATGTTCCATAATTGTTTGTGAGTCTTGTTTCACTAGATCACACAAGAATTTTTTTATGTTCAATAGCCATGTACTGCAGAACATAGGTAAGTGCTTGCCTTTTATTGACTAGCTTTTACCTGCTACTATGTCTGCATGAACTTCAATAATTATACTGCAATAACTACTGGTTTCATTACATTAAAACATAGTCTTTTATCTTTCTCCGACCCTCCAACTATACCTACATTAAAAACAAGTCATTCTGACTTGCAAATACTAACTGAAGGAATGACAAACAAATATATACATACATAATATTAGTATGAGACAAAGATAATGTTGAGCTTTCTTGGAAGCACAACAAAACAACAATATTTGTCACCGTTGAAAGTCTTGCATTCTTATTCAAAACATGAACTTATTAATTAGTGGCTAACTTTTGCAACTGCTAAAAACTGTCACGTATTGTATATTTGTGTGATTGAAGTACATACTATAAATTCAGAAGTAACATCTCTGTGTCTGTTTGTTGCCTTTTCATGACTATAGGGTTGAACTGATTTCGATAAAAATTTACACCTGGGAGAGGTGTATAGGATACTTCATCCATATAAAGACTTCAAAATCAATTCCAGATAATAAGCACGTATATATAAATTAATTTCTTAAAACAGCTGCTTTGATTTATTACTGGGATTTTAAGATTATTATTAGAAGACGATTACCGAGGTATTTACTAATGTCGGTAATGTAATGGTTCGTAGATCACTTTGACAGTGCATTCATTTTCTTTTATTATTACTTTATACAGACAAATATATAGCACAAGATATCAAGCCTTTACAAATTTTCTTCAATAGTACAGTTAAGTAGAGCTAGTTGTACGAATTAACAATCGAAGTAAATATAAATAAATAAAAACCTATTTCATCGTGAAGCGTTATACATTATAAGTCATAAGTATGAATGGTAGTAGTCTTAATTTTTTTTATTAAATAAGTAGGAAAAAAATATTGCTGCAATTTATGAAGATATTTTGCTTTTAAAACTGTGTTTAGAATCAGCGTAGGGATCAAGATTTGTAAAGTTATCATTGTATGTAGTACCTAGCCGAGTCAAAATGGAGTTTTGGCCATACTTTGTACGGTATGTTCATGAATGCTGCTATAGTTCACGCCGTGTGGTTGGTTTTAATCGATATAAAGTTATATTTACTAAGCCAACACTTCTTGAAATTGTTGTTTTAATACAAAAATAAAAAGTTTTAAAATGTTTAACTAGCATAGCTTACATTTTCACCTAGAGAATTTAAAAATTATTCTTCCCGATGACGACTTATAAGTACATTGTAACCCTGAGTTGGAACTAAACTTCAACATCTCTGCTTCCTTATTCGCTGTTCAATTTCTTATTCAATTTCCTTGCTTTCAAATAGCAATGAAAATACTTTTAAATTTGTAACATTCCAGAAAGTGTTGTGCCACCATCCTGCTGCAAAATACACAAAGGAAAACCACTTGATTATTACTGTTGGGACTGCGCCAAACCCATATGCATGGACTGCATGATGGTTGGGAAGTCCTGCAAAAATCATAATGTCGTGGCGGAATCCGAAGTTGTAAGTGATTCACATATCTCACACTTCATCATATGTGATCTTAGAATTCTGCATAAATAAATCGTACAAGCCATGTGTTCCTTGCTTTAGAACAGGATCGCTCCATGTCTTTATCCCACAAAGAGAAAGAGAGAGTGCATATTTTTTTATTACTTGTGCGAGCTAACTTGTTCCTTATTGTGTCGTCATGTTCTTGGGCTGTTCAAGTATGGTGTCTTTGCTTTGCTTATTTTTGATGACAAGGAGGGAGGGGCTCTAGATGGTGATTACGTCAGAGGTAATTGACTTTTTTACATATGAACACGCTTAAAATTGAGTAGGGAAATTACCGCGCGCTATCCACTCGTTTTAATTGCTAAATTACTTAACTTGAACGGCCCCACTTACTTCAATAATTGTTAACCATAAGGTATTTGTTGTAATTATGTTATTTATTTCAGAATGAAGGTCTTTTGGAGGAACTTAATGACATTACGCCAAAAGTCACCGAAATATTCAAGAGGCTGACTAAAACTGCTGTTGTGAGTGTTTTTCTGTAGAACCAAAATACTTATTTATAATTTTGATATTAAAGTAATCCAAAAATCTAAGGTACGACAGATTCTGTAACGAGGATGTGGATCGCCCATCCACATCGTCTGTGACTGTGATGCTCTTCATCACAGTGGAAATATACACCTCGGAGGACTGCCATGTCATAGTGTGACATGATACAACGTTGCCTAGATGTATATGATGCTGACTGTACAAATAAAATAATCGCTTGAGAAATTTAGAGAGAGACTAAGTAATAACATAGCTTACTTGCTTTTAAGATCAGACAGTCTCAGCGATCTTTGCATGCCCGTTTTGGGACATGGGCTTGCACTTGGCTTTGGCTCGTCTCACCTGAAGTTAAGTGACGATAAGGCCATTGGATGCTAAGCTTGCGCACCCAGAAACAAGCTAATGAGGCGCTGGCTCTGCTACTTTTCATACCAGAACTCAACAGTGCTATTAACACTGCTGTTTGACGGCAGACTTAGATAACCTAGTAGTAACATTTTGTGCGTTATTTAACAGGATGTTGGCCACGTACTGTACAACTTTGAAAACGGCACTGGATCCGCATCGGAACTCTCTCAAATGCAATATGACATCGAACAACATTTTTCAAAACTATATAGCGTTTTATTGAAACATAAGCAGGAAGCCCATGATATAATCGCCAAGTTGAAGTGTGCTGAGAGAAATTCCCTCTATAAAGCCAAGGAAGAGCTTACGAATGCTTTAAAGAAGGCTAACACTGTCATGAAAACTATCAATTCAATGGCTGATGAAAAGAAAATGAAGCAGGTATTATCATAGCTTACTTATCTAATATAGTTATTACATCAACTACTATCATTTGTCTTGACTCGGATACGGCGAAGCAGATAGAAATGTAGGGAGCAGGTAATGATTTTAGTAGGCATTGTATGTTTGTGCTCTCATCTTCTAAACTACTCCTCACTGCACAAAACAAGCTGTCCTATTTTAAAGATTATAAACGAGATTTAGTATGGTAGTATTCTGAGCGGAATCCCGTTAGCGTGATTTGGCCGACCAAAGGTTCATGTTCAAAATGCCATCCACTAGGGGCTGTTAGCTGCGTAACGGCTATTATACGTGACATTAAAGTCCTATTTTTAGGTAATTGTTTATTAAAGACAGCTGTTCTACTGTAATGGTAAAAGAAATTTTGTGTGGCAGCATTCACAGTGAATTCCCGTTAAGGATTTTATTGCTAACCAATCACAGAAGAGCACATTTTAGCAGTAGTTCGATGCGATGAATATAGTGTAGTTGTAGGTCGGGTGATCTGGTACAGTTTAGAAAGTATCAGTATATTCCTTCTGTAACTTAACTAAATAGACTTACTGGTCTGCTCGTACATACATATTCGCCTCCGGAGTAAATTATTTTTGTTATTAGTTCATTAACGTTTATCTAATTAAAACCTGATTATTTATAGTCAAACAAAGGGTACAAAATTGGTCGCAAAATTGCCCTTGCTTGGCAAAAGCCTTGGGCAAGGCAAAAGGTAAGGTACAAAAGTAAACTTAAAAAACGCAACTTTTTTACAGGTTAACATACCGTCACTTCTAGATGAAGCAAAAGAGGTTGTTAATAGCCCATGGTATTTGAACAGAGACGCATCGACAGATCCATTGAAGTAAGTTAACATATTAATGAATACGAGTATAATGTTGGTAACCCATCTTATCCACTGCTTATTAATTTCACAATTTTGTTTTAGGATCACAGTGAACGAGAACCTGTGTGCTTTGGTTGGCGACTACGTCCATTTGGAAGGAAACGGTGGCTCCGTCTATAAGTTGTGTCCTACTTCAGAGATAGGGGAAGGTATTGAAATACCGCCACCGCCCTCGGCTGCCGTCTACCCCCCGGAACTGCCTAAAGGTATAAAATAAGTCTCTGTTTCATTGGAATATTCAGACCTAAATTCTAAAAAGGTCTAGTTATATATAAAATTTAACCACACTTAGGTTCACAATAAGAGCACGAGGTATTTATTTTTATTTTATTTTATTGGTTGCCAACGCAGCATACATCATTCAAAGCAATTACACACACATACACACAAATTCAGTTCTAAATGCTGCCGCAATTACAGGCAACTACGGCTTACTCAAAAAAAGCATCTGAATTTTAATATTAAAGTAACATTTAAATTTAGTATATTAGTAACCTGGCGAGAATTATTCTGTAACTTAAATTGCGTGATTGGCTAACACAGTTTCTATTCAATTTAAGAATCCTGAGTCTGCTAGTCAGAGACTACTTGAGAAGAAGTTTCAGGATCATTTATAGCATATAAAAATAATTTATCTAGGTATAAAGTATTACGCAGTACTTCTCGTAGTTTTAAAATAATATTATTTCGATCTAGAAGATGCTGTTAATTTTGAAATCATAGACATTTTAATTTTTATGAAGTAATAATGTCACCAAGCAGCTTAAACAAAACAATAGCCGTCCAATCATATTATGATCGAAATAGATAAACCTAATTGATAATTTTTATTGTGTTAGGGGGTAATTTAAAAGGATTATTGGCAAACAATATGGGACCATGAACACAACACAAATACTGTCAAACTTGGGTACTTTGAAGTGATGGGTTCTTAGAATGCTACACATCTTTACATATTGAAGTATCTTATTTCACTATTTATATATTCAATTATTTGATTACAACTTTGAACCTCTTGTCACAGGTTGATTACTTTGAAGTGGTTATGTGTTCTTTGAATGGAATACTCAACATCTTTAGGCATTGAAATATTATCTCATTACATTCATCTTCTGTTCGTTTTTTTTTCTCAGATGTCAGGCTTAACAATCCAGAACCTAAAGTAAAGAACCCTGCCCCGGTTTTCTACAGAGATGTGCCAAAATATCGGAGCAAGACTGGGTCGACTGGTTCTCTAAACTCTATGGAAAACGAGTTTCCTGTTAAGGAACCCTCACCTTCTTTTGGTAAATATAATTTGGTCATTTAACAGCAGCAGCAGCCGGGAAACGTCCACAGCTGGACATAGGCCGCCCCAGAGAGTCTAGGTCTAGTCACTTTATATAGACTTGTTGAAATGACACGTTCCGCGAATGTATGGAGCCAAGGCCTGGTCTTGTACACTTGTAATTTTAATAGGCCATTATCAAATGAAAGTGATTGTTGAAAACAAAGATGGCGGCAATAATTGACGCTGTCACTTTGTACTAAGAATGATTTTGTACGGTTAAAGTAAACGCAAGAATGTATTCCTATTATTTTTCTATACATTATTCTTAATCTATATATTATTACTTGATTTTGTAAATAGTGTACCAGTGCAGGCCGAATTTGAAACATATCTACACTAATATTATAAAGAGGAAAGATTTGTAACTATTTTTGTATGTTTGTAATGAATAGGCTCAAAAAGTACTGGGCCGATTTAAAAAATTCTTTCACCAATAGAATGCTACATTCTTCCAATTTGACATAGGCTACATTTCATTTTGAAAAAAATTAGGGATCCTTGGTAAAATTTGAACAATGTAACCGAAGGTGTAGAAAAATGAGTCTTAAAATGTCTTTCGTCGAATGCGCTGCCGAAACTATTAGCGTTAGAACAAAATAATGTACAACAATATTGAAGAACATCATAATGTCTACAAAAAACTCCGCGGTAGCACATGTCCAACTATTGTAGTTATGTCACTACAACAACTTTTTTCATTTTAAACATTAATGAAAATGCTAACCAAATTCAAACCATGCTATTTATGTGTTTATATTAATCCTTATCCAAATAAATTATTTTATGGTCAAGACCATTTAACTACCTATAAAATAGTTTTTAAAGTATTTAAATTGGACTTTCCATTCAAAAGATATTGCGAATTAAAAAATTCAAACAGTAAACAAAACCGCCATAGCGCCGTGGCCGTTGTTTGCGATGCAGTCTGAAAAGCGCGCCGGGCATCGCGGCGGGCGGGGTGGAGGGGGCACTGAAATAATTTTTTTAAATAAATAATAATTTTTTAATAAATAAAAATATTTGTGAAAAAAAGTGTTTTATATGCAAATTTCCAAAAATAAATAATTGTCTACCCCGTGCGAAGCCGGGACGGGCTGCTAGTCTTAAATATAAATACATAAATAATAAAAAATTATACATGCTGTTAATGACATCTAGAAAGGTTTATTATTTATTGAGATGTCAAATCATTTTTTAATGTATGATAACTTTGAACTTGGCCTTCATCTCGTAAGTGACGATAATGCCGTTAGATGATAAGCGTGAGCACTCAGAAGCCTCAATCTAATGACGCACTGGCTCTGCTTACCTGGGATACCTTTCATACCGGAACACAATAGTGCTATTAACACTGCTGATATAGCTGATGATAGCTAGCCAATGCCCTACCTACAACCAAACCGAGTACCTCAACTGGGAATCGAACCCGGGACCTCTGGATGAACTGCGACATCTACATATCGTATTAATGTAATATCACATACATTTATTGCATTCCCAGGTGCACACTACCAAAAATCAACGCCACAATCGATGCAGCTCCATTCAGAGAACAACCAACCAAAACAACTTAAAGAGGGTACAGTATACATAACATATACATCTATGAATCGAATTAATATTGTTCATGCGAAAGTGAGTTTGTTCGTTACCTCTCGGCGCCTCAACGCGCATCGCTTATAGCGTAGAGAGGAACATAGCGTACTTATTATCCCGGATAAAGTGATCCCGTGTGATAATTTCTTAGGTCGTCGCAAACGAAGTCGCCGGCAATAATACTTAGTATACAATAAATGCATTTTAAAGTATTTTGACAATTATTTTAATCGTTAAAGTTGCTAGTGGCTCATTATTATCATAGTAGTCATTTGCTCCTTTCTACATTTCTCTGCAGTTATACAATAAAATTACTGTAAATTAGAATAAGTTATTTGATTTAACTCGCACAAAAAACAACTGTGCTCAATTGTAGAACTTATAATGTTGATAAAGCAACAGAAAACAATTAGCTAACTGTTGTATTTTTTTAATTCATTTTATTTCAGGTATATATACAATACAATAAATAAACTACTATACACTAGAATAATATTCTACACACGTATGGCACGTATAATACGAGTATTACCATGGCCTCAAAATTTACTCATTTGCAAACGTAAATTGCACTCACTCACTTTGAAATCATCCAGACTGTATTGTCTACAAGTTTGTTTACGACGATTTTTTATTAAAGACTTTGATTTTGATAACGCAGCTATAAATCATTAAAAATTGCGTTTTCAGGTGTTCAGGAGTTGATTTACATCACCCATATTGTGGACCCGTTCCATTTCTACGTACAAAGAGTGTGCCATCAAAAACTCTTGAAAGAAATGCTGAGAGAGTTCAGAAATGCTGCCAGTATGCCGAAGCCGTCCATCAGACACGTTTCTGAAGGTACGGAGCAATATTTTGTTTTAAAAATGATTTAAAATGTATTATGAATTTTGATATTGTTAAAGTTATAATCCATTATCATCCTTAGCCGGGAAACGACAGCACTACTATTAAACTTTTGCCTCTGGTAAAGAAAAGATTATATTCTATTGTTTTAAAGGTGAGATTGTTGTCTTATTATGTGCAGGGAAGTTGTACCTGATGTACAACAAAGTGGACAACATGTGGCAACGTTGCCGTGTAATCAACATCAACAGCAAGGGTGACTCCGACCCCACCTTCCAGGTTCTTTGCATCGACTTCGGGAGCATGGAAACTGTTAAGATTGATAGGTTAGTGACCTCTGGAAATCTATTGAAATAAAATAATTTTGCATTAGAGAAATCTAGTCTTATGCAATGTGGTACCATCTGGTATCAATTCGTTTAGTATAATGTGTTCGGAATCATCTTACTTTTTATACAATCAGGTGATTCAGCCTGCATTGTCCCGGGCAACCTGGTAAAAGTGAAAGTGATTTTGATAAAGTCCCCATCGGAAATCAAACCCGGGAACTTTAAAAGCGACGACAGACGCCTATCATTTAACATTGCCAGATTTCACTACCAAATGGACCAGTCAATATCTATCATCAAAGTTATGATTTAACCATAAAGTACGAGTATATACCCCAATAGGGTACTTTATACCCAATTCGATTGAGGTTTATTTGTTTTTTATTACATACAGGACATTAAAAGAAATCCCTCTAAACTAAAAATAAAAAATTATTTTATTTTTTTATTATTAAGTTTCGATTGCGAAAATTATAGTTCCTCGAATAGTAAAATGCCTATTAGATTTCGTTTTTTCATTGCATTTTGAAATTTTTTATAAATTCAAAATTCAAATTCAAAAGACTTTATTCGGCACAGAATATAAGTATACATAAACAGGAAAGGAATACAAAATTTGTTGCCGAAAAGGCGACCAGCTCAGCATGTGCTGCAGCTAGAGCCACAGCGCTGGTTTTCAGCTGGACCTGGCTCCTACTCATTGGTATACATACATAAAACAAAAAACAACACAAAAACAAAACAAAAAACAATCTGTTTACATTCCCTTAAGTGAGATGTGCGATACATACATACAAAAGAACTAATTACATTACTAATCTAATTACATTACTAATCTAATTACATTACTAATCTAATTACATTATATATATATAAGGATATATAACACATAAAAACTTATTATATATTTTATGAGATAACTCACAATATCAAACAAGCTCCATACATTTTACGCTCCAATACTACCCAAATGACGTCACTAAACTTGTCAGATTTATGTGGAGTGTTTTGGCACCGCGTGACTAGAATCACTTTTCGGCGGGTTTTGCTAAAAAATATTACATGCTTTGTCAAATTAAACCAATTTTGTTTGTTTGTTGGGAAAATACCCTATTGCAGAAGGTGAATGTGCTGGAACTGGCTAGTCTGGATTACTATAACGCTTATTATCTGTATTTCAGACTTCGTCTCTTGCCGCCAGCGCGAGTGCAGTCGCCATGCCCACTTGCCATAAACTGTTCCCTGGCGAACTGTGAACCGGTCACCGGCTTGTGGACTAATGACGACGCGTACCTCATTCAAAACATCATTGACAAGTAAGTAGAACGTGTAGAAATGTTTGTATGTATACATGTATTTGTTGAACCTTGCTAGGTGAATTACAAACACTTCCTCTTACCCTACTGAGTTAATTTTTAGGGTTCTGTACCTCAAAAGGAAAAAATAAACCCTCCTGGGATCAAATTGTTGTCAGTCTGTCAGGACAATTTTTCTCCAGAATGCACGGATATATCAAGTTGAAATTAATACGGAATACTCAAGTATGCTGTCCTTTGCATCTGTGCAAAAATCAAACTTATAGGTCAACGGAATAAAATGATATAGCTGTATTTTTTGACCATTCCCATACAAAATGCAAGCAAGCAATCCTGAAATTTGTATAGAAGCAAGGTCGTACAGCACAATCATAGGAATAAATCTGAAAACCAGGATGTTTTATTAATTATGCATTCACCATACAATGATAAGTAATCATCAGGCAGCGAAATTATCAAGACTGAGAATTTGTAATACAACAGAATGAATCAAATTTAAGGCATTTGATTAATTGTAACTTGTAGTTCTCGGCCTCTGAGGTGCAGTTGTTTCAACTACCTTAAAAATGTTCACCCTTAGATGCAGAAATATCTAATATTTGAGTTTTGTTGATTTTCTCATAAAGCGCTCAATCAATTCCGATAAAATTTATATAGACCACCTCTGAAGTATGCTCTACCAAACAAATAAAGATTCATCAAAATTAGTTCACAATTGGCGGACTATCGCGTGACACACATACAAAAAAAACATACAGTGTAATTGAGAACCTTCTCCTTTTTTCTGATGTCGGTTGAAAAAGCTCAGACCAACCTCTGTACGAGAAGTATTATTGTTCATTATTTGAATTAGAACAATTCAGTTATTGTAATTAGGTGCAGAGAGTAAATAAACTCACCCTCTACCCTCCCCGCCTCCCCACAGGCCCCAGGGGTAGAAAAGTGCACGCTTTTTAGCCAGTTCAATTTTGTGCCGCTTAAGTTGTCGGAGCTAAGTGTAAAGTCTATAAGACTAGTCTGGTGTGTTGTCTAGCATTAGGCGTTTAGTGTGTGGGTGGTCTGTATCATAAATCGTCCATGAACCTTCTCTGCAAAGCAATTCGTTTCATTTTCCTTCAGCAAGCAAGCAGTGATACACATCCGCAACGTGCGCTCCACGTCCAACGGCTTTGTGACGCTCGAGTGTGACGTCATCACATATGAGCACGGGGTCAGCCTTGCGCACGCGCTCGCTTTCCACGAAAGGGGACGGCTCATCAACCCCAGACTGCCGGTAAGCAGCATCCTACTAATATAGTAATTTTAGTCTCAGGTTCGAGCTACGATACAATCTACGGAAATCATTCGATGCAACAATAGATTTAGAATATACGGTATTACTACCCCTAGATCGGCATTGATCAAGAGCGGGGTAGGTAGACGAGACCATTCATGGCCCACTATGGGCATGTATCAGTCTACAATTACCGCTTATTACCGAAAAGATTCGGTTTTTTCAGTGTAATTAATAGGACCACACTTAATTTTAAATGTTTATTTAGTACATACAAAAATGTAGAACTGTGCTATGTCAATAAGGGTTTACTATAAGATTGCGAGGTATATAAGACAGTTGCCGAGAGTCTTTCCCGAGCGTAAATTTCTTGATTGGCTATAAGAAAATAGTTTTCAATTCAGTTAAACAATTCTTGGATTGAGTTGAGAAGATGATACTTTAAGCATCATATTTATAGCATACAAAAATAATTTAATTCATCATAAAGTAAATGGTAGTTTTAAAATAATGTGCATAGTTCTGTAAATTACATTACATTAATTCAAACCGTGTTGTTAAAATATTAAAAAAATTTAAATATTTGCATGCGTCTGAAGGTGGAATATAAGAAACTAAAACTTTCTGACATCATATTATGTACCATGTCCGATTCAAATAAACTTATTTTTATCTTATCTTTCTACACTCTCTGTAGAAGACTACAGGTCTAGCGCTTAACTGAGTTGGTTCCTACCTATCAATACCTCAGCGTGGATGGTAAGAGTGCTTGCTCAGAGGCCTTAAGCCTTTCACAGAGGCCTTTCATACAACAGAGCTATTAATAATGTTGTTTGGTGGCAGACTCAGTGTAACAGTTACATGTTGGTAAAAAGCCAAGCTGGCATAGAAAGTACCTTAACCAAACCGAGTAACTATAGAGGGTACCCCCACTGTTATCGGATCCCCAGTCCAAGCGTGTAGCCATTAGGTCGCGGAAGCGGTTAAAATTGATCGAGGCGAAAATATGAGGTAACACCCTCTTGTTTTGAAGTCTGATGAAAATAACTTCTTTTTCAGTACCCGAAGATAATACAGATGTCAGAAGAACCAAGGATCGTCATAAACAACAACGATTTCGATCAAAAGTCTGTTGAGCAAGTCAACATTACTCAGATAGTGAGCCCGGACAAGTTCTTTGTCAGAAAGGTTGGTTATATCTTATTTACATTTATAACTTTTGTCCACTTCATAAAATATCCCACGGACACCACTTTAAGGCACTTCAACTATCCCTAAAAATATCAATGAACACAGCACAGCCCAAAACAATGCCCTAAACAAATAGGGGCAACCAACAAAACCCATACATACTAATGTTATAAATGCGAAAATGAGTATTTTTGTTTATACTGCCTTTGTCTGACTTGCTTTTTTGTATAGGGCTTAGGACTTTAAGAGGAAACAGGCTACTTATAGCGTAACTTTTTATGCCGATTTTACAAATAGGGTAATTGACAAAATCGCGGGAAAAATCTAGTTATGTATACTATATGTGGAAATTTAAGCTATGTTGATATTTGACAACTAAATCGGTAAAAATTCGTGCCCCTTGAGAGCTTACACGGTATGCGCTGTGTAAGTAGTTAGTTACATGTAATTAAGGTATTTCCGGTATTTTTGAATTGTTCCTTTTGAAAATATAGAAACTATTTTATGTATAACTCATAGTAACCATTTTTATCTTTCAAAATACATAATTCTAGTTTTAAACTCAAATTACCAAAAATTTGAAGCCTTACGTGCTAATCTGAGTCGCTCATGGACAATTATTTAAATATTAATGTGTTACGCTTGTATGTTAACTGTGGCATTATCACGTTTCCAATAGAATCATAGATATTCAGTTGAGAGTTTCTTTCAGGTACATTCACATCCCGTTTATCAGCGTCTGTGCAATGATTTGGCGAAAGAATATGATACCAACCATACATCAGACCTTGTTTATTTGCCTGTCATGGGTAAGGATTTTTATAGTTGGTCATAGCTAATTTGATTTTCGTATGTATTGATGTGCTATCTGTTAAAGGTAATGTTTTGATATTATATTACAGTACAGATTTTTACAATTAGAAATACTTTGTAGTTAAATCATATTCCATTCATGGTAAATCTTACCAAATTTATGCTAATATACAACGTTTTTGTGTTTATATAATGTCATTAATATTGAGTTTACTTTATAAGCAGAAAAACTAAATACAATTTAATTCGCAAAATCGATTAAAAATGTTACATTACACTACCTCTGATTTTAACACTTCTAACCTTTTAATTACCTTAAGATGATTGCACCGAGAATAGTTACATACTAAATTTATTTGTGAATCACAACTTTCATTTTTACACACATTTCGGATTTCCGTTGAAAATGCCATTTAGGAACTACCATCTGCATAACGGCTATTGCAGCTGACTGTAAAGTTGGACTTCAATTATACTCATTTCGCGACAATATAATCCGATCTCTTATTTTTGGCAGTTTCTTATCAAAGCCAGTTATTCTATTTTAAATTCTTATGGCACCAGAAATTTTGTATGAGAAGATTCTGAGAAAGATTCCCGTTTAAAGGTAAAAATATCTAAGTTTATATATCTTCCTACTAATACAAATTAAAACCAATTTTACACACGCGTCGTTGCAAAAGCGCCGGATTGTTTGCAATGTCGGCAATGTCCCCGTGCAGGGATGTCGTACGCGGTGAACGTGGAAGGCGCATCTCACTCCCGCTTGGATTGTCGATGGGCGCGCGGCGTGGTGCGCGAGCTGCCGGGGCACGGGCGCGTGCGCGTCCAGCTGCCGGACGTCGGCGCCATGCTGCTCGTGCACTGGCGCGCACTCAGGCACCTGCACGTCAAGCTGAACACGCTCAGTGCACTGGTATTTAACACTGACGTAGACTTTACACTACACACGGATTGGCACTTTAATAGCCATTTATGTTTTACAAAATAGGTATTAAGGGTATGAACAAAGTCATAACATAAAGTCGCGTGTGCCCAGTGTAGACTAAAGTGGAAACAGTAGGAGATAGATGGGAACAGAGTGGGGTGGGTCAAAGAGGGTAATGAGTGAATAGGGGAAGGATTGCGGTGGGACAAAGTAGACCAAACTTACAGCACAGTCAATATTGATAAATGGCCGCCATTTTGAACTTCCTAGATCCAGGTCCATATTATTAGTATTGTGATCAAAATATATTTAGGGGTCAGCGAGGTCTCAAAATACGAATTATATCTATAATAATTAAGATATATAACTATTAAGAAGGGCCACTAGACGCTCGTCGCGGCCTTGATGGTGTAAATCTGCTGCAATCGTATTTAATAAACGATGAAAAATGTGTGATAACAGGCGACGGAGTGCTACTTAGCGGGCGTGACTCCGCTGAACAAGCGCTGGAGCCCCAAGTCTGTGGGGATCCTACACAAGTTCGAGCGTCGCCAACTGGAGCTACACGTCGAGGATAAGCGCCGTGACGCGCTCGGTGTCACACTATACGATACAACCAATGAGGATGACGTCACCTGCGTCAACGCAGAGTTGATCAAGCACAAAGTCGCTGTCACCTTCGGGTACGTATCTATTTTAATAGTTCTTCCAGTGGTTTCCGCTGATGTTCTTCAAGATAAAATTTGTGTCGTGTAACAGTAACTTTAAAATGGTTAAAAGTGACAGTGTAAAATTTTTACAAAGTCACAAACACAACCTCACTGTGATGTCTCGATGCCAAATTCTCCAGCGGGTGTACGCGGTAGCCGGCTTGCTTTGAGCTTGTGTCGTTGGATACAGGCGTGTGTCGGGTGCGGCATATAAGAATGGTGGCTGACACTAAGTAACCGTACTATATTAAACCAATGGGAATGCTTGATGTCATATTAGTTCTGCATAGAGGGCGCTGTGTGTTTCTGTCTCATAAACTTGTCACATTAGATCCAAATATGTATTTTTTAAATGTTTTAAGCAATTGGTGTTTGTGTGGCTTTAGAATGTAAGGGAAAGGGAAATTTATATCCTAGTGATTCAAAGTTAAAAGAAAACAGTTGTAAAATAATAATATAAATAAATAAAAAAGTGATCAAGGATAATGTACTAATGTGTAAAAAAAATTAAATTAATGTTCATAGAAACAAACTAAAATAAATACATATGCCTTCAATCATCACCTAGCTGCGAGTAACTTTTCACTTCGAATATAATGTTATTGATACGGAATTGCCCGCTCTATGAGTTTGGGACAGCTTTTGGCGCTGCGCCGGCGGGGTTGTGCAGGCCCTTGCGTTCGTCGCGTCGCGTTCATGCACGAACCTTTAAAACGTTCACGTTGACCCGCTTGAATATTGACCATAACTTCTAAACTGTTTGTCCAAATTGTATGATGTAAAAGGCTATTATATGAAATGCTCAAGGTAACCAATTACTTTGATAAGGATTAATACTGTACCCATCTAAATAGCTTTTAAAAATACCAAATTATTTGTGAACATTTTTTGAGAACAATAGTAAGTTAACCTTAAAAGTTAGATACATGTCATCGCTGACTTTTTTGTAGACCTATATAAGATAAACCATCCCACCGTACATTGTTTTGTTATATCTCAAACGAACGAACCTTTAAAACGTTCACGTTGACCCGCTTGAATATTGACCATAACTTCTAAACTGTTTGTCCAAATTGTATGATGTAAAAGGCTATTATATGAAATGCTCAAGGTAACCAATTACTTTGATAAGGATTAATACTGTACCCATCTAAATAGCTTTTAAAAATACCAAATTATTTGTGAACATTTTTTGAGAACAATAGTAAGTTAACCTTAAAAGTTAGATACATGTCATCGCTGACTTTTTTGTAGACCTATATAAGATAAACCATCCCACCGTACATTGTTTTGTTATATCTCAAACTGATGAATTCATTTACTCCTTGCATTTCCCGAGGTCAAAACGCCCAAGCGTTCCAATAATGATATAGGTGAAGATTACTGACCAGCCATTTTAAAATCTCTTAAAATCATTTTCAGAATGTTCAAGTTCCATAATGAAGCTCTAGAATCTCAAAAGATGCATCGCGGATCGCCACCTGACCAACGGAAACCGCGACCCAGGGCAAATAACTCTGTGAGAATACTGAAGAAAGACGAACCACTCAAGCTTGATGAAAAGGACCTTGAAGCTAAAGACAAAGGACCTCTTCGTTTAGAGGCGAAAATCCTCAAGTATCACACACCCTCGTTGCTGTATGTAGCCCTTGTACATCAACAAAAAACCTTTAGCGAATTGTATGATAAAATACAAAAGCATTACTCAAAAAATAAAACTCAAAATAAACGGGAATGGGCTGAGAACGACAGATGCTGTACTATATGCAACGAATCGCAAACTTGGCGGCGCGCCATAATAATGTCATTGGAAGGTTCAAACGCTAAAGTTTTCTACACAGACTTCGCATGTGTGGAAACCGTACCAATCTCAAGTTTGAGAGACCTCACACCAGAATTTGCGTCTATAGGAGACGCGGCTATCAAATGTCATCTGTGTGCGATAATGCCGGCGGTTGGAGAAGAATGGCCAACCATTACTAACGAATATCTTAAAGAACTCCTGGATGCTTATCCTAGACTATTCCTGACGAAGTCGGGTCACTTCAAAGACAAAAGCATGCCTGTCGAGCTGTGGGTCTACCACACGATCCAAGGTGGAGCGCTGGAACCCAACGTGTCTGAGTGGCGGTGCCTCAATAAGAAAATCATCGAACAGGGGCTGGCTGTGCCAGACAAAACTGACCAAGTAAGTCGCCAACTTATCTATAAAGATCGCAGTAAGAGGTTGGTCCCGTTGGACCACCAACCGTGTCTTTCACCTATTTTGTAAGTGTTAACACTGATCGAATCAGGTAGTGCAGTTTTAAGGCATACAATAACGATGTATGTATACAGATGGACCTGCCATACAAGTCTAATATGGCGGCATTACAAATTCCCTAATAACTGGTAACATTTGATAGTAATAACCTAAAAAATATACTTTTCGGCTCATGTTCCTTGCTATTATTGGGAAATGGTATTTTTGGGTATACATTCTTTACGAGATTTTTACGAGGCAAAGTTTACCGCCATTTTTGTAATTATTTCCCTACTTAAGATTAATATTTGTTAAATACTACAAAAATTATCACCTGAAATACATTAAAGCTATTAAAAAGATGTTATCGTTGTTAAAACATGTTATCCCACTACGGAAAAAAAATTGAAATACCGTCGGCATTCATCTATTCCATATGATAAGTAATGTAACAGTTAATCTGATCACTACCTATTGAGCTTTTAATGTATAATTAAATGTCTTATATTTCAGTTAACCCAGGGTGATGGGAATCAGAGCACAGCTGATGAAGAGATTTTGAAATTTTTAAATATGACAGGATCTATCGATGAATGGCTGCAGTTAGAACCTATGCCTACAAAGCCATTGACTGCCGACCCAGGCGTCAACCTTTCAAACTCAGCCAACACTTCTCCATTAGAGCTCGGTGAAGAACCGTACGTACCTGAAGCTGGTGAATCTTCAAACACGATATACATATCGGATTGGTTACCAGCAGAGCCATTGGAACGCAACGAATTCACTGGGATGCCGACGTACGTAGAAATTCAACACTTACAAATGTATTTATTGACTAGGTTATAGAAGTTGGTTCGTTTTTGCTATTACAGATTCATAGACCAAGATGGCGTCATCTATCTACACGACGTGGAGAACCAAGATACCTTGGACATTATACGCAAAGCGCTCGATGTGCGCTTCATGGATCGACCCGACCCAAAATCCAAATTCACCAAGTGGACAGTCGGCGAACCTTGTGTCGCCAAATTCTGTATCGACGACCGTTTTTATAGAGGTAAAGTGCTCGAAGTCAACGAGGAGGAGTCCACCTGCATCATCCGTTACGTGGACTACGGCAACGACGAGGTGTGCTCGTTCGAAAACCTACGAAAGAGTGTCCCACTTTATTCTATGCCGATCCAAGCACACAAGTGCGTCCTGAGCCGCATCCGTCCCACTGGCGGCCGCTGGGACAGAGCAACGCTAGATTACTTACACAAAGCCATCGTAGAGAAAATGTGTTTCGTTAGAGTAGCGGGTGAAACGATTGACGGAGTAACACCAATAGATTTGAAGTGTGACCAGCTGTGGATAAATGATCATCTCGTTGATTTTGATGTGGCCGAATATGAAGACAAATCCAAAGCTACGGTCCGAAAGTTCGTACCCGTTTCCCAAAAAAATGCAAAACCTGTCTCTGTCGAATGTGACTCGGGACCTGATTACATTGAGGAAGATGAAAACAACACGTTTAATGAATCTTTCGACATCAAGTCCATGGAAGGCAAAGATTGGAATCAATTGGTAGAGGCTGAAGAGAAAAATTCTGGTACATTCTCCACATATCCTGACTATGAATCCAAAGAGTTATTGTGCAACATCCTTATTATCAATGATTCTAAAATATTAGATTTAAGTGTCATTCATAACGATGAAACTAATATTTCCTATGATAAAATGTATGAGGAAATACAAACGGAAGGGTCCAACCTGCCGTCATTGAACGGCATCTTCAGTAACAAGGCGTGCGTCGCTCTGTTCCCCGAGGACGGTATGTGGTATAGAGCTACCATCTTACAATATAACCAGGAAAACGAGTTACTTAAAGTTAGATATGTGGACTACGGAAATACAGAAGTCGTGCCTTTGGCTGACACCAGGGAAACAAAAATAGAATGGACCAATTGGCCACCATCTTGTATTCCAGTGAAGCTTCACAATATTACAGTCAATCCTGAGGTTGGCATAGAAGAAATTTCTAAAAAATACACGGAAACGTTCTTAAATAAAGGACCGTTCCGCGCCACCGTTATAAGCAACGATGGTAACGTTTCCGTGGTAGAGTTACGTAATGATGCTGGAGAATTGGTATACGAAAACCTCATTAACGAGGGTATATTCTTACATGATCTCGCAGAAGTTGATTAACTAACAATATTTCCTTTCGCAATTTTACTAAAACTTAGTTTTTGATCCCACGGAAAAATGTGCAATTTACATTCGATAGTTTATTAAGTCAAGCCCCGCATAAAATGACGCAAAAATGTATGAAATATTTGCCTAATGATAAAATTGTCTTCATACATTTTTATTTTCGTGATTTCGCCAATAGCAGTAATTATTTAAAAATAGAACATCGTATTGTAATGTCGGATGTCGGATCGAATATAGTTTCTTTTATTTATGGTAAAAGTAAATCGTTTAAAATAGAATATCTACTTTTTGTGGAAGCATTCTGCGTGAATTCCCGTTATTGGCGTCATCTCCACGTCGAGAGTAACGCAACGACAATCGTCGGATAATCTCGGTACAGCGACAGGTCCGCCAGTGTACCGTCGTGGCTCGCAACGGAACGCCACCAAACTGCAACGTACTACCTGTCAGGTTTCCGCAACTCGACGTCTGGTGCGACTGTTTTGCGTGATGATCGGGAGGTGTGACTTATTCATGCTACCCCAGCTCCAGCAGAAAGACCACATTCCCTTTTATCAAATCAATTTATTCATTTCGTAAAACTTCAGTGGAGAGAGGTACAGTTGTAATTGATATGAACATAGATTGGCTAAGTTTTGCCCTGTAATGGGCATACGAAAGAAGTTTGTTACAAATAAAGTTTACATAACATACAAAATACAAATATAACAACAAATCAGACATCAAATTACAATGTCAAGTCAATAGTAACTATTCAACCTATTTCAACTTCAAAATTATGGCTTCATCATGGAGGTGATGGTAAAGTTAGTAGTAATAATATAATTAAACAATGTCAAAATACTAATAATAATTTACATGTCATTCAAAAAATCTTTGACTTTATAGTAACATTTTTCATTTAAAATTTATATAAACGTCGTTTAAATTCCTGCTAACTTGTGTTGTTGAAGCACCTTCTGTGATTGGTCCGACAATCAAGCGCTACGTAACGTTGCTCGCAAATTATCTTTACATTGATTTTATTATATGTTTTTATAAATATGTCCGGAACTGCATTATAAATCATCAATAAGAGGTACAACGGCTAGACCATCATGTACTATTTCACTAATATAATTTCTACGAGTAGCGTTATAAAATGTTTTTCATTCGCGGTAAAGCTTTACATTTTTCCCGTGGTTTTAAAAATAGAGATGTACTGAAGTTTTGTCTTATTGCGGAAATAATTTTGTGTTTCTATTTTAGTTTATAAGTTTGCGTCGCGGTAGCGTAGAACCAAAAATGATAAATACCAGCTGTTTCCAATTAAACTTTAATATTGAAGATAATTAATTCTTTTATTGAGCATCTAACCTAACTATTAAAAACTTACGTAACTACTTAATTAACTATTAAAATGCTATGAATCTTTGGCATCGGAAATTTAAATACAAGCACGTGTTTGGGGTCCCGGTTCTCCAGGCAAATTTTGCGATAATTCTGTATCTACTTGTTATCCAAAGCGATCGTTTTTATTTTTAGGGTTCCGACCATCCAACTCTTATAATCTCTCTGAGCTGTGGTGACTGTCCGTCTGTCACAACTGATAATCTCGGCAACTACTAACTCTATCGACTTGAAACTTAGAATAGTGACCCATAGGTGCCGCAAAGTGAAGTAAGTAATTGATAAAATATTTTTGATAATTTTGTGTGTAAAAATACAATTCTATCATCTCCGTAGATTTCAAAGTGGATGTATATGTAACCGGAAAACCGTAGAGAGGTCTCTATCTTGAATCTTGTATATTTTATATATTACAGGGTAATAATTGACCAAGTGAGCAAAGCGAGCAAAGGTCTTCCTTTCGAGTGTGACTGGTGTGTGTAGTGAGTGTAAAGTGTACGTACGTGTGTGTGTGTGTGTGTGTGTGTGTGTGTGTAGGTTTTTGTGTTAATTTGCTCTCTTATGTTTAGTGGGTACTTTAAGCTACGTCAAGTTATTGCCATCTGGGTGAATTCATAAATATAGGGATATAGAGCACCTGGAACCATCTTCTCATTACTAAACTAACTCATAGGACTAAAACCGATTAATATGTTTTAGATGGGTGTTATAATATTATACCTCCATTTCGTAAGAACTGACTGGCTCTTTGGGGCAAAGTATGTGCTCGCGAGGTCTACAGCTCACAGCCACTAAAGTATCGGACACACCCAAATATCGATTAATGTATTAAATTTACAAAAAAATTGGTTAAATTTCAAAATCTTAATTTTATTTTTCTCTGTTCAGTTAAATCTGACATTTTGTGAACTTGACAATATTAATATTACGTTATGTAGTAACGTAGGTGTATTTTAATTATTAAAGGTGATTATGTTCCAGATCAATTTGTGCGTATTGCGTTCTGTGTTGATTCTCTCAGAAGCTGATTGGTAACTGTTTAGGACAAATTGCCACAAGTCGTAGAGGAGCTCCAGTGCCTTGAGCGATCTTCATAGGCATCACCAATGCCGTACAACCGTATTCTGCAACAATAAAAACATATACGTAAGTAAAAGTGTGAAATAAGTTTTATGAATTCTGTTGATACTTAACTAAGTAATTCATTGAAATGAAGTTATTAACCTACATGTAACAAGTTAGATCTCAAATTCTTAATACATCATACATTGAATCCCCTAAGAATAGGATTTTGTTATCGTTCCTTCAAACGTACCTGGTACATGTCTGCTCAAATTAACGTTTTCCACGTTATAAAGTCCTTCTTTAGCGAGTATTTTATGAACTGGAAAATCTGTGCTGGACCCAGGATCCAAAGAAGCCACATCTGCTCCGATGCCCACTACGTTCTTGTACGTCGATGTGATCCATTCCGCCACTTCCATACTTAGACCTAAGAAAACAGAGTAATATATTTATGATTGTAATATAAATCGTAACAAATTCAAGCCCATCATTACTGCATATGGGTTCTCTCCTCTCTAATTAAAGATTATTAAGTATATGTTTATTATATGACACATCGACCTGCCTCGGCTTTGCATGACGTCAGTCGGACTTTTAAAAGTACTTGTATTTGTTATATCAGGTAGGTATATTTTATTTTACTGCTTAAATGCGCTACACGATTTGAATTTTTTTTACATGTGAACGGTACATTATTCCAGATGGACATAGTATATATGTAAGTACCTATATTACGTAAATATGTGAAAATTAACTAAAGCTAGGATGGTATATTTGTGAACTAAGCCGTAATAAATAGTGCCTCTCAAGAGGATTGAGATTAGCTCAACTGATGGTGGTGACGTGACTATAAGAGCGTTGGTATGTACCTATGTGATTCATTTATCAATTCATAATCAGGTCTTCAAGATATGAGTGTAGATCAAGTACTTGTTTAAATCGGATAACAAACCTGGAAAGTTCAATGTCTCCTTCTCCTCATCCCAACCCAAATATTTATTTCTGTCATTGAAATATTTACTCCAACCAAACTTGAAAATGACCACGCAGGGCTTGCCCAGATTGTTGTTGAGCAGATAATCCAAATGGTGCTTGTACAATACGAAGTTTGGGTCATCGTTCACTCTCGAACTTATGTCGACGATTATCACTGGAATGAAAATTATATATCATGTAACAATATTACTTTTTTTCGCGACTGTGGTGAATCCTAAATAGCTATAAACTATATTTGCTATTTCTTTATTTAGCCATTTGTATTATTTATGCAAAATATGTTTGAACTTGCTCTTCATTGCGCGTGACTTCGTTCCCATTAACTTTTCGTTTTTCAACTACCCCTATACAAAAAAAATCTAGTAATTCTGACTGTCCGTTGCGACCATTAAGTTAATATTACGCTTTTGCATTGAATTGACGACAATTCCAATATACCAATTAATTATTTATTCAGACCGAAGACAGTGCCTTACTAAATAAAACCAATTCCGTCTATTTAACCACGTATTAATTCTAAAATCACTTAATTCTATGGTTTCGTGACTTTGCGAAGACTGGCTCCTGAAATAATACTGATAAACTGCCTTACGTGGTACGATAAGTTTCTCCATGGGTATGTCACCTACGCGCTGCCCCAGTGGCGTGAAGTGGTAAGGAGCGTCGATATGCGTGCCTCCATGTTCCCCAGCTGCGTAGTCATTTGCCGCGTACCTGTTGACATCATGGATCGATCATCAATATAATCTATTTAATTAGCTGGAACTTTATTCGCGTAGAAAATCCGCTTGTCGTCCTCCATTTTGTTGGAACAAATGGGACAAAACTGATAAGGATGTCAACTATGTACTGGTAGAGCCCAGATTTTTAAATATTGCCTTTGACTAACTTTACTTTCTTCGTAATTAACTAATTTTACGTCCTTGCTATATTACATAATAGGTACATTCCGAACGATGGAGGAACGGGAAGACGAATAACATTTATTTTATTCTGCCCGCGACTTCGTCTAAGTTGACTTTAGGATTTATCCCATGAGAACTACTTGTTCGATCACCATGAAAGTCGCCTATGTCCTTTTTTTCCTTTGTAAGTCAGAATGACTTGATTTTAGGCCGTGAATGTGTAAGAAAATGAATAATTTTAGTGAATTTATACCATGTTTTAATAATTATGTTTGCTATTCGGGGCGTAGACATTAAAAAATCAAAGATCATAAAAAATCTGTTCAGGCGTTCTTGAGTTATAAATTTGTTTGTTTTATATAAGTACAACAGAAGATATGGTCTAGTCATATGAATCGTTGTTTTCCTGTCCTTGTTAATTTATACAGAGTCCGGTTTATACATATTGTCTAGCGTGAATGAACCTTGAACAAATATAAAACATAGGTCCTGCCAAGTAACAGATCTACAAGTTTTCAATATTTAAAAAAAAGCCAAAATGTTGATAGATTGAAATAAATCTAAATTTAATTTGACATTTGTCTTAGGAAATGATGAATCGTCTACAATAAAAACCGTCAATAGTTACTAAAAATTAGTGAAACAGATAATAATGTTGTTAAAGTTACTCACCATGATCCGTCGGAACGATAGCTCTCCAACTTTTTAGTAAACACAAAGTTTTGAGCGTTAGGCCAGAACACAGTGTTATTATCAAAAGGATAAGTAAGGTCTATAAACTCGTAGTCACCGCTGAATAGAATATTATTGAGACTGTTTTGACTGGCCCTGACATTTAATAAACCGCCAAGGATCGTAAACACGACTGTCCACTGCGACATCCTGCTAAATACTGATGAAGAAAATAGGGCCTGCCCACGGCCTGCCTATTGAATAGGCAGTCTGTCCCAGTAGTAAGAATAATTTTATTACACCGCGTACTGTCAAGCTGCTAAATAATATAAACCCATTCTCGTTGTCAATGTTTGCTACACAGTACATAAACGAAACGGTACATTTATATTAAATGTTGTTAAAGCTGGAATTTTATATGTGTTAATTCCAGATCCCTATCATTCATGTAATAAGTGCGTTATCGCCGCCCCAACACCTACCGATTCTGGCTCTAGGTAAGATTGAAACCATAAGGCTAGAATGCAATAAAATGTACCGATCGTCACACACCTACTGATCTGCAATTCGACAAACAAGAAACGTTCCGAGCCGTAGGTGTGTGGCGAAGGTGGATATTGGTTGCATTGCAGTTAGACGGTGTAAGGTTTTCTCCAATCAAAAATCCCCGACGACAAAAAATTATGAAAATTCGTTCAACCTATATATGTACCAAGTTCCGCCCATCGGTTGAGAAATGCGACCTTACATCCATAGTGTTAGTAGTAAACTTAGTGCTATGTTAGTAATTAAATATAGCGTCAGACATGATACTGCGACACCGGTGCATGTCGGTAATAATCACATACTAATATATGTACCTATCGGTAATGTTTTATTATTATGGACAAGTTGTCTGAAACAATATGGATAGGATTCTTGGCGCGATCTTAAAAAAGGGTCGCTTATTTGCAATTTTATTAATTCGTATTTTTGGTGTTGTAATGGTGTGATTTGTGTGCAATATTGTGATAGTGCACAAAGTCTCACAGACGGTGCTCACCACACGTACAGTCGGCGTAAGGATTCTATTGAATTTTCGTCGAAAATATAACATTCATAGTTATGAATATTCAAGTTGATATATATTCTGTATAAATAACTTGGCTGTATGCCTTTGCCTATTTAGGGCGATACAAAAAAAAAACAATTTTACAACAAAATTCTATGGATAGGATTTTTGGCGCGAACTTGAAAAATAGTTCATTGCCATTTTAGTAATTCGTTAATAATACTGTTATGTGTGTTATAATGGTGTGATACAGTCAAAAAAGTGTCACGGACGGTTTTATAGTATCGATTACGCAAAATTGTGAGGGTTTCGATGCGATCGAAAGGGTTTACCATGTCAAGTACATTCGGCATATGAATTATTTCGAATTATGTTGAAACCAAGGCTGACCTTTTAAATTCTCGTCAATAATCGTCAAAACAAGCTATAAAATGTACACATTATACATTTTCTTGAGAAAACTGAAGAAATGTCTTCAGCTTTTGTTATAACCCTAAAATTCTAAGAGAGAATATCATTATCAAAGACATGGCTGTATGGTGTTTTGCCTTTTCCTGGTGAGGAAAAAATCTTACCCAAAAAGTATTAGAACTGACATTGACAACCTATGACAAGATTGACAGACATCACAGTACGTACACAAGCACAGGTATTTCCGATGCAATGTAATGTTTATTTCGAATTTATCAAATACCTAAAAACTACTGATGTCATTAATTAAAAAGACTAGAAATGATGCAGTTAAGGCTGCGGTCACGTCTTACTTAGAACGCCGCAACTATCCCGTGAGTGTTATCTCAATGAAGCTTTTGTTTATTAAATTTTTTGCTGTTATCATTATGTGGTACATGTTTTGTTTATTTCATAGGATGTAGATATCTTCGGTAACAATAACGCTTTGAACCGGAGCGCTGAACAGATGGCTGTTGCTACTATAGTCCAGTGCGAGGCGAGTCGCGCTAATTCTATACTGTTTTCTTGTATCAACAACGATCCCGGACAGTACGACGTGCAGTATACCAGGTAAAATATATTACAGTACTGAAGAACAGTGTCCTTTCATTTATAATGTAATATATGTATTGTGTATTGCGCTACTTGCGAAAAGATATTTAAAAACAAATTCGGCTTTGCAAGTCACTGCCGCGCACATGCCAGGAGGTAGCGTCAGGGTATCGCCGTCGACGGATACATCGTGGAGGACATCATCATCATCATCAATATATGGGGAAAAATTCTAACCCTAATGTATCCGATAGGAATTCTGCCCTGCACTCATCTCCGGATCTGTATATAAAAAACTAAGAAACCTAATTTATTCGATA
This sequence comes from Carcina quercana, assembly GCA_910589575.2. NCBI lineage: Eukaryota > Metazoa > Arthropoda > Insecta > Lepidoptera > Depressariidae > Carcina > Carcina quercana. The sequence goes on from OU342436.1 coordinate 6,851,777, forward strand.
GGATTTCTGCTTTGAGAATTCTATGAATATTTGGAGTGAAAATTAAAATAACAATTGATAGGGAGAGAGAGATGTAAATGCCAGCATTTCGTTTCTGGCTCATCGCCAATTCAAGTCCAAAGTCAACGAAAAATGTACCAAGTCTCATTTACCAAAGAACTTTGCTGTAGAATACACAAAGAAAGTCCGCTTTAGGAATTGTCTTTGAAGTAGTCTCTAAAGAGTTTAGTGTGAATGTGGAGTGTAGCTTTCTATAATAAAACTTTAAACTAAAAATTTTAAAAAAAACACTTTTCCATTGTAAAGCCAACACAAAATATGGATTACTCTACCAGTTGCGATATACTTATTAAAAAAACTATTGTATGGGTCAATAGTACCTTAAAAACAATGGGAAATCTCCTAATGTCAGACGAGTTTGTGGTTATATATTAATTTATCTTCTTATTTAAAATGTTACTTTTGTCTAACTAAAGTTTTTAGGGTATCTGGGATATTATATGAAAACTTTTGTGTAATTTTTCAGTAAAAATAGTGGTGTTGTTTGCTGCCCTTTTAATTTAATGTTTCTGATCATGACCCATGACACCTGCATTGACTTAAGATTGTCCCTTGGGTTTTTTTGCTGAGCTAATAAGTAACGTACATAACATACATGATATAAAGTGAATAATGTATTGATGTGATCACATAATTGTGTATACTTTTTTTACAGACTAATAAGCTTCATAAAAGAAATAAAAACAGAAAAGATCAAGAATGAATTGCTTGGTCTGCTGAGCCCTTTGCTATGTCATCTATACCTAGAGATGCTAAGAGGGGGCCACGGTGGTGCAGCACAAATGTTTCTTAAGAGACACTCAGCAACATTACCACAAAAAGACCTCTCCTACCATCAACCCATTGATGGTAACCTGCCTTCGGCTCTCTACAGGCCAAATAGCTTGGAACAGCTGTTCAATTCACTCCAAAATGGCACCATAGATAATGAGACACCTGAAAAAGACTATATGAATCAGATATTGGACGATATTGGCTCTATTTATACTTTACAAGAAGTGGAAGCTAGGCCTTCCATAGCTGCATTTAGGTAATTTAAAAAAAAAAAACAATATTTTACATAGTTTATCTTGATTTTGATTTTTAGATGCCTTGTCATTACTACTCAACTCAACTATTGTAAAAGTTTTAATTCATTTCATATGTGATTGTCCAGAGATGGTTTATTTATCGGGTTTTTTATCTGTTTAAAAAATTATTTTGTTTTTTCATGAATTTTAGTTAGAAAATACTCTGTAGTGAACCTACAGAGTATTATTTTAATTCAAAATTATATTTATTAAATAAGGTTTTTCTTTCAGATCATGTAAATTCGACATTTTCCTCTCCCAAGACTCTCTGAATATGTTGAAAGCATACTTAGCCAAACATGGACATGTTCTCCTCATACAAGTGCTGCAGACATGGTTCCATATTGATATCAACAATGATGCTAATAAAAAAGATGGTGTAAGTTCTATCAAATATATATTATTATTTTTTGATAATTTTAAACATTCTTTTTTCAAAGTGTTCTGCAAACAAAAAAGGGTGGTAGTCATTCTTGTCTTATAATTTATTTATTTATCATGTATGATGGGTTTGCACTTGGCCTTCATCTCACCTGATGGTGTGACGATCAGGCCATTAGATGTTAAGAGTACACACTCAGAAGCCTCTATGTAATGAGACACTGGCTCTGCTACCTTTCACACTAGAACACAAAAGTGCTATTAACACTTCTGTTTGGCGGCCGGCTTCGGTAACATGTTGATAGCAAGCCATGCAGACATAGAAAATTAAACCGAGTACTGTCAGGTACCTCCATGTTGGATTGTTAGTTCAAGTAAGTATGGTGCCATTGAGCCATGGAGGCATTTTATAGAACTATGTTGACACACCCACGGCTGATATATAAATAGGTATGTAGGTTCTTAGCCTCACTTAGAAATTTGTGTTATTTATTTTTTCAGACGCTGTGATGAAATATCTGTACAGAATTGTTATCAAAACAGCTTAGATTAATACAAATACCTTATTTTTTCATGCCTTTTTTCTTTAAAATAAATGGTTATTATTTGTAGATGATTAAAGTGATGCTTTGAAGTGTCTCTATAATGTAAAATAATTGATTCATGCTTTTAATTTACCTTATCATGATATTGAAGAAAGTTACCGATACAAAATTTACATATGTATGTTATTTAATTTTTTTGTCAGGAAACTGATGAAGAGCAAATGGAGGAAGAAATCAATGTGACTGGAATGAATTCTGATCGAAAGGTTGCTGATGCTAACGGTTAGTAAAACATACTAGTTTGTGATACTTCTGCTTTTAGAATATTATGTCGTCATTTAAAGTGCCATGAGTCCATGTTAATTGTTAAGTTGTCAACAAAGTCAAAACCTGATTCCCCAGTGATGCTTTGCTTTGAAAACAGTTCATTTGAACAGATCGAAGATTGACAATGATTAAATTCAATTAGTTTATTGCTGCCATGGTGTTTACAGATATTACAGTACATAATTATATCTCATGGACCCCGGTGGTGTAAAGCAGATTATCAGTAATACATTTGTCGATAGTATGCATTGGTTTAGTTAAATAAAAGGTGCCTGTTCACCCTCGACTCCCAAACTTGTAGAGAAAACTAGACGCAGTGCAATCTACATCTAGTAGCAGTCTATTCAAATATCTAATACTACTCTGGGTTTTTTCTCCTATTTAGATGTCTTCTCCAAATGCAACGGACACGCAGAGTACCAGAGCGTCGACAAAGAATTACGAGATCTCCAAGACGCTATCAAAGGTGTGAGAGAATCAATGGCGCCGTTAAAGTTATATAAAGTGGCTGCCCCCGATTCATAGTAAGTTTAATAATTTATTAAATGTGTTTTGTTGAGTTTGCCTGTTTAGGAAGATAACAATTGTGAATATGTTGTAAAAAACTGACCACTTGACACACACAAAGGGACTAAGGGTCAGTATTAGAAGACGAGCAATAGTGTCGTATCCAATGTAGCCGAGCTTAATGATTATATCTTCTTATAAGAATCACAGTTCCGATTTAGCAGTAGTTGACTTTAAAAAATCGATGATGATGAGAAGAAATATCTGCGTTTTAATGTGTTCATTTATAGGGTTCCGAATACAAAGAATGAAGCACGGGGGCTTATTTAAACTTCGTCCATCTATCTATCAGAGGCTTCCAGTTCAAAAATAGATACAGATTTGAGATTTACACATATGGTGTAGTTTAATGGCCCAACTTCAAAAATAATGAATTTTGAATTTGGTTCAAAATTATACGATTTTGAACATGTTTTGTTCCGGATAGATCTCAATCTCTTTGAAACACGAACCTGTAGTTTTCATATTATGTTACTTATTTTTTCATTATTAAACCACAAATTAAACTCAAATTTGGAACCCTCCATATGCGAGTCGGAATGGCTCTTGGCCAATTATAACTTATTAACTTGAATGCTCCTCCTGTAATCTGGGGGCACGGCTGTGCCCCCGCCAAGTTGAGCCGTATGTATGACTCTTGTAGCCTGGTGTGTGCCAAGACGGACGCGTCCTGCAACGTGTTGTGCGGCGGGTTCAGCAATTCTGAGATCCGTCTGTGGGACCTCGGGATGAACAACGTCCAGCGGAGAGCAAACAGGAACGTGTCGGAGATCGAGCTCGCCTGCAACGTGGAGCCGGAGCTGGAGACACCCGCCGATAACACACTGTAAGTGATCCCGTACTAAAACAATACATACGGTCTCAACTTTAGGGTCTCGAATACAGTAGATTTTACTGGATGCTAATTGGATACTTGACACCAAAATTAGATAGAGATTGAATTGTATTCTATATCCAGACATTTTTTCATTTTATATTTGGATTTTGCAAGAATTTAAAGTCTCAAAAATTGCGAAAAATATAGTTCTTCGAATAGTGAAATGCCTATTAGATTTAGAATTTAATTGCATTTGCTTTCATCTATTTAACGCTCCAATACAGCCAGGTGATGTCATAAAACTTAACCGATTTTACTCACAGAACTCACACGGAGCGTTATAGCACCGTATGACTAGAATCACTATTCGGCCGGGTCGTGCTAAAAAGTATTACTCGTATCAAAAAAAACTTGATATAGTTTTATTTATTAAAATCTTTTTACATGGACTGTCGAATTAGATCAAAAAAAATTAAGGCCCTCAATAATATTTGCTTTGGTATTACATCAAGTCATTGAAGATTGGTTAATTTTCAGACAAATAGGTGCCGGAGTACCGCTGCGAGGCCACTCTGGCCCCGTGCAGGCGGTGCGCGTGCTGTCCAGGGAGCAACTGGTGCTGTCCGCCTCGCACGACAACTCTATGCGCGCGTGGAGGCTCGCAGACTACTCCTGCGCTTGCATTTATAGGTAACTAACTGTGTGCCCTCAGCTTTATAATACGTGTACCCCAGGTCATCCCGCTTCGGTGTCAAGGGCGACTAAGATCTTCAGGACATGGGAACCACCTATTATATGAATGAATGAAATGAAAAATTTATTTGCTGGAAATATGGTGCTTACATGGTGGAAGGTGCTTATTATAGTTATAGTTCTCACATATAACCCAAGTAGGGCATGCAAATATTGCGTATTGTTTTAACTATAATACAATTTTACGTCGTACACACATCCCTCTGCCAAGTATAGTGACTATGGCAAAAGATCTCATGAAAAATCCCTTTCACTGTTCTAACTGACAAAAGAGAGAGAGACTAAATTAAAAACGTTAAAGCTGCTGCGAGTTTCGGAAGGGCGTGCTACAGAGAAAGCAAAATACAACAACAAAGAAGTTATAAATGATTTCGAAAAGTGAATAAATAATGATTTCAAATATAAATGTTGCTAACGCTTTCACTCCACTCCAGGAGGCTCCGCGAGCGATTCTGGGAAGAAATTGACTGACTCGGATAGCCACTTCCGCTAACATACTAGCTTTAAAAAATGTGCAAGTGCGCATCCCGCCCAGAAAAAAATATTTAGCGCTAAAAAAGTAGTTTTTATAGCGGTGTCAAAAACCGATGCGTGATTTGTGCGATTGAATAAATAACGTTTCATAATGATGACTAAATTCCCGCTGGTGCCGAATTCTTCAAATATTGTTAGCTACTCGTATATCTATATAAGCATTACAATATTATTATACAATTTCAGAGGCCACAACTACCCGATCTGGTGCATGGACGTGTCCAAGAACGGTCCGTTCACTGTGACGGGCTCCCACGACAAGACCGCCAAGCTCTGGTCTCTGGACAGAACCTTCCCCGTCAGAGTGTTCGTTGGACACACCGCGGATGTCACCGTAAGATAACAATCTTCTTGGGATATATTGTGGAATTAGATTTTGCACGCGAATTTGCCTGCGTGGACTTCGAAAAGTATCCCACGGGAATTACTTGCTCGATTGCGATACAAAGTAGGCTATGTCTATTCCTTCCTATACAAAAATCAAGTCTTAAAGGAAAGACAAACAACACACCTTCGCATTTATATTAGATATGGATTGATTAGAAATTTTAAAAACTATTGATGATGAAACTTGATACTCTATAAAGCCTTAACAAACTAAGTAGTTTTATTACTTAGTTAAGAACATATTGCCACAATCACCGTACTTGACCCAAAGGTTTCAGGTATGTAAAGTGCTGGAAGATTTCGCCCTCTAAATTACAACCTCAACGATTACAGACTATAGTGACATAAACTAAACATGCCCCAAAACAGTGCTTTTAAAGTAATGTTATATGTCATTACTTTTCGTACCGCGCGATATCGCTTCAAACCATATTACGCATCACTCGAAACATCACCTGAAATGCGCGGGCAGCGCAAACATTGCTTTTATTGTAGTAATATTAGTAATAAATGTAATGTACCTGCACCAACTTTTGTATGGTAATGCAACCATTCGCTACCTTAAAACTAATCATCTCCGGCTCCGTCGCATTCCAATCGCCTCCGTGGCCTAATGCCTAAACGTTGAGCTAACAATCCGGAGGTCCCGGGTTCGATTCCCAGTCGGGGTACTCGGTTTTGGTGGTGGTAGGGCGTTTTTTATGACCGACTGTCTAGCTACCACCATGATACCTAAGTCTGCCGGCAAGCAGCAGCATTGATAGCACTATTGTGTTCCGTATGAAAAGTAGCAGAACCAGAGCCTCATTAGCTCAAGGCTTCTGGGTGCGTACTCTTCACTTACCATCAGGTGAGGTGAAGCCCAAGTGAAAACCCATTAGCATTGCAAAAAATCCATGTTGTGACATTTGTATATAGGTGCATGCTGTATTTCTGTTACAATGTGTTGGTGTGACGTTGTCAGTGCGTGAAGTTCCACCCGAACGAGGCGTACATAGCTACTGGCGGTGCGGACCGGAGCGTGCGTCTGTGGAGCGTGTGCGACGGGCGGCTCGTGAGGCTGCTGTGGGCGCATCGGGCCTCGGTGCGCGCACTAGCATTCTCACCATCGGGCGCGTATCTAGCAAGTGCCGGTAACCTCATACATTGTACATATTAGATTACAAGATGTTTGCTGATATGGGAACACACAAAACGTTGATTGATATTGCAATATACGATGCAAGAAACTGAATCATACTAATAAATGGTAGAATATATTTGTGAGGAGGAGCGGGGCTTATCAGGAAGCTCCAGCGTAAAGTATAATAAGATAATTTAATATTATGAAATAAATATATTATAACTTTCATTGTGTGATGAAAAAAAGTAAAAGTAGAACTTTTGTCCTGAGGATTCCCTACAAACTTGGATGGAGTAATTTCACCCTTCCCTGAAAGTATCCACGATTGTTGCGAAGGAGTTCCGAGTCTTTTTTATGAATATTAAGTAGCCGTGGTAGCTCAGTTAGGAAGAGCATCAGTCCTTGAACAATCGAGGTCTGGGTTCGATCCTGGCTCGTACCAATGAGTTACAATTTGTTATTTGGAATTTATTTACTTACGCCTCAAAGGAAATGGCTGTGTTTTAAATTCTACAGTCTACTACTCCTGGATCCAGACACCTGACCTATCCCGAACATTTACGAATGATAAAAATCTGTAACATTGACTTTTCGCAAGGAAAACGTCGCGAGGAAACCTGCACACTCCTGAGAAGAAATTCAAAGGTGTGTGTGAAGTCTACCAATCCGCACTGGGCCCGAGTGGTGGACTATGGCCCATACACACTCTGTAGGAGAGTCGGCCTGAGCCCCTGCTGTGGAGGGCATATAAACGCTTTTTTAAAATAAAATTCTAGGTTATCTTTAGTAGTATTTAAGAATAAGATTGCATGTATTGAAATATATGAAATGACTGGCGGATTTATCCCATTCAACATTATTTGAATAACTAACATTAAATCTTCATCTGTCACTGTATTTATGTTTCGTCAGTGTCGGAGGAAGATTATAGGATTTAAATTTACATCTGTCTTTTAATTACAGGCGACGACAAAAAGATAAAAGTATGGGACCTGGCGGCCTGTACCTGCATACACGAGTACCGGGGCCACCATGGCAAGGTGACGTCACTGGACTGGTCCGCCGTGGGGAAGCCCAGCCTGACGCACCGGGTGCCCTCCGACCCCGGGGATACTTCCATAGACAACTCGCTGCTGTGCTCCGCTGGCATGGACGGCATTGTCAAAGTGTTTCGCGACAACCAGACTAAGAACAAGTAAGAATTTACCTTTGTCATTCTTATACTAATACATATAGATTTCTATCCAGAGTTCGGAACCCTTGGTGCGCCAGTCCGACTCACACTTGACCGTTTTTTAAATAAAAGCAATTCTTCTTAATGATCAATTTAGTTTGAATGTTTTTGCTTACATCATATTTACCTGAATCTTAAAATTTCTTTTTCAGGCAAGGGTCCAGTCAAGATCTGCAGACTACCACCTACAACACAAAATGTTCATATCTAGTGGATGTGCAAGTCCACCCGGATTGGGTGGTTGCAATTGGAACGAAGAGATGAGATCTGACAGTAGTGTAATTTAAGGAATAAGTTGTAATAAATGTAATATTAAACAGTTGGTCGTTGTTTTTTTTATAAATTTTATTATGTACTTTACTGTAAAAAAATGAAATGAGGCTTTATTAGCTTTAAATATGATTTAACGAGATGTTACAAGTTTATTAGATGCTCTCATTTATCAAAATGGCATGCAAATGCAATTGAAAGAAAAACATGAAAATGTTAAAATTACGTATGTCAAAATTCCATTTATTTGTGGGTGAGATGTGCCAATGTATTTTGGTCAATATTTAAATATGCCATTAACTTAATAATGATTTTTCGTTTCAGCCATTAATGTCAAAATCTTTTTGAACAATTTATTTGTAATCATTATACATAATTCGTTTCTACATTATAAATTTATATATATATATGTAAGATGTATGTCATTAGATTGCTTATCTTATGTAGTGAATATTCTTGGCGCACTCTCGTACACAAATTTATTGGGTTCTCGTAAATTCTTACCATGTACGTCACATATTTAAAACAAAAGGTACATGTCTACATGCAGGAAAGCAGCAGAATTGGGTATTAGCCAAAAAATCTTTATGTTCAAAATTAGAGAACTAAAAATAAAGTAATAATTTGAATAAGCATTTTATTTAGGACCTCTTAAACCAGAGAAAACAATATGTAAAGGAATAGGCTTATGTATAATATAACTATGAACAATGAATGACAATGAATTTAAGTATACTAAATATTCTTAAACAAACATAAGGTTTCTCCCATACAATAAGAGATAATGTCATAATAAATTCATGATTGATATATGATTCAGGAAATCATCATTTTTTAGAGAAGAAACTAGTCATTGTCATCTGTTTTTTCCCTTCTTGTGTCGGAGAAAGTTTTTTCTTAACATTCTTTGCTACTTTCTTTTCTGTTGGAGTAATATCAGGCTTTACATAATTCTTTTTCGGAACTGTCTGTTGAACATTCTCTTTAACACTAGCTTCTTCTTCATTCTCAGAACAGCTTTCATACACCTCAACTTTCTTTGTCAAAATGTAACCCTCTTCATCAGTAAATACTTTATCCACAATTTTCCGCTTCTTTCTAGGATTGACTATCCCTGATGTGATTTTGACAGTGTTGACATCAGGTGTTGGAGGTATTTCATCATCTGACTCCTGTTTTACATCAGGCTCATCTGCAAAAGGATCCTTATCTTCATCACTTTCACTGTCAGGAATATGCAGAACTCTCTTACGTTTTTTATCTACCTTTGCATTTTTTGTAATATTAGTTAGCAATTTGTTTTTAGACTTTTCATTTGAGTCTTCTTTGTTTGAGTCGGTTTTTATTCCATTCTCAAGGTTAACATTTTCTTTTTTTACTTCAGTATTAACTTCTTTTATTACTTTCTCCATTCGATTTGCTTTTTTATTTCCATTCTCAACCCTTTTTTGTTTTACTTCAGCATCAACATCCATATCTTCGACTTGTTTAGTTGCATTTGTTTCCTCTTTTACAGTCACTATGTTGTTCTGAATATTTGTTGTCTTAGCTGGAAGACTATTAGATTTGCTGAAAAATCCTGATATTCCTTTTTGATGTCTGTTACAATTCTTATTATTAACAGACTTTTGTCTAATGGGATCTTTTTTTGGTGATGTAACTTCAGTTTTAATTATGGGTTCTGATTTTGTTTCTTGAATTTTAGATACTGTTTGAGCATCATTATTACTATTTTGTGATACAGACTTCTCTTCTTTTAGTTTCTTCTGTATTGGCATGCTTGGTTTCTGTTCTACTTGTATAATTGTTTGACTTTTAGATTTTAAATTACCTATTTCATCTAGAGATCGCTTGCTGCATGAATTATTTTTTATCAGACCAATACATAATGGAAAATCTTCTAATTTATTCACTGCTAAAAAGGCTACGTTGTCTGTGGAAGGTATACCTTTGCTAACACTGTAAATATGCTCAAAGAATACGGTTTGGAAAGATTTTCTGTAAGCATGTATATCTTTTTCGGAACACACTGTAGTGCGGGCTCTGTTATTCTCCGACAATCCAGATATTAAAAAGTTTACATTGAGCTCAGTCTCCGGCCGAATCTTTCTAATATCTTTGATTGCTTTCTCCAAGACAAATTTACTCTGGTTTACATGAATGCAAACATCTTTGCTGAAGGAAACGTATGTCACTAATTTCTCTTCGTCCAATATCATCTCCTTCAATGTATTTATATTAGTTGTGAGAACATCTTTATCCATTTTTTTGTAATTGATTTCTTGGTAAATTTAAAAGAAAATAAAGGGTTGTACCGTACCGTCTTTATTTTAGCGCTCTTTTCACAAACCAAAAAAGAGTGAATGAGACGTTGTGACTTGACACTTGACAGTTGACATTGCAAGTTGTCATTTTACAACCAGAAAGTTTCGATATGTTTCACAAGCTTCTAATAATAACTTGTAGGCAGCTTAAACTATTTCATTTTTTTATTAATAATAAATCATATTAATTTTTTCTCCACAAAGTTTGTACATATTAATTCTAAAATCACTTAATTCTATGGTTTCGTGATTTTGTGAAGACTACTGAAGACTGGATATCCTGTGCTTTGCTTTGCCTATAGCTATTTTAACCAAAGACTATAGATTTGCACATTGTGATTGGCTGACATCAGGCAGACGTTGACACTTTAGTATGTGTGTGTCATGTCATGGTGTCAATTGTAGACAATTTTATTTTATTTGTGTTTTGTTGATTTTTGTGAATTGGGTGTTTCTTGGTAAGTTTCACAAAATTCAGATTATTTAAGATATTAAAGTAAACTGAACTAAAAATAGTAATTAAAATATACCCAATATTCTACTTCAATCAGATGTTATTTCCGTAGCACCTTGGACAAATCTATTTTTGTTAACATTACATCATTCCCCATTTATTTTATAATTTACACTAGATTTGGTGATGTTGGAGTTGATTGTTATTAGTGATATTCTTCTTTTCAACAGTGGAGTTAGTGCACGACGGGTTCTTGTTGTAATAGTTTGAAATTGAGGTGAAAAATGCCAGGGTAAGCTTCATATGTACAAGTGGGAGTGGTTTTAACCTACTTTTTTATGACTGTTCAATTCACTGTTAAGGCACCAACATGTTACATTTTCCACCTCGACATTGCTAATAACTATTGATATTTGTGTATTTCACTGGTGCAATTCATTTTAATGACATCTAAATTCAAAATAACCTCTGTCTCAGCATGATTATTTGCAATAATAACTAGAGTTTGATGTAAAGGTAATGTAGTTTTTTATATATTTTATTATCATAATAGCCAGTCTTGTCTTTGTTTTAAAAATTTAAATAGCTAAAAAGGAGGTATGTTTAAGGATTTTTAAAATCTGTAACATTTCTCAACCGCCATTTTATTTTAAAATGTTACTAATTATCCCAAATGAACTAACATACCAATATGAATCATCTCATGATAATCAGAACATATTTTCCTGGTGGGTCAGTACACATGCCTTTTTATCATAATAAAATTTGAAGAGCCATTTATTAGCAACAAATGTTATTACTTTTTAATAGGTGGCACAATCTGAAGCTACATCAACATAAATATAAATGTTTTTGTTTTGAGTTATGATTGTTAATTCAATGTGATGTTACTAGATGAAAGATCTGCTGCTGATCTGGCTGCAAAAGTCTATGGTAGATAACAATTTCCCAAGAGGTGTTTTTATGGCATAATATATTTAATTAATTAATCAAAGCTTATCAGTTTGTAACCTTAATTATATACACATCAACCAAAAATAAATCCATATTAATATAATTTAGTAAGAAGAACACAGAAAAAAATCCTATAGATATTTAGTAAAACTAAATATTAGATTATCTGGTAGTTCTGAATTAGTAATTAGTTAACTAAAAGTTAAATGTAACATTTAGCTTAGATGTTTCATAACTACCACAAGTGCTAATATCACTGCTTTCTTTAATTACTAATTAAAATGGAACATTCATACAACAATAACTGATTATTTGTCTTATTTTATATTTCAGAATAGCTACCATGTCACTGGACAATATGTTTTGCACCCGGTGTGGTGATGGTTTCGAGCCTAATGAGAAGATTGTGAACTCTAATGGAGAGTTGTGGCATACCAACTGCTTTGTGTAAGTAATTATGTTGTTTTTTTACCATCAGTACAGCATAATCACATCAAGTATCTATTAATATAAATCTTGTTATTTTATTGTAGCATTCATATAAGCATATTCATGAAAATCATGCCCTTATCCCACTCTGAGTGATGTAGGTAGAGCATGTATTTTTCCACTCATCTCTATCAACCGTTTCATCTCCGTCATCTCAGTTTTAACACCTTTCACACACTTAGACTTCTTCCACTATATCAATAAATTGTCATTCATACTCAAATTTTCTGGTTTAGTAGGTATTTCATCTCACCTCATAACATGCACTAACATGCTATCATTATACACACACAAAAGTTTATATTTAAATTATGTTTATCCTTGTTAAAGGATTATACCTATTGTATTGTAAATGACATCACTTTTATTAGTGGAAAAATATTTTAAAATTGCATGTAATTCTTTATTACGCACATCATCAACAACAAATTGAAGTACTTATAAAGAACAAAAATGTTTAATAGTTCAATTTTTCTATAGATGCGCCCAGTGCTTCCGAGTATTCCCTGAAGGAATGTTCTACGTGTTTGAGGGCCGCAAGTATTGTGAGCGCGACTTCCAAGTCCTGTTCGCGCCCTGCTGCGGGAAATGCGGTAATTTAAAAAAACTCTAAGACTGATGGAAGAGTGTGTTTAGAAGTTACAAAGATTTATTTTCGTAGATGGGCAGAATTGAACTAATTGCGACTATACTAGGTCTTGCTTAATTAAACAAAAGACCCTATTAGACATCTTCTGACGTGTCCTTAGCCTAATTTTACACCCACTGGGTGACATAGAATGATCCTATTCCTAAACGAGTGTGACACAATAAAATTTACTTCAGCAATGAAATATATGTATTTGTCAGGCGAGTTTATAATCGGGCGCGTGATAAAGGCGATGAATGCGAACTGGCACCCGTCCTGCTTCCGCTGCGAAGAGTGCACCGCGGAGCTGGCCGACGCGGGCTTCATCAACTACGGCGGGCGAGCGCTCTGCCACGTCTGCAACGCGCGCGTCAAGGCTGACGGGCTGCAGAACTACATGTGCCATAAGTGCCAGTGAGTGAGATACATTACAGATATCATGCCAACATAAACAAGCTGCGAGTTTTCAAGCTTTCATATTGGTAGCTCCCAAAACATTAATGCCTCTTTTTAAACCTGATCAGAAAAAATAAGGAAACCCTCGACCCAAATCCGCACAGTCAGGTGATACGGTAAGAGGCGCTGTGGTCGATAATTGGCACAAACTGGCCTTTTTAGCTATTCACACTTATTTTGAATACTCCCCAGGTATCGCCACTAGATTATTTGCCATAATTTACAATTTACCGGTAAGATTTCACTGTTGTTGGAAGGGGACGCCTGCCTGCTGGAATTGTTCATACGTCGCGTTGTATGACGTCCACGGGCGAGTCGGGACGTCATATTGTGGTAATTAACTTTAGTTTGTGTCGGCAGCGGCGTGATCGACGGGGAGCCGCTGCGGTACCGCGGCGAGGTTTACCATGGGTACCACTTCACGTGCGCGACTTGCGGACTCGAGCTCGACCACACCGCGCGGGAGGTGAAGCATCGGCCGGGATACGCTGCCAACGACGTGGTAACTATACCCTCATACCTAGCAATAATCATCATCAGGTGAATGAATAATAAGCCTAAATAAATAATCAAAACATTTGCGCGTAAAGCGTCTCTTACAGCACCAATCTCAGGTGTTTAATGTAATTTATTACTCACTCCATCTGAGGGAGCGTGAGTTTTCTACTAATACAACCAGCAAGGCGTTTGGTAATAAAATTATGTTCGTTAATATAAAAATATATGAAATAATAATAAATATACAAATATATTTTATTTTGTAGAATAATCTGTTCTGCCTGCGGTGCCATGACAAGATGGGTATTCCAATCTGCGGCGCGTGCCGTCGCCCCATCGAAGAGAGGATCGTTACTGCGCTCGGCAAGCACTGGCATGTTGAGGTATGTACCGGACCTGTATCATCATAACTTTTACAAGCACCAATTAAAATTGCAAATAAAACCATGAATGTCAGTCAGTCAATGAACAGTTACATATTTCTGCCCTCTACTTAATAAATCTATAATACAAGTGATATCAACGCCTCATATTTTCAGCACTTCGTGTGCGCCAAGTGCGAGAAGCCGTTCCACGGTCACCGCCACTACGAGAAGAAGGGTCTGGCGTATTGCGAGCAACACTACCACCAGCTGTTTGGCAACCTGTGCTACGTCTGCAACCAGGTCATCGCCGGTGACGGTCAGTTATATCTGTATATCCTTACCCTTTGTCGCCTTTTTCGATACCCACGGGATGACATAGGAGATCATATTCTAAAGCCTAGACCACACTCTCCCATTCTGATTATTGAATATAATGTATATTATGTTATTTTGTACGGCCAGTTTTCACGGCACTGAACAAGGCGTGGTGCGTGCATCACTTCGCGTGCTCGGTGTGCGACGCCCCGCTCAGCACACGCAGCAAATTCTACGAGTACGACGAGAGGCCCGCGTGCCGGCGGTGCTACGAAAAGTTCCCAGCTGAGTTGCGCAGGCGCTTGAGACGCGCACACCACTACACCATCAGACGCTAATACAAACTACACCCGGACAGTAAGATCACAAAACAAAGGTTCGCAAGTCAATAATAATGATATGTATCCAATCAGAAAAAGTAACAAATATTGTGACTATTAACACCGTTTTCAGAACAAGGGTCACACCGGTAGAACTTAGAATCCATCGCCATTGCCATAGACTCGCACTCTAATTATAACACCTTGAGTGGTGTTACGTAAAATATCTGAGTACCCATATATAAAAAATGAAAGAGTTATTTGTTTGATTATTGACACTCAAAATATAAAATAAAAATATTTTCTCGAAGTTTTAATATCGATCAATCGGTTCCTGTTATTTAAAATCACCAAAACTCACTAGAACTCTCTCGATTAAACGAGATCTAGCTTTCGCCGGCGACTTCGTCTGCGTGGACGATAAAATTTATCCCACGGCAATTGTTCGCTAGGGAAAAAAGTATCATATGTCCTTAAAAACACACTTTCGCATTTATAATATTAGTATGTTTTTTTTAAATGTTTGCCATTTAGAATGGGCCGATTGTCGATTACTGTAACATTCTCATTTACCCTCAGATGAGTTTGTGACCAAGTGCTGCTTTATTTTAAATAATAAAAAAGCAAATCAGGGCGGACATGTACCTCAAGCTGAACCTGGTCTAGATATAGACATTTCTTAGAACATGTTACAATTATTTAGAAATTGCTGCAATCTATGTATCAGTTACTACACTGTAATATTTCATTTATATATGTATCATGTCCATGGTATTTTGTGAATAATAATCTAACAAACCTTGGGGGCAATCTTATACAATAACAGTAGCCTTATACAATAACAGTAACATTATTAAGTTTGAAATCTTTAACATGTAGCCGATTTTAACTACTTTTTAAAAATTCTAATCTGAAAG
This sequence comes from Carcina quercana, assembly GCA_910589575.2. NCBI lineage: Eukaryota > Metazoa > Arthropoda > Insecta > Lepidoptera > Depressariidae > Carcina > Carcina quercana. Next base: position 6,867,565 of record OU342436.1, read on the forward strand.
AGGATTTAATGAGAAATCTAGGTATTTCAAATAGTTTAAGAGATGTATACGCTTGATATCAGCATGCGTAAAATATCATCCACTCTTTTCAAAGTGCCTTTAAGCTTAGCTGTTTAAAAGTTATGTCCATCATAAATATAAACAGGATCTGACGGTAGAATTATGTAAGACTTATACTTTCCTCAAAAAACTACTGTTACGTATTGCAAGAAATGGTGTTTCATTAATAACTTTAAAATATTAATATAGTATGTTGTTGTGAGTGTAATTATTTGTTTAGATATAGGAATTAATGTTAAAGGGCCTTATATTTCCAGAAAAAAGCCTATATATTTAAGATAAATGTAATTATAATGCTGGGCCATATTAGTTTTTGTGGCATAACTAAATTAATAGATTTAATATTTTACTAACGTCTTTTATATTCAATAAAAATATTAATTTTACTACTTTCTTGTGTTTTTTTTAAAATATAATAAACAAATTCGAACACAGTGGGAATGTATTTATTTTGAAACAACATTGCATTCAAGGAGTGAATAAGCGGTAATTTTAAAAAAGATTTCCAATACACACATTGTATATTAATACTGACACACTTTGCCTATACACGATGTCTAAATAACTCTAAATTACAATGAATTTACAGTACAGATTGAAATATATGTACAGAATGTGGCAACTATTTGAACATCAACTGCAATAAATAAAACCTTCATATATCAACAAATTATTTACTTTACAACTAAATTATCTATTTTACATTTTCTTAAAATCATATAGTTTGTCCTTAACTCTTGTTATAGGACAATGAACAAATAATAAATCCATGACAGTTGAACACTGAAGAAAAGAATAAACTTGCCATGAATTTCATGATCTTGAATGTGAAACTGTCACTGATTAATCGATAACTTTACTCATTTCAACGTCAGACACTTATTATCAAAGACTGCTGTTTCTTATATGCTTTTAAGTGATGGTAAAATAATGCAATTTAAAATAAACTTTAAGTTTATTATTTGGTTTGCTCACGGCCTTCATCGATTTTAAGTAGGACGTTGAAAAGGGTATTGGTAGATCCTTCACAGCGAAGACTTAATTGTCCTTCTTCATTCTGGTACTAGTCATACGGTAGATGATGGAGTCCCTTCCAGGGTCCATATCCATGACGGCGTAGACGATGGCGATGAGGGAGAACGTAAACACCACGCCGAACCATAGGATGATGTTGAAAATGGCTGCGTAGTCGGCGGAATAAGCGTCCTCGGCGAATGGAGCGGCGGCGGGCGCGGTCACCTGCTCACACAAAATCATACACAATTGAAATTAAAGAGTCCAAACGTCACTGTATTTCACTGATAGTCTCATACCAAGTTTCTTTTACCATAATCTTTTAAAACGGCCAAGTGCGAGAACTTATACACTTGTGCTGTAATATCTTGCTTCTTTACCATATTTCAGGATTCTAGGTTAACGGGAAGTACCATATAGTACAGATGTTCAATTTTTTAACAAAAACTTCAGTATGTTCTATTAATTTCAACTGGATACCTTCCTGAGAAAAAGGGATAGACAGACAGATGGATAACAAAGTGATCCTATAAGAGTTCTTTGTTTCAATTGATGTATGGAATCCTAAAAATTATGTTGATGTAAATCTTAAACTTAATTAGGGTTCTGTGATGGAGTGGAACACAGGAAGTGGAAAATAATTTACCTGCCGAGTAACTCTTAGAGAGCGGATACGGCGCGTGTGAGCGACGTCCGTAGCGACCGCTGTCACCAGCACCGACCCATCGTAGGCTTTCACGAACGCGTCGCTCAGCTCTTTTAGTTGCTCATCTAGATTTAAAAGCAGTTCATATAATTAAACCAGGGTCCCTAAGAAAAAAGGTCTTGACAGACTGACGGACAACAAAGTTAACACTATAAGGGTAAGTAACCCTTATAGTGTTAACTTGAGGCATGGAACCTTAAAAATAGACAGATACATACTCAGCAAGGTCTTGGCTTCCTTGGCTTGCAAAGAGTTGGGTCCATGGAAATCTGAGAGACTGTGCAGTGAACGGAAACGGAAGTTGTAGTAATCAATCAGGTTGTCAGCACTAATCACACCAGATTTCACCTGGAAAATAAATGAAATTTATTCTTAATACCACCATTTTCATGTACTCCTTATCACAAAATGCAATCTGACTAATATTCTACATAATTCACAACATTGCATCAGTGTAGCTTCAATTTTAAAAGTTTTATAGTAGAATGTGCCTGTAATTATAGTATACTAAAGATTTCTTATTTGTTCCTTTATTTCTTATTCGATTCCATCATTTTAATTAGGCCAGCTAGTAATAGCGGGTTGCATTTAATTAACAACATTTCAGATCAAAACTGACATTTTAAAAACTTGTATTAAGATAAAACTGGAAATTTACCTTTTCAGTGACAGCTTTCAAAGCTTCCAACTCGAAGAGGAACTGATAATCTTCCTCAACATTGTATTTCAGATGTTGCAGAGTTTTCTTTGTGACCTTTGGGATAGAAATATCTCCAAACACATCAGGGTATGAAGTAAGCTGAAATAAATTCAAAATAAACATGTGTTTCTTGCAGTATAATGTAGATTGCAGTGTAGATGAATAATTCAACATTGAGAAACAATTATGTATTGTAAACCTGAAAATATGATCTCTCCCTTTCTACGCCATCATGATTTGTGAGTTGATACATGTATGTATGTGAACTTGCATACCTCATTTGGATCGGAAAGGTTGATGCTGACGAGTTTGTTCCCACCGTTGTTAAATCTCTGCTGTATTCTGTGCTTCACAGCATTAAATGTATCAGGTTCATACTCATCTACTGTCAGAGGATATTCCTTTTGATCAGCCTGAAAATTAAGACATTGAGATATATTTATTTAAAAACACATACAACACAATCCACGTAAGAAATAAATCAATTTGAACACTAATAATCTTTGCTTTTTTTTTTATTGTAGATAGACCAACACTTGACCTCAATCTCACCTGATGGTAAGTGACGATGAGGTCGACGATGTTACGTGTTGGTCTAGAAGGTGCCTATTTACTCTTCTTTTGAAGATTCCCAAGTTGTAGCCTTCGGGGAACACAGAAACCGGTAGTGCATTCCATATTTTTGCTGTACGCACGATAAATGTGGAAGCGAAACGCTTGGTGTGAGCTGTAGGAATATCCACAGTGTACGGGTGAAGGTCTGCCGTTCTTCTGTTTGACCGGTACTTGAATCAACAAAAATAGGTAGGTGGAATCAACAAAAATAGCTCTTGCGCACACTCTCCAAAATGTATCCTATAAAATACCGAAAGGCAGGCAACTTGACGCCTATGTTCGAAGCTTTGGAACTTTGCCTTTGCGTATCGTTGCCTATCAGTCTCATTGCTCGACGCTCCACCGTGTCCAAAGCAGCTAGTTGATAGCGAGCTGAACCATCCCAAAGATGGCAGAGGTACTCCATGCATGATCTTACTTGAACGCAATATAGACTCAAGAGCTGTGATGGCTGGAAGTACCGTCTGACCTTCGATAGGATGCCAAGTTTTTTGGCCGCAGTTTTTGCTATTGCTGATATATTTAAATCTGCTAATAATCATCCCCAGCCTATATATGTCCCCACCGCAGGGGCTCAGGCCTGCTCTCAAATTCAAATAAACTTTATTGCACACACATACACACACAAAACAGAAAATAATATAAAAGGTACAATGAAGGCGGCCTTATCACTAATAGAAATCACTTCCAGGCAACCTTGGGGCAGAAGAAACCTAAATAAGAAGGGGTAAGTGCTGCTACATAAAATATATATATATATACATACATAAAATGGATAAACAATAGACAAAATATAGCAGACCAGGAAGAAAAGGAAATCAGAGGAGATCAGGAAGGAAATAAGAAAAGTCTGCTAAGGAATAATCTGTTCAAGGAAATACGTTTTTAGGCTAGTTTTGAAGGATTGTAAGGAAGGGGCTGATGGGTTCAGGGATAGGGTTCCATAGTCGGACACTCTGCATGGAAAAGGATTTTGAGTTCCTACAGAGACATAGGTAATCATCAAATAAAGAGTTGAATTAACACTTTACACGTATATACATACAAATATTGATTACTTACAATATTCTTGCCTAAGTTAGAAACACCATCAATGTAAACCTCCACGACAGCTTCAGGGGTGTTAAACGGATCCCTGATGGAAAGCCCATTCCAATCAGAGTTCTGTAATAAATAAAAGAACCTTAATAAGACTGAGCTCAAAACAGTTGTTCATATCACAACACACAAACATAACAAAATCGTATATAGTTTAAAATAATCTGCATGTATTTTAATGCAAAAGAATAGACTGGATCAATGAAAGTGCCAGATCAAAGATAAGCAAAAAGTACTTGAATCATTGACATGTACAGATACATACCTCTTCTACGGAGAGCCCTAGAGAAGCCGAGAAAATCTCCTTGAGGTCACTCTCCAGGGTCTTACTGGAGCCAGAAAACTCCAGGGAGTCTGGACTGTGAAGGATGGAAAGCTCACCAGCGGCATTAGTGCCTACAAAAGGGAATGGAACAAATATTTACCTTAAAGAAATAGAGTAATATCAAGTAGATACCTGAGGCACATTTCAATTTACTTACCGAGAATTGATAATACAAGGGAAGTCCAAAAAATAACCATCTTCACAGCCATTTTGTCCGAAAATAATCGGCTGACTGTTTGTCATATGATCGATGTCTTGCCATACAAAAAAAGATTGTCTTTGGATTAGGCCAGCCACAAATTAATGTTTGCTCGCTTTCTATGTTTCTGAACGAAGAATCCTTAACGTCACTTTGTCATTCGTTCAATGATTGATGGATTTAAAATACCCATAAAATTAAAAAGCCACTCTTTTGTCTTGTCTTTGTCCTTCCTTACTCTTGCTTTTAGCGGGTATTTGATACGAGTGAAAGAGAAAAAAATAGTTAAACAAGTGTTTATTTACTCATCTACAATTGGGTAAATAAACAAGTGTAACTTTGAATAATATTCGTGACTTGTGTACGATTAATTTGAATTTCTGTAGGTGGTTCGAGGCTAAGAAAGTGGATAATGTCTCACAGAAGATCTAGTTTTCAATCAAACGACCTATTCCCAAGAGAAATCGATATAGAAGTGTGTTTAAAGACGTTAAAAATATATCAGAAAATGGAAGGAGATGTTAACTGCGTTGTGTGGGATGCTTCTCTCGTGTTAGCCAAGTATTTGGAGACGATTTGCTTTAATAAACCGGATTTTCTGAGTGGCCTCAAAGTTCTAGAACTAGGGTCAGGACTTGGTGTAGTTGGCCTAACTGCTGCTACTTTAGGGTAATATTTTCTTAACTATTAATAAATTAATTTTGAGTTTGTATTTTATTAACTAAATTATATCATTACATAATTATAATATCGATTTACAGAGCGCAGGTGACCTTGACAGACTTGCCCGAAGCCTTACCATTGCTACGACTCAATATTAACGAAAATAAAACGAAGATAGCAAGCATGGGTGGATATGCATTGGCTGAATCCTTAGTATGGGGTGATACAACTTCTGAACTTCTTAAAGAGGAGTTTAACATGATTCTCTTAGCTGATTGTGTTTATTATGAAGAGGTATTTAGTTTCTTATTATAGACCAGCTTATTCCCCTGACAGCGTCTGTGTGAATACCAGAAATTATCCCACTTTCCCTATGAAAATTTGTGATAATCTAAAACATGTTATGTGTTCCGACTGGCATGCAAACCTATTCAGACTAGTAGTAATCAATATCATCAAATGAATTGGTGTAATAATATTATTTTTAAATGACACATTCTGTGAATGTATGGAGGCCTGGCCTGAACTTGTACATTACTAATTTTAAAAGTTCAATGTCAATTTAATTTGCATTTTGGAATATTTTGGTCTAGTTTATTTGTACAAAAATGTACATTACTAATATTAAAAGTTCAATGTCAAATAAAAGTGATTTAATTACAATTTGGACGAGTTCTGACAATGGCATCCATGATAAAGCGATATAAATCTTAATTTGCAATTGAAGTCCGTTTCCAGTTCTTTTTGAACGCAATTAGTTGTTTGTACAATAACGTTAGAAACATGCAAGGCTTAACTTTAAAAAAACTGGCTACGTGCGAGTCAGACTCGTGCATGAAGGGTTCCATATAATTATCTATAAAAACACTAAAAATTATATTTAATGGTTAAATATTTGTTTTATTTAAATTTAGCTATTTATTTTTGGTTGGGGTGCACAAAAGGGGGCGCTAAGGCGGGACTTAGAACAGTCATGATATTTTGAAATTTCGCGCAGGGGCTTTAGGCTGTAAAATATTTTTTTGTCTTTTTTAAATAAAATGGGGTGTCATAATAACACCCCCTTTTGATGGCGGATTCTTATAGAGGACATTAATGGGAGCAAAGAATGTACTTTTGTACAAACAAAATATAAATCAAGTATTTTTCTATACATACATCTCTTTAAATAGTTAGACTTTTTCAATTATGTACAAGTTCAGACCAGATTTAAAAATATCTTTTTAAGGTTTGAACTGGACGTTGGTGTGCCAATCAGGTAAGGCTTTTATATATTATACACATTTTCCTCTTCAACTGTTGACCACTTCTACTTTGATAACTATTAAAAACTGCCCCATGTCCCTCTCAATAGCCCCTTTCAGAACAACCATTATCTACTCTTCTAGAACTAGAACACATAGTGCAGTGTAAATTATGCTGTTTCAGAGCGTATTCTAGATTTTTAGGGATCGGAGCTGCTCGAGTCTGCAGTGTTTGCCCTGGTTGCCTACAGGTGACCCTTGGGTGGCGCTAAACGAGTCGGTGGTAGTCTTTGGCCGTGGCTGGTTACCACTTTCCGTGCAAAGACGTGTCGCCAAATGCCATTAGCCATGTTCCGGCACGATGCGCAGAGTAGCCAATATGGAGGAAAGTTCGGGATAGTTACTGCTGCACTTGCGGACCGGTCTTGGTGCCCCATCGTTTTTCCGCCGGGTAGCTAATCTTGGAGGGTAGCAGGATCCGAAGCACAGTGCTCCGCTAGCCGACCGCAGGTAGTTGGTTGGTTCCAATTAGTTGGATAGTCACCAATAAAAGGCTGCCCCACCACCTTGCGAAAAATCCCGGGGTGCTCCATAGCGCCGGTTGGTACCGGATGCGAGGACTCCAATCTCGTCAACACTTCAACATCAACACCTGGAGGATGAGAGACGCAGATCAGATGTCTGACAGACACGACATACCTCGCCTACCCAGGATAGCACAACCAACAAACCTGGAGCCTGTGCGTGATGAAATCTGTTGTCGGCGTCTCCGAAACCTTGAGGACCCGAGCTTTTTTATAATTTACTGGTGGATAAAGGTACGCACCAGCTGGTCTACACTGCTGTCTACCGGTCACACGGAACTGATCAGGACACGACGAGGATATGTTATTATCTCGGCAAAGCAGCTGAAGTGAGCAGCTTCAGACTCCTGACCCCAGTCGCAAGGGAACTAGGCGAGTTAGGCGATACAAGTCTACAAGATCGTCTAAAAGTCTTCAAGATTGAGATGAGATGCGTCATTTATTTGTGTCTTATCCTTGACGGCCAACGTATTTTAGTACAATCCGTCGAGCTGCGTCAATTCATCTCTGATGTGATCTGTCGAGCTATAGATTATTTCATTCCGTATTGCGACGCATCGCTTGAGAGTAAAGCTCGCCCTTGGTTTAATGCGGAGTGCACTGAGAGCTGAAGCACGACCACACTTTGCTTATCTTGCATGGACAGATGCTCGTAGGCTCTATTCGGAATCACGTCGACTGAAAAAAGCGTTCAATACAGCCGCCAAGACTATGCGCAAGGCTCGGTTTAACTATATTGGCGGTGTTGGCGCCAAACTCGCTTCTTATCCGTCTAGGAGTAAAGCGTTCTGGTCTCTTGCCAAATCCGTCGAGGTAAATTTCAGCCGACCTTCCTTGCCTCCACTGATGAAACCTGACGGATCACTGGCTCAATCCGCGACTGAGAAAGCAAACGAATAAGATTCCACCAAATATACCCCGTTGTGATTCCGAAATGCCGGCTATCAATTTACAACAAAAATAAGTACTAAAGATACTTCGCAATCTAGACGTAAATAAAGCTAGTGGTGCTGATGGCATCCTAGCAATAGTCTCGCGGAATTGCGCACGTGAGCTTGTTCCATCGCTCGATGAGTGACTTCCCAGATATAAAAATCCGTCTAGAACTTCAATCATAGTGTTCCCCAGCTACAAACAGCATAGGTGCAACATGGACAGTTGACATGATTTTTGTTTTATCCATGTTCATTTATAGAGCTAATTGTTGGTTTATTGGTTGAAAAACAGAGTTTCTGTTGCGATAATTGAGCATTACATTCTCTAAGGAATCTGCCATTATGACTATGTCATCAGCAAATCGAAGGTGAGTGATGTAGTCGCCGTTGATGTAAAAACATCTTCCAGTGCAGTGGTGAAGAGTTTCTGGGATATAACTTCGCCCTGTCTTAACCTTTCTGCACTTGGATCGGTTTCGTGCTTTCATCCTGCTCTCGGATACACATCGTTTATCGGCTTTATTCTATTAACATTATACTATATTATACATAAACATTATACTCCTCAGTCTTCTGTATAATCTGTCGGAGCGTATGTAGTACATATGTGGTCTACGGTACTGAAGCCTTTTCGGAAACCAGCTTGTTCGGGAGGTTGCAAGTGGTAAAACCTGCGTGCTAGTCCGTTTATAATAACTCTAGATAACTACTTATAAATGTGGCTCAGAAAAGATATCAGTCATTAGATCTTCAGTTGTTAATAAAGGATCACGAAAGCATAAGAATCCCCTCAGGATTGAAATAAGGGATCCTAGTGGAACACACGATATAAATCGGGGTCCACTTTGATAATCGTCAGCTGCAAAAGTCCACGGTTGGACATAAATCTCCCTCAAAAATTGCTAAATAAGTGGTTTTAATTAAATACACCTTGAAATTGCAGACAAGCACTGTTATTTATATGCAGACTATCACTTAGAAGCAAAGAATCTTAGAAGGCTATCAATATAATTTCAATTATTTTTTGCAGGCAGTAGACCCACTGATTGAAACTTTAAGAGGTTTAAACAACACAGTATCAAAGAAGCCTGTAATGTATTTGACTCAAGAACTCCGAGACTCTGAAATGCAGAAGAAATTATGGGAAACATTTTATGATAAACTGTCAGAATATTTCTACATTGATCAAATACCTGAAGAACAACAGCATACAAACTACAGGAGCCGAGACATATTATTATTTCGAATAAATAAGAAATGATATATGTATAGTTATGAAATGGTCTAAGACCTATATTCTTATGGAATTTATTTTAGTACTAAGGAAATAATTACCCACCTTTAACTGCTTACTATGTTGACTTGTTAAGAATTTAAAAGCTTTAATGTTAAGATAAACCAAATATTTATTCTCAAAAATATAGTTCGTAGCATTAGTAATAGTGAAATTGAAATGGATATGTGCCTAAAAATAGCCTAATTTGCTCATTCAATGAAATGTATTATTTTAGTAGACTGCATTTTAATATTTTTTATAAATTATACTAAAGTTATCTAGTTCAAAACATATTTATAAATTTTATCTACCTTAGATTGAAATTAAGTGTTAGTATTTAAGTATTTACTACTCCATAAAAAATAAAAATATTGAATTAATAAATAAAAATAAATAAAAATAAATAATTTATTGACGTATTAAATAAGTATTAAGATTATGACGCGGTGTTTTAATGATTTTAAAATATAAAACGCCAATTTTAACAGACAATGGTAAGAATCATCGGCTGTGGTCCCGATTTTAGAACAGGATTATTTCATCATTAAAATTTTCGGGTCATACCTATTTCATGTATCAACCACACACACCCATCTTACTGCGATTGATCACAAATCTGCCTACTAAGAGTTGTGATCATGGCAAAACCCCTCATGGATAGTCCGACACGGCGATTTACGATATAGCCTCATGTTCAACTGCATTTATACACGTGATTTCTATGAAATCATGTGAGATTGAAGAAAACACGTGTCCAAAGTTCCACAGTTTATTGGTAGCACAGGTCCACAAACTATTTTAAAAATCACGGGTCCCCCTTCAGAGTGTGTAACTATCTCGTTGGGTCCAAGTCCTCTGCACTGAGTCCGTCCCTGGATTCTACGTACAGAGTCCTTTGGCACTACTGACACCACGTGACGCACTAGTATTTTTTTTATGGCTTTTGTCCTTAAACATTTTGCCAGTGTCATGTTGTATAGTTACAGAAAAAGAAACGAAAGAAAAACAATTTAGAAACTTAAAAAGGTATTCATAATTTCAACTTATTAATATAACAAAACATAGAGAGAAAACGATAACAAATATCAGAAGATAAGAGAGAAGACATGAGATGGGAGAGGAACATTATGAAGAATTAGATTATGAAAGAGATAGGAATGATCAAGTAGGGGACAAAAGCAGTGGCGTAGCTACCTAGGGGCTAGGCGGGGCAGTGCCCCGGGGCCCTCAAGCTCAGGGAGCCCTCGAATCCTTACCAGAAATCTTGATCGAACTGAACTTTTGGAAATTTCTCCCATTTTTAAAATAAATATGACAGGTTGCAACCCCACTGTAATCATGACAACTCAGTTGAGAGAAATTCAAAAGTTATGCCTAGGGAATTCCCCTAAATTCTTTCTGTAGGTTGGCAGTGTTGTCAATTTGACGGATAGTGATATGTGCGTTTTGTTATTCATCGATGTGCGTTTTATTGTGAATTCGAGTTAAGATTTTTTTACGAGAACGGTTAAAAAATTAATGCTGTATCAGGAGTAAGTAAGCTAATGTCAATAAACTTTTTTGTACTGGTCGACATAGTGGTTCAATTTTATTTGATTTTACCACTCATATTGATGTCCGTTAAGTCAATAAATCGTGTCAAATCTATAGATTTCGGCTACAGCTCATTGTATAACGCGAAATATCGTGAAATAATGCAAGTCACCTGCAGTAGGTACATTAATTCAGGCCCGCGGGCAGAAGATCGTTCATGGTCTCCACCGTTAAATGTGGTAACACTAACGGTGATAATTTTTTTTCCGGGGATTCCCCAACGACACTTGTAGCGTATCATTGTGTTTCTCTTTCCTTTTATTTTACTTTTAACGTCGTCAGTGAACAGTGAGTACCTACCTACTCGAGCACAATCTAATATTGTATTGTTGAAATAAATTAGAAAACTAAAATTATGGATAAAAAGAAGAAGCCCAGTGGTGCATTTAAACGCAAACAACGCCAAGAAAGAGAAGATAGTAAACAAAAATTGCCCAAAATTGACAAGTTTTTTAGTCAGCCTTCTGCAAGTACATCTGGCCAAAATATTTCTATTGATAGTGATTCAAATAATGTGGTAACTGCAGTGTTGGTTGAGAAGCCTACTGAAGAAGATTCGACAATTATTGCAGTTGGAGATACCTCCGCCGCTGATCATGTGAACGTGGATGATTTTTGCATGACACACATAAGAGCGGAGGGTTTGGAGGAATCACAGACCTCTACATTTTTCGAAAATGTGTACGACAAATCTTCTTATGACTTGGGAAACTTCACGAACAAAATATTAAGTGATAACGAAAAACGTCAAATTCTTGATATGGGGCCTTTACAGCCTTCAGGACCTTTTCCAACAGACATCAACCAGAACAATAGGTGTTTTTCAAAATCGTACTACGTTTCGTGTTCTAAATATGGGCCAGTTAATCGTTTTTGGTTGTGTTATTCCAAAATACTAGACGCTGCCTATTGTCAACCCTGCTGGTTATTTGCTTCACAAAGGAATAATGTTTGGTGTACGGGAATTCGAGATTGGAAGCATTTATCAGAAAGAATTAAACAACACAGTTGTTCGAGTGGCCATTCGGAAGCATGTGCTGTGTATGAATTTTGGAAAAAAAAACGATGCTAATACTATCGACAAGGAACTTGAAAATGAAATTCGCAAAGAAGCATCATTTTGGAAAATGGTTCTTCAAAGGTTATTCGATATCATACTTACCCTAGCAAAGAGTTCTTTGGCTTTGAGAGGACATCAAGAAGACTTAAGTCAGGAAGGATACCACGGAAATTTTCTGTCCTTTGTAGAGCTTGTCGCCCGATATGATCACATTTTGCGGCAAGTTTTGGATATGCCCAAAGGTAATAATAATTATTTCTAAGTTTTTTTATCGTTTTATTTTGTTTATAATTATTAACTGTTTAATATCGGGACTTTTTTGAAATTGTGTTTTTTTATGTTTTTAGGATCTACAAGATATCTGAGTGCAACAATTCAAAATGAAATGATTGAGAGCTTGGGGACCAGACTCGAAACCCATCTACTAGAACAAATTAGAGCGTCACCGTTTTTTGCCATCATAATGGATACGACACAGGACATATCGAAGGTAGATCAGCTAAGCATTGTTGTGAGGTATGCAGTAATAACCAGATCGGAAAATGGACAGCCAATTGATATAGAAGTAAAAGAAGTGTTTCTAGGCTTTTATGCAGCCATCAAACATGGCGCAGTAGATTTAGTCAACCAAGTGACAACATTATTTATCGACAAAAATATTGATTTAAAAAAATGTGTGGGGCAAGGCTATGATGGAGCCAGTGTGATGAGTGGTGTGTATAATGGTGTACAAAAACATATTAAGGATATCCAGCCTAACGCAGAGTACGTACATTGTGCCACTCATAATTTAAATTTGGTGATAAATGATGCCGTTAGCAGTTGTGTGGAAATACAGATTTTTTTCGCAACGTTGCAAGATTTGTATAACTTTTTCGGAAACAGCATCAAACGTTGGGATCTACTGTCAAAATTCACTGGCGAATCGGACACCACTCTAAAAAAACTAAATCCGACTAGATGGTCCAGTAGGGTCAATACGATATCTGCAATAAAACTTCGTTATTTTGATATTATCAAAGCATTATCAGAAATAGTTCTAAAGAGTCCTAATAAAGATGAGCGTAGTGAAGCAGAGAGTATTAAAACAAAAATGCTAAATTTCGAGTTCGTGTTGCTTTGCGAATTCATGCACAGTGTATTGAACGACATCAATTATGCATCCAAAACTTTACAAAAATGCGACATCAATTTGGGCGAGGCGAGTAAAGTTTTAGCAGAGACCAAAGCAAAGTTGCAAATTTATAGAAATGATTTCGAATTATTCAAGTGCAAAGCCAGTGAAACTGCAAGAAAATATGGTATTGATACCCATTTTCAAGAAAAAAGGCAAAGAAAAGTTAAAAAACATTTTGATGAATTAGCTGCTGATCACCGATTTCCAAACCGAGAAAAAATATTTAAAATTGAGATTTTCAATAATGTACTAGACACAGTAATATCTCAATTAGATACACGTTTTATTGGTATGAGTGCAGTCTGTCATATATTCGATTTTCTAACACCAACATTTTTATTACATGTTGATGAAGCAACTTTATTACAAAAGTGTGACGAATTCCAAAGAAAATATTCAGATATAATAGGCCCTAGTTTTTCACTTCAATTTATTAATATTTACCACCTAGTTTTACCTCAACTAACTCAAGCATGGACTGTTCACCAATTATGTAAGGAAATAATGAGCAAATATGGAGTGCTAGAATGCGACCTAACGGAAGTATTTACAGCAATGTTATTATTCTTTACAATTCCTGTCACTTCTGCAGCAGCTGAAAGGTCATTCAGCAAATTAAAAATAATAAAAAATTATTTAAGAAATAATATGGGCCAAACTCGACTCCGACATTTATCGCTAATAGCAATTGAAAACAAAACCGCATCAAGCCTGGATTTAAACGAAGTCATTGATACTTTTGCGAAAACTAAAGCTAGGAAAAAATTGTAAATATAATTGTTATTTAGTCAGTTGGTAGGCCCGACCTTTATATAATAAACCCTTGAATCTTCTCTATTTCGTTTTATTAGCCAAACCTACACCAAGTATTAATTGTAATTTATGTTGTTACTGTTTAATATTTTTATTACCTGCCCTGCAGTGCACAAAAAAGAGCTTAAGTAGCCTAGCATTTTTAAAGTATTTGTATATTTCATATTTTTATTTGATAAAACCTAATCAGTTTACATAGCAGTGGGGACCAATTTTTTAATTTGCCCCAGGGCCCTTGGTTACCTAGCTACGCCACTGCAAAGAAGATGTGGTTTAGATCACCGACATCTAACCCACATTCGCAGATTGAAGAATCACGAATGTGGATTTTATGTAAGTGGGATGGGATAGAACAGTGACCAAGACGCACTAGTAGACTAACACTTTTTCACCTCGACTGTACTTTCGCTTTACAACTTCTTCCGGTTTCCGTTTCTTCAATTTAAATCGCTGTTTACTTATAACTGAACTCAAGGCCCGCGCCTAATATACCCGGTTGTTTATAGATCTTTCGCAGTGACCGTCAATTTTTGCAGACTTTTGTTTTACTTCAGAAACATTCTACATTCGGTCCGGATTTCGAGTAACTTCGCTGCTCGACACGAAAGCGATAGATGGATCCGCCTCTCTCTTTCACCCTCGTTCGAGAAGTTTCCATGCTACTCGACACGAAGCAGATAGGAGATCCACCTCTCTTTCATTATTTCTAGACTGTTCGAGAAGTTCCGTGACAACTATTTAAAAATAATAATAAAGATAGTTACAAAAACCGGCCAAGTATACGAGTCCGGTTTGTGCATCGAGGATTCCGTACAGAATAATATAATTATAGTATGAACATACTGAAAATCATAAGTAATAGGTAAAGTAACATAAAGTCATGCACGGAGCAATGTTCTAACAAATGCGCCTAAATATAAAACATTTTTACTGTAGTTTTGCTCCGCGATCACTAGATGTCGCTTTAGTAATATACAACGCGCAAGTGATACGTCTCAAGCAAAACAAAGTTTACTTCGCAGCTAATTTCCATACCTGGATGTATATATAGCTTTCAATTGCAAAGTTTGTAATCATAGAAAACATTTATAGTGGGGTTTTTAAGAGGCTATGTTGGTAAGACCACGTGGCCACGTTCAAGGTTGCATTGTTTTGTGGCTGTCCCTATCTGAGCCCTATCCTACCCGAGCGCGTACGGTGAGACAGCATACACTACGCGAAGTTATCCACCCGTTATTTGGATGTTTCGTAGTCCAGGGATCATTTGAAGGATACAGTATATTATGTAGCCATTTTTTCAATACAGTATATTAATAAAATTTCAGATGTCGGTGGTTTTTCCAAATTGTTCTAAATTGATTCATACTCTTGTAAAACAGGTTCAAAGTTGGGGCTTTTTATTACCGAAAAATACAATACTTTGACGCCCTGTAACTCTGGAAGTATATATTTACACGAAAATCTGACTCACCACCGACACATATATTTGTTTCTTGATTGTGTCTTGAAAATTTCATAGATTTTCATAGCTTAATACTCAAAATATGACTGGACTACGTTTGTATGGGCGCTTTGACAACAGCATACCCTCTTAACGTCTAATTTTTATGTATTTATCTTATTTGTTATAATGGCAACAGAAATACACATTCTGTGAAAATTCGAAGTGTCTAAAAAAACACATACCTACTACGGATTATGAGATACAGTCGGCTGACAGACGGACAGACAGTGGGGACTTAGTAATAGGTTCCCGTTGGTTAGAGACTAGCAAACTAAGTTTGCCCCTATGAAGTTAGCCAAAAAGACCGCGAAGTATCAATTATTAACGTATAAATGGGAGGCAAGGCGAGTTAGCGAGTGGAAACAAATGTTCTAGTGTTTTATGTCATATTATCGATATCGTCATACTATGTTTGAAATTGTGGAGGCTAACTTCAGAGGGGCAAACATCATCGCGTGCGAGTACTATTATACCCTTCAGGCTCCCTATTATTACTCTACTCTTTGCCTTCAGGTACGGTACTCTAAAACACTAGAATTGCATTTGTGGTAGTATTTTGTAAATTAAAAATAATTCTTTTTTTGTATGAGATTGAAACCATCAATTTATTGCGAAGTAGCAAGCTTTTTTTCCGAAAAAATTAACACAAATGGCGCTAATCGTTTTGTTTTGGTTTCTTTTAAGAGGTTTTGCCACTTTATACTTGTCAGCGTCTACATTTAACACATGCACTTCCCACTTCGCCGGGCCGGGCCATAACATTCACTGATAAGAATATTCAAGACTTGCCTGTATAGTTCTTTCTTTGCCCTTTTCATAGGAGAAAAAAAAACATCTTCCAAAAGTTCATTCATTCCCATAGATATAAAAATATTATGGTTCTTTTTTCCTTCATTCAACTTCATACTTTCATGGTGGTTTGGTTGATTTGATTTCTTGGATTTGCAATTTTGCAGTATTTGTAATTTGCATTGAGTACTCGGAGTACTATTTAGTGGAGTAATTATTGTGTTATACATTAGCAATAATACACCATGCCTAAATAGGTTTATACTTCTGCAAAAGTTACAAGCTTGCAAGTTGCAAACTTGACAACGTATAATGACTACATATGAGAATTCCGACTGCTTTTATCATTTGCAATTTATTTAACTGCATGTTGGTGTCATTTCTAATATTTTTTAAATTTTGGTTTACACGATTTTCTTAGCTTTTTGCTAAAATAATGGACAGTAGCAATGGAAAAAAATATAATAATACAGGTGATTCTGTCACCCCAGTTATACCTCTAGCTGATAATTGGATAAAATGTAAGTCAGTTTCGCACGATGGTCAACCGTATTACTTCAATACTGTTACTGGTTGTTCAGTATGGAACATAAGTGAGGAAGAGGTAAGGAAGTTGAGACTTTTGTTTACCTTTATACACACACCATGGGGCAGTCAGAGCTTTTAGACCACAATTTCGTAAGATCTTGACACATCTCGCCTGTTTTGCTGTTCTGGTCTACCTAGATCAAACACTCCATCCATGCCTGATTTTATTGATAAAAGTTCTTTAGTGTCTACTTTTGCACATACATTTTCAATATTCAAATCAATTTATTTGTATTGTACACCTAAAGGGATATATACAATAGAGCTAACTTAAAATAAATGCACAAAATACATTATAAATAAAAGCTTTTTGTATTGTAAATCTCTTTCAGTTAGTCTGAGTAACCTGATAGTAATGTTCAAACTAAGTTAAAATTCATTTTATGTATACCTCCAGGAACATTTTTACTTATTAAGGCAATGTGAATCCACATTTCAAAGTATCATTATACACAATTTCACAAAGACCTCACTGGGATCGACTCTCATTCTTCTTTTCACATAATACCCATCATTCACTGACATGTCAGTCTTCAACCTAAACTTGGATCAGCATTCCACACTTTTCTACTCTTTCCTCTAGATCTATAAATATGAAAAATACAGTCTGGTGTTTCACAGGAACCCTTTATTGGGATTAAAGTGGTATGTCTGTCTCCATGCCATGCCTACAGGATATGTACATCTCAAATTTTATGGAGATTGATCCAGTCTTGAACTCATGAAAGGCTAAAAAACAGAGAGACAGAGTTACTTTTGAATAAAAAATATTTATTGGATCAGGTAATGCAATTTAGGGTTAATGGACTGCACAAGATTGTGAAATCTTATATATATTTTCTCTTAATGGCATAACCCAAAAATTTGATTTAAAAAACCCATAACACATGTAAAACATAGCATCACTTTCCTGCTGGGTGTTTAATTTTTTTGGTCTCATGTTTTTTCATTTGTAAGCCTATCTCGATATTAGTACTTGTCCATATGAATATTTTGTCAAGGCAACCTAATCCAGTCACTGGTGATTTTCACAGTTTATGTCTTATTTACAATCACAGTTTATAAAAAAGAAATGCAGTCCCAATAATGAAATTTATTGGGCACTAATACCAATATAGAGTTCAAAAGACATAAAACACTTGTTATGCACGCTTTGTATTATTTCACAGATTGAGAGAGCAAAAAGCACAACCAAGCACTTATCCAATCAGGAACTTGAAATGGGAATGTGTCCAGAGCCAAAAGAGAAGCCACCCCATAATGAACCACCTCCACTGACCAATACTACAAGTACTTCTGGCATAAGTAATACTACACTGCACCTTAAACCAGCAACATTCAAATTTTATAATGATACACAGCATATTCCCTTCTTTGAAAATGAGTCCTCCAGTGACTCTTTGAATCGGGCAGTACTAAATTATGCACAAAATTTGTCAGTTGAACCAAATCAAAATGTTTCTGATAAACCAAGTTTATACAATGGGCAGATAGATCTAATAGGACAGAATCGGACTGGGCAAAATAATTTTGCACAATATCAAGTTGTGCCACACAATATTCCAATAACTCATGGCCCATCGTTAGAAATGAGTCAGCCTTCGTCTTCTACATTAAACCCGTTTCTGCTCTCCAAAATGGACAGCATGAGCAGACATTCCACAAATTATGTTGAAATTAAAAATTGTTCAGGAAAACTGCAAAGAAACAGACAAATGCAGCAGGCTTTAAATAATAAATTCTTTTCGAAAATAAATCAACCTCAAAAAATAGAATGCAATAAATTAAGACAAAAGTTGTTGCTTGCAAAAAAACATCGAGAAACATTGTGTGTCTCAAAAGCTGCAGTTCAAATGTCTGAAGAAGAAGATTATGGTGCTTATAGTGATGTTGACAGTGATTGGTTAGAGGTAAGCAATTCAAAAATGTTTGCCATCAGTTGATGCTTTCTAAACCCTTAATGGCTGGTTTTGTTAATTACTTTTTTGGTCAATTAACAGGATCCCTCTCTGAATTCATAAAAAATTTCCGTTGCCATAATCTTTTAAAATAGAACAGCTGGCTTTGATAAATATTTACCTAAAAATAGGAAATGAAATTATAGTGTAGTGAAAGAAATATCATTAATTTACAACTTTATTGTTAGCTACAGGACTACTGGTCCATAGGTTTGATCAAAAATAATAAAATGTGTGAAAAATGAAAATTATGATTCACTGTGAAGTTGTATGTTAATGATACTCATTTTGCGACATTACAATCGGATGTACTTCTTTTTAGATAATTACTGCACAATGCCTGCTATTCTATTTTAAAAGATGACGGCAACAGAAATTTAGTATGAAACATTGATGGAGTGGGATCCCGTTAAAGTTCCATTGCCAGAGGCTAGATCGCAACTTGCTGTATACCAGTCATTTGTATGGACTTTTCATTATTTCTGATTTCTTGATCTGGGACTTGTCATAATCATCACTCTTGGAAGGTGAATTTGAGATCACATTAAGCTGTTTTACATGTGTGAGTGATGAACACCACAGTTTCTGCCTCACATCAGTTTGTTACTGCTTTAAAAATTGAATAATATTTTTCAGGATAATATCATTATGAGAGGGACAAAGTTGGTAGTGAATGTTGCAAATTTAAAAAATCTTGCACTTCCCAATGTAAGATCAGATTGCTGGTACATCCTGGTTGACAAAAAAATCTTACTACGAAATTTAAGCTTCTTAAATTACCTCATTAGCTCAGGTAAGATATATATCCTACTTCCTACTAACATTATAAGTGTGAAAGTTTGGATGTTTGGATGTTTGTGACGCTTTCACGGAAAAACTACTGAATGGATTTGAATGAAACTTTACAATAATATAGCTTATACACCAGAATAACATATAGGCTATAATTTCTAAAGTCATATTGTGTAAATTGTCCAAAATCACACTTATAATGTTAGTGGGATTACATGGGCAATTTTGGCATAACAAAAACGCGTTGCCTAGCAACCGACCATAGAATATGTAAATTCGTATATACAAACTTTCGCGTTTATAATATTGGTGTGAAGACTATTTAAATGTACTACGTCAGATATTGAAATTTATTTTGTTTCTTTAAATTATTAGACTACGTAACATAATAAACACTATTTTGTACCTTACGCTGTATAATAATTTGTCATATACGTCACCTGTGCCTATCGAACAAGTAGAATACATCCTGAAGTACACACGGACAAAGTCGCGGGCGGAAGCTAGTGTAATATATATTATATAAATTTATAGTTTGGCCTTGGCTACATGATTAGACTAAAAAAGCCATAGGTCCTGGATTTGATTCCCAGTTGGGGTATCTGTCGGTACTCGCTATGGTTGGTGGTATTATATTGTATATATATATTTTAAAGCTGCTGAAAGCAAGTTTAAAGACTTATTTTTGTATTTTTAAAATTCTAAAAAATGTAGATGTGATAATATCACATCTACATGAAATGCCTGCTGATAAAGCAGTACCCAAGCATACATTTATTTTAAATGTTGTCTGTGATATCATGCTTCAAGTTTTTATGTATGTACCTTATATGTTATGGACCAATTGATTAAGAAGGAAATTTTTAGGGTTCCAAACCTCAAAAGGAAAAACGGAACCCTTGATATAATATACATAGGTTCACTTTGTTGTCCATCTGTCTGTTTAGACAATTTTTCTAAGGAACTCGTGGAGTTATTAAGATTGAGGATCAAGAAGGAAAGATGAAATTCAGTGTCAAGCTATAATCACCTTGTAATAATGTACAATCTAGTTTTTATAAGAAAATTATTAGCCTGAACGTGCCAAAATGATTTATTAGCCCTCTACTGACATCGTTAACTCCTTGTATTTTTATTTCTATTCACATTTTTTCCTGTATTTCTTTTTACTCAGTATTTTTTTACTTACGGTATGTTTGAGATTCTCAATCTTTCAAGTAGTTTTTTCCCGTTCGAATTAATTCTTAATAATTAATAATAATTAGTAACTAACAATAAAATTGGAACCTGAAAGTATTTAGTAATAGTAACTGTCAGAACCGTAGTAACACCGCGCCACCGACATAAAGAAACAAATCCCACCTCCACCGCTCCCTGTATATGAGTAGGTCGAGCACTTGTCGAAACGGCAAAATAAACAAAAATATTTATTCCAGACGATAACTGTCACCTCGTGGTACCAAGGGAGGAGTTGCTAGAGCTGCGTGCCATTGCAGAGGAAGGTGTAACGCCGCAACAGAAGAGACGGGCCAGACGTGCGCTAGCGTTTCTCTCACAACAATTAGAGGCTGGAGGCGTAATTGGTGAGATAAAAAAATATTAAAAAGTTTTTAAGGTCTTCAAGAACGTAGTCGATGTGGCTGTAATGGCTCAATCTTATAATTACAATTATATTGCTGTAAAAGCGCAATAATATGTTGATTAATCAAAAAAGTGTTGATCAAAAACAAAGTTCTAAATGTAGTTACGTCGAAGAAGTTTCTAATATAAATCGACGTTCCTGACGATAAGCGACGATGTGGTCTAAGATCGTTCACGGTTGCCTAGAAATAGCCTATTCACTCTGGCTTTAAAGACATCCCGGTAGAAGCACTCAGGAAATACGGAAGCCGATCGGAATTCCACTCCTTAACTAGACGCATAATACATTTAGAAAATAATAAGTAGGAGAGGAACCCAGCCATTTTTCTGGTTGACCGATTGTAAAAAGGGGACCCTGGGATTAGGTCGTGTAATGCAATCGCACACTGAAATGAAGCCTGTCAAAAGGTTGGCTATTTTTGTTTCAGGCTTCCACCATATCATGAAATGATCGGTCACTTCATGATGTGGGCAATTCTAAGATCAGGCCATGACATGGCCATGTCGTGGTTATAGCGGTGATAGCTGAGCCCCTCGCGCCCTCCATGCATTATTGTGCTCCTTTCTCGGCCACGATCTTACCCGAGCCAACAGTACTCTCTAAAATGAAACTTGTGTAGATCAATTGTTGGAGTCTTTCTAATTGATCGCCACGTCATCGGACTATCCATAAGAGGAATTGTTATAATCACCCTTGGCAGGCGGATTCGTGATCGCAGGAAGTTGTTTTTACATAGATGCTGCTGCCTATTTTCTGAATTTATAACTATTTTAGTTACTATAAAATCGGCATTATACGCTCAGTGTTGGACGAATTACATAGATCGCCACTTCGGACATTCTACGGGGAGATTGGTCATAATCATCACACTTATCTTTTATTTAAAATTTAAGAAATCGTCAAGTGCGAGCCGGACTCACGCACCTAGGGTTCCGTACAGAATACGAGGGGCATACCGAAAAGATCGGTAATCGAGTACTTTCGATTTAATTAGATTAAAAACTCTTTTTGATGAATAAACACTGGTTAGTTGAAAATCGAATACAATTGACAGAATTAAAAAAAATTTTTTTTTTAAAGAACAATATCAGTTTGAAATTGATAGGTCGATAAAAAAATGGAGCTTACAAGAGAAAGTTTCCGTGCCATAATTTTTTACAACTTTCGACGAGGATTATCTCAGGGACAATGTCTCGCTGAGCTTATATCTATATACAAGAGTGAAGCGCCTAGCCAGACGACAATATATCGCTGGTATTCTGAATTCCGGCGTGGACGTGCTTCTCTTGGCACCGTACCTTCCACAGGCCGGCCAAAAACAGTGGTTACACCAGAAAATGTCGCTGTTGTGCGCCGAATGATACAGGATGACCGACATATTACATATGAGCAGATTCGGGCTACTTTAGGGATAGGTATGACTGCGATACAAACTGTTTTACATGGTGAACTGGGAGTGAGAAAGCTAGTTTCCCGCTGGGTGCCCCATAATTTGTCCGAAGAGCAAAAGGCGGCTCGTGTCAATTGGTGCCGGTCTACTCTGCAACGCTTCAACGGAGGAAAGTCAAAAGCAGTTTATAACATTGTCTCTGGTGATGAATCATGGATCTATTCATATGAGCCAGAAAGAAAGCATCAGTCGGCTGTCTGGGTCTTCGCAGGTGAGATCAAGCCAACAAAAGTTGTCCGCTCTCGCAGCGTATCGAAGAAAATGGTCGCTTCGTTTGTCGCGAAAACAGGACATGTAGTCACAGTTCCCTTAGAGGAACGGAGAACGGTTACCGCTGATTGGTATACAACGGTTTGTTTGCCACAGATGATATCCGAACTCCGTAGAGGTAACCCGAAACGACGCATAATCCTCCATCACGATAATGCGAGCTCTCACACCGCTCAGAAAACAAGCGAGTTTTTGAAGCAGGAAAACGTTGAATTAATGGATCATCCTCCATACAGCCCTGATCTGAGTCCCAATGATTACTTTACATTCCCTAGAATCAAAGATTTATTGCGTGGTCAGCGGTTTCAAGGTCCAGAAGAAGCAGTGGAAGCATACAAATCGACGATTTTGACCATGTCAACTTCGGACTGGAATTGCTGCTATAATAATTGGTTCGAACGAATGCAAAAGTGCATTAACTGCAACGGAGAATACTTCGAAAAGCAATAAAAATAAATTTAGTTATTTCCTGTATGTATTGTTTTATATTCCCGATCATTTCGGTATGCCCCTCGTATGAATAGTTACCATACTGAAAATCATGCTCTACCGAATATATAAGTCCGATTGAAGAATCAACTTTACTTTGCGGTTACATTACATACCCGATGTATGGCTTGCAACTACAAAGTTACGTTTGTAAACATAAAAAAGCTATTTTTACTGTGCTACAATTAAAAAATCCTTGTTATCAAATGTATTCCTAAGGTTGTGCAATAAGACCTTGCTTCTTGCCAAATTTCAGGATTATACGTCAACGGGAAGTGCCATAGAGGTTTTGGTTCCCTTGTTCTAATTTTGTATGGAAATGGCCTAAGATACAGCTATACCTCTTTATTGCGGACGGACGGACAACAATGTGATCATATAAGGCTTCCTTTTTTTTCCTTTTGAGGTACGGAACCCTAAAAACAACCTTGGGAGCTATATATGTATACACATTGGACTATACAAATTATAATATGATAATGGAAATGTATATGTCATGTCGGCTTTAGAATAGGAACACCCCATCTTATCCCGCGGGTATCGTAAAAGATGACTGAGTATTGAATAGTTGAGCAGCAGCACCTACTTTTGTAGCAAAGCTTGACTGCGATCACCGATTCGCCTGCTAAGCGTGGTGATTATGGCTAGTCCATTAACAGTGAACTTATGCAGCCGATAATGAAATTAAAACTATTATTTTGAAATTCCTCAGGAGAAGAAGATTTCGACGATGACTTCAACTATCTCATCAACTGTTGTATAAATCTAATTGAACAAAATTACCATGTGGTATGTATATTGTTAATAAAAATTGTTCTTTTATGACTGGGGTTTTAGAGGAATCATGTTATTTAAAGCTTCTCCTAAAAGGGTTTCCTAATAAAATAACTGTGGTTTTGGATTTAGGGTAGGGTCACCTCATTTTACCGAAAGTGGTGGTCGTAGAAGGCGGCATAGGGAGGTTACATGTTACAAGCAGCAACATCAACTTTCTTATTTTACCAATGTATCAAGTAGGATTTATAACGTGCCTGATTAGCGTAGAGAGTGTGGCTTCGAACGGGCTTTTGAGTTTGAGTGATGAATTCAGCTGTGAACTTAATGGGCAGACAAATGAAGTGAAACCAATCGATCAAAAGACTATTGTACCTTAACGAACGACAACGACATTTTCATTAGAGATATGTGGCTTCACAGATCCAAGAGACATCAGATTTGATATTCTATATTAATTTCCACTTGATACCTCCACGCGTTCTTGAGAAAAGGGTCTTAACAGACAGACAGACATAGAGAAGAGACACATAAAGAAATTCCGAGCATAGCTCGTTCCATTGCTCGCTGAGTGACTTTGAGCTTGTTTATTCGGCCCACAGTAAAGGACCATGTTTCGGTTCCGTATGTCATCACTGGCATCTGATCTGTCCCAGGTATACATATTCGTCTACAACTTCGATCGTATTCCCAACTACTACCGGTATAGGTGCAACATGGACATTTGACATGATTTTCGTTTTGTCCATGTTCATTTTGGACAACACTAATAGGTACATAAAATCTTTATTTTAGATTCTTCTATCAAACGATAGTGAGCTGAAGATTTATTCAAACCACCCCGGTATGAATATATTGACGCTTAAAGAAGTTAAGCGATTACTGTCTAATACAGATGAAGAAAGAGCGGAGGACACAGATACTGAACCGATTGTGTTTAGAAAAGTTACTATCGTTAATGATAAGAAGGCTTCACTCAATGTTTCCACAGAAAATGCAAAATTTGAAAATAAACGCAGAGTAATACTAGTTCAAAATGAAGAAGTAACTCAAACAGTCGATTCTACATCTACAGTGACAGATTGTAAAGTTGATACGGCAGTCCAGACAGATGTACCAACTACCGATTTGCTCATTATTACTTTGACAGAGGAAAATGATGGGAACAAATCTGAAATAAGCGAAAAACAGACATCGAAATCTTTAAGTAGAGTAACAAGCGTTGCTACAACATCTGAATTCGATGGTAGCTCTAATACATCAGAAACAGCATCCAATTCTAAACCTGCAGCGAAACAAATTATACGATTAAATCGTAGTTCATGGAATTCGTCTGTGCCTGTTTTCAATTCATTGTCTGAAAACAGCAATGAAAAGATAAAGTTCAAATGGCGGAGAAAAAGACAACGCCCTCCTGATTTGAGCGAAACGAAGTCACCGTCGGCCATTGATGCAGTATGCACTGTCACTTCTGATAATGGCGCAATAACTCAAACCGCCAGTAAAAGAATCTGCAATGAAAAAAATTACATGCAAGCAATTGACAATGATTTTAATACAAAAGATTTAGACGCATCAAATGATGGAAATGTGGTTCATGATAGTGTATCCAGTGAAAATAATTTTCAAAGAAGTACCAACATCAATAACAAAACAATTGAAGAAACTTCCACATCAGGAGTGGTATCGAACACTACCAGCTGTCTCGATTTTGAAAATGATAGTCTGATTCACAATTTTACTAACGACTCTAAAAATACCAAGACTATTGGAGATAACATGCCAACGCAAAACTTAAATGTGATTATGAATAAAAATATTATGTTTGAAATCACTGATCAAGCGATGGAAGAATCATTGAAAGAGCGACGGGATGAATGGGTATCGAGGCTAGTTCAGATAATGGAAAAAGCTTTAGTCCGGGTGCTGGAGCAATATGAACATACTAGAGCTACATGTACAACATACATGCTAGAGCAATTTGAACATGAAAGGTCGAGGACTGGTTGGGCGTTGTATTTCGTAGTGGAATCCATCAAAGTAAGATTTGCTCAAAATCTCGATATTCTTGACGCTACTAGTAAATTTACTAGTTCACTCTTCAAAATTTGCCATAGGGGTAAGTAGTCGGTAATTTTTTATCAAAGATCAAAGTTTTCATTCATATGTTACAAATTGACACCATTTTTCATCGAATTTCAGGTGAAATACTAATTAATTTGGCGCCTACCGACTTCATGGAGACGTACAGCTATGCTGTGTATTTGATAGACACGCTAGAGGTTTGTTTCATATCATCAAAACAGTAGATTTACCCATAAACGCTGTTTGCCTTTCACAGATGTTTGTTGACGCGCTGGTGAGCTTACATAGCCTGGCCAGAAATATAATGTATCCACAACCGCAGTAAACGCTGTTGTTTGGTGGCTGATTAAAAAAAAGAACCTGAACAATAATAAACGATCTTACGTGTTGGGTATTTTAGGCGGAGCTCCAAGACCTCGAAGATATTAAGATTGCGTCCGAATCTTTATCGAAACTACTATCTGACATTCGAAGTCATGGTTTAAACGTGAGTCACAGCAATACTTACCCGCCAGAGGACTTAGATGACCCTGAGTGTGGAGAGAAAGATATGCGTAAGTATGGGATTTTTATTAAAAATTTATTACGTTTATTTTCATCAGCTGGCCAAGACCTCTATGTTAAAAATCGATTTATCAAAGGTGTGACTTAAAATAATACGTAGTCGGAAAAATTAGCGTTCTTTTTCAACGCATGAATTTGGAGCGTTATATTTGTGGCAACACTAAACTCAGACGGGAAAATAATATATTGTTTGACAGCTGACTTTCTGGTAATAGTAGTAAAATTGAAACGAATTGATAACCCATTGAGTGCAATGCATGTCTCCTTAAATGTGATTTTTCCATAATGTTTATTTATCATTTATTCCGCTCTTTACAAAACTCTTTAAGTGTAGTATATACATACGTTAAATGGAAGAATGCACAACTCATTTAAATAAGTTCCTTGCTTAGAAGCTCCAATATATTTATAGGAACAGATTAATGGCTCTGGTAAAAATATAAATCATAAATTCTTTATAAGTTAGGAGAAATGAGTACTTTAACTTCTATTGAAAGCTATTAAATTTTGATTTCAGTTATTTAGGTAAACTACAAAATTACAAAGACTAACAAAAATGACTGTTAGGTTAAGAACTGTTAATATTTAATTATGAAATGAATAAACTGTCATTGATACTTTTTCACAGATATACAAAACAATGTATGTGAAACAGATACTACAAAATTGGACACGACAATCAACAATAAATCAAATGAAAAGAATCAGCATTATAGCTTACAAAAATATTTCAATCTGAATAACCCAAATACAGATAATAGAGAAAATGAAAACTATCCGCAGAGACAAGATAGTGAACTGCATAACGCTAGGAAATGTATCCAGCAGAATGAGCCTAATAATGAAGACCGAGACAATAAGATACAAAGTAAGCCCATGGAAAACAGAGTTGCTGGCCACAAAAAGGAAAAATTAAGACAGAGTAAGCCTATAAACGACGTCCTACACAATAGGCAAGATTTAGATATCAAACAGAGTGAGTCCAAAGAAAAGGAAGATGTTTGTCAGAAAAAAACTACAGAAGGTGTCCGACAAACAAACGACGTTCGACAGAATAAGATAGAGAGAAGAAGAGACAATGAAAAGAACGATTTATGCGAGAAAAATATAGATGGGAATGTCCAACAAAATAAGCTACAGAATATCCAGCAGAATAAAGAAGATATCCAACAGAATAAGAACAAGGTGCAGAAAGGCGTTAACCAAGAAAAGCCAGAGAAAGATGCACGACACAATAAAACTAAAGACGTCACCGATCAGAATAAGGTTGACAAAAATATCCAGCGATACCATACCAGAAAGTACACGGCAAAGATAAATTCTAGACAGAAAAACTCGAATGAAGATGCCAAGCAGAATAATGAAATAGAAGATATTAAACAAAATAATTCAGAAAAAGATATAACACATACCAGCCAGCCTTTTGAAGTAAAATGTGTCAGGCGTATGGACGGTGATTCTTTCTTTACAAGTCTTAACCTCAAGAAAGTTAACATTCGTGCTACAAGAGTTAAACCTAGTTGCTGTGAAACAACAGATAACAGATTGTCATCAAACAACCAAAGCATCAGCGATAACAGCAGAAATAGTACGCATTGCAGCACACCTAACATAGATATTAAAGAGACAGTTACTGTAAGGAAATTCGCAATCGCGAAAGAGAAGTTAAGAAATGAAACCAAAAAAAGATTACCTAATAAAGATTTAAATAATAGAAAGCTCAAAGAAAAAAATGCTGCTAGAAGTTGCGTTTCTGTAGTGGATGAAAATGACAAAATATATGTTTTTTCAGCATTAAAAATCTTACGTGAACATAGAGAATCGTTTGACTGCATTACTTCTTTCTGGTAAGTAATTTTAATATACGACATGTAATTTAAATTTTCCTGCACACTTATTCCTTTCTGAACAGGGTCGGCAAAACATGTGTTGTGCCACTCATACTGTCAAGTTGATCATTTCAATATACATTTTCATTGTGTGAGGCTCAGCCTTTCACTATATATGCTGCCCTCGGTATATGCCTCCTCCCCTTTTTCGGGCGTCTGAAGGGATCGAGATCAGAAGTGGCCGCCATATCATCAAATAAGAATAATAATTAAAAGTAAACTCTTATTGAATGTAACAATATTTAACAAGAACGAGCAAAAAATACACGAAAGAAACACGACTCTTGTGGGGTGTACACACTAGTATAAATCAAAATGTACATTCTCCTTATAAGCTAAATGCATTGTGAATTGCATTATCTTGGTATTATTATTATTGCAGGGACGTCCATACTTAGTCTCCAGCGTGTAAGCATATCAACATCAGCTGCATCAGACATTCTGTTGGACGTTTGATATAAAAAATATATCACAAGTTATTAATCAATATTGACTAAATTAAACCTAAACCACAGATAGCCTTCAAAATAGGATCGCGCCATTTTTCCCCCACTGGATGTTGTAAAAAGCGTTTAGAGGAAATTTTATCGATACCATCGATATTATTGCGGCGACACCTTAGGTATAATCAGCTCATGGTTGGTTAGTTCGTTCATTGTGTTGATCTATGATTATAACGAATTGGTCACTTGATCGAAGCTGTCAACAGTAGAAATTTGTAATATTAACCCCAATAACAGTGTAGAAAAAGAATTCTAATAAAAATTTCGTGCGGGAAAAGCCGTGGGCGACTTGCTAGTATTACAATTAAATACAATTTATTGCAGAGTCGATTAACAAACACTTTTTATTACGAAAACATGATCAGGATGTGGTTCTTACGTGGATAATTTATTTTCCAGTGAGAATACCTACAAAGAATTATCGCAAAGCAGCCCTCCGAATTGTTGGAAGTTGAAGCAATGCAAACTGGCGGAAACATCACATGAATGCGTTGACCGCATTGTAAAAAACTATTATAAGTAAGTATTATTGATAATTTACTATAGCAATAGCTGAGAATTAAGTATAAACATTCCTTTGGTTAGTAATGGAAACGCGCCAAATCTACTTTAAATATACTAGTGCAGTTTTTACCAATATCTCTACTGATTTTATCATCACCATCAGTCAGGAAACGTCCACTGATGACAGAGGCCTCCCTGAATGACAGGTCTCAAGTTACTTGCATCCAGGGGGTGACCTTTACCAGGTCATCGCCCACATTTTCCAGTATGTAGTCGCCACTCGATAACTTATACTCCCCAACGGTTATCTGTTCTTCGAGCGATGTGGCCTGCCCATTGCCACTTCATCTCGCCGTCTCGTCGAGCTATGTTAGTGACCTTAGTTCGTCTACCGATTTCATCATAGATCAGGAAACCGAGCGTATGCGCCCCGCCTTAGGAATAGTCTATATTTCTTTTTAGGATTCCGTACCCAAAGGATAACCAACGGGACCCTATTACTAAGACTCGGCTGTCTGTCTCTCGCCAGGCTGTATCTCATGAACCGTGATAGACAGTTGAAATTTTTACAGATGATGTAGTTCTGTTGCCGTTATAACAACAAATACTAAAAAAACAGAATAAAATATTTAAGGGGGCTCCCATACAATAA
Organism: Carcina quercana; assembly: GCA_910589575.2. NCBI lineage: Eukaryota > Metazoa > Arthropoda > Insecta > Lepidoptera > Depressariidae > Carcina > Carcina quercana. The sequence goes on from OU342436.1 coordinate 6,898,080, forward strand.
ACTTGACTTTTTTTAAACATGCGTATTAGTAGCGCCATCTAGTGACAAGTTGCAAAACTAAATCGAGAACGAAAATCGAGTCGCATTCGTCAGAGGATTATTGCACCGAATATTATTTATTGTTTTCCGTATTTAAATATCCATATTCTGTGCGGAACCCTCGGTGTGCGAGCCCAAAACGCACTTGGCGTTTTTTAAATATATATTTGTTCTATCGATTATCGTCGACTACATTAACACTTATCATGAGGTGAATTCTGGTCAAGCGTTGACTTATTTGTTCACAAAAAAATGTTAAACCGAGTGATATAATTTACTATTTTGTTTTGCTTACAGCATATTGTTCCGAAACACATCCAACTTAAATAGTAGCTTCCAATCACTATTGAGAGAACGAGTACAAATTAATAGGGTCCACACGAAGGACCTTGATTACAGGTACCTATGATTTTGTATAATGCTACTATCGTGTATATGTCCGCCTGGCTAGGCACCATCGTGTTATCTAAGCCTACTTTTAAACCACAGTGCTAATAACACGCGTGTTCCGGTAATGATGTTGAACCTTGATGTTGATGGGTAATTGTCGATCTTATTCCGTGTGGTCTAGGCTTTCGAATGAGTCCACCTTATGTCATCGCGTGTGTGTGAAAACCAACTAAGACGCATGAGCATGGCTTAATGGCTACACGCTTGGACTTGCAATACGGAGGTCCTGGGTTCGATTCCCAGTGGGGGTGCGAATCGGTACTCAGTTTGGTTGGTGGTAAGGTATTTTCTACGTCCGCCTGTTACCTAAGTTTGCCGCCAAACAGCAGTGTAAATAACACTATTGTGTTCCGGTATGAAAGGTAGAACATCCAGCGCCTCATTAGATTGAGGCTCCTCCAACATCCAAGATGAAAGCCAAGTGCACACCCCCAAAAAATTCATACATTTACTTTTCCATACTTTTCCATACATTTCATACTTTTTCATGCTTTTTCAGACTTTTTAAAATACTTTTTCATACGTTATCATACTTTTTCATACATTTTAATACTTTTACATACTTTTTCATACCTTTTCTTATTAATACTTTTTCATTAAAAAAGACACGATATTCAGCTACGGGTAGCAACATTTACCTAGTGCGAATTTAATTCGATTTGTGTAACTATCGGGTAGGACATCCTCATATTGACTCGAACTTCCCATGAAGGGATGTCCCATCTTCATGCTTGGCAGGAGGTTGATGATTGCAGTAAGATGTTGATACTTAGCTAGATGCTGCTGCTTATCCTAATTTTTCTTAGGCTCGAGGTAAGAGTTGGTCCCATTGTAAGTTGAGATACGACCTCTTCAAGACCGACAATGAGAGAATCGTTTATATAACTCAAATATCAATATGTTTCAGGGCCGCGATTTCTAAGCTGATGGACGATGCGCTGAATCTCCTGGATACTTTAAACATTATTTTAAAAATTTTAAGAAACTGAAACTATTGTGCTGTGCATAAGTGTGTAAGAAAATGGTGCTTAAATATGCGGGATGGAAACTCTTGAAAAGAATATTTGTGCCGCGTGCGTTAATTAATGTTGTTTGTTGAGCACAGACGGAGTGAATAGACGACGCGTGTTTGGCATATTGTGTGAAAACAAACGTGCATCATATTTTTATAAATGATATTTTACGTCACAAAACGAATATGTCAATGACAAAATGAATCATTCGTAAAAATAAGAATATTCTATAAAGTTATTAGAGTCATCAAAATACATTCTAAAATACATAAATAATATTCAACAATATATTTATAATTTCTGACGTCGCTAGGCGAAGCCCGGTCGAGTACGAGTCGAATTCGCACGCCGAGGGCTCCGTACAGAATATGAATAAATAACATATAGAAAAAAATTAACAATATGTAACATGCTCAACTCACTAGACAATACTCTACCGAAAATATAAGTCCAGTTGAAAAACCAACTTTACTTTGCAGTTAAATTACATACCCGATGTATAGCTTTCAACTGCAAAGTTAAGTTTGTTAACATAAAAAGCAGCCAAGTGCGTGTCGGATCACGCGCAGTGTAGGGTTCCGTAGTTGAACTGGTTTTGGAAAAAGTAATTTTGAATGAAATTTTCACGAAATTGGTCTACTATTACTCGTTAACCTGTAAAGCCACTTAAAATCGTGATAGTTTTCCTTTTAACTTCAGTATACATATATGAAGTACTTGAAAATTATTTAGTATTTTTAGAAGCAATATTTAGCAGATGGTGTGGGCTCAAATCATACAAAAATTATCATTTTAAAGCTTAATAGTTCGCAAAGGGATCACTGATTCAAAAGTGATCTTCCTAGACGCTCAAATTTATTGAAATACCTATTCAACAATACACAATGGGGTACACGTGAAAGCCTACGGAAGCCTAAAAAAAGCTACTGTGTGCGGCCTGGATTCTCCAAATAAGCTCGTTCGTGGCTCCAGTATGTAGGTCGCGTGCACTAGTTCAACTTTGTCTATTATCTCTGTCTGTGTTTATAACATATTTTTATACATATGTACATACGTATCGTATCTACAGGTATTAAATTTTACCACATTCGTATTCCATTTCAAATTTGGAAACAAGGAAATCGTATGAAGAGCCAGTGGCATGAACCGGATCAGGAATTGACTTATTGCTAGATTTGATAAATTGTGTAACAAGTGTTTTATTTGAACTGTATTATTTTTCGGTTTTACCTTTTCAACAACTTTGGGCATTAACAAGCAATGAGGGATAACGTGGTCAATCAAATTTTCAATTGTGTAGTCAGCAGGGCTAACATAAAGGCCAAGAGATATTTTTGTCAAAGCTTGTCAAGCCATTTTGTTATGCACAATGTGGACATCTCGTGGCCTTCATGTTAGCATTGCAGATTGCGTTGTGCAGCAGGCAAAAGCATAAACTGTAGATTTCCCAATCCGTAGCCTGGACTAGTATAATAATTTTCTTATAAACTATCTTTTGCCCACAACTTCGTCTGCGTGGACTTCAGAAAATATCTTAAAGAACACTACCGAGATTGAAGCCTAGCCTAGTAGTTCTCCATGCCATAAACATAATTGTCAAATGCTACCACGATTGTTTGCTTGCGCCGTCAAGTAGTAACAGCACTTTTGCATTTAATGTTGAGAGTGTATATTGGTTATTGCTGAGATCATTACCCACTACCACAATACAGATTGTGTCACTACGCAAGCGGTCTATAACTTGGCGGTTTAAATTGTTGCGTAAAATATGTGAGATCCGGTTACTCTCATTGACTTTTTAAAAGCTTTTATTCATATTTAATATTAGATATATTTTTAGTATTAGGGACATCTAAAAAGATGTGTACATTGATTAAGATTTATGTGTATTCTCGACACATATTTGTATTATAATTAATCAATTTAAATTAACAGGGTAAATGTTGAGTGCCATCAAATATTTTTAATACAGTATCAATACGTGTTTTAATCTAGCAGGGGCCCCTTAGGTAGAGCGGTCAAATGTGCCCACGCAGCAGCGTCATACGATCAGCAGGGCTAACGTGAAAGCATCGAGATATCAACATTCTTCACAACAAACAAACTGGCGTGACTAAATTATCTCGTGGCCTTCACGTTAAACCTGCTGATTTCCATCCGTCAGGGTCTTCTGCCATTATAAGCTTTGGATTGACAGTTTGACTCCAACCTCCGCACATAGATGTCGCGTTTGTTTTATTATATACTTTTTGCTGCATTGACATATCTATGATCTACATCTGTGATTGACATGTTCCAAGAGGATTGGCTTCAGTTCGAATATTTTTGAAATAAGAACTAGGGTCATTCTCTTTTTAAAAGCTTTTATTTTATATGTACATAATATGTAAATTCGAATGTTGATAATGATTTCATTTAATTTTACGGAAATGACAGAGATCTTATGGCATGACTATATCTATCTCTCTTTTGATTGTTGTAGTTAGACTCAACCTTAGGTACTTAGGTCCTGGTACTTTCGCTTTCATCTCATATGATGTTAAGTGATTAAAAGTCGACAAATGGAAGCGTGCTCACCCAAAACGTTACTTAGATTACTGGGTATGTTTTCTTTCCTAACCAAAATACAATCCTCAACATAATTTTACTATTTGTTAAATTTTTTCGCAAATGTATTAAAACATTTCGTTCAAAACTCGTGCGAAAATGTTAATTAAATCTAGTTTTGACGTGTTCGCCCTCGACTGGGTCTCAGGCAACAATAGTCAAAACTTGATTAAATTTACAGACTTCGCACTAGTATCGAAATGTACTATTTCGGGTAACTTTTTTAATTTCTCAAAATATACCATTGGAACCTTGTTTGTTAATAAATAATTTGCTATCTTGTGCTTTAAAAATGAAATGTTTGTGTGTATGGAAACGAAATAAAACCTGTGTTATGTTGATATGTTAAGTTTTAAAATTTATGTCGATGCATTAATGTAAGTAAAGTGTAAATATTTTATTGAGTAAAGTTAGGTTTTATTTTTTATGAAACATTATTGTTTTATTTCCATTGAATCTTTATTTGTGCCTCCTGTATGACAGCAAATGTTGTTGCTCATTTAGCAGACGTGAAGGGCACTGACGGCATCTGCGAACATGACCAACATGATCCTAGCGCCATAGTCTACCACAACACACACAGGCTCGTGTGTCCAACAGTGGACAATAAACGACACTCGCAAAGTAAAGGCACAAAACGGGGGATACTTCACGGGCCGACTCTCGTCACACGCTAATATCTCTCTGTGTGGCAGCGTGGGAATGAAAAGCATGTCTGGTGTGTCTATAGTACCGTTGATTTGTACCATCATAGAATGTATACTCTAGTACAAAAATATGATAGATAGCCAGGCCATGGTAGCTCAGTTTGGTAGTGTCAGTCCTTGACTAATCGAGGTCAGGGTTAGATCCTGGGCTCGTACCAATGAGTTGATGAATTTGTTAACTCTGTAGGAGAGTAGGCCTCATCCCCTGCAGTGGGTACATACATATATATATATAGGCTGTTGATGATGTGAAATACATGGTTAAAAATTGGTACCTACATATTTTTGTGTTCAAGTGTTATATGGTTTGGGAGTAAAAAAATAACGTGGTATATAAATAATGTGACATGTATTTGATATCAAACACACTCAATATTTAAACTTTATAACATTGCGTACGATACATATTGTATTTCAATTATTCTTAGCAAATTGAAATTAAATAAGTTAAAAATAAACTCTTGATTAGAAATTAATTTAGGTCCTCCGACCAAAGGACCTTCGAGAGTTCTGCTGGAGTGAGCGGTCCCGGCGTATGGCACAGCTTTGGGCGTTTTCACTTTACCTACCCAAGTCAACACAAGTAAGCTATTGTTTGGTACCGTACACACATGTATTAAATGCCAAACTAGCTGGGGCTTATGAAAACGGTGCGAAATCTTTCTTACAGCATAGTTTGTACCTATGCTTATCTACTCTTTACCAAGTTACATAATTTGAAGTGGTGTGTAGACTATGTTTGTATAAAATTATAAACAATGACATGACTCATCAAAAATTTCATAATCGCCCAAGGCTGGACCCGAAATTGAAATACTTGACCGCCCTTGAGTAGGATTCAGACTGGTCAAACGTTGAATTTTAAGTTATACTCAATAAAAGTAAATTTTAAACGAATCTGTCGGTAGTTTTGTACATAAGGAGGTTTAGGGTGCAGAAACCGCCCCAACAACAAAACGTATTTATCGTGCCCCGTCAATCTTATTGATAATTGTGAAAACGCCCATTTTAGAAAGTAACTTAAAAATAAAAACAGACTAGATTGAAAATTCAGTTGAATCCTTTTCCGTCCATCATCGCTTGGGCGCAATACTTGGGGAACTGCACTACTGACAGCAGGAAATCTGTTAGACCCTGAAAAAGACGAAAATTATTTTGTGAATAATAATTAATTAGTTTTTAACTAGCGACACTATTTAGTAACGAAATGTTTTAGTATCGAGGCCGGACGTTTACGAGACTACAAGAGTTTCCACACACAAAAATCAAATTGGTCAAAGCTCAACTACCTATGAAGAACAGAAATGCGATCAAAAACTGAAATACTTTTGCTGTGAATAGTGGGTAGAATGGAATTAATATTGAATACTTAAGTCTGCAATTCCTTGGAGCTGTGATCAGCTGTGAAAAAATCAAACTGCTAGGTCAACGCAATTAAATCTAGGCAAGCGCCTACCAAGGTTTGTGCTTATGGCAAATCCCACTCATTGAAAACTTGTTTGTGATGGCGACCCATCACGGAGGCTCATGTTCGTCAGTGTGATAATGATTAACAATGAAATGACTATATAATTATGTGTCTAATTTGATGTATATTTAATTATTGTCTAAACAAGTTGCGGTCACATTCCACAATCCGTAAATGAGCAGGGCATGGTTGGCATTGATAGGTGCGAGGTCGCACGATACGTGATAACAATAACTAAATGCATTGTCTATTTCTATTAAATGCTCGAGAAAAATGATGATGAGCATGATCTTATGAAACTACTACCAAGCAAAGTAGATATCTATTGTTAGCCATGCACTTTGCATGCACATAAAAACATGACCTAAAACGTAGTGATTACTTGCTCAGTGACATGACCTACCATCCAAGGTCCTTGTCACTTCCCATCAAGTGAGATGAAGCCCAAGTGCTACCTCTTTTTTATACATTAAAAAAAGACTGTTTCGTTGTGTATCTTATGCGATATCTTTGCCGATTGGGAACCGATTTCAATGATTCTTTTTTATTGAATAGTCTATAATACCTTAACTTTAAAGAAAACAAATAATATATCTGCACAAACCGATAACGCTTCTATGCACACTGTAAACGGCAGGATGATGATGTAGAAGCCAGCTGCTATGCCGGCCACCCAGAATGCGATGAATATCAGGACGATCAGCCAAATGATGGAGAAAACTATGTTGCCCATTTTCTGGAATTTAAAAAAGTCTGTTTTAGTACATTTTACCTGTGATCTAGATGTATTCAAGAGGTTATGAGTTAGGTGACCGTTATGGTCTTAGAATAAGAAAAAAGCCTTGAAAGTGGCTCCGCTTAGTTTGCTTATTCGCCCTCAGTGCTCAGAGACAGTACTTTTGAATATATAATTTAAAATGACGGTTTGTGCAGTAAATGTTTCACAATACAATAGGGATCTTCGATCAACAATGTTATACCTTGCGATCTATATAGTTAGTTAGAGTATATTGTCTTATGAATTGCATACTTGTTATTGATTCTCATAATTCGGGTTCGACTACGTAACATAATAACGTAAGTATTATTTCAGAAGAGTAGGTACCTATGAGTATTAGTTTACGTTGCATTGATCCCGTCGTCGTAAAACTATATCCACGAGACAAGTCATTAAAAATCAACGTTAACAATATTAAGTACAATTTTGATTCGATACTAGTGTTATTATTATATTATTACAAACTGAAATCCTTCAAATCTGAATGAATTATAGGAAATTTGACATTCCCAATCATTTATTTTTTGGAGTATATAAAAATCCAGAGTCTCCCCGCGACCCTAACCAGGTCGTCAGTGTCTGGACCTGGATACAGGTGGCTCAGGACCGGTCGATGTGGCGTACCATGAATGTGGTCTATGTCCAGCAGTGGACGTTTCCGGGCTGATGATGATGAAAGAAAAGTTGAATAGGACCGTCACCCTTTAGGTACAGTCTATTTTATAATAATTAAACCAGCCAAGAGCGAGTAGGGCTCGCACACGAAGGGTTTCGTATACCATACCACTGTACAATATTTAACAAAATCAAGAGAAAAATATATTTATTGTATGGTAAACGGAGTCCTGTGATGTTTGGTTTATATTCTCGTCTGCTCCCAATAATTTCTGCCACCGGGTGCCCCACTGGTGGCAGCTAGATAATTGGCGAAGATGTATGAGGTAACTTACACAATATAGTCGAATTGCGGGCCTCCTCCTTTCGTAAAGTCGGTTAAAAACGTTGTTTACCGTTACACGCATAATATAAAACCTCTTAAATTAAAAAAAAAACGTTTGTAAGATTTCACATTTCTGTTTTTATTTTATTGTTTGATAGTAAATTAAGATAACCGTTTCTAAGAATGCATGTTTATTGGTCGATTTTACTAAATGCCTAAACGATTTAGCTCATGAGATAATAATTGTATGTTATATGTTTGTAGAGTAAAAGTATTTTGGAAGTATGCTAGGTCTTATCGGTTAAAATTATCTTATCGCATTTGGTTATGGTTACGGTGCTGCTGGTTTGAAATATACCTAACAATAAGTACATACCTACTTACAACATAATTACAAATTTACCGTTTTTATTCGATGGAGATTTATCGGAATTTTATCGTGTATCCTATCTAAGTAGGTTTAAATTGATCTTGTTATCTGTCATGCCAATCCATCGTTTATCCATTCTTCGAGCGATGTGTGTGCCCTATGCCTATTCTAATTCAGCTCACTGGCTCGTCGAGGTATGTCAGTGACCTTAGTTCGCCTACCACAAGCTTAGGTCGTCGAGTGGCGACCACGTACCAGGATACGTGTAGCTGTACCTAGTAAGGGTCGCTGGGAATAGCTGGATGCAAGTGGCTCGGAACCGGTCACTGAAGTGGACTTTGTGAATCGCAAATAAATTGTCCACCCCAAATGATCTCTTCGACGTCGTAAAAGGCGACTAAAATGTTTTAGGTTACAGGCAGTAGCATCTACCAAACAACAACACTATCTTACTTCCGATAACCATTATCAAGCACTAGTCCTTTCAATAAGGTCTATGAAGAACGATCAAGGTACAATCCTATATGATTAATGATTTATGAAATCGAACCCAAGATTAGGAGAATTGAAAATCAAATACACCAGCCAGCCCTGGAAGCGTACGATACTAACTGTGAATAATTTCCAGACCAAATATAGGTGAGTAAAATCCGCGCTGTAGTTTGTCGCACGGAATCAGGTGCACGCTGTAGGTATCAGAGTGCGTGAAAAGCGTATAGTTACCTAGATTGTACTTACAATTCAAAGGTCAATGCAGGTCACGAAGGGTTCGATCTCCAGCTATGCCACCAGCTATCCACTTACGCCTACATCCTAACAGCAGTCAGCTGTTAACAACTGATGTTTCCCAGTAATGAAACGTATCTAACTATCTAGTGTTTTAATATGCTTTATCTAAGCACAGCACGCGCATATCATACATCATTTTTATCATCGCCACTGGTGAGAAGTAGAGACATGCAGAAGCATGAGGTATGTATTTTTTCTTCTCCCAAACCTTGACACACACACTTGCATTACAATAGTAAGAATTATTAGCCATTTTGTTCCGTGAAAAAGTTGCAGTTCTATATTATTTTGCTTTTAACATTTACAAAAATAATTCCAGTTCCCATCCATTAAAACTAATTACTAACCAACTTACTCACTAGTAATGTTTAATGTTTAATGTTCGTTTATTTGCTATTAAAGTTACATAAACTGTGCAAAAAGTATATACAAAACATAAAGGACAATAATACTAAAAACTAATCCTAATAACTAGAGACGGAGTCAAATAATTTACAAAAAAACTCTTTTATGTCATAAAAAGGTCTACTTATTAAATATTTATACAATTTATTGGAAAATTCATTTAAAGTTTTACAGTTTTTTATGTCATTATCTAGATTATTAAATATTTTTATGCTATTAAATTCTAAGCTCCTATGGTAATTCATATATTTCGTCGTAGGAAGAACAAGTCTGTTAATATTTCTTAAATTTAGATTATGTTGATCTTTCCTGCATTGATAAGTTGACTTCCTAGAGAAAACATATTTTGCCGTCAGATATATATACAGAGATATAACTGTTAATATTTTATGTTCGATAAAAAGTGGTCGGCAGTGTTCAAGCGGAGGTGCACCTGCTACAATTCTTACAGCTTTTTTTTGAAGTATTAGAACTGATTTTATTCCAGCACAGTTACCCCAGACCTCAATACCATACCTAAGAATACTGTCAAAATATGCAAAATAGACCATTCGTAATGTCGAAGAGTTACATGTCGATGACAAATTCTTTATTGCATAGCATGCACCGGCTAATCGTTTTTGTACATTTTCTATGTGAGAGGACCACCTTAGTTGTGGGTCCAAATCCACTCCCAAAAATCTAATAGCATCAACTTTGGTCACCGGTAAATTTAGGTTGTATTCTGGACTATTTGTGTGACGTCTATAGACCATGTAGTGAGTCTTGTCTAAATTAATACTGAGACCGTTGCTCTTAAACCACTGTGTGATATCAGTCCAGACTGTGTTTATTTCAGCTTGTAGCATATTTATGTTACTATTTTTTACTATTATACTCGTATCATCTGCGTATAAATAAGGTGTTCCATGAGATATGTTATTTGGGAGATCATTAATGAAGATTAAAAATAGCAATGGACCCAAAACAGAACCTTGGGGGACACCACATTCTACTACAGAAGCGTTAGATTTTACTGATTCATGATCCCCTTTTTCTTTGTAGACATTTATTTGTACAAATTGTGAGCGGTTAGTGAGATATGAACGCATTAGACTTAATGCAGGTCCTCTAATACCATAGTATTCCAGTTTCTGTAGTAGAATTCGGTGACTGACACAGTCAAATGCTTTGCTTAGGTCACAGAAAAGACCGGCACAAAATTGTCCATCATTAATTGCATTTAGTACTTCATTTACTAGGCCACAGACTGCATTAATAGTATTTTTGTTTTGTCTGAATCCAAATTGCTGCCCTGTAAAATATTCGTGTTTATTAAAATGATTTTCAATTCTGATTGCGATTGCTTTTTCAAATATTTTAGCTAGTACAGATATAAGTGATATAGGACGGTAATTGTTTTTGTCAAAGGTGCTATTCTTTTTGTGTATGGGTATTACTTTGGCTCTTTTTAAAATAGTTGGGAATGTTTCATTATTAATGCATTCATTGTATATATGACATAGGGGGATGCATAGATAATCAATACCAATTTTAATAATATTAGTGTTTATATCATCGGGCCCACATGAGTTCGTGTTTTTTAAAAATTTAACTATTCTAATAACTTCAATTTCGTCCAATGGGGTCAAAAACATTGATTTTGAATTGTTTATTTTGACATTAAGTAACAGATTATTAAAGTCAACATCTGCATTAGAGTCAATTTTAGTTGTTCCTACGTTTACAAAGAAGTCATTAAGTATATTTGTAACCTGCATAGGGTCTGTAATTTCTAAATTATCTTCTTTTAGAACAACTTTTTTATTTTGAGTTTTGTTGATTTTACCTGTATTTTCTTTAACTAAGCGCCATATAGCTTTACTCTTTGATTTTGACTTTTTAATCACTGTTTTCATGTAAATATTTTTAGCTGTGTGCATCGTCATTGTGAGCGTTTTTTTATACTTTCTAAAATAGTCATTAAAATTACATTCTATTTTATGTTTTCTGCTTTGTAACAGGTATTTCCTTTTTTTCTTGCAAGAAATGCGTATCCCCTTTGTTATCCAGGTATTCAGTTTTGGTTTCACTTTAATTTGCTTTAGTGGAAAATGTTTATCTGTTATTTTATTTATCATCTCTATAAATATACTTATTTTTTTGTCACATGATATTTCACGGTAGATACGAGACCAATCAGTTTTATTTAATTCATTTTTAAAGGCATTAATAGATTCGCGATTCATCAGCCTTTTAGTTATATAAAATATTCCATGTGATTCTAACAGCACTTCTTGATCAAAATGTACGAGTTGTGCATCGTGATCTGAAAACGAGCACGGTACAACCACGGCATGTGAGTAATCGTCAATATCTGTCAAAATGTTATCAACTATAGTTTGTGTATCGTCTGTAATGCGCGTATAGTCCATTATGGTAGGCTTCACGTTGTGTTCGAGAAGCAATTGTAGAAAGTTCTTAGTATTATTGTTACATTTGTTAAGATCTATGTTGAAATCGCCACAAAGGATAATATGATTATTCTTATTTTTTAACAAAAATTTATCCAAGCGCTCAAAAAACATGTTAATGTCTACTTTATGGTCGTTACTTTTGTATAGTGCACCAATGTAAATTTTTCTTTTGTTAGGTAAGGTCAGGGATATGCAACAAAGTTCAAATACTTTTTCTTTGCAGCAATAGTCAACTTTCATAGTTTTACAGCATTTACTTATGTCATTTCTAATGAAAATTATGGTACCTCCACCCTTGTACATTGAACGAGAGTAGTGAGCACCAATCGAGTAGCCTGGCAGCACAATGACTTCTTGTTCGTCCGGCTCTAGCCATGTTTCCGATAGACAGATGATACTTGGTTTAACATCCAATTCAAGTTCTACAAATGCTTCCAAACTCAGAATTTTGTTACGAAGGCGGTTGATATTTAGGTGTAGCACTGTTAATTTATTATTAGAGTTAGTATTACCTATATTTGTGTTCATAAAAAATTTAGGCTATTGTAGTATTTAACGTTTATCGTTTTAAGTGTGTTGTTTAGACCAACTGCTAGTTTATATTTCCCACTACGATTTAGCTTGTATCCATTTGGTTGATAATCAGTGTATCTAAGTTTGTCATTGCAGGTCTGGAGGTAAACGTGATCAGATTTGTCAAAGAACTTAGGGAGTGCCTCGTTGAAACTGTCGACGTATCTGTTATACATTAAACAATTATTATTAACACTAACTGGAATATTACAAATAATGACATTCGTATGATTAATTTTTTCAACTTTTTCCTTAAGTTCAGAAAGTACTGTGTTTGTGTGGTTAATATTATAATCGGAGACCCCTGTCATAATTACAACACAGTCTTTATTTGTATAGTCAGTTACCTTACGTTCTAGATTCTTTATAACTCGTTGTGTAGATCCTGAATGAATAATGTCAGCTGTGAAGTCATAATCCTTCTTCCTGATATTGGCTAAAATTGATATTAAGTCTGTGCCATGGTAGTCTGATAGAAGAAGAAGTCTTGGCTTTTCGTAGTTTTCTTTCTTAGTTATGTTGTCTTCTGTTCTTGATTTAGTTTCTCTTTCTTTAGCATTTTTATCGCTCTTACTGTGGCTTTTATCTTTCGATTGTTCGTATGTCTTGTTATTATTCAGGTTTCCCACGACATTGTGAAGGATTCTTGTAGATCTTTGTATTCGTGATATAGATATTTCTCTTGCCTTAAGGTCTGTGATTTCAGACCGAAGTTTGTTGTTGTCCTTAATTAATTTACTTAATTTGATTTTCATTTTCTTGATTTGTTTGTGTAGTTGCTTTATTTCTGTGATTTTTTCTTCAAATTGTGTTTCTGGATTTGATACCTTGTACAAGTTGAGGACTTCCGTTTGGGTTTCATTTTCCAGTTCTAACTTTTTAAGTTTTTCTGTTATGTTATTTATAATATCTTCTTTATCTTTAATACAACACTTCATTTCTGTATATTGTTTTTCTTCGCTTGCTTTTTCGTTTCGTTGGGATTGAATTATTTCATAAAGATCAGTGTTTTCCATTTCTAGTTCCTTGATTCTTTCCATAAGTATAAAATTGTCTTCTTCCTTTTTTTGAATTTTCTTTTTTAATGGTGTTATTATTTCCATGCTGTCATATTCTGCGTTTGTTACTTTCGTGGAATCAATATTAGTAGTCTTTTCAATTTTCTGTTCTAGCTGTATGCATTTAATTTCATTTTCATGTATTATTTCCTTTAGTTTTCTATTTTCTTCTTGGATTTCTAATAATTCACTGTTTGGCTGGTGTTCTTTCAATAGATTAGTTAATTCATTCACTTTATTTCTAAGCTCTTCTATAATTTTGTCTTTTTCAATTATTGGTATAGAAGTTTGTTTTAATAATTTGGTTTGTTCCATAAGAGCATTCTCGTTCAAGCGTTCATCTGGTTTTCGTCTTAATCTAGACATTTTTGGAATATCACAACGACGTACTTTGTAGTTAAAGAATTCTAATATTTTTTTCTTATAGTATATAATTTTTGTCGTATCAAAAAGCGTTTCGACTGCGTTTTTACGTCATGGGTTGTATTTAAAAAAAAAATTAAATCGAAAAAAAATTTAAATTGTTCGGTCTCGAACGCAGGATCTTGTAGGCTCTAACAGATTTGAACGTTACGCTCTTCCACTGCGCTATTGCTCCAGCTACTGATGCGACGAAATTCTGGTTATGTTATTGTGTCTTGTCAGTACCTCTCACATTTGGCTGGTTAATAATGACCGACACGGCATACAAAGATCAAAGTACAACTTACAGTGTTTTGTGGTTTTAACGGCCTTTCTGATGCATTTATATCGGTTTATTAATTCCACTGTTTAGTTATGTGCACTCTGATGTAAAATACTGATCAGATAATAGTTTTGGGAGCACAATGATGTATAATTTGCTATCAAACTGTCACTTTTTTCACTAAAATGCAAATAAACAATCGGGAGCGAAGAAATATGCGTCTTACTAGTTGCGGTGGCGCGGGGGGATTTAATATTTTATAAGAGTAATATTTTAAAACTTTCCAAATAAGACGATGTTTACGAAAGCGTTCGTTTTGCTACTTTAGTTCGTCTGTCGCCGGTGAAAGCAATCGCCTACTAGATCTCGGGGGTCAACGAATCTGTAATTTGATTTCTGTTGTATTTCGTCGACGGATGCGCCTGTTTGTACGCTCCCAGTGAGAATGTAAATAAACAGAATACCGGTTGTAACGTATCTATCGTACTCTCCGGCACCGCACCGGCGCGGCGACGTTTCATTCACCATCCCTACATTTGCGTTTGTATGTACAAGTGGTTACATCTTTGTTTTAATTAAGTATCTCATCATGTGTTTCAAGATTGTTATTCAAGCGCCTGCGTATTACTTATTATATATTATTACCAACGTACCGACTAATTACAAATTATTCAACATCAGCTTATTATGTGATGTAACAGCGAGTCATACCTACTTTTTAAAATATTTAAACTGATTTATCGATTTTAGAGCGTGAAAAGGACAAGCAAACAAGAGTTGCATACTCGTGTGTAAATAAAAATCGCTAATATTAAAATAAGTAACTGAAAGAACGGACTGTTTTTTGTTTCCTGTTATGCGTAGGTAAGTTATGAAAAATTTCATGTAAATTATCAATATTTTATTGATTTAAATATAAGGACGCCGTTAAATCTTTTATGACACCGTATAGTGCATGATATCACCCGGGCCGAGGTGATAATAAGTATATTCTACAAACGTGCGTAGGCGCAGGCATCCTTGTCAAGCCTACTCTAACCAGCCGGTAGTAAATCTATATTTTTTCTCGTTTTAAAAATAGATTTAATAAACATGTACGTACCGGTTTTTAGTCCTTACGTAGGCGCAACTGTAAATACCACTACACTACACTGCGACCAGCTTGCTCAGGCGCCGCTATAGGACTGCGCTGTATGTGCGCTACGCTCTGCCACACGTCGCATTCTTACCTCACGCGTACCCTTATCTGGGTGACGGAATGTTGCCTCTTCTGTAGTATGACCTGTATGTGATTACTAGCTTTACGGTATGTTTCATTTCAATGAATGGATTCGATAATGTAGTAACTTCCTTTTCTGCAAAATTCATCTACTTATTAAACGTATATCTACTGCAGATATTATGTAGTTATTTACATATTATGTGCGGTGTATTGTAGACGACAGTGATATAGTAGGTACTCTGTAGTTGTACTATATTTGACCGCTTAGAAGTGACCTGAAGAAATGGTGGCCTGTGAAGTGATGGCTTAACGAAGTTACTGTGATTAGCAATCCACCTCTCAAGCGCGATGATTAAGACAAATCTCATCATAACAAGTCCAAAGTGTAGATCTATGAGGCAAGAGTACCCAACATCGGAAGTATGTCAGGGACTGTACAAAGTGCCGTCTATTGTGTCTTCTCTTGTCCCAGTGGGGCTAAAACTATTGTGTGAGCTGAGCTAAGCTGAGTGTATGTGGGATGTATTAGTTGTATAAAAGAAGATAAAAGCATGACAGATTTTAGAAGAAAGTGAGTGAAAGAGAATATGATGTGATTGAATTGATAAGAGTGCTTCTCTTTAGAAGACGAATAGCAGGAAAAAAACAAGAGACGAAGTCCGAAAGTGGTGTAAATAAAGATTTAAACAGAGTTACGAGTGTTAATCCGCCAGCCCCATCCCTTCATATAATATGTATAAAAAATTAAAGTGTATAGGTATAGTTCCGACAACAATAGCTACAATGTTGGACTAACAATCCAGAAAACTTGGGTTCTATTCCCATCAGCAGAGTTTGATACTCGATTTGGTTGGTGGTATGCCACTTTTCTACGCCCGCCATCCGGGCCGCCATGTAATATAAGCTTGCCGCCAAAACAGAGGCTAGACGATCCCGAATCAGATTGAGGTTAAATTGTATTTAAGAACATAAAGGGCATTATAAAACTCCTATAAAATTTAAAATATCGAATATTACTTAATTGTTTTCTGGACTTTTACAGCTTATAAAGCCCGCAAAAATTTAAAAAAACGAATTGCTCAAATTAAATGTTTTATTTAACATTTTGCTTTGTAATTACATTGTGAAGATTTTTTAGTAAAGGAATCACATAAAAACCTGATAACTCAAATATTGTTAAAAGTTGATGACGTCACTCCTAGGTACCGATTTGTATGGAGCGTTACAAGTTAAAAGCAGGATAGATAGGCGCAAGTTTATGCCAATTTTTTAAATAATGGCTTTAACCAGTGGTTATCTAGCCAATGACGAGTAAAATTAGGTGAACAAATTTTGAGGTTATAAACTATGCCGAAGCCATTTCTTCAGCTTTCTCAATAAAATGTATAATGTGTACATTTTATCGCTTAATTTGAATTCTTGACGAGAACTTCAAAGGCCAGCCTTGGTTTCAACATTATGCCGAATGTACTCGACATGATAAACTCTTCGGATCGCGTCGAAACCCTCGCAATTTTGTGTAATTGATACTATAACACCGTCCATGACACTTTTTGCTCTATATCACACCATTATAACACAAAAAACACACATAACAGTATTATTATTCAATTAACAAAATTGCAATGAACCACCATTTTTCAAGTTCGCGCTAAGAATCCTATGCCAAATTAAATGTAAGATATTTCGAGTATATTTTGCAAAAAATCTTGAATGAAATATTTAATTAAGCTGAATACAGCTATAGGCTTTGCTTGGTCTTAAACGCTACTGGAACTAATTTAATTGGTTCTGTCGCTATCTCTTTTTTACTTAAACGATTTATTATCATCCTACCCTGTTGTTTTATGAGTTTATTATTTAATTGTTAATAATGATTGCCACTGGAAAGTAAGTGTCTAGATAAGGTGACACATCTGACATGACATGCGATTATTCAAAACAAAACTATTGGAAAACTATATCCCTGCTTAAACATTGTTTCTTTCTCTTTAACTATATTAAAAATTACGTTGTTATATAAATTGTATATTTTAGTGGACAACATTCAGGATTATTATTAGAAAAGGTAAGACTGTAGAGGTGTCTGTATTTATTTAAAAGTATTATAGAAGAAGTCCATCATGTTATTGAATACTCTCTTACCAGTTTTCCAGAAATGGCTGGTTACTTTGAGGAAATGGGTTGGAGAGAACTTGAGGATGGAGAGCAGCCAAACCACCTTCTTCATATGGCTAGATTTCTCTTAGACTTTGGTCTCCACGAGGATAATTTTTCTGGGGAATGGCCAAGGTATGGTTCCTGTGAAATTTTCTATTATATCCATTTTTATTCTAGCAGTGGATATATTTTTGTTATATACTGGGGTTGGTCTGTGTTTTTATTTGGGCTATAATTTTTTTTTGTTTCAAGCCCTTGTCATCTTCACATTGTGGCCGGTTTTTCGGTTAGGGTGTACGGTTAGCTCTCCCTTTTCTGCACCCCAACCCAATCCCTAAGCTATGTAACAAAAGAAAACACATTGAAAATATTTATTTCTATTTATCAACAGTCAACTGGATAAGATTGTCTAGTTTATTAAATTTACTTAAATACCACTAGCACTTTTTTGAGATTTTGTATATCTTATATTATTTTAGACTACCTCCCCCAGCTTCGAGAGAAGCTGTCACAAATCTGCCAGAGATAACCATTGACAGTAACAGTAAAAGCTGTCCTATATGTCTGAAGAACTTTAAAGTAGGTGAAAAGGCAAAGGAAATGCCCTGTAATCATCTGTACCACTTCACTTGCATTCTGACTTGGCTAGAGAGGGTGAGTCTTTGATGCTATTCTTAGTTTATTAATAATTAAGTAATTAAGTAGTGACATGAGCACATGGTGGGGAAATGTGGAAACCTCCATGTTTAACAAATAAGAATAAAATAAACAAGTAGAAAAACAACTTAGTGACTTGCTCAAATCAATCCAAAAAGATGTATCTCTCAAAGAACTAATATTGATTGTTCTCAATCTCAAGTTCAAGAAATGTTCTCAAGTTGAATATAAAAACATGTAATAGCCCACAGGAGAAAAATCATTGAGATGTTGGTTACAAGCACCATAACTTCGATCAACAATAACCAATTGGTTATTGATCGAAGCACCATAAGTGTGGTCCCTATGGCTCAACATTCGAGAAGCCTATGCTCTTGCATTTGACATGTTCTGGCTTAATGTGATGTCTCATATGTTATTCATAAGGAAGAAATGGATAGAGAGATTTTATTAATAATAATCTGCTTTGGATATTTATATGTAAGTAGATTTTGCTAGAAACTTATTTTTCTAAATCTTACTGTTTGATAGAAAGCAGTGCGCATGCTGTAACTATTTTAATTTAAAAAATTATATATTGTATGGTGGAACCAATAGATATGAATAAAGACAAACATATTCAATGAGACTTTGTGTTTTAGATAATGTTGTGGTGAATGATTTCATGAAAATTTTCTCTCATTGTTACTTCCATTTTCTTGAAGATGTAGAAGTTGTGTGTATATGCACAATGGCCATCATATGGCCAAGTGCAGAAACCACCCTGAAAAAAAAGTTGTGTGCTTAAGTGTACTATTAGAAAAGTTAAAATCTATTATATATCTCCGTGATATCTCATCTAGTTTTAAAAATAAATTATGTTAGTTTAAAATATATTTCCAGACTAACTCCTGTCCCACTTGCCGATATGAGCTGCCAACAGACAATGAGGGCTACGAAGCATTCAAAAAGGAGAAAAAACGTGCTGAGCAGAGAAAAGATGATATAGAAACTTTACACAATTCTATGTTTAGTTGATTTTCATTGTATGTACATATTTATTTTTGTGGTTGGTTATTCTTAGTTAATTTCTAGAGTGTTAGTTCACTTGACACTTCACAATTTCAAATGATTGCAATTACACATAAAATTCAATACAATGAGTATTACATATAGTCTATTTATTGCGAAATTAATTTGATTCAATAATGATGATGTAAAGAAATAGTTTAATTTACTTAGTCACTAAATTGATTTTGCTTTCTCTTTGGACGAAATATGGCAAATGAATATTCATTTTATGAGCTTTTAAATGGATTCTATGGGCCAGGGTTTAAAATTGTATGTAATTCGTTCTAAAAGATATATGGGTTGGTTAGTGTGTGGTGGTTAGCATTCCTTTTTTATACATTCACATAATTTTATATATACATTATATTTACAATACAAGCACATCTAGAAATAAACATATAATTGTTTACATACTGTATATCTTTATAAAAACCTATTTAAATAAATATGGCGTATTTATATTTGTCACTGCGTACTATCCCTGGCTATAAATAACATTTATAAACTTTTTTGTAACGTTACTCTTCCTAGAAATCTGACTTTGACACACATTTACCTCATTATATTTTTGTACTGATGGCAAATTGATCAAAAAATTTAAACATAGAACCACATAGAACATGACAGATGTCCATCAAAATATCTTAAATTTAATGTTTTTCTAAAAAAATATGTTTAAATGATTAAAAAAATTGTAAATTCAAAATGACGAGAAAATCAAAGAGGTAAATAAATAGTTACTTAACTTTTTACATGCGATAAATGTTGTTCAGTTCATATCAATGCCAGCTCTTTCTAGTTTCTAGGCATTAAACTGAGGTTCCATATTCAAGTATTGTTTCTTTATTTAAAGCTATGTGGATTAAATAACTGTTTGTCTAATAAAACCATGCTTCTTATTAGATGTGCGCCAACTTTAACAAACATTACTTTAAATACTGATGCAATGGCTCGTGTGATTACGGGACTTTAAATAAGATACACCTTGTGAAATTGTATGCTATTCAGACTCTATTTAAATCGTGTTGTATTTCTACACATTGTGACTGTTGAGTATTTAGCCACCTTTTCACAATGAAATCGCTGGCGGATTTAAATAGTAGGCTCACATTTTATGTAACTTTCGTTATGAAAGCGCAGTGTCCCTTGGGAAAATATCTTCACTGTTATTTGTGTGATACGTACGAATGATAAAAATCACTACCATTGGCTTTTCGGTGAAGGAAAACATCGTGTGGAAACCTGCACTCTCCTGAGCAGATATTTAAAGTTGTGTGTGAAGTCTGCCAATACGCACTGGGCCCGCGTGGTGGACTATGGTACATACACTCTACGAGTATGTAGGAGAGTAGGACCTGAGCCCCTGCAGTGGGGAGGCTTTTGATATGTGTGTCCCAACAATTAATTTATGTAGCGAGTAGAGCGTATAGATAGTTTTTTCTTTTACACTTTTTTGTTTGTTTGGAGTTTCCACCTGCAGTGTTTAAACGTTACGAATAAAAATATTTTTAAAATAAAATTATTATATTGCACCCTCGTGGAGCCATTTGTAAGATTACAAAAAAGCTTTTAAAAATATAAGTTTATATATTTGGGATCTCGGAAAGAGACATCACGATTTTGATGAAATTTTTTAGATTAGGGAATTTCGATGACAAGATATTATCTACGATAAGAATCTACTTCTGCCGTTTTTAAGTAGTATCAATTTGACCGTGCCTTGCTAGACAGTACCGCACGATAGATAGAGGGTAGAAAATTATCTACAGGCTAGCCGCGGGACAACTTCAGTTGTACATACTACTGCCAATATACGTCATTGTCGATCAGTTACTCGCCTAGCAAATCCCATGCTTCAATCATGTTGATTTTAGCAAAATAGATGCCGCTGTAGAGCAAAGCTCTTGCAGAAGTCTTTAATAGTGTAAGCACAGTATTTATATTACAACGGGCAGACTGAGGACTTGTCTCCCGCCGATTCGGGGCTCTCACTCACTCGCCGCCGGCGACAAGCCGCTACGACGTAGAAGGTAAGACGTCATACTTTTTTGTATTTTTGTTATTGCGGCTAATTTATTCTGCAAAAATGTTAGTTTTAAACTTCATTGTGAAACGGTGGTCAATTCGAAGGGTATAGTGCCGTGATTTTCATGCTTTTGATTTTTATGTAACATTACGATGTTTGCGATGGGTGCGGCACGATTGATGGAATATAAAATTGCTTGCTTGGATTCGAAAAGTAAAATGTATCGATACATACACATTTATGTTTCTTTAAACTATTTATATAATATTGAACAGGCATTGCTTAATAGATGGTCGTCCTGTATTATTTGAAACATATAGCTTTCATTTTACACTTTGTAGATATTCCACCACTCGTGCCTGCTGATTGTGAATTTTCAATAATTTACATTGCAGACTTAAGATGATTTATTTCTTTTTTCTTGCAACCTTCAGAATTTGTAAATGTCCCCCCGAGCTGTTGAAGAGTTGTAGATGTAAAAATGCCAAAAAAGAAACATGCAAGGAAGTCGACGAAGTCATTGCGGCTCTGCATTTAATCGAAGAAAGTAAGAATGAAAATATCTGTTTTTAAAATATTATTATGCACTGGGCCAACCCTTGGCCTCACACCTGGTGGTAAGTGACAATAAGGCCTTAGGATGGAAACGTGTTCACACCGAAGTTTCAAGTTAATGACTCGTTACATCTATTTCTGATCGAGTACACTCGGTATGCTGCATAGTTATATCGCATTCGAACAATTCCATTCCATAACACTACAATATTTACCACGATAAGATCGAGCCAAAAACGCCGCTTTTTATGCAGTCCACGAGTCCACGCATAAGAATTCTCGGGTAAAATCTATTTTCAAATAAGTAATTATATATCTACACAGTTCACTACCATAGCGAAAAAGTTTTGAAATGACACTTTTATATTTAAACAAAAGCTGAAATAATCCGGAATAATAACTAAACGTATTGACTTACAGTGAAACGCAAGAAAAAGGCACCGAAACCTCCTCCTATTAAGTTCATACCGAAGGAATTTAAGCCGCCACATTTTAAAGACACATGCGTACCTATGAAACCATCTATGCACACGAGGTGAGTTCAAATTACATTCGCTAACTTCTTGACGTACTACCGATAAATCTATTTGCCCGGTTTTACGTTTTCAAAACGACGATACCGATTTTTTTTGTAGTTTAAGTATCGTAGGGGTTTTTAACGTTTGCCTCGTGTGTTCGCCGTACTCTGAAAAATAGCACCATCTATCAAATATCATCTTTCAAGTATTATATCAAGACTGGACTGCACAGTATATTTCTATATGCAAACATTATAACTCTATCTATATTATAAAAAACGGAAAAAGCTTTTTATTCCATAGTCATGATCTTTTTCGCTCGTCCACTGCTGAACATAGGCATTTCTCACAGAAGGCCAGAATTCGAAGTTCATGTCGCCATAAACATTGTAAAAGGGCATCCGGATACATGTTTCCTATTTTTTGCCTTCGATAAACTGAGGATGAGTCTTTTTGGATGATATACATACCTTGTTATGGCTATGTTATTTGAGACTAGGTGACCTGTTGGTATTCACTGCGACTTTAACATATCTATTGTGACTATACGACTCCTCCCCTAGCTTATATTTTTATTATTTTTCAGGTTACGCTACATCGGGCATTGCGACTTCAACGCACCAGTAAGAAATCATTGCGAATTAGGACCTAAATCGGTCAAATCTGCAAAGAGTGCAGACTTGTAAGTGAATTTGTTATTCTTCTATTGTTCTTCTTATCTAACCTAACCTAACATCAGGTCAGATTGTGGTAAAAAGCGGATGTTTTTTTAAATAAAAATTGCACGTTACTACGAAAATCATATTGTCTTATCGTTATTTACCATAAGATAGGGATGAAGATGATCCACTGTCTGTAAAAAGAGGTTATTGATTTTCGTTCGTACTAAATATTTCTGCAATAAAATGATTGTTTGGTAAGTTATTGTAAATATTGTATAGGAAAATGTTTGAACGTCTGAGCAACGCTGCCGGTTCAGAAGAGGAGATAAAGCTGGGCAAGAAACTTAGTACGGCGCGAGGCAGGAGGAGGGCCAAAGGCACAGAATCTGAGTGTCTGGTGTCGCTCGAGAGACCGCTGCCGGTCATTCTGCACACCGGCGACTCTGACAAGTCTATAGTCAACGTGAGTCACCTAGACTTTTTCAACATCACCAGCCTTAGGCACGTACCAACGTAAAGAGGTTGCACTCCCTACAGTATAGCTATGTAGTCTCTGTGTGTGGACCATGTGGGATAAGGACAAGCCACTATTATAAAGAATAGGATGACACTATTTCATCTGGTGTGTGTGTTCACTTTCGTTAAAGAAGGGTTTGCTTTCAACTGTCAGACATTCGAAGTCTTTGTTGTTTATTAAACCATCATTTAAGTAAATTTGATCAATCAAAAGTATACATGACTTTCTGGAAATTTGACAGGAAACCCTAAGCGATACAAACCTACCTTTTTGACAATCAAAGTTAATTATGTAGTTAAAATATGTGTTCGCTTCTTCTCATGGTGGACGGCCGGACGGTAGGAGTATCAGGACATGTTAATCCTTTTGCTCTTACCATTAACTTCTGGCCGAAGGGCGTGGTGTATCGTCGCTTCCGAGGGAGGATAGCGACCGACACCACCAGAGCGGCACCAACGTGCCTTAGTAAAAAAGAGTAGAATGTAGGTTTTTATAATTATTTTATGTGTAATAATTGTATCTTAATTTATGGCATTGTAATTTATATATACTATGGGTCTTTGTTACCTGATAATAAAGAAAAAATAAAAATTAAAAGAACCTAGCAGGAGCACCAGTAAACGCTCTTCCGTTAAAATTTCCATTGAGGCTTCTGGAGGTTCACAAACGTGACCAGCATAGATTACACAGGTGTACCTATTTTGTGTGCCTAGCGTAAGTTAAAAACACTTACATATTGCACTCAGCACTTGGATCTATTATTGTGGTGTATTCGAAGGCTTATCGTATTATTAGGTAAGATGAAAAACAAGTGCAAGGCAAAATGATGAATGTTGCACGTGTCCAGGTACCGAGCCCTAAAACCAGCGGTGAGGTGATAGCGGCTCAACGCGCGCCCCTAGCCACTGCAGACCTGGTACCACCGTTGCCTTCAGCAGCTGGGCACGCGTAAGTAAACTAAACGAATGTATCCTAAAAAAAATTAAATGTAAAAGTTTGGGTGTTTGGGACTCCGTCACGCATAAACGGGTGAACTAATTCGGACGATATTTGGCACACATATGTTCTGGATTACAATATACGTTATTTTATGGCGAAAGTTTTCCTGTTCGATAATTGCAATTTTCTTTATTTGTAGTGTTGGTTGCAAAATTGTATCCTGCTCATAAATTGACCCGAAATAATACGTTTATTCCTTGATGATTAATATTAGTAGAATGACAGAGGTTTGCTTGTTCCGTTGAATCATCGACCCCGGCGTATAAACTTCAGATTTCTGCATCCATATATGGCTTGTCACAATAGATACATGCCCAAATAAAAAATATATCTATATATTAATACGTGAAGCTAAAATTTTGTATCCTGAAATTTCTCCCACTTATAGTTTATATAGAGAAACAGTGCAGAATGCTGTGCTTATATTTTAAAAAAAATTGTCAAATTTTGACCACTGGGCGACCACTAGTATACATAAATATGTAATACAATTTATTATTACTTGAGATATCAATAACGCGGTCTACATATATGAAAACTACATCTTGACACAGAAAAGCGTTAATATTTGGTAAATTTACATTAATTGAATCTCGTTTCATTACAGATTGTACAAGCCGCACAGCGGTATCATCATCAATGAGGATGGCCAATTCGTGCCTGAAGTGGTGTACTTGCCAGGACCTTCAAAAATACCCGGGTAAGGAATTTATACAAATAGAAATAAATCTAGATTTTACGTTATATACTGTAACTCTGTAGTCACATAGCATCATATACAATATGATTAGGTCTGCCGCACCATGTCGTTTTCTCTTTTCCTTACATTGGTTTCGTAATTATTATACGAAGCCGTAGTAGCTCAGTTGGGTAGAGCATCAGTACTTGAACAATCGAGGTCTGGGTTCGATCCTGGCTAGTACCAATGAGTTCCAGTTTGTTATTTGGAATTTATGTAGGAATGATAAATGATAAAAATCATGAAACATTGGCTTTTCGGTGAAGGAAAACATCGTAAGGAAACCTGCACACTTCTGAGAAGAAATTTCATTGGTATCATTATGTGTGAAGTCTTCCAATACGCACTGGACCCGCGTGGATGACTATGATGACTCTCTGTAGGAGAGTAGGCCTGAGCCCCTGCAGTGGGGACATATATAAGCTGTTGATGTGATACGTAGCGCTAGAATGAGCAAACTGTACAAAAAGCATGGTTGACGGGTGAATTGATCATCAATCACTGTAAGTAGTGGCAGAGAACAGTATTATAACACGATTTTGAACAGACGAGTGGGAGGAGAGTGACTAAATTTATATCGAGAAACGTTCGAAAGAAAAAACCATAGTCCAGTTTTTTTTACGAAGCTTTGAACAGAGAAAATTTTCTACAACAAATTTACTTTTACTTGGTGGCCTACATTCACAAGTATTACTATTTATTTCCAGAAAGCCGAAACGAACAAAGGCTTGTCACAAGGGAGGGTAAGTGATGCATTTACCTCAAATACTCTCTCACTTTTTTTTTCAATCAACATAGATACTCGTAGATATTAAGGCTAAATGACAGAAACCATGAGGTCAAGCGCTGATATATCATTTATTTATATAAAAATATGTACGAAGCAAAGAGATGATATTTGTGTTTATTTTTGTTTTTCAGAGTTTAACTATTTATTATCAAGTGCTAGGATATCATAATTAATTCACATCCACTTTTCAATTACAGAGTATGTAAGAACAAGTACTGCCGTGTGAAGAAATGTCGGTAATTTTTTTATGTTATCAAAGATCTAACAGCACTTATTGAAAATAATAATATAAGTGGCCAATTTTCGAAAATATTTTTGATTTTGTTCCAAGCTTTGAACATCTCCATAAAGAAATTCATAATTTTCTCAGTCACACTCGTAGATCGACACGAGTAACAAACTTTGAAAGCAAGGATTTGTCATAATCACCTCGGCAAGCTGATTGGTGATCGGAGCAAGATGTTAGCGATTCTGGATAGCCGGGATTCTGCGCAGCACACGCTCGAAGACTGCCCAGCGTGGCAGGATGAGCGGCAGATCCTGGTAAATGAAGTGGGGGGAGATCTCTCTCTGGCTACCGTCATATCGGTGATGCTGGAGAGGGAATCTGCATGGGGAGCAGTGGTCTCCTTCTGTGAGACAGTAATGTTGCAGAAGGAGACCGCAGAGCGGGAGCGGGAAAGGGCCGACCCCGCTCGGAGGAGGAGGCGAAGGGGCAACGGAAACGTTCGCCCTGCAGTCCTACCACCATAGCCCTGGTTGTACTGGGCTGGGGACCGAAGACAGACAGAGTTGGGGCTCTGGATGTCTTTCCTCGATCCCGAGAGGGCGGCGGAAACGGTGTGGCCCGTTTCCGTTGCGAATAGATTTTTAAGGGCTGGCACATCAACCCAGGAAGTGCGATATGCATAGCGCTAGGGGAGCACTGGAGACGTTCCATTGGAGGACCCAGAGCTCTCCGACATGCGCAGCAGATGGCCACCGGAGGGGTTTAGTAGGTAGAAATCCTACATAACCCGGCTCCTCCCCTAAAGAGCCGGGTATCTTTGGAAGATTCCCCTCCGAAAAAAAAAGGTTGATGCTTCTGTCCGTCTGATAGAATTTTACATTAATCTATTTTCATGGAAGCGTCGGTGGCGCAGTGGACACGGCGCTGACTCTCAATATGAGGGTACCGAGTTTGAATTCAGCCGTGTACCTATGAGTTGTTTTTCAAGTACATTATCCGATTGCTTAAGAGGCTATGTTGGTTAGACCACGTGGTCGCGTTCAAGGTTGCATTGTTTTGTAGCTGTCCCTACCCGAGCGCGTACGGTGAGACAGCATACACTACGCGAAGTTATCCACCCGTTATTTGGATGTTTCGTAGTCCAGGGATCATTTGAAGGATACAGTATATTATGTAACCATTTTTTAATACAGTATATTAATAAAATTTCAGATGTCGGTGGTTTTTCCAAATTGTTCTAAATTGATTCATACTCTTGTAAAACAGGTTCAAAGTTGGGGCTTTTTATTACCGAAAAATACAATACTTTGACGCCCTGTAACTCTGGAAGTATATATTTAAACGAAAATCTGACTCACCACCGACACATATATTTGTTTCTAGTTTGTGTATTGAAAATATTCATAGCTTAATACTCAAAATATGACTGGACTACGTTTGTATGGGCGCTTTGACATCAGCATACCCTCTTAACGATGAAGAAAACCACGTGGGGAAACCTGCATGTCTGGAACAGGCATGTAAAGTCCGCCAATCCGCACTGGGCCCGCGTGGTGGACTATGACCCATATATTCTCTATAGGAGAGTAAGCCTGAGTCCCCGCAGTGGGTACATATATAGGCTGTTGAACCTATTTTAACGACACCAACAGCAATATGTCGGGCGGTTTTATTCTAAAACCGGTATCACCGAAGATTGATTAAAGTATTTTGTCATTTCAGGATTATGCAAGCCATGAGAATTAAACGTCTGAAAGAAGCGAAATTAAAACGGAAATTGAGCTCACGTGATTCTAGAATATGGTAATATAGCTATTTGAGTTTCTTTTGTGCCCGTAGCGGTGGCAGCTTAGTTTCATCTATAATAAATCATAATAGACTGTGAAGAAACCTGATTGTTAAAGAGGTTGTGTGAAGTGTACTAATCTACACTGAGTTGGCATGTTGGTCGATCGTATGAAAGGAAACGGGCGAATAGTTTGATGGTGATTAATAACATCGGACATGGTTAGATATGCTAAAGTTTCTTCAAATATATCATTAGGAAGATATTTAATACAAAGTTTGAAATGTCTTAGTACTATGCTTCTTTATATATCAGATCGATTCATCTGGAAGTCTCGGCTGGGAATTATACTCCTTATTTGTACACGTAATAATTGAAGAAGCGAAGCGCTTCGTGCGGGAAATGGTGGAATGCCAACTAAGTAGGGATGGAACCCAGCCTTTGTTCTTGTTGACCGATTGTAAAAAGGAGACAATGTAATTTGATCGTATAAATAGATCGTATTCACTATTCGTTTCTGTATATATAATTTGTGTAAGCGCTTTTTATCTAATTTATAAAAGCTACACATCGTCTTTGCGTAAAACTCATTAAACGTAGTAGTTACTTCAAACTCAACCACTATCACAAAATACATAATACTGTTGTTTCTGTAATAACTCAGTGAAGTTTTGATTTCTAGCGGGCCAACTAGAGGAAGGCGAGGTAGGGCGAGGGGCGGAGGGAGGGGCGGTTTTGCTCGATCTAAGTCTGTGTCGACGCGGTATTCAAGGAAGGGCACGACGGACGGCAAGCCGCGGGCGAGGCGCGGCCGCAAACACATTAAGGATGACGACGATGTATGCGGACTCGATGAAATACCGAGATTAGATCATGTAAGTTGTTAACACTTATACATTATTATGTATTACCATAGAGCTCTAGTTTCACAGGTGTCCCGTTCTTCTTATAGTACAAACTAGATTTCATACAGGACTTCGTTTGTGTTGAATTCCCACAGTAACATT
This sequence comes from Carcina quercana, assembly GCA_910589575.2. Lineage (NCBI taxonomy): Eukaryota > Metazoa > Arthropoda > Insecta > Lepidoptera > Depressariidae > Carcina > Carcina quercana. The sequence continues at coordinate 6,927,335 of OU342436.1, forward strand.
CCTGCGTTAAAAATTATTTTTTGCTGTGTGTCTCTAGAACATGTGTGTCAGGTTTCATCCAAAAGCGTTCAGAATACAAACTTTCAAAAGTGACCGAACTGTGAGGTGCGAGACCAAAGTGCTGTTTAGTTTCTTCCGTCTATAAATTATTTATGATTTGAGCTTAAAATTGTAAAAACAACAACAACAATACCATTTAAATTAATAATAACATTTAGGTTATTGGTTAAAATGATTTAGGGGGTGTACCCCATCTTAACTGAAGCCTGGGATACAAAAAGCGTAAAGTATTATAAGATAATTTAAGTTTATGAAATAAATATATTTTCATTTCATTTTCATTTCGTTCTCATTTTCATTCTATTTCATTTCATAGCAAAACCTGATGCTGTTGTTGGGTACAAGTTGTGTCTAAGTTTACAGGACATGCAGGCGATAATGTTATTTTAAACATTTCCAGCCACAAATACCATTGAACATGAAGAAGCACACATACAGGACACACTCACTGACAGTGATGCCATGCACCAAAGATAAAAAGGGCGAGTGTACGCAATACGGCATCTTGATGGGCTTGTTCAACATGTATGATTCGAAGTTCAGTAAGTTTAAATTTACAACAAAAAGACGACGAATTCGAAAAAAATCCTTTGCTAATAGTCTTATCTATCTAAAGTGGCGTCGTTCCGGTACATGCTGCCTTTCATTACTCCTAATGCTATATGTCGGCGGGTGAGGGTATCGAAACGAGGCCGTTATACTATCATCTGATAATGACCACGGTACAATAGGGAAGATGCAACCAAATTAGATTGGGTTGAATTGTATTTTATAGCTTAACGGACATTAAAATAAATCCCACCAAAATAAACACACGTAAAAATTTTGCTTTTTTATTTGGATTTCGCAAGGACTAAATGTCTCAAAAATTTAGTTCCTCGAATAGTAAAATGCTTATTAGATTTAGTTTTCTCATTGCATTTTGAAAACTTTATTATAGGGGTATATAACACATAAACGAGTCATTTTACGAGATAACTCAAAATATCAAACAAGCTCGATACATTTTAACGCTCTAAAACACGTGTGACGTCACAAATGTCACCAGATTTATATGGAGCGTTTTAGCACCGCGCGACTAGAATTACTTTTCGACGGGTTGTAGTAAAAAAAGTATTAGTGGTATCGGGAAAAAAATGGTTGAAGTATTTACCTTTTTACATGGACTATCGATTTAGACAAAAATATTCTTCCATGCATCTTCCCCATTATAATCCCGCCAGAGTATCGTGGCGACTCGCCACGAAACAGCGACGAAACGGCACGAGACTAAAACTCGAGAACGAGCAAAAAAACGCCTAATTGCGTTAGTCATCTGTGTTAGAGGAGTCTGTGCAGTTATGTTCGTCTAGAAGCACACGTCATATCGCCACGATGTTTCCGCCCTGTGGTGATATACAGACTCGTCCATGGAGATGGCACCTATTATCACCAGCAAGTTATACGGACATCTCGTTGAGAAGTTCGGGGCATAGAGTATTAAATTATTTATATTTAGCCAATAGACAAATGTGCTGCAGATTATGTAATTTGGGTTCGCACTTGGCCTTCATCTCGCCCGATGAAATAGAAGCGTGATTCCTTGTTAATGCGTTTCGTATTTAGACAATTATATTCCAGTTCCGATTGATATGAGAATAAATTGAAAGTATTTTAGGGATATGCTGTCAAATGCCGCTGTGGGTTATGGGCATCTCCGTTAGGATGGGGGATGCGGGTTCGATTCCTGGCTGATTACTTATCTGGTGATCAGTTTGGTTGGTTTATAGATGCATGAAATACAAATTTTCTCCCTCTTTCAGGCCCGCGGTCCAAAGGCAGACAAGCGCTCACTATGAGTGTGATGGCGTATTGTCTGGCATTCCACTACCACCCAAAGCAATGGACTATGAAGCTCCTTGATAATTTGATGGATGCCGGTGATCAGTGGTAAGGTCTTTATGCCTTTAAGATTCTAATAAAACTATTAGATTCTGCTTCTGCCCAGGCATGCATGACCAACTTATGTAATAATTATAATGCTTGGATGTATAAATAAAATTATACATAAAGGGTATAATGTAGCCTTAAGTATATTAAAATGATGTAGTCATACTTTATAATAGTTGTGCCGGGTACAGATTAAATATATTCCTAAAGTTTCAAAGATTTGTAAACATATACACCAACTTAACACTTAAAAGAATGTTGCGATTATTTTTTGAATAAAGTAACGCCTTACGGACTCCCGAATACAAACTGGCACTAAAATTAAATATATTATAAATAATTTATTTTTAAATGACGAACTCCTAAAATTTCAACGAATATTGCCGTTGGATCTATAATTACTTTTTTTTTTTTTTTTTTTTATTTAAACAGTTTATTGTACACAGAAAATATTTACATAACACAAAAACAGAAAAAATATATTACATTACTAACAAATGACGTTTAGGAGGTACGAGGGAAACCATAACATAAATGCAGTCTGAAAATATTACGCAGAATTTTTTAAATTACTTAATATCCGTTCAATTTTCAGGTACCTCCAATGTGCCGAGAAAATCCATGATCACTCAGCGTTCCAAGGCATCTGTGAAGTGTTGGCTTACGGTAAGAAGCAGACGCTAATTCTGAACGGCAAGAAGATGCAAGTTCTGCTGTGTGAGCCCGACGTAGTTGGATACACCATGTCTGCTGATCCCACCGTATACAACCTCTGTAGAGGCTTGAAGGCATTCTTCAAAGAGAATAGAGCTGGTGTTTTGATAACCAGGTAATATTTTTATGTCAAATGTTTTTTGCTATTGGCCTTAATTTCTCAATCATAGATGGCGATGCGCTTGTAGGATCCCCTCCCAAAACACATTAGTGGCCTTCCGGAGCAAGTGGTCTGCTTTTTAAAATTGACCACTTTTTGGTATTAGTGGTCCTGTCGAAAGCAAGACATTTTGGACGCTTATTACTTGATTCATTTGATGTTAAGTGACGGATCAATTAACATGTTGTTTAGTGATGGATTTCGATAACCAGCTAGTCCGGTGGCCATACGTAAACTGATTAACCGAATTGAGCATTCTGCGGTATCTCATATTTTCTTCGAATGGAAGCGAACAGCAGCATAGGGTCTTATCCAAAATGTAGCTACTTCTTACGGTAGAATGGACAGATTCTAAAAATGAAAGTTTTGAAAATTCCAGGGTTTTAAAAGTTGTAATCTGGAAAGACAAAGTTTGCTACTACATATTCGACCCCGCTGGCAGAAACTCTAAAGGGTACTCTAACTTCGCTTCCGGATACGCTGCTATAATGAATGTCAAAGATCTGGACTCGGTCGCCGAGATGATTTTGAACCGCAGCATTGTAGACGACCAGAAATTCGTATTGGCGTGTGTCAAAGTGCTAAGAATGGCCGACGAGGCCGACGATGAAGACTTCGACTCCGATAAAGAGCTCACGCAAGCGGAAAAGGCTATGATGAGCTATAGGTTGATAAACGAAAACAGTGCTATCGTAAACGCCAATATGCACTTGGGCGACCGTTGCTTCGAAAAGGCCAAGTACCGGCAAGCTCTGCCGATAGCCGTTGTTGCTATGACCTACGCAAAAATATCTCCGCCTAACACGTGGTACTCTAAGACGTTAGATAAGATATTGCGTCTAGGTAATAAACTGTACGTGGATTGCATGCATCCTAAGCAGTTAGTCGATATTTCAATCGATAATATCCCCAATGAAATAACGATGGGGCCGTACCAGTGCGAGATTATTATGTACCGGGAGAGAGTCAAGGGACAGCTGTTTACGACGAAAGAATGCATTCTCAACATCAAGACTGGTCTTGAAGAGTTTTTTAAGAGCTCCTACAATAGCGGTCTGTTGGAGTTTAACAACTATGCGTTAGCGGTTTGGAAGCAGAAGGATATGTATTATCTATTCGATCCTTACCCACGTAGTACGGATGGGACGAGAGCGTTCACTGTGGGGAAAGCTTGTTGCTGGATGCTCCTCGACCCGGGCACTATCGCGGAGGTGTTCGCCAAGAACTGGAACTTTTTGCCTCCTACTACACAGTTCAATATTCACGCCTTCAAAGTGTTGAAGATGAATAAGAAGAAACCGAAGGTAGACTACATTTATATATACATACCTCCATATTAATTCTGTAGATCTTTGTTTTTTACCTCAACACAAACTAGTTGTACTTCCATTTTTGAAATGTAATAAACTTGCCTTTTTCCTGCGTGTGTTTTGCATTGCCAGCAGCTGAAGACCATTTCTCACGTCCCCAGCGGTCTTCGAGCGGTAATAGACCATACTTACATACTCTTATTTTGTGTGATGGATTTTACTAAATCACAAGATCCGCCTCGAGTGAGTTCGTTAACAAATAGGTTTTCCGTCCCGCAACTCGACTCTAATCATGCCACACCAACTGTAGCGCTTGTTTACGTTATTGGAGTATGTTGAAGTTAAGCGACATTAAACTGTTCGTTTCTAAAATTACTATAAGTTTAATTTGAGAAAGTGTTTTCGTTGTGATGATATTTTACTGACATATGAAATAATGTGTTTGTTCATTGCAGACGCAGCTAGTATGCGCTCTGAGCGACGACAAGTTGCCGGGTGCGAGGTATGCCAACAAGACAGTGTTGCCCATGAGCCAGGAGCAGGGCGACGGGCACGAGCTCGTCGACGTCATGCCGGTCAACACTCTGTTTGATAATAAAGACGTGAGTGGAGAGTGGATCCTAGTATTTATCGCACAGAACATAACGTCACCGGCATTATATAGGCACAGGCCGGACACTTCAAACAAATGTCGTGATATCGGTTCCTATTCCCATACATCAAACGGATGAGGTTTGTATACACACGCATGTGTGAGTAAATTCGCCCGCGCCATAATAGCGATCCTTATCTGGGTTACTTTTCTGCGGAGGAAGTTAGGTATCGCGGGTCTATGGGACGCGGTGGACGTCCGTTCTATACGTAGTATATACGAGTATGTATGTACAATTGTACATTGCAACAAGCGTTTCGCTTCCTTATTTGTCATTTGCGCAGCTATGAGTTAGGTTTGGAATACTCTTTGAGCTACCGTGGTCCCATCATATTACAATATGGGAGTCAAGTCGAGAGTGCACCATATAATAAATAAATGCGGCAAAATATGGTCATATTGTGGTCATACGTCGATCTTTTTTAATATTTTTGTATCAATATAAAATTTGCTGTAGGTGGAAAAGTCTACCTCATGATCGTAATATACTTTTTGACGTTTTATTACAAGCTTTTTTCTCAGGACTTGGTCAGCGTTGATCAAAACCAATCCGTCGACAGCTCTATTTCTACGTAGATAAAAAGTAGCATATGTCCCTTTATACCAAAGGCTTCATTCTGGATCCAAATTTGTCAATTTGATCAAGATCGATCATTTATTGTATTTTTCCCATAAAAATGAGATTAACATTTTACTCTGCAGGCAGCTCAAGTAGACGAAGAGAAGCTTGGTGAGATCATATCGCTGGTGGACAGTATCCAAGAGTACTATGTGCCTCAAATTCCGTTGAGATACAAGCTGATGGGGGAAGAAGAACTACCGCCCAAAGTTGGTGAGTAGAGTACTGTACATAATAAAAAATATCAACATGTACATTTGTTTTTTAGTGTACTAGGACACCGCTTGACAAAGTTAACGATGCGTTCCGCATTTAATTAAACTAGTGGTCGGCTAGTGGGCGAAATTCGACCTTTTTTTGTTTAAATATTAGCATTCTGCATTCCTTTTCTATATAAACTTTAAGTGTGTGAAATTTCATACTCCTCCGTCCGCGCAATTTTTGTAAAAGGGGATAAAAAGTTTTTGCTTCACGTACTAATATATAGATAAATTATGGCTTTACCGTTTGAATTAATTCAAATGTGCATTAACAGAGCCTCAGAAGTTACTAAGCTATTCATTTCCAAATTATTTTTAGTTTTTTGCATGATCCGTGTACAAACATACTGAGTATTGTTGATAATCTAAACTGAGGGTCTCTTTGTTTATAATTATAATTCAACCTGCCACATTCTGCCTCTTTGTTCCACACGCACATGTCAACTGACAGAAGTAGAACGAACTGCCACTGTCAGTCTGTCATAACATACACAAACCAAAACCGTTAAACTGTTCAAACTTTCATAAATCCTAAATAATTCATATATTAAAAAAATGTTAACTCTCCAGCTCCAGTAAATAAGTGAAATACCGTAATAGATTCATTGCAACCACAATGTTGACCCGCCAAGTTCCTCTCAATTTTGGAACGTCGTCCAGCCTTTCAATCGGGAACAGGAGTTTTAAATCGGGTATCTCCCTGAGATCGACTTCAATACTCCGACCTGGCAGCTTGCGCTTATCGTCTCGACTTAATCGGCTTGTGAGGGAAGGGTCCGGACACAATGGTGGGTAAACCCATCATGCTTTAAAACGTGGATTAGGATTCACTGTTTATTACTTACATAACAATATTACATAAACAATATGAGATTGGCCAATTATAATAAAAATAATAATAACAATTTTAGACACATATGTATATACAAAAGTACAGATAAAGGTTAGTGAAAGACTGGAGCATAAGATAGGACGAGCCTGTGTTACAGGTCTCCTAGCACACTTTTAAAACGTTATTGGACGTGTGTTTGTGTATGTAAGTTATTATGTGTTGGTGTGTCAGTTGAATGATTGTGTGGATACAAGTGACAGAACTGAAGAAATTACAATCAGAGCGTGCCGTATAAATCACAGACGAGATTAGCACGAAATAGGTCGATCAGATTGCCCCGTGTAGGACGCTTTTAAGAGTTTCCTTTGTTTCGGTTTTTATCACAGAGAAATCGCATCGCACGAATTTCTTGTAAACGTCGTTTGTGTAGGTTATTTAAGTTTTTAAAAACAAAATTTTCAATTTATCCGATGACCTTTCCCAATTTTACTTCCTTGCCTTACTTGTTCGTACTATTTCGAACATGTTTTTTTCGGTCAAGACCTTTTTAATATTTGTTATTTATTTGATTTGTACTGGTACAACTATTTTATTCGCCGATTGGTTTAATATACTGTAAATGTCGTTTAATTTACTATAATTGAACGTGTTACGTGGTTGTGTTGTTGCAGTGAACCTGGACTCTCCGACGGTGTCGGTGACGCAGGTGGTGCCGCCGTGGCCGAAGCCCCGCGACAAGTCTGGCGAGGAGGTGGAGGAGGACCCCTCCCCGGAACCCACCCCGCCACCCACACCACCCCCGGGACCTGTATGTAAAACGTTCATACTTCACCACTACTGGCTCCCAAGTAGTAGACAGTACTTGAAAACACGAATACATTATACATTTGAACCGTCCCCGTGGAACAGGTCGGACACCTCGAACAAATGTCATGATATCGTCATACATCGAACGGATGTCGTTTGTTTACGCGCGCATGTGTGAGTAGTACGCGCACGGTCATTTTTTGCGCCAGTCTCTTGCGGGGGAGGTGAGGTATCACGGATCGGCGGGAGGCGGTGATTGTCCATTCTGTACGTTGTACTATATAAATTCTATGCCCGTGGACTAATGGCTAAATGTTTGACTAACGATCCAGGTTCCATTCCCAGCGGTACTCGGTTTGGTTGGCGGCAAGGCATTTTTATGTCCGCTTGGCTAGTTACCACCATGCTACCAAAGTTTGCTGTCAAACAGCAGTGCTAATAGCACTGTTGTGATCCGGTTGTGACCATCCAACGGTCTTATCGTCAGTCAGATGAAGGCCAAGTGCAAACCCATCATTAGGTTAGTAAATACAAGGCACAAACGAAAAATACATCAATAATAAAATATATATATAGTCTTTTCAGACCTTGGAGAGGCTTCTCCCCCTTAAAACAGTCCTAAAATGTTTGGTACTACAAAACTGCTACAGCCAAAAATACTAAAATTAATTAAAACTAAAAAATAATTAAATGGTCCTATGCTATAGGTCTAACACATAACTGAGTTTGTACCTGTGGTATGGGAGCGGTACGGGAGGGTACATACATATACCACATAAAATATAGTTATAATTTTCCACAATGATAGGTGATAGCTAGGTACTCGTTATAAATTACTTCTTAAATTAGTTCGTTTATTTGACCTTAATCTTGTTTGATTTTTCAGCCACCTGAGGGCGATGAGGTAATTATTATTTTAAGATAATAATACCCTTCTATATCTCTAAGAAACTGTTAATAAACCGTGCGAACCTGGCCTTAGAATAGGATAACGCTGACGGCCTGTCTGGTCGTAAAAACCGAATGAGGGAATAAATCTGGAAGCGGGCAGTCTACCTGATCAACAACATTTTACTGCGATCACCAAACCACGCAACCGTTTGTAGTTGCGATCTTTAAGGCAGGAAGCCATGATTATGATGATAAACTCTTATACCTGCACCGTATTATCTATTTCCACTGTTAAATCACTCCATGTCTTGTTTTGGGTGATGTAGAAAGCGACCAGGAGAAAATCTTATGAAACTGAAATCTTACTGCGATCAACTTACCTGCGAAACTTTGACTGTGGCTAATCGTGCTATGTGACACGCGCTCGTCTTGGTGATCTATGAAGAGCTTTGGTTCAGCAGTAGAATGTTATGACTGGCAATGAAAGATTGAAAAATGCGAAGACCCTTTTTTTCGTTGCGGTCTATTTATTGACTCTTTTTTACAGACCTATTTAATTGTGAGTAGTGATGAATGATATGATTTATTAATTACAACGAAATCGCCGTATTGTGTGTAATAGGGCGAAGAAGAGGCAGAGGAAGAAGAAGAGGGTGGTAAGAAGAAAGGAGCTCCTAAAGAGGAACCCGTGGAACTGCCGCCGCCTTTCCCCCCACCACCCCCTACTCCGCAGCACGATGAAGTGGAGGAAGTTCCGGTGAGCTCACTGACGCCATTTTGACCAACCATCCCAGTTATTATTGTTACCATGTTGCTTATATGATATTAGTAGAAAATTATCTTCACGTACTTGAAGCTTAGGCAACTGACCCTGTTAGTTTAAAATGTAATATCCTTCCCGAGAAATTTCAGTAATTGGTGGCAGGTATCAGTATACACACTTTGTAATAAAGGTGATAAAAACATTGCCGCCCGTTTAAAGGAAAAATGTACGATCAGAGTACAAGTATGTTTGAATACTCATGTGCAGTTTGTAGTATACTACTAGAGAATTAAGACGGTCCATTAAAATTTTCCTGATACTTAGGCGTGTTCTCTTTAGGAATATGCAAATAACAAGGTAAATGGTTGCAAAAAGCAAGTAAATTGTTATAAATGATCGCTTGTTTTTATTTTGAAGCTGGCTACATATTCAGCAACTGCGACGGCGAAACCATCTCCAGTAGACGACGAAGTGGAAATAATCGAGCCGGTAGAGGTTGAACGTGATCTCCTGCCCACAGAAGACGCTGTATACAGGTCCAAGCTCAGAAAACTACGCAAGAAACAAACGTCGCCTCTGGTAGAATTCGACCCACCACTGTCGCCCTCCGAGGAACTGCTCAAACTGAGCAACTTTAAAGACCTTCCTGACAATACTCAGATCATTCGAGGGACGTCAGCTATCCAAGAGAAGGAAGCTGGCGAGCTTTTGCCTTTCGTGGCGATAGTAGCTGTTGTTACGTCTTATAAATATTCAGTGCCCACGTGGACGGAGGGGCTCGTTAACTTTGTGCTCGATACCGCGCAGAAGTTGTATCAGAACAAGAGAGATAGATTCCAGGCTGCCCCTCTGCACTATATTCCTAAACTCGCCATTGGGCATCAGGTGAGAAATTAACACATAAACACACAGATAGACATTTTAATAACCACACCTAGGTGGTAGGTAAAAGGTGACCAAGGGAAAAAATCAGAAGATTGCAGTACTCATACAAGACATTGTGGTATAATCCATGAGAGGCTCATGTAAATAAACCACCCTGATTAAACCAGACCATCCACTAATAATAATAAAACTAACTAAACTCAAACCATTAATTTGAGAGCTAGGCTCCAACAAACAGGTAAACAGACAAAGGAATCAAACTTTGAACGCCACATGCATATTCAGTCAGGGGCCAAACTATATTTTCCACCAGACATACGCGGTGACGGTGGACGTCGTGGGCGAGGGCCCCACGTGGCACATGGAGGACATACTCAAGAAGAAGTTCTTGAGCAAATACGACCGCGGCATAATCACGACCAGCAACTACAGCTGTGCGCTCTTCCATAAGAACGGCCTGTTCTATCTATACGACGGCACCAACTGCAACGCTATGGGCGTCAGAGACCCGAAGGGCTCATCGGGAAAGGCTTGCCTCTTACGGTTCCGGAATCTACATGACGCTGTCTGCAGGTATGGCCAATTTTTAAAGTCTTATTTAGGACTAGTTTTTGCCTGCGGCTGCGCCTGTTTGTACATCATTAATTGTCTAGTGGGAACACATTCCCAGGAGAAAAAATATAATGTGTCATCAAACGGTCTGTGTGACAAATTGTATACAAATCGTGTTTTAGTTAGATAATAGTTTATTTGTTAGAACATCCCACTCGTATAGTTCTAGTCCTATGAACTGTCATTAAGTATGTCCGCCCGACTAGATATCACCATGTTACCTAAGTCTGCAGCAGTTTTATAAAACTTTTGTGTATTTGTTATGAAAGGAGCTAGTGCCACATAATTTAATACTTATGGGTGAGCACGCTTTCCATTTAAAAGAGGCTTATCCCTTCTGATCTGAAAGCCACGAGATATCGAGGTATTGACAAGATTCAGCATAACAAAATGCTGTGACAAAATTATCTCGTGGCCTTCATGTTTGCCCTGCAGGTTTGACGAAGGCCAATTGTGATAATAGTCAGGCTACATCATGCATCATGTTGATACGTAGGTAGATGGTGCTACCCGTGTCCTGAAATTTTCCTTTAGACGCATTTTACATTGCTTTGTATTTATGTATTTCAGGATTCAGTACAACAAGGATGGTTCGGTGGACGAAGAACAATTCGTAATAAGCAGAATAATTGTCCGGAAACTCCTTACGGAGCCTCGGTACAAGCTGCCGGAAGACCACGACTACAACAGCGCCACCCCTAGCAAGTCCAAGACCACGTTCGTTGAGCCTGGAAAGGAAATCACGCAAAAGAAAACTAAATTCTCACATATAACAGATCCCGATGACGAAGTACAACCTAAACCTCGCGGCTACCAACCGTTTCCGGGCGACGTATACAGGATAGAGGGCTCCACAGCGGTCGGCGACAAACACAAACCCAAGGGCGGAGCACCTACCGACGTGCAGGCCTGCCACTTTGTCAGTTTAGTCGCCATGCTCATGGCCGCGATGCACCCCATAAGAACATGGGACCAATTCATGGTTGACATGTGCGTAGAGAAAGGACTAGAAATATACGAAAAAGCCACCAACTGTGCCGCGTGTGAAAAACGAGTCATCAAAAACCTCATATTAGATGGGAAATTTATTAACATAAACATCAAGAAAATTATCGTCATCAATGAAAACCCCACTAGACGGTTAGAACAATATTTGAAAGCTGTACTGAAGAGGTTGCGCTACGTGATTATTAAATTTCCTCAGTGTAGTATGGTCATATGTCAAACGGAAGGATTCTACCACTTATTCAATCCGCGCGGTGCCGGTAGCTCCAAAAAAGCAGCGGCCAAACCGACGAAAGCTAAGAGAGGGTCGAGAACAAGTACCGACGCCGCATCCGATGACAAAGATTCGGGTACCGTGGCTTCTTGGACGTTGTGTCGGTCCATAGACGTTTTAGCTCTTGCTATTCGAGGCATCGTTGGCCAATCGGCGAACGATCCCGAGTTCTACACATTTGAGTTGACATCGGTTAAGACCGCGCCCCGCCGCGCCGCCATCAACTACAGACTCAGTCCTCTGTTCAGACCGGACGAAAACCCCAACGCACCCTTCGTGAAACGGCGAAAGATCGGTCCAGTCGTTGACGAGAAAATGTATTGGTTGAACATTGAAATAATACCGTGGTCCCAAATGAGTCCATACAACGACATGGGACTAAAGCGTCATACTCCAAGGACTACGTGGAAAGATTGGAATATAGAATTTCCTGGTGACTTGTATTCGTTGTGGGGTACGATACACCCGATGGATAAGAGATTCGACGAAGAAAACCGCGGGAAGCAATATCTGGCGACTTGTGTAGTGGCTCTCGCCATGACGCAAACGTGCAAGTACAGCGCATGGACGGGTAGCTTTTTGGATGGAATCGTAATAACTGGCGACAAATATCACCAGAAATCTCTAGAAAAAGCTAAAACTGGAGTTAACCATGAACTCAATATAGAAGATTTAGAATCACAGTTCGACATGTGGCCTTTCGGGTTTTCTGCTAAATTCGAAAACATAATATTTGGATTTGTATACAACAACTTGCAAGACCGGTTTAACCTTGCCAAGTCCTTGGATTATTTCTTTGAGAAACACAAATTTGGGATTCTGGTCAGTCCTGGCAAAAATCTTGCTTTCGGCAAGATTGGATCATCATATTTTATGTACGATTGTCAAAGCTACGGCGTGCCAATGTACTCTCCAGGGAAAGGAGCCTCTTTCATGTTGAAGTGTGAAAGTTTGAACAGATTGATTTACTGCATAACAATTACATTGAATATACGGAGACATAATCAACAATTCCACTTATATTCTGCAACAGTGAATGTAACCGAAGCCAAATAGCAACTTTAATAAAATGGTTGTGTTCTATGTCCATCTACTTGTTTCATTTCGTATTTATTTCCTGCCTATAATCTGTAACGACCCCCTTAAACAGCCCCGATAGTAGTCAAAACGCGGGATCCTTTATATTAGTGTCACGGAGCTGCTCGAAAAGTGAGATAAAGAAAAGAGAGAGGCGTATCCATCTATCCCCTTCGTGACGGATATTGACCAATGACTACCGTTGAAAGCTCTCGAATACTCGCATAAGGATTGTCAAGTGCGAAAGGGACACATATTCATCTATCTCCTTCACGAAAGATGTTCCTGAAGATTCTAGACTATAGGATCTAGAAACAATACGGGGTATATATAGGCGCGAGCCGAGCTTCGAGTTCAGTTTGAGTTGAGTTCACAGCGATAAAAAGTGAAGAAACGAAAACTGGAGGACATTGTAGAGCGAAAGTACAGTCGAGGTGGAAAAGTGTTAGTGTACTAGTGTGTCACGTGGTGTCAGTATCGACAGATCGGCGTCAGTAGTGCCCAAGAACTCTGTACGTGAAATTCAAGGACGGGCTCAGTGCAGACGACTCGGAACTAGTGAGACAGGGACGTACTCTGTTTGGGGGGGACCCTTGATTTTGAAGATTGGTTTGTGGACTTGTGTTACCAATAAATTCCGGAACTTTGGACTCGTGTTTCTCTTCAATCTACGAACCTCGGAGCTCGTAACATTATGTAGATGTTTGATTTTTCACAGCTTCAAAGGATTGCACCGTCTATTCCATTAGTCCCATGATGGGACAACTGAGACGGGATTTCGTCCCCGTAATCCCATGGGACAAGTGGCATTAATATTTTTGTCCCAATAGTCCCATTACCGTCATCGAATCATTCCTCGTAGATACACTTTTGAAATTTGTTCGCCTTTATTCCTTACAGATCCACTTTTTAAAAAGCTATGTAGCGTTTCCTGATACACTTTTGGGTACAGTTGTGTAGACATAAGTGTAATTAACAAATTCACTGGCGGTCGTAAACTTTGTAAGACAATGGCTAAGCCTAAAAAATGTCTACAATGTTTTTACTGCCAGAGACACCGCCCAACAAAGGAAGTTTGAAATATTGAAGAAAAAAAACCTACACATATCTCAAGAGTTTCGGATGGATCAAGCACAGGTTTATGTTGAACGTCACACACAAAAATTAACTTGTCATTCCTATCGCTTCTCTGCTTTGCTGTACAATATGAAAGTGGATCTATAAGGAATAAAGGCGAACTTTTTTCAAAAGTGTATCTACGAGCAAAGTGTGCCTACGAGGAATAATTCCCGTCATCGCCGTCTCAGTGTAGTTCAAAAAGTTGGACCACCGTTATCCATTGTAACACAAATATGACGAAATTTAAAAAGTTCCTTTGTTCGACAAAAATTTCAAGTATCAACGGCGACTACACTACTCACCTTCGATTTGCCGATGACAGTCGTAAGGCCTAGGAGGATCGGAACGCAATGCTCAATGACCTCAGCAGTTTCCCAATAGGTAGGTTTCAAAATGAATATGGACAAAACGAAAATCATGTCCAATGTCCATGTTGTACCTATATGTAGTAGATATGAACACTACAGTTCTAGCGCTTAACTGAGTCGGTTCCTGCGGGTATGGTAGCGGCACGGGGGGTATGTTTACGGAATGTCAAACGACGCGCGTTTATGCATTATTGTCGTTTGACATTCCATAAACACACCCCCGTGCCGCTGCCCATACCCGCAGACCTGTACCATCGAAGTTGCAGACGAATTTGTATACATACCTGGGACAGATCGTTCAAATAGGTAGGTCTAACTTTGACAATGACTTCAACCGAAGAATCGGCTGGGCAGCGTTCGGGAAGTTACGGCATATCTTCTCGTCCAAATACCTTAGTTTTTAATCAGCAGTGCGTGTTGCCAGTGATGACATACGGAACCAAAACGTGGTCTTTTACTGTTGACCGAATGAACAAGCTCAAAGTCACTCAGCGACTACGAATCAGTGAGCTGAAGTGGCAGGGCAGGCCACATCGCTCGAAGAACGGATAACCGATGGGAAAAAAAGTTCTCGAGTGGCGACCACGCACCGGGAAACGTCTACCGGGCCGTCCCCCTACTAAATGGACCTACGACCTAGGGTCCTAGTCGCGGGGAGTAAGTAGCTTGGGAGCGGTCAATGGGGCGTGCCATGGAGGAGGCGTATGTCCAGCGGTGGACGTTTCCCGGCTGATGATGTTTACCCGAAAAGCTGTGTTTCGTTAGTTAATATTTGTAGTAGTCACAGTTACGTTATCTTGCCTATTATTAATTAAACATGATAATAGGTTCACAGGCCATGGTACACAAACCTATTCATAAAAATAAGTTTGCCAGTTTTAAGAAGAATGCTTCAATCCTTCGTTGTGAACAACCAATGGATTATGTTTACACTGATTGTTAGGTCGCGCGCAGGTTCGATTCCCGACTGGGTATTTATTTAACATCACTCTGGAAACAAAAGTCCTCATTGGCAATATTATGATATGCAACGAAGCTATTACAAGAATTTTATGTGAAAGCGAATTTGTTTGTTTGTTACTTCTTGGCATCTCAATGACACATCAAATCGTGATAGCATAGCAAAGGATATATTCATAGTGAAGACCGTAGTGATTAAATGCTCCTAGGTGAAGACAGCCAATATGCATGAAAACTTAAACTTTGACAGCATTGTCATGGTAACCTATTGTTTAAAAAAGTAAGATCGAAATATGATATACAAACTTTTTGTGATGATACAGTTGTGATACAAGATAAAAAATATATTTGCAGTCCACCATATTATTTATTTGCTACATATTAAAAAATTTACATGTTTATTTTATAATAGATTAAGATTATTGAAGGCAATTTGTCTTGAATCATGGAAGAATCGCTTTTATAGGTTCATAAACATAAAGTACATAATCTAATATTGGGATAAACATATAAACATAAAACCTTCAGTTTTGTAAAGATTTTATTATAACTGTAAAAACCTTAAAATATAGGTACAAGTTCATAATGTACTATTGAAGAAAAGCATTATCACTACATCGGAGGATTCTATTCAAGATCGGGTAGGTTTTCATCATCCGAGTCACTTTCAAGATCATCGATGGATGGCTTATCTGATTTGTCGCCACCAGCCCCTCCACCCATCGAGCGCAGCATTTCCTCTATATCGTAGTTGTTACCACCTTCTTCGTCGTCGTCGTCCTCATCTCTCCATTTGTTGAAGTCCACCTTCAAGTAATGTGGCTTCTTTTTGTCTTTTGTGAGCGATGGCCAATACGGAGCGTCTTTTTTCTCTTTGCGAAGCACCATTTCTATGCACCTGCCTTTATTGATATAGGCGCTGTTTTCCGGCACCACAGCGTCATATAGAGGTATAGTCACTTCATGCGGCTTTTTTTCCTGCGCGTTTACTCCTTTGAAATACACAGAGTCTTTTTCTATTTTAATAATGGGATCCTTAGCCTCAACGCTGAATGTTAGAAAGACATCTTCCTTGCGTTGAGCCCATAAAACGGGAGGCGGTACTGGAACTTCACTGGACATTTCTAATTGCTATTATTACAATACACCACGTGGGATTAATGTTGTAATACGAATTTATCTCGAAACATTCACAGATTGCACCACGATGTTCGAAAAAATCTATTCGCCGACTCGCCTTCGCATTGCCGTCAATCGCTAATTCATTTATGGAAAACAGGGCTGCCAGACTTAAAGTACGAATTCTACTAAATAAATTTCTATGATTCGCTGCACAAATAATTATATTATAAAAACGATTATGATAATTTGATTTTTGAAAGCATTTAACAATTCAAATCAAAGACAGTCTAAAATTATTGGGCCCCTTAAAATATAGTCGTGCGTGACTCTGCAATATTTGATATTGAGATAGAGTTTGTCTATGGTTATATGGTACATAAAACATAATTATGCTTCGTTTACATTTATCCCACTATTCCACTTATCGCGGTTACGATGCTTCATTTACATTTAGCCACCGAAATGTAATGACGTAACAACTGGTTGTAAACGGTTAGTAGCTGGTTTAACTTAGGGAGCTGGCGAGCATTTCGGTGTTCGGCACTAGTTACAGGTCGAGGTGGATTGCAGTTTAAATAATAACGAATCGATTTGATCCAATCAATTAAGGTCCTATGTCGCTGTGTTTTCATGTTACAGCTGATTGAAGTTGCTTAAAAAATCGGGGTATTAAATCATTTGCACATGTCTGGAGTTCATGGTCACAATCATCTTGGAAACGAAGAAAATTGGAATTTGGAAGAGGGCTCTGAATTTTTATGGGACGGAGTTGTATTTTTTTATATATAAAAAAGCTCTACTAAATCATTTGCACACGGTTCTCATTCTGCCCATTCGATTCATTAGACTCCGTGGATTTAAAAAAATATGTGGCAGACACTTTGCTCCCTGATTTTCAGCTGTACATATGTTTGAAATTCACGGAATCAAGAGACAGCGGGGGATTATTGTTATTCTTTATAGTTTTATTCTTATAATTTTGTTTAATATTATTATCTGAACTCGCGGTAACGATTAAGCTTGGAGCTGAAATCTATGCAATCATATTTTTTTTCTAAATGCCAACCAGAAACTGTTACACTGGACAGTCACTGACAATGTACAATGACCAAAATAATATATTGAGGGCGAGAGCGATTGTTTGAATCCAGAGTAAAGCGAAGGATTCTACAGTAGATCCCTAAGCGTAGCGAGGTCACCCGAGGTTAAATAATTTTGGTAGATAGATAGATAAAAATCTTTATTTCCACAAAATTTACATTTACATTCGTGCTTATATGTATAATTCGTTGCTTTTTGCGGATAGTGGCGCTGACTCAGCATGATGCTGTGGGCTCTACTCATTAACTGAGCAGAACACACAGCGCTGGTATTCTGTCAGAACCGGAATTAAAAGACGTTATTTCACAAACATGTGCTACAATTTTTACAATAAAAACCTTTAAAATTATATAAAGCAATCTAAAAGTACAAGACATGCATAGCATTTGAAGAATATATATATATATTATTCAAGAAAAGAAAGAGAAAGAAAGAGATACAGGCATTAAGAGTTTTGTTTGGAAAGAATAATTGTTTTTATATCTCATTTAAATTTTGACTTTGATGTGGCACACTCTCCTTTTTATATACGAATAACTAACTTATATTTACAGAACAAAATTGAGTATTTGACAAAAAAATATTTTTATCAAAATCGATAGTCCATGTGAAAATATAAATAGCTGTATTAATTTTTTTCGATACGACTAATACTTTTTTTAGCACAACCCGCCGAAAATTGATTCGCGTCTCCCGTTGCTAAAACGCTTCATATAAATCGGGTGAGTTTTGTGACGTTTCATGCCTGTATTGGCACGTTAAATGTATGAATCTTGTTCGATATTTTGAGTTATCTCGGAAATTAATGTTTTGTTTGTTTGAATACTCTTTATTCATTCATATTAACTTAAATAATTAAGATTTTAAAACTATAATAAAAGTCGCATTGGCGGACTTATCCCTATACAGGGATCTCTTCCAGTCAACCAGGGCGAGGAGAAAGATAAAGGGGTGGTGTGCGGAGACATATACAATATCATAATAAAAGATATACAAACAAAGTATGTTTTGTACAACAAACAAAGTATGTATAATGTTTTGTGTTACATAATCCTATCATAAAATGTTTAAAATGCAATGAGAACACTAAATCTAACAAGCATATTACTATTCGAGGAACTATATTTTTCGCAATTTAAATTCTTGCCAAATCCCAAAAAAAATATATTATGTATTTTAATTATTGGCGCTTTATTTTAGATACAAATAGATCAGACTACGTATACTGAGAGGAGACCTACCTACTATATGTTATGATTGATATATATGTAATGATTGTAGATGAAACAAGTCTTTTCGATTTCTATTTAATTATTTGGTTAAAAAGAAGCTTCAGAACATGTTATGTAGATCCCTTTATACTGAAACCGTTTAAAAAAGGCGCCAGTATGACCATGCCCCCCCCCCCCCCCCCCCCTTCCCGTACCTCCCTTCTGTCCCTGAGTTTCGAGAAATTCGAACCATATCATCATCTATCATTGAGAAGCGAATCTTTCACACGATATATTATACTTATCTATAGTGAGTCGCATCTACCTAGTCATAATAACATACTTATCTACGCCCAACACGGTTCGTATTTCATATTTTTCAAGTCTGATACGTTACAAAATAACAAGCTCTGATTGGCTGAGCCTGCTTTTACAACTAATCGGTCAAAACATGTCCAGTTACGACGTTAATCTTTTGTAGAATTAAAGATCAACGAATGGTCAATACTTCTAAATCCGTTAGACTAATACTGACAGTAATGAGAACCTTATTGTCCTACTCTACGGTGAAAAGAAAGTAAAAGGATTTAAAAATATTGCTGTAGTCACATAAGGTGCTAGCAGTATAGCCAACCTACCCAATAGCTAACCTACTTTTTCGATTATACAAAACACAGACTAATATATGAGTCATATAAAAGCAAAAACAGCACTTCCATTTTTTTCAGAATGGCAACTTTATATGCAAACTAACACTTCAACGCCATCTTTATCGATGGAACTTATTAGATCCCTTCAAAACAAGCAATTTCCCATACAAAAACGTAATTTAAAGTTCAGGTTGGTAGCAAATACAGCAACAAACTCGGTTGTTTAATGCAAAAACAGCAACTTCCCTTTCGACCAATCAGAGGTCTCCGTTACAGCTGATTCAATATCACAGATTACTTTAAATGTCTAAAGACAGATGCGAAAGTGACTTTAATTAAGCTGTATTACTAACATGTCCGTTTGAGCGCTGCATTGTAATGCGATGGAATGTGATTATTGTAAAATAAAATAGACGAGTCACTTGGTGTACAGACAAACCTTTTCTAGGATTAAGTACACTGTAAGCAAATTTTGTAAAAATGTATGTTTAATTAATAAATAAATAAAAATAAATAAAAAGTCGCTGTCGTTGACATTTTGCGGTAGTGACGAGCGTAAAGCTACGCTGAATATCGATAGTAGTGATGCGCCTTTTAATTCGATAGAAAACATCGTAGTGTCTTGAACTTATTTATATTTAAGTAAAAATAAAACAAAAATATTCAGTTACATTCATCATTATCAGCCGGGAAACGTCCACTGCTGGACATAGGCACAGTTACATTACTATTTTATTATAATAATATTTATTTCATGTCACATCGTGAATTCAACCTATTTCAACTCCTACACCAGGTGGACGGACACAATTTTCGACGAAGAAGGAATTATGCTAGGTACTATAGGTACACACTCTGTCAATATATTTGCAATTTTCTTCCTATTATCACATAACATTTATTTTCAACCGTGCAACGTCACAACATTATGCAAAGTGAGTTGCAACATCTAGTTGCCTGAATTTACGATTTCATAGTCACGAAACCTCGCTATTCGTTAATGAAATAAAATGACTTATTATGAGTTGAGTCAGATATTTTCTATTATACCTTTATAATTAATTTATTGATACCTATGTGTTTGGGGACCATATGGCGAATCTTTGATAAATTACTGCAACGTTTAGCAAAAGTTGTAAAACATTTGTAAAACCGATTTTTGATAGATAGATCGATTTATTTTTACATTATCAACACATATTTACTTATTACTAGATTTACAGGTGTTAGTTAATCTATGATTTTATATAAACATATGTTGCAGCTGCAAAAACAGGCCGCAAACTCAGCTTATGCTTGCTCCCGTGGGAACAAGCGCTGATTATCAGTTTGTAAGCATAACCGCTAGAGGAGCTGTGTGCGTACATACTGTGTACATTTTCGAATTTGTAAAAGCATTTTCTAAGCTACATACCAAAATGTATCGCCTCAGACGCCAGAACAGTTAAGAGGGTATGCTGGTGTCAAAGCGCCCATACAAACGTAGTCCAGTCATATGTTGAGTATTAAGCTATGAAAATCTATGAAATTTTCAAGACACAATTTAGAAACAAATATCTGTGTCGGTGGTGAGTCAGATTTTCGTTTAAATATATACTTCCAGAGTTACAGGGCATCAAAGAATTGTATTTTACGGTAATAGAAAGCTCCAACTTTGAACCTGTTTTACAAGAGTATGAATCAATTTAGAACAATTTGGAAAAACCACCGACATCTGAAATTTCATTAGTATACTGTATTAAAAAAATGGTTACATAATATACTGTATCCTTCAAATGATCCCTGGACTACGAAACATCCAAATAACGGGTGGATAACTTCGCGTAGTGTATGCTGTCTCACCGTACGCGCTCGGGTAGGATAGGGCTCGCTACAAAACAATGCAACCTTGAAAGCGGCCACGTGCTCTAAACAGACAATCCTCTTAATGTTCTGTAACTGACGTTATGATCGTTTATTTTTTCCAGTTCCCTGTGAACTCCTCTCAAGAATGTCTTATTTAGACTTTTTTCTTAATCTATGACTTTCATATTTTTTATAAGCAATTTTATGCACTTGCGTCATTTTTTCGACGTATTTTTTTTCAATGGCCCCTCTTAATATTTTGTTGATGATGTTGACCAATTATGAGTTTGCAACCTCTTCACAATTTTTATAAAACGTGACGGCATTACGTCCCTATGATGAAAGCAACCCAGACCGGACAAACTCAATGACTTTTTTAAATGCATTTCGAGAAAACTGCCAACTCCTTTTCTATGTGCGTACAAGTTTAAATAATTGTGAATATGCTGAGAAGCATCTCTATACAGCCTTAAACATTTTTCAGTAGGATAAACCAAATTGTTATTCTTCAGGCTTTTGTATTCTCTGTGCTGAATATATTTGTGTATATCAAGAATATTTTTAGTTGTAAAAGTGTTGGAGCATTTTCTACAATTATTAGTTTTAGATAGGCTTCTACATACATACCCAGCTGTGAAGGCTGAGCAATGAACTTTGATTTTCTCCATTACAACTTGAGCCTTTAAATCGGACTCCTGACTTAAATCTTTAAGTTGTAATGGAAGTTGATTTGAAGAGGACATTAAGTTTGGGGATATATTTTCTTTATCTTCTTTTTCGTTTGTAAAAAGGGAATACAAATTCAATACTGCTTCCCCATTGTCCTCTTCGCAATTGGCGAACTTCGAGTGCACACTCAATATGTTTGATATTACTAGCGATTTAAAAGAGTATTTGAACATATATGAATTTGGATTATTATTCCTAAAGTTCATTGCTCTTATTCGACCGAAAAAGTTCTCCAGTGGGTCTTGGTTAATATATCTGGGATAAAAATACTCTAAATTATATTTTCTGAATAGCAATTTAGATATCCTAATAAAACTTTCTAAAGTTGTTATCCAGCCATCTACAGTTGGTACACGCACAATTCGAGATTTTCCTGTCTGAACTGCTCTTTTACTAGAGGCATCTTTAAACTTCATTTCTTTTAATTTCTTAATGGATTCTGTCCAAAACAAGACATGAGATGATGAGGGTTTCACGGCATTCCTCAATTTCCCTCTAACTGCATTCCCAGGACAGCCGTTTACACTGTCAAAAAGATTGTCAATAAACTTTACAACTTCTGCTGTTGTTGACATTGTAGATTGCGAGGATGATGCAGCAGAATGCAGATTATCTGAAATTTAGACAACAGTGTTTATTAGTTATTTGCGGCTAGTAGTTAAAAATTATAGTTAAAAGAACTAAAACTATGCTTTTGTAACAGTCTACTTCTAATCCAATGTGTTGGGTTCGTCAAACTAAACGAGCCAGCCAAAGCTCTGGGTGCTTACTAGTTATCCCTTTAAGAATTTCACTTTCAATTCAATATACATATCTATATTGTACACCAAATGCATAATAAAAATGGAACATTAAACTTAAAATAAATGTACAAAAGGCGATCACTAACAGCGATCTCTACCAGACAACCTTTAGGGAGAGACAATAAGACATAATATTTTGTGTGGAGGTGTAACAGAAAATAGTAATAAATACATTACAATTAAATTAAGCACATAAGTAATAAATACAGACTTAGTAAAATATACGTTTCTTTCATTTAAATTTCTACTTCCTGACTTCATCATCAGACCCTTGTCACCAAGTGTACCACTGTTGATGGATAAGACTCGCCAAACCAAACGAGCCCAAATTCGATGGGTTTACTATTACCCATTGAAGAGTTCTTCTGTCCACCTCCTGACTTCAGGGTCAGATCAACTCGATGGTGTAAAATTATTTTATTGTCATCCGACTTACATAGAATTGCAAAATTTCAATTCAATAGTACAGTTAGACAAAGATAGGCACAAATAGTTTAGAATTGACTTGCAAGATTTGTTTACATACATAGTTAGTTTCTTACTTACATACAAGTGAATCTTATGTAAAGCAAGCAAAAAGAGGTCTAATTGTTATAATAACTTACTGACAGCTTCGGTGTATCTGAGCATCGCAGCTGTTCGAGCACTAAGAACCTGAGCAGCCACACTAACTTTCATCTTTCTCATTTTTTGAGGGTCGATATGATGAATTGTTAACTACTTAGGAAGTGCTCTGGTGTGGCCCAACTTGCTGTCTATATCAAAAAAAATTTCAATATCTTTCCATGTCGCTAATTTTCCTTTCCATATGATATCTTTGTTTAGAAAATTGTTTCTTATCCCTTTTAATAAATGTGGAGGATCATAAAAAATACACAAATCGTGTCCCGATATGTGTACCGTACCATCTGTAACAAAGAGAGAAATATGTGATTAAGTTGTATTAAAACTTTAAACCTTGCACTTAACATTATAATAAGATATGTACACACATCGACGGTACAGTAAGTCATCATTCTCATCCTCCTCCTACTGTAACTAAATATGTACATTAAAATTGCCTTAAAACCCTTTAATATATATATAATAAAATACCTAAAATGATAAAAGAGCAGCCTATTAACAAATTCAAAAGGGTGTTACATGAGTGGCTTTTTCTTAACAATTTTTATTCTGTAAAGGAATTTTTCGAGCAATGACAAAATAGATAGGATTTAATTTTAATTTGGTTTACGAATATAATTTTATTATGTATAACATTTGACTAATATTAATTGACATAGATATCAATTAGGTACGTGTCTTGACATCATAGAATTGTATAATTTAAATGTTCAATATTATTACTGTTAATGACTGTTTGCATGTTAAATTTGTGACATTGGTTAAATTTGTGACATTGGTTAAATTTGTGATCTAGAATTATTTATATATATATATTATAGATGTTCAATATCTGAAATGTACCACATTTATTGCAAATAAAAGTTTGCTTAATCCCCCTTCCATGTACACATATGGATGACAATATTTGGCAAATGTTACAAGACACAGTTTGAGCTCTTTAACAAATAACCTACTATTGTATGATAATTTGCATACATACCATCTTGTAGTCCTTTATTAATCCGTACACGAATTGTTTCTTCGCGTAAATTCCGAAGAGTGGTTCTGAAAGTTGAACCCTGGTCACAAACCAGTCCCAGAGGTACAAGACCAGTTTCAGCAATCTTGGCAATAATCTTGGATAGTATACTTTTCAGTTGTACTGCTGATACAGTGCCTTCACAGAAGTAGTAGGCTACACACTGACGCCATGATGAACATATTCCTCGTATCATAAACACTAAAGCATGGTCACAAAATTTCAGTTTTCTTTCTCCAGCTATATCAACAAATCCCTCAATTACATCGTTTTTTTCATCATAAGTAATGTGAGGAGTTAACGCTATTTCATCAAAAACTACTGTACAAAGCTTCTTATTGGATTCCCAGTCTTTGATATTTTTGGCAATCTGCCCAAAAATCTGTTCATTCAGTCCAGGTTCAAGTGAAATTTTGGCTGATAGTGATGTTAGTGTCCTTTTGGTGGGTAATGCAAACATTTTCTCTAAAAGCTTGTAACCCTTGGGACTTTGTTTGTAGAGAGTCAGTGCGACTAATTTCTCATCCAAGGTATACCGTCTTGCCATTTTACTTTTCCTTACTTGTTTTAACTGCATTAGCAGGAATGTTTTTGCTTGTTTGTTTAATGACTCAAAATGTTGTAAATATTGAGTACTGTTGATCAAATTTTGACTTTGCTCTAGCCTTTGCGTGGCACTGGCTCCTAAACTTTTGGTAGCAATTTCTTTTATTTCTTTAATAATTCGGCGTTTCTTTGAAGACATTTTCCTTGACAGTGATGCTGTAAAAAATAAATAATTATAGTAATAACAAGTATACATTTACAATTAAGGGAACAACCACATTTTACTGTGATCAGTATTCCACCTGCCAAGTGTGGTAATTAAGACAAAACTATGAGAGAGTCTTATGTCAAACAATGGAAAGGCAGACAATTGTGATAGTTATGAGCTTTTGCTTGCGACTTCATCGGAAACTACATGCTCGATAGGGACGTACGACGACTCTCCGTTACGACGTCAAGGAAGGACAAATAAACAAACACACTCACTTTCGCACTTAAAATAGTAATATGGAAGAATGAGCTAGCTGCATTATCTTCATACAATGTTGTTTTTGTAAATTATTTATGCTTGATTGATGAACAAACGTATTTTTTTTAAAAGCTTTTTTTATTTATACACATATATACACATTATACATACCTTTGCGTCGGATAACTACAGCAGGGGATTCAGGTTTCGTATTTGTGTATGAACAAGACGGTTGATGGGAAGCTGGATCATCGACTGAAAGAAAAACATAATCTTGTTTATACAAGGTCATCTTTACCCAAATGGTCTGGTTCCCCAATGTGGTACGTGGTGTGGACGAGGTAGAGGCCATGTATGAGGACATCTCTAGAGCCATACACTCCTCAAAGACACACTACACTGTGGTCATGGGAGACTTTAACGCGAAACTAAGCAGGAGGAACGGCGATGAGCTGAGCGTTCGGGAAGTTACGGCTTCTCGTCCAAAATACCTCAGCGTCTAAAGACAAAAGTCTTTAATCAGTGCGTGTTGCCAGTGATGACATATGGAACCGAAACGTGGTCGTTTACTGTGGGCCGAATAAACAAGCTCAAAGTCACTCAGCGAGCAATGGAACCAGCTATGCTCGGAATTTCTCTACGTGATAAGATACGGAATGAGGAAATCCGTAGACGAACGAAGGTCACCGACATAGCTCGACGAGTCAGCGAGCTGAAGTGGCAATGGGCAGGCCAGATTGCTCGAAGAACCGATAACCGGTGGGGAGTAAAGGTTAGTAAAGGCCTATGTCCAGTAGTGGACGTTTCCTGGCTGATGATGATGAAGGGTTGCCTAGCAGCAGCCTATTCACTCTGGCCTTAAAGACATCCAGGTTGTAGCGCTTGGGAAACATAGAATCTGGCAGGGAATACTACTCCTTAGTGTGCATAATAAATGAAAAAGTGAAAGGCTTCGTGTGAAATATAATGACTTTATCCATAAACTACTTTTCAATAATGATACAAACCTTTGTGATCAATGACTGCAACAGGAGAACAAGACTTGAATTCCGAATATGAGCAACTGGGCTGATTACAAAGTTGAACATCGCCTGAAACAAAAATCTAGTTAAATATAAAGTTATAAAAATTTACACTTAGTATACACCAATATTAATTTTTTTTATTGAACATGGCTTTCACATGAATGATTTATAAAACTTGAGGTAACCAACTGGGCTGGCATGAGATGCTTAAGAGTGGTGAGAGTGAAAATTCAGAATTTTAGCATTACAATTTGGTTACTTTTAAACAAAGCCCTGGTTTCTGGAGATGTTGTTAAACTGTTTATTTTACCTGTTTGTTGAGGAGCATCTTCATTAGTGACTGTATGAGTGCATGAGAAATGATCCATAAAGTAACTGTTATCTGAAAATAATACAAAAAAAAATCCTTACATAGATGTATAAACTTAATAACAAAATGATTGTCAGAATTTTGTTCTTGAAATATATACATTGAATGACTAAAAAACTCAATTTTATATTATGACTCCCTATTTCAGGGATGGTGTACCAATGGCATATGCCATTAATGGCACATCACATAATATTTTGGGCATGTAACTGATCACAAAATGTTCCTATCTTTGGAGTTAATAATGATTTTTGAGTTGATAGTATTTATGATTATTATTTCCCAATATTCAGAAAGTCAAAATTATTTGATAGCACTTCTATGACCTCATTAAACATTTCTTTAGAAAAATGGCATGTTGATACATAAATGTTCAAATTACCATCCCTACCCTATTCCTTCTGGATTAGGCACAGAGTCTCAAGCACCAAGAGTCATGATCCTGACTTTAAAAACTTTATATGATATCGGTATCTTCACACAAGTCTGACAGGAGATGAACATCATGGTGATAGCCTATGGCATAGAATCAGAATATTTTATTGTGAATATAGGTGGTACAGTGATGTTGGGTGTAAAACATAGCATCTCTTTATCCTACCCAAAGGCGTACAACATTTGTGAATCCAAAAATTAAATTAATAAACAAAAATCCTCAATAAAGCTAAATTAACACTAATACAGATAAATTGTCATGGTAACTTAGGCAATTACAATTCAAATGTCAAGATATACTAACTATACATATAAATTTTAAAATTACATAGGCCTGCCACTTACTAATTTTGTGCCAGTTTGTCTCTAAAGAACTCATCGAGATAGATATCATAAACTACTTTTTATCACAATACATCTTGTGATTCCCATAAGATAATTAGTGAAGTCCACATAAATAAAGTAACAGGCATAATAAGATTAAAAATAAACTACAATCAACAACATACCTGCATTACTAGTAACCTCTAGTAACCACCAATGATGATTCATCTGGATTTATATCATCCTCCACTTGTGTACCACAGTAATAAAATTGTGTTCATTCATAATATTCCATTCTGCAAACATAAGGTTCAACGTCAATTCAATTAAATATATCTTTATTGTACACCAAAAACATGGAACATTAAACTAATTATACTTCTGTGCTGCATCCTCGAGATTTAATACCATGTAGTCCGTTATTTCTACGTACCGCACCGTCACACTGTTTAGATTCTTTAAAAATCAAACAATCAAATAAAAAGAATTTTCCAAACATTCTTATGAATATCTTGTAGGCTGCTATATATACTAGAGTTGTCAGTACTGTCATTGGTTTTTCGTGTGTCGCACCGTTAACACGTCTTTATTTAAATAGTGAAATATTGTAAATTATAGTGGTTATAGTGAAGTAGGTTTAGAGTTGTGCATCCCAATAATGGATTAAACATAAATTCACGCGGAAAAAAGGTGTTTTCTGTAAAAACATACGTGTCACACGGTCAATTTGCAGTGGTGACCTATTTTATTATTGGTGGCGGCAATGGTGGCGGCCTGACCGCCGAAGAATTGCAGATATATGATGCTACAGGACAAAGTAAGTAGGCTCAAATATCAATTGTGGCCTAAATTATCAAATTTCTGCACCAGTTCAGACAAAAGTAACCTATCAGGCATCTTTACTTAGTGAGTCACGAGTTCGACATATATAGTAACCTGTGGGCACGAGAACCTTTAACTCAAGAGTATATGCCTATTACAAACATGCTTTCTTAGTGATAACACGCGATGTTA
Organism: Carcina quercana; assembly: GCA_910589575.2. Taxonomy (NCBI): domain Eukaryota; kingdom Metazoa; phylum Arthropoda; class Insecta; order Lepidoptera; family Depressariidae; genus Carcina; species Carcina quercana. Next base: position 6,955,921 of record OU342436.1, read on the forward strand.
CCCGAAAGCATTCATATTTTATGTTTTCTTTACTTAGGACCTGGATCCTATACGAGAACATCTTTTTTTTATTCTCCTGATGCAATAATACGCGATATTATTCCGAGAATAGCAAAATAAACCCCCACGAGGTTTATCTACAGAACTGGAGGCTGTATAAGTTAATTGGAAATATGATGTGGATTCCTATGATTCCTACATTACCAAACAGTGATATTATGAACAAATTACTACGCAAAAGATGTTTGCGTCGGCACCAGCTGATTCCAGAGGTGGTGCAAGCTGATGATATGATAAATGTAATTTATCCACCCAAGATACTATCTATCCACAAAGGGAACTATATATCCAGAGGAAAGTAGCTGTTATAAATTTTAATAAACTAAAAAGACACTTGTCTACCGCCAAAAACAGCTCCTCTTTGACTGTTTGTTTACCTTATTGAGAAAACTGAAGAAAATATATATTCAGAGTAGGCTGTATGGCTTTGTTATTAAACTACTGAGTAGTGATTAAATACTCCTAGCTGAGCTCACAGAGGAAGTGTGTCACTGTCACTCTTTGCTTTTTATTACTTTTCAAACTCTTTTCAAATTGTTATTTAAATTAAATCAATTGACCAGTTTTGCTAATGTATGGAATGGCAGTCGCTACCAATTTAACCATAATTAATATTGGAAAAGATTCCCCAGTGTATCTCTGAACTTTGGGAACAATCATACTCCATGCATAAAAGTCAACGAGGATTTGTTCTGGTGAACTTCCGACTTGAAGGGGTCGATGTTGAAAAGTTTATTGATTGAACCATCTGGAAACCTTTACAAATATATGTGAGCCAAAATCAGTTTGATTTTGTAATACCTATCAGTCAACTATCTGAAATTTATCAAGGCTTATTGCAACTGCACATTGGAGACACAGGTTGGTCAAAATGGAGTTTCTAAAAAGTTGGGACATATTCGAGGACATCAAGGAGATATATTTGTTTGATGAGATCCAGATTGCAAACATAGGTATGTAGAAATCTGAAAAAGTCAAGTCAAAATTTATATACATTTAAAGTAGCTTACAGTGACTGCCAACTATTGCAAGACAAGGAAAGTTATTGCACCCCGCGCTAACAGGGGATGCCAAGCGCTATCTATTGTGCGCGTAGCGCCATCTCGTTTGGTGCCCGCTGCTACTTCCAGCAGCCCAGACAACGCTGAGAGATCTACAGCAGTGTACCTGCCAGCTACCCGGCCACTGGGCGCCCGTCAAGCAACCGTCTTTAAAGGTATTTCATGCCAATATAATTATTAATAATCTACATGACTGGCAATTGACTTGAATTTCCACAGCCGTCCTGGCTTTGTCATATTTTATGAGCTAAAGTTAAACCAGCACGGTTCTTATTACTCATGGCAATCTTGTGAAATAATACACTAGGCAACTGATATCATAAAATTTCTGAATTTTTGTTGTAAATTGATGTCGGTTTGTATTGGAGAAATATTGGAAAATGTTTAACATTAATATTTGTTTATATTTCAAGGTATCACGATTTGTGCTAACATACTTGTCACACAAGAAATAATAAGTCAGTGTTCATTACATTCTTATTTGTCAGTCTATATGATATAGTTGAAATAGGTTCTGTTCATATAAGATGACTTACCACAAATGTGGTACAAGGTAGATAATATGTGTACATGTGTATTTTCAAATCTTTTGAAACCTAAAAACTAATTGTAAAGTTATACATAGATTAGTGGTATACATATTTGAACAATGTCACACACTACATACAAATTTAGCTTGTATGAACGACTGCATTCATTGTCAGTCAGCATTCTATAATATCAGGATTTATAAATAATAAACTACCACTAATGAAGCCAGAAAAATATTAAAAGCTTACTTCAGCAGCATGTCTGCTTGTAAGATACATCCTGGTTACACAAAGTGGTCTAAGGTCCAAAAGTACCTCACTTCCTTGAGACACGGGGATAACTATCATATAGCACATAAATTTGAATGGAACCATTAAAATAGATTTTGGTTGTAGAAACGTAGCTTTGTGTACTAATAACCAAATTTATAGAGTTCATTGTGAAATATATATCTTTTTTTATATAGAGTACACTTCTTTTGATTTGGAGAGCATATAGGAAAAATCATAATAGTCATTGATATATTATATAATAGACATGTATATTATGTTATTGTTGTTAGTATTTCTAATAGCCTATCTTGGCCTTGAATCATCAGGTATGAAGAAACTGAAACTTTACTATAAACGATCATATCAAACATAGAATGGGTACCATACAGTTTGTTTACTCTTGTTTATTATTATTATTGTATAAAATTTGAAATTTTTTCTGTGCCCTGACAGGGTTCATGTATGTAGATCCAAATACTATTTAAAATCTAATGACTCTATGTACATGATACACATAAACTGATTTGATTTGATTACTTGAACTTGGAAGCGAGGAACAATTTGAATTGGATAACAACAATAAATGTTATTTATTTTGGCCCCTCATATTAAATAGTAAGTGTATATGGGAACACAGGTTTAATTATTAATTGTAGCTGGCATACCTAATATTGTTTCAGTTACCATAACATTCGATTAAAATTTGAACGCATAATATCTTGAAATCATGACCCATCAGTCCCAAATCCTAATGCATTTACAATAAAAATGGAATGTTAATTATTCCTCTTTATTATATATATATATATATTTTAAATTTAAATATCTAAGGATAAATATTAACGATGAGGGTGAATATGTGTGCCTATATGCCAGTGATGTATTTGGAAGTGTACTTACTAAATTCTATTACGACGAGCCTTCTGGCCTGTGCGAGAGTATCGTGATACGAGTAGTTACAGTTTTTTACAACATGAGCGGATTATTATTAAATGATTATTTATAGATTATAGACATATATTTCATTAAAAGTAAACCCTACGAACAGTTTAAATGAGGTGATTATTATTACATTTTAATTAATGTATATATTATTAAATTCGAAGTCTTTATATACTTGTACATAATTTATATACTACACAATCTGGGTAGTAAATTGCAAACCTTTCATATTTTAGGTATTTTCAAAGGGTTTTATTATTGTTATTGAAGTTTAGCATAGATATCACTTGTCATTGGATCATAATAAGGTAATATCATACGTTTGTGGCCATACTCCAAGGAATGGATAAGGTTACTCATTTTGAGTAAGAAATTTATGACTCAGCTCGTGTTATCCATGGGAAACCTATACAGGCCTGGTCACTAATTCATACTCTTATGTTTATTGAAACAGGTATAATTGCTGCAAAAGATCTAAATTAAAAAGCGAGTACTTAATTGGCTGAATATAATAAACTTGTACTACAAGTATAAGTAAGTACACTACCTTCATATCTGGCTAGGATGAAACAACTTAGAAAGAAATTTATAATATATTGTGATAAAAAGTAGTTTATGATATCTAACTATCTCGACGAGTTCTTTAGAGACAAACTGGCACAAAATTAGTAAGTGGCAGGCCTATGTAATTTTAAAATTTATATGTATAGTTAGTATATCTTGACATTTGAATTGTAATTGCCTAAGTTACCTTGACAATTTATCTGTATTAGTGTTAATTTAGCTTTATTGAGGATTTTTGTTTATTAATTTAATTTTTGGATTCACAAATGTTGTACGCCTTTGGGTAGGATAAAGAGATGCTATGTTTTACACCCAACATCACTGTACCACCTATATTCACAATAAAATATTCTGATTCTATGCCATAGGCTATCGCCATGATGTTCATCTCCTGTCAGACTTGTGTGAAGATACCGATATCATATAAAGTTTTTAAAGTCAGGATCATGACTCTTGGTGCTTGAGACTCTGTGGCTAATCCAGAAGGAATAGGGTAGGGATGGTAATTTGAACATTTATGTATCAACATGCCATTTTTCTAAAGAAATGTTTAATGAGGTCATAGAAGTGCTATCAAATAATTTTGACTTTCTGAATATTGGGAAATAATAATAATAAATACTATCAACTCAAAAATCATTATTAACTCCAAAGATAGAAACATTTTGTGATCAGTTACATGACCAAAATATTATGTGATGTGCCATTAATGGCATATGCCATTGGTACACCATCCCTGAAATAGGGAGTCATAATATAAAATTGAGTTTTTTAGTCATTCAATGTATATATTTCAAGAACAAAATTCTGACAATCATTTTGTTATTAAGTTTATACATCTATGTAAGGATTTTTTTTGTATTATTTTCAGATAACAGTTACTTTATGGATCATTTCTCATGCACTCATACAGTCACTAATGAAGATGCTCCTCAACAAACAGGTAAAATAAACAGTTTAACAACATCTCCAGAAACCAGGGCTTTGTTTAAAAGTAACCAAATTGTAATGCTAAAATTCTGAATTTTCACTCTCACCACTCTTAAGCATCTCATGCCAGCCCAGTTGGTTACCTCAAGTTTTATAAATCATTCATGTGAAAGCCATGTTCAATAAAAAAAATTAATATTGGTGTATACTAAGTGTAAATTTTTATAACTTTATATTTAACTAGATTTTTGTTTCAGGCGATGTTCAACTTTGTAATCAGCCCGGTTGCTCATATTCGGAATTCAAGTCTTGTTCTCCTGTTGCAGTCATTGATCACAAAGGTTTGTATCATTATTGAAAAGTAGTTTATGGATAAAGTCATTATATTTCACACGAAGCCTTTCACTTTTTCATTTATTATGCACACTAAGGAGTAGTATTCCCTGCCAGATTCTATGTTTCCCAAGCGCTACAACCTGGATGTCTTTAAGGCCAGAGTGAATAGGCTGCTGCTAGGCAACCCTTCATCACCTGCATCCAGCGACTCCCTGAGACTCTAACCAGATCGTCGGTCCATCTAGTAGGGGGACGGCCTGGTAGACGTTTCCCGGTGGCCGTGTGCCGTGTGGTTCCGGCTTAGAATGTAACCACCACATCTCTTCCTGTGGGTGTCGTAAGAGGCGACTAAGGGAAAACCTACAACGGGGGGAGGGACAGCAGCTTCCTCCTGAAGAACTAAATCGAATACTGCGATCACCAACCCGTCTAGCAAGCGTGGTGACTATGCTAAAACCCCTTATGGCAGTACGCCCATTACTACGGCCCCCAGTCCCCGGCGGCCCCGCTATTCCTGGCTACGGTAGCAATCACGGTTACGGCGGGGCAGGGGGTGCGATGAATCTCCGGAATTGTATAATACCCGTACCAAATTACAGCGTTCTAGTAGTGAGAGTCACTGAGCTACGCCGCGGACTTAGACGGACTTGTTTGACTACGGAACCCTAAAAACTCACGAGCCCCCACACAAAGCTGCTCTTTTTGCCAATTTGCTAGTTTTGTTATTTGACAGGTGACGTATATGACAAATTTATTATACTCGTACAGCATAAGGTACAAAATAGTGTTTATTCTGTTACGTAGTCTAATAGTTTAAAGAAACAAAATAAATTTCAATATCTGACGTAGTACATTCAAATAGTCTTCACACTGATATTATAAACGCGAAAATTTGTATATACAATTTACATATTCTATGGTCGGTTGCTAGGCAACGCGTTTTTGTTATGCCCAAATTGCCCATGTAATCCCACTAATATTATAAGTGTGATTTTGGACAATTTACACAATATGTCTTTATAAATTATAGCCTATATGTTATTCTGATGTATAAGCTATATTATTGTAAAGTTTCATTCAAATCCATTCAGTAGTTTTTCCGTGAAAGCGTCACAAACATCCAAACTTTCACACTTATAATATTAGTAGGATTAATAAATCCCTATAACCAATTACGTCAATACTGAAATTCCAAAATGGATAATTATATTCAATATTTGTTACTATATGCTCACATTGTTTAAATACATAGTTATTCCTTAAAATTAGATAAACAGAGCTGGTTGAGGCAGCGTGCATCGCTTTCTCACCGGAAGTAATTGCCGACGACATATTATACAATATTAATCTTGTTAATAAATCATAGAATCAGCTATACAATATCAAACTATAAAAGTAGTTATTGTTTAAACATTTATGACTAAATATAAATATCGTTGTCACGTATCCGAGTAACTTGTAATAACTTAATTTGATGTGACGCGCGTTGCGGGCACCTGCTGTAGATGCTTGTCATGCCTCTTCATATAGATGTCGCTGGTAGCCCTTGCACCGGATGTTATCGTCGGTAACAACTGAGACCACTTTTGTTTCATTGGATTAGTTATCACGTCAAATCTAACTGTTGAGTTGAGACTAGGCCATTTTCTTTACTTACACCAATCACAATTGATCATTAGCCATTGTACAGATACAAAATTGAAACGTTTTTCATCGAAACAGAGAAAAAAAAAACATGCTGAACGCGAGTGATTTAAAAAACTAAATTAATATACCCGATTAGTATAATATTCTACTTTTACCAACTGCTTTAATTCTTAACTGAAATAATTTTCTTATGTAGTTTTATTTTATGGTAATCGCAAATTGATTGAAAAACGTGGTATGATGCTCGTACTCAGCAAGCTGGATATTGTAGCGATCTGTTTAATATGCACTCTGATTCGGCTCATGCATGCCTATGAACACCTCTTCTACTATTAAAGTATCATAGCAAGTATGTTTGTATTAAGTAAATGTACCTAATATATTAAAAGACAATAACAAACACTATGTTTTAACCAATAATATGTTTATATTAATATATCTCCACCCAAGCTTTTTAGTATTACGTGAATCGGCTGATTGAGGAGCTCAGTAGCGCGATAGTAGTATGCTCCATTGACGGTCAATTTGTAAATAATATTAGTTACCTCAATAAGTGCCTTCAGGAAGCTGTTGGTCAGGTCAGGTATTACGCCAAGAGGGTGAGTTGCTATTTTACAATGCGGGCAACAATTAATCCTACATAGATATACCCTTTGGCACTCAAAGATACTCGTCGTCAAGTGGTTTCGGAGTTCAAATACCTGGGGTGTTGGGTTACTGACTCGCTCAAGGATGACGTAGACATTGGCAGCCAGTAAACCAACCAGACCAACCGCTTCCTGAACACAGTGGCGGACCGGGTGGACGGCCCCGTCAAAGGGCATTTCACCAAAATGCACGTGGTGCCGGCCAACCGTACCGCTAATCTAGATGTATTATCTTTGTATTTTGTAAATAGTTACATACCCTGTTGTTATTATTATTATTACCATTAACAGTATGTAAGACGATTAATCGTAGAAAAAAGTTTAAAGAAAAAAAGGAAAAAGAAATTAAAAAATAATATAATAAATAAGAAAAATACATTTAAAAAATGTGTAAAAAGAAAAAAAAATTGTAAAAAGAATTTAAAAAATGTGCAAAAAAAGCGTAATGTACAAAAAGAAAAAAAATTAGCTAAAAAAAATTAAAAAAATTTATACAATAAAATCGTTATGAAAAAAACCTGTTCTTTAATGTAAAAAATTATGTTAATTTTTTTTCTATATTATATATAAAAGAAGCAGTTAAATCTTCACCGAATGTGTTCCCTTTCTGAGTGCACACGAAATGCCACAAATAGAGAGAGATGAAGAACTCTTGCAAAAGCCGCGACCAACATAGCAGACAATCCATAACTCCGACCACTCCGACAGGAGTGTACGACTAAGAAGAAGAATCTTCACCCAAGATCTTCAGTGCAAACGGAATGCTACAAATAGAGAGACATCTTCGAAGAACTCTCGCAAAAGCCACATACCAGACAATCCATAACTCCGACCACTCCGACAGGAGTGTACTAAGGACTGACTGACGACAGGACTGACTAAGAAAAAGAATCTTCATCCAAGTTCTTCAGTGTGTACGTGAATCAGATGGTTGAAGAGCTCAGTAACGCGATGGTAGTATGCTCCATTGACGGTCAATTTGTAAATAACATTAGTTACGGTGACGACACTGTGTCGCTGTGCCCCTCAAGTGCCCTAAAGAAGCTGTTGCATACCACTCGCAGATACCCGCGAGTGGTATTTTAAGGTCCACAACGTCAGGTATTACACCAAGAGAGTGAGTTGCTATTTTACAAGGCGGACAACAAGTAGTCCTAGTCCTACATAGATATACCCTTTGGCACTCTCAAAGATACTCCTTCAAGTGGTGACGGAGTTCAAATACCTGGGGTGTTGGGTTACTGACTCGCTCAAGGATGACGTAGACATTAAAAGGGAAGGGCATTGGCAGCCAGTAAACCAACCAGGAGGAGAGTAGGCCTGAGCCCCTGCAGTGGGGACATATATAGGCTTTTGATGATGATGATGATGAAACCAACCAGACCAACAGCCTCCTGAACACAGTGTCGGACCGGGTGGACGGCCCCGTCAAAGGGAGTTTCACCAAAATGCACGTGTTTCCATCCAACCGTACCGCTAATCTAGACGAATCTTGGTATTTTGTAAGAAGTTAAATACCCTGTTATTATTATTACCATTAAGAGTATGTAAGACGATTTATTGTAACTAACACTATCGAGATATTTGAAATAAATTAATTAACAAAATGTATACACTTTAATGTACTTATTTTAATGTAATGTAATGTAATAAATGTAATGTACATATTAAAAAAAAAGAAAAAAAAAGAAAAAAAAAGAAAAAATGAAAAAAAAATGAAAAAAAGAAAAAAAAGAAAAAAAAAATATTAAATGAAAAAAGAATTTTTTTAAAGCTTTTATCATGAAAATGTTAATCGTACCGCTAATCTAGATGTATTATCTTGGTATTTTGTAAATAGTTAAATACCCTGTTATTATTATTACCATTAAGAGTATGTAAGACGATTTATTGTAACTAACACTATCGAGATATTTGAAATAAATTAATTAACAAAATGTATACACTTTAATGTACTTATTTTAATGTAATGTAATAAATGTAATGTACATATTTAAAAAAAAATGAAAAAAAAATGAAAAAAAAAATGTAAAAAATATTAAATGAAAAAAGAATTTTTTTAAAGCTTTTATCATGAAAATGTTAATCGTACCGCTAATCTAGATGTATTATCTTAGTATTTTGTAAATAGTTACATACCCTGTTATTATTATTACCACATAGTACGTAAGATAAATAATTGTATCTTTGTTCTCTATACTTTTATGTTTACGTTCCTAACCCCGGACTACTGGTACTAAAGTATCCACTATCAATTAATATAAACATAGCGTAATATTTGTTTTAAACAAAAGAGTGTACATTTTCTTATAATACACATGCTTGCTATGATACTTAAAAATGGTTTAAAATAATCTACAATACTTTGTTTATTTTGTAAAATGTGTGCAGTATTTTTAGTAATAAAACTCTTAGTTGATTCAATCCATCAGGCATGAATATTCTTCAATATATTCTCAACACACAGTTGGGCAGAGTAACGTTTATTAGTACTATTTCAACAGAATTCACATCAGGAATTTTTTACAAAATTAATGTTCATCAGTTTTATAATACGATCTTCATAACTCCCACCATCGTCAGTTTCTACTTCGAAAACAACAACTTCGTGAATTAAAACAGACGCAATTATACAATATTAATTAATCTCTATGACCAATTACGTTAAAACTGAAATTACAAAATGGATAATTATATTCAATATTTGTTACTAAATGCTCATATTGTTTAAATACATAATTATTCCTAAAAATTAGATAACCAGAGCTGGTTGAGGCAGCGTGCCGAAAATAAGCGTCGCTTGCGACGCCGGCAGCACCTCACCGGAACTAAATGCCGACGCGACGACATATTATACAATTATAATCTTTCTTGTTAATAAATAGATCAGAGAATCATCAATCATAGATTCACATATAAAATATCAAAATACAAAAGCAGTAATTATTTAATTTTTAATTTAATAATTTAAAGATGTCGCTGGTATCCCTTGCACCGGATGTTAAGAGTATACTAATAGGTAACTATAAGGTAACACATCAGTAACTCAACAGTTCGGTTTGACAAAATAACTTATTATTTCGTCTCACTCGATAGTGCATGTAAAAAGATAAATAGCTCTATCAATTTTTTTTCGATACGACTAATAGATTTTTAGCACAACTCGCCGAAAAGTGATTCTAGTCACGCGGTGATAAAACGCTCCATATAAATCGGGCGTGTTTTGTGACGTCACATTACTATATTGGCGTGATAAATGTATTATATGCCCCTATAAAAAATCTTCAAAATGCAATGAATCTTCAAATTTTTGAGATTTGGGGCTTTCTTTTAATGTCCGTCATAGTATAAAATACAATTTAACCCCAAACTAATTGTCAAGTACCTAATTACGGAGACTAGACCAAATTTTCAGAGTGTGTACTGTGGCCGGCCGCTATAAGAACAAATCATCATCAACAGCCTGTACATATATATGCTTCACTGCAGGGGCTTAGGCCTACTCTACTACAGAAAGTGTATGGGCCATGGTCCAACACGCGGGCGCTGTGCGGATTTGTAGACTTCACACGCACCTTTGAATTTCTTCTCAAGAGTGTGCAGGTTTCCTCACGATGTTTACCTTCACCGAAAAGCCAATGCCAAAAGCCAATCTATACATATAAAATTCAAAGTCCTGACTGACTGACTGAGATATCAACAAGCCTAAACCACTGACTAGAGACATGAAATTTTGAGGGCGTATTCTATGTAAAGTGTAGGCATCGTTTAAGAAAGGATTTTTCGAAATCCACCCTTTTACATAGAGAGACATTGTGTGTGCATCAGTATTTTCAGTAATAAAACTCTGAGTTGATTCAATCCATCAGGCATGTATAATTGTATATTCTATTCTACTAATATTATAAGTGTGAAAGTTTGGATGTTTGTGACGCTTTCACGGAAAAACTATTGAATGGATTTGAATGAAACTTTACAATAATATAGCTTATACATCAGAATAACATATAGGCTATAATTTATAAAGACATATTGTGTAAATTGTCCAAAATCACACTTATAATATTAGTGGGATTACATGCGCAATTTAGGCATAACAAAAACGCGTTGCCTAGCAACCGACCATAGAATATGTAAATTGTATATACAAATTTTCGCGTTTATAATATCAGTGTGAAGACTATTTTAATGTACTACGTCAGATATTGAAATTTATTTTGTTTCTTTAAACTATTAGACTACGTAACAGAATAAACACTATTTTGTACCTTATGCTGTATAATAAATTTGTCATATACGTCACCTGTCAAATAACAAAACTAGCAAATTGGCAAAAAGAGCAGCTTTGTGTGGGGGCTCGTGAGTTTTTAGGATTCCGTAGTCAAACAAGTCCGTCTGCGTCCGCGGCGTAGCTCAGTGACTCTCACTACTAGAACGCTGTAATTTGATACGGGTATTATACAATTCCGGAGATTCATCGCACCCCCTGCCCCGCCGTAACCGTGATTGCTACCGTAGCCAGGAATAGCGGGGCCGCCGGGGACTGGGGGCCGTAGTAATGGGCGTACTGCCATAAGGGGTTTTAGCATAGTCACCACGCTTGCTAGACGGGTTGGTGATCGCAGTATTCGATTTAGTTCTTCAGGAGGAAGCTGCTGTCCCTCCCCCCGTTGTAGGTTTTCCCTTAGTCGCCTCTTACGACACCCACAGGAAGAGATGTGGTGGTTACATTCTAAGCCGGAACCACACGGCACACGGCCACCGGGAAACGTCTACCAGGCCGTCCCCCTACTAGATGGACCGACGATCTGGTTAGAGTCTCCTTCCTTCCTCTTCCCTTCTTCTCCTTTGATTTCTGTTTGTTTATTCATTATCATATCATTATTCATAATCGTGTATGTATTGTGTATATATATATATTATTATTTATTTATTAATATATATTTAACACCACCTACTTACCCCTTCTTAATCACACGATTCTTCTGCCCCAAGGTTGCCTGGAAGAGATCGCTTTTAGCGATAAGGCCGCCTTCATTGTACCTTTTATGTTCTTCTCTTTTCTTTTCTGTTTTTTTATTTTGTGTGTGTGTGCAATAAAGTTTATTTGAATTTGAATTGAATTTGAGTCTCAGGGAGTCGCTGGATGCAAGTGGCTCGGGACCGGTCGATGTGGCGTGCCATGGCCTCTGTCCAGCAGTGGATGTTTCCCGACTGATGATGGTTATACAGTTATTAATCACGCCGACGAAGTGGTAGAAGAAATTTTTGAAAAATATATTGTTTAGGGTTGCTCTCATACGCATGACTTGGGGATGACTTATTATTTTCGCGTCTACCCCATCGTGTGAAGTATCATTTAGTAGGTCTTTCAAAAATATTTTGAAACTAGGAGCATAACTTTTGGATTCAAGGATCCATTTGCAAAATACTACACTTTAAAGTGATAGATTTCGACAGATTCGAGCGTAAACCCTCCTCTATCTTCTAAATTATTTTAAAATTCACAGTAGTAGTATGCACACTGAACTTTAAAGGTAAACTATCAGACTAAGTTGGTTTTACAGTTTAACGAGTAGTAGTCGACCAAAGTATAACATACTTGTAGATGTTAAAATGAAAATTTCGTACAATTCCTTTCAAAATTTATGTTCGTATAGATGTTTGAAGTTATTGTGAAGGGCAACTACGGAATCCTACACTGCGCACGGCCCGACGTGCACATGGCTGTTTTTAAGGCAGCGGTTTTCATAGAACTATCTCTTGATTTCTTAACATGGTTTTAATCTTGAAAACGTGACATCTGCGAATTGGTCTTTGCCCTAAATAGCAGAATAACTATATTAAAACATGGGCACACATGGGATAAATTCACTTTATAAAAAATAAAAATATTGAAAATACCCGCGACAAATGTACACACACACATAAGCTCGCAAAATATATAAGAAAGATAAGAAGAAAAAACCTTCTTACAGTATTACTTAGGACTCATTGCATTTCGTTAAAATTAATAAATAAATTTATTATTATTATTATTATTACAGGCTAATTGCCAGACTAAATACATTATCGAATATTGCGAATAAAAAATAAAATTAATAATTTTGAAAAAAAAACCTCGACAAATGTAAATGTTGTAATGGGAAAAGGGTTCAATAATTTTTTGAGAAACCCTCGACTAAATGGAAGTAAGTAACTAGATAAAAAGAAGCTTACATGTTATTACAATAATAAGTCCGAAAAAATCCGTCCGGGGCTGCCATTCCCGTTCCTGAAGGAACTAAAATATGGAGTTTTATAAATATGTCACTAGTTGAAATTACGTTGCGTACCTAATTTTTTTTATGTAGTCTTGAATTGATACCGCCTTATTAACCATCTCCATTTTCTAATGGCTACACACTTGGACTTAACGGATTCGATTCCCAGTATCTATAGGTACTCGGTTTGGTTGGTGGTATAAGTATAGGTGGCATTTTCTATGTCTGCCTGGCTAGCTACCACCATGTTACTTAAATCTGCCGCCCAACAGCAGCGTTAATAGCACTGTTGTGTTCCGGTATGAAAGGAAACATTACATTGAGGATTCTGGGTGCGCACACTTACCATCCAATGAATGAAATGAAGGCCAAGTGCAAACCCATCATACATTTAAAAAATGACTGCATCTATACGAGATATAAAATTATTTTCTTACTCCTACATTTTAATTGGAAACGACAACAGATTAGGCAATGGCAGCCCCCGACGGATTTTTTCGGACTTATTGTAATAATATGTAAGCTTCTTTTTTTCTCGTTACTTACTTCCATTTAGTCGAGGGTTTCTCAAAAAATTATTTAACCCTTTTCCCATTACAACATTAACATTTGTCGCTGGTATTTTCAAAATTTTTAATTTTATTTTTTATTTTCATATTAATAGCAGCACGCTTCATGACCGCTTTTCCAGATGTAGCTACTGCTATCTAGCCAATATAGTCCATCGGTGTTTGAAAGATGTCAATGTTTGTGGTGATTTGTGTACTTTTTAAAAGCTTTTATTTAACTTGCAATGTTTGTATGTATGTATGTATGTTCGGGTCAAATCTTGCAAGCTGAATTAGAAGCACTTCTTATCCTAGGGAGTTGAAATTTTGTACGTTGGTTCAGTCCCGATGACAATGCGTTTTTTTGGTACTATCGAGCTGGTCTGATGCTGGAGTCAGGAGGAACAAAGAGAAACTCTTCAATGGGCCCCTCGAATTCGGGCTCATCTCAAAATCAGAATACCAGGCTGACACAAGTGCAGGGGAGCGTGCTATATCGTTTCTATATATCGTACAAATATCGTATCGTAGCGCAGGTTAATTCATAACAAACTACTAAAAATCATTTGAAGTACCAGGTTATCAGAAACAGAAGATGTTTTTATTTAGCTCACATGCGATGTTACGGCGCGGGTTATTCTACTATTGAGAACGCGTAGCTTCTGTCACGTCTTTTTTTAAATCTAAATAGATTCATTAACTTTAGACTTTTTAGTTGAAGAGTGTTTTAGATTCAACATGTTATTTGTCTCTTTTTGACCCAAGGGAATGAAAGAGTAACCACATAATCAAATCAAGGCGTGATAAACGTGAACGGGCGGATAGTAGGTGCATTATGTCAGTACCTAATCTGTGCAAAGTCTGTGATTTTGACTGTGATTATCTAGGAGCATTTAATCACTACGTTTTAGTATGGAGATTCCATGGCGTGCTTCTGATCAAGTGACTCAAAAAATATAAATTAAACATGTATTGACATGTCATTTCATAACGATGTCATAGTATTATGCAATGTTATTTATTATCAGCGCTATAGTATTAACAAACTACTTTCAATCTTTGTTTTCAAAAGTTTCAGGATCTGACCACAATCTCACCTGATTCTGTTGTCAAGGATGGTACCCACTTGCCTGCATATTCACTGTGGCACACAGTCAGTATTTATAAGAATGGGTTTGCACTTGCCCTTTATCTCGCACTGTAAGTGTGCTTACCCACCAGCCTCAAGCTAATGAGGCGCTGGCTCTGCTACTTTTCATACTGGAACACATTAGTGCTATTAACAGTGCTGTTTGGCAGTGGTCTGAGGTAACATGGTGGTAACTAGCCGGGAATTGTCGTAGAAAACGGCCTACCACCAATCAAACCCAGTACCAATAGGTACCCCCACTGGGAATCATACTTGAGACTTCCAGATTGTAAGTCCAAGGGTGTAGCAATTAGGCCATGGAGACGGTTAATTTATTATTATAATAGACAGTAAGATAGTCCGTCCAATTGTGACTTAAACACTAGGCTACGGCGCTCGCTTGTAGCTGATGATGAACTGTCAATAAATTTCAGGATAGCGGAGAATTTCATGAAAAAGGACCCCGACCCGTTCTATGAGCGTCACCCGGCGCGCACCGACCCGGAGTGCGCGCTCGGACATGATGGACCCTCAAGGTCATGTTCAAGAAGGACAACTTCATGACCAAGGTGAATAGCTCTTTTGGAACCTAGTGTTCCTACAACATTTATTTGAGATCCTAAATACTCACTGGCAAAAGCTAAGCTACAGAGAATTGAATGCAGGAACATGTGTAGATATAAAATTGAAATTAATATAAAACACTCCAGTTTGCAATACCTTTGATGTTTGAAGAAATCAATCTACTTAGTATTAAAAGATACGGCTGTTCAAGCCGCATGCAAGGGAATCAAAACCTATAGGGTTCTTCCTGTTGACCTACAATCCTGAACTTTGGCAAGAAGCAAGGTCTTGCAGGACAACTGTAGGAATAAATATGAAAACCAGAATTTTCTAGTTATAACATAGTAAAAAATAGCTTCTTTATCTCTAAACTTACCTTTGCAGTTGAAAGCCATACATCAGGTATGTTATTTAACTGCAAGGCAAAGTTGGTTCTTCAATTACATTTTTGGTAAAGCATTGTCGGGTGCATATTACTGTGTCTATTAATATATGATTTTCAGTATGTTAATTATTCATATTCTGTATGGAACCCTCAGTGCGGAGTCCGACTCGCATTTGACAGTTTTTTAAAGTAAAACCCAATTAAATAAAACCCAAATTAAATATGTGTCCCATAGTAGTGCTAAGTGAGCAACAACCTTTGACTGGGGTGTGTTTTTTGTTTCAGCTGGTGAATGAGTACCTGTGAGACACATACTACTCTCGTCAGAACATCACTGGCCGCGACGTGCACAAGCTCAACGTGTGCACGTGTAGACTCACGCCAGACCTCATGCCAGGACTCGAGATGAGTCTAGTGTTCCAGGTGAGGTTTAAAAAATTCTTGGAAGCATTGGTTTTAAGTTTCCATACCTCAAAAAGAAAAAGGAACCCTTATAGGATCACTTTGTTGTCCGTCCGTCCGTCTGTCTGTCAAGATTTTATCAGGAACTTGAGGAGGCATCAAGTTAAAATTAATATCGATTACGCAAATCTGCACTGCACTCCCTTGGAGTTGTGAAAAAAAAACAATCTTCTAGATCAACGCATTAAAAAGATACGGTTGTTTAAGCCCTATTTTTCGACGTAGAAGTAATCAGAACCTATAGAGTACTTCCCCTATACCTAGATAGGTCTGGGTTTGGAGGACCTTTCCGTTGCGGCAGTGTGCACTCTGAGGTCTGTTTCTGCTCTGATTTAGGGCGTCACAGTGACAGATAATGTGGCTGGGCGTTTCCTCGTCCTCCTAACAACATCTGCAGACTGTGTTGTCACTCAGGCCCATGTAGCTGGTGCTTGGTTAGCTTGCAGTGCCCAATTAGGGTCCACATGAGGGTTGTTGTTGTGTTGCCTTTTCAAGGCTAAACGGTTGAACTAATCATGATGAAATGTAGCCGACACTATGGAGCAGGATATACGCTAATTTATATCGCGGTCCATTAAATGGTTCCTGCGGGAGTAGAAGGCGACTAAAGGAAAATATTCAGCGCGGTACATGTACGGTAATATCTACCCATAGGCACAGGCCGGACTGGAACAAATGTCGTGATATCGTTCGATACATCGAACGGATGACGTTCGCATCGATTGACGCGCATGTGTGAGTAAGTAGCACGCGCCATACGTAACGGTCATTTTCTGAGTCGGCTTGTTGCGGGGAGGTGAGGTATCACGGATCGGTAGGAGGTGGTGAACGTCTGTTCTGTACGTAGTACTATATTAATTATGTGCCGGTTGCATTTCAGTACCATACGCGCGTTCTATCCGTCTTTATGGTTTTGTCGGAGAATCCGAGCCTGCGCAGCGCGCCCTCTCGCTCGCGCCGCGCTAGGTAACGTATACCTGCGCGCGGAATGGCATGAGTAATGCGGAGGTAATGCGTAATGTTTGAGATGGTCGAGTTATGTGTGCTGCAACAGTACGTGGCCATTTAATATCACGCACCACTAGCACATGTCTATTATGCAGCATGATTTATAATGTTTCCAGGACAAAGAGGCGTTGATCCGCCCGTCTGGTCGCGTGGGCGACTATCTGTAGCGAGCCGCTGCAGTGCTACGCGACGGGCCTGCTCGCCGCCGCCATGGAGGTGCAGGAGATAGCTACCAACTTCCGGTGAGACGATACCCTACCTTGTATATAGGCATTCGCATGACAACACTCAGCTGGTGTCAACTGAGGTAGCCTCATTAATTTTATGGGATTGTGACGGCATAGAACTGTTGAACCTTTTTAGGGTTCCGTAGTCAAACAAGGAACCCTCATAGTCTCGCTCTGTCCGTCTGCAGCTTAGCTCAGACACTCTTACTACTAGCAAGCTGTAATTTGATACGGGTATACATATTAATCACGCCTACAAAGTGATAGAATAAAATCTTGAAAAAAATATATTTTAGGGTAGCTCCTATGAAATATTTTTTTCGCGTCCACCCCATTGTGTGGGATATCGTTTAATAGGTCTTTCAAAAACATTGAGGGTCTATGACTACCACTTCTCGATTCAGAGATCTGTTTGCGAAATATTAAGCTTTAAAGTTATAATTTTTGTCAGAGTCGAGCGTCATGCTCCCATGCCCCCTTTTATCTGCTAAACTATTGCTTTTAAAAATCTGAAAAATCATAAAGATTTATAATCTTTATGAATTAACCTTGATGCCAATGAGAATAAATTGGTTGATACACCCAGCGTATGTCATTATTATAACTCACGATTTCAAGTAACTACCAATAATCGGATGCCTGTTAGCTTAAAAAAAAAAAGTAGTTAGCTTCGCTCACTCGGTCAACAAAGATTGTCAAGGTTTTTTATGATTTCACAGAAACTATACTAGATAGGCGTCGGTGTCGCAATGGATAAGGCGCGGACTCTCAATCTGAGGGTTCCGGGTTCGAATCCAGACGTGTACCTATGAGTTGTTTTTCAATTTAAGTACATTATCCGAGTGCTTAACGGTGAAGGAAAACATCGTGAGGAAACCTGCATGTCTTGAACAGGCATGTGAAGTCCGCGTATCCGCACTGGGCCCGCGTTGTGAACTACGGCCAATACACTCTCTGTAGGAGAGTAGACCTGAGCCTCTGCAGTGGGGACGTATATAGGCTGTTGATGATGATACTAGATAGACACCTCACGAGATAATATTTACACAAAAGTGTATTCTATATAGTTTTGGTTCCCTTGCATTTTGTATGGAAATATTCTAAAATACAGCTATATCTTTTTATTGTGTTGACCTATAAGTTTGATATTTTCACAGATTCAAGAGACAGCATACTTGAGTATTCGATATTAATTTCAACTTGATACCTCCACGAGTTCGTGTGAAAAAAGCTCTTGACAAACAGACATACATCAAAGTGTAATGAATAAGTTTTCCTTTTGAAGTGCGGAACCTTAAAAACAACTGTAGGAAGTACTCAATGACAGCTTTAAAAAATTGAAAAAGTTATTTGATTTATGTGTCACAAACATGAATTATGTTCAAATTTTCAGATCAATGGAACATTTTTGGCTTCAGAAGTTGCTGTAACTGTGGATGTAATTGGGAAAAGGTGTATTTCAAAGCATTAAAGTTTGTAGGATGCAACCAGACACTAACACCCAAAAAGAAGGTTGTTTATATACCTCTTCTTAGGGCTTTTGTGATGACGGAAGTCAATCAACATCGCAAATTTGCGACCATGCCTTAGTGTTTATGGTACGTGGCATTTTCAAAAAATACAAACAGCCAATAGCATATAGCTTTTGTGCAGGGTCGACCAAGTCACACAATCTTGCAGCACAGTTGAAGTTACACTGTCAGAAAGTCCAGAAGACAGCCTTAAAAGTTATTGGGACTGTTTGTGAGTAAGGTACATCAAATATGGCGGCCATAAACATGCTTTTGAATGAAACAAAAGCCGAGGATTTAAGGAATGATAAGGAATGGCCTGGCAATTTTTACAAAATAAACGGCAATCCTATCCTATATTTGACCCCTCCACATCTGATGAAGGGTATTAGGAACAATCTTTTGAATAAGGAATTCATTATAGATGGGAAGAAGAAAGTTGCTAACTGGGCACACATATTATTGTTATTTAAAGGGGGACCTGCAATTAAAGGTGTGCGACTAGTGTCTAAATTAACCGCACGACATGACATTGGCATGACATCCAAATTTAATTACAAAAATGAGGGTGAAACATTGCACTCGAGTATTCAGCAGGAGTGTTGGTGTTGCACTTGGATTCATGGCAGGTATGTGTTAATCTTTTACGCAGTTTAGAATAGTTTGTTATCCTGAGACGCGGGGGACACAGTTAACCAAAATACTTAATGAGTACAAAGTTATTAACTGAAACCCGACTACTGCAAAAAATCATTAGACGCAGTATACAAATGAAATTTATTTCTCTGGGGTTTCGTTTATACATGCTTTTATGTACTCTATTTATTTTTGGAAATGGGGGCGTCCATAAATTACCTGAGATGATTAAGGGTGGGAGGGGGTCGAGTCAAATATCATCTAATCTCACGTTGGGGAGAGGGGGGGGGGGGGGGGGGGGGGGTGTCTCGACAAATATCACGCAATTTTTTTTCTGATTAAAACTAGACATGTGTGATGTTTAGTTTTTAAATGTCTATTCAAATTACCGACGTTACCACCGGTAATAACAAGGATATTTGAACAATATGTACATTTCGCCTTTTTTGGATCCACTTCTGCAAAGTGGTACCAAACAGCACTTCTTTTCCGTGAAGACATTTCTGTCTCACCAAAGTTTTTTTATCAATAAAGTAACACTACACTAAGTTAATATTAATAAACCCACATTCTGAAAAATCTCACGTAAGATTGGGGGACGGGGGAGGGGGTTGAATAAAACCTCACGACATCTCACCAAGGGGGAGGGAGGGACAGAAAATTTAAAAAAACACCTCACGTAATTTATGGACGCCCCCAATGTACTATTGAAGACCTCATTTGTCAGAAAACAACGAGTGGTTATATGTGCAGATATGAGGGAACACATGTATACATACAAAGGTTGCTAGAATTCGCCATAGTCGGGAACAACTAATCGGTCAAAACATGTCCAGTTACGACGTTAATCTTTTGTAGAATTAAAGATCAACTTAAGCATATTAAGAATGGTCAATACTTCTAAATCCGTTAGACTAATACTGACAGTAATGAGAACCTTATTGTCCTACTCTACGGTGAAAAGAAAGTAAAAGGATTTAAAAATATTGCTGTAGTCACATAAGGTGCTAGCAGAATAGCCAACCTACCCAATAGCTAACCTACTTTTTCGATTATACAAAACACAGACTAATATATGTACCTATAATACAAAACAAATTGAGTGTTTGACGAAATACCTTGTGAAGTCCAAACCTAACTTGCCAAAATAGTTTTATAATAAGCTAAGATAGTTTTACAGCAACTACCGGCCTTACGGTAGTTTAACAATTCATAAGTATGTGGAATGATCCTTGAGTTTCCGTATCCTACTTAGATGACGCTGCTACATTTCAATACATTCGACTCCAGGAGGGAACGCCATCGGCCATTCTCTCCATTCTGTTCAGGCTTCAGGCGAGCCGTGAGGACAAGTCGTCCAAACCCTTCAGTCTGTCACGCTGCCCAAATTCTAAAGGTAACATTTAATTTTATTAAGACTTTTTCACTGCTATTACTGTGTGATACGGTGCCGGCTAACCTGTGATTTCCTATCCTCGTGACGCCAAAACCTCCTCGTTTAGTGATTTACACAATTTATACCATTCTTGGACACTAAAGTGCCAGAAGTGAGTGACTTTCGCCATGGGGCAACTAAGGTGTTGTGTTGATGGTTGCGATGCAACTAGTGCAACTCACCAGCTATTTAGTTTCCCTAAAAACGATAACTTGAGAAACTTGTGGCTCTCTTTCTTAGCCCCTTCAACACCTCGTCTCATTGGACTGTCACAAACACAATTGAGAGGTAAACGCGTATGTGAGAAGCACTTTGATAAATGGCAGTTTGATGCAGAGGGCAAGAGACTAAGATATTAATATCCGTGCCTCATTACTGAAAAAGAAATAATCCACGGTGTTCCTCTTTCGAAAGAAGGTAAGTCAAGAAAAAATTTTTACGATTTAACATTTATTTTACCAGTGAAAGTATCGGTGTAGTCGTAATATCCTCTTAGGACAATATAACTGATAACTCACACAAAATATTTAGGGCATTATTTCACAGTGAGTTATATACTTATACGGCAAACCTGTATAATTGCACCACATTCACCTTCCTGTTGTTAAAAATCAGTTAGTACTTAAACTATAGGTTGAATGTTATTCTATACATTGGCCGAGGTACCCCAGACTAACATTTTAATCAATTAAACCTAATTAAAAAATAAATCCCCAACATGTGAGGCGAAGATCTTCAAAATGTGTGAAACAAAATGTAAATGTAGCACAGTGGTGATAATTTTTTAATTTATAATAACTCCTAAAAGTGTAAGTTGTGGAAACACACACACATAAAGTTTTAGACAAATAATCACAAAGAGTCACTGGATGCAAGTAGCCTGGACTGATGGACCGGATGGAATAGGCCTATGTTCAGCAGTAGAGATGATTCCCATCCTATGGTGATGATTCTATACATTTCAGGCTTCATTTTAATTCTCAAATTAATTAATGAAGTTATCACTGTTAGCGATAAGACCGCCGGTTGTACATTATTTTTAGTTTAATGTTCCATGTTTTTGGTGTACAATAAAGATATATTTAATTGAATTGACGTTGAACCTTATGTTTGCAGAATGGAATATTATGAATGAACACAATTACTGTGGTACACAAGTGGAGGATGATATAAATCCAGATGAATCATCATTGGTGGTTACTAGTAATGCAGGTATGTTGTTGATTGTAGTTTATTAAAAGCTTTTATTTAACTTGCAATGTTTGTATGTATGTATGTATGTATGTATGTATGTATGTATGTATGTATGTATGTATGTATGTATGTTCGGGTCAAATCTTGCAAGCTGAATTAGAAGCACTTCCTCTTATCCTAGGGAGTTGAAATTTTGTACGTTGGTTCAGTTCCGATGACAATGCGTTTTTTTGGTACTATCGAGCTGGTCTGATGCTGGAGTCAGGAGGAATAAAGAGAAACTCTTCAATGGGCCCCTCGAATTCGGGCTCATCTCAATACCAGAATACCAGGCTGACATAAGTGCAAGGGAGCGTGCTATATCGTTTCTGTAGCGCAGGTTAATTCATTACAAACTACTATAAAATCATTTGAGGTACCAGGTTGTAAGAAACAGAAGTAGGTTTGATTTAGCTCACATGACATGTTACGCGCGGGTTATTCTTCTAATGAGAACGCGTAGCTTCTGTCACTCCTTTCTTTTTAAATCTAAATAGATTCATTAACTTTAGACTTTTTAGTTGAAGAGTGTTTTAGGTTCAAAATGCTATTTGTCTCTTTTTGGCCCAAGGGAATGAAACAGTAACCACATAATCAAATCAAGGCGTGATAAACGTGAATGTCAGTACCTAATCTGTGGAAAGTCTGTGATTATATACTCTGCGCAAATGCTGAATGTCATGCATAAATGTCAAAAATACAACTAAAAAAGCGCGTGTTTATGTTCATTTGGCAATGGTTTTCTAAATAAATTTAAGATAAGATAGTGTCACTCAATTGAGTCTGGACAAGGCAGCGTATGCAGAAGTCCACTGTTGGACATGAGTCTCCCTCTTATGGCGCGCCCACACATGCACGGTGATAGGGCCGAGCCACTTGCATCCAGTGACTCCTCGCGAGCTTAACTAGTTCATCGGTCCTGGTCTGATAGTCAGGAGAAATAAAGATGAACTTTTCAATGGTCCCTCGAATTCATCATCATCATCAACAGCCTATATACGTCCCCACTGCAGGGGCTCAGACCTACTCTCCTACAGAGTGTGTGGGCCGTAGTCCACCACGCGGATTGGCGGACTTCACATGCCTGTTCAAGACATGCAGGTTTCCTCACGATGTTTTCCTTCACCGTTAAGCAATCGGATAATGTACTTGAATTGAAAAACAACTCATAGGTACACGGCTGGATTCGAACCCGAAACCCTCAGATTGAGAGCCCATGCCTTATCCATTGAGCTACCGACCCTCAATTCGGGCTCACCAGGTTGACATAAGTGCAGTGCGGAGCGTGCAATATCGTTTATGTAGCGCAGGATAATTTCCTACCAAACTATTGAAAAATCATTTGAAGTACCAGGTTATCATAAATAGAAGAAGTTGATGACATATTCCGCGCGGGTTTGAGTAAAACTTATTTTTTGAAGTAGGAACGCTCAACTTCTGACACTTCTGTTCGTAGGGTTCCGCAGTTAAACTACGAACCCATTTAGTTTCGCTCTGTTGGTCGGTCCGTCTGTCTGTCCGCGGCAAGTGATACGTTTCGTAGCTGGTTGGCATTCTCAAAGTTCGTGATTTCCGAAGGTTGCCTGAAAAACACAACGCAAGCATGCCTAGTTATAAAGCCAAAAGCACTAGTGCTTTTTTCTTATTAACTGAAGGAATGTTTTTCATGTATTTCCTTCTAAAAAATTATTAGTATTTTTGACTATTCACTGGGCAGTATTTGCAACACACTCTTGGCCACCATCTCAATTACATACTACCAGGTTGACATAAGTGTCAGAGAGCGTGTAAGATAACTGTTCCGCACTAACCTCCGTACAAAGATCTCGGTCTGTTTAATTAGATACTTTTTGCTGCATTGACATGTTACAAGAGGATTGTCTTCAGTTCGACTATTTTTGAAATAAGAACGCGGGCCTTCGCTTTTTAAATATACATATGTAAATTCGAATGTTGATAATCATTTAATTTAATTTTATGGGGATGACAGAGACCTTATGCCAATATATTATATATCTCTTTTTCTCTCTTTGAAGTTGTAGTTAGACTCTACCTTAGGTATGAGGTCCTGGTACTTTCGTCTTCATATCATCCGATGTTAAGTGATTAAAGTCAACAAATGGAAGCGTGCTCACCTAGAAACGTTACTTAGGTTGCGAGCTATGCTTTCTGTGCTAACCGGAACAAAATCATCTTCATCATAATTTTACTTTTGTTATATTATTTCGCAAATGTATTAAAAAATGTCGTTCGAAACTAGTTTCCAAATGTACTATTTTTGCGTTTCCCCCCGTATATCTTTTTAATAACTATTACTTTAAAAAAATCTGAAACTTCACAATAGTATGTACACTGAACTTAAAAGAAAAACTATCACGACTAAGCTGGCTTTGCAGGTGAATGAGTAATAGTGGACCAAATTATAAAATAGACTTCGAGATGCCATAATGAAAGTTCCGTACAAATTCCAATCAAAATTACTTTACATCGTCCTGGGTGGGCCTAACTTGCACTTCAATGCTTTTAAAAATTGAAATAGATTCAGTAACTTAACTAGACTTTTTTAGTCTTAAGAAACATTTACACATCGATAACTAAAAAATAAAAAATAAATTAATATAAAAAAATTTCATAAAGAAGCTTTTATTTAAATGCTCTAAAAAGAAGAAAATAAACTTTAAAACTTTAAATTAAATCAAACCCATCAATTGATTACATTGAACAATTTATATGCTATAAAAGCTTGTCGCGTGATTTACTAGTGTAGAGGTGTGTAGATCTACCTATTTTATAAAATACATACTTTTTTCTCTAGATCAGTTCACATAATTATTGTATTCTGGTTCATTAATACATAGGCCTCCTTCATGGTACGCCATATTGACATCAATACAAGTAAAAACACGCGACAAGCTTTTATAGCATATAAATTGTTCAATGTAATCAATTGATGGGTTTGATTTAATTTAAAGTTTTAAAGTTTATTTTCTTCTTTTTAGAGCATTTAAATAAAAGCTTCTTTATGAAATTTTTTTATATTAATTTATTTTTAATCTTATTATGCCTGTTACTTTATTTATGTGGACTTCACTAATTATCTTATGGGAATCACTAGATGTATTGTGATAAAAAGTAGTTTATGATATCTAACTATCTCGACGAGTTCTTTAGAGACAAACTGGCACAAAATTAGTAAGTGGCAGGCCTATGTAATTTTAAAATTTATATGTATAGTTAGTATATCTTGACATTTGAATTGTAATTGCCTAAGTTACCTTGACAATTTATCTGTATTAGTGTTAATTTAGCTTTATTGAGGATTTTTGTTTATTAATTTAATTTTTGGATTCACAAATGTTGTACGCCTTTGGGTAGGATAAAGAGATGCTATGTTTTACACCCAACATCACTGTACCACCTATATTCACAATAAAATATTCTGATTCTATGCCATAGGCTATCGCCATGATGTTCATCTCCTGTCAGACTTGTGTGAAGATACCGATATCATATAAAGTTTTTAAAGTCAGGATCATGACTCTTGGTGCTTGAGACTCTGTGGCTAATCCAGAAGGAATAGGGTAGGGATGGTAATTTGAACATTTATGTATCAACATGCCATTTTTCTAAAGAAATGTTTAATGAGGTCATAGAAGTGCTATCAAATAATTTTGACTTTCTGAATATTGGGAAATAATAATAATAAATACTATCAACTCAAAAATCATTATTAACTCCAAAGATAGAAACATTTTGTGATCAGTTACATGACCAAAATATTATGTGATGTGCCATTAATGGCATATGCCATTGGTACACCATCCCTGAAATAGGGAGTCATAATATAAAATTGAGTTTTTTAGTCATTCAATGTATATATTTCAAGAACAAAATTCTGACAATCAT
Source organism: Carcina quercana (assembly GCA_910589575.2). NCBI lineage: Eukaryota > Metazoa > Arthropoda > Insecta > Lepidoptera > Depressariidae > Carcina > Carcina quercana. The sequence goes on from OU342436.1 coordinate 6,982,218, forward strand.
TTTGTTATTAAGTTTATACATCTATGTAAGGATTTTTTTTGTATTATTTTCAGATAACAGTTACTTTATGGATCATTTCTCATGCACTCATACAGTCACTAATGAAGATGCTCCTCAACAAACAGGTAAAATAAACAGTTTAACAACATCTCCAGAAACCAGGGCTTTGTTTAAAAGTAACCAAATTGTAATGCTAAAATTCTGAATTTTCACTCTCACCACTCTTAAGCATCTCATGCCAGCCCAGTTGGTTACCTCAAGTTTTATAAATCATTCATGTGAAAGCCATGTTCAATAAAAAAAATTAATATTGGTGTATACTAAGTGTAAATTTTTATAACTTTATATTTAACTAGATTTTTGTTTCAGGCGATGTTCAACTTTGTAATCAGCCCGGTTGCTCATATTCGGAATTCAAGTCTTGTTCTCCTGTTGCAGTCATTGATCACAAAGGTTTGTATCATTATTGAAAAGTAGTTTATGGATAAAGTCATTATATTTCACACGAAGCCTTTCACTTTTTCATTTATTATGCACACTAAGGAGTAGTATTCCCTGCCAGATTCTATGTTTCCCAAGCGCTACAACCTGGATGTCTTTAAGGCCAGAGTGAATAGGCTGCTGCTAGGCAACCCTTCATCACCTGCATCCAGCGACTCCCTGAGACTCTAACCAGATCGTCGGTCCATCTAGTAGGGGGACGGCCTGGTAGACGTTTCCCGGTGGCCGTGTGCCGTGTGGTTCCGGCTTAGAATGTAACCACCACATCTCTTCCTGTGGGTGTCGTAAGAGGCGACTAAGGGAAAACCTACAACGGGGGGAGGGACAGCAGCTTCCTCCTGAAGAACTAAATCGAATACTGCGATCACCAACCCGTCTAGCAAGCGTGGTGACTATGCTAAAACCCCTTATGGCAGTACGCCCATTACTACGGCCCCCAGTCCCCGGCGGCCCCGCTATTCCTGGCTACGGTAGCAATCACGGTTACGGCGGGGCAGGGGGTGCGATGAATCTCCGGAATTGTATAATACCCGTACCAAATTACAGCGTTCTAGTAGTGAGAGTCACTGAGCTACGCCGCGGACTTAGACGGACTTGTTTGACTACGGAACCCTAAAAACTCACGAGCCCCCACACAAAGCTGCTCTTTTTGCCAATTTGCTAGTTTTGTTATTTGACAGGTGACGTATATGACAAATTTATTATACTCGTACAGCATAAGGTACAAAATAGTGTTTATTCTGTTACGTAGTCTAATAGTTTAAAGAAACAAAATAAATTTCAATATCTGACGTAGTACATTCAAATAGTCTTCACACTGATATTATAAACGCGAAAATTTGTATATACAATTTACATATTCTATGGTCGGTTGCTAGGCAACGCGTTTTTGTTATGCCCAAATTGCCCATGTAATCCCACTAATATTATAAGTGTGATTTTGGACAATTTACACAATATGTCTTTATAAATTATAGCCTATATGTTATTCTGATGTATAAGCTATATTATTGTAAAGTTTCATTCAAATCCATTCAGTAGTTTTTCCGTGAAAGCGTCACAAACATCCAAACTTTCACACTTATAATATTAGTAGGATTAATAAATCCCTATAACCAATTACGTCAATACTGAAATTCCAAAATGGATAATTATATTCAATATTTGTTACTATATGCTCACATTGTTTAAATACATAGTTATTCCTTAAAATTAGATAAACAGAGCTGGTTGAGGCAGCGTGCATCGCTTTCTCACCGGAAGTAATTGCCGACGACATATTATACAATATTAATCTTGTTAATAAATCATAGAATCAGCTATACAATATCAAACTATAAAAGTAGTTATTGTTTAAACATTTATGACTAAATATAAATATCGTTGTCACGTATCCGAGTAACTTGTAATAACTTAATTTGATGTGACGCGCGTTGCGGGCACCTGCTGTAGATGCTTGTCATGCCTCTTCATATAGATGTCGCTGGTAGCCCTTGCACCGGATGTTATCGTCGGTAACAACTGAGACCACTTTTGTTTCATTGGATTAGTTATCACGTCAAATCTAACTGTTGAGTTGAGACTAGGCCATTTTCTTTACTTACACCAATCACAATTGATCATTAGCCATTGTACAGATACAAAATTGAAACGTTTTTCATCGAAACAGAGAAAAAAAAAACATGCTGAACGCGAGTGATTTAAAAAACTAAATTAATATACCCGATTAGTATAATATTCTACTTTTACCAACTGCTTTAATTCTTAACTGAAATAATTTTCTTATGTAGTTTTATTTTATGGTAATCGCAAATTGATTGAAAAACGTGGTATGATGCTCGTACTCAGCAAGCTGGATATTGTAGCGATCTGTTTAATATGCACTCTGATTCGGCTCATGCATGCCTATGAACACCTCTTCTACTATTAAAGTATCATAGCAAGTATGTTTGTATTAAGTAAATGTACCTAATATATTAAAAGACAATAACAAACACTATGTTTTAACCAATAATATGTTTATATTAATATATCTCCACCCAAGCTTTTTAGTATTACGTGAATCGGCTGATTGAGGAGCTCAGTAGCGCGATAGTAGTATGCTCCATTGACGGTCAATTTGTAAATAATATTAGTTACCTCAATAAGTGCCTTCAGGAAGCTGTTGGTCAGGTCAGGTATTACGCCAAGAGGGTGAGTTGCTATTTTACAATGCGGGCAACAATTAATCCTACATAGATATACCCTTTGGCACTCAAAGATACTCGTCGTCAAGTGGTTTCGGAGTTCAAATACCTGGGGTGTTGGGTTACTGACTCGCTCAAGGATGACGTAGACATTGGCAGCCAGTAAACCAACCAGACCAACCGCTTCCTGAACACAGTGGCGGACCGGGTGGACGGCCCCGTCAAAGGGCATTTCACCAAAATGCACGTGGTGCCGGCCAACCGTACCGCTAATCTAGATGTATTATCTTTGTATTTTGTAAATAGTTACATACCCTGTTGTTATTATTATTATTACCATTAACAGTATGTAAGACGATTAATCGTAGAAAAAAGTTTAAAGAAAAAAAGGAAAAAGAAATTAAAAAATAATATAATAAATAAGAAAAATACATTTAAAAAATGTGTAAAAAGAAAAAAAAATTGTAAAAAGAATTTAAAAAATGTGCAAAAAAAGCGTAATGTACAAAAAGAAAAAAAATTAGCTAAAAAAAATTAAAAAAATTTATACAATAAAATCGTTATGAAAAAAACCTGTTCTTTAATGTAAAAAATTATGTTAATTTTTTTTCTATATTATATATAAAAGAAGCAGTTAAATCTTCACCGAATGTGTTCCCTTTCTGAGTGCACACGAAATGCCACAAATAGAGAGAGATGAAGAACTCTTGCAAAAGCCGCGACCAACATAGCAGACAATCCATAACTCCGACCACTCCGACAGGAGTGTACGACTAAGAAGAAGAATCTTCACCCAAGATCTTCAGTGCAAACGGAATGCTACAAATAGAGAGACATCTTCGAAGAACTCTCGCAAAAGCCACATACCAGACAATCCATAACTCCGACCACTCCGACAGGAGTGTACTAAGGACTGACTGACGACAGGACTGACTAAGAAAAAGAATCTTCATCCAAGTTCTTCAGTGTGTACGTGAATCAGATGGTTGAAGAGCTCAGTAACGCGATGGTAGTATGCTCCATTGACGGTCAATTTGTAAATAACATTAGTTACGGTGACGACACTGTGTCGCTGTGCCCCTCAAGTGCCCTAAAGAAGCTGTTGCATACCACTCGCAGATACCCGCGAGTGGTATTTTAAGGTCCACAACGTCAGGTATTACACCAAGAGAGTGAGTTGCTATTTTACAAGGCGGACAACAAGTAGTCCTAGTCCTACATAGATATACCCTTTGGCACTCTCAAAGATACTCCTTCAAGTGGTGACGGAGTTCAAATACCTGGGGTGTTGGGTTACTGACTCGCTCAAGGATGACGTAGACATTAAAAGGGAAGGGCATTGGCAGCCAGTAAACCAACCAGGAGGAGAGTAGGCCTGAGCCCCTGCAGTGGGGACATATATAGGCTTTTGATGATGATGATGATGAAACCAACCAGACCAACAGCCTCCTGAACACAGTGTCGGACCGGGTGGACGGCCCCGTCAAAGGGAGTTTCACCAAAATGCACGTGTTTCCATCCAACCGTACCGCTAATCTAGACGAATCTTGGTATTTTGTAAGAAGTTAAATACCCTGTTATTATTATTACCATTAAGAGTATGTAAGACGATTTATTGTAACTAACACTATCGAGATATTTGAAATAAATTAATTAACAAAATGTATACACTTTAATGTACTTATTTTAATGTAATGTAATGTAATAAATGTAATGTACATATTAAAAAAAAAGAAAAAAAAAGAAAAAAAAAGAAAAAATGAAAAAAAAATGAAAAAAAGAAAAAAAAGAAAAAAAAAATATTAAATGAAAAAAGAATTTTTTTAAAGCTTTTATCATGAAAATGTTAATCGTACCGCTAATCTAGATGTATTATCTTGGTATTTTGTAAATAGTTAAATACCCTGTTATTATTATTACCATTAAGAGTATGTAAGACGATTTATTGTAACTAACACTATCGAGATATTTGAAATAAATTAATTAACAAAATGTATACACTTTAATGTACTTATTTTAATGTAATGTAATAAATGTAATGTACATATTTAAAAAAAAATGAAAAAAAAATGAAAAAAAAAATGTAAAAAATATTAAATGAAAAAAGAATTTTTTTAAAGCTTTTATCATGAAAATGTTAATCGTACCGCTAATCTAGATGTATTATCTTAGTATTTTGTAAATAGTTACATACCCTGTTATTATTATTACCACATAGTACGTAAGATAAATAATTGTATCTTTGTTCTCTATACTTTTATGTTTACGTTCCTAACCCCGGACTACTGGTACTAAAGTATCCACTATCAATTAATATAAACATAGCGTAATATTTGTTTTAAACAAAAGAGTGTACATTTTCTTATAATACACATGCTTGCTATGATACTTAAAAATGGTTTAAAATAATCTACAATACTTTGTTTATTTTGTAAAATGTGTGCAGTATTTTTAGTAATAAAACTCTTAGTTGATTCAATCCATCAGGCATGAATATTCTTCAATATATTCTCAACACACAGTTGGGCAGAGTAACGTTTATTAGTACTATTTCAACAGAATTCACATCAGGAATTTTTTACAAAATTAATGTTCATCAGTTTTATAATACGATCTTCATAACTCCCACCATCGTCAGTTTCTACTTCGAAAACAACAACTTCGTGAATTAAAACAGACGCAATTATACAATATTAATTAATCTCTATGACCAATTACGTTAAAACTGAAATTACAAAATGGATAATTATATTCAATATTTGTTACTAAATGCTCATATTGTTTAAATACATAATTATTCCTAAAAATTAGATAACCAGAGCTGGTTGAGGCAGCGTGCCGAAAATAAGCGTCGCTTGCGACGCCGGCAGCACCTCACCGGAACTAAATGCCGACGCGACGACATATTATACAATTATAATCTTTCTTGTTAATAAATAGATCAGAGAATCATCAATCATAGATTCACATATAAAATATCAAAATACAAAAGCAGTAATTATTTAATTTTTAATTTAATAATTTAAAGATGTCGCTGGTATCCCTTGCACCGGATGTTAAGAGTATACTAATAGGTAACTATAAGGTAACACATCAGTAACTCAACAGTTCGGTTTGACAAAATAACTTATTATTTCGTCTCACTCGATAGTGCATGTAAAAAGATAAATAGCTCTATCAATTTTTTTTCGATACGACTAATAGATTTTTAGCACAACTCGCCGAAAAGTGATTCTAGTCACGCGGTGATAAAACGCTCCATATAAATCGGGCGTGTTTTGTGACGTCACATTACTATATTGGCGTGATAAATGTATTATATGCCCCTATAAAAAATCTTCAAAATGCAATGAATCTTCAAATTTTTGAGATTTGGGGCTTTCTTTTAATGTCCGTCATAGTATAAAATACAATTTAACCCCAAACTAATTGTCAAGTACCTAATTACGGAGACTAGACCAAATTTTCAGAGTGTGTACTGTGGCCGGCCGCTATAAGAACAAATCATCATCAACAGCCTGTACATATATATGCTTCACTGCAGGGGCTTAGGCCTACTCTACTACAGAAAGTGTATGGGCCATGGTCCAACACGCGGGCGCTGTGCGGATTTGTAGACTTCACACGCACCTTTGAATTTCTTCTCAAGAGTGTGCAGGTTTCCTCACGATGTTTACCTTCACCGAAAAGCCAATGCCAAAAGCCAATCTATACATATAAAATTCAAAGTCCTGACTGACTGACTGAGATATCAACAAGCCTAAACCACTGACTAGAGACATGAAATTTTGAGGGCGTATTCTATGTAAAGTGTAGGCATCGTTTAAGAAAGGATTTTTCGAAATCCACCCTTTTACATAGAGAGACATTGTGTGTGCATCAGTATTTTCAGTAATAAAACTCTGAGTTGATTCAATCCATCAGGCATGTATAATTGTATATTCTATTCTACTAATATTATAAGTGTGAAAGTTTGGATGTTTGTGACGCTTTCACGGAAAAACTATTGAATGGATTTGAATGAAACTTTACAATAATATAGCTTATACATCAGAATAACATATAGGCTATAATTTATAAAGACATATTGTGTAAATTGTCCAAAATCACACTTATAATATTAGTGGGATTACATGCGCAATTTAGGCATAACAAAAACGCGTTGCCTAGCAACCGACCATAGAATATGTAAATTGTATATACAAATTTTCGCGTTTATAATATCAGTGTGAAGACTATTTTAATGTACTACGTCAGATATTGAAATTTATTTTGTTTCTTTAAACTATTAGACTACGTAACAGAATAAACACTATTTTGTACCTTATGCTGTATAATAAATTTGTCATATACGTCACCTGTCAAATAACAAAACTAGCAAATTGGCAAAAAGAGCAGCTTTGTGTGGGGGCTCGTGAGTTTTTAGGATTCCGTAGTCAAACAAGTCCGTCTGCGTCCGCGGCGTAGCTCAGTGACTCTCACTACTAGAACGCTGTAATTTGATACGGGTATTATACAATTCCGGAGATTCATCGCACCCCCTGCCCCGCCGTAACCGTGATTGCTACCGTAGCCAGGAATAGCGGGGCCGCCGGGGACTGGGGGCCGTAGTAATGGGCGTACTGCCATAAGGGGTTTTAGCATAGTCACCACGCTTGCTAGACGGGTTGGTGATCGCAGTATTCGATTTAGTTCTTCAGGAGGAAGCTGCTGTCCCTCCCCCCGTTGTAGGTTTTCCCTTAGTCGCCTCTTACGACACCCACAGGAAGAGATGTGGTGGTTACATTCTAAGCCGGAACCACACGGCACACGGCCACCGGGAAACGTCTACCAGGCCGTCCCCCTACTAGATGGACCGACGATCTGGTTAGAGTCTCCTTCCTTCCTCTTCCCTTCTTCTCCTTTGATTTCTGTTTGTTTATTCATTATCATATCATTATTCATAATCGTGTATGTATTGTGTATATATATATATTATTATTTATTTATTAATATATATTTAACACCACCTACTTACCCCTTCTTAATCACACGATTCTTCTGCCCCAAGGTTGCCTGGAAGAGATCGCTTTTAGCGATAAGGCCGCCTTCATTGTACCTTTTATGTTCTTCTCTTTTCTTTTCTGTTTTTTTATTTTGTGTGTGTGTGCAATAAAGTTTATTTGAATTTGAATTGAATTTGAGTCTCAGGGAGTCGCTGGATGCAAGTGGCTCGGGACCGGTCGATGTGGCGTGCCATGGCCTCTGTCCAGCAGTGGATGTTTCCCGACTGATGATGGTTATACAGTTATTAATCACGCCGACGAAGTGGTAGAAGAAATTTTTGAAAAATATATTGTTTAGGGTTGCTCTCATACGCATGACTTGGGGATGACTTATTATTTTCGCGTCTACCCCATCGTGTGAAGTATCATTTAGTAGGTCTTTCAAAAATATTTTGAAACTAGGAGCATAACTTTTGGATTCAAGGATCCATTTGCAAAATACTACACTTTAAAGTGATAGATTTCGACAGATTCGAGCGTAAACCCTCCTCTATCTTCTAAATTATTTTAAAATTCACAGTAGTAGTATGCACACTGAACTTTAAAGGTAAACTATCAGACTAAGTTGGTTTTACAGTTTAACGAGTAGTAGTCGACCAAAGTATAACATACTTGTAGATGTTAAAATGAAAATTTCGTACAATTCCTTTCAAAATTTATGTTCGTATAGATGTTTGAAGTTATTGTGAAGGGCAACTACGGAATCCTACACTGCGCACGGCCCGACGTGCACATGGCTGTTTTTAAGGCAGCGGTTTTCATAGAACTATCTCTTGATTTCTTAACATGGTTTTAATCTTGAAAACGTGACATCTGCGAATTGGTCTTTGCCCTAAATAGCAGAATAACTATATTAAAACATGGGCACACATGGGATAAATTCACTTTATAAAAAATAAAAATATTGAAAATACCCGCGACAAATGTACACACACACATAAGCTCGCAAAATATATAAGAAAGATAAGAAGAAAAAACCTTCTTACAGTATTACTTAGGACTCATTGCATTTCGTTAAAATTAATAAATAAATTTATTATTATTATTATTATTACAGGCTAATTGCCAGACTAAATACATTATCGAATATTGCGAATAAAAAATAAAATTAATAATTTTGAAGAAAAAAAACCTCGACAAATGTAAATGTTGTAATGGGAAAAGGGTTCAATAATTTTTTGAGAAACCCTCGACTAAATGGAAGTAAGTAACTAGATAAAAAGAAGCTTACATGTTATTACAATAATAAGTCCGAAAAAATCCGTCCGGGGCTGCCATTCCCGTTCCTGAAGGAACTAAAATATGGAGTTTTATAAATATGTCACTAGTTGAAATTACGTTGCGTACCTAATTTTTTTTATGTAGTCTTGAATTGATACCGCCTTATTAACCATCTCCATTTTCTAATGGCTACACACTTGGACTTAACGGATTCGATTCCCAGTATCTATAGGTACTCGGTTTGGTTGGTGGTATAAGTATAGGTGGCATTTTCTATGTCTGCCTGGCTAGCTACCACCATGTTACTTAAATCTGCCGCCCAACAGCAGCGTTAATAGCACTGTTGTGTTCCGGTATGAAAGGAAACATTACATTGAGGATTCTGGGTGCGCACACTTACCATCCAATGAATGAAATGAAGGCCAAGTGCAAACCCATCATACATTTAAAAAATGACTGCATCTATACGAGATATAAAATTATTTTCTTACTCCTACATTTTAATTGGAAACGACAACAGATTAGGCAATGGCAGCCCCCGACGGATTTTTTCGGACTTATTATTGTAATAATATGTAAGCTTCTTTTTTTCTCGTTACTTACTTCCATTTAGTCGAGGGTTTCTCAAAAAATTATTTAACCCTTTTCCCATTACAACATTAACATTTGTCGCGGGTATTTTCAAAATTTTTAATTTTATTTTTTATTTTCATATTATATTATTTTTCATAAAATTTTTGCGACTAGCTCGATGTCCACTAATTTCACAAGTTATCAACTATTCTTCGGTGGCATTTTTATTAAACTTATTTACTGAACAATATTAGATGCTTCTCACTTATTTAGGTAACAAAATAAGCATAAAATCAAATAGTAACTGTGAAAAAACTGCAAAATTAAACTGACATATAAATATTAACAACCAATATGGCAGACGGCTGACACAATATTGAAAAGAAAGAGGAAATGCACAAATGAGTTCTATATCAGTACGAGTATCCGGCATTTTGTACCACAGATATGTATCTTTTTCTGACATAATCAAAGAGTATCAAAAGGAAACAGTTATTCATTCATGTGAATCCCATAGAATAGGTTGTTTTCTTCGTACTTTCACTAGACTGGTGATTATATCCTCTGTGCAAATGCTGAATGTTATGCATAAATGTCAAAAATACAACTAAAAAGCGTGTTTATGTTCGTTTGGCAATGGTTGTCTAAATAAATTTAAGACAAGATAGTGTCACTCAATTGAGGCTGGACAAGGCAGCGTATGCAATAATCATCGGCTGCAGAAGTCCACTGTTGGACATGAGTCTCCCTGTTATGGCGCGCTCACACATGCACGGTGATAGGGCCGAGCCACTTGCATCCAGTGACTACTCGCGAGCTTAACTAGGTCATCGGTCCTGGTCTGATGCTGGAGTCAGGAGAAATAAAGAAGAACCTTTCAATGGTCCCTCAAATTCGGGCTCATCTTAATTCCAGAATACCACGTTGACATAAGGGCACCGGAGCGTGCAATATCGTTTTTGTAGCGCAGGTTAATTTCCTACCAAACTATTGAAAAATCATTTGAACTACCAGGTTATCAGAAACAGAAGAAGTTAATGACATATTCCGCGCGGGTTTGAGTAAAACTAATATTTTGAAATGAGAACGCTCAACTTCTGTCACTTCTGTTTTTAGGGTTCCGCAGTCAAAATACGAACCCTTTTAGTTTCGCTCTGTTAGTCGGTCCGTCTGTCTGTCCGCGGCTTTGCTTAGAGACCCTTACTACTAGAAAGGTGTAATTTAGTACGGGTATACTTATTAATCACGCCGACAAAGTGGTAGAATAAAATCTTGCAAAATATATTTTTCAGGGTGGCTCCCATACACGTAACTTGGGGATATGGGGATAATATATATATAGTTTTTCTAATACTTGTGCTCAGAAAGTGATACGTTTCATAGCTGTTTGGCGTGCTAAAAGTTCGTGATTTCAGAAGGTTGTCTTAAAAACGCAAGGCAAGCGTGCGTTTTTCTTATTAACTAGTTAAAAAGCCAAAAGCACTAGTGCTTTTTTCTTATTAACTGAAGGAATGTTTTTCATTCAAAAATGGAAACTAGTATTTTTGCCTAGTCACTGGGCAGTATTTGCAACAACTCTTGGCCACAGTCTCAATTACAGACTACCAGGTTGACATAAGTGTCAGAGAGCGTGTAAGATAACTGTTCCGCACTAACCTCCGCACAAAGATCACTGTCTGTTTAATTATATACTTTTTTGCTTTTTGCTGCATTGACATGTTACAAGAGGATTGGCTTCATTTCGAGTATTTTTTAAATAGAACGGGGGCCTTCGCTTTTTAAATATATATGTAAATTCGAATGTTGATAATGATTTAATTTAATTTTATGGGGATGACAGAGACCTTATGCCAAGATATTATATATCTCTTTTTCTCTCTTTGAAGTTGTAGTTAGACTCCACCTTAGGTATGAGGTCCTGGGGCTCTATTTTTGATTCGCTCTACGCGCCGCGAGCGCTCGTTTTCTACTGATTTTCGTACGACTTACGAAATTTTGTATTTTTGAATCGCTCTTCTGCAACGAGTGGTCGGGACCACTCTTTGCGGAGGCGAGCGATAGACTAAACGCCATCGTCGAACACTGACATTACCACTTATTGACATTGAACTTCTATGTACTTTGCATTCCGTTTTCCTTGCATGAATTACCGGTTTTATTTTTCTGCGTAAAACGGATAAAATTAATAATTTTAAGAGATATAGACAACACCTGAGGCGAACGATTCAAAAACACGGTCAAACCTGTTTTCATGCGACTTGTAGTCGATCGTGACTTAAGTCGTGTGCGACGAAGCTATGTCACACGAGCGAATCAAAAATAGAGCCCCAGGTACTTTCGTCTTCATATCATCCGATGTTAAGAGGCAAAGGCAGGTAAAAAATTTCATTCAAAAAGGCATAGCTATTTGCTACCCCTAAACCTCCACCATTTGTGACGATTTTTGGACACATGCAAGATCTTACCGAAAACTAAGTCCGTTGGTTTTGCTTTTTTCAATATTTTGTCTACAATTAGAATTATAGGCACCTCAAAACTCAAAATTTCATAAAAAAATTCTTTCAAGTTATGGTACTCATTATTTAGAGTAAACGTAACATTTTCAGAAAAAGCAAAACCAACGGACCTAGATTATTCTTTGATAAAGAGAATAAGATCAAAATGATTAAATTTGGCTAACGTTTCGTTAAGAAAACAGCTATATCCCAAACCCTTAATTTCACGGCAAAACTAGGCAAATACCAAAAAAGCTTCAACTGTCCTTCTCGCACAGTTCGGTTCGGGAGGCAGGGTACACTATATCACAACTATATACTGTGTATTATATGTATAATAATAAAGTCAGCATGCATTAGTGATGTCAATAAGCTTTATCGATTTTTTCGACTAATTGTGGTGGGAAAAATATATCGATAGTTACCTCTTTATCGACCTGTAATGGTTTTACCTGGTAGTTTTAATGTTTAGATTGATCTAAATAAACAAATACAAAGACAAATAATTCTAAGGAAATTTATATTAACTCTAGAACAGAATATATTTCCCTGAAATTCTTAGAGTGGTTGCGGTAAACACTAAAATTAAAATGATTTCAAGTTTTGTTACGTGTGAATAATTAAATATGATTTATGAATAAGTGACTTATTTTTCAAATATTTTTTAAAATGTTAAAGTTCGAGTCGGACTTGCATACAAAGGGTTGCATTCCGTACCACTGTAAAATATTTTAACAGAAAAAACACCGAAAAAAACATAACATTTATTGCATGGACAAACGTTTATTTATAACTTTTTTACTATTATTTGTTATTTCTTATTATTGAAAGTTTTGAGAGAGAACGATAAGTTATATGGACAGCTCTACAAATTGCTACGGAGACTATATGACCCGACACTTTACTGAAGATATCCCGGAAATCAGCCAGCAAGAGCTTGAAATTGCTCTCCAACAACTCAAAAACCGGTCAAGTGCAAGTCGGACTCGTGCACCGAGGATTCCGTACAGAATATGAATTAATGACATACTGAAAATCATAAATAATAGGTACGGTAATATGCACCCAACAATGCTCTACCGAAAATCAAATTCTAAGCTAAATTACATACTACGAAGTTAAGTTTGTAAACATTAAAAAATCAATTTTACTGTGTTACAATTAAAAAATTCAGATTTATTCCTATGGTTGTGCTGTAAAACCTTTCTTCTTGCAAAATTTCAAGACATTAGGTCAACGGGAAATACCCTATAGATTTTGGGTTCATTGCATTTTGTACGGAAATGGTCTAAAATACAGCTACATCTTTTTATTGCGTTGACCTATAAGTTTCATTATTTGACAGATCTAAGGGACAGCAGACTTGAGTATTCGATATAACAGTGATCCTATAAGGATTCCTTTTTTCATTTTGAGGTACTGAAAATATAATAGTATAGTATATGAAGTATGACAGTAGGAAATACGATAGATTTCGACGATATTATTATTCATGTCGACAAATAAAAACATGAAATATTTTTTCCCAGTTATACATCTCATACACTTAAGACGGGATTTTTAAAAGCTTTTATTTAACTTGCAATGTTTGTATGTATGTATGTATGTAAGTATGTATGTATGTATGTATGTATGTATGTATGTATGTATGTATGTATGTTCGGGTCAAATCTTGCAAGCTGAATTAGAAGCACTTCCTCTTATCCTAGGGAGTTGAAATTTTGCACGTTGGTTCAGTTCCGATGACAATGCGTTTTTTTCTATCGAGCTATCTACTACTATCTACTATCGAGCTGGTCTGATGCTGGAGTCAGGAGGAATAAAGAGAAACTCTTCAATGGGCCCCTCGAATTCGGGCTCATCTCAATATCAGAATACCAGGCTGACATAAGTGCAAGGGAGCGTGCTATATCGTTTCTATATATCGTATCGTAGCGCAGGTTAATTCCTTACAAACTACTAAAAATCATTTGATGTACCAGGTTATAAGAAACAGAAGTAGTTTTGATTTAGCTCACATGACATGGTACGCGCGGGTTATTCTAGCTTCTGTCACTCCTTTCTTTTTTTTAAATCTAAATAGATTCATTAAGTTTAGACTTTTTAGTTGAAGAGTGTTTTAGGTTCAAAATGCTATTTGTCTCTTTTTGGCCCAAGGGAATGAAAGAGTAACCACATAATCAAATCAAGGCGTGATAAACGTGAATGTCAGTATCTAATCTGTGCAAAGTATGTGATTATATCCTCTGCGCAAATGCTTAAGAGGGTATGCTGTTGTCAAAGCGCCCATACAAACGTAGTCCAGTCATATTTTGAGTATTAAGCTATGAAAATCTATGAAATTTTCAAGACACAATCTAGAAACAAATATCTGTGTCGGTGGTGAGTCAGATTTTCGTTTAAATATTTACTTCCAGAGTTACAGGGCGTCAAAGTATTGTATTTTTCGGTAGTAAAAAGCCCCAACTTTGAACCTGATTTACAAGAGTATGAATCAATTTAGAACAATTTGGAAAAACCACCGACATCTGAAATTTCATTAGTATAATGTATTAAAAAAATGGTTACATAATATACTGTATCCTTCAAATGATCCCTGGACTACGAAACATCCAAATAACGGGTGGATAACATCGCGTAATGTATGCTGTCTCACCGTACGCGCTCGGGAAGGATAGGGCTCGGAGAGGGACAGCTACAAAACAATGCGACCTTGAAACCGACCACGTGGTCTTACCAACATAGCCTCTTAATGTCATGCATAAATGTCAAAAATACAACTAAAAAGCGCGTGTTTATGTTCGTTTGGCAATGGTTTTCTAAATAAATTTAAGACAAGATAGTGTCACTCAATTGAGGCTGGACAAGGCAGCGTATGCAACAATCATCGGCTTCAGAAGTCCACTGTTGGACATGAGTCTCCCTCTTATGGCGCGTCCACACATGCACGGTGATAGGGCCGAGTTGGGGCCGAGCCACTTGCATCCAGTGACTCCTCGCGAGCTTAACTAGGTCATCGGTCCTGGTCTGATAGTCAGGAAAAATAAAGATGAACTTTTCAATGGTCCCTCGAATTCATCATCAACAGCCTATATACGTCCCCACTGCAGGGGCTCAGGTCTACTCTCCTACAGAGAGTGTATGGGCATAGTCCACCACGCGGGGCCAGTGCAGATTGGCGGACTTCACATGCCTGTTTAAGACATCCAGGTTTCCTCACGATGTTTTCCTTCACCGTTAAGTACTCGTATAATGTACTTGAATTGAAAAACAACTCATAGGTACACGGTTGGATTCGAACCCGAAACCCTCAGATTGAGAGTCCCGCGCCTTATCCATTGCGACACCGACCCTCAATTCGACCAGGTTGACATAAGTGCACCGGAGCGTGCAATATAGTTTATATAGCGCAGGTTTATTTCCTACCAAACTATTGAAAAATCATTTGAAGTACCAGGTTATCAGAAACAGAAGAAGTTGATGACATATTCCGCGCGGGTTTGAGTAAATCCTTTTTTAAATGACATTGTGTTTTAATATTTCTGTTGTACATTTTAAATATACTCTTATTTCAAGTAAAACCTATTTTTGAAATAAGAACGCTCAACTTCTGACACTTCTGTTTGTAGGGTTCCGCAGTAAAACTACGAACCCATTTAGTTTCGCTCTGTTGATCGGAGAAAGGTGTAATTTAGTACGGGTATACATATTAATCACGTCAACAAAGTGGTAGAATAAAATCTCTCCCACATACACATACACGTAACTTAGGGATAATATATTTTTAATACATGTGCTCAAAAAGTGCTATGTTTCGTAGCTGTTTGGCGTGCTCAAAGTTTGTGATTTCAGAAGGTTGCCTGAAAAACACAAGGCAAGCGTGCTTTTTTTTCTTATTAACTGAAGGAATGTTTTTCATGTATTTCCTTCTAAAATCATTACTAGTATTTTTGTTGACTATTCACTGGGCAGTATTTGCAACACACTCTTGGCCACCATCTCAATTATATACTACCAGGTTGACATAAGTGTCAAAGAGCGTGTAAGATATCTGTTCCGCACTAACCTCCGTACAAAGATCGCGGTCTGTTTAATTAGATACTTTTAGCTGCATTGACATGTTCCAAGAGGAGAGGATTCAGTTCGAGTATTTTTGAAATAAGAACGCGGGCCTTCGCTTTTTATATATACATATGTAAATTCGAATGTTGATAATGATTTTTCATTTAATTTTATGGGGATGACAGAGACTTTATGCCAAGATATTATATATCTCTTTTTCTCTCTTTGAAGTTGTAGTTAGACTCCACCTTAGGTATGAGGTCCTGGTACTTTCGTAAAGTCAACAAATGGAAGCGTGCTCCCCTAGAAACGTTACTTAGGTTGCTAGCTATGCTTTCTGTGCTAACCGGAACACAATCATCTTCATCATAATTTTACTGTTGTTATATTTTTTCGCAAATGTATAAAAAATGTCGTTCGAAACTAGTTTCGAAATGTACTATTTTCGCGTTTCCCCCCGTATATCTTTTAAACTATTGCTTTTAAAATCTGACTACTTCACAGTAGTATGTACACTGAACTTAAAAGAAAAACTATCACGACTAAGCTGACTTTGCAGGTGAATGAGTAATAGTCGACCAAATTATAAAATAGACTTCGAGGTGCCATAATGAAAGTTCCGTACAAATTCCAATCAAAATTACATCGTCCTGGGTGGGGCCTAACTTGCACTTCAATGCTTTTTAAAATTGAAATAGATTCAGTAACTTAACTAGACTTTTTTAGTCTTAAGAAACATTTACACATCGATAACTAAAAAATAAAAAATAAATTAATATAAAAATTTTTTCATAAAGAAGCTTTTATTTAAATGCTCTAAAAAGAAGAAAATAAACTTTAAAACTTTAAATTAAATCAAACCCATCAATTGATTTCATTGAACAATTTATATGCTATAAAAGCTTGTCGCGTGATTTACTAGTGTAGATGTGTGTAGATTTACCTATTTTATAAAATACATACTTTTTTCTCTAGATCAGTTTACATAATTTTTGTATTCTGGTTCATTAATACATAGGCCTTCTTCATGGTACGCCATATCGACATCAATACAAGTAAAATCACGCGACAAGCTTTTATAGCATATAAATTGTTCAATGTAATCAATTGATGGGTTTGATTTAATTTAAAGTTTTAAAGTTTATTTTCTTCTTTTTAGAGCATTTAAATAAAAGCTTCTTTATGAAAATTTTTTTATATTAATTTATTTAACTCTTCTATTCTATTGTGTGAGGTGTCGTGAAATTACAGTTTTTAACCGACTTCAAAAAAAGAGGTTATCAATGCGACCTGTATGTATGTAATATTTCCAGAACTGCCTAGTTTTCATATACGAGTATGTTAGTGCTATACCAGCTTCTAAAGAAGTGTGCCAAATTTCTAAAGTGTATGTTTGTTTGTCCTCGCATATATCCGGAACTACAAGTTCGATTTAAGTAATCCCTTTTTTGTTTACCTAGGTATTGTAAAACTTAGGGAAAACTGCAAGTTTCATCAAAATCGGTTCCGTAGTTTTTGAGACTGGGAATGTTAAGTGTGTATTAGTTAAATGTTTGTTACCTCAGAGCTTTTCACTGGGTGAACCGATTTGGATGATTCTTTCTTATTTGAAAGCTGATGCTTTCCATGTGGTCCCATTTCAATTTGGTCCGGTTCTTAGAATGGAATCCATGAGAAAACAATATACATCTTACATTTTCCTTAATAAAAGTAGACTTTTAGGGCAGTTGATGTCGGTTTCTAGTTATTTTTGAACGCTTTAACTTGTTAGTCCTTAGACTCTAGCACTCTCGGTACTAAAACACCTCTAGGTCACCTAAAGTATCGTTGGAAGACGAACGTTCGGATATGGTGAAACTAAAAGGTTTCTTTGTTGACTGTAGAACCCTAAAATGGCAACGTCATAATTTATGTTGTATGTATATGTGATAGGTACTTACTAGTCAATTATATCAAATACAACCATAGTATGTCGAGACTAAACCAATATGCGAACAATAATTTCTCAAAACGTAAAAAAGGGTTGACGCACGCTCACGTCAAGTTTATTATAATCTTGAAAAATACACTCTAGCCAAGGCGGAGGGGTAGCGACTATGCGCGGCGCGGCAGAGGCCACTTTGGGAGGTTATGCAGCGTTATTTGTGTGAGTGAAAGCATGTGAAAGGCTGTATGTGTGCGTACCGAATCGCGACAGCAATAACATATTGAAATACCTACTATTCTACGGAGAGTTTGCTTCCGTTCAGTCTTAAGGTGTAGTGTAGAGCTTGTAGATTTAGAGCGTGGAGATCTGATAACTTTTTCACAGGGTAAGCTACGAATATGTAGACTCATCTTGGCAACATTTTTACATGAAAAATGTTTTTGGTGGGATACTTTTATGATGATTTTAAATATAATTAAACATTCAACTTTTTAGTTCTTACCTGGAATGCCCTACCCCCAACATTAGGTAGGTCAGATTTGTTTGGTCGTTTGATTAATAGAGAATTTGATCAGATATTTAAGAGGCTATGTTGGTAAGACCACGTGGCCACGTTCAAGGTTAAATTGTTTTGTAGCTGTCCCTCTCCGAGTCCTATCCTACCCGAAGGCGTACGATGAGACAGCATACATTACGCGAAGTTATCCACCGGTTATTTGGATGTTTCGTAGTCCAGGGATCATTTGAAGGATACAGTATATTATGTAACCATTTTTTAATACAGTATACTAATGAAATTTCAGATGTCGGTGGTTTTTCCAAATTGTTCTAAATTGATTTGTGGCGTGCCGCCTCCTTGGTGCTCGAGGAGGTAGCTGGCTGGACAAAATGATGTCAACAATTTTGAATTTAAAAAAGATGCGTTTTTGTTTTAAGCTTCTGGATGTACACGTCGTAGATAAATAATGTAAAATATTGTCGTAATGAAATCCTTGTGTCTCCAATTAAACTCAGTAATATAACAAACAGTTTATCATTTAAACGAACACGCGGGGAGCCCCTACAAAGCGCTTCCCGATATTGGTGACCCACGACAGTGAGTGAAATTGTGTAGAAGACGCGAGGATATGCGGCATAGCTAGCCTACCACCGCCGCGGCACCCGCAAACGCCGCTGCTGCACGCAGGCCGTACAGCCCCCGCGCGCCCCGCGCTGCGCGCCCTACGCCGCGTGCCGCGCGCCCCTTCGTTGTGCGCCCCACGTTTTTCACCGCATGTCGCGCTCTATCTTTGCGCGCTGCGGGCCTTCGCGGGCTACATCACCGCGCGCCCATTGCTACGCATCGTATTTCCGAGTGCTTTAACGCCGTGCGCCGATTGCCCATCGCCTTCATCACCGCGTGCCACATAGCCACCCTTCGCTGCGTGCCTTCCTTTAGTGCTCTGCCATCGAACGCCGTGTCGCGCGCTAATACGCCGACGAGATAGTGTGGCGTGCCACCTCCTCAGCAGTGCTAGTGACCATTGGCAACAACTCAGGCCAGCGTGAGTATCTATCAATCGCTGTCAAACAATAATTACAACCACATAAGATGGCAGGGGGCCAATAATGTCCAAATGAACATGACGGAACCGTCCAGAGGGAGTGCTAAAATTCCCAAGAGGGGAAGAAATATGTCGCGAAACCTTACTACGCTGACAAGGAATACAGGCACGAGCCCAATTTGCACAATCCCTATTAACATTAGGCCAAACGAAACGCTCAGTCACCAAGCGTACAGAGTGTCTTACACCGGGGTGACTAAGATTATGCAATTTATCAAACGCAGCTCGTCGACAAGACGAGGGAAGAAAGGGGCGAGGTTTGCCAGTCGATACGTCACAAAGAATTGAAATATCAGTGCCAGGAATACAAACTTTTTCTAACTTCAAAGATTAATCTGATAGGTTCATCCCTTCAAATTCTTCACTTTGTGCCTTAGCAAGGGCATGGAAATCCTCAAGCATAGAAATCGCATCTACACGAGAAAAGGAATCAGCCACGACGTTGTCTGCACCTTTTACAAACTGAACGTCGGTAGTGAACTGACTGATGAAAGTCAACTGATTAAGCTGGGCAGGAGGCAATTTGTCTTTTCTTTGCGAAAAAGCATGCAAAAGAGGCTTGTGATCAGTAAAGATCGTTGCATGTTGCATTTCTAAAATATGCCTGAAATGCTGAACGCTCTCGTAAACAGCTAAAAGTTCCCTATAATAAGTTGGGAGGACCTCCTGCTTACTAGACAACTTCTTACTAAAGAAGGCAAGTGGCTGCCAAGCATTATCTACACGTTGCTGAAGGCAAGAACCAACATGAGTAGAAGAGGCATCAGTGAATAATCCCAATGGGGCTTGACTGTCCAAATGTACCAAAAGAGTTGCAGAAGCAAGATGCTTTTTGCAAGCCTCAAAACAACCATGCAGTTCAGGTGTCCATTTAAATGGCTTTGCACCTTTACCTTTGGAGGCTGCGACTGCGTCTATGAGAGGCGCTTGGAAGCGGGCAGAGCTAGGTAGGCATTGTCTGTAATAGTTTATCATGCCGAGAAATTGGCGCATACCTTTAACGGTCTGAGGGGGAGGGAAATCAACTAGAGCTTTAATTCTCTCTTCGGGAGGACGAATGCCCACAGAATTGATACGATAACCTAAAAAGGTAACCTCTTCCGCGCCAAAGACACACTTAGAAGTGTTAATAACGACACCATAATCTTTTAATCTCTGGAAAAGCTGTCTAAGATGCTCCTCATGCTGAGCTCTATCCTTGGAAAACACCAAAATGTCATCCATGTAAGCATAGCAAAAATCTAGGCCACGTACGACCTCATCAACGAATCTTTGAAAGGTTTGACCTGCATTTCGAAGACCGAAGGTCATGAATGGAAATTCGAACAATCCGAACGGAGTTATAATCGCTGTTTTGCAAATATCATCGGGATTGACGGGTATCTGCTGGTAGGCTTTGACCAGGTCGATGGTGCTGAATATAGTGGAACCAGCTAAGTTGTAGCTGAAATCTCCTAACTGCCTGACGGGATAGCGATCAGGAATCGTGCGAGCATTCAACGCTCGGAAATCGCCACAAGGACGCCAGGTTTCATCCTTCTTAGGAACCATATGCAAGGGAGATGACCAAGGGCTCTCTGATGGTCTGGCAGTACCGCCCGAAGCAAGTCGTCAAATTCCTGCTTCGCAGCTCGTAACTTATCAGGTCCAAGGCGACGAGGGCGCGAGACTACAGGTGGACCGTCGGTGGTTCTAATAAAATGTACAGTTGAATGTTTTATCTCGCGGTTGATTCCCGGAGGACGAGTGATCTCCGGAAACTCAGCCAAAATGCGACCAAAAGGGGAGTCATCACTAACGATCTCAATCTTTACACTGTCATGACTGACTGCGAACAGATGCGCAGTAACAGTTAATCCGGTCTTTCCATCTATCAAACGCTTGCCATGTAAATCCGGCAACAAGTTGTAATGTGACAAGAAATCGGCTCCTAAAATTGCCATACTGACATCTGCAACTACGAACTGCCAGGAAAAATCTCTACGTAATCCTAGATTTAACGAAATGTTAATTGTTCCATAGGTTTTAATTGGACTTCCGTTTGCTGCGCACAAATTCAGACCGCTAGCAAAATGACGTCCGTGTAACCAGTTACGCGGGAAACAACAAATGTCTGAACCTGTATCGACCAGGAAACGACGTTTTGTAAAGAAGTCGGTCACAAATAAACGACGACCGATCATATGGCAATCAGGAACCGTCCCTACTGACTGCCGGGCTGGTTTCCCTGACTACCATGGGGCATCCATGAACATGGGGAAGAACAACGATGTGCCCTATCTTTAAAACGCTCATGGTAAAAGCATAACGTGGTCTTAGGGGCTCGATTGGGTGGCTGTTTGCGACGATATCGGTCAGCGCTCCGAGATCTGCGCCGCCGATCCCTAAAATTATTCTCGAGAGCGCGTGTTAAAGAGGCGACCTGTGTAGTTAATTGATCCACCCGCGAGCGTAACTCCAGGCTGGGCTGCTCTGAGGTTGATGCGACCTCATGAGGTCGAATGCCTGGTGAAATGAAGGACGGCGAGACCTCCAAAATTTTATCAGCTAACGCAGCGATCTTGTCTAGCGGCAGCTCCGATTGAACGGCGAGAATGGCCTGAATGTTATGGGGCAACTTGCGCATCCAAAGCTGTCTTATAAGGCTCTCGTCAGAGAAAGATCCACCTGCCAAAGACTTAAGATGCCGAAGAAACTGGGATGGGCGTCGGTCGCCGATTTCCTCGTCTCCGAGTAACTGCCTGACCCTCTGCTCCTCCGAAACGGACAACCTACGGATCAACTCTTCCTTCAGCTTATCGAACTTGTTCTGAAGGGGGGGCTTGATTATTATATCCTCGACCTCACCGATGATACTCGAATCTAACTGTGAGACGATATAATCAAATTTAGTACTGTCCAATCTTATCCCTGCTATTGCAAACTGAGATTCTGCACGAGCGAACCATAATGACGGACGATCAGGCCAGAAAGGAGGGAGCTTCACCGAAACACCGAGAATGGAAGGATTTTCAAACGCGGTAGACTTAGACTTAGCACTGCTGAGGAGGTAGCCCATACATTTATCAACGGTTGGATTTCAAGATTCGGTGTTCCCTTGAGGATAACGACTGATCAGGGTCGTCAGTTCGAGTCCGACTTGTTTAGAAAACTCTTGGATTTCTGTGCAACCGATAGAATCCGCACTACTAGCTACCATCCTCAGGCAAATGGTATGGTAGAAAGACTTCACCGTCAGCTAAAGGCATCCTTGATGTGCCATGGCAATTCTTGGTGCAAGGCTTTGCCACTTGTACTTTTAGGTTTACGTTCTTCTTTTAAGGAGGATCTTAATTGTTCTGTATCGGAACTACTCTATGGAGAGCCATTACGACTCCCTGGAGAATTCTTTTCACCGGCATTTTCTAGAATAGCTAAGGAACCTTGTGATTTTGTTGTTCAGCTTAGGAATATTATGTCTTCAATTAGACCTGTGCAAGCATCAAGACACGGTCTAAAATCAGTTTTTGTTTTTAAAGATTTGTCATCTGTTTCTCACGTTTTTCTTCGTGATGATACCGTTAGGCGTTCCTTGCAACAGCCATACACTGGACCTTATAAAATTTTGGACAGGGGTGATAAAACTATCACTTTGGAAATCAAAGGTAAAAGGCAGGTCGTTAGTATTGATCGTATTAAGCCTGCTTATTTGGACATTGATTCGAGTTGTCCACCCCCTTTGAATCGTTCCGTTTCTTTTTCTTCACGACCAGCTGTCGCCTCTGACGTTCCTGTTAAATCGTCATCGCCTTGTTCTACCCAACGAATAACTTCGGATGGAACTGCTACTACCCCCGTATTTACAAGGTCAGGCAGAAGAGTCCGCTTTAGAGAAGTGTTGAACCTTTAATTATAAACTTTTGTACATAAGTTGTAATTTTTTTAGTTTTTCTTCTGAAAGACCTTTGGCCTTTCAGTTTCCCTGGGAGGGTAGTGTGGCGTGCCGCCTCCTTGGTGCTCGAGGAGGTAGCTGGCTGGACAAAATGATGTCAACAATTTTGAATTTAAAAA
The DNA here is from genome assembly GCA_910589575.2 of Carcina quercana. NCBI lineage: Eukaryota > Metazoa > Arthropoda > Insecta > Lepidoptera > Depressariidae > Carcina > Carcina quercana. The sequence continues at coordinate 7,005,882 of OU342436.1, forward strand.
AGATGCGTTTTTGTTTTAAGCTTCTGGATGTACACGTCGTAGATAAATAATGTAAAATATTGTCGTAATGAAATCCTTGTGTCTCCAATTAAACTCAGTAATATAACAAACAGTTTATCATTTAAACGAACACGCGGGGAGCCCCTACAAAGCGCTTCCCGATAGATTCATACTCTTGTAAATCAGGTTCAAAGTTGGGGCTTTTTAGTACCGAAAAATACAATACTTTGACGCCCTGTAACTCTGGAAGTATATATTTAAACGAAAATCTGACTCACCACCGACACAGATATTCAGACAATAGATTTTCATAGCTTAATACTCAAAATATGACTGGACTACGTTTGTATGGGCGCTTTGACAACAGCATACCCTCTTAATAATACACTATGTGTTGGTACACTGGCAACTATTTTACATAGTTTAAAGAAAATGAAGTGCAACTTTACTAATTTTATAAAAGCTTTCACACTGGACCTCAATGCACAATCAATGTCGTAACAACAGCAGAACTAGTTGAATTTTAGACATATGTACTTTTCAATAGCTTCCATGGCAGTGCGACGAAAAGCAAATTACGAGCTTTAAATAAATAAATCTGGACATGAATTTTGGTTTTATTTTATACAAAATTTATTATTTACCCTATGTGTATAGTTATCGATAAAGTAAGAACATGCCTAATGCGATCGATATCAAGTTTAAAATCTGCGCAACACTACCTGTTGGTACTTGGACAACTGTAGTTACAGAGTAAAAATAAAAATAGCCACTACAGCCAGAGACACCAAAACGGAATAACACGACAACACGCGGAAAACTCATGGATGGTTGCATTACATGTTACGTAGTATATAAAATAAATCTTTAATATTATGGGATTATGGTAAAGGTTCAATAAAATTGGCCAACCACAGCAGGGAATTACAACTGTAATGGAACGTTTCTTTCTGTTGCATTAAAGGTGATTTTGCAATGACATGAATCATTCAGCATAATTCAAAAATAAAGCGATTTAATTATATACATATGTATGTCTTTGTTCTTGAATTTTATTTAAGGCGATCCACCTCATACTAAAGTTTCATACTATATTTATGTTGCCATGATCTTTTCAAATATAACAGCTGGATTTGTGTAGTAACTATCTAAATATAGGACGTCGGATTGTGATGTCGCGAAATGAGTATCATTAACATACAACTTCACAGAGAATCACAATTTTCATTCTAAACATTTTTTTTAATTATTGTTCAAATCGCCATCTATGAACCATTAGCTGCTTAACTGCTATTGTAGCTGAATATAAAGTTGTAAATTAATGATATATATTTCGTGACACTATAATTTCATCTTATTTTTTAGGTAATTACGCACCAAAGCCTATTCTATTTTAAAAGATTATGGCAACAGAAATTTAGTATGGGCATTCGGAGACGGATCCCGTTAAAGTGTGATTGCATAATTTTTATAGTAAAGTACCTAGATAAAAACACGCCATTTATAAAGTTTACAAAGTGCGACACAGGCTTTTGTTATAACTCAAGACAGTGGCTGGCAGCACCTTCCTCCCTAAAATCATACAACCTTTTTATTTTTATACTTCGGCTAAACGTTACGTTTATTGTAGTCTTCGAAAGAGAAATTACACAATATTCATGGACGAGAGAATCGCGGGTAGTCTCGTCGTGCCATCACATCTAACTGTATGGGAGTGTCTCTGCAGGGCGATATAATAGCAGACGTCACCACCAACTCTGTCTTCTTATTTTAACCAAAATATAAATCAAGAAGTTGCGTAGTTTTTATTGTGAGCTAATAAACGTTATTTAAAACTATAAGTCCTTAGGTGTGTTACGTCCATGGATGGTTGATAATTCAAATGCTCATTAATCCTTAAGTACAAAGTCTTCGTATTATAGTAGTATAGCTGCAGGATTGATGTTGTAGTAAAATTTACAATAAAAATACACGAATATTTAAATATCTTTATTAATGTACAAAATTACGATCCTTTAATATATAAAATTTTATGAGACATTTGTATTAATTAAAATATTATACTTATAATAAGTTGAGTAACACAGTTGTTATAATTTTGCAGATAGACATTGGCGAAGAATAATCACTAAAATATATTTTTCCCTCATTAAAAAGGCCCTAGAAGCTTCGTCAGCAGCGTCCATTGTTTACTGAATACAAAATGTTAAATTGTGTCTTTGTGCATTAATTAAATCATTTTGTTAATATATAAAATATGTATCTTATATTGCTCAGCTTAAAAAGTTATTATCATGATCAAAATATTTTTAAACATAACAGTCTTACCACAAAAAATATTTTAACTCATAGTTAAATACCAGTTTAGTTAGACAGTATTAAAAAGATAAACATTGCATAGTCGCACATACACTTCTTTTACACATATATTTAATGCCTTACATACTATATAGGGCTTTTCTGAAAACCAGCGCTATGGCTACTGCCATAGCAGATGCTGAGATTAGTTTCTGTTTTCTGTTTCATAGACAATTGTTTTATTTTGTTTACCACAAAACCATATCCAACGTTTGTTTACTTAGGCACGATTTATCTTGACGTATCTTTATTTTATGTTGGCACCTCTAGAAAACGTTTCATTGAAAGCATTTTTTTTTTTAATTTAACATAATTTTTATTTATCAAATTGATTTGATTCAGTAATTTCTACATTATAAAAATATACGAAATATATACTTTATGTGATATATAAACGCACGCTTGCTTTTGTTGCCATACATTTGGTGGATTGACAATGCTAAACTTTTTAAATAAACAATTTTATACATCCAATGGAACGTGATTTTCACTGACATGAGGTCAGTGTCAGGTTAATTTTATTCTCTCAATCGAATCTGTGAATCGAATATTAAAATTGAGCTATAGTTTATGCTATCGTGAGGAATATCGTCCTTTCCTTTCGTCCTTTATTAGTCCTATATATCGAAAATTCTATCAACGATTATTCGTCTCGAGTCATGCGTGGTTTCGTGTGGACGGACGTGACTACGTTTATCTACACTAATATTATAAAGAGGAAAGATTTGTAACTATTTTTGTATGTTTGTAATGAATAGGCTCAAAAAGTACTGGGCCGATTTAAAAAATTCTTTCACCAATAGAATGCTACATTCTTCCAATTTGACATAGGTTACATTTCATTTTGAAAAAAATTAGGGATCCTTGGTAAAATTGAGTCTTAAAATATCTTTCGTCGAATGCGCTGCCGAAACTATTAGCGATAGAACAAAATAATGTACAACAATATTGAAGAACATCATAATGTCTACAAAAAACTCCGCGGTAGCATATGTCCAACTATTGTAGTTATGTCACTACAACAACTTTTTTCATTTTAAACATTAATGAAAATGCTAACCAAATTCAAACCATGCTATTTATGTGTTTATATTAATCCTTATCCAAATAAATTATTTTATGGTCAAGACCATTTAACTACCTATAAAATAGTTTTTAAATCATTTAAATTGGACTTTCCATTCAAAAGATATTACGAATTAAAAAATTCAAACAGTAAACAAAACCGCCATAGCGCCGTGGCCGTTGTTTGCGATGCAGTCTGAAAAGCGCGCCGGGCATCGCGGCGGGCGGGGTGGAGGGTGCACTGAAATAATTTTTTTTAATATATAATTAATAAATAATAATTTTTTAATAAATAAAAATATTTGTGAAAAAAAGTGTTTTATATCCAAAAATAAATAATTGTCTACCCCGTGCGAAGCCGGGACGGGCTGCTAGTTTTATTATAAATTGCGAAGCGCGGCGCTAGCCGCTGCGACGTCAGCATCATGGGCGAGGAAAAACTCGTGGCGAACTCCTCGTGTTCCTGCAACAGAAGCTGGATGTGATGGACGAAGTCAGAGCGTTGCAGATATGTAAGTCAAGCTTCAGCGAGGCTGACATAGCTGCGGCGAGGAAGCTGCAGTACGCGGCACTCAATAAGAGCGACCAGATGATGTCACACAGACGTGAAGGGACACCGAAGAGCCTGCAGGATATCATCACTGTGCTTAAAGAGACCGATCCTGACGACGTGCCTACGTTTGTAGCGAAGGAGTTGCACAAGCTGCCTCCCGTCACCGTGACCATGTCGACGTCACCAGCCTCCTCAGCCTCCAGTGAAACAGCTTGCTGCTGGACACAAAGAAGCTGAATCACCGCGACGTGATTTTGCTTCAGTGGTTTCCGTCGCTAACATAGGTGTAATTTTTTATGATTAATGTACCAATAGAAACCACTAGTTTCTAGTTCATGTAAAAAGTCTTGTTATTCTGTTTCTTGCTTCTCTTGCATTGTCGAGAAATAGTTTTCTGTGTCATTTAATGCCTCCTGTCATTGTTGTTTGTGCTAGTAATGCTGGTTTTGCTTCAGCTACCATTGCCACAGGAGACAGATTGATGTAGCTTGCAGTTTTTTTTATGTTACTGGGTGTGGCCACATCTGGAATGTTATAATATTTAAATGTAAGTAACTAGATGTAAAAAAAAATATTCTCATAGTCAATAGTCAGACTCGATTCACTGTGTGAGGACTAAAGCAAAAAGGAGAAGAGAGGTTCCAACTTTATATTGTTGAAATGAAAGAGTATATACAAAACAAAAATAAACATAACAAAGAAGAGATTTAAGATTCAAGGACGTGGGATATTATCAGAGAGACAGGGATGATTTATTATAAAGGCAACAGAAAAATATTCATATCCATGGTCAGAATTTCTCTTCATGATAAAATGAAGCACACTGAACTACTAAATAAAAGGAACAACAAAAACTAGCACATAAAAAAGGTGTTTCAGGATACGAAATTAGATGAACCTGAATTTAATTAATATCTATTAACAAATAAATAAACTAATGCAGTTTAGTAGTTCACTTAGATTAAATGGTGGTGACCTGGTGGGTATTAAAAGTGCAGAATCACCAACCTACAGGAGGCAGTTCTTTAACTGTTCAAAACCCAGGTTCCTTGTTTGGTAGGGCTATGCTGCCGTCGAGCTTGACCACTCGGCACACCGATTGAAGATTTTGAACGGGTTAGGGGCAAACCAGTGAGCCTACATCCAAGCTTTTGTTCCAAACCCCCGCTCTGGTACTAAGTACTTGCAAGGATTGGTATTCTATGGTATTCCGGGCTAGGGCTGGCACTGGCACTAGGGCTTTTACTTATGGCGTTTAAACTGTGAAAACGATGTCAGGATATAAAGCTAGTCGATGTAGAGCCGATGTGTTCTCGTACCCAAGATAATATTATAGGTAATATCACTAACCGAATTTAGTTTGTTTTTCCAGGGTTGTGAAAGTCTGTATATACAAAAAAACTTTATAGGAAAAGCGACATAATGAAATCTCAGCGGAACGTCCACATTTGAATTGAAACATATTTAGATGATGGCTGGGGCGCACAAACTATATCACAGACTATTTGTTGTTTGGATCCTGATAAATAATCTATCTATGACATACTATATTAATCACAGGTTAAGTACTAGACACTGAGCAAGTAATCACTGGTGATCACTAGATATTTATGACCTTATCGCTACAGCATCAGTCAGTGAGCTGAAGACCAAGTACCAGTGTTGCCAACTTTATTTTTATCAACCCACCAAATAAGGCCGTATTAACCACCAGAAAACCACTAAACTTTGTCGGGCTCTCAAACCACCAGAATTCCACTAGAAATTACAGTGCGACACAAAATATTACTTATTCATGAGCGACAACCATCTGCGATACTTGTGAAATGTCGCGTGCTTAAGCGTAGTGTTATATAGCTGCAAACTCGCTATAGTAAAATCACTAGGTTCTTTAATTCGCCCGTTGGAACGCGGTAGGGCGTTCAACTCGCGGTGTGGTAAAGGAAAGCGGGAAAATATTAGATTTTAAATTTAAAACAGAGTAGGAATAATTAAAAATAATAAAATAGAGTACTTAGATTTTGATTTGCTATGACAATAAAATACTGTACTGTAATTGTCATTTCATTATTAAAAAGTTCGATTAAATCATTATTTGAATAATCTAGAATGCACGACTTTTAATTCTTTCATGAATACTAATCATACAATGTAGTAGTAAATATTTATATGTTGCAGTTCTAGCTCTCTCTCACTCTCTATGTCTAAGCAAAATTTCAATTAAGTGAACACCACTCTAGTTTTGTATTGAAGTAATTCTATGGTTGAAATGTTCACACTTTGCTCAGATATTGACGAACTCCAAAGTATTGACTAGGACTAATCTTATAAATTGTATCAGTAAATTCTGCAAAGTTTCATATCAAATGATAAAAAAACACAGCAAATATGTATATTGCTTTGATACGAGGGGCATACCGAAAAGATCGGTAATCGAGTACTTTCGATTTAATTAGATTAAAAACTCTTTTTGATGAATAAACACTGGTTAGTTGAAAATCGAATACAATTGACAGAATTAAAAAAAAATTTTTTTTAAAGAACAATATCAGTTTGAAATTGATAGGTCGATAAAAAAATGGAGCTTACAAGAGAAAGTTTCCGTGCCATAATTTTTTACAACTTTCGACGAGGATTATCTCAGGGACAATGTCTCGCTGAGCTTATATCTATATTCAAGAGTGAAGCGCCTAGCCAGACGACAATATATCGCTGGTATTCTGAATTCCGGCGTGGACGTGCTTCTCTTGGCACCGTACCTTCCACAGGCCGGCCAAAAACAGCGGTTACACCAGAAAATGTCGCTGTTGTGCGCCGAATGATACAGGATGACCGACATATTACATATGAGCAGATTCGGGCTACTTTAGGGATAGGTATGACTGCGATACAAACTGTTTTACATGGTGAACTGGGAGTGAGAAAGCTAGTTTCCCGCTGGGTGCCCCATAATTTGTCCGAAGAGCAAAAGGCGGCTCGTGTCAATTGGTGCCGGTCTACTCTGCAACGCTTCAACGGAGGAAAGTCAAAAGCAGTTTATAACATTGTCTCTGGTGATGAATCATGGATCTATTCATATGAGCCAGAAAGAAAGCATCAGTCGGCTGTCTGGGTCTTCGCAGGTGAGATCAAGCCAACAAAAGTTGTCCGCTCTCGCAGCGTATCGAAGAAAATGGTCGCTTCGTTTGTCGCGAAAACAGGACATGTAGTCACAGTTCCCTTAGAGGAACGGAGAACGGTTACCGCTGATTGGTATACAACGGTTTGTTTGCCACAGATGATATCCGAACTCCGTAGAGGTAACCCGAAACGACGCATAATCCTCCATCACGATAATGCGAGCTCTCACACCGCTCAGAAAACAAGCGAGTTTTTGAAGCAGGAAAACGTTGAATTAATGGATCATCCTCCATAAAGCCCTGATCTGAGTCCCAATGATTACTTTACATTCCCTAGAATCAAAGATTTATTGCGTGGTCAGCGGTTTCAAGGTCCAGAAGAAGCAGTGGAAGCATACAAATCGACGATTTTGACCATGTCAACTTCGGACTGGAATTGCTGCTATAATAATTGGTTCGAACGAATGCAAAAGTGCATTAACTGCAACGGAGAATACTTCGAAAAGCAATAAAAATAAATTTAGTTATTTCCTGTATGTATTGTTTTATATTCCCGATCATTTCGGTATGCCCCTCGTAGTATACATAGGGTACTTAAGTAAGTAAGTATTCTTTATTGTGCACCACAGAGTCTTAACGTAAACATATGTAAGGAAAACAATATAGATAACAACAACAGGCAGTCTTATCGCTAAAAAGCGATCTCTTCCAGAAAACCTTAGGGTAGCAGACACTTAATAACATATTTATAGGAAATATTTGTATATAAGTAGTTAATAATTGTTATCAACTATGTATTTAACATCATTCTAATTGTCAAGATGTCAAATAATAGCATCAGTTAATGTAATGTAAATGGACCAGCAATTTAATTCATATAGCCACCATAAGTTTACTGCATGTTCACTATTGTTCACAGGTACAGGACACTTATATAAGTTGTGGTTACCTATAATTAGATATGCATAAATCATGATTGTTATATAGATTTAAGAGCATGTAAGAGAGAAGAAGTTCCGGGCCTAAATGCTCATTTTTAACTATAACGTATACAGAGCATTTTATGAATCAAACTAGTGGTTAAATTACGTAAATTACCACTAACTGGAACAATCTAATCCACTATAAAATCCACTAACCACTAAAACCAAAAAAATCTCGTTGTAAGGCATGCCTAAACCACCAGATCTAGTGCAAAATCCACTAAGTTGGCAACACTGCCAAGTACACTGTGAGCAAGTAATTATTAACTAAGTTTACTAATACATACTACTAAATAGTCAGTCATAATCACAATTCATTTTTTTTAAATTATAATCTGTGTTAGCAATTACGCTACCAGGAAGCGATAAAAACGCATCAACAATCACAACATTGAATTTCTTTCAAAAGTTTGCTTGAAACGAAACGTAAACAGAAGAAGGTACAGAAATTCCTGGCTGTACAAATCGGTCTGTGCTATATTTGATCGTGTTAATAATTCTCCGCCACGTAGTTTTACAGCCACTTTTTGCACAGGAGCGGAATTAATGTACAAAATTGACCTTGTTTGCCTTGGCTGAACATTCTTTGACACTTATTTCCGTGTACAGTAATTCCACGCGCGTGTTTATCGTGGATCATCAATTCCTGCCCGTACAAAAAATGTACGCGGCGGAAATGTCGACCCGCGCCGTCACAGCCGCGGAATTTTGTGCCACCGTACATTAAGTACTTGGCGTGTAATTATTTGGCTGTACAAACTTTGATTGTTTAATACAAGGTTGTAAAAATATTGGACACCAATTCCTGGGCTGTACAGACGGGTTGAACATTATTGAATCGTGTTGATAATACACAGCCAAATTATGTACAGCCAATATTGTACGGCAGATGCGTTCATGTACGGATGCCCCTCAATTCCGCGGCTGGTTCGGCGCGGGGTGGAACTTACTTGTCTGTAAAATGTAGGGAGCCAAAAAACCATCTGGTTTTGGTCGGAATTTGAATTTAAAAAAATTTATGATGGGTTCTGGGTCCGCACGCTTATCCTTACCATCCAACGGCCTCATCGTCACTTACCATGAAAAGGCAAAGTGCAAACCCATCATACATAAAAAAGATTGTCATGGTATTTATAATAATTGTTTTTCCGTTAAATGTCACGTTTTTATTATACATTTCTGACCAGTTCTCTCAAAATAAGTTTTTCCTACTGTCCATTACTACGTAAAGGAATGATAAATAAATTCACTTTCGTATTTCTAATAAGACTAATATAGGTTTGTATCTTGGCCTTCATCTTACCTGATGGTGAGTAACGATAAAGCCATTTGATGGAAGACTTGCTTACACAGACGCCGAAACCGATTTAATCAGTTAACAAACGTTTTTCTAGACATGGTTATTGTGATCGTGAAAGATAAGAATTAATGATTGATAAAATTGTATTTAGGAGTAATAGACATAATAAAATTCGCGAAACAGCACATTTTACTCTTAAAACCGGCCAAGTAAGAGTTGGACTCACGTACCAAGGGTAATGAATAAATTAAAGCAATAAATAAATAATCATGTTCAGTATGGTCCAGATAAAAGGTTAGTTAAAAAAGGTTCCTTTTTCCGCACTACTAAGTTTGACAATTTTTTTTGATGATTTCTCAAAACTACACTAGGCAGACCCAGCTTATTTCGAATCGTTTTGGCCACTTTTTAAATACTTCATAATTTTTTTCAATTGTGGTTACGGCACCTAGAGTATAGCAGAGTGCAGCGTAGGGATTAACTCGTGAGGGAATAAATGGAATAACTACTTTGAGGGTTATTCAGGACAAAAGGTAGATGCTCAATTAACGAATAATTTTTGTTTTTGCCCTGAATAACCATTTTGCACATTGGGGTCATTCCGTTTTATTGTTCGCAACTATATGTATATTCTTCTATCGTGTAAAGGTGATCAGCAACCCAATTGGTCTTGTCAAATTCTACCTACATAGTGCCTTGCGACCTATATGTATATGAAAAACAATTAAATTTTACGTTTTAAATTTTATGTTATTACTAATCTAGGCTAAGTTTACTAACTATTATGTATGTATCTGTATATAGAATTATATAATATGTAAATAATTTTTTTTAAGGTAAAATAAAACGACAGAGTGTTAATGCACATTGCATTTTTATTAAGACAGTTAAAATATCTATATTCATATTTTAATATTTCAGTATTTATGGCCATCAAAGATAGCTATTACTCTGTAACTATAGGCAGAGGGGGATTATGAAGTTTTGAGTTCTGACGCAATATCATTTTTATGTTAAAATATTTATTTCTTACCATCTAAAAAGTGCTTACTAAACACAAACAAGTAGTTTAAACCTGACCAAGTGGATAAATTTTTGATGAACCATGCTAAAATTACTTTATTAATAATTTAAAAAATGTTTTGATTCCACTACGAAAATTGTTCATGTGTATTGACGAACAGACATTTAAAGGGTGTTTTTTTTTATATTTGACTACTGTGGAAAAGACAAATATGTATAACATTTGATGCCTGTGTCAGAAATTTGTTATTTCGAAATTCGCAACATGGCAACACCTCAAATATTCCAGGCTAGGCTTTATATTTACCAAACACAGGTGGTCAGCAAATAGTTAGTACCTACATGAATCCACCCAAAGGTGTCCCGTCTTGATACTTTGCAAATCCCCCATAAATTTTAATATCCCCTCTTGCTAAATGTTATTTTTATTACGTTATATAAGTGTAGCATTTGACAAACCTTTTTAAACTTTTTTGCCACTTGTAAACTATTCCTAGTGTTACATAGTCATAGATTTATAGTAAAATCACAGTTACTAATTGTCATTTGAAGATCGTTTTATAGTATTTATTATAGTACAACTTGCCTAGTTAAGAATTTACCGACAAAGGTTATTTAAATACGCATACATCGATCGGTTAGTGCTTGAATCAATTCGCTAGTCACAAAAATATCTCAAATTAAATAAGGCTAAATGTGATCATGTTTAATTTAAAACTGTATGAGAATTTAATTTTAAACGAACTATTTCCACGTCTTCGTATGCATGGTTTTAACAAATTATCTCACGGTGAATTTTTTGTACAAAAGTAGCCGATGGCATCCTGTGCCATGGCATGCTGAGGACGTGCCACATTGCATCACGATTGATTGTGCCGTTGAGGTATCGTAACAAATTAAACTCACTTCCGCATCTATAATATAAAATCAGAAAATAACTTTATTACATTAACATACTTACTATATTTTGGCTTCAGCTTTTTAAAGTTTTACCATTAATTTATATTTAATTTTAAAATTGATTTCATTATTACGTTTATCGGGCACTTACTTGTTTTTCACTTAATATGAATAATTAGGATAATTACAGAGAGTTCAGAAGAATTAAATATTCAATTTGGTTTTATAATCAGCGCCAAAGTATCAGTTAAAATTGAATTTCCAATTCAATAATATAATTTCATCACTTATAGTTAACTTAGTAGTATTTGTTATAATGGAATAATAGATAGATCACAGACAATAACACTAAAGTGAATAAACATTTAATAACAAGTAATTATAACAAAATGTTATTGAAGTGTTGTGATAATTCTACAGTAGAAATACTCGAGTTAAATCTCGCTCATATTAATTAAGGCATGAGCCCACAAAACCGAGCAAAAATTTGAATGCATCCGTATTTATTTAATACTATTAAATATTATTTAATATCAGAGTCGTCATAAGAAGCCCACAATAAACCCGTGCTGTGTCATGACAGTTTTAACCGCATATAAACTCATAAAACATATACCGATACGGAATAAAGCGTATCATGATAAGAAATAACTAAGCATAACATGTAACCTGTGGAAAACATGTCACCTCGTAGTTGACCTGAAAAGCGTGGACTTAAGAGGCTATGTTGGTGGCCACGTGGCCGCGTTCAAATTTGGATTGTTTTGTAGCTATCCCTATCCGAGTCCTATCCTACCCGAGCGCGTACGGTGAGACAGCATACACTACGCGAAGTTATCCACCCGTTTTTTGGATGTTTCGTAGTCCAGGGATCATTTGAAGGATATTATGTAACCATTTTTTTAATACAGTATACTAATGAAATTTCAGACGTCGGTGGTTTTTCCAAATTGTTCTAAATCGATTCATACTCTTGTAAATCAGGTTCAAAGTTGGGGCTTTTTATTACCGTAAAATACAATTCTTTGACGCCCTGTAACTCTGGAAGTATATATTTAAACGAAAATCTGACTCACCACCGACACAGATATTTGTTTCTAGATTGTGTCTTGAAAATTTCATAGATTTTCATAGCTTAATACTCAAAATATGACTGGACTACCTTTGTATGGGCGCTTTGACACCAGCATACCCTCTTAAGAGTAACTTTATATTATACTACTATTTTTTGTCCGCGACTTCGTTTGCGTGGAGTTCCGAAAATATCCTACGAGAACCACATCCTTTTCCATGCCCTTAGCTACCTAAATGTCAATATCATCATGATTGGTTGTGCCGCTGAGGTACGCTAGTATGATACGGAGGAAGATCACGCTTAGATTCTGTTAAGATAAAAAGAGATCTATTTAGTAGCGTTACATTGTCCATACAAATAATTTGCCATGTATCGAAGCGTCTACGATCACATTTTGATGATATATTGGGAGTCAACCTTTATGGCAGTTGTTTCTTTCCACATACAAAAGTTGGTGCACATTCAAAGTGTAGTGACAAAGATATTGTTAAAATGTTCGTGTGTTCCGATACAAGTACAAGTTCACAAAGGTTTGAGAAAATTTAATTTTAGAAAATCCACGTCAATTTAAACTTGAGTCATACTTACATACGAAAGGAATTCAACTTACAACTAACAATGTTAATTTACTACACAATATATAACTTTTGAATTTTAAATAACTACATTTATCATTGGAAATGGGGCAACCGTCAACATCAATCATTCGCAAACATCAAACGCTGTTTTAAGGACGGTTTCTTTCCATATCTCAAAGTAGGGAATTGTTTAATATGATTTCTTGCTGTAGACAAACAATTTTGTAATATTGAAAGAGCTGAACAAAATTGCAGTGTATCAGTAAAATATGTCTAGTTTGCGTTTTTTAAAAATATTTGTAATTTTCTTCCGACGGTTTAGGATGACATCTTCTTGAAACGTACGTCTTTGTCCGTTGAGATAGCGACACACGGCCACAAAAATCCCCAGTTAATTATGTCAAAAATACGTCAAATCATCCGCTTTCATTTAAAGGGCAACCGTACGTAGATGGACTACGGGATCTTACAGAGTCGAAGACGATCTAAGGCAAATCACGCATGTAATGGCCTTTAACCTGTGGCGGTACAAGAGGTTCACAATGATGAAATACACTACCCAGTTCGAATAAGCCAACACAGCGAACAAAGTTATTTGCCTACAGAGGGACGGTGATCAAGATAATTATCTGCCTCTAAAGTGAATTCAAACGACTTCCGGCTGAAAAACGACAGTTTCGCTGACGAGCGTGTCGGTTTGCTGCCAACAGCTCTGCGCGCAAGTGAACACTAGTACTGACAAGAAATGCAAGTGGGACAGAGATACGTTTGTGGGGAGTAGACGGAGAGTGTCTGCGAACTCCGGGACCAGCTGCAGTTCGCAGATGAGTCGGGCACCGCAACGCATGCAGATGGTGGGGGCGTAGGGGGAGTCAGGAGTGTGCGCTGTGCTCGGCAGCGGAGCGCCCAGTAGTGGTGGATCCTCACGCGTGTACCTGAATAATTAAAAACATAACAGGCACAAGTCAATCAATAATTATTACACTATCAAATCAATATTATAAATTAGAATGTATTTGTCACCCATTGGCGTTTTAACGGCATAACCAATGTTGTGGGTCATGCACGCAGTCTATGCCATTCTACTACAATCTAAACCTAATTACCTTAGTATCTGTCCCGGGTTATTGCGCAGCCTGGTCAAGAACGCGTGGAACAGCTTGTCCCCGTGCAGCGGAGCTGCATCCTCGTACGGCTCGTCGTCACCAGCGCCCCCGCCTCCGCCCCCGCCCGCGCCCGCGACCACACGCTCACCGACGCAACCTTCTGCGTCCGCTGATTTAAAACAAACACTTCATTCCACGTTCAGGTCGACGATTTTACGCGTTGATGTAGAAGGTGACTATTTTATTATTTTTCTTTAAATGATGGATTACAATTGATATAGGTATAGATATATAAAAGTTCAATAAAATTTACACGAGTAAGTAGTTAGTGAATACTCACAATTTTCCCTTTTATATTTGTTGAGGAGCTCGGTGACTCGGTCGTCGTTGGCAGAAGGCTTCTTCCATTCCTCTTCCACGTACACAAACTTGGGGACGAACTGCAGCGGGCCGCATATCAGACGACTGCGCAAGTCAGGTGGTAGCTCTGCAGTCTGTTAATAAAGCAATAATAATTATAGCTCCTCTACGTTTGGCATTTTTGTATGCAAATCATCAAATATTTTATAGTCATTGGATTATTTTGTTTTAGTGACATGCAGTAATATGTCCTTTATAATATCATCTAAACAAAGGATATTTGGCGTTTTGTACCAATAGTAAGAGACTGGCTGAAGTTATTTTACGGGACATATAAAATAAATAAAATACGTTTATAATGAGCTCTCTTCCTGTTTAATGGGACTGAAGAAGATTGTATGTCGACGCGTTGATCTAGAAGGCGCTTATTTACTCTTCATTAGAAGATTCTTATGTTATATATTCTTCAGGGAACACGAAAATTTGTAGGGCATTTTATACTATGAATACAGTAATTTAAAATATATAAGAGTACAGTAGTTATTATACCTTTTTTTAAATTAAAAAGATTATCAGCTGAACACAATTATTGTACCCATCCATGCAGTGTATGTACTATAATTATGAATTACTAGCTATCAACTTCTGCGTAGACTTCAGAAGTTATCCTGCGAGGACTACTTGTACGGTAGTGATAAAAAGTAGCCTTTGTCCTTTTTCGGCCTGACAACTATCCCTATACAAAAATCAAGTCATTCTAACGCTTTGTTACGTTATGATATTAGTATGGAAGTATGGATTGTGATTTTTCATTGGACGGTGTTTCTACCTGATGCAACAGTGTTTCAATATCATTGTTGGGTGCAGTGGGAGTGTCCACTGTGACAAGGCCAGGTTCGTCTCCACCCTCGAGCTCTGCGTCCGCCACCGGAGCACCCACAGCCCCTACTGCACCTAAATGACAACAATCTTCAGATAACTTCATGTACGAATGTATTTTAAAATTTCATTTCAATGAAGAAACTTTCATAAAAATTTTATACTATGAAACAAGTTGTAAATGCTCCTCTTTTGAGTATGGGTAGAGACTTGTGTAATCCCAGACCTGTTTTCTTCCCCTTGGTTAAACGAGGGGGGTCTTGGCATATGGTACATCTACATGTGGTCACAAAGGGGTCTTTGATGAAAAAATGAGTCAGAGGTAAAAATTTCTAAAAAATTAGTCACCTAGTATGGGTTGTTACAATATGAAAAGCTTACCTTGAACAGGGGACATGTTGGCATTGTGTGCATCAAACACTTGCAGATTGCCAAGCGCCTGCTCAACAGACTCCAGTTCAAATGAGTTGCTCTCTTCATCTTCATCAGAATTCCTGTACAAAAATCAAAGAAAGTTCAAGTCACTATAAAAAGGGACCCATTTAATCAAGAAGCTGTGGAAATCTTCTCATTTGGCTGGGGTATTGGGTCACACACTAAGCTACTGTTGATACATAGATGTTGCAGCTTATTTCCTGAAATTTTTCTCTTGGTCACCTTCTAGGTCACTCACCGGATAAAATGGGATGATCCTATTGTAAGGCGAAGAGAACATAGACAATTGATAGTACCTATGTATAAAAAAACTGTGAGAACAAATTAAATAACAAAATGACAAAACAAATTGACAAATTTTTAGCCAAATCATTTAATTACTGACTAGGTACAAAACTAAATTTTGATTCAATCTATAGTAGCACAATCTAATACATGACTGAAATAAATATCTTAGTTAAAATATAATAATTTTTGAGATCTTACCTCTGTATGCCATTCTTAGGACTCGGAGCATTGTCTACACTCATGATATTGCCATTGGCAGAATCCCCATTGTCATTCTCATCCCACTCATCAGCTCCATTGCACCATGTTAGGTTAGAGCCAGCACTAGGCATCATTACTGTCGGGCTGGCCACACTGGCAGAGTTATCTTGTATCTGGCTTCTTACACATGTCCAGCTGTAGAAATTGGGAGAGTCATGAATATGTTTTCAGAAAGTGTTATTTAGGCAATAAAACCACTCTAGGTATATTTCTATATTTTACAGATTGAACCAATTGGTTGCTCAACTTAGATAATAAAGCCAAATACATCATTGGAAATATGTATTCAATATACAGGTACAGTGGAGTGTTGATTATCATCACTAATTGAGTGACATGGGTGTTCAGAGAACAGATTTATTCCAACAATTTAATTTGTATGAAGGAAGTTACGTTCGCTGGAAGCTAAAAACCTTTGAATCAATAGTTTTTAGTGGCATCCTTCCATTTCAGACCAGTTTCGTGATAATTGTAAATGATTTCAAGATCATAATATCCATAATGGACACATTAAGATAGTTATAGTTAGGTTGCAGATTTGCCTTTCTCTATTTGTTTACAAATATTGTATTTGCCTCTCATATAAAGGACTCCATGATAACGATTGTGCATTTTAAATTGTAAGTTCATTCACACTTTCACACTTCAAGTGCTTGTGTGACCGAGATCAGGGGCTAAAATGACGTTCAGTTGACCGACGGTCGGAAAATCGGCGTACTACTAGTAAGGCGTAACTACAGAAGGCAGTTTTATTTATGAATAATGTTAACGTAGTTGTTTTTGACCTCCCTACTCTGAAGCTATGCATGCTTATTAATATTTTGCTCACCTTTCCGACTGAATCCAGCAATTCGGACTAATACAGGCGAAAACGTACAAAGTGCGATGGTACACTGAGCTATCGAGTGGAGCATAACATTGGACGACAAGTAGTCTGTGTAAGCCACACAATGGACATTTCGAAGTGAACTGCAGGTTTTCCAGAGGAGGCCAGTCCTGAAAAGGCGATAAAATTATAAAAATCTTGAAATAAAAACGTGACCAATGATTAGGTATACAAGAAAATTTTCTTACTGGAAATCCTCCGATTTTGTTTACAGTAAAATTCACAAGAGTCTGATTTTTGTCAGCGATACCTTCGTCCTCGTATCCTAGATACACTTTACCACCTTGTTTTGCCATTTTAATTCATAAAAAGGCTTTTTCAAAACTCGTGCGATCGATGAAATACGCGAAAGTTTTATGATTTATGGTTTGACAGATAAGTTTGACGTTTCTAGATTTTGAAAAATAAGGCACCGACAACACGGTCATCAGCCTAAAATGTTTATTTTCCGAATTTTTAGGGTTCCGTACCCAGACTGTGGCCAATATGCCCTTTAAAAATGTTTTCGCGGTTGGGGTTTACAAAAGGAGGTTCTAAGGCGGAACTTAGTATCGTGTATTTCTTTTGAAATTTACCATTACCACTGTAACAAATAATACAAATTGTGAATATAAATATCAAGACTAAAAAACTAAAAGGCTCCAAAAAGAAATGTATTGCTTCCTTCAGTTGTTTTTGTTCAATGTTATGATAAAAAACGGTGGTAAGAAACTCTTCGTGTTTCGTTTTTGCTCAAATGTAAAATATAATTACTATAACTTTATTGAGTTTAACTATACGATAAATACTTTACGAGCTACAGGGTATTTTAGGTGATTGAGAAAAAACAAATAGACTAATTATTTCTTATATTCGTCTCAATCGTTGTACAGGAGAAGAGACTGAACACTTGACTTTGCAGCCATTTTATTATCGTCACTTTGTCGCCACTACAGCGAATAAGCAAATGCAAACAGTTGAAATTTTTACAGAATACCTACTTCTATTGCCACTGTAAGAAAAATAAATTAAACATTATTTGACTATATATCACATAGAAAAATTCACCACTTAACAATTACAAGCTCTTAATAGAATATTAGTATTAATGTGTACCTAAATGAGCAATTCATCATCATCAGCCTCCTTCATGGTAATCCACATTGACAGGTACCGAGCCACTTGAATCCAGCGGCTCCATCTAGTAGGGGGACGGCCCGGTACACGCTTCCCGGTACGTGGTCACCATTTCCACTTCAGCTCACTGACTCATCGAGCTATGTCGGTGATCTAGCTCTTCTAAGGATTTCCTCATTTACGATTTTATGAGTTAGAGAAATTCTGAACAAATGCGCATGTGATTTAGTCAGGCGTATTCGTTAGACCTTTGTTCGTTGGTTCTTACCTTACTTATGATTTTCAGTATGTTAATTATTCATGCTCTGTGTGGAACCCTCAGTGCGTGAGTCTGACACGCACTTAGCCGTTTTTAACGGTACGCTCGGTGGGGTGTTAGGACACTTTGAATCGGCGGCAGTAGTAGTACAGTTACAAGTCTGACGCCATATACCAGTTAATATCATAGCACAAACTAAATAATGATGCTTATAGCACTGTTTTGTTAAAATACAGGATTCTGTTAACAAGTAAAACACGGGTCAAGTAATTAATAGGCAGTATATTGTATTCATTCACACAATTCACAAAACAATAAACTACGTTAAATATTCACAATTTCAGTTCATATATATATATATATATATACAACAATAGTCAATTGATTTATAATTTAATTCCATACTTATTTTCCACATTAAAAACATAATATCCCGCGAGTACAAAAACTTAGGTAATCAAAAATTAACAATTTCAATATTATGTATTCACAAAGAGCCACAAAAAGATGTAAATGATGTGGAAGTTACCAGGCTAAAACATAAACAAATGTCATTTGAAGAAACAATGACAGCCCGGTGGGATATTTTTATTCATGATAACTCACAACTTAACAATATTTTGATTTATTTCCGTAATCAAGATAAAGTATTTAAAATAAGTTAACTGATAATAATTAGTGATTCAACGCATCTTTACGAATAAGAACAGCATACAGATTTAATTATTCGACTAATACCTGATTTTATAATCATAGAAGTCAAAGGAGGTCAATGGAAATAAGACACGCTGATCAATGTAAACATTTCCAAGTAATTTAATAACAAAATTAACAACTGGTAATTTTTGATTTGTATAAATTAAATAATATACAAAAAATCCAGTTGTTAATTTAGGTTATATAATATTTGAAGTCGGCGACAAACGAACTTTTTAGGATTCCGAACATAAAATGAAAAAACGGAACCCTTATAAACTGTCTCTGGCTCTCCATCCGTCCATCACAGCTGAATATTTCA
The DNA here is from genome assembly GCA_910589575.2 of Carcina quercana. Classification (NCBI taxonomy): domain Eukaryota; kingdom Metazoa; phylum Arthropoda; class Insecta; order Lepidoptera; family Depressariidae; genus Carcina; species Carcina quercana. Next base: position 7,025,444 of record OU342436.1, read on the forward strand.
GAAGCTGCAATGGCTTACGACTTGAAATTTGGAATAGTTCTGGGAAATTTGAAATAATTGACTTTTTTTACATAAAAGGGGTAAAATATAAATAGAAACTTTAAAGAGTAGGCACTAGGACAAGCATTGTGAATTTTATAACAGAAGTTTGTTTTCTTTCCTGCCCAGTTTTGACTGATCTGACTTTATATTATGAATTAGCTCAAAATACCACTCTCCCCGCTATATCGCCAAAGTTTCCTAAATGAAAAATCTGTTATTATCACAATAGACAGGACGTTGTATAAATATTAAAGGAAAACCTAAGCAAGCTTTATCTTCTATATAGTTTTTGAGAAATCACCAAAAAACTTTGGCAAACAAACTTACGGTCGAAAATATGAATCTTATTTTAAGGTAATTCGTTACGGTTCTTTCCATGGTTACAACTCAGTAAAAATTATCCGGCTTGATTTTGGAAATATACACCGAATTATATGATTCTTCTGTCAATCTATCTACTCAAATAGCTTGTTTTACATATTATTATCTATCTTTCATATTTTTACTACGTCAGCCTAACTTCGGCGTAGCAAGCGTCACAAACTCTGACGGGCTTGGTGTTGCCAGGAAGAGCTACAGCTTTTTCACTGCAAGAACTGCAGAATATCTGGCCACACCGCCTGCAGTGATGCTGGAATAAAAGAATGGAAGCCATGTTTTATAAAATGTACCACAATTATATCTTACAATTACGCCGGACGTTCTATTTATTTGCTTTTACTTAAAAAAAACTTATGTCGAACAATATAACTCAGCGACCTCTAAGAAATCCAAATAGTGATTTCCAATACACGCAATTCTTCACTTATTGATCACTGCAGTTTATTGACATTACTTAATAAGTTGAACTATAGTTTGAGCGTTAAGTAACAATCCTATTAATATTATAATTGTGCAAGTTTGTTAGACTCTTTCACGCCTAAATGGCTAAAAGATTTGGATTAAATTTAGTAGGCAGACGGAATATGTTCTGGTTTAACATATAGGATATTATTTATCCCGGTAAGCCATTGCCAAGGGATTATTTTTTAATATTATCTCAGCGAAATCGTCCCCTGTGAAAGGTTTGGTTATTATTTTGTGCCAGGGCCATCTTTACAATACAATACTTTAGTTCTGTACTTAAAATATTTGGGAGTCTTAATTTAGGTATTTTTCTTCTCATAAATACATTACATACACTCTCTGTAGGCCTGAGCCCCTGCAGTGGGGATGTATATAGGCTGTTGATGATGAATTACATTCAGTGTTCTAAACACTAGTATATTGGCCGCGACATCGTCTGCGTGGACTTTACAACTTATCCTACGGTAACAACCTGTTCGATCGGGAAAGTCTACATGCCTGTCCGACCTTTTAACTATATCTATACAAAAATCAATCAAATTCTGACTGTTAAACGACGTGAAGCAAGGACAGACACACTCTCTTTTGCATTTATAATATTAGTATGGATATAATTATTAAAGGTAATAGTTAACGTTTTAATTACCTTTCGCCTTGCAATAGTGAATTCTTTGGCACATGCAGTACAAGCGATCGCATCTCTATCACTAGTCCAGTTGGGGGTTTCCTCGGTTATCGACGCTTGCGCTTCTTTCTCCAACAACTCTGCCAGTTGCAGTTTATTCTCACTCAGGGTAGCGCCAACTTCTTCTAACGTCTTCTGCGCTTCACTGTACTGCGTTTTCAGTATGTGTTGCTCTTCTTGTAAGGATAGATATTTCTGATGACAAAAATATTGTTTTGCGAGTTGAGATGACAGTAAAATTGAGCTCGAGGAAAGTTGGAGCGTAGCTACACGACCGTTTTTTTACCAACTAAATAGCTGGAGAACTGGGCAGGATACTCGAATCGACTCCTGTTTAAAGGACACTAGAAGTTTGCAGCGGATTTTAATAGTTATTATTTATGTAAACCAGGCAATTTTCTAGCTTTAAAATTAAAATAATCTCACCTGTCCTATAGATTTTAAGGACTCCACTTCTTGTGTCAGCATAGATATTTTGTCTCTGTCTTTGACCATTGATTCCTGTAAATATGTATTTTCATAAGTGTTTTAATGATCAGTATAATTGTAGCTTGTTTGGAGCTCAATGTAAGTTTCATATTTCGAAGATCTTTTTTGCTTTTGTATTTCAAAAACTTTTAATTCATAGGCATTTTAAATATAGCAAGTATATTACGTATCCTTCCTTATTTACCTTACATCTCACCTGATGGTAAGTAACGTAGTAAGTAAGTACATAAGTAACGTAGTAGTAACGATGGTAAGATCTAGGCTGGAATAGAGTTGACCGACCAATATGACTGTCCTAAATTCAATGAGGTACTTACTAGCTGTCTGTGATTACTTGCATAAGTCCACTGTTCGACATGAGCCTCCGTAATAGACCGCGAAGTCGGACTTTTATTAGGGATTTACCATAATACCCACGACTGGCAGCCGGATGATGATAGCAGTAATATTGTAAAGGTAAACGATGTAGACTCCTTTTACGACATCCTTTCGGATGGCATGGGTGACTACGACCGAGAGATGAGCCGTCTATATGAACATACTTGCAACGATATCCGCCACTCGCGTTCTATCCTCAGATCGCCTTCTGCCGCGACGGCCCTCGTTTCAGCTGCTGCCGCTTTCTGCCCAAGGGACCTGGCAGTCTCCTCCAGGTCTTTCCTAGCTGCCTTATCTTCCATTAACCTATTGAATGTTAATTAGATTCTAAGAACAAATAATATTATAGAGGGGGACAACGCGCTACGTACCCATCAGTCATACTGTGTGCAATTTTAACATGCTGTACACGCGTCAAACTATAGCTACAAGTCTGAGTCGTTTAAATGTGTTCATGCTATTCTTTGTTATTGGTGGGTTATGGACGTTAGTTGCACTTGCGATACTCTAGGAATCTATACAAACAAGGTGGCTCTTGCTTGCTCCGCGTACGTATTTTGTTTTCTGTAGGTGGATACTTCACAGTGACTTCATATTCAAATCTCATCTTGCCACAGTTTTAACTTTTAAGGATTAAGTTTATCCATTTATAAAATTACTCTGGTGAGATTATCATAGCAAAATGATTTATCAATAAACTGTTTAACTGGGACGAGATGGGGTGGTCCTATTGTGTCATGTTGTTTGGAGAAACCTCTTGTCAACGAAAAGTCCACCTATTGAGGAGTTTCGCTATGTCCGTCTTCGGCTTAGCTCAGACTACTAGAAAGCTGTAATTTGGTACGAGTTTTACATATTAATAACGCCGACCAAGTAATAGAATAAAATCTTGAAAAAATATTTTTAGGGCGGCTCCCGTAACGTTACGTAACATGGGGATGATATATTTTTCCGCGTCTACTCCATTGTGTGAGGTATCGTTGAAAAGGTATTTCAAAAATATTGGCTTTACAGGTGAACGAGTAATAGTCGACCAAATTATAAAATATACTTGGGAGTGGTTAACATGAAAATTCCCTTAAAAAATTCATACAAAATTACAGCCTACCTAAACAGCGTGCGGCCGCTTTAAAAAAATTCTTCTGTAAAATGGCTTACTTATACTTACCTATTCTATATTACTGTGCCGTAGTTATTACTAAGTCTAGAAACTTATTCTTAAGTATGTCGCAAATAATAAGTTAATTTATTTATTGGCCATTCATTTTCATGTAGTAATTTTCAATGAAGAATGAAATTATCGCTGCAATGTAAGCATAATTACGCTTACTTACACAATGAAATGAGTGATAAGCAAATAAAAAAGAAAAATACAGGCACTTGAATCCCTACAGTGTGTTTGTGGTACGATGACTCAATCAATTCGCGCTAATATCTTCATGTTATGTCAACGATACAGTTTAAGAATGCAGTAAAAAAAAATATCACTTCGAGTTTAAGTATAAGACCATGTGCTCCAGTATGAAAGACTAAAGTTATTTGTTTGTCGTACTAATATATCTGCGGACTGACCACTAGAGAAACAAATGAAAAGTGACTGATTTTTTAAAACTCTATAGGAGAGTAGGCCTGAGCCCCTGCAGTGGGGACGTATATAGGCTGTTGTTGATGATGAATGCACATATACTGTTCACAACTATAGCCATCTAAAATCGGTCTCTTAGTGATAAATTAATAATTACACACTGTAAGTCAGTTTACAAGTTAGTATGACTGGGCAACGAATCGTAATTAATATCCTCAGTCAACAATGATCTGATTATGTCTAGATAAGGATTATAAATAAATCATTAAGATAGCTCATGCATGACGTAAGGAAATTTTACGTGCGCCATTTCAGCAGAATAATAAAATTACTTTTTGATTCTGGTTCAACCGATCGTACGACCTTTATTTTTAAAATAAAGGTCGTACCATCGAGGTAGTACGTAATACGAACGATTTTAAAATCTACTCCATCAAAAGCTACTTCTGCGGAAAATACATACTCCCATTGATCTTTTGGCTTAGACCAATTGTGTACTGCTTGAATGACGCGTGCCAAGCTTGACCCTTATTACAAACTATGCAAATAAGGATTAATTTTTTTTAAATGTTACAGTTGTCACAAGGTGCAAAGTTTACAAACGTAGATTATTTCTAACAAGTATGAAAATATCTGCACTAATGGAAGGTATTAGTTTGTTCTGAGTTAGAGAAAAGCATGCAAACATAAGGGATTTGATAATGGCAAACCTACACAATCAACATAAAATCTAAACAAGCGTAATCCTAGTCAAATTTTCAATAAAATACAGTATGCGATCGAATATGCTTTATTACAAATAAGGCTACATCACTAGGGCCCTCAAATTACAAAACTATGTAAAGTACAAACAATTATTTCAATAATATTAAGAAACATCATGTATAACAAGCTGGTATCATATAATTTAAAATTTAACTTTAAATTGATGATTAACAAATGAGATCTACTTGTTACTTTAAAGCAGTACAGATTTATATTCACAATCGTAATAATACTTGAATATCACTAAAGAAGTACACAATTTTTGTCGTAAAATATAATTGAATATAGATTTTAGTCGTCGCTTGGATCTATACAATAATTACTCCAATGTCTATATCTAAGATAAGAGCATATTAGTAATTACAATTTGAAAATATTTAGATACTGTAAGAATACTCTAAACAATAATAACCACAAATAAAACCAATAAATCTTATATAAAAATCAAACTTAACATGTGTCATACAAAACGAGAATATTTTACCATGTTCACAAAATTTGTGGTGACTTAGAATAGTGCTTACAACTCTGATACAATTATGTACGCATTTTTTTTATCAAACTTATACAGTGGTCATAATTTTGTGATTATCATGTAATCATAATTGTATCAGGGTTATGTTACAGAGACCATTCCGTAAGTAAGCACAACAACCAAAAATATCCCAGTAGATTATAACCATAGCAACGATAAGCCAAAGCAATATTAGCCTTACAATGTTTTTCCATATGAACAAATACAATATTTATATGAAAATATTCAACTATCATATCAAAATATTTTGATTCGAGATGTTATCGCTACGTTCATTGTGAGGGTTTGCCAGTATCGAGCGAATTGAAAGAGTTACCTACGAGTATATGGATTGACGCAAGCTGTGCGGGCTCACACCTAGTGCCACTGTTATACAATTGATATGTAAGCGTTAATTTACTAAACAGCATGTCGAGGCACTCTTTCTATCCTCATGGGAGTAGGCTAGACAGCCTGATGCGATGTCATATGTAATATAAACCTGTTAACCTACTTCTCATCGAGCTGATGTATTGTGCCGCCCATCGACTCAGTCTTTGCTTCCAATTTGGCTATTAGCTCTGTTTTATGTTTCAATGAACTTTCACATTCCTAAAACAAGGCCAATAAAAATTTAGCTGGATTAAAGCTGAAAGGTGAAAATGTTGGAAAAATAGCATGTTTGCAAACTTCATTTTTGTATGAAAATCAAATCGTTATTTCTAAGAAAACTGTATTTTTTTTTCGAAAAAATATTTCTTAAATAACAGGAACGTGGTAGAAACAACAGTTTTTTATTGTATGGACAGAATAAAAATCGGAGACGTAAAATATTTCAAATGTTAACATTTTCATACAAAATTTAGTGAACTAAAAATGCGTATCATCCTATTCTTCACCATTCAACCTCGAAGTCACATTTCGAAAGAAGATAGAGTTTATCGTTAGTAAAAGCAGCATTACGTGTACGTACACATATTTTACAATTATATATAAAGCGTTAGTGGTAGTTATTATCTCTTGAGGTTAATAAAGTGGTATAAGACTAAATTATGTTGAATAAGTATACTATACCGGCAGTACAATGGAAGTCAAAATGGTGGCATTTGTTTTTTGTGCGTTGAGTTTACGTAACAATTCACACTGCGACCAAAAGAATGGTCAGCAAAAAAATAATTCATACCATAAATATAACAACAATATGTATAATTGAAAATAATATTTAACCTTTATATTTTGACACCAAAATTGTGATTGAGAGAGAGATGTAAATGAGCATGAGCAATAGCAACGACATGACAATCACTGTTACACTTAAAACAGAAAATAAGATAAGGTTATTATGTTTTGCTGACTCTACATTCAGTTGTTGCAGCAAGGAACCATTTTAAGTTCCATTCTTAGTAGCATTGATAAATAGATACATAATAATTTTACAACAGTAATTATTGTTCTGACATACATATAAACTAACCATCGTATTAGCCTCAATTAATAGCATAATATTGATATATTTAAATATAAATAGTAATTTCAACAATCTAAGAGGAAGTACCACCTCATTTTGTTTTAAAATATTTTTTTATCTCAATGCAATAAGATTTCTTTCATCACGCTCAAGAAATTGATTTGGATTTAAAACAAATTAAAGAGATTCATCAGTTTTTAAGCATCGTTTATTATTTTCATAAAAAATCCGAAAAATTGCTCAGATGCTATAATATGAGATTCCTCTAAAACTAAGGGGGCTGTGTTTACAGTGTTTATTTGTGAGATTTTCCATGGTCATTCACGAGAATTTGATGATCTTAGTTGATTTTCATTTGTACTGTGTATCATTTCCAGTCAAATAATGTTCTAGTTGCCTTTTTCCCTATGAGAGACCTTTAGAGATGTCTGTCAGTTGAGTACTTAAAGGACTCGATCGATGGCGCAGATAGTTAATCTATCTTAACATCACGGTAGTTCACCCACCCACCCAAAGTCTTGTTAACAACTTTGACAGATTTATTTACACAGCAGTATAACTGCTTCTCTTTGGCAGGTAGTACGACAGCGTAAATGGCTTTGCATCAAGGAATTCAGTATATAAACTTCTTGCTTTCAATTCATTCGAAAAATATACATTTGACAGTTGTTTCTTTGAAGACGGCCGAAACAATTTTTATATACCGTGTAAAACATTGAAGTTTGAGAAGCTACTGTAAGCTACTGCAATGTCGCTTGTATTTTCATTGAATTATTTTGTGTGTATGTGGAAAATTAACTATGTAAATTTATATACCACCTATATGTACACGAGACCTATGTGATTTTCTTGAGCGTATTGAAAGTAATCCCCATCAGAATAATAATATTTACAAAGCAGATATTGCAAAGGGCCAATGTTTAAAGCCAATATTTAAGAGAAGACTCATTCCCCAACACGCGCCAAGCTTCTATCCGCACTACTAGTTTTCCTAAACGGTGGTATCTCCTGGAGATTCAATCTTTTATTTGGCGGACCCTCGTCTTTGTTTTTCCCCTTTTGACTGCTCTCCGCCTTCAGTTTCTCTAGCTTTTCTCCGAGATTGTTCTCATTGGTGGTCGGAGACCTGAGAGCTTTGACCAGGTCGTGGTCTGGTCCCAGGAAGTGGTTATACTTTTCGAGGTTTTGGAGTATTTTGCCGATTTGTTCGGCCTTCACTTGAAGCCTGGATACCATTTCGCCTTTCTGTGTGAGTTCCATTTCGCATTCCTTCCGTGCAAGCGCGGCAGTGTGAATACAGCGTTGCATTAGTAATGAACACATACAATATATGTACACAGATTGTCAAGAAACTGGTGTCTGTTCCCCGAAAAAGATAATAATACTTGAGAGATCGTAAATAAACATCTGTCCTCTGTCGAACGTGGATCTAGATTAGTCGATGCAAACATAACAATCTTTCTGATCTTATAAGACACCAATTTTATACACTCTGTATAATTAGCCCATGTTAGTATATACCATTCCCATATATATGTAAATAGGCACATAAAAATTGCTATAACTATTTAGTTATAACATATATACATACAAAGCAATAGCCGTAAAATAAGGATGAAAATAAGGCAAAACCTCATATTGATTGTCTTTTCTACTTGTGCCTATATTTTTTCTTCATAAATAGGTAGATAGAAACAAAACACACTGGAACCACTTCTAGGTATGTTCGAAATCATTGGCAGTCTCGACTAACTTACAGCACTTTTCTAGTAATGTTTTCGTATATTTTTTGTCCTGTTTAATTTTATTGACTCAGATTATGAAATTACTTTTATAGAAAAATATGTTAAATTTAAAAATCAATAAACTAAATAATGATCAGTTAATATATGAAATAATAAAAAGCAGAGATGAATTTTATGCGTAGGTCATGAAAAGAATTTGAAATTCTTTGTAATTCCTAATAAAAGAATAATAAAAGAAACTTCATAAATTCTCAAAAGTCTCTGTAGAATTTTAGTTCAGAGGTTTTGCGTTATTCCAAAACACGTTGAGGTACATCAACCAACGCAAATATCAAAGCACATTTACGAAAGCGTCTACTAATTAATTGTATGAGGTAAAGAGGGGGCGGGACGCGTTAGTGCTCCTACGCTCAATGAGCGACCTTCGAGTACATAGTCGACGGTTTTGTCCGTTGCATCCCATTGTTAACCAAAAAGGTTATGCCATTACATAAATTTAACTCAGCAAGTATGAAATAGACTTAGGTATTTTGTAAATAATTACAAAACAATTGTTTGTGGCTGTTATTTTTTGACAAACATTCTCGTATCTGATTATTGTTTGCTATGTAATTGAATAAATTTGCTATCGTATAAACTGTCAAAATGATATATACTTTGATGATGTGGCAAAATACTTTAAAATTTCTTCAAAAAATTAATTAACTTGATCAAAAAGTATTGGTTGGTAAATAGTATGTAAAATCGCCTATTGTTTCCAACACAATCAATATTTAGGGGAGTCAGGGACTCAGGGACAGGGACAGGGCTTTCAGCAACTTCCGATGTAAATACTTCATAGTAGTTTTTGTTATACATTTTCCTTATACACATAGTATTTTAACTAACTCAGTTTGTCCGTCCTTGAAATGTTCTAAGAATAGCCATTCAAAATGTATTACCAAATCGGTCAAACTCTGGTTAGAGGTCATATTAAAGTGAAGGCGTTTTGTCTAAACGACTTAAATGTATTGATGTACAGCGGACCATGAAGAGATTGCGATGTTAAATAAAACATTGGATAGTTGACGAAATTACTACAGCAGTATAGAGGTTTTGTTTCAAATTACAGTGCTTCCAGATTTGTAGCGGTCGTCATGGGTAATATGATTCTAAACTACGTATTCATGTAAAAAAGAGCATATCAACAACTCGTCCAAAACGTCCATTGTAAGCTTCTGAGATCTACAGGGTTCATTAAGATTCTGATAAAACAAAGCATTCGGTCGAGGAGTGAAGAATATCAAAATTTAATAAATACTTGAGTCTATCTTCTGTTACTCGCTAAGTTATTAAATTTGGAATTATTACGTCCAAACATAAAATATATAAATACTCGTATAACATAATAATGGTATCGGCATACAGACTAAAATTTAAGTTATGATTCGAATTTGCCTCAGCACTTTGTCTAAGCGCAAGTGATGCGTATGGAAATTTAGCCATAATTGCCAAGCTGTCCGAAAAAGGAGCGACAGAGGAAAATGATGAGCATTTTTATACGGAACTGTAACTACCATCTAATTTGTCATACTTGTAACTTTGTTGCCCACAATCGGAGCACACTCGTGTGTATTATACACGGTTTCAAGTAAAGTTAACATTTAGTGAGATAATCGTATATGAGTGCAAAATTCTATCGAATCGATGCAGCTGCGAAGCGACACAGAATACAACACATACAAACAAACAATCATTACAAGCAGCGAGACCTTAATTAGTATGAAGGACACTAATTTAAACATGGCTATTTGTAAAGGCTTACCTGTAACTTTTTGTACATTTCCAAATTGATTAACTTTATGTCGTCTAGCTGCCGTCTCAAGGATATGATCGTGTCTTGTTTATCGTGTATGTCTTTTTCAAGCAATTTCATTGCAACCTCCATTTCAGCTTTTAACGAAATCTGTAATTTACGTTAAATACATTTAGAGTTTACAATATTTTATTTCTTAACCATATTTTAGTATTCTAAGTACAAAATAACGGAATACATGTAATCAACCTTTTTCAACGTCTCGGGTACGAACAAACTGTTGTTTAGTTGTAGTTGCAGTTTAGTAATAGTTTTTATTATTGAATCTATGACACTGGAAGGAACTTAGTGGTCTGTGGGATAAGCCCTAATCAAACCACCAAGTCTGATAATTTGAGATCGTAGTACGATTACGGCGATACAATACTGTTATGTTTTGTATCGCCGGGAAAATATCTCTAAACATAGATAAATTAAAAATGGTTAACGGCGTGTATGAACCTTTTACAGCTGCCCCTAGGAAATCAAGGAAGGAAGGAAATCAAATTTCAATTTTATAAGAACTTCAATAAATTTCGGACCATTTATTTTAGTACTCCAAAAGAAATATGTATATTGTTTTTGTTATTTATAAATGCGTTATCATATGATTTCTAATGAAACGAAGACCTCAAGGTGAGGAGGTGTTTAATCATTTCGTTTTGTCCAGAGATGAGACTGCGGACCTCCATATATATGTACTCGAGGACCAGGGGTCCGCGGACCATAGTATAAGAACCACTGTTTTAGAAATCTAAAATTACTACGACAGGAATTCGTTTAACTTTCACTTTAGATTTTTCGATCACTAATCAATCACTAAGCAAGCTAAAGATAAATTCACTTCACCTGTAAATCTATCTCTTTCTGCAATTCTAAATTCTTCTTTCTCTCTTCCTCCAAAACCTTGCTCAATTCACTTTCCTTCTCATTCTTTGACTTATCGGACGTTACACTTTTAACGCTGCGTTTTTCCTGTAAATTAAAGGTGCCTTATCGTTTCGCGTTTCGAACAATGAATCATAAGTTTTTTGTTTCAGTATATCATGCAATCTTTTTATACTGTCTGGCAGCAGGTATGAGAGCATGTAATAACAAAGTTATTATGTCGATGATGATGACACAGTAAACATAACAACGCTTGGGTATACCTATACAGACCTACATAACACATATTTATAGGCAAATGTTGCGTTTTTGTTCCATGACATCTGCATGTCTATAATATATTTAATAAGATTAAACTGCTAAAATAACAACAACTGCAAATTAAATAAATTTTCTGTATAAACTGTAGTTTTTTTCTGACTGCTATAGGGAATTTTGCTTTATGTTTTTTTAGTTCTTCATAATACAAGTAGTACGTTACGGAAACCAAATAATAAAAATCGAACTATTATTTAAGTACGATTATGGAAATCTACCACTAAACGTACTAAAATTTGTTTACAAGCATGACTGACAGGTGACACAAACCGAATACTAAATGCATTTAGTATCAACTTGAAACCAAAAATTTAAAACTTTCAACAAATATAGTGCAAAAACATCTCACCTCTTCATCTGACTGTAACTCTGTCACTTTCATCCTGCTATCTTTAGTTATATCCTGACCTGAACAAAAAACAAGAGTTTATACTATAAATACACAAGACTACGCTTCATTAGACACAAACACTATTTTTACATTGGGAAACTCACAAGATTTAGTCCAAAACGGTTGTCTTTGAACCCTAGGACTCTTTGTCGTTGAGTTGCCCATTAAATTAGTTCGATGGACCATAACGGTTTGAGTTTTAACGCCGAATGCCTGCGACGAGGACGGCGTACTAATGCTTACTAAATCGTTGAAAGGAAAGTGACTCATCCAAAGTATCTTATCTACGAGCACGTCGCATTATTCGCTGCTGGCATTGTGATTTCGATAGTGACAATTTGTTTCTTGGTATTGTCGAAGGGGGTTTCTAATGACGTTCTATTGATACATTGTCAATTTAACAATTAAGCCAAAATTTGTCTTTCATGTTTATATTTACATACGCAATTGAGTATGATAATGAAGTTAATTAGGAACTATCATAACGACTAACAATTAATCGTAAAAAATTTAAGCACGTATACTTGAGAGTGTAATGGCTATACCAGACACCTTGATTCCTACTGGTCACAGCGACCTTGGATAATCTCCTAGCACTAGGCTGTCATATCTTTTGGAGTGACGATATGTACTCCGAGGCGCTTTTGTCTGTAGTGATGAAGTGAACTGAAAAGTCTTTATACAAAATCTTCAGACCCTAGGCGTACTACATATATTAATTCTTTGCCCTATGTCTCTCACGTAAGACACAGTTTGCAGTTTCCTGAGAGTATGCATGACACAATTCTTAAGATATATCTCTTCTAACAAAGCCTTATTTACCAAATTTTGCGCTGTAGACTGCTAAAAGCGCCATCGAGTCCTCTATACTTGGTAGTTACGTGAGGGGAAGGGTATGTTTGTATAATTACTTTCAAACGTATCTTTCTTATACTGTAACTATCCGTATTTTTTTTAAATGTCTATTAAACTACTGCATGCTATCAAAACGAGTTAGGCAAGTATAATATTTACCTAGAGCATGTTTCAGTTGATTGTTTTCCTCAACCATTTGTATCATCGTGTTCTTGGCTATCGCGAGGTCCTCCTTCATCAACGCGTTGGTTGTCGTCAGACTTTCCACTTTGGCTTGTAGGTTCGCTACCGTTGCACTGAAAGGTTCATTTCTTTTAGTCATCAAGTCAACGGTGCAGGCAATAGACCCACGTGTACAATGGTCGACCACACCACTTATCATCACGTGGGAATTGGTGAAATTGTGATAATGCGTTGATTTATTCCACGTTACTGTACAAAAGTTGGTGTAATGATGATGACGCATTCATTCATTATCAGCCGGGAACCGTCCACTGCTGACAAAGGCCTCCTTCATGGTACGCCACATTGACCGGTCCCGAGCCACTTCCATCCAGCGACTCTCCGCGACGTAGACGTAGATCGTAGGCGAATCTAGTATGGGGACGGCACGGTACTTGTTTCCCGGTACGCTTGTTCGTTCTTCGAGCGATGTGGCCTGCCCATTGCTACTTCAGCTCACTGACTCGTCGAGCTATGTCAATATATATACCCTAGTTCGTCTACGGATTTCCTCATTCCGGATTTTAGCACGTAGAGAAATTCCGAGCACAGCTCGTTCCATAGCTCGCTGAGTGACTTCGAGCTTGTTTATTCAAAATTGGTTCATATCGCCAGACTAATGACCAAATTATTTTGTGCACATTAAGTTTGAAGAAGTATAGGGTCAGCAAGTGGATATATCCACTTCTTCCGATGGAACTGTGCGCCTTGGATAGCCTTATTCTCAACAGTAGATAGACACAGGCTGATGGCCGGAAGGCATGTGACTTGACGATTTAAGAGAGATCATTGGAAAAGTATTATGACTTTAATTTATTTCTCATATGTATATACACATATACGTAAAGAAGGCACACAAGACATAGTAAATTTATATACTTGTAAACATACGATAAAAATAGTTTTCTGAATGTTATTCCTTGAAGAGATATAGTTAAATAATATCATTGTTAGAAATTAATTACACTCATTAACGGTCTGATAAAAGCAATATTCATAGTAATTATATATTTTGCACATTAATTGTTAATGAGTTGCATGCTAATATAATTTAGAACGTTTATATCTCAATCATAAACAGTCCGCAGTCCTTTGCCGGCGACATTTAGTTACCGATAAACTACCTATATGAAGTTTATAGCGTAAAAAAGTAATAATTAAAGTCATTATACTATTTTATAAATAACTGGGTTACTCAATATTTGTTTAGCTCATAAATAATTCTCGGTGATTAATTTTAGCTTAGAAAAAACGGTATAATATAATCCTTACGAATATTATAAACGCGATAATGCTTTTTCCTCCTCGCTCTACACATCGGACAGGAGTGCCAAATGACTTCAATTTTCTATAGGGATAGTTGAAGGGTCTACGGATAAACATTACTTTTATCCTGATTGAAAAATTAGTTCTAAGGTACGTAATTCTTAGAGAAGCATTCAATATTACAAAAGTATTAACCGACTCCGTGGCCTAATGGCTAAATGTTGGACTCACAATCTACCTATCGGTGCTCGGTTAGGTTGATGTCAGGGCATTTTCTATGCCCGCCGGCTATCACATTGTTACCTAAGTCTGCCGCCAAACAGCAGTGTTAATAGCACCGCTTTGTACCGGTATGAAAGGTAGCAGAGCCAACAGCTAATAAGCTTGAGGTTTCTGGGTGCGCACGCTTACCATCCAACGGCCTTATCTAAGTTTATCATCAGGTTAGATGAAGGCCAAGTGCAAACCCATTATACATAAAAAAGTAATATATATGTATACCATATTGGTGAAAATTGAGTTAACAAATAAAGTTAAAGTCGACTTCAAAATCTACTCCTTTTTTGGAGCCAGTTGAAAAATAGTGAATATTTTTGAAAACCATAAACGAGTACATTACGGTGTGTTGGAAAACCGCAATGCATACATTACACGTATTTGTATTGGCTGACATACTTGTGTATAGGTAATTAGCAACACGAGCGATCGTGGTGAATAATTACATGTGGCCTTAATTTCACGTGATGGTAAAGGCCGTATGGAATGGTATGGAAACGTGCTCACCCGCAAGCCTCACTCAATTTAGTGGCATTGATAAGGAGCAGTAGTGCACATTGCACAATTTAATTAAATTATAATATTTATTTAGTTACTTAGCGAAGCAATGCTTTACGATTAATTTTTTATATAATTAATAATTTTTATCAACGTATGATTCAGAAATTTTACTTGACACTAGTAGCGTACGTATTGTAGCTCGTAGGGAAATATTCGTTACTAATTAAAGTTGATCACTTTTTTAAAAAACCTAAAAGGACAGGAATATCGGGATTTTAAACCCTATTACCCAAATTACAAGAGATTGATGTCTGACCGCGAACTGAACGACCGATCAACTATGGAGTCATCATTAGCAGCATGCAAAAGTCCACTGCTGGTCAATGGTGCATTAACTTTGTATAGCGAAACACATGACAAAAAGAGTAATTTAGACCTTTGTTACAGTCTAAGAATAATCATCGTACTAAAATAAAATTATAAATGCGAAAGCGAGTTTGTTTGATACTTCATAAGCACAAGCAATCATGATGAAATTTGGCGCAGACGGAGAGGTGCAATCTATGAAGTCCACGCAGACGAAGTCGCGCGCTAAAGTGCTAATGTGACAATACTCGTAATGTGTATAAGCAATGATATTTTATCCCAAACGAGAAAATGTTGTATCGCAAAAAATGAACAGGCGAACAGTTTCTATTCTTAGATGGTATCACGTGGGAATCTTCAAACAGCACACAATGAAACTGTCACCTGTATGCCGGAGGCACATGGCTATGCTATTCCATATTTAAATTTTATTAACAGTACACATAAAATGGTTTACTTTCAGTCGAATGAGAGGTTAGCTTATACTAAAAACGTATAGTTGTATAACTTGATATTCATCGATACCCCAAGCGTACGCTTTTCCGAAAGGGAAAACTCATTCTGATACAATGTCATCTAAAAAGATTTGTGAAAAATTTACTTGGAATATTTTCTTTTACTTTTGACCTAAAAATCATCAGAAAACAAATTATGTCAGAACACTTACTTGAGATGTCTGTTCAGTTCTTCAATGTAATTCTTTTGATCTAGCATTGTGTTAATATGACGTTGTTTTGGCTCGTTATTTGTGTTGTTTCCATTGCCTGTTAGGTCAGAGGAAGAGTTGCTGCCTCGCAGGTACAACGAAAAATCTATCACGCCCTGTTGACTATCTAGATCTTCTTCCTGTAACAACGTACTCATTTATAGTTTTGTCGACACAATAAATTAATCGCAGAAGTACGTCTTTGACATTTGTACAGGCATATGTATATGCGATCAATTCCATTGCGAGGCTCATGTCCAAAAGTGGACAATACGAGTAGTTTGGATTTCGTATTTACCTTGACACATAAGTTGCAATCCACGACGTTTAGCCCAACTAACAGTCCAGTGATGATGACTGCTTCCTCGTTCAACATCAGGGCGTGAGGTTCAAAGTACTCCTCCAGGGTTTCCTCGCGGTGTTCCAGCAAGATCCTCAGGTAGTCCGCGAGGCGCTTCTGCATCAACGCCAACCTCAGCCAGGCGCGGGCACGACCCATGGCGGTTCTGAAAATAATCAAACGTTTAGCATAAATTAAGACAAAACTTTGGGGAGGGGGGGTCCAGCGTTTATACACGTTTTGTTCATTGTGTTTGAGTGGATGTGGAGCCGGCTATTCAAACCATCAGATCTTCTTCTTAAGTCTAAGTAAGTGGAAGTACCTCAGCTGCTAAGGTTCTCCTTGGTAATACTTACTTGACGGTTGGTAAATCCCGGACGCTAGCAGTGATGTCGGCTGCCTCTGGGGAATACTTCTCCACCATCTGAAGAATGTCCCAGAGCTCTTTCTTGGGGCCAAGTAATCCCTGAAATATATATGCAAAATAAATAAAGAGTTCTACAGAACGACAACTCTATAATTACTCCATTCTTTTAAGTTTTTTTTAAAAACTAATTTGGAAATTTCTCTATCAATCTCTAAAACTCTAAAAAAACACTAATTGAGTGGATCGATATTTAAATTTTTAAGGTCAAGTCTAGCTAAAGTGGTTTGCCTTTTTCACAATTTTCCATCTCCATACGGCTGAATTGCAAAAATATTTTATTAGTCGTGTTCTAACACTAGTTTGAAGTACATACTAAATTTCAAGTTTCTTACTCAAGCGATATTGGGCTGGACGACAGGTCATCCTAGAGATAAAACTTTTTACAATAGATTGTATTCTGTATAGATAGATTCAACAGTATGTTGTCTAGCTCTTCTCTTATTTTTCTTCTTTATTTGAGGGTTGCTATTATAGATAGGTAAATAGCTTTAACACCCCCACTCATGGGTGTTGTAGAAGGCCACAGAGGGAAAATTCTAGGGGTGAGACCTCTGAAGTGCTAAAGCCGCTTGTCAAGTGTGGTCACTACGGTAAGTCTAAGTCCCCTTATAGACAGTCCCTCTGTTTTGGCGATAAATGAGGGATGCTCAATGCTCATGTGTTGTTGGTGATATTCTTGGTAGTGGATGCAATAAATCAGTCTGTGTGTTATCCACAAGTTCTTACCTTCTTTGGCTTGAGTCCATGACGCATAACATGTTCGAGGACAATGAAGAAATGATGCAGCGGCAAGTGGTCGCTGTCGAGCATCCGTCCATAGCGTAGTGATTGTTCAATCAGCTCCTTCACGATTAATTTGGAGATGTTCACGAGATTGCTGCGTTCTACGACCACTGGGTCGCGGGCTGCGAATAGAAACATTAATCATTGCTAATTTGCGAAACGTGGGCCGATTAAAGAAGCTCAAAGTCACTCAGTGAGCTATGGAATGAGCTATGCTCGGAAGTTCTTCACGTGATAAAATCCGGATTAAGGAAATCTTTAGACGAACTAAGGTCAGGTAAGCTTTAGTGGCAATGGGCAAGGCCACATCGCTCGAAGAACCGATAAGCGATGTGGATCATCCCTATCAAACCTATGAATCGTGCCTCACCTTAGGCAACCACAAACTCGCCTGTCAATACTTTGACAAATCCCATTGAATGTTTTTTTGTGGTGCCATTAAATAATGCCAATAAATGGGGTTGAAGCTATAGCTATTTGCAAAAATCTGAGACCCCAAACCACGATGCAAAGCCACTGTCCAGTACGCATCGTTCCCATGCGAAATATCAAAGATGCGCAGAATACTTAATCATTACGAAGACACTAGTCTTCGGGTTCGTCCCCAGTACCCCGTACTGGAAGACCCCGATTTCTTTTCTTTCACGAGGTATGGTTGGGCACGTGCAGGCGCAAATCACCCCGAGTAGTAAACAAATTATCCCGGAAAATGGACGCTGGAATTAAGACATTGCTTACAGGAAACGAACGAATAGTTACATATATATATTAGAATAGTTTCATCTGAATATAAACGCAAGTAAATATCAATCTTTTGTTCGTCAAAATTACGTAAAATATTGCTAAAATTACCCATCAAAGAATGCATCGGGTCTACCGGCGACGTCACAGCTTCGGTATCGGACGGGCGTATGAAAGAATCCTGCATTTCCATATCGTGCAGTTCCTTCAAGCACAACCACTCCCCATCAACGGAAACGCGAAAGTTGCACAAGTAGATGGTATCTTGCGCCCCAGCCATATCGGCGTCGGGGTTACCGTCGCCTTGTTGTATCCCCGACGGAAGCCCTAGCTCAGGCAAGGGATCTACCCCGTGCACAGCCGCGAGAGAACGCATAATATATCAGCAAATAAACTATCAAGCGAAACAACACACGCGCTCCTGCTAATCTTGATCACTCCGTATTCATTGCTTCCAAATACGCAGTATTGAAGGTCAGACCGAAAGGCCCGTGCGATGCAAGTTCACTATTTATCAATACCACGCCATAATTACTGACTCGTAAACTGTATAATGTTACTCGATATGTTATTATTTTGATCACAAGGCAGTATTCAACAGGGAAACGCGATGGAAATGCTATCCACCAAGTTCAGGACAAATATTGATTTTCAAGAGAGTGTAGGTGGTAGGAATGGTTATGTGCGGGAGAGATCAATACTTGTGCCAAGTGCTGCCATCTGTGGGGAGGGAAGACAAGTGCCGTTCGAGGTACTACTTGCTTGGTCTTTGAAGCATTTGATTATTTAAATTGGAGCAATTTTGAATAGATGGGACTGATAAAAGTTGATTTACAAGACAAATTACGTCACACGTTAAGATGGAGGGAATGGGACAATTAATTGTGACAATGGAAGGGGATCCTAAATTACATGACGTTAAATTTCATAAACCAATAAACAATAGCCTACGAGTATACCATATAACCCATCTCTATACTACTTGCTTTAGAACCTATGAAATGTATATGAAAGACTGTAGCTTCATGAATATATTATTGTGAACAACAGTATTTTGTGTTTTAATGTCCTTATAATATAAATAATCCATACTTATAAATGCCAAAGTGAGTTTGTTTGATTGTACTTTCTTCCCATCGTAAGATGGTCATAATGACTTCTCTGATGAGATAGGACAAACCAACCATTAAATACACTTTTACATTAATAATATTGTAGAATGAAAAGGTAGATTGCAATTTGACATAATTGTATAAAAAATTGGTATTTTGACCAATTGTTATTGTTTGAATTGATGTTGTGATAAACTTTTGATTAAATTTTATAATATTGCACTGTTCTCCTATTAAGATAAACTATAGCAAAGCTACAAATTTTTTAAAATAATTCACTATTAATATTGACTAGTTCTAAGTAAAAAAGTAAACTAAACAACAACATCCAACATAAGAATTAAAGTTTTTAAAAAGGAAGATGTAACGAGGACATTGTGTTTTGTATTAAATAAACCATTTTAAAGATGAATTGTATTTTGTGTTATTCTAATGCACATTTGTTAAGTTGAGTGAATTTATAGCAAAGAATAAATCATTTTTAAAGATCTTCATTAAAAATAGTTTGCTACTACTATTGACTAGGTCCAAGTTAAACCATTACCATAACATAAAGCTTTTAATTTGGAAACATAGTACCAATAAATGTTGAGTAAAATGCACATTTGCTAGGTAGAGGGTAATAAATGATTCATGATTATAGGCAAGAAATTATTGGGTATTCAACAGTTGCTATGCCACATTTTACTTTCCTTATTTTTAATTTTTGCTAGCTTTGTTAACAAAACATATATTTAAAAAAAATGCAAATATAAGAAAAGAATCATTTAAAAATCTACAATAGATCCACCTACATCTCACTTGATGCTAAGCAACAATAATGCTATATGACAGAACCCAGTATGTTAGTAAAGTTGTGTGACATTGACGAGATTATTGTAAGTGCTATTAGCACATATTAGTGGCATACTTATATTACATGTTGGTAGGTAGCCTGTTGGTTAATAAAATTAATGATAGATTTAATATAAAAATATACATTTTTAAAAGTTTACATGAACTGAATACTAAACTAATAACCGATACTGTGGTCTAAATGTTGGACGTACAATCTGGACGTCCCAGATTCAATTCCCAGTGGGGGATACCTATCATTACTCAGTTTGGTTGGTCTATAGGCAACTAGCTAGCTACCACCATGTTACTTAAGCCAGCCATCTAGTAGCACGGTTGGTTTCCAGAATGAAAGGTAGAAAAGTGAGCAGCTCATTATATTAATGCTTCTGGCTGCAAACTCTTACCATTCAATGGCTTTATCATCACTTACCATCAGGCGAGATGAAGGTCAACTGCAACTGTCTTACCGCCCCCTTTTGTGCACCTCAACTGATTGATTTATTGTGACCCCTATGTGGTTATTTTTGGCCCTTGTTAATGGTCATGATACATGAAAGTAAAATAATATTAAATAATATTGTTCTTAATCATAATTTATCAATTGCATGTTTTATGCAATGCAAGCAAATAATAATATTGGTCAGTGTCATATAATATAAAGTTGTTATTACTTTTTTGGCACTGGTACTGAAAATTAATCTAATAGCTTTGCTGTACAAATTGCACATCTTGTGTTTTGACCAAAAAAAATTTAATTTAAGTAGAAACTCTGTGCTGCAACGAATAATAAAATATACACAATATGATAGTAATTAATTTAGAACTGGCGTTTAAAACTTACTTTTGGCACTATAATAGTAAGATTTATCAGGTCTGGAAAGCATAAGTTCTGGCCATCTATCTTCCCTAGAAGATGCGACAGAAGGAGACCTCTCGAATAAGTAAGACTTCCGTGATGATGTTGAAGTAGTTGGGGACGCTTCCCCATCCTTTCCTCCCGAAGAAGCCATTTTTATCTATAAAAATTTTCACAAAACATTTTAAAAATCTACTGCACGATCAACGATGAACACAATATGCCTAGGAACGAATTGTAAACGCGTCGTCACGTCAACGTTCTGTCAAAATAAATGTTGTCAAAGTGAAAAAAAATACATTTGACATTAAGATAGATGTTTACATAGTCAGGGGCACAGTCGTACGTACATACAATATAAATAAATAATTATAATGGAAACACAATCATAACTTTACCAGAATTTTTTTCTTTTACGTTCCTTGAAGCCAGCGAAGAGTTTTATTATGGGCGTCAAACACTGACACTAGGAGCATACAACACTGACAAATAAAAGATTACGTCGAGATCATATCACAGATCTATATTCATATTGAATTTTGTTGAATCAATCGGCGATTTAGTGGAGATTGCCGGAGATTTCGAGTCACATTCAAGTCATATTGGAGACGATTTATGGTCTTATTGTTCAATACAAATAGATAAAAAACGTCAATGAATTTACAATACGAAGAAGTGAAATGTACAAGAGTTCTATTTGTTAATCCTTTGACAGCAGCCTCTCAGCTTGTTATAGTAAAACTGTTAACGGGAAGAATCTTGGGTAGATACTGCTTCCTAGATCTGAAGCTGTTAGTTTATTCCAATGAAATAGAGGAAGCTGAAGCATTCAAGCAAGAACTATTGTCATGTGCATTCCGATGTATTAATTCTATTGAAGTTACGTCAGAGTTACCTAGGTATTTAAATCTGGTCATTTTCAGCTGGGAAGCTGTGCTCCCAACGATAGGTCACGCACGAGCTTGCCAGGAGTCCGTGCATCCATAAATGGATTCATGGCTTCGAATGACCACACAATTGGGTGGCGACGTTAGATATAACAAGTCCAAGACTCCACACTAGGATCATGTTGAGTGATGTTCCTTGGTGAATCAATATCAATATGGTATACGATAGCTGTATACGATCTTTCTACAAAAACATTTTGCATTAGTTAGATAAGTAGCGATGATAAGTCCGTGTCCCCAAACTGAAAGCACGCTTGGACGTGTGACATTGTATGGGGATAGGGAACTTGTTAAAATTGGCTACCTACATAAAATGTTTCGAATGTAATGAACTAGCCATAAAAACTAAAGTTAACAGGTGGGTATGTGAGCGCAGGAAATGTCTCAATATTGCTAAGTTCTTATCAAATAAGGTATATACATATTTATCGTTGTTTATCACAACTTTTTTATATACCAAAAATAGACCAACGCTTTACTTCAATCTCACCTGATGGTAAGTGACGATGAGGTCGACGATGTTACGCATTGGTCTAGAAGGTGCCTATTTACTCTGCTTTTGAAGATTCCCAAGTTGTAATTTTGGGGAAATACGGAAACCTGTAGTGCATTCCATATTTTTGCTGAACGCACGATAAATGTGGAAGCGAAACGCTTGTTGCGAGCTGTAGGAATATCCACAGTACCTATACGGGTGAAGGTCAGCCGTTCTTCTGTTTGACCGGTACTTAAATGGCGAAGGCGGAATCAACAAAAATAGCTCCTGCGTAAACACTCCAAAATGTATCTTAGAAAATACCGAAACACGTTCTACCATTTCCCCTCGGAGGGTACGAGTATCTAGACTTGCGGTGCCACATAGCTCTCCGTGACTGTGCTGTCACCTGTACTAAGAGTGATTGCGTCTCATAGAAACATTTTTAGAAAAATTCTGAGACCATTCTAGAGAGAGATAGAAAATATCATTTTCGAGCCCACCAGCTCTGAGGACTAGTCAAAGTCACTAGACTTGGTTGGTTTTGATAATTGGAGAGGTGGGTAAGTCCGCAATTAAGACAGCGGGGCGTAGATTGTTGGGGTAACCAATCTGGTGATGTCGCCGTCGCGTTGGTCGTAAGTAGCGTGCTCTAGTGTCGGAGTCCAAGACTCACTTTGCATCACTGTCACTGAGCCAGTGGTGTACCTAAGTGATGAAAGTTACCAAAACAATTTGTATAATTTTATATTTTAGTTTTTTTTTATATATATATACAAAAAAAAAGTATTTATTGTGCAAATTCTTTGCCTTAGTAACATCGCTACATATTTAAATGTGTATTAACATAAGATTAATGTAAAAATATAACAATCACTGGTTACAGTAACATATGTATGTATTCTCTATTTATAGAGCCTGCATGTCTCTAAGTCTGCATGTCATATATTATATTACTTACATCTAAAATAACCGTCCTGTCTAGGTATGGACCTATGTTACATGTATATTTTTGATGGGATAGATGTAGGTACACCTATGTTTTGATGAAAATAAAATACTAAAATGTGTACCACTGTCTGGAATAAATAATTTTCATTGTATCTCATCAGGAAATTCTGAAATTAATTGAATTACTTTTTAAAAACGTGACCCTCATCACCTCAGGCCCCGTTCAAACTGCAAAAAACTTCCGTGAGAAATCTCTAACAGCAGCGTGCAATGAAATCATCAAAAATGCTTGACAAACAAACATAGTAATGCGGTCGGAGAAATGAACATTATATCAAGAACCACCTGTACGCTTTTTTATGACGCGGAAAACTCGCGGTGCGCGAGTCTAACTCGCACTTGGCCAGTTTTTATCCATTTTCTAAACATTATTTGTGCGTAGTTATGTTGTAAATATTTATTGTTTCATTATCTTTAATCGACAGCATTTCAGATGCCGACATTTTTTGCTTTATGACAAACTTTCGTAATCCAAATTACTTGGATATACACGATGAATCTCGAACTCAGTTTGATACATTATACTTGCTTATAAAAATAGCTCACAATTTTGCTGTACAAGCGGAAATACAGGAAAAAATAGATAAAGAAGTGGAAGACAAAGAATTTGAAAAAGGCAACCAGAAAAAAAAGAAATTTGAAGAAGAAACTAAGCGTTTTAAACCCATTTTTGTAACGGATGGCCTAGTAGCGCTAAGCATTCTTAAGATTATAGCAAAAAAATTGCCAAATGAATATTTGTTTGGTTCATGTTCGTTAAGTTCTATTGCCAGGAATATTTTAGGCGACTATTTAAAGGTATGATTGTCATAAATTTTTACAACGATATTATTCTAATGGAGCCCAATGGTACCAATCTATAACCTTTTTTAAAATGTAAAATGGCTAACACTTGACCTTTATCGCTCCTGACAATAAGGCCATTGGATGAAAATCGTGCGTTATCCTCAAGTTATCCTTCCCCTGTCCCTAGTAATCCTTAAGTTAAGTCGATTAAAAAGAACATGATAAATATCTCTGCAAGTCAGCAGCAGCAGTTTGTCGAACTTGTGAAGCTAACTGGATTAACACATTATTCGAGTAATAATATAGATTATAAAGTGAACATTGTGAAACTAATAATGAATAGTAACTAAGCAAAACTTCGCGAAACGACAGCCTTGTATGAAGATTGTGCATAATGCAATCCGGAGTAATTCCCTGAAAATTTAAACCGTACCTGATTAAACAATAGGGTCGTCGAGGGCTGTTAAACACGACAGAGTTAGTATATTTCTTACAAAATGTAGTGAAACATGAATTTGTTACCATCTAAGTCATATCCGATTAAAGCATCATCACACATGCAGCAAGTACATATATAACATATGGATAATTATTTGTTATTTTTTAAGGTAAATTGCAGCAGGATTAACAAAGTGTACGTATGGGCTTCCAGTGATGACGTATTTCACATTGAAGTGCAAAGACCCACAATTATAGATGACACTGTAGAGATGGACATAACCGGGTACAACTGTGACTGGTATGCCATGAGCAAAGAGATGACAGAGACCTTGAGGGTAGACCAGACGCAGTTTAGTCGTTCTTGGTTAAAGAAGGAATTCCTTGAAAAGGTATGTCATCATCATCACCAACAGCCTATATAAGTATGTCCCCACTGCAGGGGCTCAGGCCTACTATCCTTGAACAGAAAGTGTATGGGCCATAATTCACTACGCGAGCCCAGTGCGGATTGGCAGACTTCAAGCACACCTTTGAATTTCTTCTCAGGAGTGTGCAGGTTTCCTCATGATGTTTTTTTTTAACCGAATAGCCAATGGAAATATTTTTTGTTATTCGTACATATATTCCAAATAACAAATTGGAACTCATTGGTACGAGCCAGGATTGAACCCAGACCTTGATTGTTCAAGGATTGACGCTTTACCCAACTGAGCTACCATGGCTTCAAACGGCGGAAAAGGTATGTTTAGAAGAAAAACCCAGAGTTTTACGTAACCTAAGAATACTTTACTGCCAAGAACAGCCTGTGCTTGGGCCTTGGAAAAATTTCGTGTTGATTGGTTTAAAGCTATATGTCACGGAAGTTATGGCTGATGCCTTTAACTGACTAACAGATGGATTCGACGGCATTGTAAGGGTTCTTTGTTGACTACGGAAGCACAGAATAGGTTCATAGATTCAAAACTGAAGTATAATAACGTTCACCAGTTGCGAATTACCGTTTAATATTTTGACTAGTGCATTAACCGCTATAAGTGGATAATCAGAATCACTGTCATCACAATCATCAATTTTAGGTAAGGGTTGCTTCCTCGAAAAATCCATATGGTTATATTTATAAAGCCTCGGAATTCACGCAAACTTTAAAAGACCTATGGAGGGCGCGATGTGGAGAAACTGTGATCACCAACTTAGGCATTATAAGCGACGGATCTGGAGAATTACATAAAGGTATTTGATTTACTTATTGGGAAAAAACCCCGTTTTTGGTCATCATTTTGGTCCGATTAAATTTAGGTGTGAAGCGTTACTAAATTGTCATTGTTTCAAATAATAATAAAAAATAGCATTCCATGGAAATATATAACGGTAATAGTGAGATACACTCAGAGGTTTTGAGCTTATGTTTTTGTGTGTGTGTGTGACACTTATCTGTTTTACTTTTGAACCGATTTAAAAAAAGTTATTTTTAAAGGCGAAAAATTAGGAAATGAATGCCATTCAGTTAACAAGTAAGTTTATGGAACAACTCTCGAAATTATCGTTCAAGAATATGTTTACCTCGGGCAAACGATGCAGTTCGGTAGAAACCATTTCTTGAGCGAAGCCGATAAGAGGATGCAGTTGGAAAACTACGTCAAGTCTTTAGATCTTCAATACCACAATGCCTCAAGACAAAATTCTTCAACCAGTGCGTCCTACCCGTGATTACTTACGGAGCCGAACCGTGGAAACTCACAGCACGACTGATCCACAAATATAAAGTCGCTCAGCGGGCTATGGAAAGGGCTATGCTTGGAGTCTCTGTGATATACCGCATTCGAAACAAAGTGATCCGTCAGAGAACGAAAGTGACCGACATAGTTCACCGTATTAGCAAACGGAAGTGATGACAAGTAAGTTGTGCTTTCTGCCATACCGAAATATCCAATTACAGGTTGTGCCTACGTCTTACCTTTAAAGTTGACTGGAGAAACTTATGAGCTCCATTTACCGTTTGCTACAAACTTAGATCACGTAATTATGATGAAGCAAATGACGAGAATCCACAAGATGGCTGGACACATTCATAATGAGGTGACTAACTAGATTTGTTCGTTATTTATGTGTTGCGTGTCCTTTTACGTCAAATATTAAATTCTCATACATCGACACCACACAGATCATAATTATTGATTCTTGATTGTGCAAATAAAAAATTATGTAGATTTTGAAACTTTACTGACTGGTATACGGGTAATGCTTTTTAGATTTGATAATCATCATCATCAGCGGGGAAATTTCCACTGCTGGACATAGGTCTGGCCACATTGTTTTGATAATAATGAATGATAAATTGCAATTCAATCAAAAATTTATGAGGTTTTGGAAAAAAGTAATTAAGCCACTACCATGAAGGGGATAGATCGTAGGTTCACTGAACATCTCGTATTCAGTACATTTTCAGTGCACACATAGATCATCAGATATCAAAGGCATGTAGATACGTACCCTTTCACCCAGTGCAAAAAGAAACTTTTAACATTATTTTAAGGGCTAATTTTTATTTTACATGTGTAAGAAGTTTCCACTTGGCCTGTATCTCACCTGATAGTAAGTGACAATAAAACAGTTGGATGGTAAGCGTGATGCGGACCCCGAATTCTCAAGCTAATGAGGTGATGGCTTTCGACCATTCATATCAGAACACAACATGTTATTAACTGTTTGGCGTCAGCTTTCAGTAATATGGTGGTAGCTAGCCACGCGGACATAGTCCATGTCCTACCACCAACCGAACTAAGAAGTACAGGGAATCACCGGGGCTCTCGGATTAGGAGTCTAAGAGTGTAGCCTTTGGGCCACGGAGACGATTAAAATTCATTTAGTGATGCCTAAAATGTAGCTAAAAGGCTTCTATTTATTTGTGAATTGAAACGGACCTATATACTCAATAACAGGCGGTTATTATCGATCTGTTAATATTCCTTGTCCAATACAGCTAGTTCCATTCCTGAAACAATTCTTGAAAAACAACGTGATAGAGCTGAAATTTGCGCAGAGGTCAACGACAGGCTCAGATTTCAGCCTGCCTGATTCCGCGAAGGAGGAGTGTGAATGCCACGAGCAAATACCTGAAGAACCACAAATATGTCGGTTGATTGATTGGGATAGAAGACTATAAACTTGAAATATCCGCTCTATGAGTGCGACAATAGCAATTTATTTAATTACGAATTTGTTACACTAAAACTTTTCACCTAAAATTGAAACAAAATTGAATTGATTGATAAATTTTAAAGTTTAAAATGTCCGTATACAATACACAGATATGCGTATTTGTGTGAGAAAAACAATTCAATGACGATTTCAAAAGTGGTTTTCATATTATTTAATATATTTAAAATAAATACATTTGGAAACATTTAATGTATTGTGTCATGCCCGCGTGGTGGACTCTCGGCCCATACACTCTCTGTATGAGGGTAGGCCTGAGCCCGTGCAGTGGGTACGTATATAGGCTGTTGATGATGAAAACACAGTTATCATAATCATAAAAATATAAAATAAAAATATCATATCATAATAAGTTTGTCGATTTCTTGAAACAAATTTCTTATCTAGGTGTTTTACTCACTCACTGTTGTTTATCATTCTGTTCACCACTAATTTTTTTAAATTAAACTTTTAAAGTTATACGTTCCTATAACTACATTATGATGCAAGTACGGTAAGCTGGATATTATAGTCGAGATGTATAATAAACCAATGACTAGCTAGCTTACGAGTACGAGCATCATACGAGGCTTTGTAACATTTGCGATTACCACAAAATAAAACAAAAACGAAGGAATAGTTAATAGTAGGAAAAGTTAGGAATTAAAGCTGTTTGTAAATGTACAATTATTATACTAATCGGGTACTGTAGTACGGGTATTTTAGTTTAAAAAAAACCACGCACGTTCAGCATGAAAACTTTTAGAACAATTGTGATAAAATACAACATTACGATCCAAGTTTCGATGTCATACGGACCGTATTAATAGCAAATGTATTGAAAAAATAATAATTATAGAGTCCAAGTAGTGTCGAAAAAATAATTTTTACTGAAATCCTATATTTTGCTAGCCAGGAATATCGTCAAATTATTATTTTGTCAAATAAAAATGCGTAAAAACGGCTTTCAACTACAGATTTAAAAATCCGAGTCCGTTAAGTCAACCAAACACGTAAAATAATTCATCTCAGCTCTCGTATGTAAAGAGATCGTAGTGTACGCGTCGATCAGCCCAACAAGGGATGGGAAAAACAAATAAAAGCGCATTTACCAAACGATTAATATTCGTCGGACCACGGTCTCGGCTCCCTGACCGCATCGTTTGTTTAACCTCTTCTGTCAATTTGATTTCCGACCTCGGGGGTATGTAATTTCCATTACGGGGGCCAGACGGTTTTGTTTGTCTACGCGCAGCCCAATAAGCTGGTGAGATTCCCTGCTTTATCAACAAGTTAGACAAGAAAATGTACGCTAAGCTTTGGGAGTTAATTGAACTGATAAAAAAAACAAAATAAATGAAAGGTTTTTTTGCGGAGCTCTCTAAATTAAACAGAGAGGGTTATTGGCTTTAATGGCTCGTTTAGTAGGATTTTCTAATTTTGGTGTGTGTTTGGTAATGCTAATGAGCGAAAGATTTATGTCAATTAGAATTATTCTATTTTATTGCAGGACGTAAGGAATCTGTATATAAGCGTCTAGATTATAATACTTATAGTAAGGTCGTATCAATTTTTATAGAATTTTAACGAAAGTTTAGCTCATTTCATAACACAATCTCCTAAAGGGACTAAATCAATGAACGCATTATTTCATTGAAGTATGATTCTCTAATCGCGCCTATAAAGCCTACCTTCCATCGATTTTACGTCCTTAATTTCGTGGGCTGTACCAACGATATCTGCTCGTAAACAAGTTTGGTATTCAATTTGATATGTAATAAATACAGTGTGTATATTTCATATGGGCGTATAATTTAACAAGATATAGTTTCCGACCGTACAAATCATACGTGAAAGCAATTTTGTTTAACAGCTTAATAAATAAAGAGCCGCAATGTGTTGCGTCCAAATTGATTGGCTTGACGGCTTCTTGAACTGTCATGATATGAAGTGTGTAAAAAGACCGTCAATCAGTCGATAACTTTAAATGTAATTAATACATTGCGTGCTCAATTATTTTGTATGACATAACCTTCCAATTAATTAACGAAATTTATGCCCTACACTAATTGCTATCAAAATATACGCCCGTATGAAATATACACATATATCATATGAGAGAATACGTTTTCTGTTATTATTATAGTACAGATATAACCTATTCAAGCAGTAATCGTTTTGCAACTACCTTGCGAAGATTGTGCCACCTTACCTCTGCTATTAAACTCTGACAACTGTAATAGGAGTCACGAGCCAGGTACGTTCAAAGTCGACTATATCCCGGCGAGCGGGGAATTCGAATCAAACTCGTCTCATTAGCCCGTAAAGGAAAACTTGGATTAGTTGACCAACTTCACCAACTCTGAGACTCCTACAGACGGTCGCGCTGCCATCACAACTTTATGTGATTTGTATTCTTTAATAATTATAAAGAAAATAATAATACAGTATGTAAACAATATTCCACACTGGGGTATGATACCATTGGTTCATCATCAGCAACAGCAGGCAGGAAACGTCCACTGCTGGCTTCCTTTATTTATGGTACGCCACATCGACCGGTCACGAGCCACCTGCGTCTAGTGACTCCCCTCGACCTTAACCAGGTCGTCGGTCCACCTAGTAGGGGGACGGTCCAGTAGACGTTTCCCGGTTCGTGGTCGTCACTCGAGAACCTTTAATTCCCACCGGTTATCGGTTCTTCGAGCGATGTGGCCTGTCCATTGCCACTTCAACTCATAGACTCGTCGAGCTATGCCGGTGATCTTAGTTCGTCTACGGATTCCGGATTTTATCACGTAGAGAAATTCCGAGCATAGCTCGTTCCATTTCTCGCTGAGTGACTTTGAGCTTGTTTATTCGACCCACAGTAAAGGACCACGATTCGGTTCAGTATGCCATCACTGGCAACACGTACTGATCAAAGACTTTTTCTTTAAACGCTGAGGTATTTTGAACGAGAAAGTAACTTCCCGAACGCTGCCCAGCCGATTTGGATTCTTCGGTTGACCTCTTTGTCGAAGTTGCTATCTAGTTGAACGATCTGTCCCAGGTATACATATTCGTCTACAATTTCGATCGTAGTGTTCCTAACTACTATATAGGTGCAACATGGATATTTGACATGATTCATGTTTTCAAGATTCTGAACTGGAAAGGACGAAATTACTTGGTATCAACATCAACGGCGATTTCATCACTCACCTTCGATTTGGCGATGACATAGTTATAACGCTTGCGCGACATTTTTTATATATTGAAGATAGACCAACACTTGACCTCAAACTCACCTGATGGTAAGTGACGATGAGGTCGAAGATGTTACGTGTTGGTCTAGAAGGTGCCTATTTACTCTTCTTTTGAAGATTCCCAAGTTGTAGTTTTCGGGGAACATGGAAACCGGTAGTGCATTCCATATTTTTGCTGTACGCACGATAAATGTGGAAGCGAAACGCTTGGTGCGAGCTGTAGGAATATCTACAGTGTACGGGTGAAGGTCTGCCGTTCTTCTGTTTGACCGGTACTTGAACGGCGAAGGTGGAATCAACAAAAATAGCTCCTGCGCACACTCTCCAAAATGTATCCTATAAAATACCGAAAGGCAGGCAACCTGACGCCTATGTTCGAGGCTTTGGAACTTTGCCTTATGTAGCGTATCGTTGCCTATCAGTCTCATAGCTCGACGCTCCAAAAACTCTCGAACAAAAACAACGACTCGAACAAAAATTATCATTTTAAAGCTTAATATTTCGCAAACGGATACTGGAACCGAAAAGTGGCGCCTCAATGTTTTTAAAAACCTATTCAACGATATCCCACACAATGAGAAAGACGCGATTTTTTTTAGTAATAAGTAAGTAAGGATAAGTAACAGCTTTTTAGTATACACTTTTTTCAGACGAATTGCCTTTAACTAAAAAAAAAATTAACAAACTATTTAAAGTTGAACGTTACCCTCACATTCAAAAGTAACTGTGATGACAAGCGCAATATAGCTTACAATATTTTGTAACATAAAAATCTCATCAATATAAATAAACGTGTGGGTGTTACAAACCGTAGGAAAAATGGTAGAAATAATGTGGGCTAAACCCGTGGAAAGGGTATTAACTGTAGCATTTATCTAGTGAGGGCGGCCACACCACCACCTTGCCAAGATATACGATTTCCGCAGGCATTGACTGCTCGCTTGATGTAAACATTTGTGTTCGCAAAACCATACGTGTAATTCTAGTTTAACTTCCACTCGAGAGTTACGGTGCTGTTGGCTCAATGTTTCACTTTGGATTTATTCATCTGATAGTGATAAAATGTGCGGTGTAGCTTAGATT
This sequence comes from Carcina quercana, assembly GCA_910589575.2. NCBI lineage: Eukaryota > Metazoa > Arthropoda > Insecta > Lepidoptera > Depressariidae > Carcina > Carcina quercana. Next base: position 7,057,866 of record OU342436.1, read on the forward strand.
CACTATAGTCTTTATTGCACTGAGAGGTGATTCAGATTTGATTAAAGATCATGGTCATTGGCTTAATAATAAACTACAACAGAAAAGTTACACAAAAATATGTGCCCATTTAAATTTACCGGCGACTTCTTCCGTGTAGACTTCGGGAAGTATCCCACGGGAACCACTAGCGCGATCGGGATTAAAAGTAGTCTATGTCCTTTTCCATCTCTACAAATTATGTCTACACAAAAAATCTAGTCATTCTGACCCTCCTATGACGGGAAGAAAAGACAAACAAAATGAATTTTTTACTATCTTATTTACCTTTGACACATGTGTGAACAAGAAAGGATGAATGTGACATGGTACAAAAGTGCGTAAACATTTTTGTACTCCAGTGTACATAATTTTGTATCGTTGACCATGAGTATCCTTCACAGATCACCACGACTTTTTATTAGAGGATTTGTTCTAATAATCCCTATCTCCTGAATATTTTACCCTTAGTCGCTTTTTACGTCACATGCGGTGTGGTAGGAATGGTATTTTAAATTGGGAACCACACGTCAGTGGTTATTATAAAGACATGCTTGCCGGATTTGAATATATTTGCTGATAAATCCAGTTTCGCATGACAATCTATTTGGCCAAAAATCAACATATCACTAATCACTGTCTGATACCCATCGTAAATATCTGTACGTCATATTAAAAACTGCCCTGACTACCTTAGCTTTTTGTCCATCAACGTCCAGACCAAACCTCGTAGATTAATTGCCATATAATAAAGAATTTCACATACGACGTGACGACAGACAGTCCGGTCTTCCCTTAAAATATATTATATATGTAACGTTTTCATGGGTGTCCCATACAAAAATCTGTAAAATAGAACAGGCGTGACGTCATCTGCCAGTTTTTACAATATTACGGTTTTCTCCGAAATTACTGTTGAGAAAATTCTAGCTAATGTTTTTCAGGTTCCTTGGAGCTAAATATTGAAATGGGAGAATTATACTAGTAACGATAATGACTACATACATGTGCTATAGTTCTATAGTTATGTAACTCCTTTGTTACTATTTTGTTCAATTAGCGGTCCTCGATAGTTTATGTGTATGTAGGGTTCTACACTCGCGCTAGTTTGATGCTGTTTAGATGCTAGTTAGATGCTGAGTTTGATGCTGTGAGTGTTATTTAGAATATTTGGATGGAGAGAGGTGAAATAAAACCGATCCGGTTGCTTGCTAATTGAACACTGATTTAATTATAAAAATGCTAGCTAATATTAGTTATTGCCGGCGCATGCTAATACCGGACAGCTATCGATGCGATTTTGTACGTTGGCTCGTACGTATGGTTTTCTCATGGATGTCGTTATTAGAATTGTGCCAAATTAAAATGGGACTATACGGGAAGCACCAGCTTTCAAATAAAAAAAGAATCATCAACATCGGTTCACCCAGTCGAAAGTTAGAAGGTAACAAACATTAAAAGAACCATACCCGTCGAATTGAGAGCCTCCTCCTTTTTTGGAGTCGGTTGAAAATGGGGATTTTCTACATCTTTCATGGCAGTAGCAATAGTTAACTATTTACTATGATGTTGTAAGTGATACACCATCTGTTCTAACTTTCATGTTGAGTCACACTAGCGAGAGTCATAATAGCGGGAGGGCAACTGATACCACTCCCTTGAGTGCAGACGTAATTAATCTTACGTGTGCTTACGTTGAGCACAGATTCAACGACTTAGCTCTCGTCTTCGCAAGATGCATCATACAATATCCTGTTGCAGACGAACTAACTGCATTTACCTGTTAGATACCGTATGCCGTATGTAGGGTACTCATTATCTCGTATCTTTTTTGTTGATATAGAAAATCACAACAGCATCTTAAAGATAGAAAAACCATAACTACTCTGAAAACTAGTACAACTAGGTACAACATGATAATTACAATAAAACGTAAATCAACTAAATTTGCGGTCAGAAGCCATACTCGCCTGAAATTCGGCCTTAAAAAGTGTTTTTTATCCCCTCCTGCATGTATGGTCGGTCAATCAGTTACAGTATTTATCAATCAATCAATAAATCAAAACGTTATTTTTCAGAATTAAAAATTCCATCATGTGTTAGTAAATTTCTAGCAAGTTAGTGAGTAAATTTTAAATAAAAATTATTAAAGCATAAAAATGACAAATACAATATGTCAAAAATACAAAAGAAAATTATGTCAGAACTAAGAATATATGAATTTATGAAGTTGAGATATGAACTTACACATCATGTGAACATCTCACTTTATTCTCTTATTTTTTCTCGTGTTACGGATTTTATATCATCAGATATTTTTTCCTCAGAGTAGTACCCTTGGAAATACATGTTACTTACTATATAGTCTGTCTCTTATTATATAGGAGCCAGACGCCTCTAAAAACAGATTGAGTTGCTGTGACAATAGGGTTCTGTTTGGATCTTTCGGATTGAAAACATTAAAAAGGCAGCTTTGCGCGTAGTGCTTTCAAGATGAATCGCACCCCCAGCGTCACATTAGTAAGAAGCAGTCCCGTTCTCGCATCGCTGCAAAGTGGCGTCGCGTCGCGTCCCGTCCCGTCGCTCCAAAAGACATTCTTTAGCTACTCCAGCTTGCTTCTAGGGATTTATTGACTTTTTCCCTGCCTTAATTTCCAGAGATTCGGTCCAATGGCCCACGCTAGGTACCCGTAGCATTGATGCTACCCCGGGGAAATATCTTTGTTGTTTTGCAATGTTTTTTAAATTGTCACTCACGGTAACAGACAACAATGCCTTTCGGAAAACCTTAAATCATTCAGGTTTAGCTCTTGCGTTAACATTTATTTTCTTTAACACAATGAAAGTCTTTGTTCATACTTAAAAATTATGTTTATTTTTCACCGTCACTTAACTACTTGCATGTAAAAAGCCTAAACAGCACAAATATGACTTGAATGCTACAAAATGGAATGATGAGTCGGTCTTTTGTATTTTCGGTGACACCGAGACAAATCTGAAAATACTCCTCAAATCAAAATATGTTATTCCAGACGTATCAATACATACATAATTACACATTGATTACAAACATCACCCTTCTCCTTTGTGCGAAACAGGTTAAAACCTAGTGGCGTTGATTTTGTAAATTAGATGGAAGCTAACTGAGAACACCATAATGGCAACCTTAAATCAAACTAAAACCTCTCAATCCCAAGTCAAATGTTCTAACAACTAAGTTACTAGAGATTCTGTGTTACATTTGATTGTAATTATTTACTAAATATAAGTTATAACTAAGTATTTGCGGATAAAAACCACTTCAGACAAAAAATCTTGACTCACTGAAAGTGAGAATTATTCATGAAAGGTTTTTAATGGTGCAATAACGTTCTAATCCTATAACATAAAGTGGGTTCCCGGACCGGCGGGTCGAAAAATTTGTTTAAAAATTCAATACCGTCTATAAGAAACTCGTTGTGAGAACCCAACGGCGTGAGAACATTCCCATTTGCCCTTAATAACATGGGAGGAATTGCTCGATTAGTGAGAAAGGGGATGCCTTCGATTGCGATACCTTTGCGGATCGGAAAACGATACGCCGTGTTTCAGATATTTAATTTTGTATGCTGTTTTTGTTTTTTCGGATTTAACAACACGGAAATGTTGACCACTTTCTTTCTGATCAAGGAAGTTTAGTTGGAAACTTCAAATTAATATTTTAGTATAGAAAATTACATAATTTACGTTACATCTAGTGACAGATTTCATTTTAAACAGACTAGCTTTTGTCCACAGCTTCGTCTGGGTTGATTTTAAAACTTTTCTGAGAGTGAGTGTCCTATTAAATTTTTGCTAGAGTTTTTGGTGATGAGTTTAAAATCATATTCACATCGATTTTCTCAAGCATGAGTCTATAATTTTTCTTGGTTTTCGTGACATTTTCAATATTGTAGAAGGTATTTGTATTAAACAGATATTTCTCTACTATACTTTAAATATTCCTAGCATAATGGATTTGCACTTGTAAAAGGTAAATCTCACCTGACGGCAAGTAGTGGTAAGATCTTTAGGTGGAAGTGTGCTCGCACGAATGCGTGCAATTCAAATAAACACTCATGTCGATAACTCGGCTGCAGAAAATATCATCGTATTTCCATAGGAGTGTCATAGGTTGCCGGATTAAAAGCATTCAATTCCAATATCCGCGACCTTTGTCCAGTTCGCTATTGGAGAAATGGACCGTGAAATTTCATTTAATCGGTGAGAAGAGTGCGTCTCGCCTAATGCAGATTGCGAGGGAACAGCCCACCCCCAAGGCAGGAGGGCTGGTTAATTTATGGCCCAACAAATTTTTATTCCTCCTTGAACTGCTCAATCGTCCATTTTTTCTTCGACTTAATGAACTGAACTTCTCAAATTAGACATTTAACTCGGGTAGATCGTACTTTCCTCGCCGTTATGCCGATCGGAATTATTGAGTTATTGTTTTGATTCGGCAGACCTACTTTTGCTTTGTTCAATTACTATAGCTTGGTTGGCTTCGATTGTGTTATCGTAATCAGGTTAAAATGTGAATATTTTCATGAATTATTAACTAATTTTAGTGACTGACTTATTGAAATACAACACACAGAAGAGTAAATATTGCTTGATTCTCCTGAGGTGCACTCCGGATTTTAAAAAAAAACTTAATGCCAACAAACTGAAAAATGGTGGTGAAGTTTGTACGAATAACTTTTTTAGAGTCATATTGGTTACTATCTGTAATCAAATTTTCATAAGAAATGAAATAGCATTTGATTTATTATTTTAGAAAACTCATCTCGGCCGACCAGGGGTGGAATTTTGAACACAGGTCGAATGTTCTAGATAAACACGCAGGGTACTAACAAATTCATGGGTAGCTAGGTATATAGTATTTATTTAAAGAAATTAACAGTATATATAGACACAGAGAAAATGAAGTATTTTTTAACAATTTCTTTCTTCACTAGTTTCTGTTGTTATTTTTTTGTTTGTGCTGGTAACTATGCAAAATAAATATCTTGTCTGTTTTTCGTAATGTATTTTTTATTAAAAAATACGCTTTTATACGGCTATTATTACCATAATTACCTCAATTGCTTTCACGATTCATCTAATTAAACACTGAAGTACAAATTAATTGTTAGAAGTATGTAAGAACCATTAAATTCCACGTTCTCCCATTTAATTATCTGAAAGTACAATCCGTAGTAATATTTGTAAATAGCTAAAGTTTGTTAGATTGGATGTACAATGTAATTTCACCAATGTTTAGAATTGACTTTCAGGATGGACATTAGCTATATTCTAATGTCAGTTCGGATTGTCAGGGTGTAATCGCAAGAATACGCAGGTTTCTCACAATTACAGGGAAGTAAAACAAGGCTATTTAGATTTCATAAACGTGTACCTACACTGTACAGTACATTGCGTAACGAACAGTCTTTCCACAAAATAATCACGTGAAACAGCTTGTATTTGGCATAGATAGCCAATCGGCTTCGATATTCATCGATCCTTTATCGATATAGGTCCCATATGTTCAAAGTTTAACATAATCTGATTAGGAAGGCTATCGACAGCGGGGCTTGAGCCGACTGTGGCCCAGCTTGGAAGCTTTATTGATGACGTCATTATCCGGTATTGCCAAGCCGTGGTCGACACTGTCTGTCCCCTGAATTCTAACAGACTCATTTATGTGAGATTAGTGTTGAGGAGGTCGAAGAGCTTGCAGTGAGCTCTGATTCTTTATCGATTAGGATAACTCATGCATTTAGCAGTCTTCCTCTGTGTGGATTTCAGAAATTATCCCACAGAAAAACGCGGTAGGGAGGAATATATTTTTCCCGGTGCGTTATTAAAACATTCGATAAACAACGATTCCTTATTTGTCAAAAGTTCATATATTTTGAAAGTCTATGCACAGCGCCGTATATTTGACTTTTGTTGTAACATGTCTGGAAAGCTGTCTGTTGAATGGAAGGTGAACGAAGTTTTGTACTTCAAACGAAACAAATAAAAAATAGATTTAAATAGTCATTTCTTAATGTTACTTTGTAAAATGGATGAGCAATCTTTTGCCGATAACATATAGTTTTTTAAAGATATTCGATTTAAATTAAATAGAAACCATTGGAGGCGGTTAAGGGTTTGGATTAGAAAACAAAAAGGTTTTTTTATTGCGTCCCTGCGGCGCTTGGTGACCTTTTCTTGTTGACATCTTTATCGAACAATTGTCGAGATGGGAGGCGTAGAAAAGTTAAATAAATCTAAGGAGCACATTAGATAAGGGAATGGCTTTTGTAATGTCTTCGGGACGCCGTAAATGCAACCGATGTGCCATAGATATCTGTCGAGAACATATGCGCGGTGTCAAACTTTTATTCTTGAGGATTTCAACATGATTTTTTATGTACAATAGTTATGCACTGTACCTTAATTAAAACACATCAAGAGCTATAAACACTGCTGTTTGGCGGCAGAGTTATGTAACACGATGGCATCTAGCGAGGCCGACAGAAAAAGTTCTACCAGCAATCAAACCGAGTACCGACAGGTACCACCGGTGGGAATCATACCCGAGACCTCCAGATTGGGAGTCCAACGTTGTAGCCACAAAATCATGGAGGTGCCATACATACAAAAAAATCGGAGATTGCTATACGTATAGTCTTTTCATGGTTATCAATTCTTTAAGCCAAAGTCTTACGTAGAGTTTAAGCCCCGTCACACACCTACTAATTGGAACGGTTCGGTTCGGTAGGTGTGAGACGAGGATAATTATTTATCATCATATTCATATAAAGAAAAAATCATAGTTTTACTTATGCATGCAATTTATTAAAAATGCGAAAATATTTATAATACAACATGATAAGATGACAAGAAACTTTTATGTATTATAAATCTTTCATTTTAAAGTAGATAATTAATGCCTAAAACGAATCAACATTGTACGACTGAAAACAATTTAAAATGTAAAATTTTCCAACTCACTCGCAGTCAGCGTTAGCCATAAAAGTACAGAATGGCCAGTGGAATAACAGAAACAACTGGACAGAGGATGAAGAACCGAAACAGGAATGAAGCTATAAAACAAATATGTGGGACACGCTGCACTAGATAAATCAGTAGCATTGCAGGCACGCGTGACACCAGCGAGTGAACGATCTTATGGACTGCCCGTGATCGCATATCACTGGATCAATTGAATTCAAAATGCGTTATTTGAACCCACAAAAACACTAATATTATAAATGATAAAGTAAGTATTCGACAGAAATGTGACTAGTTTTATAAATAAAAATTTTACGTACAAGATTTTTAGTTAGAGATAAACAGAGATACACATAATCTTGTCTTTTGATTGACATTGCTTGATTAATTTTCAAAATTCGATATTGTTGAAATGTTTCCCTTAGTTGCTTTTTCGACACACACGGGATAAACTGAGGTGGTCTAATTCTAAAGCCAAGACCTAGAAATGACTTGACAATCGTTACCGCCATAGTTTTGTTGAGAAAATGAGTTTAAACGGCCCTTTTAGATTATCCATCTTGTAATTTGTATATATTTGGGGGTATATTGCGTTATTATTTACAGTTTCTGTCAAATACCGTAGTGTATTGTCATAGTTACTGAACCTCAAATGCTTGTCTGGGGCCGCGTCTGTAAAATTTGTAACACTCCGCGAACAGTATGGATTCCGTCCACTCTGTCTTTTATTTTCTTTTAGTCTTAGTTGTGCGCCCTGCACGGTTAGATAGATGTCGCTACTTGTTTGTCTTATTTGATCGGTTTTACATCGAAAATACTGGGGAACTGTGAACCAGAACTCATCTAGAGTTGCAGCTGGAATCAGCGAAACATTATGTATTCTACACGCCAACTGCAAATTTTCTCTCTACTCACTATTTCACTGAAAAAATCTAAACTCTTCCCGTAATGTAATTTTACAAAAACAATTTGTAAAATTAACCCGATCTATTTTAATTTAAAACAATTGAACCATCTAATACATGACGTCAAGATCTATAGTTAATTTGTCATTGTAGGAGTTTAGGATCACTGGCTCGGTAATGCTCACGGGTTCGGTACTACTCACGGCTCTCGTGAAATATCCCTCATTGACACTCTGACACTGACGTTTAGTATATGAACCGATAGACACACGAGACAGTGTGTGTATGTCACTTATACTACAGTCATGCTGTGGAAAAGTATATTTGTGGGAAATCGCAGTAATTACATTGAAAAATGTCAGGCCAAAATTGTTGCAGACCTTCGTTAGAAAGATTTGAAACGTAGACTGAACTTTATAAGTTGGAATGAAACTTTTCACTTCTCTGAACAAGCTTGTTGACCAGTTCCATTTCGTAACGAAATTTTTTGTTGTCCAAAAATAACTTAAGATTTGTTGGTATAACACAATATTTTTGGGCTACGTACCCATAGAGTATCCCTCCATCCTTTCATATGTCACACTGACACATCTTTGAACCGTAATTAATTATATAATAGGCGTTTAAATATTTTCTCGAGTTTTCATGGCTTTTTTGATGGATTTTGTACGGAATCCTTCATGAACCTAGTTTTTACTGTTGTTAAGTTACGTGCATCGATTTGAAACATTTTTTATCTGGACAGTGTGTGTGGGTTTTAGCGTTAAGGTGATTGCGTTGACAAAAGTTTTCACCTTTCACCATAATGTTTTAAAATGGATGCCTTTGTGCAGAGATAATCTAAAAATAGGACATCAGTATCATCAATATACTCGTACCATCCGACTTTACAGTGGGTAATATTTTTCATTTTTACACATTTTTTTATTTTGTTGTTTAAAACGACAAATAGGTACCATTAGTTCGCAAAATTTTACATGCTGACATTAAAATTGTACGATAGTGGTATTCATTAGATTCATGATATTTTTATAATCCAATGTCTTATTTTTAGGCCAGTTTTAAAAGATTATGTCAAAAATAATTTTGTTTGGAAGCATTCTGAGCGAATTCCTATCAACTTTTACAGTATAATAGCCCATCATTTATTAAAATGTTAATATATCCGGTTTAAAATTCGTTTTGCAGCATTGTATGTTTATAATTTTGTGAATTACGTTTTAAATTGGTCTAAAGAAAAGAGCTAAAGAAAAAAGCTAAACCTAGAAAATATAATACGAATATCAATTTACGAAAAAAGAATCATAAAAAATAAAATCAGTAACTGAGAAAAATCGTTCGAACTTATCGACTGCTACGCCGCATTATTTTGACTTTACCAATTTATTTCTCGCTGAAACGTAAATTGTTCGCCGCGATGATTTCACAATAATTGCCCGGGGCCAGTCTGTGACGTATCGGACAAAACAAAGCCAACGGTACATTAATTACCGAACGCAAACTGTTGAACAGGCAACATAGTTGGGTGGTATACGTGGTCCATTAATTTTGATGACCTCTATATTCTGAAATTGGTGTTTTTGCATCTGTTGTCAATCCACGACGAAACCCTTGCTAATTTGGCTACGTCACTGATCCCAATTTCCCACATATCTTTTCTACCATTTAAAAAATATTATTTGTTTTAGTGCTCCCTGTTTACAAATTATTTCTTACGGTCAGGCGGTACTTCTTTGCTGCACAGCTTTTAACCTTATATCGATCGAGATCAAGTCTAATCTTAGAAGGAGTATTTATGCCATCTGTGTCCCCTACTAGATGGACCTGTTTAAGGTCGCGGGGAGTCGCTGGTTGCAGGTGGCTCGGGACCGGTCGATGTGGCGTACCATGAAGGACGCCTATGTTCAGCTGTGTACGTTTCCCGGCTGATGATGTTGATGATGATCGCTCTAATATCAATTTGCTGCCTTGGGTGCCATAGAGCAACTTGTTCGCTGGTTAAGGATTCCGGCCCTTTTACTACCCCTATATTTGCATTTGAAATATTAGCACAACCACAGCACAAACAAAAATGAAAAACGAACATAAATAAATAGTAATTTTTTTTAAATACACTTGTACGTTCAATTCCAAAACAAAAGTTAATCACTGTCACGCTGAATGACACTATGACAGTTGAAATTCCGATAAACTTAACTTAGATTCAACTTGTCAACGTTAGAAAGTGGTTTGAAACTAATTAGGCAGTGCGGTAGGAATTAACACGGAGCGTGTGATGGATAAACCTGCGTAGAAATACGTTACGTAGACGTTTCATTAATTTGCAGTTGCTTTTTGTTTAGTTTTCTTTATTTTTAGTAATCGCAGAATTTTTTTTATTCAGGAATAGTCCCCTCATCATCGACTCCGTCGGTCCATCTAAAAGAGGGACGACGATGAATTTATTCATTTTGCGATTTAAAATAATTAGACTGTTGGAAAAAATAACAACAGTTGTGTAGGTGTTAAATAAAAAAGCGGCAAGACTGTACAGAACAGATTAAAATTACAGTCAAATCATTTATTAGTAAATTAAACTTATTCTAACAAAACTGTGCCATAGTATAAAACAACTTTAACTTCATGATTTATACTTTCAGATAAGTTTCGAGGAAAAAAGTCTAGAGTAATTCAATGCATTAGTTATTGTGTCATTGACTTCACTTATTATCTTTTCTTATGATTTCTTTGTATGTTTGTTTTATAATAAGTAAGTTGATGGATAACAAAAAAACGCATTCTACGTTTCGAGACTATTTCGTGCACTGTAATGAAGCAAACAATGAATAGTTCGGTACTCGCACATAAAATGCCCCTGAATGAGTTCAATTTAAATACTGTTACTGTTGTATGGATCAATTTAACTTAATTCAATTTAAATAGCCGAGTTAAATTATTAGGTAAGCGTTCACTAAAATTACACCAATTTCCATTACACCTCGTTCCCAACTGAATTTGTATCAAATTTTTCCAACAACACTTTTCCTACAGGGATTTCTTTTCTACCTCTAACGTTTCATTAATAATATCATTTTCTTAGTAGTCAGTTGAACGCTGTCACAAAACATTATATTTTCCATTTGTTTATTGGTGGAGGAATTCAACTATACTCGTAATGATAAACATGATATTTAAGAATATCATAACATCTAAAAGTGATCTACAAAATGATCATGCTTTTGCCTCAATATTTATTTTGTCTTTCTATCAATGTTGTCACTGTAACTATATTCATTGACCAATAAACTTATTTTCTTCTTCTTTCTTTCTTATGGAAAGAGATATCAGCCAGTGACGCACATAGACTAAGTAAGGGAAATCTAAAGCCACACTATAAGTTACCCATTTAGGAGTAACTAAATAATAAAGAATGACATAAACTTACATTATCATCAACAGCTGGGAATCGTCCACTGTTGGATATAGGCTTCTTCCATGGTATGCCGCAATGACCGGTCTCGAGCCACCTGCATCCAGCGACTACCCGCGACCTTTACAAGGTCGTCCGTCCATCAAGTAGGGGACGGTACACGTTTCCCGGTGCGTAGTCGCCAATCTAGAACTTTTACTCCCCATCGGTTACCCTTTCTTCGAGATATGCGGCCTGCTCATTCCCACTTCAGCTCACTGACTCGTCGAGCCATGTCAGTGACCTTAACACCTACATACAAATACAATATAACAAACCTTCATCGAAGATATTTAAGTTCACAAAATTATGCAGGTAAGATTAATAAGCATTCGGAAGCGTTTGACGATTGCTCCATCAACTGCGTAAAAAAAGGTTTTATTACAGCCCAAAAATTATGAATATTGGAGGCCAAAAATCTCTTTTAAGTTGAAAGATTGTAGTAGAGAATTGCATGACAGTGTAAATCATCATATCAAGCCATAAACCAAAGATAGTGTTAGGTTGTGACGCGCGGTCGCTCGGTCGGTTGTACGAGTATGAGCCGAGCCAGTCACTGGCAGAGCGTGTTGTTTATAGGCAATCTTCGTCAACGTCATCGCTACTACGACGACGCCACGTCGAAACAGCATCATGTGCAAGCGCTGCGGTTATACTCGTATGTGTTAGCTATGAAGTTGAGTTGTAATGGTGTTAGAAATGTGGTTGTTTGAGACGGAGAACATAGATATTTGAGCGAAACAGACTGGAATAATGATTTGTTGACATTATTTTGATTTAAATATACCATTTTTTTTATATTATAGACCTTTCAAAATTTTTCTCTTTGCTTAGCGTCGTATGATACAGAGGAGAATAAACAAATAATAATATGTTAAAAAAACCCGGCCAAGTGCGAGTTGGAATCGCGCACGAAGGGTTCCGTACAGAATATGGATATTCAAAATACAGAAAACCATAAATAATAATATACATCGAACAATCCTGTAACGAATGCGCCTCGATTTTCGTTATCAATTTAGTTTTGCAGTAGCATTAGTAGACGAGTAGGACATTAGATGGTGCCAGTAATAATGCAAATAATAATAAATAAAATAGTTTATTTTTCTTAATAGGATAATAATTTATACAATACTTTCAGGACCTCCTCTTAAGTACTGATGACTTGTGTTAGTTGTGACTTGCCAGGAGAATGTTACATCGCAATTCTAAAAAAAATAATCGTTTGTTGTATGGGAGCCCCCTTAAATATTTATTTTATTCTGTTTTTTAGCATTTGTTGTTATAGCGGCAACAGAAATACATCATCTGTGAAAATTTCAACTCTCTAACTATCATGGTTCATGAGATACAATCTCGTGACACACGGACGGACGGACGGATAGCTTCAGTAGTTTCAGTAATAGGGCGGGACCCTGTTTTTACCTTTGGGCACGGAACCCTAAAAACAGTTTCGTTGCAAAGCGCAGGTTATAAACTGAGTCTGAACGCAACAAATTAGGTAAATAAATTATTTTCTTCCCTAGGGAAGGGAATGCCATTTGCACATCAGATCAACAAACGTCCCGTGCACTATCCATTCTCTTTACCCAGTTTCTCCGCATGTTAGACATTCATTGCTATCATCAATCCATCAAAGACCAAAGTGTAGGGTGGTTGTGAACACGTTCGGACGTGCCATACTCGAGAACATCGCATACGCCCGCCAGTAGAGACTGACCCCTTACATGACGTATTGAAAATCTTATTAGATTTTGAAGGGACTGCAACTTTCCTTGTGATTTTAGTTGTAGTAAGTTTTGATAGTTACAATGCAATGGAAAGTTTGTCGTGACGATACATATGGGAGGCAGTAGAAATTTTAAGAAGACATAGAAATAAAACTGGACAAGTCGGACTCGCTCACACAGGGCTCTGTACGGAATATGAATAATTAACATACATGGAATCATGCTCTACCAGAAATGTCAGTCCGATTGAAAAACCAACTTTACTTTGCAGCTAAACTACATACCATTAGGTATGACTTTCAACTATAAAGTTAAGTTCGTAAACATAAAAAAGTCATTATTACTGTGTTATAATTATAAAATTCTGGTTTTCAGATTTATTTCTATGGTTGTGCTGTAAGACTTCTTAAGGCTTCTTGTCAAATTTCAGGATTCTAGGTCAACGGGAAGTACGCTGGTTTCCTTGCATTTGTATGGAAATGGTTATGAAAATACAGCAACAAATAAAATAAAATACAAATATATATCTTTGTATTGCGTTTACCTATAAGTATGATTTTTCACAGTTGCAGAAGACTGTAGACTTGTATCTACATATTAATTTCCATTTGATACCTCTACACATTCCTGAGAAAAAGGTCTTGACAGACAGAAAGACAGACAGACAACAAAATGATCTTATAGGGGTTTCTTTTTTCTTTTGAGGTACGAAACCCTAGAAATAACTCAACATACGGAAAATTACTCCTTCTATAAAAATCTATTACACAAATTCAATACTCAATTTGTTTATTGCATTCCATACGTTTACAGTAGTTGTTTCAGAATGATATAACCCAATTATGGGCCTTGTTTGATGGTACTGCAATATAAGAGAGGAAATCATTTTTGTACATTCAGCTATCCTACTCTTGAATCACGGAGAAAACTTTTGGCCGCCAATTTGTTGTACAACATCCTCAACCACAAACTCAGCTTTGCAATAGAAAGTAAATCGACTAAGTGAGAGTAAGACTCGCGCACCGAAGGCACTGACGAAATCAACGATCAATTTTTAACAATACAACATTAAGAATATAACGAGGGGCGCTGTCGATAACAGTTTGTAATCTTAGAGAGCACTGCAGACTGCAGATTTGATGTTTCAATATTTGAGCTTGATACATCATCGCGTTCTTGAGCAAAAGTGCCATGACATACAGACAACGAAGTCATCCTATAAGGATACATTTTTACTTTTGGGGTATGGAACTCTAAAGAGTTTCAGAACCACTGTGTTATAGAGAGGTCAAACGTGGCTGGTGGTCGCAGAGCTGGCTCGACGGCGATCCGTCTCGTCAGTCCAGTCCAGCTTATCAACACTGTGCACGCGGCACATGCTAACTGACAAGGAAACTGATTTAGGGGATGGCCCAACCGTTTTCTGTCTTGCGTATTTCAAGTTAATAATTAGCCATGTTGTTATAGTTTCACAGGGTTTCAGGTGAAACATCGAAGGTAATACGTTTTACTGACGGTAACGTTGGAGCTTAGGATGTATGAGTTAATCATGAATGCCGTAACTTACGAACGGTATTTCCAATTCTAAAAATAAGGTGGTTTTAAATCCGGTCTTTCGGGTTTGCGACTGTCTAAATATTGTCGGCTATTGGTGCACTCTTTTGGCAGTGTGTTGTTGTTTTCTGCCCCGTTCTGCTTCTAATGCTGCCAAGCACATAAAGAGTGAGGCCCTGAATAGGAGCAAATAAATAAACCAGCAAAGTGCGAGTAGGAGTCAAAAAACGAAGGATTACATACTACAGTACAATATTTACCCCAAAATCGAGTAAAAAGCAACGTGCAGGTTTCCTCACGATATTTCCTTCCCCGAAAAGCTAATGGTAATGATTAAATAATTTTTAATCTTCCGTACATAAATTCTCAATAACAAATTTGAACTCATTTGTTTATCATGACACAAACAACTTGTATTTTATATGCGAAACTTTTTTAACAGCACACAATTTTGTTGCCAGTAAAAATAATTTTTTTTGAGATGTTCTTTGAGCATTGTGTAAAATGTTGTTTCAAAGGACTTTCTAAAATGAACTGAAAGGGTTAGAAACTGAGTCATGAATATCTCATTTTCTTACTGCGTAATAAAACATCCTGTTCCGGAACTTTCATTCATCAGAGTGAGTTGAAAGTAATTTGGTGCATTTTTGAAAAACGAAGTCAACGTTGTACTGCTTTCCTTTATTTTAAAACTCG
Source organism: Carcina quercana (assembly GCA_910589575.2). NCBI lineage: Eukaryota > Metazoa > Arthropoda > Insecta > Lepidoptera > Depressariidae > Carcina > Carcina quercana. The sequence continues at coordinate 7,073,219 of OU342436.1, forward strand.
AGTTGGAAAATAGAAAAATACTTCCACATCTTATGGTATCTGCCACATCTGTAGCGAGCTCACTACAATGTATAACTCATAATTGGAGGTTGTGGATTTGATTCCCAACGGGGTTCCCCAGATCCCAAACGGATGACGATATTTACGACAGTATTTTTGTATGCTCGCATGGCCAACTACCACCTGGCTACCGAAGTCCGCCGATAAACAAAACTTTTACTATTACTACTGCTGTGTTCCGTTTATCACAGTTTGTTAGCATCAGGTGAAATATAGGTCATCAAAAACCAAACCAAAAAGTATATTAACAAATACGAGTTGGTTTATTTGTTAGTTTGTCACCTCTTGTCACCTCAACAGCACAACCGATCGTGATTAAATTTGGCACGCACGTAGCTTATGACGTGGAGAGGGATGAAATAGCTGGTAAAAACTGCTTTATATACATTAGATAGGCTTCTATTTAACCAATATCTCACCTGATACTAAGCGACGATGTATTCTAGAATGGTTCACGGTTGTCTAGAATTAGCCTATTCACTCTGGCCTAGAAGCCATCCAGCACAGAAGCTGCCTGGGGATTCCACTCTCTGTACGCATAATAAATGCACAAGCGAAACTTTTCGTGTGAAATGGTGGAATATCAACAAATTAGGGGTGGAACCCAGCTGTTTTTCCGTTCGATCAATTGTAAAAAGGGGACGGTTGACTTAAATCTTGTAATGCGATCGCATACCCTACGAAAAGAAGCCTGTAGAAGAACGAAAGGATGGCTATTTTACGCCAGTGTTCCAGGCTTTTGTAGTTTACCCCAGGTTACTTTAAATTTATACCAAGGAGATCGGACGAGCATCCATCAAGTACCACTTGTTTTATACAAAGTTCAAGAAATTTGAAAAAAAAGGTAAGAAAAACACGCGATTAAAAACATATAGTCTGTAGCTATACTAAAGAAATATAAAAATAATGAACACATAGAAAACGTTTCGTAACACACCCGAAAGAGGTAAACTCCGTGGGGGAATTTCATCAGGCATCGTGTTTGGTTTGCCACACATAGGAGACGGTCGACTTGGTCCCCATAACGTACTGTTTTGACCTAATTAGTGGATCGCCTTGGGACAAACGTGCATGGACACAGAATTGATCAATTGTTGATCAAGTTGTCGATAGACTTCGTAACTGATTTTAGGGACGATGTTGCTCTGTAAACGCTGCAAACACTTATACTAAATATCTATATTCTTGCAAACCATACTTGCAAATATGCACCTTTGTTTGTAAATAAGTACGTAAATATGGCAGCCCTATTAAAACAGCAGTGTTAATTACCAGCAGCAGACTAAACAGCGTAGCGGTAAATAGAAAAATGGAAGTGGTTCAAAAGTCATTATATAATATAGGCACCCTCCAAAGTACAAAGCAATAAATATGTCCCTTATGGGAATCAAAACCCTCCCCCGGTCTGTTTGGTAGGGACTCTGGCTCTCCGTGCAGCTCTCTCTGCAAGCGCTCCTAATTAACAATCATGCTTTTCAGGTTTATTCATCTCATAGCCTTCTTAGCATCGCCAGGAAGCTTTATATTATATTTTATATAAGTTTTTGAACCGTTTGGTAGCAAGCGCAACTCCAGCGGATGTAGAGGACGACACGTATGTATTTGTATTTGTATACTACACTTGGCCAGTTTTTTAGGGTTCCGTAGTCAAACAAGGAACCTTACAGTTTCGCTCTATCAGTCTGTCTGTCCGCGGATTAGATCAGAGACTGTTTCTACTAGAAAGTTGAAATTTGGTACGAGTATACATCTTGATCACGCCGACATAGTGGTAGAATAAAATTTTGAAAAATATTTGTTTAGGGTGACTCCCATACACGTAACCTGTGGCATCGTTGCATAGGTCTGTCAAAAACATTGAGGGTTATGAGCACCACTTTACGATTAAGGGATCCGTTTGCTGTGATAATTTTTGTCAAACTTGGGCTTTATCTTCTAAACTATTGATTTTAAAAATCTGAAAGAATTCACAGAAATGTATCATGAAGTTAAAAGGAAAACTATCACAACTTATATGCCTTTACAGGTGAACGAGTAATAGTTGACCAAATTATAAAATATACTTCGAGATCATAATAAAACTTTTGTACAAATGCCATTCAAAATTAATTTTTATAAAACCAGTTCAACTACGGAACCCTAAACTGCGCGTGGCCCAACACGCACTTGACTGCCTTCTTTAGCTATATCATTAGGTCAAATGAACTTAAAATTAACAACATATAATGACTGTTTATCAAATAATACCCCACAAGCACCAACTCGAATAGATACGGTTGGCAGCCCTGTCTCGGGACCCAATTTTCTGTCAAGCACAGATCTAATCCAATTTGCCTAGTCCTAAGTAATCCTAACAAAATGCGACTACAGCATGTCAACAGTTCAAGTCACAATCTCTAACTAGCGTCTTGTACATCAGTGGGGACAAATTTTTAATGTAAGACAAATTTTAATTGATACCTAAAACTATGTTGCTTTTTGAATGCTGTGACTATGTTCAGTCTTAACTGCACCAGTAAGGTTTTTATTACTCTCATGTGCCGGCTTCGGAATAGTGATTTATTCTGTATCTTTGAGATTTATTTATATATATTTATAAGTCTACGTCAAACTTGTTTTAGAATCACAAAGACTGGTCCAAAAATAATTTCATTTAACATTTATGTTTAAGTTGAAAGTTTCAATTAACCGTCATATATATTTTAATCAGGGTCTAAGCCCTAAACAGCTTAATTCAACGTAAACTTTAAAATTACTGCATGACCGATTCACCCGGCCCAAGTAATCCCATAATTACCTAGTTGAGAGAGGCCCCGTTTTCATAGGTCGTAAAGCCCGATGGTACAACAGGACGGGCTACGGGCTCTATAAAGTGTCGGCTAATAGGGATTACTGCACTTGCCCCGCTAGGTTCAGCCGCTATAACACTTTGGACGAACGTCACAAAACATACATTTTGAACGAATCCCGTGTTTGAAACATACATAATATACAATATGGATTTAGGTATCTTCCCTCTCAAACACATGTGATAAGTTTTCTCAATTTAATTTCGATGTTTTGTGAAAGTATTGTTTTGTGATGTTGTAAATTGCCTTACATACAAATATAGACAGTGAATGGAACGAAGCGTCTAAGTTTTCAACTTATATCAGCATACTAGTGTAACCAGGCAAGATCTTGTAAGTCTTTTCTGAAATTAAATGTTTTTAACGAGATTTGCATTGACTCTTTTTGTTCTTGTGGATTATTAATACTCTCTAATTATTTTTATAAATCAGCGTCTGCGTAGAAAACGACACACCAAACATGCTAAGCCTTATCTATGTCATTGTAGTTTTTGATCACTTTAGTTTAAAAAAATTGCAATAGACCAAACAAAACAATTTTCGATGTAAAACATTTTACATATTAAAGAAGAAAGAAGTGATATGTAATATATGCTGATTAAGAGAAAATATTATAGATGCCTTAGAACCGCCCACACCTCTTACATGCCTACACGTACCTACTTAGTATCTAAATAAATCTGAACTTTCTCAATATTTTCTTGATCAAAAGAAGATATTTAAATGTGACGCGTTGTATCTGTATAACACGTGTACGTACTCGTAATCCCCGGCGTTGAGGGGAGTTAGCGATACTTTATTGTTGGCAGCACGTGAAGGATGAGGTGAGACGAGTTGAGATAAAACTTGTTTGTTAGTTTACGGCCGGCATTAGAGTTCTCGCGCTTAGCTTATCAGATCACGGGACTGGGATGCTAAACCGAAATGGCTTCTGCTTTTTTATCCATGTAAGGCGCAGCGCATACATAAAAAGACGTGATGACGACCCACGCTAAATTTAATTACAAGAGATATGCTTTATAGAGCTTTGCAACTTTGGGTGCTGTTGAGTCCCTAATGACGCCAACAATTTTACAAAAATTTTCCTTATGAACTATGTAACACAAACGAGTAGAGCGTCTTCCATGCCATTCACGGTGACGTCACACATAGCTAGCGAAGTATGAAAAGCTGAGATTCTGAAATCTAAATCCGTTACGATTTCTAAGATTAACGAGGAAATAAAAACAAAACGTAATAGTAATATGAAACGTAATAACATCAGTATGTCCAAAACACTACTAATAAACAGCCGTGGTAGCTCAGTTGGGTAGAGCGTCAGTCCTTGAACAATCGAGGTCTGGGTTCAATCCTGGCTCGTACCAATGAGTTCCAGTTTGTTATTTGGAATTTATGTGCGAACGATAAAAATCATTTCCATTGGCTTTTCGGTGAAGGAAAACCGGCACCGAGAAGAAATTCAAAGTTTTGTGTGAAGTATCAATCCGCACTAGATCCGCGTACTCTCTCACTCGCTGTAGGAGAGTAGGCCTGAGCCCCAGCAGTGGGGACATATATAAATAGGCTGTTAATGATGTCCAAAATAGGACAACTTCATTTCAAATCTTAGTTGGAAACTGGTAGCACCTTTATTTACCATGAAAGTTTTATTTGATGAGAACAGACTAGTGATTGCCATGGTATCTGGGTCCGATAGAGAAATTATCGTGTGAGTTTAAACGGGGCATGTCTATCGTAATGTTAGGAACAGGTCTGGACAGTTCGCCAACCGCAGTTTCCCGGCCGCCACATCGAATGCAGCCAACTGGCTCCTACCGGACTGACACAGGAAATTAATATAAATTCCTATCGCATAAACTCGAAATAGGGCACAGTTTGCTGTCACGCAAACCGTGATGAGGCCTATTGTGCTATTCAATCGTGCTCGGTTGAATTTGTATGCAGCGTCAACTGATTGCTTAATGTTTGCGCTCTATTTAATCAGTCGAACGTTTGGAACGCGCCCCGCGTTAGAAACGATCGTAATGTAACTGAAACTAAATGTTCCGTTAATGCGAGTATGCGAATGGTACGCTTCTACATGGGTTCATACTGTGTTATACTGTTATTTGGTGGCTGACTGTGTACTGTTATGGATCAAAGAGATTCTTTCCCGAGACCTCCGAGTCATCTTTCTAACTGCAACGATCGATGTAGCCACCAGGTGAAACTTTTAAAAGAACAGTATATTCCTCGATTTCTACGCGGATGTCAAACTTTATTCCCACAATGTGGTAAGACTATTTTATCCATACATGATTGAGTGAGTCACAATTCTATTATCAACAAAAACAGGAAAATGCGTTTTATTATACTTTTTTATTTATTAAACTAAACTAATATTGTATTTTGACCGACTTCAAGAAAGGAGGAGACTCTCAACTCGATTGTATGTATTTTTTGGATATGTTACGTGATAACTCCGTCAGTTATAAATTAATTTTGATGATTCTTTTTTTTGTTGGTAGAGGATATCTCAGAGGTGGCCCTATATACATTTTATCGAAATTGATTCAGCCCTTTTAGAGAAAGTCAACAAAAACCAAATAATACGATACTAGACGTATCACTTCTAAAGGTGAACATTTCAGGGGATAATGCTATATACTTTAGGGCAATTCGGTCGAAGTCAGTTTCTATATATTTTTGAACGCGACCTCGTCTTTGTTGACTTTGAAAAAATGAACACGGAAAAAATATGCTCGATCGGGATAAAAGTAGCTTATTCCAGCCCTTTAACTACCCCATCACAAAATCTAGTTATTTTGACCCTCCGTTGCTACGGTACGAAAGGATAAACAAACAAATTTACTTTCGCATTTATTATGGCTAGCATGTATGGATAACTTTAAGGTAGCAGGATTATTAAATTTGTATGGTAGTGACTTCACCATGTATGCTTAGCATAAAATTTGACACACAGAATATGTTGTGGAATGGAGGAATAGGAAGGTATACATACATAGTAATCCATAGTATGTATTAGTATATGTGTAAGGCGGAATATATACGGCTAATTCTGAGTGACGTGTTCGCTAGGAACTCATCACGAGAACTCTACGTGTGTAAAGGGACTATCGCCATCCCGCCTACTTACAGGCAATACTATCTCACAAAAGCGAAATTGCTTCCTTCTTCAAAATGAAACAGTCGCTTTGACGCTTTTCTGAGGTTTTGTGTACCGTACCTAAAGGTTTATTGAAAATGTTTATGAGTAGTTCCCATTTTAGAATAAGAGTATCATGTATTTCCATGGGTGTCGTAAAAATTGACAGCAAAAGTTCAAGAAGAAGAAGAAATTAAAGCAACAATCTGTCATGCATGACATTTTGTCATTTTACCGTAATCGTGGTGGTTACAACAAATCTCTCTGTCTTACAGTTAATGATGAAGCATGAATTGATGAGCCACTTTGCGAGTAGCCTGTATCACCAATATTGACTTGTTCATCTTTTAAAGTTACAGCATTAGGCAGTAGCTGAGTCTGTTGTAGCCTGTGATGAGCTGTTGTTTTTTATCAGATACATTGCTCATGCTTAATTCCTAAGATTAACTGCACAATCAAATGTGTAAGCTCATAGCTTCTAGCTATTAGAATTCTGAATATCAAAACATGTAATCGAAAAAATATACTGAAATTATTGTAAAATGTTGCCTTAAATACGGTATCGCTCCCAAAGCACCAAAGGTATATCTATTAACATTACATCTGTGTAGTCTGTCGAAAAACAACACATAATTTTTTTATATCAAAACCTTTCTGAAGTAGAAAATAAGCATGGCTGAAATTGCCACCCTAAATAAACAAATTAACTTTATTCCATTTCTTTTACGATAGATTATCTCAATTGTATTCACCAATTTCTGTTTGGGTGGGCTTATTTCTACGTGTAATGTTTTATCTTTATCTCAAGGTTCTTATCAGAAATTAAATTTCTACGGAGAGGTGATTAAAACCGTTTAGCACCGCCTTATATTCGCCTTTGTTAATAAATAAAATAACGGTGTATACTCCATAGCACTTTATCTACAAAGACACCTTTGAAGTTTTCGAGTGGCGCAAAAATCTTGGAGGACGCTGGAATCTGAGATAATGGGCTCTAGAATTACAGAAATATGTCGAGCCGATTTATTTAACCGCCAGTGTATTTTACGGGCCGGGATGGCCGGGTTTTCAAAATGAATCTCAGGAACGTCTGAAAAATGTAAAGCGTTAATCGTGGCGCATTAGCAGGAGTAACGATGTTCGCTGGCCGGGACTATCAAAGTCGGTTATTGTTACGCTACGGCTGCGTAAAAAAGATTAGCACATTTGCCGTTAACGATCCCGAAAACATGCCCACATCAGACGGCAGGCCGGGTCCCAGCCCGAGCCCCGAGGCCGGCGGAATAAAACGAAATAGCAATAAAAGTAAATCGACGCCCGGCGCGGGCGCTCGGGCCGCTACGTGCCGGATTAAATCAAACGTTATTCGTCTTAGCAAATTACGGTTCATGTTTTTGTACATCCAGACTTGATGCGCGGAAATGTAAACCGGCGGAGAGTAGATTTAAAATGGAATTTAGGGAAGTCCTTCGTCGGGAATAAGTTCGGACGGACTCTTTGCTGTGAAAATTAAATTAGCAGCTCACTTACAAATTATTAACTTTTAAAGTGGAGGATTCTTCAGTGGATTTTAATTAAGAATCTATTTATGTTATGTATTGCATGCTTGCTTGAAATTAACTTCGTTCAGACATAAGTTTATATAGATTTTTGAAATGCGACTCAATTTTTGGACGAGACAATGTGGTGTACACATATTAATAGTGGTCACATTGTTGATACTATTTTATTTTTATAAAAGATTTACAACATTAAGGTAATTAAAACATGTTTCAGTACCCTGTTTGAGTACAAAAATATGTATCCACTGTTGAACCATGTCACATTCACCTTTAATTGTCATTTCCTTCAACACACTACACAGAAACAATGAATGTGAGATGGTTTAAAAGGGGATATATATTTTTGTACTCTAGTGTACCCAAATTAGGCGCGGCAACATACCGCGGCAGACTCAAGGCCTGCCATGACCACCTTATGATACAATTCACATCATCAGCCATAGAACATTTGATGCAAGACATAGGTCATTCCCATGGTACGCAACACGGTACCACGCTTGCATTCAGCATCTCTCCGCGACCTTTACCAGACGTCCGATCCGTATAGTGATATCGCGTTTCGTGGTAGGTCAGTGCATGATTTCCACTCAATAACTATTATACCCCATGGATTATCATGTTCTGTGAGTGACGTGGCCTACTGTCACTTTAAGCTTAGTGCTAAAAGGGTTGTAGATTAATAGTGTGTTCATCAGCTTCTAAAATGGTTGTTACTACTTTGAATAGTTGTAATTGTTAGCTGATCCAATAAATAAATAAATAAATAGTTAAACGCTCTGTCACTTCGAGTTATTCTGGAAGCTTTTCTTTCAAAGATTTCAACCTTGCCGATTTTAGTAGTGCAGCAGTAAGAAAGAAATGTATAAATGATCCCAAGTCTGTGAATGACCCCCCACCAATGTTAGTCTACGCCCGAGCCTGACCAAGACTTCCTATTCAGAATCCTGATATTCCTCATATACCCCGTAGTAAAGTTATAAGTCTTGAACACATCGTTTTGTGATACAGCTATAAACTTGAAGGTGGATTTAATTGAACTATTGTTAAGTGTAACTTGGCGGGCTGTACAAGTTTCGTTAAAGTCCCGCGAACAATATTAAACCTATGCGATAAACTTAAAAACAAGTTTAATCCGCCTTGCCGCGAGTCCATATACCTTCATCCCCTGCAAACTGCCTGCATTGCCGTTGTATTAGCAAGCTTTAGCGTCAACCGAATTATTCATCTTAGGGATTTCGTTGTACGCTGTAAAATAATTTGCACAATGGGTTAAACGTGTTTGTTTCATTCTTTGTCTTTTAAAATGTAAGCTTTATTTGTGTCTGAATAAATAACATCGTTAATTAGTATTGTCCGCTTTACTCATGTATTTACTCATTTAGTTTTTTCAAGTCACAAAAGAAAGAACCAAATGTTTTATTCCAAAGTACACATCGCTTGTCACTTCTTCAGCTTTAGAATATGATTACCCGCATTCTGCTTATGCCAACTTCCCGGATTTTCCCAATAGTCATGTTTCACTACCGGGATGATATGGTTGGTTATTATCAAGCTGGGACTATACGAGTACGGCTAAAGGGTAATTGTGCGATTTCATTAATAAATTTTAATTATTACTTAGTTTCCGTTCTATAATGTAAAATCATAGCGATGTCATGATGTCTATTGTAGGAATTTCAATTTACAGCAGTCATTAAAAGTTGTGTAAGGGAAAAGCGTTCATTTTCATATTGTGTTGTTTTCGTGGAAGTTGTCGGTAGGTAAAGTGTCTGTTGGAAAGTTTTTGGGCGTCCCATTGTTTCTGAGGGCGCCGGCACCGACGTTACAGGTGATTCTCCTCAACTGAAGTGTTCTTAACTTTACATCGGATCCTTAGACGCAGGAATAGTGGTTATCTATTTGTTCTGCATAAACAATCTTAGAAATAGATAAGTAAGAAAAAATATACAAAAATGATTATTTTCCAGAATAATACGAACACATATACAATTTACATTAGCTCCCTCGATAGGAGACCTGTGTAGCAAACAACAAGTAACAATGATATTCTTGCATTTTCGTATAAGAACAGTGTAATCGAATATGAGTAAGTAGTCATGTGTCATTAGATGAGATTTATGAGGTGGTTGATTATAAGCTAGAAAAATTATGTGAGAATTCCGAATACGTATCGTGGCACACAAGAATCATAGAAGCAGAAGATTATTACACTCCTTAGTGTATAACTAATGAAATGAAATTGTGAGCGTATTTAAAAAAAAAGATTAATAATATGTATAGGCTATACGTTCGCCTCGTTAGCTTTGTTTTATAGCCTCCAATCATCATATTTATTACTATTAAGTAAATTTAATTTTTTTAAAGTACATATTTAAATTTTTCAAATTTAATTTTTAAATCCTCCTTATCTGTATGAACGTATGAACGAGTTTAACACTAGGCTGCTCATCCAACACTGAACTCCACAAGGGATTTGACAAAGCTACAATAAAAATGAAGACTTAGCCTTTCATCATCAGCCCGTAAAACGTCCACTGTTGTACAAAGGCTTATCCCAGTGTACGCCACAATGCCCGGTCCCGAACCGCTTGCATCTAGCGACTCTCCGTGACTTTTACCAGGTTGTCGCTACATCTAGTAAGGGTCAGCCAGATACAAGTTTTACCCGGTAAGTACATAATTTTGCCTTAGTTGCCCAAAGCACCCACAGGAAAAGATATACAGTGAAGCTTTTTTATGTATGCTGTACTTGATGGTAAGTGGCGATATGATGCTATTTTAACCTTGCGACAACACGGGCTATGTTTATACTATCCAAAGTCTATTAGATCAATGTCGCGTCACTAGTACCAGAATAGCAAAGTTTATCTTGCTCGGGCTCCATTGAGAAGTTGCATTGCCGATGTCTGGCGTGAGACAATGAGTTTGTCTTTTAACTTCTATATTATGCGAGACTCCGCCAACAATTTCAATTATTGCACTTATTATGTAGAGAGCGTTTATTGATCGATAACTTCGACGAGTTGTCTCGAATAAATTCGAATAGTTTACGAAGAAAAATTACCGAGTCATTATCACTCGGACCTGATACTGTATAAGTCTACTTATAGAAAAAGGCTTTCTATGAGGGTTTTTTCCGTAACCACATTCTTGGGACACGTGGATTGGTAATTACAATAAGATGTAGTTGATTTAAGTTTATTTCCTTAGTAAGTCTTCATGATACCCAACAGGAACTAACTCCATTCTAAAGCCAAGATCAAATGTATAACCATAAATGTATTTTCGTAAAATTATCCACGTAAATATCAAGATTAATAAAAATCAATGACATCACGAAACATCAAGGCGTGACCAGGAAGAACTCACCTCTGACATCTTTTATGCATCAGGGCACCTTCATAAGCGTTCGGTGTTTAATGAAAAAAGTTCCCCACAAAGACATTTTAAATGCTAAAATGTTACCAGCTTGGCTAGTTTGTGTCGAAAAAGTTATTTTGTGGTCTATCTGTAACAAGAAACAACCATTATCTACCTCCATGGGTTCCGTACAGAATATTAATAATTAACATACTTTACTGAAAATATAAGTCCGATTACTCATTACTCAATGTTTGTAAACATGAACAAGCGATTTTTAGATTTATTCCTATGGTTGTGCTATAAAATCTTGCTTCTTGCGAAATTTCAGGATTCTAGATCAACAGAGTGGCACACTCTGGGTGAGGCCTATTTCCAGCAGTGGACTGCCGTGGGATGTACAAGATGACGACTAACTTTTTATCTATTGTCATAATTTGTTATCTACATTTCAAGATAGTGACGTTAACGTAAGAATTGAACAGCATCTATTGCTACGGACTTCAAAGTTCATCCAGACCTTGGAGCACTGTATAGACAGATATAGTATTAAGACCACCAAATGAAGTAACAAAACCCTAGAGTGACCCGAGGCGGTTATAGAGTATGTGTGGTGCGCGGTTCGCTGGCTTTCCGTCCGATTGCATTACGAGCGTGCCAGTCGCTAGACATTACTGAAGCCATTACCTTATCTAAAGTCCCTCTCGGATTTATTTAGTTTTCCCTCGCCGCAATTTATCGAAAACCGCTCGATAAACTTGTCAACAGGAATGGATCTGGAGCCAATTTGAGAGGAGAGCGATTCGTAAAAAAATAAACGAGTTTTTTTCTTGTTCTTCGTTTCGGCGTCTTTGCTTGTCTTCTTTGTCGTGAGCACTTCGTTTGTTTGGTTTCATTGAGCAAGTTTGTTATTCGGAGTGTTTTGGGGTCAACGATTTTTTCACAGTAATTAGCATTATAGTGAAATGAGTCATTTTCCAGCAACCGCCATTTACTAAAACGTAGACCACAACAATAGAGTTAATATCCCTGCATATGTATGTTACTATACATGTATGTTTTATATTCTATCTTGCAGCTGTGTTGTCACATACCATCAGATGAGATGAAGGCAAGTGCAAACTCATTGTGAGTAAAAAGAACAATAATTGTTATGTATTCGTCGTTCCTACAAATTATCTCTCTGTGACACTCTACAGTGAAAGCGTAATCAAATCAAATGTTATGAATAAATAATGAACTTAATTATGCCCTAAGATTGGTTGACTTTCGACATTGAATTACGAATACATTTATTTAGTTTTTTTTTAATGTTTTACACTCGTATATTTATTGATGGTCTTTTATGCCGTGTTAGTTTTTAGTATAAATAAATACGTACATATTTACCCTATACTTAATTTGTTACAACTCGCCGGAGGGTGACTTACACTAGATATTAATTTTCCTAGTGTTTTTGTAATAATAGTCTTAACTGTAAATATGTGTGCACACTTTGCATGTGGTGTATTGGTTTTAGTGTGACGAAAAGCTTTAGAATAAAAGGTAAGTTCCAAGAGACAACATTGCGCTTTTCATCATACTTAATGCTAAAACTGGTGGTTTGGGTAATACTAAAGTACATTTTTCATTTTACTCGACGCAGAGGACCACGAAGTTGTGAACTACTTTAATCCTCTTATGAACTTTGTTTCTTGCGTCAGATTCAGGAGGGGTGGCCGCACAAGACATTAAGAGAATTTAGTTGCTGGGGATGATAAATTGATGTATTTTATGATGTCATAAATTTCAGATAATCCCAATGTTGTAAAATGAATCCAAATAACCTTTTTTTGAATGACTTATATGATTATGACAATAAAATTTAAGCATGTAGACTACTTTGAATCACTGTCGAAATTGAAATAAAAACGGAAAAATTCAATATTGTAGTTAAACTCATAAATAACTTCACTGTTTCGCTTTATTGTTTATGTCGACAATCTTGTATTCAAAATAGGAAACTGAATGTCTAGAATTAAGTTTTAAATTATAGTAAGACTGTTTGTTTCTATATTTCAATTTAAATAAATATAGTTTAAAAAAACTAAAAAACACGCTTTTAAAGAATATCGAACTAAAAAGTTTAAAATAATTTTTAAAATAAAATAAGTTTAAAACAATGAACGAACAACAAAATATGAACGAACAATAAATACTAGTATTATTGTGAAAAAGCGTTGGGCGCTCGATATACGAAAAATGTGGCACGAAGCGCCCAACGCTTTTTCACAATAATACTAGTATTTATTGTTCTTTCATTATTGTTTTAAGCTTATTTTATTTTAAAAATTATTTTAAACTTTTAGTTCGATATTCTTTAAAACCGTGTTTTTTAGTTTTTTTAAACTATATTTATTTTTCACTTTTTAGTTTAATATGCTATCAAAGCGTGTTCTTTAGTTTTGTTTCCAATTTTTTATTTACTATGGATTATCAACTATCTGATGGTAGTTTCTTTACCGACCGGTTTTATTCCGGAAAGTGAGCCATAAAAAATCAGCTACTAGGGCCGAGAAGGCAGCAGGCGCGCGAAGGAGAATTACAACTCACAAACATACAGCTGAAGCTAAATAAAGCGTGTTAAAAAAGGTTCGTTCCATAGGTGTTATTCCTAATTTCGTTCCTAAAAATATTCGATGTACTTAGGAGTTATTTATTATATAAGCGTGAAACAAGGCCTTAGGTTAACCTAGTTGTAAAGAAATGCCATTGTAAATATTGTACTTACTATAGTAGACTTAGTATATTTTACCGCTTCCGTACATCTAGTTGCAAAATTATGTTATAATACGGATCTATTTGTTCTATCCAGTCATTAACAGTTGCTGAAGCAGGTTGACCTGAATTAGTGGCTTTGAAAATGAAACTGAATCTACTTCAATGTTAAGAACCGACGCACAGGTCAAAAGAAAACAGCGAACAATAAACTCCCGAAAAGTACGACCCAGTGACAAACACGCCCGCCGACCGCGAACCAACGCACCCCGTTTTATTTTGTTGTAAAAACCAGTTTATATTTTGAATTGGGCGGTGCACAAATCCCTTTGGGTTTGAAAAACGAAGGCTTAGAAAAAGGCAGAACTTACCGAAACGTTTTTAAGCTGTTTCCTGGAGAAATTGGCGGTTGCCGAGGCACGGAGAGCATTTCTCACTCAGTCCCAGGATATCGCTTTGACTAATAAATTAAACTGGACATTTCGATCGCTTTAAACCTGAACCTTTTCCCGTCTGCTGTGGTTTATTCGTGTATTTCTCAATAAAATAAATGCCCCTAAACCTATTCTCAGTTATATCTATGCTTGGGTTAATGAGCATTATTGCATTGCAGATATATATATTGAGATGAAGACAAACATTGACAATACACAAGGTCAACAATTCCACAGAACCAATCTACATTATATTTAGTAGATAACGTTTTAATTATTAATTTGATGGACGATACTTTTAATTATTAATTTGATCATTACTCTGTTCCGCAAAGTTTCAATTTACAGTTATTTAGAATCGTTTGACTGGAAGTCGGCACCTACTTATCCTCTCAGTTGATTCATAGGGAACCACTGAGGTTACGACGTTTAATATATAGAAGAAAAAACCGTCCTAGTGCGTGTCAGATTTGCGCACCGAGGGGTCCGTACAGAATATGAATAATTATCATACCAAAAATCATAAATCACAGGTGCGCCTGACGAAATCAACGAGTAATTGTTAATAATTAAAACATTGTACTGTTCAGATTTTTTCCTATACTTGAGCTGAAAGTCCTTATTTCTTGCCAAATTTCGGGATTCTAGGTCAACGGGAAGTAACCTATACGATTTTGATTCCTTGCGCTCGATAGAGAAATCGTCAAAACATGCGGCAGAAACGGACTTATCTTTTTGTCATCTCCTAGGAATTGCAAATTTGAGTATTCGGAAGTATTTGGGAGTGGGAGAGGTAGGGAGGGAGGGAGTATTTGGCTCCAGAGAAAAGATAGAGATACGGACAACAAAGTAATGCTATAAGGGTTCCTTTTGAGGTAAGGAACCTTATGAATGAAAATATACAATATATTTATTAGACATTTTTGGGAATTTTACTACTTATTTACGAGTTTATATTGGAATATACGTTAACAAACCGTTATATAAACATTACTAAGGAAATATGTTCTCAGGCTATGTGTAACTAAAATTTGTCGTAGAACCGGCCTCGTCTCGACATCTTCTCCAAGAGCCACACATAAGCATGCGATGTTGCTTAGTTATATGTTATATAGCACTATTTTCTTTATTAACTTCGTTTCGATTCATTTATAACTACTGCAGATATCGATATATTGTTGGTTCATTGATTTAATTAAAGGAAAGCTATACCAGGTTATACTACTGAACTCTACGATAATTTACTAGGCTAGTGGTGAACGAAAACAAAGCGAATATCGGAAAAGCAAAACTCGCAAACCCCGCACTCCTTTGTACAATAAATGTAACAACAAGAGAAAACTTGAAGATAAACATGAAAAGGCAATTCCCTTTTATCGAAAACTTTCAGCAACGAGGATAATGTAGAGTCACTCGCGAATCAGTTATTGTGTCTAACTAAAACGACAAAGAAACTTTTTATATTGGTGTCGCTAAAGAAGCGGAGTGGTTTTTACATCAATAAACCAAAAGAATTCATAAATATGAGATAAGCGCGGACGAATCCGCCAAGGAGCGCTTCAAAGGAGAAAAGTATTGAATAAATAAAGAAATCGACACGTTTTCGCGAACTCTCAATTTATCTAAGAAAATTTTATTCATATCCGGCGAGAGGGGACGGCTCCTGAAGATCTCGCCATATGGACACATGTTGGAGGCATACGATTTATACTTATTATTTTTTCCCCTTCACACGAAGCTTCGTGTTAAGAGAGTATGGCAGGGTGGTTTGGGAACGGTTCTTTTTTCGTTATGGACTTATTTTATACAATAGAACTTCAAATACTAAATTGAAGACGGTAAAATAGGTTTAAGGTAAGTGTATTTACATGGAATACTAAAGCAATAATTCAAGTTCACGAAGTAGAACAGAGGCTTTCCTAAGCCAGTTTTATTGACTAATTTTATGTATCGCACTTATCTTTGTTTTTCCATTAAATTCTTATCAGTAAAGAAATTTCACACATTCACCAGTATTTTTTAAAATACTCGCGAATCTTGTTTATATCTCCTAAATGAAAACATTATCATCAACATCTGTAAAAAGCCTGCTGTTGGACATCGGCATCGATCGTGTAATTGAGCAAGTATTTTAAACTGTTCAACATTTTAACAACATGGTTTATTTTAATGCCAACTATGTCAGAAAATAATATAGTACTACACGTTTGGCATCAACAAGAAAAGAATATTAGAAAGGCAACTTTTTCTCTCTCCCTCTAGCACGCGCAATGTATACGAGTAAAATCGAAGTCAAATAACCGATTTGTTTGATATGTGCCGTGATTCTGAAACTTTCTTTTTGAACCTTGGTCCCGGGTGATGTGATGTGAAATGATCAAATATTGAATCAAAGACTGCGTTGACCAATTTTCTTTATGATAATTTTTATGTATCCAAAATACGATCAAATTTGTTTGTATGGAGTGAACTTCGTGAGTATGGAGTGTATTCGCCTAAAAATCGAGATGTTGCCACTATCTCACCGTTGCACCTTAAACCGTACAAACCTTAGGCAGAAAAGCTTCGTTTGAACTGGTAAATGCTGAAACGTAGCTTAACTAGAGGATATAAAAGATCCTTCAATTTTTGTGTAAGTTGCACACCTATATGAGGAAAGATTAAAAAGTTTTCCGTCAGCGTCTTTCGAAGCCTTAAGCCCGCTGTCATAAGGCAAGTAAAAGCTCGACTTGAAAAGCGGATTAGGCCCTCAAGTTTGTTGTGAGGTAAAGCAATATTCTCGAACACAACAAAAAGTAAATCCATCGAGCAGCGGCTCTTGAATATTAAATACTTCGATACCTATAATTAAGTTTTCTTTCTGGGTTCCGCGCTGCATTCTGCTCAACACTCAACGTAAATGGAATACCTAAGCAATTTCAAAGCGGCGAACGTCAAAACTGGTAATTCTAGTGCTACGCCAAATTGGAAAGCACCTCAAGTTTTTTATTTATTAGTACATGATTGGAGAACGCTATGAAATTGAAGTGAACGTGAGCTTAGATAGACGAAAGTTGTATTGGTTAGCCTTAAAATATGAAAAAATATTTATCTTATGTTTCTATTTTAGCTATGATAAGCTCTTTCATAGTATTTTTAAAAACTTTTTGTGACGAATATACTGCTATAACTTCGAACACTTCTAGAGCATTTTAATTGAATTTGAACACTTTTCGTATATTTTGGGCAATGCACTATTTGGTGTAACTACAAAGTAATAATAAATCCCATTTTGTTCTATTTCTTCATAATGTTAAAGCCTCCTCGGTTTGAAATTATGGCATTCTTGCTATCCTAAGAAAGAAAGCATCGTCACTGCTACGTAGATGCAGAATTAACAGCGTTCTGAGGGTGGTTGAGGGAACATATGGTTGCCTACTGATTAAGATTACAAAATCTGTAGTATAATGTAAGGACTAAAATTATAGCTAATATTATATTACTAACAACAATCGATCACAGTCGTAATTTTTTTTTATAAATAAAGTTTAAAGGAGTGTAAAAAATGTATAATAAATACTTTATTATTATTAAAGTGATGGGAAATATAGATACTTAAATGTAATCATGTTGTAAAACCTGGCCTTCGCATACATTTATCTATACAGATAAAAGCCTTCAATGATATGTGTAACGGAGGCACTAATATCGTAACCGGGCAATGTAACTATACACAACATTGTTCCGAAGTAAGCCTTTTTATCCCGCGAGATTCTCTCAGAGGGCAGAGCAAATCCGTGCCCCGCTCTTATAATTTCCTTGAATGGTGAACATTTGATTTAAGTACCGTCCCAGGGCAACCAACGACTCCCTAGGGACCGCCCCTACTATTTTCTTTCCCTTTGTTTTTGTCCTGGTTTTTTAACAGCTTTTCTCAAAAGGAACCTTTAAGAGGACTGCGTGAAAGCGGGTTTCGGCAAATCCAGTGATTAGAGACAAACGATTGACGTCTCCGCGGGATGCTGTCACCAGATTAATGGTATAACGATCGGAATGGTAATTAGGGAAATGAAACGCGTATCTCATGCAAATGGAGACGTGTCTGCCTAAGAAACTATGCGAGGTAAGCTAGGAGGCACGGAAAGCTCTTTACTTATGCAAATGATTATATTCCTGTTTCATTGAATTTCAACAAAGATTCAGTCGTACTTTCTGTTTATAAAACTTTTAATTTAATTGTTTTTGCTGCATTAGGCTAGTACTCATACTCTGTATATCAAATACGTAAATGTTGAACTATAAATACCAGTGTTGTACTTACGTACGAGTATCATTTAATTTTATAAAATTTGACATGGAATTATTATTGTATAAAACTTGACATTGAACTATTATTGTATAAAATTTGACATTTATTATTACTTTTGTATAAAATTTGACATCTACTATTATTGTATAAAATTAGACTTATTTATTTTGCTATGCCCTGACAGGGTTCATGTATATAGATCCGAATAATATTGTAATGACTTCTATGTACATGAATGCAAATAAACAGATTTGATTTGATTTAACTCGTATATACACACACACACACACTCCCTATCACACACAGTTACACTATGCAAAATAATTTATTTTATTTTATAAAGCAATGTCGGTCGGCGTTATTGTCACTTTCCCTCAAGCGAGATGTAGGCCAAGTGCGAATCCATCATGCATTAAAATATAGTCGACATATCTCACTTTCACCGCTCCCATGCGTCTCATGCTACCGCAGCTGTTATCTGATATGAACTTCTCTACACAAATGTTAGACTACTGTTCGACTAATATATAAATACTAGCGCCGTGCACCAAGGTGTCATAATGAAGCAGTAAATTTAACGTAGCACTAGAATTTAATCAGCCAATATTTGCACCTGGCAAGTAGTTAGTCTAGTACTCTTGCACTTCACTTTTAAGGATATGATCTACTCTAGAATAGAGCGGTGTGTACTAGGGACTCATGATGACGTAGTAACAATCTCAGTACAACGGTTTAACAAGCCAACTTGCTCAGTTTGTGCCCGCCCCCGCACCCACCCACCGCCCGCCCGCCAGTATTAATAGCACATCAGCAAGAACGCGCCGCACTTTACATACTCGTACTTATCCTCACGATGCACTGAAAACTATGCCCGACTCATCTCTACTGTTTATGTACCGGTTACGCAAAGTTGAAGTTTAAGAACAATGCAAAGCATTAATGTGTTTCAATATCTATATAATATCCGTTATATTATAAACCTGCACGTTGCAGAAGATTCTGAGTAGAGCTGTCTTATTACTGTGCAACTTAAGACAAGAAAAATGGGGGTTGAAATCAATACAACCATTAACAAATGTATGTCAACTGTTAAACATTAAAAGGTAAGATTTGTTTCTGGCAGTCAAATTTCCCAAACAATTGTATGTTATAAAAAGAAAGATAGTGATTTGCATGGAATATCACAATGCAGACCGCCTCCGTGGCATAGTGGCTAAACGTTTGGACTAAAACTCCCCGCTCCAATTACCAGTGGTGCTACCTAGCGGAAGTGGATTTGTTTAGTGGTATATATATTTTCTATATCTGTCTGGCTAACTACATAAGTAATTCTTACATAAGACTGCCGCAAAACAGCAGTGTTAATAGCACTGTTGTGTTTCGGTTGAGGCTACCATCCAACGACCTTACCGTGAATTACCATCAGACGAGATGAATGACAAGTGCAAACTCATCATACATAAAAAAACACGAATTGCAGTCGTTAATTATGACGTGTATAGAGGAAGCTTATGTTCAGAATTAGAAGTTGGTCAGCTCATGATGTTTCGGCTTGTCTAAGCAGAGCTTTATTCAAGCTAACGTATTGCGTCATTCTCGTCCCCTCTCTTGTTTACATCGTATTTGTCTGCCGCTATCACTGGCGGACATGGCCGCTAGTTCTACACGCTTTATTTTCCTTTGAAACAAAAAGGGGCCAGTTAAAAGTGGGCATGTGTTTGTAGATAGGCGGGTGGGCTGGCGGTCGATTTACAGCGATGTCGTAGCTACACAGGTACACCGGACGTTCACGACATGCTCCCGGGGAGGATAGTTGCAGTTATACAAACCTACTTCACACGAAATATACATATATTGTTGTGGACTTTAAACAAAATCTGTTTAGCTACTTGACAGAAAATGCTTACTACAAGATCGATAAATTCCTCTGTAAAATACTACGCTAAATTAAATTAAAATGTAATGTAACAATCTGTTTATTCATTGAATAGTTAGAATTAGTTTAAACGTAATTTGACTTTATTAAAATTTAATTTGAATTTGATTAATTATTAATTTGGATTCATTATTATTGACATCTATGTGAATCGCAGTGGATAAGGCGCGGACTCTCTTATGGTTCCGGGTTCGAATCCAGACGTGCACCTATGAGTTGTTTTTAAATTCAAGTACATTACCTGATTGTTTAACGGCGAAGGAAAACATCGTGACGAAACCTGCAAGTCCGCCGATCCGCAATGGGCCCGAGTGGTGGACTATGGCCCATACATTCTCTGTAGGAGAGTAGGCCTGAGCCCCTGCAGTAGGGATATATTTGTACGCTGCAAGGCTGAACATAGCGACCGTTTTTTCACATACTAAGATCTGTAAGACCTATGTTGCACTAATAAATTGATTTGATTTTGATATTAAAACAAATATGTTATAAGTCCAACTAACCAGCTTTCAAAAGCACTTATTAATAATTTAATTTACTGAGTAGTAGGTCACTCGCCACTTTGCTCTCGTGTAAATTCCTTTTTAATAATCCACTACAGTCAGAGGTGAAATTAAAAACTAAACTATCAGTTGAAACTCTATAAACCATTTGGTAAAATGTAGTTGGACCACAACTTCCTATTTTTAGCGTAATTAATGAAAATGTAATATGTAAAGATTTATCCCATAAAATTA
Source organism: Carcina quercana (assembly GCA_910589575.2). Taxonomy (NCBI): domain Eukaryota; kingdom Metazoa; phylum Arthropoda; class Insecta; order Lepidoptera; family Depressariidae; genus Carcina; species Carcina quercana. The sequence goes on from OU342436.1 coordinate 7,094,347, forward strand.
TTATTCTTTTTCTAACAGTAAAAGAAAAAAAATGTCTTCCATTAGAATCTGATCTCTTCCAGTTGGATTCTAAAATGACGAAAATGAGAACATATCGGCTGACTAGGAGTAGTTTCAAGTGTACAAAAAGAGTTTAAAAGTACGTATCAATATATCAATCAATAATAATACCATGCAACATTACTTAACTTATCGTGTCAATTTGCCTATTATCAATAATTAATTTAATGCGCCTGCCAAGTTTACTGGGTGTAATTTATCACCCATATCTATGCAAAGATTCGTTTGATAAAATACCAACCATACATACTAAATAATTTACTTACATATGTTGAGATATATTTAAAACGCCCTAAATGTTAAAAGTTTATTTGCGATTTTTCTTTACTTTCTAGAATGTTTTAATTTTGCTAAATGCTTCAACATTTTCAGGAAATGTTAACTTCTTTAACAGTTAGACTTAAAGTTGGAAAGCAACGAAACAAACTGGACAGCAGATTTTGAACGATGCCCCTTATGTCGTTGGCACGTATCTGGTTTACAACGGTACTGGCTAGCTTTGTCAACGAAATCGGCCATAAACCCTTTTTAAAATACCGATTACTGCTGAGAAAGTACAAAAGTTCAAGGTGCTAAAATGCGGTGTACGAATATAGCTCATAACATTCTTGATTTTTGGCTTCACTCCCTTTGTCTTGATTGACTTATCAGCCCAAAACACAACGTCTCTTCGATGTGCTAAAACTAACAAAGTTTACAATCTTCTATTCACAAATATGCTAACATGAACAAAATCAATTGAATCTGTGCTTCAAAATTTAAGTCAAAGCCCTATTGCATATGTATACAACCACATCACCAGTACTAATATTACAAATGTGAAAGAGATTTTGTGTATGTTATTTTTTGTTCTTTCTTCAAGGCTTAACGGATAGTCAGAATGATTTTTTTTTGGTATGGAGCAAGTCAAGAGATCGGAAAAAGATATATACTAGTATTACTTTTACCCTGATCGAACAACTAGTTCTAGTGGGATGATTTTGAGGTTAACATTGATATGAGACCACCTTTGAAGTATTCTCTACCTACGTTTGTATGTATTATCACTAGATTCATCAGACCGTCCGTGATAATTGTTGATAATCCTCTCCACCCGCCTCACTGAGTGTTTTTTTCTGTAGAGGTACGTTGAGTTGATTGTTGAATGCTGATAGCTTTGAGTATCACCATATGAAATATTAAATGCGAAATCAACTTCTCTGTCTGTTCGTTGCCTTTTCATGACTTCATGACCCGATGCCAATAAAATTTGACCAATATGTAGTGTTGCTGCAACGATTTTTTAGACAGTGAGAAAAGGAAATACAGACAACACAACTTTTTAACAAAAATGAGCAATAATAATTTATGCTCACATTACATTACATTACCTACAAACCGTGTCTCAAATATATTAGCTGTCAGTGCTTTATAAATTTGGACCTAAATTGGGATTTAATACGTCTTAAATGAATTGGGGCGTGAACTATCTGTCAGATATAAGGACGTCCAAATACCAGCTGCAGTCGATAATTCTCTCCATACTCACGTTCAGAGCTCATTGATCGCTGTCCATTTGCTCGTTCGGTCCCTCCCTATCTCGATACAGAGATGAAATACGGTGATTTATAGATTTGTCGACAAGATTAAACTGGTATTGTCTCTCCGTAGCACTTGCTACGAGTGTACTACGAAGCTACGAATCGTAGCATAGATGCAATCAGACTGGTAGTGATCGTCGCCATCACTCAAAATCTCAGAGAAGCATTCTTTTGCAGTTTTAAGGGAAACAGTAGAGATTATAGCTCGTAATTATAAACTTTTTACAGTAAAAAGGTCGGTTCTGGATTCATTTTTACACGCTTTATATTAGGTTCACTTGTATGTAAATAACTATCTAAATAACTACGTATCTAAACAAATCTAACTTTAACTAAACAAACAAAAACAACTAAAATATCTGGTTTTTTAAAATAATTGTTGCCATATTGTGCGCATTCGGTTTACAGCCTACAACTTTGGGTTGATGATCTAACCTGGTGTGTGCAAAACTTATATCAGTGAGAGAGTGCAGTGTCGTGTTGTTTGTCAGATTTAGTTACGGAGCTCGGCCTTCAATGTGTGCGTTTTTATTTTGTATATTTCTGTACCAGAGTCACCTATCTATCACATTTAATTTTAAGCAAGTATTTGAGGTCCATTTTCCGGTCAATTTTGTTCGAATATTTATGTAGTTCCGAAAGGAGTACATACAATGAAATAGAAAAGTCTTCAGTGAAGAAACGTGCATTGAAGACTCAAAACTTTAATAAAAACTCACTATATTTATATTAACGGAATAACATTTTTTAATTTTTAAAATTTAAATTAGAAAATTTAAATTAATAGATTTAAATAGACCTATTGTTAAAATTGATAAAAAGGTACCTACAAATAGTTACTCTTAATAATTTTGTTTAAACATTACTTCAACATAACTGCGGTATAACAAAGCGGAAACAAAACTTATGTTCCTTTATGTTAACCCATACAATATGACAGAACGGATTTTTTCCGGACTGTTTTATAGATCTAACTAATAGTGTAACAGATTGGAATAGACGGTATTTGCAAAGCTCGGTGGAACCACGTAACCACATAATCCACGTGGTTAAGTTACCTCCAGACCTTTTTTTCTAGGGGGAAATCTTTAAGAGATACCCGACTTCTTAGGAGAAAAGTCGGGTTATGTTGAATTTTCATCCACTAAAACCCCCCGCGGTGGTCATCGTTTGCGCAAGTCGAGGAGCCCTGGGAACTCCACGAACACTCCAATGCTCCTCTCGTGCTTTGCTCCTCCCCTTGTCGTTTCAGCCACGACAACTCGGCAGCTCCGGTCTGCAGCGGGACGGTACCACGCCGTACTACCTTCCGTACGTTCAGTACATTGAATTGAGTATAAATAAGTCAAGAAAATTAAAATACCTTTTTTTAACTTACAAAAATACAACGTTAAATTGTGCAAATATCAGTACTATCAGGTCTACTCGGATTTTTACTTGAGTACTCATAATTTCTCGAATCCGTAATTACGTGACTAATAGCAGTAATGGTCCCCGCGGGCCGAGGTTTGAAGCCCCTAACTCTCAGACGAGATAATGGTTATCTTAGCTTTTAGTATGGTTGTATTTCACGAGGCTGCAGGTAACATTTTTCTTGTCTGCACTAAATCTTAGCATTCTCTCCTTGTATTCGAACAACTGGCGTTTAAATCTTAAGACTGTGGAACGTTTGACTGAAAACAGGACTGCAACTGTACATAAATGTACTGTCTCTTTCTACTACAGCTTTTGAGAAATGATAAAAAAATCTTGACAAAATTACTTATGAATGAAAATGAACTTTATTTCAAAGTAATTTTTTAACGTTTCTTTTTTTTTATTTCCGTCGTTCAGAACTCTTGATGCGCGAGTTCGAGTTGCCATTGGCTAGTCTTTCAATGCATTTTTAAAACTAAATTCAAACAGTTCCTGAGTGATTACAAAATATTTCAGTAGATGTAGCTCGCTAGTTAATTTCAGAGCTCTGACTGTACTGTGTATGCTGCATTATATCAGCTTATGGTAAATTTAATTAAGTTGATTTTGCTCGTGTCGGCCTTCCTAGCTGCAAATCGAGCGCAGAGCTATTATTATTACTGACGCGCTGCTAATTAAATTGTAGTGAATTATGAACATCACACATTTGTTATATGTAAATAGTAGTCATAGTCATTAATGTGAAAGCGAGGACCAGCATAGTTTAGAACATGTTCTTGAGGGAAAACAAGGGTCTGGCTTGATATATATTTTTTATTTTATTTTATTGAAGATAGACCAACACTTGACCTCAATCTCACCTGATGGTAAGTGACGATGAGGTCGACGATGTTACGTGTTGGTCTAGAAGGTGCCTATTTACTCTTCTTTTGAAGATTCCCAAGTTGTAGTTTTCGGGGAACACGGAAACCGGTAGTGTATTCCATTATATTTCGGCTATACGGCGACTATATGTAGGAAATGAAAGACACATCAGAAATATTTATAACATTTAATAGTTTATGCCTTCAAAAATGAATATTAAGGCGACATTCTGAACTTTTTGGTGTAATGCTATAGGACGCTGAAAGATCCTGTGAATCTCAAATTAAGGCTTACATTTCTTAATATCTTTATCTGGACTTATTAAGAAGCATAATTCGATTATTTTGTCCAGATAGATTTTAATTTCGATATGACCCCTTAAAATTATAAATGTTAATATTATTACTAAACTAAAACAGGTAAGAAGTTCAAAATTACTTTAATAAATAGACAATTACAATAGTCACAATAGTAAAGAAGTGTGTGTGTTTTTCTTATTGTCACGGTATTTTTTTAATGGATACAATTTGTTTTTTTCTGAGAGAATGACATTCCTGACCCTATAGCGCTAATATTAGAGTTCCAGATTTTCACACAAGCCACACCTGTAAGATTTCAATATAGCACCTTAAACGACTTGCCATAATCACCATGTTTGGTGTTAGATGTTGTTGCTACGTGCGACATGCGATATTCTAAAGCCGAGACCACCACGAACTTTAATATTAAAAATTAAAAAAAGGGGTCCCTTGCCAGAAATTATCTTCTTCTTTTATCGATTTTGTCTGTAATATCGTAGGCTGGTACAGAACGCTTCTTGTGAGAGTGCAACTCGCAATTTTATAGAAGTCAGGACTAAATAATAAAACAAGGAAGTTATCAGTTTGAAAATGTACTTGAGTTTATAAGTGGCCTTCATCTTACCTAATAGTAAGTGAAGATAAAGATAGAAGCGAGTTTTCGTAGAGCCATAATTTGACGAAGCACGCAGGGCAAACAAATTGGATGATTGTAGTGTAGTGATATACGCTAGCCGATATTAGCGTATTTTTTATTAACGTCGAAAAAACCTCATGAAAACGTAACCACAACTGGTGAAGTACTTTAGAAACACAACATATTTGTAATTCGCTGAACAAGAAGGAAAGGGATAAATTATAAATACATTTTGACATGACTGTCTATTCCGGAAAATTTACTAGGCACTGAGCTTAGTTAGACGTTAGTAGACACTGGCTTAGTAGACACTATCAGAGGTTAGTAGTAGTTAGTGATAATGATAGTCAAATAAGTCATGGGGTGGTTCTATTTTAAGGATAAACTATACGGCAGTCATTATCCGCATAAAAATACTGTTATCACCATAAGTGCCTACCCAGTTTTGTACCATGTACTAAAAATCCACTAATAGCCACCCGCACAGCTTACAAAAGTTACTTTTTGGTAGTGTTTGAAAATGTAAACTTAAAATAATGCAACCAAAATTGAAAGCTTTGTGGCATAAAATTAAGTGAAATATCCTCGCTTGAACAACATTTATATTCGTTACCATCGCAATTTACAAATAAGTAATAAATATTTATGGCAATTCAAGAGACTCACAAGAGAGATATTTTTAAATCAATACACTTAAGGCTTAATCGAGCATCCAATGTCTTTCTAAATTGTGTTTTGACTTCTTAGCAATTCATATCATCCCAATACTCCGTATTAATAAAATAAATGTGAAATTGTAGTTTGTTAAAGTTTCCTTTTGTATACATTTAAATGTAAATAAAATATGAGTTTGTTTGTTTATCTTTCATCTAAGTCGTAACCGGGAGTCAGAATGACTAGATTTTTTGAAATGGGTCAGTTGAAGGGCCGGATAAGGATACAGGCTACTTTCAGCCCGAGTAAGTTGTTCCCGTGGTATAGTTTCTGAATTTCAATCGGATGAAGTTGCGGGCAAAAGCTAGCATGTAAATAAACCAACTACGTCAAGTTGCAGTACTGGCCGCCTGGCTTTAAACTTATCGGTGCTAAAAGTTTAAATTTTTTATCTTAACTAGCGTTGGACCAACTTCAATGGGAAATTGACACTTTTAAGCGTTCGAAATCATATCTGAATTCAAACGAGCAACTACAAAGTATTTCTTAGAAACATTTTTCGTAAATATTGTACTGGAGCCCAATTGTTGACATATGTCATACATATTCATAATAATTTCAATGAAATAAATAACAAACTAGAAGAAATATATGTACAAATAAAAACAATAAACAATGGAACTGAACAATTGTTGTTTGATTTCAATGTAGTAGCTGTCTGTGAACAAGTGTCCTTGTATGTTGTTGAAATATGGAGGTCTAGATTTCATATAATAAACAATATCAGGAAACCAGCATAGAAAATATCGTACGTCTTTTCCCATTTATTTGTTACCTCTCCTCGCTTCAATAATACCAAACTTAGGCTCGTATTAATAAACACTGCTCAAGTTAGAGCAGTTGCTTGAGCAGCTCGTAGAGATAGCTCACTAATTAATTCTACACTACACTACTTCAGACCTGAATCTCAACCTCGGTCTCGTTTGAGACTTATCAAAGCATACCCTGTCAAACAGCTGCGTACGTTTTCATGAGATTTTCACAGACCAAAGAGACAGACCTTTGAAATTCTCGTCAAGAATCGACAAAACAAGCGATAACATGTACACATTATACATTTTAATGAGAAAACTGAAGAAATGGCTTCGGCCTAAGCAGATCTCTAGCTAGACTGTCTTAAGTTCTAGCTTAAGCAGCGTTTATTAATACGAACCTTAATAAACGTTAATCACGCAAAATTGACTTTACTTCTTCAAATTTCATTTACTTTCAACGAAGGGTATATTCAAATTTACATTATTGATTATAACGGAGATAAGTTTAATTTTTCCCGAACTGACAAAAACTAGCTATTAATTATTTTGCTCAATAAGAGTCTAATCTACCTTATCTCAAAGGTGTTACTACCAAATTGGCTCAAAAGTTTGGGGTCGTGATTATTGGTCGTATGTGTAATAATAGGTAAGTGTGCGCGCGCTTATCTACGATTAGTTTAACTTGACGCTATTATTAGTTTTCTCTGATTCGGTTGAAATTTTGCGCATTAGTAAGGGTAAACAATATTGAGTCTAGATTCAATTCAAAATGAAAATGTTTCTGAAATAGACTCATTTAATTATTGAAAATCACTTGTATTGGGAATAGACATTTAAATGACTGAATGAGAATTGTAAAATTTGTATAAATCATTTAATAGTTTTTCTTTTTTAAAGCGTGGTTATTCAGTAGCCACCCAAACATTAGCTACGTTCACCAGTAGACTTCTATTAGCCAAATTAGTCCTATAAATAATGAAACAGGAAAGTAAAAATGTCCGGTACTCAGATCAAGTAAAATAAATAAAACGTTAGTGCTAAATCGACCATGCAATATTACGTCTATTGTTCACTTTGAGCTGTGAATAACCAATGACGTGGGCAGTGAGCTACTGACCTACCTCACTGAATGCACTGTATGTAACTGTACTTGCACTTTCCGTTACAGCTGCCCGAACAACCATTATGCGATCAATTTTTAATTCAATTCGAACATTACTACTGTCAAAGGGCAACTGCATTTCCTGAACATATTTAAAGCACATCGAGTTCACATTTGGCCTCAATCTCACTATACATCGTGCTCATTTAGAAGATTTACGATAATGAGGGGCTGGCTATGATATCTTTAATTGACGGTAGGTAGCCAGGTGGACCAAGAACAATACCATCACCACCACAAACCAAACTGATAACTGAGATTTTGAGTCCAAAAGTCTAGAAATTAGGACTGTAGGCACAGCAAAATTTCGCTGATTAAATTCATACACGGACCTTTGAAGCGTTAATAAAATTATCGTTTATCCTTTTTAGTTAAAATAAAATAATTGTATGAGTGTTATAAAATGTACCTTTTAATTTAATACTCAGCAGTGGACATTTTCTCACTGCTGATAAACTTCAAAACACTTGGTTGGTACTTACGTACACTGCTGAACAAAGGCCTTCCCCAGGTATGCCACAATGACCGGTTCTGAGACACTTGAACCTTTACCAGGTCGTCAGGCCATCTAGTACGGTAACGGCCCTTTACACGTTTCCCGGTACGTAGTTGCCACTCATTAACTATTACTCCCCATCCGTATGTCACTTACTTTCAGGTGAGATGAAGGCCAAGTGCAAACCCGTCATACAGTAAAATACTTGATATTCCACCTTTTTCGCGAACCGTTACGCTTGTTCCGTATAACTTGGGCGCCTAAAGTTCTAACACTTTTTTTTCGTAGCCATTCCCGTGTTGCTTTTAATAATCGCTAAAGAACAGACAATGGTAAGGAACAAGTAACAACAAATACATTTTAACCATAGCGTTACCGCGGGAGTTATATTTTACAACCAAAGAATTCAAGTTACCTATAAATAAAAGGTTTTTAATGGTTACTCCTTCCGACTGTTTGAATCGGGCGATGGCAATCAGCCGGGGAGACTATTTTTATGGTCTGTACCGGATGTGCCATAAAGATGGGCATAAAATCAGTAAGCTTCAGGGGGGAAATATAAAAGTAAATAACACTTATATTGGAGATTTTGGGAGGTGAAGGGGCGGAAGAGCGGATGTATTGGTTACAGTAAACTACGGCATACTTACGAGAATATACACCACGATATCACTAAGACGGTACGGGAACAAAATTCGGACCTGGAACCCTCGTGTGGATGAAGCACGGGTTGCAAACCATATTATTTGCAGTGATTTTCAGCAGAAAAGCATGACGGGTACTGAGACAGCTCCTGCCACAGAACCTTCTCATTTTAATGTGTTTATCGTAATGTTGTAAATGTTTAAATTAGTTTTATATATATGTGTGTGTTTGTATGTGTAATTTGTGGCAAATAAATGGTTTAAATGGTTTATTTTATGCAGGCCCTAACAAAGTTACTTTATTTCACAAGTATTTATTACTAGTATTTGCTCGCGCAGCTTGTATTTGCAGCGCAGACAGCGAGTACTTCAGACATTATCCCGTGGGAACTTATGGTTAAATTCTGAAAAATGAAGCTTACATATATATATTCCGAACTTATAACTATCCCTATGTCAAATATCAATACATTCCGGCTCTTTGATACAATGTGAAGGAAGGCCAACTCACTATAGAATTTATTGGCTAAAGGAACGAAGCGTTTCTGCTTGAAGCAGCATGTCAAAATTTGCGTTCCTCTCCATCTACAGGTCGTATTTTCCCACCGATCTGTATGAAACTTGGTATACATGTTTTCCGACTGTATATAATTTTTTGGCAAAAGTTCTAAGTCAAAGCCAAAAACAGTTCCTTTGATATATAATAATACAGTCTTATGTACGCATTGTGCCAGTGATCTCGGACGAAGAAATTTCCATTTTAAACTTGTGATGGAAACTAGGAGGATTGTTCCCTCTCCTCATATTCTGTTATCAAAGTAGGACCAAAGTAGGACATATGTGACGTTCAGCGGACAGCTAAATTCTATTATTTTTGGCAACATGCAAATATCAAAAGGAACTGTCTTCAAATTTATTCGTATTCTCATGGAAATCGTAGAATTTCAGACAACAAACAACTAAAAAGAGAAACTGAACCATGCGTTGGCTGCGGTCCAAAATATCTTCAATGATAAAACTCTGTAGCATATTCTACGGACTTTTTTACACAACAAAAAACATCGAATTATATATTACGTTATGTTGTAATTACTAATGATTGCGGAACTCTTTGAGTTACTATAGATAGATAGATACTAAAATACAACAATTTAAAAGGTTTGAAATGAGTGGTAATTGCAAATGGCATACAATAAATAGGAATACTTTTTATCACGAGAGTAAATCCAGCCAGAATTATGCTTTGGGAGGATCTAGGTATGGGAAAATATATCATTATGGTGCGTCATTTTAGTCAGAAATTTTTTACAATAAATTTAGTTTTTCTGAGCTTACTGGTTTGTTCTGATTTAGATAAGAAAATAATTAACGCGTTCAAAAAGAACTAAAAACCGACTTCAATTGCCTTAGAAATGTTCATCCTTAGAAGTAGAGAATGATCTCAGTGCTTATTTGGTTTTTGTTGATTTTCTCAAAAAGCGCTCAATAAATTTTGATAAAATGTATACGGGACCTCTCAAGTACATATTATTATGTTCTACGAACGTTACGTTTTTTATTATTTAAACATTAAAATTGGTTCACAATTGGCGGAGTTATCACGTAACATACATACAAAAGTTGGTTGAAAATTATCTGTGACTCCTTTGACCTGATTCTTATTATAGAATCTCGCTAATACCACCGTTCTTACTAGGATAAAGTATTCTAAATCCTTCCCCTTTATATATGCTATGCTTGAAAATCGGCGGAACTGTAGACACATAAAAGTGGAACAGTAAACAAACATACTTTCAATAAAAATAAGTTTTGCTGCTTGTATCCCACTCATTCAAGTACCAATACGTAACTTTGTATTATTTTTACAAAAACACGCATTTAAAGTAAACAAGCGACTAAGGCACTGAGAGTGGGATCATATTAAAGCATGATTCTCTAATCACATCAATGCCAGTTTTTTTAATCTATTCTCTGGTGAGGAAAGAGCGACAAAAAAGAATATTGTAACCGGTGGTGGAAGTCTCGAAGACGAAATAAAAACCAACTTTTATTTTGAGACAAGACTTTTACTCCAAAACTCTTGAATTGACATAAACGCACACCAAAAAACCAAAAACAATATCAAAGATAATATGTATCAATAAGCTATAATGAGCAAGTTCTCCAAAAATATGTTGATATGTTTTTTAAAATTTGAAGAAATCTATAGTGTAATGCTATTACTTCTGAAATGTAACACAAGAGTACAAATAGACATAGAATATACCTCTACAATAAATTAATCAAACTCCAAATAAAATAGCTCCTTAAACCTAAGCCCGCAACCGATGAACAAACAGCGTAATAAACATAGCATCGATTGCCGTCCCGGTAACTGCCTGTAAATAACCGTGTCTTACCTGTCATTGGCATTCAATGCGGCACGGCTCATTAATTCGAGCGTTCGCAAAACATCGGTGCCACCAATGATTCGTTTTATTGGCTCGTAATGTTATACCGTTAGACCTTATGTGGTTTGAAAATAATATTAGGGAACTATATGGTGGTAAAAGCGATGCTCGCAAGTTTTTTTCTTCAGATTAGAGTTGGCATCGTTATTGTTTTAAAAATAAGCGGGCAAGTAACCGGACTCGCACACCAACGGCTCCTTACCTTTTCAATGATTAAAATTAGTCCATTCGTCTATTTCATGCATTCATTTAAGTCCTTGTTGAATGAAATTGTCGAAGAATCGACAACCGGTGTGGAGTAAAGGTTCTCGAGTGGCGACCACGTACCGGGAAACGTTTACCAGGCCGTCCCCCTAGGTGGACTAGGTGGACTGAGGACCTGGTTGGAGTCGCGGGGAATTGCTGAATGCAGGTGGCTTGGATCCGGTCGATGTGGCATACCATGAAGGAGGCCTATGTCCAACAGTGGAAGTTTTCTGGCTGGTGATGATGAATGAAATTGATTGTATTTATAACATTACCAGCCGTTACTGGTTTTCTTTTTCCAGTTTAAGAAAACTTTTTACAGGAATGACCTGTATTTTATATTTTTTGTCATACTCATCCATCTTGTAGATAAAACTTCTCAACAAAATAATATAAAACCTGTGTTCACAGTTTCAATATCTTGTACACGTATTAGATGCTCAAAGACGTTTAGGTAACATGCGTCAAAAATGTACGTGTAAATGGGACACGAGCACGTACAAGATTATTCAACTACATGTATCGTCAGTCTTTAAAAATAATCAATAGAGCTTCAATTTGCCAGTAGGCAGCACTGCTATCATACATGGGCACACAATATAGAGACAGTCAAATGTCCGTCAATCAATCAAAATGTCTAAGTACAAGACAGAGAGTTCTCCCAGGCAGCATATGGATAAATATCTTTTCATTCATTTAATCATTTATCTCTTACAGCGAAGCAAACAAGATAATGTGGTCTTTAAAATAAATTTCATCATCTTTAAAATATAGTTCCGGTCAGTTCCGAGGTCCAATGAAAGCGCCGCAGTTCTTAAATAAATAATTTGAATTATATCTGTTTTTTATGGTTTTGTATATGTTTCGTATAGGTTACAGACTTATAAAACATTTACATGAAATAAATAAAATAGAACTAAACCTGGAGGCATAAATTAGATCCTCGTAAGATCTTTCTAATATTTCTTAAAATAAGCGTTAGTGAATTGAAAGACGTACACATTAAGTACAGTAGTTTAAAAAGTAAACAAACAAACATATTATATACTGGTAATACTTATGAGATAAGATAAGAGTAGAGTTGTGTAATAATAACATGATCATATAAGCAATTAATTTAATCAAAATAGTATTTCAAATGTATGTGTGAAATGGTCCGACAGCGTACATTCGCCTGTGTTCGCCTTGCATCTACGCTCACCTTTCAACACGTAGATAAAGTCCCCGTCGGATAACCAGTACCTACCTACATCAATCACCCTGACATGACTCCAGTTGTTCGCCCAAATGGATTATAGGAAGTCGGTGCCCCGCCCGGGGTGAGTCTCAGATTTGCCACGCGTCACCTAGTCTTACGTGTAAACATTATTTGGGGAAGTGATGCGGTGACACGGATCACCTTTGTGAAAGGTGATCTCTCAGTCTTTTTTCGGTTAAAGTAGTGTCAATGCGATTTATCTTGTATATTTTTCGGCAATGTATATAATCTTAACAAGTACTGATTGTTTCAAAGCGATTAGCACATTATTATTCATAGATTTGAAAGGTTTTGGTTCAGGGTTCAGTGTACCAATTTTGACTTTGTCGTGACTAGAACAATTGATACTCGTATTGAAAACTACACTGCTGGACGTGACCCTCTTCACAAATTGTCACGATGGGGGTATCCTCAACGGGATTTGTTATAATTTGTAAAATATACAAATTTTATTTGAAATTTACCTTATTGAGTTATACAAGTCGTAAATATTGAGATGAAAAAGCTTGCTTCTTGTTTTATATAAATAATACACAAAAATGTACAAAATAAAATTGGTTTCAGGGTTGGGGAACCCCTTTCATAAGGCGTGAATCTATTATAGGCATTTTGCAGTAGGATTTTTTTAGAAAGAATACGTTCAAAAAAAGTATTCACTAAATAAACAGAACATTCGGTGTTCGATATAAAATATGTATTTCATATGCTAGACCCAAAAATATGTTTGACTTTTAAACATTGAAATGGAAGTTAATTGTATTATTTCGCATAGATTAAACGGACATTACGGTTAATTTACAAATAATAGGCTTACTAAATCAGTTAAAATATTTCAACAATATCCGTGCGACGATTGAAAATTAATTCATATTCAGACTGAATAAATTATCACTTTATAATCGTGAAAGTTTTACCACAGTTCAGTTTGTGAATCAAGTAAATAATGAGTGACATTACAACCTACCTTCAGCAACGGACTGCTGCAGGTGGTGCGATGATGATTGACTGACGCTCATAATAAAAGAATAATTTAATCAGAAATACGTCTTTAACACAGACGCAAAACAATCTGACTTACACATGAGATTTCCTTTTATTTTCACGCGTGATAAAACTAGGCGAGTAGAACTGTTTGCTAGTTGCTAGCTTTAGCTAGTATGCTTTAGAAAATCAGCGTTATAATACCCATGTTTTTTGTGAGTAAATGTTTCAGTACTGGTTTCCTTTTGCTTCGAATATGGTAATTTGTCGGGCGTTGGGCGCTGGGGCGTATTGTCGATCATTTATGCAGTTTGTAGACATTAATCGGCCCCAGTATTGCGTAATATGTGCCTAAGCATTAGTCAAACCAGCTGTTAAGTTAACATGCTTTTCCACTACGGTACATCGATGTAGCGTGTTTAGATAGCGGAATGTATCTTAATTATATATCTCTGTGGGTGGGTAGATTGATCCAATATTCAGTGAAGGTAGTAAATAAGTTTTGTTCGCGACTTCCGCGTGGACTTCATAAATTATCCCACGGAAACGACCCGACTAAACGGGATAAAAGTATGCTGTGCTGTGTTATTTTTCGGCCCTTCACTTATCCAATACAAAAATCAAGACATTATGACTCACCACATGACGTAAAGGAAGAACAAACAAACAAAAACACTTTCGTATTTATAATTTTCATAATGAATTTTTCTGTTACAGCTGTTTGCAATAAAATATTCTTATATTACGATCATTTGTGTAGGTAAATATTCATATTAGAAGCAAAGCGTAAAAATCTGAAAAATAAATAAAACATGGTCCGAATTATATGTATATCTCCAGCTGAAAAACATCAAAGCGTGTTTACAGCGCAAACAGGCGCAAATTACGTGGCAAAGTGATAGATGAAAAATTATTTGGGCAAGAATTTTTCAAAAGATCCAATTAACCCCGGGCACTCGAAAGGGTTTGGAAGTAGGAAAGCAGCAGTGACTGGTGGATTTTGTTGACGTTAAAAACCGGGAATTACCAAAAGCTATACCTAAAGGAATAAATTATGGCGTGCTCTAGTCGAGAGTCAGACAGAAGCAGTCATCTAATTTTTTATATTCCTATCTGCTTGCGTATCGTTGTAATGAAAACGAATAAAAATAGAGGTTGCAGGCCAGTTGGACCTTCGAGGCATCTAGATTCGCACCTTGGCACCTAATAGAAATCATCTTGGATCATGCCGTAGAAGGAGATACATAGAAAATAAAGGACAAGGAATCTATAAATGACTTGTGGTTCCGACTTAAGAAGAAAACTACACCGTGTCTTCCCGTGCGTTCAAAGAAGGCAGATATGTTAAAAATCCTAGTTGGAAGGTAGTTTACATCTGTATACTATCGGAATGTTGCTGCAACCATCAGCCGGCGAGCCAAGCTTGGTGATTTAAAAAAAATCGGTTCATGAAAAGCTCGTTAGTTGCATCGTTAAGGTGGACTTTCTGGCTGACAAAGGAATCAATTTAATTTGTCAAGTGTAGAGTCACCATCAGTCAAGTCTTTAATCAGTGCATGTTGCCAGTGATGAGATACGAACTCAAAACGTCAACTTTGTTGTTGGCTAAATAAACAAGCTTAAAGTTATTCCGCGAGCTATGGAATGAGTTAGGCTCGGAATTTTTATAAGTGAATAAAATCCGAAATGAGGAAATCTGTCAACGAACTAAGGTTACTGACATATCTCGATGAATCAGTGAGCTGAAGGGACATATATAGGGATAGTTAAAATGTGTTTTAAAATAACATAATAAAATAGAATAATGATATTGCAGCCGGCACGGCAGTGAGAGTGCACAATGAATGTCCAAAGAGGGTCAGGTGGCGAGGGACCAAATTTAATTTACCGTCCCTTCACCACTGTCGTCCCTTTGTGACTTAATTATTTTCGCATCTTCGAATCTAAATATCATTATGTTGTCATTCTGAAACAACAACTGTTTATGTGGTTCAATAATTATTTTTCAGAAGATATATCACAGTAATAATGGTTGTTGCATATATACAAAGTTTTAGACTCGTATTCATTGCCGAATTGATGACAGTGTAAATTTTTGAATGTTCATTGGTGACGTTATTTAAGTAATGTTTAGGTATATTTACGCTGAACTTTATATTTTTCACTCGACGCCGTCGCGTTCTTTCATATCTATCAACACTATCAATACAATCACAAATTTTCAAATCGACACGACCGTTGAAAGTAGGTTACAATCGACTTGGTAGATTTATTAACATACATAGCAGTCATAGAACCTAATGTAAAGCGTGTAATAGTAGATTGTTACACCAGGGATGAAAGTGATCTATTACAGACCGAGATATGTACGGCGCCCGAGCGAAGCTAGGGTATAATTGATTCATTAACCCGAGTTTCTTTAACACTACTTTTATTTGGCTGTGAGAGGTACATATATTAGTCTGTGGCTGTGAGGAAAGTCAAAGGCACAACACGAGTATATGTCATAATAAAAATAAAATATTTGTTTTAAAAAAGAATTTATAGTAAAATTCTACCATAACAAAGAGATTTATATGTGTATGGTGAAAGAGCAATCTATATTAGTGAAGGCAAAGACACCAAACCTCAAACAGCTATGTCTTTAGTTGTAGCTATTTAGGTTTAAATATACACCCTCGTTGAAAATCTGTCAATGTATTTTCTAGATCAACGAGGTTGTCAAAATTAGTTATCCTACTAATATTATAAATGTGAAAGTTTGGATGTTTGGATGTGTGGATGTTTGGATGTTTGTGACGCTTTCACGGAAAAACTACTGAATGGATTTGAATGAAACTTTACAATAACATAGCTTATACATCAGAATAACATGTAGGGTATAATTTATAAAGACATATTGTGTAAATTGTCCAAAATCACACTTATAATATTAGTGGGATTACATGGGCAATTTTGGCATAACAAAAACGCGTTGCCTAGCGACCGACCATAGAATATGTAAATTCGTATATACAAACTTTCGCGTTTATAATATTGGTGTGAAGACTATTTGAATGTACTACGTCAGATATTGAAATTTCTTTTGTTTCTTTAAACTATTAGCCTACGTAACAGAATAAACACTATTTTGTACCTTATGCTGGAAATGGAGATAGATGCCTTCTATGCCTATCGGACAAGTAGAATAAATCCTGAAGTACACGCGGACAAAGTCGCGGGCGGAAGCTAGTTCAAAATAATTTTAAAAATAATGTATTGTTTGTAATCTATCAATATACTACTCGAGTTTGATAGACCACTGAGCAAGTAATCACAGACTATATCCAAGCGACTTTGTACAAATGTAATCAATAGTCGTTAAACATATTGTATGCTTAAAGCATGTGTAAAGTAACTACTAATGCAATTTATCTTTCCTACAGCATTACTACATTTCTAGTAAAATTACAAAATATTTTTAAGGCACAAGTATTGTACATCGAAGTAGGTAAAATATATGCATCCGGCAGAGCTTGGAGCGAGGAAAGCGAGCGCTCAAATTGTGTTTCTACATTTTCTAAAAGCACCGCCTCCGACGCGAATACAGCGCAACAAAGTTTCTAGATATTTATCAAATCGTCTTTCTGTTTCCGGAAACCGGGCGGGCTGTGTACGGCGTACGGCACGGGTGTCGATACGTGAATCAAATACAGGACGAGAGGTGTCAAGTATCAACATTTTAAAATTTGTAATTAAATTAGAAAGAAGGAATAGAAACAGCAAAAAAGTTTTTATGTCTTTTTATTATTTATAGTGTTGTGCAAATTGATAAAATAAATTATAGTAGCTGTGACTCGCGGCCCTCCTTGTGAGTATTATATTCTTTGCTCGCGACGTCATCTACCAATACATTATCTTAGTCTTCTTTCCTAAAATTCAATTTGTTGAAACGGGATGGTCATTTTTAATGTCCAAAAATGCTTGAACAGCTTGGGGGAAAATCAACTTATTATTAATTCATTGATTTACAAAAGAGCTCTAGTCGTCGCGATGTTTCTATGTAAGTCTCGAAGCCTAGCTCCCCATTTAAAATAGCGATAGTAGAGAAGTAAATTATGTACAATTTTGGTTGGTGGTAGACTAATTGTATATGTCCAATTAATTGGTTAGCTGGTAGCGTGTAATCTAAGCCTGTCACCAAACACCAGTGTTAATAACACTGTCGTGTTCTGGTAATACAAGATAAAATAACCAGTACCTGTATTAACTTGAGTATTATTTAAGAGCACACAAACATCATTAGGCTGTATGGAAACCATGTGATAAGTCGGAGAATGTCAATAACAAATATACGGGTGTATTGTACATTTAAATAAATTTCGGAGTTCTGATACAGGGTGACTCAGGGAATATTCAAGAAAGAGGGCTATGTTTTTCGTGTGTATGTTTGATCAATGACATAGTTTATAGTGGTGGTTATTACCTCTCGTGGTATGACTTTGTCGATGACTATATACAGGGATGATGATGATTATGCGTGCCATTACTGTCTGTTGTTGACTGTTGTGAATTTTAATTTCATAGTCGGGTATTATATACACTGTCAATATGAGGAACTAGTGGTTAATTAATATAAAATGAATCCCCCGTTTTAAAAATCTGAAAGTTTTGGTGGATTCTCTAAATTCATTCAATTGCTTTCTTTGTGTCGTTTAGAAACGGGAATTGTAACCCGTTAGGATAAAGCACATCTCTCAGATTTATTTGTTTTCGCAGACATGTGAACGCACTTTCCTACTCACACAAGACTACACAATGCGGGGACGAAAACTCGATAAAAAGTGTCTGTTTTTATTTATGTTTGTTCCTGTGAGGTATGTCCGTGCATGGTCGTGATGAGACTTGGTATTTATCTAGCGTGCAGCATGGAGAGAGACATATGATACTATTGTACATTATGAAGTCCATGCAGATGAAGTTACAGGCAAAAAGTTCTAGTGCCTATTTAATTAAGCGACTTTTACTAAGGTTGTCATTTATTCAATAACGTTTTGTTTAGATTATGCAAACGAATTTTCGTATTTATATATTTTTAAATAAAGGGGAAATGTTTTATAGTATGCCATTTTCCGTTCTTTTGTTCTTTTTGCAGTTTACGCGTGTTGTTTAAATGCAGTATGTATTCAACTGATTTGTTATGTCATCTGTAATTAAAAACTTAAAATAGGGTTGCCTGCTAATTCGATGCCAGCACATTCGAATTTTTTATTTTAAAACTACAAAGGAGGAATTTTTTTGGTGTGTGCTGAAAATAGACGAAAGCTTGACCACGATCTTACCAGATGGTAAGCTACTATGTAGCCTATGATGATGCGCGTTGGTCTAGAAGTTGCCTGTTAACCCTCGACTTAAATACACCTAAGTTGTAGTTTTGTGGGAATATAGACGTAGCCGTCGGCAGTACGTTCCACTCCCTGGCTGTACGCAAGATAAAGTTTGAAGCAAAACTCCTAATGTGAGCCACATGGACATCGATTATGCTGGTGGAGTCCTGAGGTTCGTCTGTTAAATCGAAAGCTTGAATGGCGATGGCCCAATTAACAAGAACATCATTTTCAAGAGAGAAAGATGGAGAATATAGGAACACGATACACTTCTGCAACGGTTGAGTAATAAAATTACTTAACTTCATGATTTTCTCATTTGTTTGTAAGTGATGCTAAGAAACTGTGCTCACCCCAAAACTTGAACTGGCTATGGCTAAATATTGCCTTTGTTTTCCAGTACACAACGGTGCTAATAATAATGTTGTTTGGAAGGCAGACTTAGATAATATGGAAGTAGCTAGCGCATATAATGAAATTATCTACCACCTACTGAAATATATGTACCTACGAGTGTATGTGTAACTTTAAAGCAAAATTATTTTTCTACATTTAATGTATTCGAATCAGGTTGTTTCGTGTTTTAAAAGCATTTCATTGTTCGAGGCTCGCATAGCAGTTACGTCGAGAAAATGGAATGGTGCATTTCGCTTCCTGCGCCTTGGGCTTCAAATGAAATGGTTACCGGAGGATTTTTGCGTTTCACATTGTTTTAAGTGGAATTACTTTTACACTACTCGCTTTTGATTTAGTTTTATTTTTATTTTTACTAGGCGTATGCTCGAAGCAAGTTGGGAATACATTTTTTATTAACACAATATGTTTACACTTGGCTTTATATCACAGATATCGTATGATGATAGCCAATATCTTTGATATGGTAATACAATATCGTCACTTACCATCATGTTTATTCATCATGTACAGCCTGCGGCAGTCCACTGCTGGACATAGGCCTCTCATGTTTATTCATGTCAGCTTATTTTCATCTAACATGATGCATAGAATGACAGACCGAATTTTGTTTGTTTCTCACATTCCACCTATAGAGGCATGGAAATATTTTAACAAATGGACCATACACTCTCTGTAGGAGAGAAGGCCTTAGCCTCTGCAGTGGGGGGCGGGGGGACTTCCGAGAATTGTTATACATTTAAAAACATGGTTTTAATTTATATTATATTATTTACAGTGCATGCAATACTAATTATTTTAACACTACTATTACTTTATTACGAATTATATTATTTGTCTCCTCAACTTTTATCTAGGAATTCTTTAACTGCAATTTATGCTCGAGAAAGATTTTCGTCAGTTCTCTAATATACATCGAAATCTTATTATAAAACTTAATAAGAGAGATATTATATAGACATGAACAAGCATATTGTCTATGTACTCGTCACAATAAATATTTCTACTTCCAAACCGTAGAGCCTGGTAAAAAAGGGTATCCCACATATCACAGTTTACCTCATGATGGAGATGAGATGGAATTTGTAGCAAACAGAAAGATTTGATGTATTCTTGTTCTGTAGCATCAATCACGAAGCACATTTCTTTCGTCACTTGTGAGGCATAAATAAGGCATTGAGGGCTTCCGACGTCGCTCATATTGATGTATTCAGAACGCAAACCGTTCGCTACTTATTGTCGGAAGCCTCAAGTAATATGAAAAGGAATATTTTAGTCATCCTTCGTAGTACTTTTTGCTCAGCAGGTGTTCCTTTTGTATGCCAAATTGCAATACTTAACTTTACTTTCGGGTCGATAACATTCTGTTAAATACATGTTGTAGTCACATTCTTGTGCTTTTTCGTGTTGTGTTGAAGTTTTCCTGAGAATAAAATCAGTTTTAAAATTGTGTTCCTAAATATCAGTAGTTATAGCTCAAGTAAGTTACATTAAGTTAGATTTACTTTTGTCGTAATATTGAGTCGTTTCGTATTGAAACTTTTTGAACACAAGGTAAATATTATTTTTTTGCTTTGCTTATAATTTCAAAACTATAAGTTGCACTGGGTCTTCCTGTTAAGCATATAAATGCCTGTGGTAGGAAGCCCCGCTCCTCCTCGTTACACATTATTTAAGTTTATGACACATTTAACAGTTTTTACACAGAAATATATATAAAATTATAATGTGTGTGTGTGTGTGTGAGTGTGTGTGAAAGTGTGTGAGTGTGAAGGTGTAAGAGTGAGAGGGAATGTGTGTGTGTGTGTTGAGAATCGACGTGTTGTTTTAAAATATTGGAACATTAGGTTACCACTACGTTACAAACTCCAGAATACGTTCTGTTTCTTTGTAGTCAAGGGTTTTTATTCCCCTCAAATATTATGCCAGAAACCTTGTAGGTCTAAATATAACACGATACTTCCGGAGCGTAGCAACTCTGTGTTTGTGTAGGTTGTCTATCGGTACAGCTGTTTATATTATACGGTTATTGAGCGTCTAATTTGGCAGAATCGTCCGGATCGTGTTACCGCCTGTCAGTGCTCACTTTACGAGACGGCGCACCGACGCCAAATATTCCAATTAGACAATTTGAAATTTATATTAAATGTAACGCTGATGTTGTTGACAACGGTGCTGTTGGGTTTGACACGGAAGCCTTGCCTTTACAAGTGTTAGTCTGAGTGAGTGTCTCTGTATTTAAAAATCGACCACGTGCGATATCATTCTCTATAAAAACATCAATAAAGTCACGTTTGTTGTATGGGAGCCCCCTTAAATATTTATTTTATTCTGATTTTCAGTATTTGTTGTTACAGCGGCAACAAATACATCATCTGTGAAAATTTCAACTGCCTATCACGGTTCATAAGATACAGCCTGGTGACAGACGGACAGACAGACAGACGGATGGACAGCGGAGTCTTAGTAATAAGGTTCCGTTTTTACCCTTTGGGCACGGAACCCTAAAATGATAGATATCTTTAAAAAACATTGCCTTGCATTGCAGTCAGCAACGTTCGAAGCAAGCAAGAACACCTGAGGCAATGGGAATATCAGTTAGCTCATTGTAAGTGATGAATTCATAGTACATATTGAAGTCATCATCTTCACTGTCGCTGCACACATCACGCCTCCTACATAGTACGCCACATTGACCGGTCCCAAGGCGCTTGAATATAATACGGGACTTAAATAAGGTTTAAGTAGCAATCATGTAAGAGAAGATTGGACCATCAAAGTTATTCGAGAATTAGCTGAGTATTGCATTTTGCTTGTTGCGGGCAGTAATTAGTGGTTTCATTTATTAGACTGGCTTGGCTTAGCTCCTGCGGTGTGGACGCAAAACGAGTAATACTAACTTGGGTGCTGGGCAACAATGAAAATGTCACTTTATGAAATGGGCCCTGCTGTTGATTAATGGAGATAGAGCGAAGCTGCTTGTACTGGACCGCCTTGTTCACTTGTTTATTCATTCTAAATCGGAGGGTAGTTATATTAATACAAAATACAATATTTCTGGTAGCAATGGAAACTTGCTGAGTCATTCTTGGGTTGGTTGGATCAATACACACACTATACGGGTTGTATAATATTCTGTTGAAACGGTTAAGTGGGATCTTTTGGGCTGAGAAGTCATTCTTTACAGTTTTGTCATGCCCGTTCGTTTGTTTATTTATTTATTTTATTTAATGTAAAATTTAGATGTAAAGTGTGCACACCCAGAAGCCTCAAGCTATTAGGCGGTGGCTCTGCTATCTTTCATAGCCAGGCGGAAATAGAAACTGCCCTACCACCAATCAAACAGGGTACTGATACGTACTTCCCTGGGAATCAGAGTCAGACCTCTGGATTATGAGTCCAGCCGTGTATCCACTGGGATAATCACTTACACACACACACACAATCTCTTATATCACACGCACACATCGGGTTTATTATTTAAGGGTTCCGTACCCAAAAGGGTTCCAACATCTCTCTGTTACCTCTACAATGTCTACACCGCCGTTTGTATGTCTGTTCTATATTCAAAATGTTTATTTTTACATATGTTTTAATTCTAATTTTTCACATCTGGCATCTCAAGAACATTTATCAAGAAAGCTTTACAATTATTTTCAGATATCGTGAAAGTGTTTTCTTTTTCTTCTGTACGAAAATATTTATCATACGACACGATTACGCCGCGCTAAAGGGACCGTTTCACAGAAGTATAGATTTAATAGAATCAATTCAATCTGCCCTAGAAGTAGGTGAAAGTACGTTAATTACTCATATTTCGAAGACTGATTTCCTGATATGAAGTCGGGTTTAACGCTTCATCTTCAAATAACAAGTGGTAGCCGTTAGCATTGGATCCATGCCGTTAGCAAAGTAAATGTCAAAAACACTCACATTTTTACATATGCTGGGAAAGGAAAAAAATACAACAAGCCAGTAGCCAGTTTCTCTGTTTTGGATTTTGCTATCTTATTTTTGCAGCTTTGTAACTTTCTGTTTTGCTCTCAGTGTGTTTTACATTTTCCGTTTGTCTGTAACATTATAAATTCAGTTTAAACTACCTTATAGGAACTTAAGTTATAAAATCTTTTTGCTTTCTCTTTTCTACTGTCTTTTTACATTACCAAAATAATTTGGTTGGTAGGTAATACTTTTTATGCCAGTTTTTCTAGTTAGCACTGCATTCATGAGGCTATATCATCATGACTGATGGTTGAGAACGCTTCCATGTAACGGTTTCATTATCATTCATCATATTAGACGAAGGTCAAGTGCAAATAAAATATTTCAGTTTTCTTAGTGCATTAGGAATGTGTCATCTCCATTATTTCCATAAAATGTTGTAGATCAAACTAAATGAGACACAAAAATGAACATAAGAGTATGTTGGATGTTATTATTTTTATCTCACCTCTCTGGGTTGACGTGCGGATCCCTAAAAATGACACGTAACATGTATTAGTTAAAATTTAAACTTTTAACGGTTAATAAATGGGCATCCGTAACATACGTACATACTATTAAAAATTTATGACTGTTTACGTTCTATGCAAATCTCCCAAGAGGAATCAAATACAGTTAAAATAGTAAGCTGTTTTGCGAACGTGGTTACAGCCTGTCTACAGGTCGCCATTAATTATGGATTAGAAATCCTCCGACCCTTTGGCCATTGATTATTTAATCAAAACGGTTCGAGATGGTACAGCCACAATAAATGTCGTCCGACGTGATAACAATGGCCCGGACAGTTTGTGGAGGAACGAACCGTGATGGATTGCGATGGGACAGGAATTTATGTATGTCCGTCATCGACGCGATAACGGCCTTGCCCGTCAAACTCAGAGTAGGACAGGTTTGTTAACAACCTATCAGCCTTTGAGACTTTATAAAAAGATATATGCAAGGCTGTAATTATGTAGAATATAGTCTTCTTTTCGCAGTGATGTTGTCCTTTTAGTGCTGTGCGTATATCCGCACTGGTGCTCAACCCCATGATCGATATACTATAGAGCTAGAGTGTCCAATTATAAAAATTAAAGCATCATATATTCAGAGCAAAAAGTCATTAGAAAAAGAGAGATAGGTGATTCTGGGAGTGAGATGTTGGCGTGATTTTTGATTACGAAAACTACGCGCTATCTACAGAAAAAGTTTAGTAGTATTAGTTACCACAGACTGCCACGTTATGTATTGTATGTATCGTGTAGCAAGGTCTCCGTATCTTGGAAGGAAATTTAATATTAGCATGAATTGTAAAGTAATTTTGCTGATTTCTGAAAGACTACATGTACTTGTATGATAAATTGTTTTAGTAATCCTGTAATTTTTACATTGGCCTCAATCAACTAATTTAATATTTTCAATGTTTAAATTTCAACCGTATTTTCTTTCTTCTTCTGTATCAATAAGGGCGGGTACACTATTCTTTTAATAAACTATTCCTTTCTACGAGTATCAATGATCAAAAAAGTAAAAGGTTATACTCGTAGCAGTTAGTTGTGAATATTTTGTTAGTTGACACCGAACACGCATTAAAGGATCAAACGTGGACCTACTTTTGGTACATACATCATTCAGCCAAACACGTGACGTGAAAGAAATGGAGAAAAAATGTAACCAAAGGGTGATACGAAATTAAAAACGTTCAGCAAATATTTTCTAGGGTCGTTGGTCGCCATGAATGGAATTGTATTTCAATATGGCGCAGGCAGGAGCGAGTGTTCAGAGAGTGATGTTTAAATAGGCTGCTAATCCCACCAATATTGAAATATCCGCGACAATATTCCACGAAGCGAACCGTGATCCGCTTTTATTAAAACACCGTTTTATATAGGTACTGGGTGTAAAAAGATTGCTCGTAAAGATTGGAAGCGTCGAACTGTGGCTGTGCCGTGTGCGTGCGTGTTGGGAAGCGACTTTTGATGTTCTGTTTAACTAAACTTTGCAAACATCCATATTTATGCATTCGAAGTAAGACTGTCAGCACACCAATTACATTGTCATTAAATTTTGACGGTAAATGATGTCTAAAAATTGGCCAAGTACGATTCGGACTCCATAAATAATAAATATGCACCGAACAATCCTCTAACGAATGCGTCTCGATTTTCGTTATCAATTTAGTTTTGCAGGAGCAGTATTAGAAGAGTACGACACTAGATAGCGCTAGTAGTGTGTTACACTTCACGTCTAAAAAAAACAATGTTTGTTGTACGGGAGCCACCTTAAATATTTATTTTGACGTGACGTCTTATAAATTGGTTTGCCGGGTGACACTTCAAGAAACTGCGTTACGCTCCGCTCACGTTATGCGCTCACAATGAGAGCGAGTGAGAGGCACGCGTCCCTTCCACTCGGGCATGGTTAGCCCGCCTAAAATTATTTTACCACTCAAAGTCGTTGTCACGTAAAACTTTCGCCCGTATACCGACTTTACAGGCAACCAATTTTTATTCTGGTTTTTAGTATTTGCTGTTATAGCGGCAACATAAATACATCATCTGTGAATTATTTACTAGAATTATGGATAATTTATCCATGCTAGAATGTATTAAGATCACATTATGGATATCTTAATTTCTGTTCAATTGTCCATTTTCAAAATTCTAAAATTTATTACACACGTTGCTCTTTATCCTAATGGGTATTAATTAGTACATACATATATTATCCTCAGCGTCTAAAGAAAAAAGTCTTTGATCAGTGCGTGTTGCCAGTGATGACATACGGAACCGAAACGTGGTCTTTTACTGTGGGCCGAATAAACAAGCTCAAAGTCACTCAGCGAGCAGTGGAACGAGCTATGCTCGGAATTTCTCTACGTGATAAGGTCCGGAATGAGGAAATCCGTAGACGAACGAGGGTCACCGACATAGCTCGACGAGTCAGTGAGCTGAAGTGGCAATGGGCAGGCCACATCGCTCGAAGAACCGATAACCGGTGGGGAGTAAAGGTTCTCGAGTGGCGACCACGTACCGGGAAACGTCTACCAGGCCGTCCCCTTACTAGATGGACCGACGACCTGGTTAGAGTCGCGGGGAGTCGCTGGATGCAGGTGGCTCGGGACCGGTCGATGTGGCGTACCATGAGGGAGGCCTATGTCCAGCAGTGGACGTTTCCCGGCTGATGATGATGATGACATATATTATTACAACAAAACAACTGTTCAACTACTTTCGCGATATATCTTTTGGAGTGTAATTGTTGCTAGAGCGGTGCCATTGTTGCAAGAGCCGTAACATTGTTACTGGTGCTATGCTTCTGTAAGATATGGAATACGATTTCTATGTCAGCGTGTTGAATCAATATGATTTAAAAGTTTTGAACTATTTCAAACTTGTAGAATAAGTTTTAAATATAATAAGCAGTGAGTTTAGAGACTGAATGCAATCGAAGGCTATAATATTTTACTACCCTTTTGGGACTACGTTAATTAAAGATTTGGTATTAGCTCTGAAATAACTATTCGGCATGAAGTAAAAAATAGAGTTTTCTTAGAAATTTAATTAAACTGGCAGCCGATGGGCAGTATAATGAAATTAATTTAAAACTTCGTAAAGTAGAAATTAGTAAGTAAAATTTGCGTTGTTATTCATAAAAAAAAAGAATAATTTATAGAGTTCAAACTTGGCCATCTCAGGTAATGGTGGGTCTCAAACAGTTGAATGGGAAGCTTCAAGTTCATGAGGCACTGGCTTTTCTTTTATTACCGAAATATAAATTATGATTCTTAATTTCGACACAATAGTAAAAATCGATCTTTCTACTTATTAATTGTGAATATAATCACAAGCCTGTGTTTAAGCCGACATACTTTATTTTATCTACGTCAGCAGGATGATTCAATTGTTGATAATAGGCCTATCCCCATCTCATATACTTGTAGATCGACGATATTTACTTTTGTGTGCTGCATACACATCGTTCCTTTATTTATTTCAGCAAGTAGTCAGCTATAGACAGAAGTTACCTCAACAAGTCACTGTCTAACAGTCGACCTCTTTGAAAACATTGGGAACCAGAGGAACATACATTGTAAACTACGGTATTGGCCACCATAATTTCATAATAACTAAAGACCAGGGACCGGGGACTTTTATATTTCCGCCTGGACAGCTACCACCACGTTGTCTAGTTCCACCGCCAGAGTGATAATGAACCTGTTGTCTATCGGTAATCTTTAATCTTACTCTTCTACTTCGACGGCCAAATCGTCTGGCCTTACGATCAAGTTTAAATATAAAGGTCAAATAGAAAATGACACACGATAAACTGCAATATTCATTCGATATGAAAAAGGACGGAAACATTATATTCCTCTTAAAACTCCACTCCATTCGGACCAAATGATACGAGTAATAACGGCGCAGCGGGACCACTAACTGTTACTTAGGTGGAATGCATAATTTTTCAAGAAAGCCTCGAATGATTCCCTTTATGTTCTCGTAACAAGTATTAATGGTCTCGGCCCAGCCACCTTCCACAGATTCTGTCATTTGCGACCAATTAGAACGCCCCTCGTTTCCTAAATGTAAGATATGATTAATATCTTTTTCATTACTGACCGACTTCATTTTATAGCTTTTATTTTATTTCGCGTAAAATCTGGCTTTGGAAGGTTTGTGTTAATTGGATTGCATTATCGCTCCGGCCTCGGGTCACGTTTACAGTTTCCAAGAAAAGAATCTGAAATTTATTTGTATTTAAGCTGTACATGGCAACAGCCAAACGCATTACCTACTACTTTTGTCGTTAACTTTTTATGCGCTTACTTGTTTGCAGTGTTCCCCTCAGGTGTAATGCAGTGTTCCCTTTACTTTCCATCAGATTGGTTAGTTTATACGTGCTAATTAAGTATTTGTAAAAGTTAATCTAAGTAAGAATTAATATATGATACGAGTATACCGTGAAACAAGTTCTACTCTATGGTTAGGTCGAAACGATGCGCTCTCTCCCGGCGTAAGTGATTCTCTTCCATATTCAAGATCAGTTCGGTGCAATGCAACTTCGATTCCACTTTAGTGGAATGGAATTGGATACAATACTACCGTCCAATTTTTGTACGTTACTCCAGCACGGCAGCGTCGTGTCGTTTCAGTGATTCCAATTTTGGTACAGTGTACAGCGAAGATCGTGAAAGGAAATAAAAACCAGTGTTTCACGCCAGGTCTGCTCGCAAGCTTGGCTTTGCTTAACTTTATGAATGGGGATATTGGCGTATATTTTGTTTGAAAATTACAACGAATAATCTGTTTTACGATACCTTTTTTGTAAGGTTTGTTGGATAATATGTAAGAAAATAGTGACGCACAATAAGAAATATATACTAATGACCCCGGTACTGTTTAATATTTTACGATAATTTATTTTTGTCTCCTCTTTTGCAAGGATGTCGTAAAAGGCGACTAAGGGAAAAGTATATACTGTGACATCTACTCATGTAACAAACAGTAGCTTACTGCGAATGCACAAAATTAATTGAAATTTTGAGGTTTATGATGAAAATTCATGTCCAACAGAGACCTTTGTGTAATAGGTTATGATGTGTTTTGGAAATATTACTGCGTTCACCAAACCATTAGTAAAATCAAATCATCATGGAATAACTTTGTGTGTGTGTGTGTGTGAGAGAGAGTGAGGGGGGGGGGGGGGGGGATGAATTATTATTATAATCACATTTATATTGCAAATTTGGTAGAATCTTATGTCGTTGTTTCTCTGTAGGTTGGACTCTCTGTGCCTGTTTGTTATCCCTTGGGATGTAAAGGGAACGAGAATGTTTTATATTGAAAAAGGGTTCCCAAAATATGGTTTTTGCAGTTAATGAAGACGAAGTCGTGGCTGAAAACATGTTGAAAATAAACCTTATTTATCATGATAATACCGTGGAAACCTATGAGAGAGATTTAACAAGCAGTGAACTTGTAAATATGTGAGGATAAATGTGAGAGGACTAAATTGTGACATAATTATTCCTTGTGAGTGAACCATTATGTATTCCTTTAGTAGACGTTGTAAGAGACCAAGACATACTCTTCTCAGGTGTCGTTAATGCTGGTGCATTAGACTCAGTTTACAAGCACTAGACCACAGACTACGAGTAATACCTATACGGTCTAGGCACGGTATCTATATGGTATATGCACTAAACCGATTTGATTTTATGAACCTTTTTTATATATTACACCATAGACTTCATGCATAAAAGTTACTAAAAAAACAAGTGTAAAAAAATTGACACCGGATCATGAAGGTAACTAAATTATCACCCGCCCTAAAATCTTCAAATGTTTAAAATGACCTTTTACAAGGCTTCAAATACTCGTATTTAAGTAGTTAAGGTTGAAGTCTTCTTTTCATTTCACAGTTGTATTTCACTACTTATACCTCACTTTGTACGTGGCATGGATTTAGTTGCCAAATGAAAATAAAATGTATACTCATTGCAACACAATTGATGTGGGATCTAATCTACATTTTAATTTATCTTTTTACATGAAACGTTCGAACACAAGCTCTTGTCTCCATCGTTTCGGAAAGCACAGTACGGGGAGTGATTATTTTAATGGCACAGCATTAAAAACGTCATTAATTTGATGGACAACGGAATGAGGTGTTCTGATAAAACCGGTAAAATGCTGAAGAGAATAACAAAGTACAGTTATGTAGGACATTATATAGACCAGAGTGAAACTTATGTTTGAAACGATTTTTACGATAGAGATATAGGACCAACTTTTATTTGGCAAATTTGGGTAAAGACCCAAAGAGCCTTTTTCAAAATTATGTTCAAATATATTTGAAATATTTATTGTTAAATTCAAAATTATTAGTACTGTATTGAAATGTATTTGTTAAATCATTGGAATAGACTCATTTTATTTCAAAAATTTGCTGTCAGCAACGTTTTTCCTGATTAAGGTATACCTCCCATCAGTGGCGAAGGGTCCATACAACCCGATTCCCACCGGCTTACCTTTCAAAAATCCTTTCCACATATCATTAATGTAATGTACTATTAACTTTTATACGCTCAAAATATTACTACAAGAAACGCCTGTGCGCAATTAAAAAGCAATACAAAAAACGCCTGTGCGCAATTAAAAAGCAATACAAAAAACGCCTGCGCACAATTAAAAAGCAATATCTATCAGTGGCGAATGGTCCATACAAGCCGATTCCCACCGGGTTACAGATATTATCTATAAATTGTCAAAGCCCGCCAAAACTATACCACAGTTCCCGTGTCAACTAATGCTCTGTCTCTTACGCTCTCGTAGTAAACGTAGCTTTTTATTTTACGATATAAGCCGGCCGGATTTCGGCATTCTAGATTTCTTCTCTTTCGAACGCCTTATGCGGAGCGAGATAGAGAGCAATAATACGAGTAATTTTAAAAATGTAATTTTAATGAGGAAATACATCGCCAATTAGACATTTTTTCTAGCAAGTTAATAGTGTTATAACAATGCAAAATTTAAAAAGTAGCATTTTCATAGTAAGTTTCATCGCGAGTCACATTGTTTTATTTAGGCGTATTTGCGTGTGATTTGTTCCGTTTGGAATAAACAACTTTAGTACGCGTGAATCATGAATGCTTGTTAGTACGTGATTAAATGCTCCTAGGTTAGTACTATCGATGTTTTTTATGTGACGGATTAGAAAGTATTTCACTTAGTTCGAAGTTCATGTGCTGTTTTTTGTGTTTATAAGGTGATTTACTTGCATATTTCGTTCAATACGGTGAGTTTTGTGTGCCATTATGGCTTTAATTCGTATGGAATGCTGCCTAACTGACTACTTGCTCATCATCTTCCCATTTGAAGAAATACTGAGAATTTCTGAAGCCGAATTTGAATCACGCGGCAAGCATTTTTTTTTGGATCGGCTTCCCTTTGCCAAAATTCCACCCTTCGCCACTGCCTCCCATACAAAGAAACAAGAAAATTAAATACAAATCAAATAAAGTTTTTTAAGGTAAAACTGTTATTAAAAAAGGCAAAGTGCGAGAAGGACTTGTTTATCAAGGGTTCCGTCTGAAACATTAAAAAAGGTACAGATATTATTACCTTGAAATAAGGTTCATTATTCTAGCGGCATAACTAAGTTTGTTTGTCCAGCTTATTTCATGATGAAGCAGGCAAATAAACATCAACAATTTTGCGTAGTATTAATTTTTGAACAAAGTACGATACTCGTTAGTGTAAAATCTCGCAAAGATTATCCACGTGGCAGAATAAGTGCTTATTAAATATTTTTCAAAAGAAAACTAGTTTTTCCAAGACGTATAAAGCCAGTAAGCCGTAATCTACACAAGTGCTACAAGACGGGCATCCCACCGGAGCACAATAAGCGGTGTTATTGCTCAGCGTCGGGCTCAGATAAATCCTTGTAAACAAAATTGTAACTGTCGCCGATATCGTGCTTTATGATTGGAGCCTTCAAGGCATGATATTCAAATACGCCAGAATTGACCGCCGACCCTTTTCGAGCGTCGAATGCCTAAATAGATGCGAATATAGAGTGTAGTACGAGTATCATACCCATAGCAACAATATCAAAATAAAATAAGTTGATGAGATTTTTACTCAGGTTTGAGCTTCTCACATCTACTAAAATTAGGTTAATTATATTATGAAAATGAAATGAAATTGAAATAAACAATCTTGACTTAGAATAGCCACATTGGTCAGATCACGATGTCCATAGACTATCACATGTGCTACAATAGTGGCGCTTGTAGTTTTTAAGGAAGGGCCATTCATTACACTGATTCACTATATTATGAAACAATAAGATAAGATTCTTTTTACAATGGATGTATTAAATTTGAATATTTCTAAAATTACTCCCTTTAACCAAAACCGCCTCTAAATCCTTAGGTCAGCGTCGGACAATGACGAACCTATTATTATATTTTATTTCCCCCACGGCTCCTTATTATTTTTATATGTTTCCTCATAGGAGGATATCGGCCATAAAAACGAAATGTTTCTTGCCTGATTGAACCTTCGGGTGACGGTGTTTTTTATTTCCTTGGATATTTTGTGACACATACGACGTTTTATGTTCTAAATGGGTACCTAAAATCACGGACGCAAGTTGAATTTAAATGTGCTCACTTTTTTACTCCACAACTTATTCACCTGGATATAAAATAAGTAAGAGTGTTTTACTTACATGCAGGAACGTTACATGAAATAAGAAGACACACATCAAAATATAATAGAGCCAGCAGATAAAACAAATATCAATACATTTTTGTAATTTTTGTAAAGCGATCAAAATACTTTTAAAAACTTTTTCACTATTCAATTGAGAATCGGAGTACAGCTTTTTACTGTGTTTTTTAATTGTTTGAAAAGAAGCTTTATTTATTTTAATTTTTGTACGGGCTGAGCCATGATATTCCTTCTCATTAAAGACGCCAGACATAGATAAACACTTCCTTCAAATAGAGCTATACTTGATTGTAACTTACCTTTCTTTAGCAATCCCTACAGTATTTCTGAAGACTTTATAGTTCGTATTTAGTAACACATAAGGTGATTATGTGAAGCCCCAAAGTAATTCAGCAACAAAAACTGTGTAAATATTATTATTCTTCCACTGGTTCTTCATATTTGAAAACGAAGGCAATACACGCGTATTGTAATAAAGCGTCTTTCAAAAAAATCTGCGATTTTCTGATAGACTTCCGGGGAGCGTTAAAATTTTTCTAACAGATGTTTTCCCACAATATGTGTCTGTCCTAAGGCGGTACAATGTACAGGTGAAATTAATGTTGATAGGTTTATTAAAGCGCTGTGTTGCCAGTGTAGGATAACCTCTGTTTATAGCTAATGATATAACAGCGTGCTCACGGCGCGGAACTTAGTTGCATTTTGCATAAAATCGATAAGGTTACCTAGTCTCAGGGCGCTCGACACAATATACTTGCTGTGAATGAAACTTGCGGTTGTTTGAAAGCTTTATTTATGCTGCGTTATATCTTGAGCAAAGTAGAAAGCAAATAGCAGCTTGTGCAGCAGAAATAGGTTCAGTTTCTGTTTGTCAGTCGAAATAGTTTCTTAGCTGTATGGACCGTATGGACAACCATCCTCGTGTTGCTGTCATTGCCATGATCACCATCATTATCTGGTAGATTGATGGTAAAATGCTAGTGGCGCATAGGACTTCTATGACCCCTCTCCCCTTGCCACCGGTAAGAAATGGGGTAGTCATATTTTAAATACATATCTTATAAGCCAAAAAGATTGAAATAGTGGGCTTTATTTCAATTTACAATGTAAGTCCTAGTGTCTGTCTCGGAATTTTTGGGGAGATTATGTATTCTGATATATTATAATGTACCGTGTGGTCTCAGCTTAAGAATAGTACCACCCCATGCTATCCCGTTGGTGACGTAAAAGGCTACTAAGGGAAAACTATTCAGGAGATAGACATCATCATCTACCTATGTAATAACAACATTTCTCCTACTACCAATCCGCTTACTAAGCGCGGTGCTTACGGCAAATCCTCTAATGTAAATTCTGACGTGAGTTGCTCAGCAACTAAATATGCAGTTGATTATGATGATGGCTGTCATTTGTACATGGCTTAGGTTTACATAGTTGGTTGAATATGCCATGACTTCGGCATATCTTTGCGAGCCACGTGCATTGTGGGAGCACGCGGAAGTCAGGCACATTTTAGTGTTACTCGTATTTATTTTATGCAAAGTAAGCTTACTGGCTCGTAATAATTTGAGGGACAATAGAGCTTTGTTCTTCGCGGAGTCTGACAGGCAATGTAAACAATGCTCTGAGGTGTTGTTCTCATTATGATTGCAACCAACAACCGAAACGGCGATTGCTCTCGCAAAAACTGGAGTTTTGTATGCAAATCAAGTCTCGAAGTCAGAATCTGTGACGTTTAAATGCAATGGTTGCCCGCTTTGCCTTAATTTTTAAACAAATCCCGATGAACAAATTCTACATTGTTGTTTCAATTCATGAAATACAAGGCTTTTGATGTTATAGATTTTTACGGGACGTTAAATCCATACGAAATGTATAACTAGATAAAAGATTTGCAGCGTCGATGGGAAACTATTTTTAAACCATTTCAATTTGGTCCAGTTCTGACAATGGCATCCATGAGAAAACGATTTAAATTTTAAATTTGCTTTAATAAAAGTAGAAATACAGTCAGTTTTCATATCTTTTTGAACATATTTACTTGTTATTATTTGAAATCGGGTGGTGAATCTACCTATGTACAAAAATATTTAGTAAAAAAACACTTCGGTATACGAAAATCTGTTTATTCATTAACTTTACATAAACAGCTAACTGCAACGACCATTATAGTTTTCAATACATAAATAAAAAGTTTCTATTACAATATTTTTACATATTTACAGATACAAAATAATAAGAAATAACGAAAATATACAAACGTTTTGGTAGAAGGAACTATTTTGATAGGTCTAGCAAAACTATGCTTTTCTGACACCAATTATTCAATAACTAAAATTGTAATTTAATATAGCAAGCATGTCAGTGTTCATCTATTGCTATAATTACATACATGTATATTACAAAGCACGGCATATTGTCTTTATTGTAAGTGATATATTTACAACCAAATTTATTTTATTGTAGACTGCTTGTACTTAAAGTACATATCTGAACGGGAAATTTTGTTTTACTTTTTTGTAATTGTACCTCTAATTGTCTACCGTAGTTGGACTGACAATCGCGAACTTTAATTGTAGGTATTAAAATAAAATATTACAAAAATTAAAGAAGTTCGCAAGAATAGCAAATTGGTGAAAGAGTTGATTTCGCTACAGACAATTTGTATAATTTATTTTCGATGATTTATTTCGTAAGCACATGAGCATTCACTGTTGGAATATTGTTACAATGAAAGTGAAATAAGTAGCTTATTTCAATCTGGATTCTGTAAAATAGGTATATGTTTCATGGATACATGTTAATATTTCGGTATATATTACTTTTCATTTCATGTTCCTATCAACAACAAAGATTTTCGCAAACCTGACCATGTGGTTACAAAGTCATCATGTGTGTAATCAAATAATAATTAATTATTATTTCCTTGAAATTATTGTATAAAAAATGATGCTGATACAACTTGTATCAAATTGATTCTTTAAAATAGATATGTTTCATGGATACAGGATATGATTTCTGTATGTTTTATATAACTACAGCTTTATCATTATAAATAAATTGTGACAATAAATCTTTCAATTGCAAAACTTTAAAAACTTTTAACTGTTTACCTTTGCCGTCTTGGGATTTTTAGCAAATGTATATTTAGATATGGCACATTTTTATATAAACCTATCAGTCTTTCAATATAAACAGACCTACTTTACCAATATATACAATTTACTAACAAGTACAATTATAATCTTGATTAAAATATAATCCATTTCTAAAATAAAACATTTGTTTAATTTGTTGATCTGAAATTAATCTAGTTAAATATAATCATATATTTCGTGGCAGGAAACTTACAATAAAACCTAAAATTATTAGATCTTTAGTAAGGAGCTAAACTACAATGAAATCATTTTATATAATCTAAAGCATGAGGTCCCTCTAAACTGAATAAACATTTGCATAGTGTTCAATTTTTTTAAATAACTTCAAATAATTTGTAGATAAATATTGCGTTATCTAAATGTAGATCTCGGTACAATTCGAACAAAGCTATTAATAAACCACCTATATAATAAATATATAAATTTCGCCACTTCAGGGGCTCAGGCCTACTCTCCTACCGAGAGTGTATGGGCCAGAGTCCACCACGCGGGCCCAGTGCGGATTGGTAGACTTCACATACACCTTTGAATTTCTTCTCAGGTTTGTGCAGGTTTCCTCACGATGTTTTCCTTCACCGAAATAATCATTTTAAATATTGTTTAATTCTAATCACAGTTTTGACGTTAATCGACCTACATACGACTTTGTTAAATATTTTATAAATTATTTTAGATTATCAGTTTAAAAGCGAAGAAAAGGTAATACTCGGTCATACCTTCATTAATTATAATTAGTAAAGAGGAAGTGTATTGATTAACAGGCAATGTATCTAGTCTTGTCAATTCGTATTGAATATTTTATTTTATGGAGTTACCCAAATCTTGCAGAGCTGTAGAACTTCGTGGTTGAGTATAATAAAAAGCTTTCTCAACATATTTCTTTGGGTGTCACGGAATCTACTGGCATATTTTGTGGAATAACACCACAGCGAAAAAACTAAAATGTCCAAAGAAACTTCATGCTTCAAACACGGATTTGTAATGAACGGATGTAATCTCGTTTAATACTCGTAATGCGTGAGGTCAACAAAAATACAAACACACGTATGATACTGACGTGCGTTGCATATTGTCGGCCGAGTGACTGGCGTTTAGTCACAGAATTAATATAGTACTACGTACAGGGCGGACGTTCATCGCCTCCCGCTGAACCGCAATTCCTCACTTCTCCCGCAAGATACTGGTGCAGAAAGTGGCCAGTACGTATGGCGCGTACGGATTACTCACACATGCGCGTGCGTACTAACGTGATCCGTTCGATTTGTGCCGATATCACGACATCAGTTTCAAGTGTCTGACCTGTGATTTGGTGTACTTTTGTTTGTGTGTAACTCGTGTATAACAAACGAAAGTGTCTACGTAGTTCCTTCATACGCGCGCAGTATAACACGGCGTCTGGACATTATGATGTCTATGGTTTTAATTTAGCTTATTAATATACCTAATGACTCGAGTTCAACTAATTATGTCGTATATCATCTCAAGTAGCACAGTCTGGTTGGCACTATAGCTTGTTTCTGAAGGAGGTCACCTGTCAGCTGGCCATCAGCAATGCTAGGAGAATGATGAGGTATCGACGTTGGTGAATCACGGAGCCGGAGGATTGGGTTTCTGGACAGAAATTTTAAAGCACGTTAATTATTATTATCATATAAAGTGTACTATACCATCATACGAGCCGTCATATTGCTGAATATCATCACATCAACTGCATAATTTCAGACTTGGACGTCTGCCTTACTAATTTGTGACACATTTGACTTTCCGTAAGGCGATTTCAATTGCATTTGACATAATAACCACGCTTTCCGGGTTGGTAGCTGCAGTTAGATGTTGGTAAATGCTGCCAAGCCATATTAGCTCAGTTGGGTACAGTATCGAGGTCTGGGTTCCATCCTGGCTCGTACCAATGAGTTCCAGTTTGTTATTTGGCATTTATGTACGAATGATAAAAATTAGTTTTTCTCTGAAGGGAAACATCGAGGAAGCCTGTACACTCCTGAGAGTAAATTCAAAGGTGTGTGTGAAGTATACCAATCCGCACTGGTCCCGCGTTGTGGACTATGGCCCATACACTCTCTGAAGGAGACTAGGCCTGAGCCCCTGCAGTGGGGACATATTAATAGGCTGTTGATGGTCAGCATTTTACGTCAACATCTCCAGAATATTTTTCCCTTAATCGCCTTTAACGACTCCAACGGGATGGAACGGAGTGGGTAATTTTTCAAAGTAAGTTTCATCAATTCAGAAACTGAAAGTTATATACATCTTTTATTGCAAACGCGGATAAAACAAACGATTTACATTCCCACGTTTTAAATTTAATCAGTATTCTTAATTAAGATATTCGATATTTATTTGTTTTACCGTAACATTATTTTTACGTTATCGTCCCGTACATTCCTTTGTCTCCGCAAAGAGAATTATTAATATGACGCATGTTTGTTTGTGAGTGTTGAACACAGGGTGTTTTGAGCTGAGATAGGCCTTTTGGTTTTGTTAGATTTGCAGAGTGAGATGACGTTGTTAACTAATTTGAAAATCGATTAAACAACCAAAGCTAGGGTGTTCTATTATATTAAACCATGAAGGTTTCAACACCTCCCTGTAATAGTTACACCCTGTAGCTATTTTAAAACAGACTATCAAAAAATTAACTGTACACTACACTAATATTATAACAACATTACAACACCCTGTATATACAATTATCCACCTTACTTCTCACTCCAATGTTAATAACAACTAAATATGTACAAAAAATTAGAAAACTGTTG
Organism: Carcina quercana; assembly: GCA_910589575.2. Taxonomy (NCBI): domain Eukaryota; kingdom Metazoa; phylum Arthropoda; class Insecta; order Lepidoptera; family Depressariidae; genus Carcina; species Carcina quercana. The sequence goes on from OU342436.1 coordinate 7,132,844, forward strand.
TACCTAGGTTAAACCTAACAAATTAACAAACTTACAATGCTTTAATCTAGGTAAAGGCTTTGTCAAAATATCAGCAACCATGTTGTTAGTTGGAATGTACTCAAGGTTGAGCTCCTGCTGTGTCAGTGAGTCTCGTATGAAGTGGTGTCTGATGTCGATGTGCTTAGTGCGAGCATGGTACATGTTATTGGTAGTCAATTTCAATGCACTTTGGCTGTCAGAATGAATTGTGATAGGATGAGTGATGTCGAAAACTTCTTTTAATAGAGCTTTCAAGTAAATAGCTTCTTTACATGCTTCTCCCAGAGCCATATATTCTGCCTCAGTAGTTGAGAGAGCTACCGTTCTTTGTTTTCTTGCTTCCCAGGATATGGGAGCACCACTCATTCTAAATATATATCCCGTATAGGAACGCCTATCAATACAGTTGCTACCATAGTCTGCATCTGCGTATCCTATGGGATAGTCTTCACCTTTCCTGTAGGTAAGCTTGAGGTATTTAGAGGCTTTTAGGTACCTCAGTACTCTTTTAGCAGCTTTCCAGTGTGCCTCCCCGTGATGGTTATTGTATTGACTCAGGTAAGAGACAGCATATGAGATGTCTGGTCTAGTACCGATTGCAATATACATCAGAGATCCGATAAGCTGCTGATACGGTAAATTAAACTACTCAGCACCCATTTCAGGAAGTGTAAGTTTCACACCAGGTTCCATAGGTGTTGAAACTGGAATAGCATCCTTCATGCCAAATTTATCAATAAGTTTCTCGATGTATTTTGTTTGATCGAGAGTGATATTGTCATTGTTCTGAACAACTCTCATTCCTAAACAGTCCTTTAGAATACCAAGATCCTTCACAACAAACAAGCGTTTTAATTCACTTTTAAACTTCTGTTTCATACAGTCGTTGTTGCAAAGTAAGAAAAAATCATCAACGAATACTGCTACTACGAGGATATTATTTCCATCTCGTTTATAGTAGAGACAGTGTTCTGTTGCCGCTTGTGTGAGGGAAAGACTATTCATAGCTTCACAAACTTTTTTATTCCATTGTCGCGGTGCTTGCTTTAGGCCATAGAGCGATTTCTTAAGTAAGCACACTTTGCGATCAGGATCAGTAGAAAAACCTTCGGGTTGTTCCATGTATATTTCTTCCTCTAGGACACCGTTGAGGAACGCTGTTTCCACGTCTAAGTGGTCTAGTTGCAAGCCTAATTTGGCTGCGTATGCTAGCAATAGCCTTATGGAAGAAAGTCTAGCTACTGGAGAGAAAGTTTCTCCATAATCAATGCCATAAACTTGTGTGAAACCTTTAGCTACAAGTCTAGCTTTGTATTTAACTATTTCTCCATTGGTGTTCGTTTTTATTTTATATACCCATTTACTTTTGATAGTTTTTCTATCAGTCGGTCTATCGACTAGTGTCCAGGTTCCATGTTTCATTAGTGATTTATACTCAGCGTTCATAGCATCTAGCCAATCCTTTTTATGATAATCGTCTAGTGCTTGTTTATAAGTCTCAGGCTCACAGTCAGTAGCAATAAGATTTGCATTTTCTGGAAATCTTACAGGCGGGTGCCGATCTCGTAGAGGATATCTTCGGTCCTCATCAGTATCTTCAGCGCCTTGTTCAGAATAACCTGGAGGTGATACTTCAGTATCATCTTGAGCATCAATAAAAACCTCTTGTGTTTCCACTTCAGGATATTCGATTGCTTGTGAATCTGAAACATCTTCATCATTCTGTTCTTGGGAGGATGACGGTTCAGGCTGAGAACACTGTGGTACAGGAACATGAAATTCAAATTGTCCGAGTGTATCGGTAGAATTCGTTGTGTTGGGTTCACAGAATTCGTTAACCACTTGTGGTTTGTTTTCAATGAAAACGACGTCCCTTGCAATGATAATTGCTTTTGGGTTCCGTATATCGACAAGACGATAACCTTTAGACTCTGTAGAATAGCCTACAAAAGTGCAGACTTGAGTCTTAGGTTCAAGTTTCGTGCGTTTTTCCTTCGGAACAAGCACATGAGCTTCACAACCAAAAACTCGTAAGTGAGATAGGTTCACCTTTTTACCAGTCCATAGCTCTTCTGGGATTTTATTATTTAACGCCTGCGTGGGCGAAATATTTTTCAAGTATATAGCTGTATTTACAGCTTCACCCCAGTAGGCCTTAGGCAGGTGAGCGTCATGAAGCATGGCTCTTGCTTTTTCAATAACGGTTCTATTGACCCTTTCAGCAATTCCGTTTTGCTGAGGATTGTACGGAATTGACGTTTGATGAACAATTCCGTTCTCCTTAAGAAAGGTGGTCATATCGCGGTTTACAAACTCGCGACCGTTATCGGTACGTAGGGTTTTTATTTTACAATCAGTTTGATTTTCTACAAGGTGTTTGAACTCTACAAACTTTGAAAAAACTTCACTTTTTGACTTCAGCAAGTACCCACACGTTTTACGAGTGAAGTCATCTGTGAAAGTTAGTAGGTATAGTGCTCCACCCCATGAATGGACACTCATAGGTCCACATAAGTCCGCATGGATCAATTCTAATTTATTATTAGACCTACTAGTAGAATTAACAAACGGCTTTTTTGCTAATTTACCTTTAAGGCAAGGAATGCAAACTTCTTCAAGTTTGTCTGTGTAACATACTCCCGTATTTTTGTTTTTCAAAATGTTCATGGCTTTGATGTTAAGGTGACCTAGGCGTTTATGCCATAGCAATGCGGACTCTTTGCAATTCGTTAAAAGAGCTTGAGTCTCAGTCTCAGCACAGTCGAGCTTATACATGCCTTTATAGTTGGAGGCAGTTGCTACAATGTGTCCTGAAACTTTGCATCCTTTCTGTTGTATAATTGAGGCACCTTTCTTAGAAAATAAAACAACAAACCCTTTTTGAACTAAATTACTAACTGATAGTAGATTCACAGCTAGTTTGGGAACATGTAGCACATCTGTGACTTTACTAATATTATGAGTAACATTAAGTCTCACAGTACCTTTACCTTCACTTAAAATCTGCTCATTATTCGCAACAGTAACAGGCTTGATTAAAGGGGTTAAATCCTGAAACCATTCGCTTCTGTTAGACATATGAGTAGTTGCGCCAGAATCTATGAACCAGTCATTGCTTGCACCTGTGGGAGAAACATGGAAACAAGATGAAAGTGTAATGTCTGAAGTGTAATTCGTAGTTGTGCTGTCAACCTTGAGTACATTCTTAACATTCTTCTTTTTACCTTTGTTTACACGTCTACATTGATCTACTACGTGACCTTTCTTTTTACAAAAAACACAGTAACGACACGATTTGTTTGATAATGAAACTAAAGCACTGCTAGTGTCACTATTCGGTGCGCGACGCAAGTCTTCTTTCAGAAGCACTGAGGCGACGGAGTCTGTCGAGATTGCTGCTCCTGAGTTTTCAAGTGCCATCACCATAGGGTTATAGTCTTCTGTTAAACCGGCGAGCATTATCACACCAACAAATTCGTCGTCAACAGCTGCATTTATTTCCACAAGTTTCTGCTGTGTGTCTCTGATGTCACTTAGGTAGAGTTCCATGGATTTGTGCATTGACAGATTCGTACTAAACAGTTTTTTAAGTAGGTTAAGTCTTCTTAGTAAGCCACAATCTGCGTATGTCTTCTGAAGTCGCGTCCACGTCTCGGCTGCTGATTTTGCTGACACGATGACGGGGTAAATATGTTCCTTGACTGAAAGCGATATTTTGGATTGAGCTCTTTCGTCTCGACGTTTGAAGTCGGAGACTTCTCGCGAATACTCGTCGGGACGCTCAACACAATCCCACAACTCACAGTCTATCAGGAGCATTTTCATTGCGAACTTCCATGAAGTGTAGTTGATAGCCCCTTCTAGTTTTGTAATGGGCATTCCGCCCGTAGACACAGCCATTGTCATCTGGTTGCTTCGGCAAGAAACGGAGGGTTCGCCTGTAGCTCCCGTGATCGGCTGCTGGTCTCCTTCCATATTTTAATATATTTAAATTATGGAGCGCAAAACTTAGGATAATAATTACATAATAATTATGGATTTTTAAAATCTGGGCCCATAACCTGTTAGATTTGCAGAGTGAGATGACGTTGTCAACTAATTTGAAAATCGATTAAACAACCAAAGCTAGGGTGTTCTATTATATTAAACCATGAAGGTTTCAACAGGTTTAATATATATTTAGTTTATAAATATCTGTTATTTCTTTTTCTTTTTCCTGTAAAAAAGCAATAAATTTATTTTTTCTTTCTTTCTTTCTTTCGTAAAAAATACAGACTGAACACTGTGGAGAATTATGTTGCTATGACTTTCGCTTTTGTTGCACATTTTCTGTGGCCTTAATATGAATATATCTAGGAAATACCATATGTATAAAAGAAAAAGACGCACCAATCTTTATCCAGGTATAAATGTTATGAGCAATTGAACATACTTTCAAAATTTAGCAGTAATAATACAAACAAATTCAGGTGTTAGAAAAACCTGCTCTATGTTCCTTGCGTTCTAATATTCATTATAATCATCATTAGCAGCAGCCAGAAAACGTCCACTGCTGGACATAGGCCTCCTTCATGATACGACACATTGACCGATCCCTAAACAGGTCGTCGGTCCTAGGAGGGGGACGGCCCAGTGGACGTTTTCCGGTACGTAGTCGCCACGCGAGAATATTCACTCCCCACCGGTTATCGGTGCTTTGAACGATGTGGCCTATCATTGTAATAGCAGTAATTCAACTTTTACTTTGGATTAAAACCTTACTTTACGGTTCAACCTTACTTTTTAACAAAAAATTTCATTTAATATTGTATCAAATGCTTTTGAGTTCTTCAACAAAGTAATTTGTTACATCAAAACTCTTTGTACATCCTACGTGTTGTAGTTCTGAAGTCTTTGTTCTAATAAATTTAGATTGTGAGTTCTCGAAAGATTGCTAAGCTAATGAATATTTGACATTATCGTAGACGGGTAAAATGTTAGATTTAAAACAAACATTCAACAAGTATATTGTCCAAGCATATATACGCACATAGACTCGCTGGGTAAGTGGCCGTTCATGGGAATTGGCCCTAAGTGACCGGATTTGCACATACAATACGTATGAACGTAAAAGCTGTCATAGATATCTTTGAATAGTTGGTGAACAATTTTATCTAGAAGACATGACGAATAAAGTACATAAATAACACTTTCACATGTTTTGTGATTGCAAAGATTAATAAGGTACCAGGTACCTGTACATGTCCTTAAGAACTCACCGACATCTTTTAGCTCTTCAACTCCGAAGTCGGACCCGACGACTCTGTTCTCGGACGAGGTGTCTCTCCAATGATTTTTATGTTTACCTGGTGGAAACACATCACGGCGTGAATGTGGCGTGAGCGTTATGCTAGGGTACGTTAGTGTGGCGTAAGACAGCAACCGTCCCGAAGCCGAGAAACGATCCCGGGAATGATTGCGCCATAAAACTTCTCACATTTTGTTTACGGAGCCATGAAAGTAGGCTTTCAAGTCGGAACATAATATATTGCGCCATAAAGAATATAAAGGAAAGCCGAAATCTATAACAATAAGAGGTTACATTGGAAGTCAAAGCGCAAACAAAATCGCTTTACCCACAATAATATTACTAACGACCCAATTGTACGGAAGCATTGGGCCGCGTTCGGCGAAACCAATAAATACAAAATCCTGGAGCGACCTTTCTCGCCCGCTCGCTCGCTCCAGGGCCACGATGAATGTATAAAAGGCACGTGGGACTCAACTTTTGACTCAGATCGGTTTCCTCGCGGTTTACGCGCCAATATTCAATATCCGAATTTTCCTCGAGCGGTTCGACTCCAACGGGAGAATTGATCATGAAAAATTAATCTACCTATAGAACTGCGGAACTGATCGCCTCTGGAAGGGTTTCATTAGAAACTTTGAGGCTGTTTCGACATTAATTATTTAGATCCCTAAATCATTTTCGGGCCAGCAATCGAAGTGTTTCCCTTCGAGGATGTAATTGTGTCGAATAATTTGTTAATTTGTACTTAGAGAGTTTTGTAATATAGCTCACCTTTTTTCTTGTGAGGGTTTGTTGGAGCCAAATTGACTGTGGTGCTGGTTGTGGAAGGGGCTGCAATTTCTGAGACAATACACATTAGAGTGAAATATAACGAAAACTGAAATATGTGTTACATTACAAATATAAAACATTGAAATCTGTAGATTGATAAATATATATGTTTAGCTGTAATGTGTCTTTCGGAAATTATCTAAAGGGAAATTATAGACGGATCAAATGTGATCCAAGTCGTTTATGAGTGATTGAGTCACAGACGTCTAAACTTTCACATCCAATATATACCCATCGGATCTTTGCGACTTATACCAGGCCATCAAGCTTTTTAGTCAGGATTTACATGACTTTCCTAATTTCTTCCTTATTTCAGATCGCAGATCATAAACATTTACTTTTTTATTTTACACACCGCTCACACTCGCACGTTATCTCACCTGATGGTAAGTAACAATAGTAAAGGCCCTTAGATAGAAAGCGTGCTGATCGATAAACCGTAGCATAATTAGGCGCTGGCTGTGCTACCTTTCATACCGGATCACAATAGTGCTACTAACATTATTTTTGGCGGCACACTTAGATAACATGGTGGTAGCTAGCCAGGTGGAAATATAAAATTCTCCAACCAAACCGAGTACCAATAGGAACCCCAGTAGTATATTGTCCAAGCTAGGATTTACAATCCGGGTTCGATTCCCAGTGGGGGTACTCGGTTTAGTTGATGGCACGGCATTTTCTACACCCTCTTGGCTAGCTACTACCATGTTGCCTTAGTTTGCCGTTAAACATCAGTAATAGCACCGTTGTGTTACGGAATGAAAGATAGCAGATCCCGCGGCTCATTAGGTCGAGACTTCTGGGTGCGAACGCTTACCATCCAACGGCCTTATCGTCACTTACCATCAGGTGAGATGAATGCAAACCTATCATGCATGGACCTTCGAATTGTGAGTGAAAGCGTTTAGCCGCTAAGCCACGGAGGCAGACCAATGTAGATTTGACATTTGGACGGATGCGCAAACATATCTCATATTGTGGTCAGTAGCAACAAAATAATTCCAGGGTGACTGGTTTCATATCATCATCTCCGCTTTGTTGGAAACGCTTATATAGATAAGCTAGTTGAATCTCATCTAGCATATTCTATTTATGAACACTTTCGTCACATAAGGCAATCCCGTACCGTCAAGTCGTATCAGGCCGTCGGTTTCGCCGAGAGAATTCTTGGCGACGCAGCGATACGAGGCGAAATCTCTCAAGGACACCTTCCGTATAGTGAGACGCATTTTTCTGCTGTAGCCCTCGTCCGTGAATGAGGTGGCGTATTTGTTGCCTGGTGACAAAGAACATGCAGAGTTATACAAATTGTGTTTAATCGAAATTGCCTCCTCGTCATTAGCTGTATAGGTACACTGTTTGACAAGAGCTTCCTTTATATTCGTCATTCCAGTAAGATGTTAACTGCTGATGTAAGGCTAGCCTATCTTCGGAATGTTCCATTATTCGTCTTTTACAACCCCATTGAATGCTATGAGCTGATCCTGGTCTATAACCTAAATAACATGCCCATGACTTTCGGGTGGAATCGTGGTCTACCATGGGTCCTAGAGGTCTTTCTCAGATAATTTAAAAATATAGACGTAAATTTTAATAACGCATAAGTGTCTAAAAAGGTACATAGTGAGAAGGTTTGTGTCATAACACCAACCGAAGTATCTATTGGAAGCCGGATACAGAGACATAAAAACGAAATAATAATAATAAACTTACTCGCTTCAATAAAGTCCATCAAAACAATATTTCTGAGGATTATCGCGTTTGCCCTTGAGGAAGTTTATCTAGACATTTTTCATTGATATTCTTTCTCTAATCCGGGTTAAGGAGTCCGTGCTCGGGCACTTCAGTTTCCTTGAATTTCCCTAAAAGAAAGCTCCACAGTCCAAGTGCCTACGTAAAGTAATGAAAAGTTTTCTCGTACCTGAAACATTTATCCCGTCTCCATCGCAGAGCTTGTCGAACAAGTTTTTCGAACTGACAAAACATTGACGCCATATTTTCCATCGTGAAATATTATCTTAATACCCATCTGGCCCGTAAACAGTTCGAAATTTATGTTTTTATCGGGGGAGGGGGGGCTTATGTTACTTATTATTTGAAGCCTTCCTTTTCAAAAGATATAATAGCAATTGGGTTTGGATATTTCATTTAGGCATTTTGTATACAGTGAAAAAATGAATAATTTGATATCCTCATCTGTGTGTATGTGTTATGTGTCTCTCTGTCAGTCTCTGTTTCAAAAAAGGAGCTCGGACATGGATTTAGTAATTTCAAAATTATTCATATATCATAATCATCATCTTAATCATCAATATGGTAAGCCACACCGACCGGTCCCGAGCCACCTGCATCCAGCGACTCCCCGCGACTCAAACCAGGTCGTCGGTCCACCTAGTAGGGTCCACCGAGAACCTTTACTTATTATCGGTTATTAGTGGGATAAAAGAAGAAAGAATAAATCATTATTAATATACCGATTTACTGTGATAGCAACATATTTTGTGTGCGGTTTTAAGCGACTGGAGTTAACCTCATCAGCCGGGAGACGTCTACTGCTGGACATAGGCCTTCTTCATGGTATGCCACATTCCAAAATCCAGGTGGTTCACAATGTACAGTATCGATTGAACTGTATTCAGAATTATCTGATATGATCGGTTAGTGGTCCAATAGTTGATGGAGGAGGAATAAACCTCTGTGTGATTTTCGAGCATCACGTCCATGCCGATGTACGCGCCTTCCAGCTGGTTTTGAATGGACAGCATCAGTGGAACTGTGTTAATAATTACCTGATATGATCATGTCTCCTCGGTCCGTGGTCCAGTAGTTGATGGAGGAGGGGTACGCCTCCGTGTGAAACTCGAGCGTCACGTCCTGGCTGATGTACGCGCCTTCCAGCTGGTTCGGAATGGACAGCATCGGTGGAACTGTGTCAATAATTACCTGATATGATCATGTCTCCTCGGTCAGTGGTCCAGTAGTTGATGGAGGAGGGGTACGCCTCCGTGTGAAACTCGAGCGTCACGTCCTGGCTGATGTACGCGCCTTCCAGCTGGTTCGGAATGGACAGCATCGGTGGAACTGTGTCAATAATTACCTGATATGATCATGTCTCCTCGGTCAGTGGTCCAGTAGTTGATGGAGGAGGGGTACGCCTCCGTGTGAAACTCGAGCGTCACGTCTTGGCCGATGTACGCGCCTTCCAGCTGGTTCGGAATGGACAGCATCGGTGGAACTGTGTCAATAATTACCTGATATGATCATGTCTCCTCGGTCAGTGGTCCAGTAGTTGATGGAGGAGGGGTACGCCTCCGTGTGACACTCGAGCGTCACGTCCTGGCCGATGTACGCGCCTTCCAGCTGGTTCGGAATTGATAGCATCGGTGGAACTGCCAGAATTTAATTCAACTTATAATTTGGCATTGCATCTTTTATCTTGTGAGTATGAAAAAGTCAATTACAATAACCGTTTTTAATGTTAATGTGAAGATTTTCTAAGCTTTATACCTACGATAAATTTTTTGAAACTAGATACCAACATGATTAAAATATATTGTAATATATCTTACTTGTAGAACATCATTTCAACTAATTACTGTTTACAATTTTAAGCCCTGAAACGACGCCAATCCCTAAGTAGGTAATCAACAAAGTTCATTAGCTCGTTTGGCACTAAACAACCCCAAAAACAAGTTGAGTCGGACAAATAACTCTGGAAACAAGATTAAATAAGAAAATGCTCGGATATTAAGGGGAACCTGCTCCATAACATTTCCAAGGTATTAACATAATGATTTGTCTTCAGCGTAATGAAAACTGACAATGAATTCACAACGAAGTCTCGTTGGTTAATCGAGTGAAAGTTACGTGATCATTTTGCACGTATCTTATAAGGAATGGAGAGAGCTGTGAAGGCGCTGAGATACGGAATGTGAATTAGGGGAAGAAAACGGTCTCATTGGCTTTCGGAACGGTGCGCGGCCGCCGGTGACGTCACACCAAATTGTAATTTCAGAGGAGTTACGCTAAAAGTGCTCTTACGCCACCGAGACCAGTACCGACTCCGGAGCAATACATTTTCAGTTTCGACGAAGGCACTTAATATTGCCATTTATCACAAATTAGATAAAGTCGAAATTAGAAATAAGTTATGCAAACTTTTCCTCAGCGTATTTCAAGGAAGTCATTAGCACTCGCCGTAAATCCTCGAAAAAATACCTGGCTGGTTTATTTTACTCCTCGGTAACGGTAATTTAGTCTGGCTTCTTGGCAATGGGTGGGAACAGATAGTATCACCATTATCGCGTCCGTGCCGTATTCACGTCAGCATAATGCTCTAATTGGGTGCAATTACTAGAGATCCGGCAGAAGGCGCCGTCAGGTAGACTGGCGGCGTGTCCTCGTAAATACTCGTTAACGACTCCCACACCGAGAAAAATAATATTTCTGAGGGCTGACTCCCTAAAGAGAACGACGTGGAAATGCTCACGTACTTAGTGAGGAAGAATTTGGGGCCAAGTTAACGGGGCGGGCGAAATGCCGGCGTTTTTCTCTTCTAGATGTGAAAGTGATATTGGTATAATTTGCTGGGCGTCTGAATTGTGGGACGGGGAATTTGTTTTTATTGTCAGTAGGTTCTGTGTCATTTGTAAGCGTCGAACGTAACAGGCTGAATTTCAGACGCTATCAAAAGTTGTGACAGAAAACTAATTTTGGTAAATGATAATATCAGTATTATATCGAAAGAATTTCTATTAAATTGTTATCTCGATTTGTCTATAAAATTTTAATACTATTAAATTGACACTGTGATCTTATAAAGGGGTAAGTAATAACCTAAATATGTTTACAAAAATAAAATAAAAAAGAATTACATTTTTGCATTTATTTTAATAGTACAAAACCATTCTTTTTGTACTAAGTGATAGCTTCAAATGTCATTTCATCGCCGCCATCTTTGTTTACAACGTTAAGCCTTACCTGTTTCGTGAGTTTTGTATGTTTTTGTACAAATAAACTAAACCAAAATATACAAAATATACTCACTATATACCATATACATATAATCACTTTAATTTGATAATGGCCTTTGAAAATTATAAGTGTACAAGACCAGGCCTTGGCTCCATACATTCGCAGAACGTGTCATTGTATGTCATTTATGGTAATTGCATCATAATTTTCTATTGCATTTCTTTAATTTGCCTGTTGTTGACAAATAGTAGTATTCTACTCTCTAGAACTAAATCTCAATCAAAATAATCAACAATAAGATAATAACAATACAATCTAATATAATGTAGAAACATTCTTGTAAAATGTATATTTTTCCATTTCTTTAGCACAAATTTCATTGTAACCCTTGACAAATATATCGACCTAGTTACAGCTGTTTTGGGACTGGTTCGAACATGTTTTATACTTGGACTCGTACCTGCTTCTGTTCTCTAAAAGGTCTTTAGTCCCTAGGGGCGGGCACTGACACTCAGACCTTGAAGAGAAACCGTACCAATAAATGGAAATGTTTCTCGTTTCATAATACCTTTTGTATTAAAGGCTCAATACGAATACACATTCGGAACTAATATCAAAGGCCTTCCGTGAGATGTAAAATTTCAAAAGGTTCAAAGTTACGGAAGGCAATTTCACTGGAACATGTTTCGCTCCAATACGAATTTCATGCCACATCATGCAATAATTCGTAAAACGTTTCATAACATTATCGATAGAAACGCTCGCATTAGGAGCAACGTGTAAGTATGGAATTCCGCCCGAGCTTATTGAATAATAAAATAAAGGAATAATACGTAGTTCACGGATTTGTGTGGGGGTTGATAAGGTCGCGCAATTGTTGGGGACAAAAACTCTTTGTTGCCTCGGATCATTTTGCTTTTCAGATACGTACTTGAATACTTATGGATATAGTACGTATCATATAAAAGTCTTTGTTCGGTTGTTTGAGACTACGAGTATCCATCTAGATGTAACTATACAATTTACGGATATGATATAAGAGAACAATAATTCCACTTTTATAAAGTAGCTCGTGACACTTGCATAAAGGTTTTGATTGTGGATATAGTGTTTACAAACTTCGTGCGAGGGGGCCATCCATAAGCTGTATGTACATATATCAAATTTAATTTAAAACTTGAAACCTTGGCACGCTTGTCCAACTCGTACTTAGACAGCTTCTATTTCTAGTTTTTTTCGACCAATCTTATTTAAATGAAACATTTTAGAATCAAATGAATTTTGTGTTTGTATTTAACCTTAATATTATTAACCCGTAACGCGTGATTATAAGGTTTCCGGATAGAAGACTGCTTACTTAGAAACTTCATAGTGTATATGTTATGATTGATTGCCGGAAAACAATAGTGCAACTAGAAATGTTTTAACCAGGCTTGCGGGGGTCCTACCATCAGATGATTTCATGATACACCTATTTGTTTAGTTTCATATTTTGCTGACATCACGTCTACTTGTAGCGTATTTCAACTTTCATAGCATTGCGATTCTAGATATTCCATTGTAATCTAAACTCTAGCTGATATTGAGGAATAAATCCGCGCTGCGAAATAATCCTTTTCTCTAGGAAATTAGCTCAGACTACAAAAAGACTACTCGAGCCAATCCAATTTATTTTATAAAAGCCGTACTTTAATTTTTAAGTGAGAATAATTTAGGAAAAGAAATAAATTTATATTACGACGAATACTTTTCAAATATTGGTAAGTATTAAATTTACTAATTCTATAGTTAACTAAATTCCCAAATAGCATTCGCCCAGAAAAATCCTGTAAGCAAAATAGGTTAAAGGAAAATTATAAACGACAGATTTTTTTGTTTATAAAACAACTTTTACAGATACGTAGAATTTTGTACTCACATTGCACCATTAAGACTACTCGTTTACTGATCGAAGGCGGGACGCCATTGGAAGCTATGCAGAGGTAAGCTCCCATATGCAGACGTGATACTTTAGATATTGTCAAATTTTCTCCATCAACGACATTCACTGCGAACAGAACACACATTTTAAAGTTATTATGTAAATTTTCCGATTCAAGAGTATGTTATATATATTATTAATATTATGTAATAGTACGATTGTCATCTCAACTTCTTCGGCGGATCAACATATGGTCATGAAATTTCACACACATTAGCATTAGAAAATTTTTTTTTGAAGGATTGATTCCTACTTCAATTTTTAATATTACCCTAATCATCTTTAAACTTGTCCAATAAGCAGAGGTTAAAAACAATTTTTTCTTTGTTTACAAGTGACTTTTATGTTGTATGCATGTAAAAAACAACGAAGTATATAAGCTACGACATGCAGGGTATAGGCTACTTTTTCAAGATAAAGTACTCCCGTAGAACACTCTCTGAAATACACGCATATGAAGTCGCTGGGAAAAGCTAGCCTAAAATAAATTGGACTCAAATGACGTTGAGATCTGTTTTCTTGTCTTTGATGTTCTTGCGATAAGAAATTGTGACAAGATTTGGTTCAGCTAGAATAGTACCCACATTGTACAAGTAAATAAACAATTCAAATATGTCGGTGCTAAAAGTCCAAATCAAAGTATTTTTTCTATCTTGCCTATCAACAACATTGAACAACATGGATTTAACATCAAACCAAATAAAATGTCTACACATAAATTTTTGATGGAAGCATAAATTACTTGAGGATAAACACGATTTCGGGAAATTTATTGAAATTATCGTAAAAATGTTGACCGCCTGAACAAACACAAGGTCTAAGTAATAGTGTCACACGCGCAATCTAGTTTGTATTGTCGTGCCCGATGGTTCGAGCATTCCTGCTTTTTAGTTAACGTCCGATTGCTTGTATTGTGCGAAACAATCGGTTCCAGGAAGAGGTCGTTTCTCGAACTATCGTTCTCGCGGAATACGGATCGAGAATCTCGTTTCGCCTTCTCGAGGATTACAATCACGCTGAGAGTGACGATTGTAGGTGGATTTCGATTATGCAATCGATAAGCCGTGGTTTGGAGGCGGCTCGAGACGGTCGAGTAGGCCGGTCCATTTACGTGATCTCTCGCTCTTGCACTCTCCCACTTCAGAGGGGTTTCCTTTTATTTCATCTGTTTTGTTTCTTTGCTACACTGCCGACATAATGACCGTCCCGGGGCGAGTGTTTTGACCGGATATTTATTAGAGAAAAATCTGTATTTCGAGCGTGTCTTGATGGTGCTTGTTTTTTTCCGGGTGGGAAGTGGCTGTTGTGTTTTATTTACCTTTCCGCGTGTCCCCGAGATAATTGCTGTCTGTCTCGGTAAAACGTTTCCGTTGTTATTTTTGAATAATTCAATCTTATCCTGTTTTGGGTTTACAATCAAATGTAAAGTTTTGCTTGATTTGGGGCGTATTTGAGAAACAAATAAATTTTCTAATCATGTGATTTTATGGAAGTCCGACTCGCACTTGGTCGGATTTAGTGAAGCTTTGTTATATTTACCGGAAAACTAAAGTGCTACTTTCGTCTTACAGTGGTGTCTAGACGGATATAGAAAAATACCACAACCCAACCAAGTATTCGATATACACTAGTACTAGGAATCGAACCCACGACTTCCGGGTTTTGAGTCCAAACATAGCCGCTTAGCCCTGGATGCCCGGTTGATGTAATACCTGATTCTCCATTGCAGTTGAACTCCTGACCATCTTCTCTCCGCCACATGACGTAGGGCTCCGGATATCCGGTAGCTCGACACAACATTGTCACGTTGGTACCCTCCCTGACCACCATGTCTGTTGACGTCATGTTGTCAATGATCACGGGAGGCACTGTACAACAACAAAATACATGTCTCATTCAAAATATTCTCAAAAAATATCAATTGTCTCGGAAGAGGAGACAACTTTATTCATAAATTTAATTCTGTACAAATATTATTCTACATTCTACAGTGGATACATATTTTGTACATAATTTTCTTGCACTTAATCGTATGGTAGATGCGTAATCACCCAGTCATCAAAAATTAACGTGTTCGTTAAATGACAGGTGTCGTCGGCGACTTAAAAAATTCTCGAACGAAACGAACGAAAAACGAACTGTGATCACAATTTTTACTTGCCAAGCGTGACAATTACGGAAAATCTTCCCATATTAAAGTCTTCAATGTGGTGGTATACCTATGGGCACGCTCAATGCACATCTATCGGTATACTATTCGTAGCTATAAATACATGGTCACACACCCTTCCCTCCATACTCTACGTTTATACATGGTGCTATAGCTATGTAGACATAAAATTACTGATATTGTCACATTATTTATGAGTGTTACAAACCCCTGAAGGCTAAATTATGTACAGGTGTAACAAAGCAGAAGACAAACAAAAGAGGCACGGAACACGAAGGTACTTGTGCGATACCGTGATATGACCTACTTTCAAATTTGTTTACACACGTACATATGATTGATAGGATATTATGTATTATATGAAATCACTATATGTTGTAAAATACGGGCAATGTTCTTGACACCTAAATGCCCTCTTCCTTACTTCTCTATACCTACATCCCTAAATACACATAATCTTTAAAACTAGCTAGCTAATATTGTATACTATTGACTTAATAAAGAAGTCGTACTCCAGGAATGCATAATTTACATAAATTTAAATAAATAATCTATGATGAGAAGGAGCGGGGCTTCCTACTATGGGTATTTATATACTTATCAACAAGCTCCAGCGTAAAATATAATAAGATAATTTGAGTTTCTGAAATAAATATATTTTAATTTCAATGTTTTTGTTTAAATCACCAATTGTATCATTTATTATATCTAGCTTTACATGTGTTTCTTTTTATATGACAGAATTTGACGGATGAGAGAAAAAAGGATTTTTTGAAAATTCTAATAAATTATTTATCATAAATCACCACAATACCACTTGAAAGGAACCAATACCAATAACTACCTAACCACAGATGACATATATGTGTATAGATGACGTTTGTGGTATGTTTACTACCACAAACGATGGTTTCTTTAGATTGCTCAAACTTGGGAACAATTGGACTATAAAAAGCAAGAGTCCGCCCAAAACTTAGGAACGCTGAGGTTTTAGTGGCTGTATTCGCAGCAGTAAAATGATTTTGTTTCTTCTCTACCTAAAAACACATAATATGTTTATACGCCTTTTTATTAGAGCTAAAAATGGCAGCAGTCTACCTCCTGCACGCTCTTGATATGGAGGATAACGAGCGATGGTAGTTATAAGGACAATAAGTGCTCACCTACAACTTGTAGATATCCCTTCCTGGAGCGCATGGGATCAGTGTTGACCTGGCACATGTACCAGCCGCGGTCCACCTCCTGCACGTTCTTGATGTGGAGGTACCACGAGCGATGGTCGTTGTACGACAGGCTGATGCGAGGGTTCTGAGTTATTATGTTGTGGTGGATGCTCAGGATTGTCTGTGTGTCAACGCGCACCCACGCAACCTGGACAAGAAAAATAAAGTTTTAAATTTTGGGTAGTTGACCAAAAATTTAATCATTTTATTCGATAGACCGTGTCAAAAGATAAACAGCCTTGTCAGAGATTTTCCTGTACAACTAAGACTTTTCGTAATATAACTCGTCGAAAAATAATTATTATCATTTTACAAAACCGATCCATACAAATCGGTCGCACGATGTGACGTAGCAGCGTGCGTTGGAGCATAAAATTTATTACACTTGTTTTTATGTTTCCATATCCTTATTAAAAATTGAGCCAGAAATACTTGATTTGATGAAGGTATAGTTTATGGGTCGGAAAATGATAAATGATACTTTACATGCGGTAATTTCTGAAGTACACGCAGACAATGTCGCAGGTAAAGCTAGTATTTATATAAGCAAGCAAATTTTGTGAAGTCACATGGTATTTGTGCGCGATAAAAGTATTTGTAGTTTAAATAACCGTTAGATGGTTGTATGCAGGCTTGTTAAAAGTAATAAATACCCGTGTAAAACTCTGGTTCAGCGTCGCCTCGCTTATAAGTATAAAGCTAGGCACGTTGCTGGCTAGGCAGTCCTCGCAATTTTGCTAACTAGCCGTCCTGCATGATTAATAACCGGGGAATCGCGCATTCTGGGCCAAGTGATATTAAGTTGGCTTGTTAAAACTTTAACGAGTGCACCGCATGAATAAAGTTGCACAGAGTTGCTGCCACTGTATCCGTTCAAATAATCATGTGAGCTCTTTTTGCCGCCATAACTTCATTGATTAATTGGCAAATGATATCTATAACATATCTATATCTACACTAGAACAGTTCGTATGAGAGCACGATTTAAAAACGCACAGATTTCTTACGAGTGTCTCATCTGGTACTCATGCGATTAATTTGAGTGTGTTTTAAATCTTCGGATCTTGTTGATTTGGTTTTGTACCTAATGGAGACCCAATGAGACCCCATCACTAAGCTCACCTGTTCTTCCGTCCATCTCTCACAGGGCCGAAGTTTTGAACCAAAATACTTAGTCACTTGCACAGAGTGTATATTATGGCTTCGACTACAACAAAAATTTATAAACATAGAGCTAAATCCGGCCAAATGCGAGTCTAACTCGCCTATACAGGATATATATATTTTTTTGAATAAAAATATTTTATCAGTTGTTTCTATTGTTGCACTTGTGGGTAACCATTTCTAATAACTTTTCCAAGTGGATAACTGGAGTAGTGGATGAGATCATTATCAATGACAGAAAGATAGACAGTCACCGTCACAGTCACAGTGATTTTATGAGGTTCAGTTTTTATCGGATGTTTGGAAACCTTTTTTTTTTCGAGGGCGAAATCTTTTAAAGATATCTGACTTCTTACATTAAGAATACCATTACAAATTGAAGAGAATTCAAAAAGAATGAAATACCTACTAAAACGTAATATATATTTAAAATTAACATTTCAGAGTGAATTTTCGTCTGAAAGGTTAACGGTATATGAATAAATTAATGTTTGTTTATACATTAATACTTCCGTTAATTAAAAATATCATAATAAAATGGCTGAAAGTTTAGCTTTTGTCATAGAATACCATAAAGTCACTGTTAGTGCATCAGTAATGTGTTTATGTTATAAAAATTTGCATGATTTACTACCGAATAAATCTGATTTATTTATATCCCATACACAACATCTTACTGCGACCACCAATCTTCCCATCAAGCGTGGTAATTATAGCGTAAAAGATTCATTTGTAGTTCTTATTGGGGATAATGTCTAGCAGCTGACTGACAAAAGCTTGTCTAAACACATCTATCTCGCTTACATGTAGTCACCGATACGAAATTGAATTTCAACCACACTAGCAATTTGATTGCATACTCCACTCGTGCCGTTGAATCGTTACAAGCCAGTTGTGCGCTACAAATAAAAAAGTTCGTTTTTATTTTATACGGGCGACGAGCACGCTCAAAAACTATCTTTAATTCACAAACTACGGTCACAAATAGCTACACTGGTTTTTTCTGAGCTTGCGTATGCATGTGATAGTTCAAACATGTTGCTCAGTCTTTTTTGGATGCTTTTTGAGCGCAAAAGTTTTGTGTGTGTTTCTCACAGCATCAAACTCAGCATTAATCTATCGCGAGTGTAGACCCTACATTCTTAGATCCGTCTCGAAGGACCAATCGATGCTGTGAGTGAAATTTTTTATATTTGGATGGAGAGAGGTGAAATGAAACATATCCGTTAGCTTGCTAATTGACCACTGATTTTATATTAAAATGGTAGCTAATATTACTTATTGCCGGCGTATGCAAACGCCGGACTGCTATCGGTGCAAATTAGTACATTGTCTCGTACAGTAACCGATTGAAATTTTCTCCTGATATGTGGTACGTACGTACTGTACTCGCAAATTATGTTTGCCCCTCTGAAGTTAGCCACAAAAGCCCGCGAAGTACCAATTATTAACGTATAAGTGGGAGGCAAGGCAAATTAGCAGGTGGAAAGAAATGTCTTAGTGTTTTATGTCATCTAGGGATAGTTATTAGTACATGTTTGAAATTGTGGAGAGCTAACTTCAGAGGGGCAAACTTGGTGTGCTAGTACTATACGACTGTTATGGAGGATACCTAAATTAATTCTAATAATAATAAAGTAATGTTGTGCTCTAACGGAAATTAAATGAATATGGTACATACTCTAAAGTAAAATAAAGAATATTAAAAACTTGTCGAATGTGAGTATGACTTTCAATAAACATCTCGAACTGAATGAAATAAATACATTACTTGGTTAATATGCCACACAAATATTATGTGATGGTACGGAACCCACGGTGAGCGCTGACTCTGACTTGGACGTGTAGTATGTTATTATATTAATAAATATACTGACGACTTGGTAAAGGTTACTGGGAGCCGTTACATGTTACTCTATATAAGGCTGATGTTAAAATAAATTCACTAATGAAGTGAATATGTTTTGTAAACCAAAACAGAACTTAACATCCGAGAATAATAATATTTATACGTAAGTTGCTATGGATCAAGCTGTTGAAAATATATTTATAAAGAAAAAAATAAACAGATGGATTTCATCATCATCAGCCTGGAAACGTCCACTGTTGGACACCGGCCTCCTCCATGGTAAGCCACATTGACTGGTCACGTGCCACGTGCATACAGCGACTCCCCGTGACCTTTACTATGTCGTTGGTCCATCTAGTAGAAGAACGGCCCGGTACACGTTTCCCGGCACGTGGTCGCCACTCGAGATCTCTTACTCCCCACCGGCTATCCGTTCATCAAGCGGTGACACTTCTACTAATTGACTCGTTGAGCGATGTCGGTGACCTTAGTTCGTCTACGAACTTCCTTATTTCGGATTTTACCACGTAGTCATTTCGTAGAGCATAGCTCATAGCATCTGAGTGACGTTGAGCTTGTTTATTCGGCCAACAGGATAATATTTACATATTTATAAACCTAATCCCTAGATAAATACTATATACGAATATACATACATATGCTACATACAGCCTGTGTTGCGGTGAAGGTTCCTTCAAACCTAACCTTTGCCTCACCTGTTTATGGCATCGCGAAACCACGCACGACGTTCCGGTAACTCCCCAGTCGTAAAACCCGGTACAGGAATTTCAAAAAGGTAGCGTTATATTAAAGACGTCTAAATCTCTACATAAAAGATGTAACAGTGTAGGTAAAATACAGTGAACGTAAAATGTGGCATTTCAGACTTTTTCGACAAGCATAAGTTTATTATCACTGCTTCAGGATAGTTTTTATCATTTGTCTGATTTTTTCTCGTTAGTCACTGATAGTTTTTCAGTCAAATAGGAGTGCGCACAAAGGTATGTTTTTTGCATGGCTACGCACAAGTGTGGACATGTTAAAAATCGTCGAAGGTGTCTATCTGCGTGGACTTCCGAAAAGGTCATGTGTTCCTTCAGTTTAGTTGGTGGTAGGTAACAGGTAATAGTTGGTGGTAGGGTAACATTCTATGTCCGCCTGGATAGGTACCACCACGCTATCTAAATATGCTACCAGGCGACGTTTTAATGGTACTTTTGTGTACCGATAATGAGTAATAAAACACGTTAAAAAGAACTACAAACCGACTTCAATCGCCCTAAAAGTCTACTTGTATTAAGGCAATGCTTGTAAGTCAGACATACTTAACATCCCCTATTTCAAAAACTACTGAACTGATTTTGATAAAACTTGTAATTTTCCCTAAGTTGAACAATACGTATTTCAACAAAGAAAGAATTATTTAAATCGAACTTGTAGTTCCGGAGATATGCGAGGACAAACATACAAATATACATACGTATACTTATTAATTGAAATTGTTTGGCACGCTTGTTTAGAAGCTGATATAGACTAACATGTACGAAAACTGGGCAGTTCAGGAAATATTACATACATACAGATCGAATTAATAACCTCCTTTTTTGCAGCCAGTTAAAAATATCATAGCGTGTTATTCTTTGACACTTCTGAGTAACTGTCTTCTACTCGTATACTATGGCCTTAACTTACCATCCGGTGTGAACGCATTGTGCATAAAAACATCGATCAAACTTACTAAAACCTATTAAAAACTAACTTTTCATTTATAGTGATAAATTTTGAACAACCAAAATGTTCCATTAGGCAGTAACGACTAATTTAACACCGTGGCCAGATCTAGTTTTCGAGAAAGATGAATATAAATTAATTCAAAGTGACAAATTAGTCTCAAGGCGTAACAGAATGGAAAGGTCACAGCCGAGAGACAATATTTCTAAACCCAAATTGCCCGTGAACATTGTACTTACTCGTAATGTTTGTTGTAATAAATATTGTGTTAATTTAATTACAACTCAACCGAGTTATTTATAATAGATATGAAAATTTACGAACTCTTTGACATTGTTTTATTGACGTAAATTTTTTCCGCAGCATTTAAATGGATACGACAGGTATATGACCTGAATGTTAGCGATTATTAGTACATCAATCAAAATTTTAATAGCGTTAATTTTAAATGTTAAAATGGTGAAACTTAGTTGGTGAAACTTTGTGTTTTTTTATGTTGGTTACGCGATAACTTCGCCAATTGTGAATCGACTTTGATGATTCTTTTTTTGTTTGGTATATCATACTTCAGACGTGGTCCATATAAATTTTCGCGAAATTGATTTAGCGCTCTTTGAAAAAATCGATGAAAACCAAATATGACAATTCTAACTCTAACGGTGAACATTTTAGGGGGTGAATGCTGTAGATTTGGGTGATTGAAGTCGGTTTCTAGTTCTTATTTTACACACTGAGGAATTACTCGAATTTTTTCCATACATATTATTTAATCATTTGAGATCGTTCATAAGACAATTTCAGTAAAATAAATAAATAAAAACAAATAACTGAGCAAAGGCTAGTATAAAATAATAATAACAAAACCCATATAACCCCCTTCAACATATTTACACATATATATGTATAAAATGTAAATTTTTGTTTGTATAAAGTCTCGGTCGAATCACTAGTTATTGCGACACAGGTTTAACCTACTGCAGTAATCAGGAATCCTAAACAATGATAGAAATGACAGATCACTATATATGTACTACTAGCTTTCGCCCGCGACTTTGTCCGCGTGTATTTCAGGATGTATTCTACTTGTTCGATAGGCACAGGTGACGTATATGACAAATTATTATACAGCATAAGTTACAAAATAGTGTTTATTCTGTTACGTAGTCAAAAAATTTAAAGAAACAAAATAAATGTCAATATCTGACGTAGTACATTCAAATAGTCTGCACACCAATATTATAAACGCGAAAGTTTGCATATACAAATTTACATATTCTATGGTCGGATGCTATGTAACGCGTTTTTGTTATGCCAAAATTTCCCATGTAATCCCACTAATATTATAATTGTGATTTTGGACAATTTACATAATATGTCTTTAGAAATTATAGCCTATATGTTATTCTGATGTATAAGCTATATTATTGTAAAGTTTCATTCAAATCCATTCAGTAGTTTTTCCGTGAAAGCGTCACAAACATCCAAACATCTAAACATCCAAACTTTCACACTTATAATATTAGTAGGATTGAAATAACAAAAATATAATTAGTTACATTACATTTAATGTACTCGTATTGTAACAGTGTTAATAAACGATTTTTATTTTTATTTTTTTGAAAGCGTTAAATTTCGGTAATTGATTCGTCAAGTGATGTTATAGTCCTCTTTAAAAAATTGGAACATTTATTTTGGTATTCCGAGCAGGCTTTTATCACTATTGTTTTTCACTATTGGATTGCAATATTGCTGTTTGGCGGGAGACATCGTTTGATTTGGTTATTTCCTTATATTTGGATAGGTTGGTTTGGTTGGTGGTGGGTTATTTTCTATGTCCACCTGGCTACCAACCACCTCGTGAACTAAGTCTTAAAGTCAGTCAAACAGCTGTGTCGTGTTCCGATATAAAAGGTTATTAGGTTGAAGCTTCTAGCATCCTTATCATCCAACGTCCAGTAACTTACCAGTTGAGATGAAGACCAACCCATTACACATATTAATAATAAAAAGTTGTATCCAGTGTGCCATCTCGTTGATAATAGTCGACTAACACCTAGATATTTTGTCTTTCTGGGTGTCAAGACTGAACTAATAAGAATAATTGAAAAAAACTTATTAGGTCTCTGATAGGACGTTGGTTAAATATATTAGATATTGTAGAGCGGTTATCGATAGATACCCAACGAATAACTTCCCGTCCGCATATCCTGTGTCCGGTAGTGACGACGAACCGGAAAATAATACCTCCTCCAACGGGAGCCGGGCTTTCTTTACCAGGATGAGCTAAGTTTTTTCGCGGATTTATATGATTTTATTAGTAGTTTGCATGTGGTTGTAGATGATCTCGAACAAATCTAAAATAAAAGGGCACTAACAAAAAATGTATCTAGAAAGTAGTACGAAATAATTTTGATCGTATTAATATGTTTCCTTGCATCTGTTGTTTCGGGTTTTGCACGTAGTCTTAATCTTACCTAATGTTATGTGATTATAAGGACGTTGGATGGAATCGTGCTCATTTAAAAGACTCATGCTTATCAGACGCTGGCTCCGACATTTCATACCAGAACAGAACAGTGATACACTTATGTTTGATGGCAGACTTGAGTAACATGGTGGTAGGTAGATAGGTGGTTATATAACATTCCCTATCACCAAACAAACCTATAAACGCCGCACTGAACGTGTAGCCCTGATAATAATTTTACCTCGTGGTGTATTCACTAGGCCACGGATGCCACTAAAAGTATAAGCAAACACAACGCAACGGAAAGCACCTTGTTGCAAAAATTGAGAGTTAGGTACCTTCGAATTAATTCGTAGGTTTATTTGTGTATGTCTAAAATCATCA
This sequence comes from Carcina quercana, assembly GCA_910589575.2. Taxonomy (NCBI): domain Eukaryota; kingdom Metazoa; phylum Arthropoda; class Insecta; order Lepidoptera; family Depressariidae; genus Carcina; species Carcina quercana. Next base: position 7,156,929 of record OU342436.1, read on the forward strand.
ACGGGATCCATGTTACAAATATTAAGTTTCAAGCTCAAGTGGTTTGGGCTGACCGTTCTTGATGTTTCCATCAGGCAGTTAGTAAGAGAAGCCTTTTATATTTTTAGAACGTAATATTAAAGCTTTTGCACGTGACATCGCCTACGTGGATTTCAGATGTATTCCACATGAACTTCGAGTACAATCGGGATAAAACGTAACCATGTTTTTTGACCCATTTAACTACTCCCATGTAAACATTTAGTAATTCTGATTCTCCGTTACGACGTGACGGAAAGACAAATAAAAAACTATCTTTTGCATTTATAATATTTCACGATACTCTAAATTTACTCTTGGTATGTTAAGTGGTAAACAGTTTCTAATTCTAGATCGCTCTGTCAGTTTGTACAAGTATGTTTGGATTAAACTTTCATCAAATATTCTACCGCTTCCGTTCCGTCTGTTTGTCTAGCTGGAGGATTTGACAGGTACCGAAGCGTTCTTACTTACGTAAATGGCTGCAGCCTCAACTAGCACCGAGGGACGTGGGTAAGTATACATTTGTTTTATATTATTACTGGCACGTGGAATTACTTTCTAAGTGACACTCTACAATCTGCATTATCAAAGGGTTCGATGCTTCAAATTTCAAGTGTATTTTACCCAACCGGTGGTGGGCGTCACGTTCGTATATCAACCAGTTACGGAAGCTTTTATTTATATGTATACTCGTAGATGAATACTATATGAAACCTTTTTATTCAAACTAGCTTATTGCGATTTTAGAAATGATCTCACGGGAACTTCATCATCATCAAAAGCCTATATATGTATATTATTGTATATGACCCCTCTGCAGGGGCTCAGGCCTACTCTCCTACTGAGAGTGTACGGGTCAATGTCCACCACACAGGCCCAGTGCTGATGGGTGGATTTTGAATTTCTTCACAGGTAGCGAACTACTTGTTTGATTCTAATACAAAGTTGCCTATGTCCCTTTCTGGCCCTTCGATAATTAGTAAAATCATGTCATTCTGTAATCCTTAACGGCGCAAAGAAAATACAAACAAACAAAACAACAAAGTATATTCAACCGATTGTAATGAAATTTGGTATGATTGAGTCAACTGTGCGCTATTTTAAATAAATACAATGAACATTATTTATTTAATAATGTATTGAAGATAATCTTGAGGCTACACGGAAGACCAGCGTCGCAGATGATTAGCTGCTGTGGTAATAAGCTCGTTTCTGTGAGTTTTATTGGCGCGACAGTTTTTTTTTACCGTGAGTCCTTTTTTGGTGTACAAAATTATCAATTATTTATGTTACTGTGCTAAAATAAAGCTTTTCCCTCCTTCCTTCAAGGTTTGACATTTCATATGCCTTGTGTCATAGATGGAAATATCGAATTTAGTATGTATTGTTTTTGACTGACACTTTTTCTGTAATGTAATTAATTGTTGATAAATAGGTACACACACGCTGCGCATATGCCATAAACGATCAGTCGCCTTTCACGACAAACCTACGAGACGACACACGGTTCTTCCATTCTAAATCTTGGACCACACATTTCACAGCTTTTACGATTATATGATTCGTTCTGCGAGTAATTTCAGAAACTTTCTAATACCGTCGAAGTTACAAGTTAGAAGCAGTAACAAAGTTCAGAAACAAAATTAAATTTATATGGTTTTTAGTTACCAATATATTTTGAGTCGTGTGAATTCAAAATGAAACAGATTGAAAGCTGGAATCGAATTTGTCCAGAGACACTACTTTCCTGCTCTATCCATACCGTTTATTTCCTAGGACGATAGTTCTGTTTGTATAAAAGTAAGTAATTCTGATAGATACGAGTATCACGTTATCACTGTATATTTGACAGTTATTCCTTTTAGTATGATAGTGATGTTATTTATGTCTACTTGTCAGTCATAAAAAGAAAACGGTGACTGCTTTTGGACGATGACATGACCCACTCTTACTTAAGCGGTAGCATAATTTCAGTCTCAGTTATAAATTATTTTCAACCGACTTCAAAAAGGAGGAGGTTCTCAATTCAACAAGTATTTAAAAAAAAAGTATGTATGGTACGCGATAACTACACCAATAAAAGATTTTGATAATTCTTTTATGTTTGGTAGATCATATTTCAGAGTGGGTCCCATATAAATTTTATCGAAATTGATTGTTCGCTCTTTGAGAAAATCAACATAAACCCAATTTTTAAGGCAGTTGCAGTCGGTTTTTATTTCTTTTTTAACGTGCTAATTATCAAATTCAAAATTGTTTATACGCAAATACGTGACGCATTCTTTTAACAAATGTTATCATTTATCACGTAATAAGCTTTTTAATGATTATTATCAGTTATTCTACGGGAGTTATGAAACAAATCTGCATCACAATTTCAGTCATGATAACAAAACAACGTCTTGTCTTTTAGTAGCAGTACGATAGTGATATGACGCTTATAGTACCAGTGCGATACCGTATCCTGTGTTATTCCTAGTATGACAGTGCTATCACGGTTTCAGTCAGTTCGATAGCGATGTCAGTAATTTTGTATCTCAACTGCCTATATTTTGGATAGTGACATGAGTGTTTACCTTATAGCCTCTCAGGTCCTCCACGACGCAGGCGAGGAGGGCATCGCGACCCACCGTCACTGTGACGTTGGGGACTGGCTCCACGAAGCGAGGGAAAAGGGAATCTGAAACAAGATATATTTACAACTTAATTTAAAGTGTTTTATTTTGGTGGTGGTGGATGTTTCATAAAGTGAAGATTGAGAGTACCTATTTATTTTTAGATAAACCAATTATAGAAATCTGACACTTTATTTAAAACATAACAAAAGAATAAATGAAAAATTAATGTTTTAATGTATTTTTTGACATCATGTTTTCATCATACTTTATTACATTGGAATTTTATAGTAAGATACTCCGAAATGCCTCTAAATAGTTATATGCCAACAATGGCTAAATGTGAAATACCAACATTTATGACCATCTTACTAACCACTTTTAAGACAATATTTGATTTGATTTTTAAAATTAAATTAAACGAGGGAATATAATATGGATTTTTAAAGGAATAATACATTCTCCAGATCAACTCCTCTGGTCACGTTACTCAGAACGTCTGGTGACATTCCCGCGTTGAATGTTAAACCTAACCTACGCCTGAGATAGTCGCCAGCCCATAAATCTTCAATCTGAGTGTATTTAAGTCGAAGGTGAATATGCACCTCATAGGATAGACTATCGCGTCTTCATCGTCGATATAGTTTTCAATAATAATAATAAAAACAAGCATAAAAGTTTAACTTTCACCATTCAGACGGTATGTACTTGTACGTATCCTGTAATTTTCTCATAGAGTATGACACTCGGACCTACCCTCCACCTCGGAGTATCGTTCAACCTTGTTAATCCCTACGGTAGGTGCTAGCACACATCAATTACATACCGACAAAGTCCTACCGTGGCCTAGGCCTGCTTTACGTAAAAATCCTTTCAATAATGTTGAATAACATCGTTATGAAAAGGGCTTACAGCAAAAAGCAATGACTGTAAAAGCACTGCTGGACATAGACCTCCTTCATGGTACGCCATATTGACTGGTCCCGAGCCACTGCATCCAGCGACTCCCCGCGACCCTAACCAGGTCGTCACTCCACCTTGTAGGGGCACGGCCCGGGCCACATACGAGTGAAATTACACTTTGATATTTAAAATTTGATTTTCATGTATACAAAACCAGACAAAAATTCGGATATAAAGTTTTATTGGCATCGCTTTGTACGCTATATTGAAAATAAAATTGCGTTTTCCCTCTCAATTTCAACAGTTACACTCTTCCAATGTACTCGTTGCCTGTCTAGTGTATAAAATTTTATGATGTCTGCTTTTTGTACAGCTGTTCTTTCTGCTTTACTATTTTCATTTTCTGTTCAGATACACCTATTCTGTTGATAATCCAATTTATGGATAAGGAGTCAAAATTTGAAAACTATATTAACGCGTTCAAAAAGAACTAAAATCCGACTTCAACTCCCTTAAAAATTTCCTGAAACCGCGTTGTCCGACTGCTCAGTCCGATTACACAGACCACGCTGATTGTTTTCCCGCGTGGTCCGACTGTCGAAATAATAAAACTTTTTTCCTGTTAGAACATCTTATTCTTGTCTTCATCACAGTTAGATTATTTAGTTGAACCAACAGGGAAGGAATTATCATGTTTTGACAGTCGGACCACGCGGGAAAAATAATCCGCGTGGTCCTAAAACGGACTGAGTAGTCGGACCACGCGTTCTCATCGTAAAAAATTTCACCCTCATGGGTAGAATTTTATCTGGGTACATATTTGGTTTTTGTTTATTGTCTCAAATGCACTCAATCAATTTCGATAAAGTTTATATAGGACCATCTCTGAAGTATATTCTACCAAACAAAAAAAGAATCATCAAAATCTGCTAAAAATTGGCGGAGTTATTGCGTAAAATACGTACAAAAAAAACATAAAGTCGAATCGACCTCATCCTTTTTTGAAGTAGACTGAAACTTGATAGAAACGATTCGAAGTATATCAGTACTGTAAGCGTCTTTTAATATCAAACCATGTATGTATTCCTTGTGGTATTAATAACATTTTATAAATAACGCTCCAGTATAATGTGCAGAAATGAAACATAGCATTAAATATAACTCAATATTTCTAGTAATTGGCCGACAAATAAAGATCTAGGTATCCTTGACTTGCTTATTGATTTGCCTCTAGCCGATAAGTGATAGCCTACGGCTCTGCCAACTATAGCAAAGACCTCGTAATGTACTCACGTGAATTACTGCTGAGTGCTTCGTGGCCGTTCAAATGATATAAATTATGGTATTTCTTTGTCTATTATTTGATTTAAAGAGTTAGATAGACTAGTCACGCGACGGCTCAACAAAGCAAAGGTATGTCATCAACTCATTTCGTTGCTTTTAAAAAATGATATAAAATTAATCGAATAGGGTATCATTGACATCACATGACATGACAATTGAGCTTTTTTAACCTACTTATATTTACGTGTAAAGATATACAATACATTTTCGTCAATTTCTTTGAAAAATAGATACCTGGATCTCAAAATATTTATCTCTAATTTATGAATATATCCACTTATATCAAAATAGAGCTCATACGAAGAATCAAAGATTGAGAGAATTCAACCATACTCGTTTAAAAATGTAGGAAATACAATATATTAAATTGATTTAAATAGACCTGGGTTACTCTGAAAATTTACGTCACAACTAATATTACCACTATGGAGACCCATAACGATAATACAGCAGAAAGCTTGCCAACGTCACAAAACATGGATCTAAGAAAACTCTTTCTTACGCATACCTAAAAAAGCTGTTACTAAGACAACGTACAGTGTTCTATCAGAATAAACGTTATTTACCCACCCAACATCTATCTTTCAAAGCCTAGCACTGCATCGTTATCGACGACATCTTAACCAATTCAAATATCTCACATCTGACGCGTAACCAAGCCCCAGCCTTCAATATTTATGCGCTCCACACGCCCCGATACGACCGATATAAGCTCTGCAACAATCTATTTAGGCTAAACAACCTGAGACACGGAAAAATATCCGTGAATGATTGATGAGTGAGCACGCGAATAGAACAAATCCATCCACCGCCCATCAATCTTGTACCGTACAGGCCCTCCCTGCAGGCGACGGCGGCGTCGTCTAATGAAAGAAGAGCTTACCGAGCACATATAAACAATCGGAAAACGTTGTTTCTAATATCCACCAGAAAGATAGATGGTCCACAGAATGTACCTTTGAATCGCACTGGTCTTCCCCGGATTTGTTGCGTAACATGTGTTTGTTTTCTTTTCAAAATGTACTCGGACAAGTTACTCAAGTTTCTTATTAATAAGGAGCCTGTGCTTCGTTATATCGTGTCTTCCAATAACTCGTTCTCGACAAAATTTACAGGGATTTTTGTTTGCCAGAAAATTTGCCTAAGATTAACCAATCGATTACTAGATTTCAAACACATGCCATTTTATCTTTTCTAGTAGTATTACCGTTGTTTGATGTCAGACTAAGATAACATGGGGTTAGTCAAATGGAAATAAAAACTGTCCTGCCAGGAATCCGTTCTAGGGTCCGACTAAAAACCATCGCTGCTGCAGCGCATGCTGAGTTCGAGTCCAAGTTGACAAGCGCAGTACCACCACCACCATTAGCACCATAATTAATTCTTTTATTTTGTTCAGGCTGTAATGATGTCCAAAAATGTAGGCATAATGTTATGAAGGTTCCATAAAGTGGTCATGGTGCTACCGATTGTTTGAAATTATTGGAGAGTTATTGGCGATAGTACTCGTAGGCATCGTGCTACAAAATCATATGGTTAACCTACTTTGAAGTAAGTAGTAATGAAAGAGAGCTACGGACACAATAAAACGATTTTTTCAATTATGGCGCAGTCAATTACGGATGAAAGAAGTAAGGCAAACGAATTCTGGGTGCTGAATAACCAGAGTGGAGAAGGTGAGGGTGGACAGAAAATCTAATTTGGGCGGGTGTCCACGCGGACTTTTGTCACAGTGGACTGACCAATTAGGTAAATACGTGTACTGTGTACGAGGACTGTACCGATGCGAATCTAGAATAAGGAAAACATTCAGAGTGCCCAAGATAAATAATGTCTTTGTTATTTCAACGCGAGTAATTAAATAGCGAGTAATAAAATTACTGGTATTCGTGTTTTGTGTTTCCTGCTGAATAGCTTATTACAGAACTATTTTAAAACGTCATACAGCATGATACAGAGAAATATAAACTGAGTACTGACTTTATATAGAAATATAAACTGACTTCATATCGTCGTGGGGTACTATCAAATATTCTGTTTCGTTGGTGAGAAAGCAAGATTTACGTACGTGTTTACAAGTTTGTGTAGCTCAACAGGACATTTTTTTTCTTTGCAGAGCTGTTTGAGGTTTTCATTTCGTAAATTAAGCTATAAAACATATTACCAAATCACTTGCAAGAATAACAAAGGAAACAAACACAGAAGAATAGACCAGGCACCATCAGTCAGTCGCCGTGCGTTGCTGAACATGACTGCTCTAGCTCTTTGTTAGTCCCCATTAGTTATTCGAGCGAAGTGTTCTGACGATTGCCAATTCATGTTACTGACTTGTCGAGTCATGTATGTATATATTTTATAATAGCTTTTGCCCGTGATTTCATCCGCGTGGACTTACGAAACTATTCCTACTGGACCTAATTGTTAGATAGGTCCTTGGATAGACTACACGACTTGGACTCACAATCTGGAGGTCCCGGGTTCAATACCCAGAGGGGGTACCTGTCGGGACTCGGTTTGGTTGGTGATAGGGCATTTTCTATGTCCGCCTGGCTATCTACCACCATGTTACTTAAGTCTGCTGCCAAACAGCTGTGTTAATAGCACTGTTGTGTTCCGGTATGAGAGGTAGCCAGAGCCAGCGCCTCATTTGCTTTAGTCTTCTGGGTGCGTACGATTGCCATCCAACAGTCTTATCGTCACTTACTATTACATGAGATGAAGGCCAAGTGCATATCCACCGTACATTAAAAATCAAGTTATTATGAATCTCCGTTGCGACGTAAAAGAAGGAAAACAAACGAACTCAGTTATAGTATTATTACAGGCCGGACACTTTGAACAAATGTCGTGATATCGGCACACATCGAAAGGATAACGTTTTTATACACGCGCATGTGTGAGTGAGTACGCTCGCGCGACACTGCCGGCCCTTGAACCGGTTACTTTCTTGCAGTGGAGGTGTGCGCAGTGGGTAAAGCGCGGACTCTCAATCTGAGAGTTCCGGGTTCGAATCCAGCCATGTACCTATGAGTTGTTCTTCAATTCAAGTACATTATCCGATTGCTTAACGGTGAAGGAAAACATCGTGAGGAAACCTGCATGTCTTGAACAGGCATGTGAAGTCCGCCGATCGGCACTGGGCCCGCGTGGTAGACTATGGCCCATACACTCTCTGTAGCAGAGTAGGCCTGAGCCCCTGCAGTGGGAACGTATATAGGTTGTTGATGTGATGCGCGTGCTTGAGGCCATTGCATTCGACGGTGTCGAATAATTACGATATATTATGATTAGTATGTTATAGATTTAATTACCGAATAGTTTAAGTTGTATAAGATTGATTGTTAAATAAACGCAATAAATAAATGCACACGCTCCGCTCCGTCTGCGACGTTATTGAGTTGGTGCCGTTGGTCACAAGTGTTTCGGACACATCGCGGCACGTGCGTCCGCTCCGCACTTGCCCTGATGAGTCTCCCGTAATCATATTTCAAGTGCCCGTAATCACATTCTCTCATCACTGAAACGCCTACATTATTAACTCGTTACTGTAGCATTAGCGTTAATTAAAGCAATGCGACCCTTTGTTAAGAGGATTATTAGTTTACACAGCATTAGTCGTGGGTGAGACTTAACGTAAGGTATTTACCGTTCGTTTGTATTATACCATTATTAAATTTACCATGTTAATGGATTGTTAATATATCATTGCGAAGTACAAAGATTGGAAAACCGCGGATATTTCCACGTTATTCTGATTTGAATAAAAATTACTCAAATACGCAACATTATGAACTGGTTAAAAGTGATTTTCATCAATATCAAGTTTTTGACAATGTTGTGTTTGTAAAAATTGATTTTCGGTTCAAAATGGATTCACACATATTGGGAAAATAGTTTGCTAGATTTTTTAGCATTTATTGTCGTTTAAAATAGAGTTGATATAGACCGACTGCTTAAATGAGTCCTCGCCCACGCGGTACAAGGTCGCGAGGGAATGACGAATCGAGAGACGAGCGGTCGGCAGGTACGCATAGTGTCACATTTGGCGCTGTACCCCCGCGCCACTGTACCGCGCCGATGAGGACTGATTTAAGTGGTTTACCTACAGTTTTAATTATTTTTATAGTTGTGTGTCTATAAATATTTATTTTGTGGAAATAAATTGTTTCAAATTATTTTCTAACAGTTTGCAATAATTTTTGAAGTATAGTTTTTATGGTTTTAAAACCATAAAATATAAACTCTTTTGTAGATGGTAGTGAAAGAGAAACCAATAAAATAACTGGCGTTCAAGCTAGAAGCAGCGCGAACATTAAAGCCTCTTGTGGGCAGTATACTATGTTGGATAAAATCTGAGATATATGTATCGTTTATGTTCATATTCATATTCATTTTATTGCTTTAAAAACATACATGTAGATACACATACAGTTTTATGAGCCCTGTCGGGCGTAGCAATTACATATGAGATAAACTAGTTGTTATGTTAAACATAAATATAATAAACATGTTTGTGGCATCATAAAGCAATCAAAATGTTATGGTAAAGTAAATTAAGTCCTAATTAAAAAACACTGATGTTGAAGAACTTAGTAAACACTGGTTAGATTCAGTCTGCGATCATTTGGCAGTCTACTTGCCTACTAATCTACAGCATTGTCATAAAAATAATAGCTGTATGGTTCCCAACTTAGGATAGGATAGACCATCTCTTACTGACTAACGAACTGCAGCTTCCTAGATATTATGTGCACCAACATTTATTGACAACACGGCCAAAGTGGAGTGTTTGTCTTTCTATTGCAGATACTTATTTAGCTGAGATTTTTTTCATCGGATATTAATTTTCTTATATAAAATAGCAATAAATGTCATATGCAGTAATTTAAGTGAGAAAGCTTCGGCGGATTACGTGATTTGTTATCTTAGAACTTCATTATTACATTCTTTCATAGGTTATTTGAGGTTATAATACACACGCTACACCTGTCGACGATACGGAGGTCGCGGTTTCCACTCCCGGTAGGATACACATACAAAATGTATTTGTTGCCAAAGACAAGGTACAGTACATTGATGGTATATCATAATATTATTGTTACATTGTGATTTGATACTGTCAGCATGACATTTTTCAGTATTTATTTTACTTAATAATTACAATCATTTTACATGGTATTTATACAACGTGTACCAAAAAAAGGGGGAATAATTCTTAAGTGCAGTATATGTTAGGTAAGGTTTTACTTTAGGAGCGGTAGCAGACATCTGTAAAACGTACGAATCTGAAAATTTTTGAATTTCATCCCTATCCTAGTTCTACGTGTGTCAATAACCCCTAAAACCAAAGATAAGATCATTCATCATTGACCCCAGTGCTCGCGTTGGTAAACAAACATTTAGGGTTGTCAAAAATTACGACGTTACATCTATGAAATAAAAATGTATGGAAATTTAAACTAACATTTACAACGCTGCTACTTTCACAATGTATTCTATACAAGGGATATATTAACCTTTAAGTATTATCACTCCTTTTTTGTACACGTTGTATAAGGCACCTTGTAAAAAATTATTAACACTTTAATAATAATTTGTCATTAACAGCAATTTGTGGATGTTTTTTAAGTATTCTTCTTCCTTTATACTGCCCTTTTATTTACTGTATAATTTGGAGCTAATAAAAATGCTGTTTTTGAAAAACAACAACGATATGTGTATGGTCATAACTGGGAATACGTTTTGGGGATACACAGTCGCTTGCACAACAATAAAATAATTGTAAATCATAGCCGTGGTGTGTGCCTCGATGCATTGAGAATTGATGTAAATGTGGCACTAAACTTGTGAATGTGAATCAAACTATCCGTTTCCAACACGAAGCATTTCATTCTAAAAATAACTCGATTCCAGCAATTTCGAGCTGTTTGAATCTCATGTGGCTTCACCTCAGACTCGACGGCATTCATGACTATCGATTTTATGCAAAATGCAACAAGATTCACTTGGACGAACTGGGTGCTTATTGTACATATATTATACATACACGGGTACAGATCTATTCATCAATTACTGTATTGTCATCTCTTGTAATGGTTGCGAATGGGAGCTGTCAAAATAAAGGGGTTGATAATTGAACGTAACATCCAAGTAACATCAAACTAACACATTCATATGTCACATTCAGCTCAATTTGAATCGGCAATTTGTGTTTGCATGTTCTATATTATATGATTTTTATTGTACTTTTTTGAGGTGTTCTTTGACAGGGGCTCACGTTCAGAAGTAGAATTCTCAGATTGTGTGTGTGTGTGTGTTTGTTTTTGGGTTTGCACAATATTGGTTTCCATACATGTTGATTTATATCAACATATTATAGCATCAGCCGTATAAGTCCACTGGACATGAGACTCCTTCGGTGATATGATTTCTTGATAAACATATTTCAAAATCTCCATCGTGCTGATTTCGAGTAGATATTGCTGTACTTGCAGCCATTGATGATGATTTATGCCTCGAAATAGTCATAAGATACTCGTGTATAAGAAGCTGCCAATTTACAAGTCACAAAATAGTGGGGAGAAGTCATGAAGGCAAGTAGTAAACCATCTGAGGTAGTTAACAGCCCTGGAGACGCAAGAGCCCATCCGTCGGAATTGAGGGGATTGTCAGTAGTGTATAAACACGAAACACAATTAGCGGTTAGGTCTTGGATGCGCGAGAACGAAAGCCCAACCCCGACATAATAAGATGTTGATAAACCCAATTTATCCGGGATCCGATTCCGCCACAGTTTATTATCAGTTCCGTCTAATTTTAGTTTATGACGCGTCGGTCTATTGTTATACCGAATGAACTAACAAGTAATGCAAATTTCGGTTAGTTAAGTAATTTGAACTTCGCGTTGATCAACTGTTTGCGCTTTATCTGGTATGAGACCCAATTGTGGTTAGTTTAGCAATTTAAACTTTGCGTGTATTAATTTTGCGAATATATCGATAATGTGTTTGCATTAATTTTGCTCCGACGCGTGCCTCGTGTGATTCGAGTGTTCGGTTGCTGAAATAGTAATGCTGTTTTAATTTATGTCTACTCGAGCTGGAAGGAAGCTGTTTTATTCGCTGAAATAAAATCAATTTTAAACAATTAAAAACAAAACATTTCCATAGTTATAGTATAGCAAACGAATTCATCTCATCTGATAGGAAGTCATGATAACTATGTAAGATAGAAGCGTGGTGGTGCTGCTCAACGAGGAGATTCAAGTTACTGAGGTGCTGGTTATGCATCTATAATTCCCGTAAGAGAGCAGGCGGCCAGATTGACTAAAATAGCCAAATATAATCGTAAGCAGCAGCAGTCCAAAAACAACCAATATCGAGGCTAAGAAAATGTACTTATTTCGCTATATATTACAACAAAACCACGTCACGTTGCTATTATTTTTTCTGGATGAAACTTGAATGAAATTTGGAATATGTAAAGCGGAATTGAGCTGTATTGAATTTTTACTCGTGAAAAATAGAGCAAATCTAAGTATAACTTGAACGATGTACTGCCAGCCTTATCCAATCAAGACAGATCGCCATTTTTCGTTTGGACGAAGCTAAGCTTAAACATTTTTATCCGCGTTACTAGCACGGTGCTATATATGTATTACTGACATCAGTATTCATTTCCTCCTTCAGTAAACTCAACAAAAACAATATCAAAGAGCAAATGTCGCAAAAGAAACGTCTGACTCCGTATGGAGGTTATAAAAATATCTAGATGACAGGCTCGCGTTATATTGCCGTTATAAATCAGATGAGTGACATTTGAGCGTGGCGATGCACGGTGACACGACAGCCACGCGTGGCGTGTGGCGTGTGGCGTGGCTTGTGGTGCCACCTGGCGACGCGCCGCCGACGCCAATCAGATGCATAAATATCGCCTCAACACGCTCATCCAACTCGCCTCACATGCTGTAACAGTTGTGGTTTGCATTATTCCTGAATTTATTTAACTGTGAAGCTACAGAGTGATAGTCGAGCTTAATAAATGGTACGCGGGTGTGACGTTTAGAGTATCTTGCTATTTGTAGCGTGAGGCGGGCGGGCGGGCATCTTGGAAAGTTCGTTACTTGTTAGTGTAAGTTCTTCATATTTCTCCTTTTAGAGTCAGTCTGCAATGAATAAGTTTAATGACTTCTGGCTGCGTTTCACTATTTAGTTTAGAAGTGAGTCTCTGTCTGTATAAACGGGCTAATTTTAAGAAGAAATAAATGGTATTTCATTTAATTTAGAAAACAAAATTACTTTTTGATTCCATGAATCAATACAAATAAGATAACATTACAAACGAATGAAACTGGAAGTATTTAAGTGCAACCTAACACTAGAACTGAAGTGCTTTGTTTTGTAGCATCAGAGCGAGGTCGTATCACCACCACTCGTAAGTAGTTAGCTATCAGCACTTGACCAAGAGACTTATGTGACTTCCAAATATCACATTCCCGCCAGTAGATTACCTTATTTGGAGGAGGAAAATTTAAAAGGTCATTAGAAAACAATCATTTTTATCCACTAAGCCCCCCTTAGTGGTCATTCTAAGCTTAAATCTAGGAGCCCATTTACTTCGTGACTGAGCTCTGTAGCCGTGCAGTTCACCCGTAAATAAAATGTTATTGTGGTGCGGAAACCGCGCATTCAAAAACGGGAGACCGTCGCGTGAAATGCTACCCGGCGAAGCTACGGCATAGAGCTGAAAAATATAGCCAAGTAGAGCGCACATACCAAATATATGCCTCGAAAACAGCTATTATCATTGACGACAAATAATCGGACTCGCCAAACAGTACATTTGAGCCCCTAATTATTCCTCATTATCAGCTGCAGAAATACTGAAAAAAGTGTCTACGTGGCTGACAGAAATGTCATACAATGTAATTTTACGTTATATGCGAGTATGTGTAATAAATCCGGGCTATTTAGTATATTCAACTAAATCATCGTTATCACGCCTAGTTATAATGATTTAGTATATTATTAATGTTACTTTTGTCGAACAAGCGCCGCGTTAACAATTACATCGAAGCGAGGCGTTGTCACTTGGTTGGCACCTACTTTTGGCAGCACACCTATCGACAGTGGAAAGTCAATATTATTATTATAATTCAACGGTCCTAGAAGAGTTGGATCCCTGCGGCATCCTGCGGTGTCGAGCCGTGACGTCGCCTGCACAACTACTCACCTACTTCCTGTATATTACCAACTGGTGATATATTGTTTTCAGTACTTTATGTTTTGTTTATGTTGTTTGAACATTTAATGTTCAATGTTCCATATCTTTCCATGGGTGTCTTGAAAGGCAACCAAGAGAATGCTTCACAGTATAGGAGTAAAGTCAGTGTCACACTGCGCACCACGGACTTCTAACTCAGATCACCTGCTAAACGCAAGGAAAAGGAAAATGTTATACAATCTATTTCTCCAGTTGATGATGATTCTCTTATATCATAATCATCATCAGCCGGGAACAATGACCAGTCCCGAACCACTTGCATCCAGCGACTTTCCGCGACCTTAACGACGCGACGAGCTAGGTCGTCGGTCCATCTAGAAGGGAAACGGCGCGATATACCTTTCCCAGTGTGTGGTCGCTAGTCGAGAGCTTTTAGTCCCCATCGGTTATCCGTTCTTTGTGATGTGACTGCTATGCTACTATGCCGTGACCTACGCATTTCCTCATTCCGGATTTTATCATGTAGAGAAATTCTAAGCATAGCTCGTATTTAGTTGACTAGTATTTTTGCCCGTGAATTCATCTACGTGGCTATCTTATATCAATCGATAATTTTGTTTGATCGGGATAAAAACAGCATGTGTCATTTTCCGTTCCTTAAACTATAATACAAATCAAGTTATTCAGAGTTTCCGTTATGACGTAGAGGAAGGATAAACAAACAATCATTAAGCAAAAATATATGAACGCTTCCGAGGCTCGTGTTTTATATGATAAGGTTTGTTAAATGAATCGAGCTCACGATTTCATGGAACTATGTACTAGCGTCGGTGGCGCTGTGAACGAGGACTCTCAATTTGAGGGTTTCGGGTTTGAATCCAGCCGTGTACCTATGAGTTCTTTTTCAATTCAAGTACATTATCCGATTCCTTAACGGTGAAGGAAAACATCGTGAGGAAACCTGCATGTCTTGAACAGGCATGTGAAGTCCGCCAATCCGCACTGAGTCCGTGTGGTGGACTACAGCCCATACACTCTCTCTATGAGAGTAGGCCTGAGCCCGTGCAGTAGGGACGTATATAGGCTGTTGATGATGACGATGCACTAGATTTACGTAATGTTTACAGCACATACTGTTTGAGGCGTATTTAATTCCGGCTTCTAGATGAGCATCTTTCATCCATCGGCTGCACTGCACACTTAAAAGTATAAGTACTATAGGAATTTCTGAGTCGGGTAACTAATTCCCTAAGCATGATCCGATCCATAAGCGAGTTGAAATTGGTCCCTGTTGTATTTCTGCATTAATTGATCATAGCCCGATAAAAGAAATCCATTTCCAGGCTGTAATTTGAGTCGAGAAAAGGTGTGCTCGTTAAAATAACTGTATAAAAGAAAGAGTTAACTTAAAATGTTTGTACACTTAAATCAAATATTGCAAGTGGAATTAAAACCACTTCCACTTATCCAACGGAGTAAATCTTTTTGTTCTTTATGTTCCGATGGCTATTAATTTTAGAGGGGGGTCGAGCAGCTAGCGTCCACTGCTGGTTATAAGCCTCCCTCAAAGATTGATAACAGAACAATAACATTGATATCGAGTTTAAGAGGGAAATCCAAGGAAACTCGGTTTAAAGAATATTTGAAGAAACTATGTATTGGTTTACCACCTGTAATCCAATACGTCTGATGTGAACAGTAGCTTCTTAATCAAAGGCCAGTCCACATGACCTAGTTCAAGGATAGAATAGAGAGTTACAGTCGTTTGACCTCTCTGCTCTGACCCTGGGGTTCTTATCACGTTTTTATCTGACATAGAATTCATCTAGGTTAATATAGTTGGCATGGCTGACGGCTGGCTTTGTACTGCGGAAGTGATTTTGGGACTTATATTTTGTAACGTTAATTTCGAATACCTTCTTACAGATTAAGTTATATATACTCCTAAGATACTAGCACAAGTACGAGCCAGTATTTTTCAAGTGCATGTTTTTGTTGCAAGCTTTAGTGCGTAGCCCCAAGGTCACATGGGTTGTGAAACTTTAATGAACGCCGTAGCTGGCGATAAATTCCCGATTAAATAGTTTAGTTGGTGGTGAAATGCTAAAGCAGGTATTTGCAAACAGGGTACCAATCGAATTGTATCGAGACCTGCCCTGAGTTACAGACAGACTGTTTGACAGAAAACCAAATTAATAGGCACCAGAAAGAAAATTCACGATGATTTCTTCAGATCCGTGTACTCGTACTCAAAACATCCAGCGTGTAGACCTTATTCAATCTTAAGTGTTGCCTAAAAATAGCAGGTAAAATCCAATAATTTACTAGTTCTCAACGTGTGCAAAAGGTTCCATAATTGGACGCTATTTTAGACATAGCTTCATGTTGTTATGAGTGGCGTATGCATGATGCATGCAGCGATTCTATGGGCATGCGACTTCTAGTTCCTAATTCTGTGGTCCATTCCGAAAAAGAGTGAGGACTTAATGACCTCATGATGAGTTAATGTAGCATTCATTAACTCGTCACAGAACTACCGATTGATTCTGTTCTACCTCGAATAGAATGTGGGCATTTTGCAAGCAATAATCGGTAGCTCTGTAACGGGGCTTAGTCGATAGATTTCAGTAGTAGGACCTTGGTGCTTGTACACGAAAAATCCATCAGTATAGTAATTGTTAGTTTAGAGCAAGGTGTTTCGAAGTAATCATTACAGTTCGTTGTTGTTAGTGTATTCCAGCTGCCAGGTTTTTCTTAAAATACATTATTGATACGACAAAAATAACTCAAAGACAAGTTAAATAAACTCTGCGTTTTTTCCCTTCCTTAATAACAAAATGGCTTCCCTGAAAGGCTTCATACCTTTCACAGACAAGAAACAAATTTAACGTATTCATTACAACAATAATTTTCTCGTGAAACCCTTTTCATAAGCCGGGCATGAAGTAATAAAAGTAACATTGTTGGGTTAACTTCACTTCATAAGTCGACTCTCGGAGATTCTCTAATATTTACGACGAAACAATGTTTTATTGCAGCACTTTGGAAGATGGACTGGTAATTTTGAATTGCCGTAAAGAACGGCCCGGTGAGACGCCGGCGCCGCGCCGCGCCGCACCGCCGTTATGCTCAAGTGCTATCAAATGATTTTCGTTGTGTAATCAAACAAATTCGTGTCGCAGTTTTGGAAATTAGAAAGGGGAAGTGTTTTTACAAGTCCTCCTTTGATGGTTTGTGTTATACATAATATAAACGAGAAAAACGGTTTTATATTTCAAACATTCTTCTCTATGTTCTATGAATCACACGATCTGCTAAAGAATTCACATGCATGACATTAAAAAAATATTGATGTGCTTTAGCAGTGAAAATCAGATTTTGATAAATTCTCATGATGTTAATAGTCAAATAATAAATGCAAAAGTGAATTTATTTTTATTTGTTTCTACATAGCACCTAGACAGCAACCAGTTGTGATAATATTTGGCATAACTGCATGCCTAGGAAATGGAAAAGAACGTAGAAGCTACGGACAGTTATATACTTATTGAAGAAACAAATTCATGTATATTCAAAAAACCCAACACTGGTAATGAGAATAGAATGCAATGACAAGTTGCACTTCGTGTATATTTACTGTATAAAATAAGAATAATTTTTTTCATTCTTCTTTCTCCTTTTGGAACATTAGGGATTAGAAGAAAAGGTGACATAGACACATTGCACTACCCACCCACCTGTACATCGCCAAAATATGGGCCGGTCTACAGAGGTCAAGAACTTGGACTAGAACATGCCGTTTAGAGAACCCCAAGCCTAGGATTTGAGTACTAATAAAACAGTCACAATTTCTAGTTACCATGAATCATAGCTTTTTTTTTTTTGACTTTTTCGATTTTTGACTTTGTCTCCACTCCATAATTCAACTAAACTTTCAAATAATAAGAAACCGCATAGAAATCGGATATCATATGGCGGAGATATCCAGTACCCCCTTTTACCACTCTTTGGAGGAAGTACCCCTCCAACCAAAAATCCCCAACGACTAAAAAATTCGTTTTACGTATGTACTAATTTTTGTCCAGATCGGTTGAGAAATGCAACCTGTAAAGGAAAACATACAAACACACAGAAAGTAGTAGTAGTTTTGCCCTAGTGATCGAAAGGGAGGACTTTGTTCGCTTCGCTCACTCGGTCAAAAATACGGATTAAACAGCCATATCTAAGTATTTTGTTGATCTATAAGTTTGATTTTTTCACATACTCAAGAGATAGCAGATTTGGGTATTCTGTATTTTCAGCTTGATACATTTA
Organism: Carcina quercana; assembly: GCA_910589575.2. Taxonomy (NCBI): domain Eukaryota; kingdom Metazoa; phylum Arthropoda; class Insecta; order Lepidoptera; family Depressariidae; genus Carcina; species Carcina quercana. The sequence goes on from OU342436.1 coordinate 7,175,348, forward strand.
ATTCCTGAGAAAAATGGTCTTGACAGACAGACAAACAGACGGACAACAAAGTGATCCTATAAGTTTTTTTTTCTTTTTGGGGTATATAGCACTAAAACAAATTAACATATTTCACTTCCATTCGCAGCTATTCAGCAGCTACCTAGCTTTTAATTTTTAATTTATGCAAACTAAGCGATACTCCTAATTACCTTATTACGTTCGCTTGGTAACTGAACCTTATCCGATCGTTGAAAGCACAGACTCATCTTGTAAACGGCGTAGTTTTGTTGAATCAGACTCACTTGCTAAGACGCAACTAGCGTAAACTTTAAGTAAGAAGAAATTCGCCAGCGAAATATTTTCCGAGGCGAAAAGACCGTGAATTGCAAATAGAAGCTCCGTGAGCGCTGAGATTTATTTAAAAAAGCAAAGCGAAGTCAGTTCGGGAGTTAATAAGAATTAGTTGGAAAACTCTAAGAGACGTGTTTGCAGCGTTGCGACATCCAGTCTGGGAATTTTCGATTACGGGAGCATATACGTTTAAGTTTATATGCCTTGCGGGAAATCGTGTGGAAACGATGCTCTCTCGAAGCAGCTTTTAGAGGCATTTTTAAAGAAGATTAATTTAATTGATGTGAATACGTATTGATGCTATGGGATGTTAAAAGCTTATACTCGTATACAAGCAGGACATAACTTTATTTTATTGTTCCTGGGTCTTTACTATACCAGATATGTTTGATAGAAATCCGTATATTAAATACCGTATGTAGTTTAAACAATTTTATAAGCGCTTTTCTAGGTAGCATAAGAATGAAAATCGTAGTAGTCTTCGCAAAGATGAAGCTTGTACTGCATACACTTACACAAAATCGTAATGGAATTGTAATAAAAACGTACTAAGTAAGAAAAGGCTCTTACCCGCCGCTGTCAAAACAACTGCAAAGGAATTATTGATGGCGGGTGTCAAGGAATGTCTCTCAACGCTGACAGTTTGTTGTTTATTAAATCAATGGAAGTGGAATTTGAAATCAAAAGTAATCTGCTTGCGCGGAAATGCGGAACGAGATGGATGACAAGGAAAATACGCGAGAAAATTCAAAAGGAAAGCAAGGTGGAGCGGGCGCAGAAAATTGGCTTCATTAGATACAAGGGCGGGGGTGCGAAATGGTCGGATATACGGCCGCTGCGGGTGGCGAGCTACGATTACAGCATTTGTGATTTTAACGTTTCCAAAAGGCATGAAATGCATTGATGCAATACAATCATGTAATGTTGATCGTGTCAACTTTTCTCTAAAAACAGACCACCGACGAAAGGTAACTATTCAAGATTCAACTTTATTTACCTAGTAATATAAATATTACATTTGGCACGTCTTGTGTTTACCTTTAGATTTAAAAAAAGTCTATTAGAAAAGTGTTACAATCATATATTTTCTTCTTCTTTGATTTGACAAGAAAATAATTCGGCACGTTCAATGTTGTATATAATAAATCAGTAAATCAGTAGCTTCGAAGCAATAAATATGTTTTTTAGACTTCTAAATATTAACTGATACGCGTCTATACATCAAAAACCAACTGAAGGAGATGAAGTTATTTCACTACTTATACATTGCAGTATATTTTTAATTCAATGCATGAAATATTGTAAATACTTAACCATATTTTAACCATAAAAATAGTGTTTCTAGTAGTCGGTACAACTTGAAGGCGTGTATTCAGTAATGGTTTTTTGGGGTGAAAAGTAATTTTACTTTCCATTGTGGGGTGCAATGTGTCTCAGACAAGGCCCGCGCAGCTTAGCTGCTAGGGACGCCTATTCAAATTTTATTTACCAATCAAGATTTTACGCCTCATAATTTGTAAACAGGTTGTTGATGAAACGGGAATTCTATAAAAATTAAATTTTATGGCTAAAGTGTATTTTTACTCTCCGTTACTTACTTTGTAGGTTACATTTAATAGACAGTTCGCATACAATACTTTTTTATACATCATAATGTCAAATATTTACCACATCAGAAGATATGTAGCATTATTTTAAATAACAGATGTACGTGCTGGCAAAAAAATATTAAATTTACTATTGATACAAAGAGCTGACTCTTTACATGGTATATATTACAAGCCCTTTTCGATCCATATAGCCTAGTAGGTGACCTAAATAAATAAAAATAGTATGAAAATACATATTTGTCCCTCTTCTCCATTTTTTTATTAGTTTTGAATCATTTTTTTATTATATATATTTAAAATACTATATTTTGTGTAACGTATTTAATTTTTAATTAAACTTACTTCGCCAATTATGAAAATACATTCTGCTCAACATTATTAAAAGATACGTAATAATTAAAATTTTACGAGCGACAAAGTTCCGTGGCGTCTATAACTTGGGTTGAAGAGTGTACAAGTTTCTCTACGAAATAGATGTTTTATGATATGTAGTGAGAACAGTAAACAACGAAGTTTGGTATCGCGACCGCATAGCTCGGGTCGGGAGGCTTGTTTATGTGGCAATTGGCGTCGCAATGAACTGGATACTGGCGTTCTGGCGGGAACAAGTTGCCAGCAAAGGCTGAGTAGCAAATTGAAGCGAGGAGTACAGTCGGGAACTCGCAAATAATCATACACAAGGTAAGTTCCCTGCTGGAAAGTTCGCCGGGCACACTTTGATAGTAATTCACTTTGGGATCGCGGTCAAAAGGGGTTATCCATTACTTTGCGTTACTAGATTTATAGCAGTTTTGTGTTTGTTCCAATTTGCCTATTCTCTTGCGTTTCTGTGGGATGTCTTTTACTTGAATTATTGTAATCGTCGTAATGGCATGTTCGCATAGATGTATAGTAATATATTTATTATTACTAAATTTATACCAATGAAATTACCCGGTGGCTATTTTAATAACTAACATGAGCGCTGTTTGCATAATATGGTCGCAAAAATCCGATTATGGTTATTGATTTTATTATTATTACTATTGTCATTCCTACACGTTCCAACAGAGATTCACATTGACTTGATTTTTGTATAATTATAGTTGAAGTATCGTAAAGAACTTGGACTATTTTTTATCCCAGACGAAAGAGTAGTTTCCGTACGAAATCGTGGGCAAAAGCTATTTTGATTATAATTTTTAATGCTTCCTCCTTATTCCATCTTGAAATGAAAGAAGTCACAGAACAATTAGAAATAGTGTCATTAAATTTATTCAAATCAATACATTGTGTGACAAACACCCGATGAATATAAGAATAGAGCAATGAGAACAAAAGGCCAAGAAGACGCTATCTAAGGGCAATATTCATATAAACGAATGAAATCCAATAATACCCTTTTGAATATTCTGCGTTTCATCCAGCAAAAAGCTAATCCGTTGAATAATGGGGTTATAGATATCAACACTGGAACAGGCATGACGGGAAAAATATGCCGATTGTTTTCCAGCTAACATTCAACTGATGGTATTAAAGCCGGTCGTTTTAATAATAAATCTTAGCTTTGTTGATGTTTTAATTGCTATAACGACTATTTACTGCTATCGTAATATAGGTTCGATAATAAATTACTGGATAATGACCGGTGGTGCTATGCGGTACCGTTTAGTAGTAATCTAAGCTGCTGTTAAGTTTGTCTATTATTTGATTTATAGGAGACAAGCCTTTGCTTGCGAATTAGATTGCATTGACGAGAAGAATTGCCCAAGGGAACCCGTTTTCGACAAAAATATCCGAAGTCATGAAATTCATGAAGATTGGATCTAGCGTTTAGTTGTGTAAAAGGAACAAGCAGAGGCACAGAAAGAGAGAGTCTGTGGGACAGAGTTTTGAATTTGCAAGTATGAGTGTTAAATGTGATATTCGGAATTGGTTTCTTTATATATTCTCAACTATTTTGTTTTCAATCAATTTTCAGAAATATGGTATATAGTATGGTTGGTTATATATATTTTATAGAAAATTACCCAAACTCAACAATTATTATATGTATCAAGGCTATACCAATTACATAATCAGCAAACCTATCTTCATAATCCTCTTTAGTATTCATCGCCTCATCTTAAGACGATGTCCATTTCTATGCCCCCCTGTCTTGTTGCTATCATGGCGTCAGTCTGCCGCAAAAATAGCATTATTAATACTGCTGATAGACCGATAATTTCATCATCATCAGCCTATATATGTCCCCACTTCAGGCGCTCAGGCATACTCTCCTACACAGAGTGTAAGAAGGGCCATAGTTCACCACGCGGGCCCAGTGCAGATTGGTAGACTTCACACACACCTTCGAATTTCTTCGCAGGATGTGTGCAGGTTTCCTTACGATGTTTTCCTTTACCGAAAAGCCAATGGTAATGATTTTTATTATTCGTATAAAAATTCCAAATAACAAATTGGAACGCATTGGAACGAGGCAAGTCGAACTCAGACCTCGAGTTTTCAAGGACTGACGCTAAACCCAACTGACCCACCAGGGCTAAGATAAGCAAAAAAAATCAACTCTCAACTTTAATTTCTCTCTGCTTATTCAGGGAAACATGTACAAGTCTAATTACATTTCATTGCTTCTGATAAAATACGTCAATTTTTTTTTAAATAGTGATACTATTTTTGAAGAAGATTTACTTGTATAACTACCTACACAAGTCATTGTCATATCATAATCGGTTAAGAATCTGCTTATATATATCTTCGAGGGTTTTGTAAGGACTAATCAAACAATAGATTTTATAATGTAGCTCCCACGAATGGGCTGTCAGGCTGTTATACGATTTCTAAATATATAGTTTTTGTTGTTTCAACAACGGATAATTATAATCATATCTTTATAACTTAGAACGACCTACGAAAAAATACAATTGTCCAAGTGCGAGTTAGATTTGCGCACCAAAGGTTCCTGACTATGAACAGAAACGTAATTATACTAGATATAGACCTCGCTTAGATTTTCTTATAACCTTTACACAAAGTCTTGTCTACGGTGATTGCGTGGGAGGAGGGTGTTACACTGTATCTGTGTATGCTTGCTTTGATCATACGGGTTGGAGACTTCATGTCCAACAGTGGACTTACGCAGCTGATAACTGTTTGTGTTTTGTTGGGCCCGGAGGACCACCCTCTTGTCTCAATAAAAAAAGTGTTTTGTACAATGAATGTTGGTCTATGTATTCTGAAATTCCAGAATGCGTCTTTAAACTAATTCTTTAAACCATCTCGTATGCAGTAAAGTCTCTCTTGGAATAAGTTCAGAGTTCAAATAAGAGTCAAACTGTGCCTATTTTCACGTGAATCAATCCCATTGATGACTCTGTAAGTAAAGTAATAAAAATCACGAGCGAAGCTTTTTAGAAACATTCCAATCTAATCCCATTAGAATAAGATAAACAGTGAGAAGAGTGGTAGCTTGTATACTTTAGAAGTGGTTTACGATTTACGAGTGAGGTGACCGCGAGGGTTGTAAACTTGGGAACACGTAACTCGCATCACAAACTTTCTGTCACACGGTGAACATGTACGCGCCGTGGTGTACATCCCTAGTTATGCTTGTATGAATGCTACGATTAGGTATTAATGAGATTGTTGTTAGTACCTATTTAATTTTACTAGCATATCCAACCTAGATTCCTGTAACAATCCCATGGTAATAGTCCATAACATGTGTTAGCCCAATTCAAATCCTTTCTTTGTGCCAAATTTCATCGAAACCCGCTAGGCCGTTTATGCGTGAGTGAGTTACAAACTTTTACATTTATAATATTATAATAGCGTCAATGACGACCAATGAGGAGACCTATCTTAAATTTAACCATGTATTACATTTTTAGGTTAATGAAAGATATATAATTTATCTATATATTTATCAAGTATGAGTAAGCTAAGATAGGTGTCTCATAAAAAAGTATTAATTTAATTGACATAAAAGTGGTTTCTCAGCATGAATTTGAGTATGAACAAGCTAATTTTTTTAGGCTTAAGCTTATGAAAAACTGACTCCACTTCATTTCATAACCGTAAGTTCTTGGGTACGATTCTCATATCACATGTCATGTCAGGATATTTCTGATATTTGCTTTGTTTATTAAAATACAGATCACGGTTTTGTAATTATAATCCATTAATATTCTAATATGCTGATCACATTTTGTGTTACTGACAATTTAATTATTACTACAATTTAAATTTGAAAATATTTTATTTTACTTAACAAAGAATTTTCTAAATGCATTATTCAAGTAACTGAAACTTATTCAATATCTATAGATATCCAAATAATGGCAACCCGTATATTTTCTAATTAATAATAATTTTATATATTCAATGAAGCCCATATTTAATTAAATATAAAATTGTACACCGACAAAATTCAGTACAATGAAATAAAAATAAACATAACTGGATGAAACAACAGCAAAAAAACAATATAAATAAATGATTAAACATGCTTCTTTAAAAATAAGACTTGTTTAAGAGATTTATTTAAACAAATCAATGAATAAAACCCTAAATTTACAAAAAAACAACAAAATAATCACTTTTTCTACAATAAATCTAAAAATGAGAGCGATCAAAACTTCAACTATTCAAAACAAACTTTGACTGCTACTTTTAATGTGTTTTAATAACCGAATCTAAAAATAACCTCAATTATTTTGTAACACATGAATAGGCTTATTTAATAACTGTGGGACTTACCATCTGTCGATCCGATGGTTCTAGAGATCATTAAATGCAGGAGAAGTAAAAATGTTATCAAACACGACGACAGTTTTTGATGGGTCATGTTGTCCAATTACTTCAGCGCAGTGACATCGTAATCTAATCAACTTTTCCGATTGTTACTGAAGCTGATATGACACGGGAAGTATTCTCATTGCTGTAGGGTCGAGTTTACAATTCAATCATTCATTGTCGCTTAGATCGAATCGATTAAAAATTCATGGGTCGAATTGAGCGCGTCGTATCGTATCGTTTCGTCGGCGAGCAACGGCGGCGATAAAATCGGGCTGTGAGCTCGTAGCGCGTCGGCTGCGTACTGGCCGCGCTCTTGGTAGCGAGCGCTACGCTTTGTCTACGAGCGCGGCTACGTGAACGCTCGACCGGGCGCTTGCGTAGCCCCGCCTCGCTCGGATGAAAGGACGGAACATTACCAGTATTTGTAACAGTTTGCGTCAAATTGATATAAATGGAGACGGTTTTAATAAAGTGTAATTGACTTTTGCCGACTTTGCGTCGCATTAATTTCGACCACGCTAAGACGCCTCGGGCAGGTGCGCCGTTAAACACCGCCGCTCGTAGTTAACTTCGCTCTTTGCCATGAATAATCTCAAATTTAAATGAATCTTAATTATGATGAGTTCTAAGTTTGAGTTGTATTTCCGAGATTGATGTAGAGTTCCTCAAGCAAGTCTCACTTTTCTAGAGTGTTTCCAGTCTCTCGTTGTCATATCTGAAGTCTTTTGTTTTTAAGATGTCGGGAATAGTCGCCTGGCCTGCCTACCTTGGTTCTTACTTAATTTGTTCTTTCTTCCTCGATCTACATTTAATTAAGTAATTAAGAGTGAAATAATTAACTGTCTGGAAAACCTCGGGTCTTAGGGAATGAAACTTTTGTCTTATTTTAGACAAAGTTAATGAAAGTACAAGCCCCGTTCTAAAATGCAAGTGATCCTGTTTCTTTTATCTTCACACAGAATAAATTTAGCTGGACTATATTTTTAAGACAGTGTTGAGGTTGAAAGTGAAAATTACGACGAAGACGTGTTCTTATGTAGTTTTTTCACGACTAACTACGAACGAAAGCTTGTCCAATGCCTAATTGAATGACTTAGTATCATTACACTTTGATGTATAAACAATATAGTTTATAATATATATACTTTGATATATAAATGGGTTTTGAATTTAAGTTCTCTTGAGTATAATTTTAAAACTTTTTAAAATTTAAAACCCCAATGAAACCCCACATGGTTACATTTTATAATTTAACTGTATGAATAGATGCGCTGAACAAATGATCGAGTTCAGTGGCCATGGGAAAAGCCTATGTCAAGGGACTGCCGCATCCCGAACACTGTGATATATCTTTATACACAAAAAGATTACTTATTTGTCTGATTGATTGAATATAAACGCCAGCGAAACAAGTTCGACTATAAACTTGAATTTAACAACATAGGTTTTATAATGTCACGCAGGGAAAGCTATGGGAGGATTATTTATTGCAATTTAAATATTCTTAATATTCCGTTCTCATATGTTTGAAAACAGATTCATAACTTAAAACTGCATACAGTAATTAATTTTAACATTATAACTATTTCATAGTATTTCAAAGTTATTCATTTCTAAGTTTGCATTCAGACAATGCAGAAATTAATTGAAAACAGCAGCTCTCGTAAGCTTTAGAAACCTTAGACTCAGACTAAAACAACAAGTGACTAGCGATCTCCACTAAAAGATGTTATGAAGAAGATTGAACGAAGCACTCAGACCTCTAACGACCTCGCAGTATTGTTGGAATTCTCTTTAATTAGTCACGTAATAATAATTAATGGACGAGCAGTTATCTGTACGCAAGACGGATTACATACAAATGCTCCGATGAAAAGCTTTCGCCAGGTGAGCGAGCCGTGAATCAACATCGTAATTAATAGATGACATAGATATGTCAGTCACGGAAACGGTGGGTTCAATTTTTATACAAATTTTAAATATTTTATTTGAACAGACAGAAGCAATAAATACAGGGAACAAGTTCAAGGTTTAAACTAAAATAATTTGCTTTAATCATAACTTTGAGCAAAATTTAATTTTGCTTTACGCCAGCATTTAATTATTTATTTTGGCGTTTATAATATTTTATTGACTTATAGATTGACACTACTGACCAATACGTATAATTAAGTGACATATTTTGCTTAGAGCAATTGTTTATCAGACATTTATAGAAAATGTTGACAAAATAAATATTTATTTGTTTAGTTCCCACGTATCAAAAATTTTATAATTTATTTTATTTAACCTAATTTCATAAAAACTTCATTACACATCTATCAGTGACAAAATCTTTGTTTAAGTCAATTTGACCAATGTTTCAAATGTCAAGTTTTCTAGCCTAACAAACCCATAACAAACTATAATAAACCTTTTTCATCCCCTTAGTAGTGAAATTTCTGAAAAAGCTTGTCGTAGTGGTGTACCAAATACATCGCTGTTCCTTTTAATTGTCTTATTCAAGCGGTCTGGGCTGGCATTTTGCACTATCAAGTTGATTTCGCGTAAAGTTAAAAGTGATCTCATAGTATACACAGATATAAAATGTTTATTAGATTTTTCCCCCGCAATACTTTTAACCGTTCCGTGTCTCAATGCCCTACGCAGCATTTTTGCGAGTATTTACTAATTAAATATCTAACTAACTATGTAATAATACTCCCTAGAAAGAGATAGTTAGTTATCTCATTACTCCACGCAGTGTAAAGCAATTGATAAAGAGATGTGTGTATTTTCACACAGCATTCTCTCGTCTCGTGGCTCAGTACCTGCTGTGTCCAATATCCGTGAAATGTAGGCAAACAACGAACATCTTTAATTAACAGACGCACTAACGAGATTAATATGGTTTATGGGAATATTACTACTACGAACACTCGCAATCTGCGGGTGTCAATTATTAAATCCAATTATGACAACATGTATGAACGTATTGATTGCATATTATAGCTGCTACTTGATGAGTTCTTTCACCTAAAAACACTAACCCGATGTAATAAATGTGAAAGCTATTGAGATTGTTTGTTACCACTGAACGCATCAACGGCGAAACCAATCGTGGTGAAATTTGGAATATGGGTAGCATAGCCCAGCCCAAAGAGTGGTCCCAGTTCTCAGACCACAATACTGTTTAAATATATTTTATTTTTATATTTCATTAACTTAAAACTATAATACATGGTTTTTAAAAATCCTCATCCATTATCATTGTGCAAGCGAGTCTATTTGTTTGTCCTTACGTCGCAAGGGAGAGTCAGAATGAATAGATTTTTTGGATAGGGGTTGTTGAAGGGTCGGAAAAGGACGAATGCTGCCTTTTATTCCGACTTAAGACGCCTTTACAACGGGATAGTTTCTGAAATTCGCGGAATAAGCGGTGGGCAAAAGCTATTTGATTAGGAACAGACAAATATAAAGAAATTAAATTAAAAATAATAATAAAAAACCTATGCAATAATCATACGGCCTTTTAAAAAAATGCCTAACACCAGCTGATACTCTTCAAACTGCTGAACCGGTTTCATACCAAATTAGCTAAGAACCATTGCAAGGAAAACTAGCTTTCACGTGAAAAAATCGCATCAAAATCGGTCCATCCGTTCGAGAGCTACGATGCCACAGGCAGACAAAAAAACTTAACCAAAAATAACAACAGCAATTGCAGAACATCGTACATGACTTTTAATATATAAAAGAGTGGAATTGAAATGGTTTCAACCCATCATGCGCTCTGTATAGCGTTAGCTGATTTTCAGTTTTCACCAACACCAGAGGGGCTCATACATAACAAAGGAACAACTGTATGTGAATTTGTGCAAGGATGAGCGTGTGCATTTAGAGAGTTTTTATTTGATACTTTTGATAAAATCTGTAATACAGTTGTGTGTGTGAGCATCCGTTATTTCTAATAAAATAAAATAAATTTTAACCTTTTTTGGTTTATGTATAGTAGATTTGCACTACGTACGAGTATCCATCTTAGCTGATACTATCCTTATTTTGGATTATAAAATTTGACATTGAATTATTATTGTATAAATTTGAAATTGAACTATTATTATATCAAATTTGACATGTATTATTATTATTGTATAAAATTTGAATCATACATTTCCGTCATGTTCCGAATACTATTTGAAGTCTAATGACTCTATATACATGAATGCAAATAAACCGATTTGATTTTAAGTGACTATAAGTCCTGCTTAGATGGAAACCATGCTACTCGTAACTCAGAAGTATTAAGTTAATGGCGCATTGGCTCTGTTACCATTCATTACCAAAACATTTGGGTAACTTAGCAGTACACACTTATAAAATTATGAAGCAATTTTTAAATTCTATCCACATCTCTATCTGTATATTGAACGTGGCATACACGTAGCTCACGTCATACAAACGGACATGGGTAAGTTCTGTACTAATCGATACAGTAGCTCCCATGGGTCATCGTGAATCATTCCCTGAAGAACAGACGTGGCTCACATAATATTGGCACATTCAATCTTCATATGCCTCGAGTGTCGGTATCCGTACGATGCAAAATGTACACAGACTTGGTAATGAAGCTCATCACGCCCTGTGAATGCATATTGTTTTACAAAAGATATGAAAGTGAGTGAAGATTTTTCAGCATTAAAAATATTGACTAATATTATGCAAAAATTTAGTCTTGTCAAAAGAATTCTTAAGTCTAATAAGACGAAGTCGCGGTCAATGCTTGTCCCAAATAAATTCATATGTAATGTAATTTTATCAAACATTTTTTCCCACTAAAAGAAATTGATATTTAACACATTGCACCACTATAGTACAATTTCACATATTCATATTTCATCTTGACTAAAATTAACAGTTTATTACACGATGTCAAATGGATTTAGAACTAATGTTATAACAAAATAAATAAACATAAAGGCTGAAGTTTATTTTCTACTAGCGTTTACCCGTGACTTCACCCGCGTGTACTTAAGAAACTGTGCCACGGTAACATCTAATTAAGTCGGGATACAAAGCTGTATAAGTACAATTACCCGATCCTAAAACTAAAAAATTAAGATACTCTGTTACAACGTAAAAGAGGACAATAAACAAACTCACTTTCATGTTTATAAAATTAGAATGGATTGGATTGGGTAAGGCATCATGGATCACTAGGTATCACTAGATGTATGAAAAAATTGACACAGCTCACATAAACAACGACATGAAATATTACCCCAGGCAGGTATCTGGAAAAAGGTTTTACAAGAAAACTAATAGTCTCTCGATTCGGTTATTTTCTGTAATACTATTTATGTTGGGGAATAAATAGGGCTGAGAGGCGATAAGCGCGGGCAGAAGGCGGGCAGGGTATACAGGGGATTTCAGTCTAAGCTCCGCGAACCCTTTTTTTCGTCTTCCCAAATCGTCGGGGATTAAGTCTAGAGAGCTCACACCTTTTCACCAATATTTTTTTGCGGTTTAAGCGTGGGTAAACCGTCATGATACAAAGTGTTCCAGCGATCAATGGATGCGTAAGTTACGTTCCCTTTGCTACTTTTTTATTGACGTTTTTGTGAGGAATTGGATGAGATGAGATTACGCGGGCTGTGCGTTTGTTGTGAAGGAAAAGAAAGACTCAGTTTGTTTTGTGAATTTTCAAATAATAATAATATATCGATTCTTATAACTGAGAAGCGAACGGATCTAGTTATGTCTCAAGATTTTGCTAACTACGTCTTCTGTGTGAATATTATATGGATACAGAAGTTATTTTACGGTTTCAATGAAACTCTTCCACAAAATTTTATAATATTCTGTCACTATATAATTTCAAATTAGAAAACCTATATTTAGCTTAAGTGCATGAAAATGAAGATTAATTTTGGCCAAGACTAAAAAAGTTCCTCGTTTGATAAATTAAACGCAACAGTACATTTTATTGTTCGTAGTGGATTCATAGCTCCTTTTCCGGCACTTTGAAGTCGAATAGAAATTATTGCATTGTAAACATTTACGGGAAATCTTTTTACACGTGGCGTGGTGGAGGTGGAACTTTGTTCGTTTCAAATTCAATATATTAAAGCGAGCGCACTCTCGCTCTGCCGACACTGAAACTCACTCGAGCGTTGCGCTCGGGAAATTTATTGTTTTTCTAAGAAAATTTTCTTCGCACCAAGCTATCCTCGTTCCCTCGGGGAGGTGTAGGAAGAACTTAATGACGCCGAGTGCCTGGTTCAACCTAATTGGCTTATATTACTTCATAGTTTACGAAACTAAACGGAAGAAAGATCCGATGTCAGCTTTAAGAGAAAGTAAAGATAACAATAATCACAACACTTGGCAGGTGAACTGACGATCGCATTACGAGTAAAATGGTGCTGTTAATCTATTAAACATTTTCTTTAGATTAATTTTACTAGACCCACGGGTGTAATGTTGTACATGTATTCTGAAGCAGGAACTTACCTTACTACTTGGATTCTTACCGTTTTAATCTGAACTAGATATTTATATAGGTGATTAGATATATATATATTATAGCACTCATCGTTTTGTGTAACTCTGCAGGAGGGTTTGTTACCAACGATGTATATACTCAAATGGTCGTTTGTCGGTTGATAGGAAGATGGGTGAATGTTTCATCTAGGTGTCCACCTTTTTATTACATAAAAAGTGTTGGAAGGTTGATTCCAACATAAAGCGTGTTATTATGTGTATACTTGTACATTATTTATACAACTAGCTGGCTGACTTTTATGGACCTGTTTTAGAGCTTGGTTTCTAGAAACTGGCTTACGAATGGGCGTAATAAAATTCAAGGTGGACTAGGTACTAAATTGTATATAAAAGGCAAGTGTAATGTTACTGCCTGTCAATTTACAATTAAGACCAAACTAGTAGTGTGTAGCATAATACTTTGTAAAGGTTCTGTTTTTAAATTATATTGCTGTAAAGAAAATATATGTCACCAAAAAAAGGTCCAAAAAATTGTTTTCCTGTTTAGAGTTTTAATATGTATGATGGATTTGAACTTGGTACCTCATCTCTCCTGATGGTACTCGTTAGTGACGATAAGGCCGTTGGATGGTAAGCGTGCGCACCCAGAAGCCTCGACCTAATGAGGTGCTGGATCTGCTACCTTTCATACCGGAACACAACAGTGCTATTATTGGTGTTTGGCGGCAGAATTAGGTAACATGGTGGTAGCTAGCCAGGCGGACATACAAAATGCCCTGCTACCAACCACACAGAGTACCGATAGGTCAGGTAGAGTCACGGTCCAATCAAATTATCGATTTGCACGAAATTGGCTGATCAAATCACCCCGTGTAAGGGCGCTATTTAGGAATCATCATTTTCCGCACTTGAAATTCGAACCGGCCATCACTCACGACACTATCCATATGTTCCCGGCTTCATAACAGGATCACGCCATGTGACCCCAGGAGTGTTGTAAAATACAACTAAGGAAGCTTGTGAGATGGGCAGCTGCAATCTTCATATGTCATCCTCTTACTGATATCATCAATCTGCTTACCAAGAGCGGTGCTTGTGGTAAATTACCTTTGTATACCCATCTTGTTATGGCTATTTATAAAGAAAGCTTATGTCCAGCAGTGGCCTTATGTAGCCAATGAAGAATATTAAAGATGTTTGGCAGGTAGCTGAAAATTTTTACAATGCCGGCGCCGTGTGAAAACTAGTGAACAATAAAATCCACGTTTCTACACGCTCCCACCAACTCCATCCACTTTATCATAGCCTAAAGGACTACTATCGGACACAATAATAACGCTTGTGTGAAAAATCGTTTGAGCGTGCCCACGTCTTCGGAACACGTGCGAGCGAGGTACTCTCGAGACTGATCCCTTCTTCTGCTTAGATTAAATTTGTTCCTATAAAAATGTGTCCTCGACTCGATAACGCAGGGAAGTCGGCAGATGGCGCCGGCCAGTGTATGAAGCTGCGATAGGGTTCGAGAGACGTGCCGCGCCTACCGACGGCTACGCGACGCCACGCGTGCTACGATATTCTCAGATCACATTCTTCAGTGAACGGGAATTGATATCCACTTCTTATCTAAAGATTTGATGATTTGGGTTGAATAGTAAATACAATTCCATATGATGTTTTAGTTACCATACAAACGTTTTGTAGTGTTGTAAGTCTGTAGCTTAATAGCGTTCTCTGGATGAATTATCGTACCATATAATACCTCGACCAAACACCTAAAGCTGAAAATTATCTTCCGTAGAGTTAGTCATTATGTAACTCGTATTTAGGTAGCTAAGTAGTTTATTAAACATCTAAACAGATTGATGTGAATTATGTGTTTAAATAAATGACAATCTTGTTTTGTAGTCCACCTACAAACAATGAGAAAAGTGCCAAAAAATGAGAAAAGAGCTAGCACGGCGCGAGAATGAAATAGTGATTTGTCAATGGCTTAGCATTAGAGGCTTCTACGACTATATACAAGTTTTTGACCTTCCGACTAAAGGAAAAGGTATGACTTAGCATAAAGCGTTGAATTTATGTTCATCGCATTAACAAAGAATTAGGGAAAGCGCTCCGATAAAACTTTTTATTTTGTGATCACGAACAGAAGAAACTTGTACATTAGGTTCGGAAAATGTGGATCAGTGGAAGTTGAAGAATCAATATTTAAAAGAACGAAAAGTTCCCAAACAAAATACATCTTGACAACGAAATTCTCTTTGCCCTTTTTATCAGAATATTTTATCTCAAAGTCGTTAATATACAGTTTGTTTCTATGAATAATTTGGCCTTTATAACGTAAGCTTCAACGTCTATCAGTGCGTTGTAGACATTTTTTATTCTTCAAAGAAGAAATATAAATTTCAAAACGACGTAAATAAGAAAAGAATGTCAAATATAATTTTCAGTTATACTTACACAGAGTTTCATCAGTTTAGTGAAATTTGACAAGAAGTTTACGTACAAGCTATTTACTATTGGATTCTGCACTAGGAACTCACACGTGCAGTGAAACCAAACAATCAGTTATTCAAATTTTGTTCCAATGTTAATATAGGATCGCTTTAGAAATACATAGAAATATAACATAATTAAAAAGTAGTCAAAGTTAATTTATAGTTTAAGAGATATTTAGGACATTACGTAAAAATTTTAAGCTTACGAATGTAACGGATCAAAATGCATCAATTTTGAGGCAACTCAGTCCGACTTATACTCCTTATTTCTCTGAAAAGAAGTATATACTTTATAATTAGCTATCGAAACCACTCAAATTCTAAAATTGTGTCAAATATTCAATTCAAAATGTATTGAAAATTTAAATTAAATCTATACCAGCAACCAAACCAAGAGGCGATCGGTACCTGCACTGGGAATCGAACCTGTGACCTCTAGGTGGTTAATCCAAACGTGAAGCCACATAGGCCACGGAGGCAGTCGCCTTATCTAACGTTTTTAACTACCAGAAATAATAAATTATCAGAATTTACAAATGAGTTGTATCACATGTCGGTTCCAGTAAGTTCGCTGTCAATTTGTGAAACTTTTAATTGGCTATCTGGATGCTTTTCCAATATATAACAAAATAAATCTATCTTATATACTTTTAAACGAGCAATTCTTGTATATATATACCTATATATATAATTCGGATCTCCGAAACGGCTGAAATTTGGTATTTAGGGGGTTTGGGGGGCGAAAAATCGATCTAGAGTAGTCTCATGTTTGGGAAAATGCGCATTTTCGAGTTTTCATGCGTTTTTTCCTTCGCATTATTCGACGCTAAATATGATGGGAAATTTCACGCTGTCAAACATAATCACTTTAGCCGAGTGGTTCACACGTGTCATTCCGTCCGAGATATCCACGTTCAAATCCAGGTTGGAAAATTGCTTTTATTTTTTGTGTGTTTAGGGGCAGACATAAAGTTTTTGTTTGTTTTTAAAGAACTACGAGCAAAGCTCGGTCACCCAGATATTAAAAATACAGCATCATCCCAGATCAAAGTCGAATAGAGGAATTCTACATTTGAAGGAAACGTGACTAATGGCCATATTTTCCCTGATTAATTTTAACTGTACGATACAAATATATGCTTTGTTAATTATTAGCTACATGTTGAACTGGACATAGATCCACGGAGACGCTGGATACGAGCGGGTAGTGACCGTTCATTATGGCGTAGCATGGATAGTGAGCTAATCTTCAGCTGTGGAGGTTTCTGGGTGTATTGATACAATTAAATTTATTTTGGACTTTATCGAAATTACGAAAAGAAAAACAAATGCTTGTTGTTCATTTACAATGTCAATTGGAGTCCTACAATAAGTACCGTGTGACGTCACAGGGCATTGTCTGGTTACGTAAACATGAGCGGAGGAAGCTCCTAGCGCCGCCAACAAAGCCGGTCCGATAATGCTTGCAGCCCTGAACGATCAATCTTTGGGCTATTACGATGTTTTAGCGCCTTGATGTATTGTTTCAGCTTCAATAAAGTTTTGATGAATTTTCCTGTTCTCGCCGGGCCTTTGTTTAGATTGAGGCGGGGGATATTGATGAGTAATTCGACGGTTAAGTAATGTTGTTCTAATTATTCGGAGTGAGGTATCGGATTACGTTTGTTAGGGATCCGGAATTTTTCTTCTTTGGGCAATATTTACTTTAATAATGTGATAGCGGAATCTTTGAGAAGTTTACATAAGAGGTAATTTCTTAGAGTTATTTGTTAGAGTTTTAATGACGATTACTAGCAAGAGATTAAGATTGTAATTCATAATTTGATTTAATTAACATACGAGTATATGTCAAGCAAAATGCTCAGATATGATTTCCTTTTACAGTTATGTATAAAGATCAACTTCGTCTTGAATTTCATCATTAGATGCATTTCCAGTGATGGTCATGGGCCTCCTCTTGTACGGGTAAGGTCAATGTTGTCGATATTTCTGCCACTGCTAGCTCAAGCAAGAAATATCATACTAACGCATGTTTAATGTTTTAAAGTAGCTTATTGTTGGAAGTGATAGTCGGGCCTTTTTTCACAAAAGCGTAATGCTTGAGAGGTGGATAAGTGATCGCATTGAGATATTGTTGATAGGTAGACTTCGCTATCCGTAGACGAACGAAGGTCACCGACATAGCTCGACGAGTCAGTGAGCTGAAGTGGCAATGGGCAGGCCACATCGCTCGAAGAACCAATAAACGGTGGGGAGTAAAGGTTCTCGAGTGGCGAACACGTACCGAGAAACGTCTATCAGGCCGTCCCCCTGGTTAGAGTCGCAGGGAGTCGCTGGATGTAGGTGGCTCGGGACCAGTCGATGTGGCGTACCATGAGGGAGGCCTATCTCCAGCAGTGGACGTTTCCCGGCTAATGATGATGAGACGTCGCTATAATCTCCTGAAATGTTCATTTAGTCACCTTTTAGCGTACGTATTCGCTTTAATTCTAGCTAAAGCTGCCAATTTAGTTCCGTCAATTGAATTTGCAATTGTGATTAGATGTCACCTATACTCTTCATTGGTCAGACCCACTGAAATTAAGTCAGTACGTCCTAATCGAATAGCTATTAATATGAAACATTCTACTAGTTTAATAAATGTGAAAGTTTGTAATTATGTATGTGTGTTGGAATGTTATTGACTCGAATCACATAAAACGGTTGGGCGCAAATATATTTAACATTAGTAGTGATACGCAAAGATGACAAAACAAAGATTTGAGCGTAAAGTTGGTCACAACAAATCATTCAATATAGAATCACCTCACATCACGTCACACGCAACATAAAACTTTTGACGCACGATTGATTGTCAAAGTATAAGTGTTTCTATGAAATTTTTCCCAATGCCCACTTTATAACCTATTACCATATTTGGATCACTCTGTATGGATGTGATTCGTATGTGTATACAGAATATGATAAATTTTATTCCGGTTATGTTTGTATGTGATAATTACATCCCGTCATCTAATGCTCAGTTTGGGGCATGGGGCAGTTTTTATCAAAGGGGAGCAAATATCTGGAAAACGTGCCGCTTTAGGCCACTACGTTTAGTCACATTTCTGTTCATACGATTGTGTACTGCCAACTTTAAAAAAAAAGAATGTTGGCTGGCCACTATGCCAGGCCTCGAACAATAATTTTCAAACAGCTTTGACTAGTGTATTCTGTTGTATCCGTTTCTTTATTATTTAACTTCTGTGTGTACACATGCTATTGGAATGCAGTCTGTTCATATCTGTTTAACTTTATTTCCTAAGTTACTTTAAAACTGTTAATCTGTGTATGTGAATAAATAAATAATAATTTTAAAAAACCTGCATGACTGACTCAAGTTTTCATACAGAACCGTAGTACACTCGAGGACAAAAATATGTATCCACTTTTGGATCATGTCACATTCACTCTTGCTTGTTGTTATGTAGTGTGTCGAGAGATATGTCAGTGAATGTGACATGGTTAAAAAGTGGATACATATGTTTGTACTCGAGTGTACAATACAAATGCACGCAAGCTACTGCGTTTTTAAATTAACAACCGCTCAGGCCACGGTAACGCGCGTGGTCTAGACAAATACATACATCGATTCATAATCGTATTGGAGTCTTAACTAACTTAGTATGCACGGAGGCGGTGCTCCATAGAACCGGCTAACACTTTTCACCGGGCGACACCGACAGGAGCTACACGTGCCGTACAGTCGAACGGCGATATTTCATCCATGCGCCATGATTCGCCGCTTAAGCGCGATAGGGAAATCGTAAATTCGAGGGGAAAGAATTTTCTTTATAGTCTCCTAAAAAGTTTCCACACACAAGCACGTATTCGAGCACAGGCGGCAAAGCGAGAGCAAATGGCACCGAATTGTAATATCATCCGTTTCTGTAGACACCCACCCCTACTTTCAAATTTTCTTTTACAATGCGACGAGTAATATGCGTTTTATTGGATCGTTTTTTTCTTTTCGAACGAAATGAAATTGTTGTTATCCCGAAATGCTTTTTCGCGTGTCTTGTATTCTCAACAAATGGTAACGTCTACGCAATTTAAATACGTGTCAATCAAATGTAGTTGATTTGTGATCGAGACAGGATCGCGACACAAACTATACTAGACACGTCGCTTAAGAAGGTACTGCACGAAAAATGCATTGAAGTAGTTAAATACATTGAAATGACTTATTCAGGGTTAGCCTGATCCTTGAGCAAGGGCACGCTCTTGTTGAGATACAAATACATAAATAATTGATAAAAAATACATAACGTTTATAACATCTTCATAAATATCTAATGACCTAGATGTCATTGACGGTATTTATTGTTTATTATATTTATCCTAATCAGCCGTGACCTACGGAAAGACGTATGGACAGACATGCACCAGAGATTATGTATCCTGTGACCAGAGTGAGATTATAAGGATTCCGTTTTTTTGACGGTGTTCGGAACCCTAAAAATGTATCTTTTAAAACGTTGTTCAGAGTCTGACTGAATAGATATGTTCTAAATTGAAAAATAGTTTTTTTGATCGAAATGAAGATGTAATATTTTTCTACTTTTTCAGACTAAGCTAGTTAGATAAAGGTCAACTAGTTTTAACTACATATATTTGCAGTCGGAAACCTGTAATTTGTATTGGAGGAAGCCGAGCAAATTATAACACTAGGCAGTTTCCTTAAAGACTCACAACGAGCGTAGGTTCTGAATATTTTATCGTGACCCCTACATAAAACGTACTACGTGTGTACCGATGTGGGCAAAATACTTACGTGGAGTAGGTTATTTATTGGGTTACATTATAACGATGATCGATGATGAGAACTGTCACCAGCCTGTCTATTCGATCACTCTCATTATGTTGAACGCAATCTGGGTCTTGTTATTTTATTGCTCAGCTAATTCTCTGTATATCAGCTAGTGGTTTGGCTATATAACTATACAATGGAAACTTACATACTAATGGTACTTCTCGTTGACCTAGGATCCTAAAACTTGGCAGCTGGATTGAAAGCAAGGTGTTACAGCACAAGTATAGGAATAAATCTGAAAAGTATAATTCTTTATTTGTACTATGTAAAATTGCTTTTTTAAGATTACAAACTTACAATTGCATTAAATAATTGAGCGTCATTGATATGAATGAATGGAAAATATATTTTTTGACAGCAAAGTTAAGTTTATTTTTACAATAAGACTTACATTTTCATTAGAGCGTTGTTCGTTGTTTATTATCTTTTGTTTTATTTACAATTTTTAGTATGGTGCATTTATATTCTGTACGAATTTGTTCTGCATCTGTATTAAAAAATAAAAACTTACGTCACGCCTCATCGACGATGCTCCATTTTAGAGCAGCATAGAACACTGCAGTGTTATAAATCCTCTACCCGTCATTAAACAAAGGAAAACGGCTACCTATGAATTTATATGAACCCCTAACAACTTTTAAATTTTCACCATCATGTTCGCACATAACCCTAAAATGTGTGAAACTTTTTCGGGACGCTGTAAAATTCGCATGGCAAGAACTTGAACGGAAAATATGAGTTTGGCGCGTGATAAAATAATAGGTATCGCGCCTTTAAAAATAGCGTGCGAGTGCTTTTGACAAGCAGCAGTAATTCTGTTAGAGAATGGACGGGGCATGACTCGCCTGCTCTGTTTTGTAGCATATAAACAATTCAATGTTATAATTTTTTTTTTTAAATTTTTATAGTTGCCTTTGTTTAGAATATAATATTTCTGTTATTGACGTAGAAAGCGAATAAAAGGAAAGCAATCTACATTAACACTGCCAAGCATGGTGAATATGCCAAATAGGTTAGGGATAACTCGTTAGGCGTTTTAGCGAAATGTGAAAGCATATATTTTTCGGCAAAGTGCAAAGAAACAAAACTGAAAACAATTAAATGAAAATCTCAATCTCAAAAGAGCACATAGCCTAGAAACCTCAATGGAATCTACCTTAATACTAAAAATGAATAACAAGAAACATTTCCACTCACGAAATATATATCTTTACCGAGAAAACCTAAAAAGTAGAATAAAAATATGAAGACAAAATTTAACTAAACAAATTAGAAACTTGAAACTTGATTTAATTAGAGCGAAATTTTTAAGGCTCCTTTCATCAATTTTGTTAAATAAAATCAGGTTGGTGAGTAAAAATATTCCAAACTTTAACGGAATACGTAAGCAATTTGTTAGTAGGGTTTCATTTGAGTACCTATTACAGCGGCACCTTGTCAATTACCGCCTGCGTGGGCAGAACCTAGGCGAATAGGTAAGCGTAGACATGTCTGTGCGTGTGGTAACAGGTCTAGTACACTGGATCACGCGCACATGTGTTTACAGTCAGCTATGCAATCCTAACCGCCAATGGCACGAAATATTTTGAAAGTCTTTGAAATTAGTATTACAAAAACGTTGATACTTTCTCACTATTTTGAAGAGTTTTAACTTAAATTCATTTTACATTACTCGAATTATTGTTAAAGGTCCATTTAAACGACGCGTGATACCGCAAAATCGTCCGCAGTATGCCGCCGCGCCGTGCGCCGTTTAATATGCCTTTGCAATAAATGATTATATTCTTATTATTATTAAACAACCTGCCTCGGAACGGCTCGGCAAAGTTCACATGATACATCGCTTTTTTTGACACGAGCGCGCACACGGCACGGCGCGCCGAGCCCCGCGCCGGCGTGGTGTAGTAGTGGTGGGTGTAGTGTTGTATAATACTAAAAAAGCGAAATTAACAAACCACAAATATGACGGCTAAATGTAACCGTTTTGTTTTGCAATCTAGGACATCACGCGCTCACTCACAATCAGAACTTTAGAATGTGGATCACAACAAGTCGACCTACGCACCGCGACGCTCGCTTTTTGAAGTTGTTGTTGAAAATTTGAAAAGTCCATAATAATTTCATTATTCCACTTCATCTTGTGTGTGGGCTCGCGCTATCACGAGTCATGGAACTGGACCATTAGAAGCCGGCGCGGGAGTCGGTGATTTTACGACGAAAACAAATCTGTAACACTGCAAACTTAGGTTAAATCAACTAAAAATATGCATATTCACATACTACGAGTATTCACTACCTCAATAAAGTTAGAATGACTTGATTTTTGTTGACGTCTGGAAAAAAATATATGGTACTTTTATGCCAATTGAACGAGTAGTATCCATGGCATAAACCGTAAGGCGTAGACGAAGTGGAGCAATAGTACTAATGAAATAAAAGTAGTCTTTAGTCTTAGTACTACAATATGTTGAATCACTAATTGTACTTCTGGGAACAAATACGTATTAGAAGTAAAATCAACCGCCATTAGATGAATTAATGATACATAAAAGTATCTATGGTACCATTTATTACAAATCAATGTAAGTGATAGTTGAACTACTGGGAACAGAGGAAAACATTACGTGTACGCGTAAAAAAACATTACACCTACTTACGCTATTGTATTACAATATTTGTTGCTTTTCCGTTCTCCATTTATGTGTGACAAAGTGTAATTTCTGAAATTAAGTACTTGTAATAATATTATTAATGTACATTATGATGTTTTTTAATTATTTGTTTTTGGAAAACTTACAGGCTAATAACAAAAATAGAAATTACAAACTAACTTAAAACTATTCCTAACAAGTTTCCACCTATGGCTGTATAACCTAACGTTTACTTTAAAATAATGATATGACATTATATAGTGAATAAATATAGACAGATAGAGATATATATGTAAATGTATATAGACAACAATATAGTGTTAAGAAAAACGAAACCTAAATAAATAAAAATAAATAATTTATACATACATATGTACAGTAGGTACGCATACTATTTATCACGGAAGAAAGTATTAGCAAGCCTTCTATCAACTACAGGTTGTGCTGGTGCAGTACTAAAGTACATCGCAGTAGGTAACACCTCGCCTCCCCCAACGTCTTTCACTCTTTAGTAAGGGTTACGCACGGACTTATCTGACGATAGCCTGTTATGCCGCATATTTGTGTTGTTTGTGCCATGAGAGCTGCACTCCTCCGCAACTCGTGCCGACAGACGCTGTGCGTACATGCACGTGCATGTCGCACAAGCGGTGTTTGTGTTTGGTGTGACATGCACGTCTGCGCACACGTGAACGCATCCAGTGGGCTGGCTGACCTTTAACTGAACTGAGGTTGCGCAGCACGGCTGCTGCGTAGTTTGAATCCGATTTTTGTTTACATTCCACTCACTCGACCACGTAGATATTTTAAATAGATGCAATTACGAGTACGTTGCAAATGTTAACAAAATGAAGGGTTGGAAAATATATTTTAGCCGTGTTAAATTCGAGGGCAGGGGGATTAACAAAAACAAATTCATACGAAGAAGATACCAGAGATGGAAAAAAATGGCCATGTGCTAGTCGTACTCGCGCACGAAAGGTTCCATACCATTATCTATAAAAACGCGTTAAGCGTCTACCTGTAGCCGTTATCAATATCGAGCAAAAACGAGCAAACAATCACGTTCGTTGTAAGGTAGCCTCCTTAAAATTTATTTTATTCTGTTTTTTAGTATTTGTTGTTATAGCGGCAACAGAAATACATCACCTGTGAACATTTCTAAATATCACGGTTCATGTGACAGACGGATGGACCGCACATACCTTGGATATTTTTCTCTTAGTCACCCACGACACCCACAGGATGATACCGGGTGGTCGTATTCTAAAGCAGAGACCACATGTCACCGCAGACTCAAATTAATTACGATGCATTTTTTTTGTTAAAAAACTTTCTGATTTTCATTAAATCAGATTGCGGATGGACGACTCGTGCCAATTCAATTTATTTCACACGTCGTTAATATCGTGATTGATTCGGCGCCGGCGCCCCTAACGATACATGAAATATTCTCACTCATTAAACCTGCCAGTCGTGAGTGTTTGCGAGGGCCCTCCTATCGCGAGTCGATCAATGCGTGATGGGTTATCAATTAACAACCTGTACAACTTGTTAAAATAAACATAATCATTACCGGATCATTTTCGGCTAAAACTGCGGAACTGTGTTTTTCAAACGGTGCTAGATCCGCAACGTATACAATACAATGGTTTCAAACAAAATGCTTCAAGTAAATAAAAAATATTATATTTTTATCTATTGCCTAAAATTACAAGATTTTTAAATATAGTATATATGTTTATCCAATTTTCAAAAATCATTCTAATTTTTATGGACGATGTACGAGACAATATAGAGGTACATATAGTTAATATTACAGAGACTTGGTACAGAGTCGATAATTTATGTTTTTTATTTATTTAAAACAAATACAGTTTTTACCAATTGACCAACTACTTGTCATCAATAATTATTCATAAAAAACAGGATCAACTACAACAAACAACGTACGCTTCTTCCATCACTATCATTCTTCATGGCAAGATACATTGAGATTTAAAATTCAACACTTAAATTGGATATACGAATTGAGGTTAACAATCTTAGTTATGCTTCAGTATAAATTTTCAACATAATCTCGTAATATGCACTTGCGTAGGGCGTGTAATACAGTGATTGCGTTATAACGTCCATATTGACATTTATTTAAAGTGGGGCAGTGTAACGCTCGGCTCTCAAAGTGTACCCCAGTTTCGGTCGGTCTCGTTTAAGTGTTCCGTGATAGTTACTACCTTTGCGGCAGAAGTTCACCAATATCATTTGGTACAAGACCGTGTCGAGCCACAAACGAGACTGCCGGGACCTGATTGGTTTTCTAATTAGGTGCCAAGGATATCTGCTTTGGCATGACTGAGGCCACAAAGCTATATAAAGACTGTAAAGTTGTACAACATATTGGGTCTTGTAAGACAATAATAATAACAAGAAATATAATGACTCAATATCTTTAAACTTCCTACAATGTTTCATAAAAACTTAAGCTTAGTGTAATTTAGTTTTCGTTTTTCTTATATAAGCCTCAGTAGCAGACTTTTTTAAACTAATACAGATTATCGTGATTAGGAGTGTTTTCAACTGAATTCAAATTCTAGTATAAGAAAGGTTACAACTATCTATTTCAAAAAAGTATACTGGGTTTGCAAGTGCAAAGGGCCTTAAACTCACCTGATGAAAAATGACGACACGTCCGTTCGATGATAAGCGTGTGCACCAAGAAGTCTCAAACCAATGAGGCGCTGGCTGTGATATCTTTGATGCAGGGGCAAAATCTATTTTTACCGCAAACCCTATATTCAAGACCTAAATTTACAATTCAATGGAAACTGCAAGGCTTTGCATGCCAATACGTCCATTTGGGGCACATACGATCTACTTCCCATTTGAAATATGAATGAAATCATTCAAATGCGCTTCAATTATATTGAATGCTGCAGATTTGAGCGTTGGGAATCCATAGATACATTAGGAATAATCAAGGTTTTGCTCATTGCTCAGAATAAGAAATATGTATACCGATTTTTGAATAGGGATAGCTAAAGGGCTAGAAAATGACATAGGCTACATTTTATCCTGATCGAGCAAGTAGTTCCCGTGGTATAATTTCCGAAATCCATGTGGACGGATTTGTGAGGTGATGAAATTCCGCAATATGGCGGTTGCGGAATTTTGTTGGAACTAATTTCTGACACTGGTTTATGGAAACGAATATGATTTACGTTATTATTGCACAATAAACATTAACAGATCTCATATATTCTTGCCGTGTTTCACTTACAAATCAATAAATAAATAATTGAAGCTACGTAAATTCGTAATGAAAAGTGGTATCAACTGGCCATGTCAAAAAATCCATAAACAATTCAAATAGTACGGAGTTCGCAAGGCAATTGCCATGAGACCATTATTCAATCGAAACGATATATCTCAGAGTCAGTACTGGGGCGAAGCGATAGCTGGCTTCGCAAAAGTTGGCACGCCACCCGTCCGAGACCACTGCCAATTTCCATTAGCCCATCATCCAAAACGAAAAACTGCATAGACGATCATTTTTTCATTCAATTAAAATTGGCTGCCAACCAAAACGGTTAGACGTTGCGAGAGGTAGTACGAGTATCGCGCTTTAAAATTGTTTTGTTTCTTTGTTGGACATTTACATCTACACTTGAGAGAATCTTTTTATTCGATTATGCAATCAATAGTCGTTCTTTATCAGCCTTACTATCTTCTAAACAACAAATAACCAAGCTTCCCTTAGAATTACGTGGTTAAAATCTACCAATGATAGTATGCTTTTTGATGCTTCGATCTATTCATTCCTTTTTGGAGCCTATACGGTTATATTTTTCAACCGACCTAAAAAAAGGACGAGGTTCTCAATTCGACGAGTATGTTTTTTCATATTTTTTGATGTTTGTTACCTCAGAACTTTAGTCTGGGTGAACCAATTTTGATGGTTCTTTATTATTTTAAATTTGGTCCAGTTATGTCAATGGCATCCATGACAAAACCATAAAAGTCTTATATTTTCTGTAGACTTTTAGGGCAGTTACAGTCAGTTTCTGGTTCTTTTTAAACTCGTTAACTTGTTATCCTAATTTTCACGATGTTTTAGAGACCATAGATATGATTTAATATCGCTTTACTTTTCGTTTTCTTTCCAGTAGTAGAGACTTCTGAGTTTTTGGCGTCCCACATACATGTATATCGCAAAAATCACAGAAAAAGAGCTAGTTAATAAGGGGGTTGCCTACCTTTGCAATTGCAATAATTTAGCGTATACATACTTTCGATTAGAAAAATCTTCTTTTTCTTCAAAATACACACGAAGGTATTCATATCCTGTGTTAATATCAACCAGGAAGCGTGGCGTAGGTGTACTAGGCGTCGCTCATCGTACGCCACAGTAAACGGTCTCGCGCCACGTGCATCCAGAGGTTCCCTGCTACTTTTAACAGGTCTTTGTCAGTCCCTCTAGTCAATCCATCATGAGAGCATGAATAATAACAAAAAGTAATGAGTAGTCTGGAACTAATTTTACTTGGCAATTCATGCGTGCTGTGTTTGTTAGTATATTATCTTTTTAGAAAAGTGACTCTTTTTTAACTATTTTGACAGTTGCTCTTGGGTTGGATTTCGTGCTATCTTGTTAAGGTGTCTTTTTTTACTTTTCAAAGGTCTTATACCACACCTTTTTTATACACATGATGGGTTTGCACTTGGCCTTTATCTCACATTATGGTAAGTGGCGATAAGGCCGTTGGATGGTAAGCGTGCACATCCATAAATCTCAACCTAATAAGGCGCTGGCTCTGCTACATTTCATACCGGAACACAACAGTGCTATTAACACTGCCATTTGGCAGTAAACTTAGGTAACATGGTGGTAGCTAGTGAAGCAGACATAGAAAATCGACAACCAAACCGAGTACCAATAGGTACCCCCAGTGGGAATTGAACCCAGGACCTCCCGAGATAAGTGAGGTGCTGAATATATTGTGGTGACTCAATCTCACGGTGGGTTCGCCGTGTATGGGAGAGGTACTTAAAATTTACATGCGACTCTTATATGTGTGAAGTTCAATTTAGATTTTATAAGAAACAGATGCTGTTCAATGAATTCCCCACCAATTTCCCGAATCGATTCCCACAAGCAAGGTCCCCCGTCGCCGAGCATTTGCAACGCATTCACGCAGCCAGCCGGCTATTACCATAACACCATTGCACCTAACGCTGATTGTCAAGCTTTCGGGCCTCTCGCCGACAACATCGAAAATCCATAAGCTTTCAATATCGCGAAGTTAACTCGGGTTTTGTTCTCAGTGGCTGCTCGATCTGAATATCAAAAATGTGAAAGAGGTCGTCAGTAACCGGGACACGTATATCGAGACCCTATCACTTCGCTCTTTACTTACTAGCCGGGTGCCATGTGCACATTCACTACCTAATCCACTAACAAATTTGATTATATGACAATATAGAACCGGCTCGCTGGGCTATTCATTTTGGCGTGGGACAGAATATTTTATTTTGGGCGATATCGGTAATTTATGATTCCGCCTTGTCTAGTGGGAGGAATTATGAGTCTTAACAATTTGAGAAAGAATTTCCTGAAGAATCTTCATCAGTTTCAGGGTTATATAAAAGTTACTTTATTTGTTTTGTGTTGAAGTTATACAGCGTGTATATTTCATGCGGGCGTATATTTTGATGGCCATTAGTGTTGGTCCTAAACAACACATTTACATAAATTTCGTTAGTTAACTGTGGTTTTAATTTCATACAAAACAATTGAGCACGTAATATAATAATTACACCTAAAGTAATAGACTGATTGACGGTTCTTTTGACACGTCATATCATGACAGTTCAATAAACCGTTTAACCTTTGTCAAGTCAGTTTGGACGCAATACATTGCTGCTAGATCGTGCTTTTAAAAATGATTTACATTTTATTAATTAAGCTATTTAACAAAATTGCTTTCACATATGATTTGTACGGTCTTAAACTATATCTGGATACATTAGACGCCTGTATGAAATATACACGCTGTATAACAACACTGAAGCTAGATTTCTGCGATTTCATGGTCTTTTAAAAATAAATATTTATATCTATATCAAATACTATCTGAAAAATTTTGACGGAAAAAAATTTCTCTTAAATCACTACGCTTGGCAGGCTGACTTGTGATCGCAGTAGGATGTTGGTGTCACTCGTACATGCAGACGCTGCTGCCGGCCTTTTCCTTTTCTGTCTACTATTGAAATATGACTCATGGCCAATTAGTGCAGGTAAAACAAAATACATATACTTTTTATGCAGTTTTAATTGGTGCTTGTTAAATACAGAATCTTAACTCAGTTACTAATTTCGATGGGAAAAAAACCCCGGTAAAAACGGACGAAAATCTTGTCCTAAAAATACAAATTTGAATGACCCAAAAAATATTTATCATAAATCAAAGTTTCTTTAGCAATTCGATCGAGTTTAAACAAGTGCAAAGTTGAAGTCTATTGTAAGAGTTTGGATGTGATGCTTGAGAAGATGGCGCGGTGTGAAGGACGCCTTAATGGCCTCTTGACGGATCTCACGGCGCTCTTCAGGTCACTTCGTTACTTGAATTGTGCCGTTATATACCATGAATAGAGATGTGACGAGGAATCTCCCCGAACTGGGATATTTCAAATGCTTTGGCATTTTATGTCAAATTCTTTGGTTAGTTTAAATATTGTCGACCACGCTTGGCAGGTAGATCATCCCTTGAAATTGGAGAATCTCAAGTTTCTCGAGCAAACTGTGTTTGAATTTCTCCTAGAAAATATTTTCATTCCGTAATAAATTAATAAACTTACTGTTGTGATTTCAAATTATACTTTTTCGCACTTTTCAAATCAATTCATGAGTGTCTTTAACATTTTAAATGAAATGTATGCGTTTAAAAGTTATTATTTAAGTTATAAATTTGAGACACAATTGTTCCAAAGTTCTTGTATTTTATTTTACTGACATACCAATAATAGAGGTAAAATGATCTAACCGCTTGCTTGAGCCATTTTAGAATTTTTTTCATTTCCCGGAATAATTTCTAAAAAGTACAGCGCGTTTTTTCCTCATCTCTGACCATAAATAATCATAAAGGATCCTCCGCGTTCACCTCAAGAGCAAACTATAAATTGGACGTGTGTTTGTATGGCGCGAACACAACTCTCAGCTAATAAGGTGGGCAAAGTTTATCATATACTGGAATATCCTGCAGTCACACGCAGCTGGAATATACGTGATCTAAACCTAGGATAGCTCTCCGTTCAACTAATTATATGTTTATAAACTTAGCGGGACTTCAAAAGATTGAGTTGGGCAAAGTTGTCAAATCGTATTAAAGTTCAGAGTTAAGTACAATTTAGCGGTATTTCAGAACATGAAATTATGAGCAATCCTTTGGCATCAGTTAATATCTAAACTTAAACGGACTATGAAATATTTTGTTTTTATTGTAAGTATAATTTTTGTTCTTGTGAAAGATTCATAGCTGATAAGTTTCATTCGCCGTGTTCTCTGTAGAACGATTTCCCATAAGGGTAGTAGATGGATTCGTAGTTTATTCACTATTTTCAAAAATATTTGTAACGAATTAGCTTATTAATAAGTTTTTTTTTTCATTTTCACAAATTACGCCATCACTGTGCGTCATCACTGTGCTAACACCTATACAGAACTACGCCTCCTGTGGGACCTTGTGTCGATATACGTATGACGTAGGCTAAGAACATGAAACCGCAGTTGTAGATAGCTTTCAGTCAAAATGTATGTACCTACGTGAAAAGTAATAATTTTGGAAGCATTTGTTTTCTTGTAGCCTTGAATGCTACGGCGGCGTAGCAATTCTATTATTAGCCGGCAAACGTACACCGCGAACAACAAAATAATTACGATCTGTCAAAAATAAGTATACTACCTTCCTATCAGTTATATGTTTTGCTATTGTTGTACAACTTATAATATTAATAAGTTTAAGATCGCTCTGTTCAGTATTAAATAGCTATGGCAAATAGCTTTAAACCCGTTCCGTTCATAAATAATACGGCCCGTTTGACCCGTCATCATTCCACGATATTAATTTCATTGATGTTATACGTACAACATAAATAATGGCTATAATTCTCTATGAACTTTATGTAGAACTGGTATTCAGCCACGACTTTGACTGCATTGATAGAAATCATGTCTTGGGAACACATAACCCAATATAATGCAATATATGCTATGTATATCATAATACCCATAATATCTGAGCAGCTGTTAATGCGTGAAAGAATCACAAAAATCAAATCGCCAACTATGCCAAAAATGATTTTTAAAAAACTGAATGAGAAGAATTTCATAATGAAAAATCACCTCATGCACCGCCTCAGCTTACTCGCTAGTAGTAGTACGCTAATAGTACGCTATTTCAGTAGCTACATTAATTTAATAAACATGCCATGCTTTCACATGAGTTTTCATAGATTGCGTCAAACTGGGTTTACATGAGAATATTTCCAATTCTCAGTATGTGATGTGGATCACTGAATAAAGTAAGCTGTTCTTAAACAGGTAGATGCTGATGTCCATCTACTGAAATTTTATCTAAGTGTTGGGATGGCAAGCAGTGGTAATTTTTTTCATATAATTCATTCTTAATTATCACCCAATGTAAAATTTATGGTATTGTTTTGTATTTGCGTTTAAAACAGGTTTTAAATCGTGTAAAAATGACCGACGAGCAGCGATTCTGAGTACTTCTGGTCGGGCGTGTTAAGTTTGCAATAACTTGATACATACGTATAGGTATGCTTAGATAAAGTAATAATGTAAGTATGATTATAGACATGTCTTGGTAATTGAAACACTCCTGTGCTACTTTGGTGTTTTATTACTCCTATTATGTAACAGTTTCATAAAGAATTATAATAGGTTACATTCTCAAACCATTGTTTTACTGGAAACTTTTTAATACTTTATAGTATAGTTTACTGTTAGGCTCATACTGATACCTAGGCTAAGTTTGGGTCATACTCCATTTCACTTGCAGCGCATTCTAACTTCCGCTAATCAAACTTTTACTACGCAGAATGCTGGCGGAGTTGGACAAGCTAGTTCACATTTTCATACATGAAGTTCCCGTTCATATTAAGACACGTCAAGATATTCTGATGAAATGTGGCATTTTCGTTAGTTAATTGCAGCCGTATTTTTGAGATGGTATTAACTAGGTTATTAATCTCGATTATTATTATCAGTTATTAGTTTTTCCTGTTAGTCTCAGTTCTGCTACTAGAGTTGTACCAAACAATAAACTTCTTAGGAAATGTAGAATAATATACATTCAAATTAGTATCCGATTGACCGAAGCAAATGTTATCACTCGAATAAAAATTGTCCCAATGTGAGTTGGACTCTCGCATTGAACGTATGGCTACCCAATACCCAATAATATACTTAAATGTGTAAATAAACGGTAAAGTAATACGCACTAAACATTGGCTTTACGAAAATGTAAGTTTTATAAGGAAGACCTATATTGTTTTTCATATGCTCAATGACTTAACTATTGAGTTGAATAACATGTAGCTAGATAGAAGCTTAATTTTATACGCTTTCAAAGGACCTTAGACTTTTGTGTTCGGTATAAGTTTCAACATGATTACATATACCCGCTCCTGAAAACGAGAGCTCGATAGACGGACATGCGGATGGATGGATAGACAACATTGTGATAAGGTTCCAGTTCTTTCCTTTTGAGGTACGAAACCCGGAAAATTGCATTATCTACGTGTTTGGTAGCATGAATCACAGGTAAGTAAGTGCTTTGCTGCGAAAGGAGTACAACTTCTATTAAATGACATCATCTGCATCGGGTCGTACCTACTCGAATAAATATGTGTTATATTAAATTCTTACTCAAGACAAGATAAAACGTGCACGCGCGTTATGTTCAGTGCCGTATTGCAACCTAATAATTAGGGAATAGCCAGGAACCACCACACAAAAGTGGCGATTCAATGTAAATTGTCGAGGCAATGGGCTCTCGTATCTCAATAGCCCATAAACAACGCGACCGTGAATACAAATCGGATATTAGAGCGCTCTGCACGGGTACCCAGCGCATTATCGGGTTGGGGTTTGCTGCATGAGTGATCAAGCCAAGTGTACATTACGGCAGATTGTGGGTGGTGATTTTTTTATGCACAGTGGTTTTGCACTTGGCTTTCATGTCACCTGATAGTACATAATAGTAAAGGCGTTGGATGAAACGGGTGCCCGTCCAGAAGCCTCACGGTAATGAGCATCATTACCGCAACACAGCAGTGTGAGACTGAGGTAGCATAGAAACAGAGATCATCCGAGAATCAGATGTTGCAATGGAAATCGTATCCTCTCCCTCTGGACCGTCAGTACAAGCCACTAGACTATAGATGCTTTTATACTTTGTAATATTTGTTTTGGGGATGTTTCTTTAGTTCTATCAGCTATTTAATGCCTTACATGATACACAGATCAACAAATCGGATGTTTGGTAAGATTAAAAACTATGGTATTTTGATCAAAATTTCAGTAAGTCGGTAAGTTAACCGAGACGCACTTTTTGTCAATGTGTATTTTGCATTGAAATTTCTTTGTTATAATATTTACAGCTAAGTATTAACCTCTTTTGTAGATCGCCACGACCAAACTTTCCTGATGGAATCTTTTTTTATTGAAAAAGCTAACCAAGCTTGTACCTATCAAGTCATGACCAATATCATGATACTGTAATGTTTCCAATTATATCTGAAAATACAGACGTAGTTGTAATTATGTGAGGGAGGGTCATGGCTAACACTGTACTCTTGCATCCGCATGTGATGATGATATCGGGCATATCTTTACACCCAGTGAAAATTTCAAGTTTCTACCTATTACGGTTCAAAAATACAAACCAGCCGGTATCAAAAGTCGAAAAAAGAAAATAATTCTGATAGCCAGCAGAATCTACGTATATAACAAACAAACAAAAAAGTATTTCCATCGCCTATCCGTCTTCCAGGAAGGTCTGACGTGCAGATCTTTGAAGAAGGCTCATGTCCAACTATGGACTTATGGAGTTAAAAAAGGAATTGAGGTTGTGAACCAAGCTTTATCGACGTACAAATGTGTATTTTGGCTTTCAACGTAGTGAACGCAGAATTATATCGCGCTGTCACTAGAGCACGCTATAATACACGTTATTGTATTGACACAGATA
This sequence comes from Carcina quercana, assembly GCA_910589575.2. Taxonomy (NCBI): domain Eukaryota; kingdom Metazoa; phylum Arthropoda; class Insecta; order Lepidoptera; family Depressariidae; genus Carcina; species Carcina quercana. The sequence goes on from OU342436.1 coordinate 7,209,818, forward strand.
CGATAATGGTTTGTATGATGTTGATTGATGGGGTGTCCCACTGAGTTAGAGGGTTTTTGTGTTGTGCATCTCATAGTAAGCAGTAACTGCATGACAGTTGCCAGGGACTGCATTTTATTGCTTTGAACTATAAGTCAATTAACATTAGCTTTTTCTTGCAATTTTGTTTATGTGGACTGATAAATTATTTAGAAGAAACATCATAAGAATAAAAAAGTTTATCAAGTGTTAATTCGTTAAAAACATTTTATATCACAGTTAGTCCAAATTCATATAAATATGTTTGTCCGTTTTGTGGGTGATTCAGTCACAAACTAGTCCAGCGCCAATCTTCAATCTTGTGATTCTCTTCTTCCCTTCTCTTGTCTCTTGGTATCATGATTGGGGATATCACCACACAAATCTTCTTTGTTTTTGTGAACCTACCCAAAATACTACGACAATTGAATACCATAATTAAATTTTCTTTTAAATTAGCATTCTGAATTCTTTTTAGTGTACGAAATTTCATAATCCTCCGAGCGCGCTATGTTCGTAAAAAGGTGCACACAGTTTTTGGTTCACGTATTATATATAGATGTAATTTTTGCTGTCGCTAGCAACTACCGCAAGTATCATATAGAATATCATCTCATAGAAGGGACGCTGTACCCTATTTATCATCATGACATTGTCTTGCATACTTAGGGTATTTTTACTACGCACATAAATAAAACCTACTAAATTTTTATTATTATTATTGAGTGATGCTATATAAAAATTCCTGACAAATAGGACTTACGAAAGCTTAATCTTTCGTAATTACAATGTCAGAGCTCAGAATGTCCCAGCCCTCAATTATAGTTCCCTCCTTGTGCTCACATTTCTTAATTAGCATTCGTTTAGTTTCGCGAAATTTTACCTTTCAAGTTCAAAACAAAGGCGGACGAGCCTTTATTATCAAGTACAAAATTATAGTCATTAAAAGAAGAACAGAAAATGGACTTTTAATTTGTAAGTGGCGATTCTTGAAGACTTTGTACGGAAAATTCAGATTTTTTTCTTCAAATCCAGATGGATCTGAGTGAAAATTAGTTGGACTACTAATTTTAAAATAACCGTCGTTTAATTAAAGGAATCGCTCTTTTAATTTAGTTTCAGTTTCAAAAGGTAGGTATTACGTTACTTAAAGTCTTATTTCTTAGAATATTTGTTTTACTTAAAACATTGAGGTTCAAAGTTCTGAAGCATAAAAGATAATTTATTTGTAAAGTCAACGGCATTCCTGAAGTGTAGGTCTTCGTATTGAAAGAAAATATACCTGATAGAAGTTAAAAATAAATCTCATTTCTTCTGATAAAATATTGACTATCTGCTCGTAATAACATTTAGTGTTTTATTTTTGCATCTTCTTTGAGACACATAAAATGTAAATATGGTATAGCCATTGACAAAGTATATACAGGTAGGTATGTCATATAAATCTCAAATTATTTTATTTTTAGAGTTTCAAATAAAAAAAAACCTTTAAAATCACTCCACGCCATTCTTACACTCCGTTGCGACGTAAAGCAAGTACCAACAAACAAAAAATCACAATCACTTTCGTATTTTTAAAATTACTAGCGACCCGCCCCGGCTTCGCACGGACAGTATTTTTTTTTGATCAGAATGTAACATATTACCAAACTACCATACAATTAATACAGCACTGTTTGGAGCATTTTAACCCCCGACGCAAAGAGAGGGATGTTATAAGTTTGACGCCAATGTCTGTATGTGGCTTCGAAGCTATCGAACGGAGGACCGATTTTGGTGCGTTTTTTTACGTGAAAGCATGTTTCCTTGCGGTGTTTCTTAATTATATTTGGTAAAAATTGACTGTCTATCTTCAATAATTATCGTCATTGGATGAAATCAATTAAAACAAAACCTTAACTTATCCTAAGTCAAAACCTTTCTCAATAATCACTCAGTTGATATAATTATGAAAACCGCATAAAAATACGTCCAGTCGGACAGACGCAGCGGAGGACTATGTTTTATAATATGTTATGATTATGAAAGTATGGATGACCTAGGACTGCAAGAAAGTTCATCGTGTCAGAAAACATAGACTAGAAGGGAACATACGTTATAGCACCTTTTATGGCTACCCCAGGGTAATGTACTCGTATATATTTTAAATCTTTCACCCCATTGAACAAATAGCTAGGCTAGCTCTATAATATTGTTCATAAAAGCACAGTTGGTAGGAGATGCAGGGAATGGCGATAATCTAGAGTTGAATAGGTATCTCCCCACCCACCACGGGTTATAGCTTCCAAGCCATTTAACGCCAGAAAAAGGGAACACTACCAAAGTGCTGTCACCTTAGTTGTAAATTCAAGTTCATAGGCCTATGTATAGTCATTTAATAAGGTCATTTAAACTAAGTACTCCCTTGAAAATAATCGTTTTTCGAACGAAACCCACTCACGTTCCACCATCATAATACGAGTAGAAATACGAAAGTGAGTTTGTTTGTTTGTCACTATCATAATGATGAGTCAAAATGACTAGAATTTTGTAAAGGGATAGTTGAAGGGAAGGAAAAGGATATAGGATACTTTATCCCGATCGGAGTAGTTCTCATGGGATGATTTCTGAAGTTAAGTCGCACGGAAACTCTACAATAAATGTACATATATATACGTATATTATTCAAATCAAAAATTAAATTTAATTTTTATAGCAGAAAACAAATATCCATTTGGTACGAATAAACTTAAAAGCACGTAATTATTTAAATTTCGATTGTACGAGTAACGTCAGTGTTAGACAAATATTTTTCTTCTATTACTTTCAGGATACTTTTGAACTATTTGTTGGGTTAAGTAAGAGTTTGTGTTATTAAATAATATATCTAAACAGGCTATGTTACATTATTAGTCACTGTATGTATTAGATTAAATAGCGAAGTTTTGGTGGAGTGGCATAAAGCTAATAGTAATGTAATTCTCCCCGAAGCTGTTTAAAGAGAAATTATTTAGCACCTAGGGAAGTGAGCAGTGAAGCAGTTTTTGCCGGTCTCGTATTCGCACATTAGCATTTTGAACGACACGCGTGTGAGGGAATGGGTAGGGTTGTTGATTCTGTAAACTTGATTACAGCAAATCTTAAACAAGACATAACAAGGCATTTCCTTTTAGAACTGCTATAAATGTCAATTATATTGATGTGAAGATTTTGTTAGGTACACCATCGTCATTCCAATGTTTAGTACAATCTTGTAATTTTCTTTTTAGATTGGATATTTGTACTTTTATACTTCCAATTTTAGTTCCGTTTACGTATTATATTTGTAACATTTAAAAATAATAATCTATGATTTGATTTAGAATACGGAATTGTAATGGTAAAAAGATACTGCATGTCTGCCAAGAGTATTTTAGAACATGGACATCTTGCAGTTGATCATGATAATTGAACATTCACAGAACCCAAAACAAAATGCCGGCCGTAAAACATACTCTCTCTCTGCGGCACTAAGACTTTATTAATGTAAACGTAAGAATGTATATAAACTTCTTCATCTGTGTGTCATAATTTCAAAAACATTTCATTGGGACTTTAAACAAAATTGGGATTTTATAGTTATTTACTGGTATCAGCGCACCGTCAACGGCGAGGCGAACCGGTTGGTAACAAACAACAAGGTTATTTGTTGGCAGCGGAATTCAGGCTTAGGAGAAGGTTGAAAGTAGTTTGATAGGGCGAAGCTCTGCTTGTTATAAGTTCAAATCAATTTCAATGTAGTAGAAGTAGACGATATACTGTATGTATAACATGTGATAGCTGTGGAGTTTATTTCGCCCTTTCTTCTCTGCAGGGCTACTTTCTAAAGGGGTAGTAGATTCAATGAAGTCTGAGTATTGAATAAATTATGGAAATTATTTCAAATAAACAAATTAAATATAATTCTGCCAATAAATGAGTGAGTGTGCTATTTATCAAGGTAGAACTTGAATATTTAGCGATTGAGATGATGATGATAAACAGACAAGTGACAGCCCTACTAAAAAGGCAGCCACAAACATACGACCGTGCGGCAATACGGCCTCTTATTTATGTAAACGTGGAAATGTAAATTAATTTCCTCGTTTATGAAATGCGACTTTTTGGCGGTCTCTCATGAAATTACCACGCAAGTCGAGAAACGGCTTCAACGACATATTAGGAAGAAGCTTTTTGCACCATTACGATGTGTTTTATTAGAACCACTGATGGGATTGTGAATAATGTATGTAATTATTAATTTGGTTTGTCAGTTCAGTTGAGTTTAATTAATAAGTTAATTATAGATCAATTTGTAGGTTTATAGGCTGTCATGATGACATTATAATTTCATTTTGTAGAAGATAGGTACGCCGACAAGTAAAATGCATTACCATCAGTAATACCGAGTATCAATACGTGCTTTTCAGGGAATAGAACCCGTGACCTACGGGTCCTGGTTCGGCGTTACGTTCAAGAACATCCTAACCACACCTTAAGTGATATTTTAAGAAGAGCCCTGGTCTCAGCCTATGTTTCTTGTGTTTTGTAGCCCCCAGGACTTTCTCGTTCCGACGGCAGAAGACCGGACGGGTCTTATGCTGGTTCCTTGGAAAAGAGATCGCAGGCTCATTTGGAACGCTACTTGTGTCAGCACTTATCCACCGTCCCACTTGAGTCTGACCGTTCTCTCGGCTTGCGCAGCGGCCGAGATTGTAACTAGACCCAAGCAGAGTAAATACTCTTGTCTGGAACCATCGTATGACTTTGTTCCTTTTGCGGTGGAGACGGCTTGTCCTTGGTGCTCCAAAGCGAAGTCTTTTTTTAAAGTGCTCTGCCGCCGTCTATGAGAAAAGGGTTGCGATCCCCGCTCCGGGTCGTACCTGGCTCAGCGTGTCTAACTAGCCATTCAGCGGGGCAACGCTGCCAGCGTCATGAGTACGTTTGAGCCGGATAGTCGATCTGGTTTCTAGATTAGCTTATAATTTTTGTAGTGTAAATAACTGTTATTGTATTTCCCTATATATTTCCTTCTTTCTTTATTTCAATAAATAACTTCATTTAATAAGAATACCTTTTTGTAAGATAGAAGTAATGATTTAGGCAATTCAAACAACAAACTCTACTTTAATTTCTTATTCGTGTGTTATCTAAGTTTGTTCTTACACATTTTATAATAATGTGAATGATCGTCCAACTAAACTTGGTATAGACAGACAGGACATTTAGTGAAAATAAATTGTTCGAGTAGGCTCACGCTGGGTGAACGAACACAAAACACGACAAACTAATTTAACTTTTATATTTTAGCCATGTCAAAGTCCACTCGCTTATTGTAATATTAGTATTTTTATATTAAAACTGCCATTTAGCTTGGGTCCTTTAAAAATGGATCTAGTGACACGAAGCGACCGGGCCGAACTTCTGTAATATGTGCCCAACCTCTGTCATCCCGGGAAGTAATGGTGCTAATATTTGAAAACTTTCCAGAGGTAGGGACCATTCTATAAGCCCGCAAAGAATTCTGCTTTTCATAACATCCTTGGGGTACTAGAGTACTTAAATCACGTTGCTTCATTATATGCTTCAATTAAAATTAAATTTATACAAGTCTTGATACTGGATTAAGGACCAAAAACTTTGAAGTTTTTATAGTTCTGTTTTTATTTAAAACAGCAGATATTTTATAACTTGTAAACTCATTCGATAAAAATCAAGACAAAAAACCTGTCTTCTAACGATGCACTAAAAATATACATGAGAGGAATTTTAAAACATTTAATTTATTGAACATACAACCATCGGTGGCAATAAAGAATTAAAAAAATAATTATTCCTACTAATGTAAGAAATGTATCAGTTTGGATGTTGCTGCCATAATCACACTTAAACAGCTAAACGAATTTGAAAGAAACACAAAATGTGCTCTAGATCAATACATATGTTGTGGGTTACTATTAAAGTCCAAATAGTCGAAGTTGTGGACGAAAGCTTGTTCAATGTTGCAAAAAACTTACTTTTATTTCCGATGCATTCATTTAAAACGTCAGACTTATTATTACGTTGCACAATCAGCGAATGTTTACACCCTTTCCAGTTTCAAGTTGCTCAGCCTTCACTAGATCACACTGGAACCTACATGCTCCATCATTACTTCAATAACGAATTAGTATTTTGTTTCAATTAAACTATTGAGTAAGTCCTAAGTTAACAACAAACTAGGATCCAAGACGTTCGAGCTTTGCCCCTGGCGCGTGTTTCACAAAGACCCTAAAGCGTTTGTACAGAAGACACAAAACAGAACTTTATTAATTGAATGCAAATTATAATTGAATTGCTCGAGAATTTTGGCTATAACTTTTAAACTGAGAAGAATATAACTTCAGAAAACATTGTTCAAATGGTATCTTCAACTTTTGATTCATAATTTAGATTTAGGATGGATTTTATCTTGTGGATATGATTTTGGTAACTGTGTTTCTTTGTTGAATTGTCACATAAAACCCTAAAGGAATATTCATTAGACTTACTTACTTACTACCAAGGAAGAAAAAGTTTTGTTTAGTCATTAGATTACTTAATATTGAATGATTAAATAAATATTCTATACTGTTCATAGACTTAGCCGTGCGAAATTATCATCCCGTGGGTTCTGTTGGTAAATAGCGTGGCTATGATGGCATCATCATATTTAAAGTCTGACGTAGCGATCTATGATGAGTCCAACAGTGAATCTACGGAGCTGATGATTATGACATGATATATGATTATAATGTTAAAAAGTCAGTTGTTTGGTAAATTAATTGTATTGTTTAAATTTATTTTAGGTAGTTTCGTTTAAATTTTAGTGAGTAAGTGAGTGTATATCAGTGAAGACTTGATTGCTCTATGTGTTATATTTATTTTGCATATCTATTTCTTATATTAACACTGTAATATGTCTTACTAGAAAATAAATAAAATAAAAATGATGGCCTCGATGATACTTGATTACTTGCAAAATAGGATTCCCTACTCAATGGAATACCCAACAAAACAATGAAACAAATTCTACGTTCATTTTGTCGTGAAATGCAAATGTTCGTCCCCCAAAAAACTTAGTGGTACCGGTAATTAGTAGACACCGGACAACACAACAGAGTCCATAAATAATTATTCGCCTGTGTGTAATTTTGAAGAAAACACATTATCTGTGAAGCTTCTAAGTGCGCTATCTAACGTAATTGTTTATTGCTTCATTTTCAGTGACTAAAACCAAAACTATAGTCAGCGGAAATTTAGTAAAGCAGCTGACGCAGTTTCGAAAAGAGACCCAAAACATTATCCGAAAAAAGCAACAGTAAACCTGGTTGATTATTCATAAAGGCTAATACAAAAACTGTTGGTTGTGACAGGAATCGGCAAAGCGTAATAAAGTCGGGTTCACCCGGCGGTGTTAATAAGTGCGATCATTTTTTATCAGCCTTCCGAGTGGGGTTGCGCAAAGCCAAAACAATAAATCAACTTGTGCGGCGGGCTACGGCTTATTATTTCAGCCCACACGCCGGCACTCTTTCTGCTAACTAACCGCTCAGCGATACAACATTTTTCGTTATGTTGCGTGTATCAAAGATGTCAGGGTAGACTGTACAGGTTAAGCGTCACTTTTTGTCACACTCACACTAACACACACACAGCTTTAAATTTTAAAGTAACTCAGTATGTTTGTTACCTTTTGATGGCTAAATGATTGAACAAAGGGCGGCAGCTACGTTTTATCCTGAGTAAATGTTCCCGTGGCAAGATGATGTATTTTTTTTTTCAACACAAAAATACCAACATAAATTAAAACATATTATTTAAGATGCCTCGGCAAGAATGGATAGCTGTTCTATGATTATTTAAGCTGTGTTATTCAGAAGAAGAAGAAAATGCCTATGCGCGAGTGCGACTTACGAAACGAGGGTTCAATAAAGAATATGAATAATTAGCATACTGATCATAAATATCAAACCAAACAGAACCAAACTATTCTAACGAAAATATAAGTCAGATTAAAAAACAAACTTAACTTTGCAGTTAAAAAAACTGTTGCGAAAAAACCATGCATCCGTCTATATCACGATCAATGTTTCAACTGTAAATGTTAATTTGTAATTGTAAAAAAGCAATTTCAATGTATGTAATAAATTATAGTTTTTATATTTATTCTCACATAAAAACCTTGCTTCTTGCTAAATTCCAAGATTTCAGGTTAACGTTACATAATTTGTTTCGATTATCCGTATCATTTTATTTCGTTGACGTTTGCTTGATTTTTACACCTTTAAGGGATTGCAAACAGACATAGCCATACAAACAGCAAAACGATCTTATAAGGCTTTTTCCTTTCGAGGTACGAAGGATCTAATCTAATGAGGTACGGAACCCTATTAAGTAATATCTATTATCTCGATTCGAAACATGATATTGACAGACAGCAATTTGCTACACTATAGGGTTAGTTGTTGGATATAGAATGTTAGAGTATTCCCATCTCAATATATAAGTCATTGTGTGTGGACCGGTGAACAGAACTCATAATTAATTAACGTAGCGGATGCGGTAACGTCGTACGCTACGAAAATAATAACGTGCGGAATCACGAGGAGATAAAGTATGCGGAACGGAAACGAATAGGGAACAACTCAGATTTTTAGTAATTTAATATGGAGTACTGTATCGATCAATCTATGAGTATCGTTACTGGTTTATTCTGTCGTTGAAAGTTGCGCCATTTGCTGTAAAAGAGTCGCATTTAGAGTTTTTGTTGACGACTGAAAATCTGCTAAATATTGTAATGAAAATAGTTATTTGTTTAACCAGTGAGCAAAGCTGTTTTTTGGTGTGAGTACTTAAATTAAATATCAAGCTAGCGAAGTAATCTAGAGTTGAATTACGAGCATAGCGTAATATTTGAATATATTTTTTAATATCTTTTGAGCACTACAAAGTACTTAGTATGCTTATTTTTTAAATGTAAATCTCTTAACTTGAATTAATTTTTCAGTAAGTTGACATCTTATCTGCAAATAAACTGGAATACGACGTATTGACTTGCGCCGTTTAATTAAAATGTAACTCTCAATGTAACTCGAGACCGTCACGATTTTGGAATTGTATTTCAATACAAATACAAATATTTGTTGTATTTAGTTTGTTTTATCTCCCAGACGACAACAAACAAAATGATCTCCAATAGACAAACGTATCAATTTCGAGATAGTTTTCAATCATAACCAGACAGTCACTGAACTCAAATACACCTTTTTTATGCTACACTGCGATTGGGACGGTTTTTGTCCGCCTTCGATTTATTCTTTAGGAAATCAATTCTCCAGATAGTTGGGGCAGAGACGAACAAAACCAATATATTTTCCGACACTTGAGCTTCCAGGTAATTGTGGCAGAAACTTTCGGGCCGTGATCGTAATATTGATGAGGCGCCATGACTATTCTTAGGCGACGGACAAATATCCGGTGAGAGAAAGACACTACTTTGACGGTAGAAATGTGATTCGAGCGATAGGCTCTTAAAGTAAATAATCCTACGATCAGGAGATGGGTCCCAGCAACTGCCGATGAAATAAGATGACCTGACTGCGATCACTAATCCACCTAGCGCGGTTGGTGATTATGACAACTCCCCTCATGGAAATTACTATTGACGTGGTGATTTACGAGGAAGTCTGTCCAGTAGTTGACTTAAGCAGATGATGGTGATAGCTTACCCCATAAATCTGAAGTTATCGATGCCCTCTCTGTCATTAATACCAGAAACCGAAGGACCGGCGCATCTTTCTTTCTAAAGGACCCGAATGGTCAGCTGCACAACAAACAAGAGCCGTATATATAGATCATCAGTAGCGTTGAGCTTAGACGACATAATTAGCCATAGTTCCACTAAGGTGATCGTAGCCAGATTTCGATGTCAATAGGAAGACGTCGCTTTGCTCTGGCTGCGATACCCATGCGGTGAAGACAAAGTTTTTTTCTATTATAAAGGCAAAACTACATGATTTCCCAATCATGAATTAAATATGTTATAGTGCATAGTTTTACTTTGGTTATTTAAAAAAAATTATTCTCTATCTTTATCCTGAATCGCCGCCGGCCCAATTCCTTACTGGCTTCAGTTGCCTTAAATCCACGTTCTCTTTCTTAGTAACAGGGTTAATTCACATTGAGCTTTATTATGTTGAGTCTTTAGAAAAAAAAAATTTCCTTTTCAGTAATAAAAGGTGGTAAAAGAAAGTAGGTCTCGTCGATTAGACTTGAATTCCAAGTCATTTTACTTGCGGAAATAACGAGACGAACTGAATGTCCAAAACATTTATCGTATCTGTGGTAAATAATATTTTTGAATATTTGAAGTAATAAGTTAATAAGTAGAATACTTATTTAACGATAATAATTGTTTGTATTCTATTTTAATAATATCTTATAATTGAAAACAATTCGTATATATGTACAAATTAAAAGGAGAGAGGTGTACAGTTGTACACTCTTTTTTAATTTGTATAATAATGTGACAAAAACACCAGGTAGCAACAGAAATAAATACCAACAGTAATAAACCCGAAAGAGATAAGACAATATGTAGCATTGTACGAGTACTTTACCCATTACTTAAATAATGCGAGTGGATGAGTAGAGCAGCGAATCAAGCGCGCTTTGAATGTGAGTGAAGCATATGTACAGCAGTAGCCTTTATTTAGACTATACGTGACGAGTGGTTTGTAAGAATCAGACATTTTGCTGTTAACGTTATCCCTCTCATAATGCTTCAATACTAATTTTCTGTTGCCATTATCTTTAAAATATAATAGCTAGCTAGAAATACATATCAAATATTTACATCTTTATAGTTAGCTAAAATATCAGTTACGCAGCTAATGGTTCATATCCATATATCGCTTTGAAGTGTATAAAATGAAAATTGTGATTCACTGTGAAGGTGTATGTTAATGATATTCATTTCGTGACATCACAATTCGATGTCCTATATTTATATAGTTACTACACCAATCTAGCTATAATATTTAAAAAATTATGGCAACAGATATTTTGTATGAAACGTTGATGGAGGTGGATCGGATCACCTTAAACAAAAAATATATTTGAAAGCCATAAACAAATTGAAATAAACAACGAAGATAAACGGAGGGTACACGAAAAGTCTTGCAAAACAAGAACATAAATCAGTCGAGATAGATTTAATTTTTTGTATCGCATCGGACACGTTACCAATCACATCGTGTACCTACGTGGGAACCACAACGGTAAAATTTATTATCGGACCGATTCCGAGGGTCCAAGGATTTTATTATTCTGCATACAATACCATTTTCCTATCACAAATTATTCGAACGGCAACGGTTAAGGTTTTGCATAACGTGCGAAAATTGTGCTCTCTAAAAATTTATGCCCGCTTTGTTTCTTAGTGTATATCAAGCGTACGTGTAAGGTGTTATCTTTGTTTTGAGACTGACAAATACCAAGGTACATTAACAAAGAAATGGCGGTGGTACAAGGTTTTAGCCACTGTTCTTTTGACACAACGTAAAGAAAGTACCGTATTCGTAATCGTACACGATTTATTTCACCGTTAATTTTAGCCGTAAAATAAAATCTATCTCATTTATAAATAACGAATCCACAAAAACATTAAAAATTTGTCATACTGGATTTGTTTCGAGTTAGTTTCTACTGTCTCCTGAATTTGCCTAAAGGGTTTCAGGAACTTAAAAGGAATAAAAATGCGTGTTTTCAACTTTTACGGCATCCCCTTTTCTTATCTTATTACGATAGGTGACGAATGAACGATGTTTACGAAGAGAAGTATTGCGTCTTTGAGGATAAAATACGAGGAAGCCTTTTGCGCTAGTAGGTTTAAAAAAATTGCCTACATAAGATAACAGTAGAAAAACCTACGCTCTATCGCTAAGCCTACCTAGCCTCATAACGAAGTATCTGTGATAAATGAAGAAAAATATCAGGTTCTTTAGATAAATTGATTATTAAGTTGATTTGCGGTTGATAGTTTGCTTTTAAAAACCGGTCAAATGCAAGTTGGCCTAGCGCACCGAGGGTTTATATAAAATATAAATAGTTATCATACATATAATCATAAAGGTAGCGTAATAAGACATTTGTGGTAATGGGTTTGCAATTGGCCTCAATCTCACCCTAATGTAAGTGAAGATAAGTCCGTTGGATGGTAATAGTGCGTACTCAAAAGCATCAAGCTGATGAAGTGCTGTATCTGATATAGTCGTAGAAAGGTTTTTCATACAGAAAAACAATCAGTGCTTATTTATTTATTAACACTGATGTTTGGCAGTAGACTTTCGTAATTCTAGTGGCAACCGTACAAAATGTTTATTTCATACGGGCGTATATTTTGATAGCATATGGTGTTGGTCTTAAACAACTCATTTACACAAATTTCATTTGTTAATTGTGTGTTTTTTTTTTCATACAAAATAATTGAGTACGTAATGTATTAATTACAACTAAAGTTATCGACTGATTGACGTTTTTTTCACACGTCATATCATGACAGTTCAATTAACCTTACGAAATATACTCGCTGTATTTATTTTAATTACGTTTCTTTTGTCTGTAATGTAGTTTGTCGGTGATTCTAAGTGAGTAGTAGAGAGTAAGTGAGTCTAAAATATTCTGGTGCACATTTTACTTGTTCATTCTCAATATATTTCTCAACATTAGGCTACCTATGAAAAGATATAGGTCACACAATTGCATGCACTTGTTACGCGCTTTTTATATTTTTTACTTTTCTGTATGTGCAACAAAGTTCAGTTTGAATGACTGAGAGTGGATGGCGTTGTCTCAGAAATGTGAACTTGTAGGAGATGAGGGCGCGTATGTGTTTTCCAAATATGTGAAACGGTATCAGCATTACGGAAGCGAAGCTGTTAGGAATTATTCCGCTAAAACACCAAGTTGTTTTGGTCGGAGGAGGGGCGGCACGTGTTGGCTCGGCTCGAACATCGCCCGAGGGCGTCACAAATCATCCCGCAAAAACCTGTTGTAGGTAATTCCGGCCCGTGATCTTCCAATGCTCGAGATAGGCAGGCTTACAAATTGGACTCGACCTTAAACGGTGATATTTTATCTGTTTATTTATTGCAGCTATCTATTAGGGTATCGTCGATTGGTTTCAATCATCCGGATAGTGTGTTGTGGGGTTTTAAGTAACCGTGGGCGTAAGGGTCCTAGTTTTATTTCGGCAATTTGCTTCATCTCACCTACGCTGCTTGTGTGTGAGCTTACATTTTGCGATAGTTATATACCTGTAAAGGTAACTCATTTTAGCTTAAAAACGTCCAAGTGCGAGTCGGACTCGCACACGAAGGGTATCGTATCCCTTACAATGTTTAACACAATACAAAAATGTTAACTTGTTATTTATTTATGTGATACATAGTACACTCATAGTAATACACATACTATGAAATTTGTAAGTCCGTACCTATTCGATTGTTGTTTTTTTCCACGGAAAGAAGAAAATTATCTATTTCACATTGTGCAAGAAAAGTGTTCAATATATAATTCGAATTATGTATTTTGCGACGTCTGCCAGAGTGATGTGAGTCAAAATTGAAATACAGAACCACATATTTTTATATTATGGAAAACATTAACTTTCTTCTCACAAATGAAAACCAACGAAAGTTATAGTTAGGTAAATATATGCAGGCATTAGCAATTCCCTTATTATTTAAAGTAACGCGTGCGCAAATGTTTACAGCAAATAAAGCCGCTTACACACGAGACGTTACGACGGCTTAAGCGTTTTATCTCGGGATTAGTATACATCGTACCTAATTTACGTGACTCCTGTCTGATGAGCAGCAGGTGCGAACTTTTTGTTTTATTTGCTAGCGCGTAAATAGATTTGTTATGTTATCGTGTTAAAGACTGTTTTGTATTATTTAAAGTATTATATTACGATTTTAATCAACTTAAATTCATTCTTATTTATTATGCACAGAAAATAATTTGCGAGAAATAGTGAAGAAAGGAGAAGGGAAGTTAGGCGTGTACGTGTGTACTGCTATGTATATGCATAAAATGTACGATTAAATATATAAATAAATACGGCAGGTACTAAATATTAATACGAATCAAAAGTAAAAATGCACACATACAATAAATATATAATAGCTAATGAACAATTTAGAGGAGCAAAAATGTTCCGTGACATTTTTCTTAAAAATGAAAATAGCTTTGCAACGTACAGCGGTAGGCAACGACTTCCACAACATGGTTGCATGAACTGTAAATGAGTGCGAAAACAAGCAGGAGTGATGGGAAGAGATAGATAGGATTGTTCTTATGTGAGCTCGACAGGACGTGAGTATACAAATCTCTCACTTAGGTAATTAGTTGTTATCGAAATATGAGATTTTTATTATGGTTTTCATTAATAAATCATTACAAATCTTATTATAATCTAATTATAAATCAATGCATTCAAAAATAATTAAGAAACCGCCAAGAAAATTCAATATGTGCATCAAGTCTGTTAATTTTCATCATTTTATTTATTTCGTCATTTTAAGAGTCATCACCAAAATCCTTAATTATTCAATTTCCTCCAGTACCTTTCCGAAAGTTTGGAAAGATGCCCAGATTATTCCTCTACCTAAAAAAGCAAATCCATCCAATTTCTCCGAATATCGGCCTATATCAATATTACCATTCTTATCCAAGGTCCTTGAGCGTCTTGTGCATCGTCAGCTGAGTCAATTCGTAAATTCCAATAACATCCTGAATCCTAATCAATCTGGTTTCCGACCGGGACACAGTACAGTGACTGCCCTAGTGAACATTTCCGACGACATTCGGCTTGGCATGGAAAATCAACAGCTCACAATCCTTACATTGCTTGATTTTAGCAACGCTTTCAATACTGTTGATCATGACATTCTTTTAGGCATCTTACGATCTCTTAAAATATCTCATTTAGCCACTAACTGGTTTCATAGTTACCTGAGCGGGCGTCGCCAACGAATCCGCATAGATGATACATATTCTTCCTGGAGTAATACTTCTGCTGGCGTGCCGCAAGGGGGTGTGCTCTCTCCACTGTTATTTGCTATCTTTATCAACTCCATTACTCAAAATCTTAAATCCTCTTCTCACTTGTATGCAGACGATTTGCAAATATATCATCGTGTGAGTTTTGAAGACCTGACTGACGGAATAGGTGTAGTCAATGAGGACCTAGGCCGAATACTGGATTGGAGTGGCTGTTTTGGGTTAAAAGTTAACCCATCTAAGACACAAGTCATCATAATAGGAAGTCCTTGGTTCGTCTCCAGGCTAAACTTTCAACAGTTACCCCAAATCATATTTAACGGAATCCGTATCCCATACAGTGATACCGTCAAGAACTTGGGGGTACTCTTCGATAGCACTCTGTCATGGAAAAGTCAAGTTGCGGAGGTCAGCAGGAAGATTTTTGCTGCTGGTGGTTCGCTAAGGCGTCTTCGTAACTTCCTCCCAACTAGCACTAAAATTGCCCTTGCACAATCGCTCCTATTACCCATACTTGATTATGCCGACGCATGTTATCTAGATCTGACTGTGGAGCTACTTGATAAACTTGATCGCCTTCAGAACTACTGCATCAGGTTCATATTTGGCTTACGTAAATACGACCATGTCTCTGAATTTCGAGCACAGCTGAAGTGGCTCCCAGTCCGACGCCGTAGGGACTTGCATGTACTCTCACTTCTTTACTCAATCCTTTTTAATCCTCGTACTCCTTCCTACCTTAAAGACCGTTTCTCTTTCCGTTCTTCAAGTCTCACTCGCCCTCTACGTTCTTCTGAGACCCTCCAACTCGACTTCCCCTCTCATTCCTCAAAATTTTACTCAAATTCCTTTTCCGTCCAGAGCGTCCGACTATGGAACTCTATCCCTGAACCCATCAGACGAGCCCCTTCCTTACAATCCTTCAAATCTAACCTAAAAACATATTTCCTTGAGCAGATCGTTTCTTAGCAGCCTTTTTCTTCTTCTTTCCTTCCTTCCTCTTCCCTTCTTCTCCTTTGATTTCTGTTTGTTTATTCATTATCATATCATTATTCATAATCGTGTATGTATTGTATATATATATATATATATATATATATTATTATTTATTTATTTATTTATTAATATATATTTAGCACCACCTACTTACCCCTTCTTAATCACACGATTCTTCTGCCCCAAGGTTGCCTGGAAGAGATCGCTTTTAGCGATAAGGCCGCCTTGATTGTACCTTTTATGTTCTTCTCTTTTCTTTTCTGTTTTTTTTATTTTGTGTGTGTGTGCAATAAAGTTTATTTGAATTTGAATTTGAATTTGAATTTTGGCAATTGTTACGTTATATTTAAGTCGGTTCCGTCCGTCCGAATTGTAATAAACGGCCTGTATCCCCTTATAGGTAGAGTATTTTGTTGATAAACGATCCTGTCCTATTTAATATTTTCAACCAACTTTAAAAAAAGGTGGTACTCAATTTGACGGGTATGTTTTTTAAATGTTTGTTACCTCAGAACGTTTGAATGGGTGAACCGATTTTGAGGATTCTTTTTTATTTGAAAGATGGTGCTTTCCGTGTTGTCCAATTTCAATTTGGTCTAGTTCTGACAATTGCATCCATGAGAAAACCATATAAGTCTTAAATTTGCTGTAGACTTTTCGGGCAGTTGCAGTCGGTTTCTATTTCTTTTAGAAGAATTTAGGTTGTTTTTAAATTTTAAATCGGTCTACTATTGGGGAAGATGAACGGGAAAATAGAAACACAACCTATACAGTTGACTAAGGAAGTTCTTCCTTTTTCTAGATTAAAATTAGCGCTACGGCACTACTGAAACTCTACGTGCTGAAATGTCTCCCATTATGTGTTATGTAGATAACACTGCAATACAACATCCTTGTTGGGGCCGGCCGAGGTAACAATTGTATTGGAACAGTTGCGTTTTCTATAAACTTGATATATGTTTATAAGTTTTACGGGTGAATAAACATTTTATCTCTATTATAATTACAACAATCCCGAAACTTTCCGCAAAATGTTGGCACCACCGTTGAACCGTACGAGTGTTTTATCTTCGTTGTTGATATGAGGCTGTGTTCACAAGGGGCGTGCAATGTCCAAGCGCTCGGATCACTGGACATAATTTTTCCGGTATCCGGTACAGGACGTAAAGTCACGGTAAGTGCCAGTCGCATGGCACCGGTCGTGAATCCACACACCTCGCAGAGACCGCCTCCCACTCGATACCCGCCTACGTGCTGCGCTGACAAATGAGGTTTTTCACTCGTGGATTCACCTCCTGTTTTGCAGAATTTTCAATAAAGTGTCGTGTGATTTTGGTTTAGAATAGTCACGCCGCGTCCTCCCGTAGGGGGTTGTAAGAGAAGCTCGAGTTGAGAAAATTAATACCTAATGGCGGCGATGAATATTCCCGACCTAATCAGCTGGTTACGGTGTTTTGATGGTGAAATAGTTATATGAAGCTGAGGAAAATGCGTCTGAAGACTGAAGTATTTAGTGCTTTCTAAGAAATATTCTGGTGGTGGGGTTGAAAAGATTTTATGAAGTTGCATGAATACCTATATTGTTTATTTGTTTCAGAAATATAAAATGTGCAGCCATACAAACAGTCCCCTTCAAAACTGCTTATTTACGAAAACCTTTCTAGCAAAAAATCCAAACAAGCTCGGATGGTATCATATTCGGAAAATTTGCTGGCAAAGCACAAAGTATGAAAAATAATGGGGTACGTCTCTGATTTCAGTGTTCTCGTAAATTCCATTTTCTTGCTGATCCAATTGTTTTGCAACTGGACCATTTGGATTTATGTACAAAAGCTACAGCAGTTTTTTTAAAAGGTTCGAGCATAAAAATTGCAGCTCACGATGACTTCGCTCTTTAGTTTTTTGTTGAAATTGCAATTAGTGACTCTTCACTAATCCTCGGCGTGGTGTCAGAGATTGATGACAATGGAAATTTTATACATCGTTAGTCACGGCCACGTTAGGTGAATGGGCTGTTTTTTCCAGTAATCCTATCTGTGCAGGTATCACAATTATTTGTCATGAGCCCGACGTGGTTAACCCTCAAAAGCTGCTCTCATTAACTCTATATACGTTACTCTTTTAAACCCCTTTCGCATATGCAAATACACCAGCCAGGCGTTCGCTTTCATTTACCAGTTATTACATATTGTCATTATAGCTGTAGTCAGCAATTAATCTCTAGCCAAGAGCCAATAAATTTTGTCACCGCAACAATAAATAACGAGACTCGAAATCGATTATTCATATGCGATTGCCGAGACACGCCAAACAATGTGACCGGAAAAATACTCGATTGCGGGCTACAATCAATTTTTATCCACCGATGAGGTATTATTGAGGGCTGGGGATCGGAGCTCATTCGTTTGTGTTTATCAGCTGGGAAACCGATAACCCTCATTCCGCTCGGTGCGACGCAATGCAGAGATTAAAGGCTTATGCTTCGTAGTGCTGCGGCGTGGATATGGAACCAGCTAGATCCAATATGAGCCCAGTCTGACATGCACCCGATTCTAGCATGTCAATATCGAGCTCTTTCGTTTTGCTCGTAAAACATGCCGCTTCAATTTCAAATTTAATTTAAAGCAATTGTATTTACAGTTCGTGGTAAACATCTTGGTACTCAGACAGTGTTAATCAACATTACGCATTAAAATATCTTAATACGAGTATTATATACAATAGGTATTATTGTCAATGTGTTTATAAATTTTTATTTTTATTTCGTATCTCCAAAAAGCTGTAGGTAGTTCATTAATTATTTTAAAATGGTGCGGATTCAGAAATACCTATTTTAATATAGTCCAAATACAAAGGCGTAAATCTTGGTTGACATACTGTTACAGGCAGTTAATCCGGTGATCCGGGTCGGGAGGGCGTCACGGGCTGACATCGGGGAACACCGCCGCCTTTGTGTCATCCGCCGTTAAACGCCGCGGCGCCGTCGCGTCACATACGCTGCTTTTTTTCTACTGAGGTCTAAATTATCCGTTTGAATGAACTTTTTAGGTGATATTTTACTATTGCAAAGCAAGTATAACTTTTTAATTCATTTGTGTAATTTTAACTTACTTTAAAATTTGTTTTAATTAATGAAACAAAAGTTTTCAATTGACTAATTACAGTAACAGTGGTTTAGTCAGAACATCGATCAGAGTATGTCGTAATTTGTATAACAAAATAAAGCTACTAATTGGTAATTCAGAATCATATAATTTAATATACTCCAAAAGTAAAGGCGTAAATCTTGGTGTCTCAACTGGTTGACATACTTTTACATGCAGTTAATCCAGCGATCGAAGTCGGAAGACCAGCGTGGCTTATATCGGGGACCACAGTGTTATATGACGTCACAATATTGTGACTTGAGATTTGAACGATAAAACGAAAAGTAAATAGGCACCTTCTAGACCAACGCACAACATCGTTGATCTCATCATCACAACATCGTCAAGTGTTGATATATCATTAAAAGAAGAAAGAAACGGTCAAGTGAGAGTCTGACTCGCGCACTGAGGATTCCTTACAGAATAGGAATAATAATTAACGTACTTAAAATCATGCTCTTCCGAAAATATCAGTCAGATTGAAGAACCAACGTAACTTTACGGTTACATTACATACGCGATGTATGCTTTCAACTACAAAGTTAAGTTTGTAAACATAAAACAGCCATTTTTACCGAGTTGTAATTTAAAAACTCTGGTTTTTATTTCTATGGTTGTGCTGTAAAACCTTGCTTCTTACCAAATTTCAGATTTCTAGGTCAACGGGAAGTACTACATAGGTTTTGGTTCCCTTGCAGTTTGTATGGAAATGGTCTTAAATACAGATATATCTTTTTATTGCGTTTGATCTAACGGACATCAGACTCGAGTATTTGATAACTTGAATTGATTTCAACGTATTAAATTCAATTTGATATCTCCACGAGTTCCTGAGAAAAAGGGTTTTGACAGACAGACAAACGGACAACATAACGATCCTATAAGGGTTCCTTTTTTTCCTTTTGACGTACGGGACCCTAAAAAAGAGTAGGATATTTAAGGTAACAGTAAACCTCCTAGACCAACATAAAAACCAGCGTTAAGCCTGAAAAAGTCCTTCTACTGGTCAAGGTCGCGGAGACACAATGAGGAAATCCGTAGACAAACTACGGTCACCGACATAGCTCAACGAGTTAATGAGCTTAAGTGGCAATGGGCAGGCCACATCGCTCGAAGAACCGATAACCGATAGGGGTTAAAGTTCTCAAGTTGTGACCACCTACCAGGCTGTCCCCTTACTAGATGGACTGACGACATAGTTAAGGTCGCCGGGGAGCCGCTGGATGTAAGTGACTCAGGACCGGTCACGGAGGCGTACCATGGGGGAGATCTATGTTCGGCAGTAAACGTTAACCGGCTGATTATGATGATACTAAATTTGATATAGTTGTACTAAGTTATTTATTACATACTCATACATATACATTCCTCTCATACACATCTCACACATTAAACAACACTTCTGTATGTTACACAATGACATTATACACTACACACAATAATTTGTTGTCACCTGATGATGGTTGGATGGAGGGTTCTGACAGAATATCAGCGCTGTAGGACTCCTGCAGCACATGCTGGGTCAGCGCCTTTTCGGTCGACTTATTGTACTGTACCTAGTTTTAGTTGTTTTTTAAATGTCTAACTTTGTTGTAGTTATTTTACATAAGTATTAGGTTTAAGTTTTCTTTTTGTAAATAATTTTAGTCACCGAATAAAGATGTTATCTATCTAATACTATCTATCTATATATAATACTTTCCATCCATTAAACAGATACGTGAAGGTCGTCCTTAAGTGAGATTTTAGACGATGATTGTTTACCATAATAATCTTTGTCATTTTCGAGAAACTTAGCAATATTAGATACTTGTGATTTTGGCACATAAACAACTACATCAATCAACATCAAGAGGCTTTGATAGTACACTGTTAAATAGAATATTGTAACAACAGTAAATACATACAGATATACCTCTGGTTAAGTCAACACGCCGATAAATTTAATTGGAATGCGGAGAGACAAAATAGCGTTACATAACACTATTGGTTTATTTTATCGGCGTTACTCTACAAACACTGTAATTTATTGGTATTGATACTGTCGAAGTTCAGGATTCCGCATAATGAGTTAAATCTGCCGTCGAGCGATAGCGTGATCAAATATCCGCCAGGCTTTCCAACTCATTTAACAATGAAGAGAAAGGGCGCGTGGTCCACTTAAATATAGTATTGATGTTTTTTTAAAAGCGGTCGTTTGAATTACCTCAGAAATATTATCAATAAATATCTTCAAAAAATGTAAACAAATATGTAATCGCCAATAAATAACAAAATTTCGACTTACGAGTATATAATATTGACGCAAAATGGCGCACGTTGTAGCGTTCGCTTATATTATCTAGGGTTTACTTATTACATATTAATTTTCACCGAAAAAGTATCAGATTTATTTAACTTTTGTGAGATATATTATAAAAATGTATAATTGTCTAATAACAAAACTGTATTATTTTAATTGGAGCGAAAATGTGCATTGTTTTGCGATAGGGAAATATGCATGGAAAAATATTTTTGTCTCATTCGATAGTCCATGTAAAAAGGTAAATACCGCCTTTATTTTTTTCTCGATACGACTAATACTTTTTTTAGCACAACCCGCCAAAAAGTAATTCTAGTCGCGCGGTGCTAAAACGCTCCATATAAATCGGGTGACATTTGTGACGTCACACGTGTTTTAGAGCGTTAAAATGTAAGAAGCTTGTTCGATATTTTGAGTTATATCTAAATCAAATAAGCATTTTAATATTCGAGGAACTAAAATTTTGACACATTTAGTCCTTGCAAAATCAAAACAAAAAATCAAATTATTACGTATTTATATTTCTTTTGATGTTCGTTATGCTATAAAATACAATTCAACCCAATCTAATTTGGTTCCGTCTTCCCTGTTATATTTATAAGTATCAATTAAAAAAAAGAGTAAATTTGGGTTGTTGTAATTGCACTTTTATTTTGATAGTCCGAAGTTCACCTGTAAAATCATAGACATGTATCTCCGCAAAGTTGTACCATACATCATTTACTCGCAAATGATATTATTGAGGGTATCAAGAGCAATGTCATCAAAAATTAATATGACATGGCACAAATTAGCGTAGATGCATATGACGCTGACTGTACACAGTAAATGCACACATACAAGGAATGGAACGCACTGCTGGGTTTACTACAAAGCTACTACACACTGTATAATTAAGTGGAAGTAAACAGGCCAGACCATCACCATCTGTTACCATCAGGTGAGATTGTATCCAAGCGTTATCCTATTTTCAATAACAATAAAGATTGCGCTTGTTCTTCATCTTCATCTCAGCTAAGGGGGCGTGGCTGAAATTTACTCATTCATCTCCAAATTCAGGATAAGTGCTCGTTGTTGTAATTTCAGTGTTATGTTTTCGTCGATTCTCTGTGATTCCCGAATTATTTTCCACTACTTTTGTGTGTTAATTTTTAATGGTCTTGGAACTGTGAAAATAATGAACGCTCTTTCAAATCCGTAGAATATTGAACGAGACAAAAATTCTAAGTAAATGAAAGATAAAAGGCACATAGGGAGAGCACGGAGCGTTTGAGACGTTTCAATAAGTGCACGAACAATCTTTTAATTTAGTTAATTGCCAGTCACAGTGAAGAGGTTCCAAGACGTTCTTGAGAGATCACGAACGTCTTTATCCAATTTATTTAACGATGGAGGCGCTCATTAGAGAGCTGGCCGAGGAGACTGTTGGCTACCTTCAGTATTTTGTTAGGGTGAGTTTATATGTTGATCGCTCTCTACTGTATTTCAGTTACTGGCCAACCTCCCGCCAGCGGCAACACTCTCTTGGAGCGTGAGTAACATCAACCGAACTGTGATCTGATTTCGAGTCCGACTCAGCGGGAATTCGCTCAGAGTACCTTCATACAAATTAATTTTGGCATAATCTTTTAAAATATAATATAGCAGATTTTAGTATCGCGCACTGAATATAATTAACGTAAACCTTTTAACATATATTCCTAAATATACACATTTTTCTGACAATCCTTACAAAACATAAACTTGCGAGGTGTTTCGATTTTTTTCTGTTGAATATAGAGCTATAAATATATGTAGATAGAATATATAGTCTATAGAGCTATCAGGATATTTTAATCTCGGTGCAAAGTCTCAACATGAAAACCAGCCATTAGTTGTAGAGGCGAGTCGAATGCTTACCTGTCTACATATCGGACAAGTATCTTCGTCTGCGGCCAACCCACTCAAAGCGCGATGTTCTTCGACCGTATACATGTCTTTACACTTAATGTTTCCAATAAACTTGGAAAATGCATTAAGTTTGCACTAGAAGCTAATTGTTTCGTGTCAAATTATACAAAATCTGGGATTGACTGATTCTTGATATTTCAAACACTAAGTGTAACAAATTTATCTAATAAATAAATTTATATCCATCAATGTCGTCAACAGGGGCCTAATACTAAGGCTGAATAAAATCCCAGACTCAACCACGCATAATATGTTCTTCTTAAATTTACACAACATCATCATGCGGGAAAAAGCTGCAACTACTGCTGAACTTTGGCCTCCATTATAATACGTCGCTATTATCGCATAATAAATTGATTTTTATTCTTGTTGTGTAGCCTTAGAATACTTTTTTGAAATTCACTCGAACAAAGTGGCAGGTACAATCAAGTTGTCTTATAAATCCAGTTCTCAATCTTGAACACTATCCTAGTACTGTAACGAGCGACTGTCTCGTACTCGTATTTGAGCAACATGACTCCTGTCCTATAGAATTATTACAAGAAATAAAGTTATATCTCAGCGAATATCTTTTGTCGCCGCGTGTTCGTGACAATGTGATATAGACAGAGCCTTAGAAAAGGGTAATGCTGCGTTTAGATCCAACTGTTACCATTTAACATTTTACAAGGAAGAGGTTAGGTCGAGTTTGTGAAGGAAGCACCTATCTCAAAGTTACTATCTTATTACTCGTATATCATTACGACCAACTAACTTTTCACCAACTGATTTGCCATAATCACCACGCGTGTCAGGTTGGTGATACGACGTAGTAAGGGATAGACGCTTGCTGTTTTCTAAAATTATATTACGGTTTCGTAACTATCTCCAATAAGAGTGAGCCGTACAAAGTCAAGGTCCAAGCAGAGCGTGCCGTGACCGTTTATTAACCTTTTTACGACACCCACGTGAAGTCATGTTATTCAAATTCATCCTTCTGCAGTACTTCTACTACCCAGTCGTAAGGCAGTTACTTTGACAGAATTGTCTGCATAACTTATACGAACAAATAGATACTCTACCCAGTTTCTGCACTGAAGAACATCTACTACCTAGTAGTTACTTTACAAGTAATTCCAACGTATGACAGTCAAAATTACTACCCACTTGCCACGATCATGATTAGTATCAACTCTAAGATGGGGTAAAGCAAACGGGGCTTGAAGAAAACGTGTTGGAAAAGGGTAAGTTTCGTCCGCACGTCCCTGAAATATGATTTCGATAAGTCGCGAGCTATTGGACAGAGTATCCTTTTTATAAAATAGTTTATTTAACACATGCCTCGGTAGTGGCTTTATACGAAATATTGAAGGGCTGTTAATTTGTGCAAGTCACGTGTGTAATAAATAACTTACTTATAGGATCTAACGTGATAAGCGCTGTTTTTAAAATGTACGATACCTTAATCACATTTGTTGGTATATGAGGATATACTAAGGCACTGGATATCTTGTATTGCAAAAAGGAAATAAGAATTGTGGAAGACTTAGATTGCAACAGACGACACATTGAACAGCGATTTTTATCTACCGACATTTAAAAAAAGGGAAGTTATTAAACCAACTGTAATTTTTTGTGTATTTTACCTTATATCTTCATCAATTGTGAACAAATTTCAATAGTGTTTTTTGTTGAACTGGCTTTCAAGAGTGATGTCTCTTGTATATGTAAAGAAAATATTCAACATGTAAAGTTGAAAAACTCCCCTAGCATTTCATGAATGAATGCTGTGTTCTACCATGTCTGTTATTCACTACGAAAATGTTGGATTTATTTCCGTTTTTATTAGACGTCCCGTTTTCAGGTAATTACTGCACAAGGCCAATTATATTCTATTTTCTGTTGTGCTAAATTGTGTTCAAATTTTGGTATGTAACTTATTTCGTTGATCTTCTAACGACTTACTAAAGCGAATGGCTCTCAATTCACCTACATCTTTTTGTTAGTATCTTAAACCCCATGCTGCTTTATACTCGTATGATTTTATTGTACAATATCTCAATTTTCCGACGTGCCATTACTTTACTTGAATAACAACTAATACATACGCTGTTTAAAGACTAAGTGTCAAAATAAAGTTGGTTCCTCAAATTTTTACGTATTAATAACATTTTGTTCTTCAAGGAAGCACATTGAAAATATTCAATATAACTGAATGCCTTCATTAATACCCTTCACGACCATTACGTCCAGCTAACGAAGTTTCCATCAACCCATTAACACAATCAAGTTGACTGTTAGCGAGAGTGATATCGAAGACATAACAGAAGGAATAACGTAGAAATAACGTTATTAATCACTCGATATGATGCCGGCAAAAATAATATCGTCACATGCTCTCGACACCGTGAGATTAACACGTCTATCCGACGTTTCCGATCCCCAGCGTTAGCAAAAACATTACGTAACGGTATCGAAACGTATATCATAAAACCTATATCCAAAAATATACTCAGAAAGACACGTTGGGTAACGTGCTAGAATAAGCTTATACGTTTTGTTGAAATAATGATTTTTGTAAACTTTTTTGCTATTAATTAGTACTTTATTTCCATCATCATCAATCCTATATATGTGGTGGGTACTGCATGGGCTCAGGCATATTCTCCTACAGAGAGTATATTCTGGGATCACTCTGTTGATAAATGAAAACCACATGAAAATCAGTTCATTAGTTTTTCAGGTTAGCGCAAACAAACGTGCAGACGTGGCGGGAGCGTTATTTTAGTAATGTAGTGATAGAGATGTGTGAGGTCATTACGTTATTGTATGTATTTAAGTATAATTATATTAAAATATTAATTGATGTCAAATTTGAATCACGATGTTTATTATAAATTTATTAAAGAAAACCTCAAGTAGCTACATCAGCTGTGTAAGTAAACGTTTTTTGTGCTTGTTTTGTGGAATCTTCCCACACCATTCGTATAAATTTCAAAATTCGGCTTAAAACAAAGTCTCACAATAAAACCAAAATAACAAATAACAACCGTCATGTACAACAAGTATCGATAGAACTGATCGAGTTACCAATTAGCCGAGATAATGTCAAGTTAAAAAGCAGATGGAAACTGTAACTCAAGCCTCCAGTGTCCGGGGGGTTGATAAAAGTACCTCCTGAACATTACAGTGGTTCTTAAGTTGCGGTGTTTTTGCACAACGAGTGGTTTGATTCTATAGAAACGACTCTCACACATTAAGCAAAACCACCGCGTCGTGATTTTGCTTCCTTGACTTCCGTCACTGACAAACGAACTGACAAAGCGCAGACTACCACGGGCGAGGAACAACGCGCGATCTATCAAACATGGACAAAGATGGTTTCAGAAGGTTCTCCTGCTGTGCGAGCTGCGTTACCAAACTCTCCCATGTATCTGTCACGACTGCATATCACCACCAACACGCAGGACGTCACAGAGTACATAGATAAGAAGCCCAACTATCCCGTGTGTGTGGAGCAGCAGGAGTCACGACATGACACACCCTTCAGGGCGTTCGTGGTGCGAGTCCCGATCTGCAAGCTGGAGACCTTCACGAGGGAGAACTTCTAGCCGAAGGGTGTAAACCGTCACTTTCGAGGGAGAATAGCAACCAACATCATCAGAGCGGTTCAAGCGTGCCCTTATACCCAAAAGTGGTAAAAAAGACTCCCGAAACAGGCCCTGAATTGTCAATACAAATATTAAAGTAGTACATATAAACCTGATGAGTGGTTCTAAATCGTCCATAGAGACCCGACAATTATCCATTGACTGAAGAAAATATTCTGAATCGTCCATAGAACTTTAAGTGGTGCAAAGTGATCCAAGGAGTAGTTTTAGTAAGACTCCCTTGAGACCAAATAGTGGTCACTAGAGCTCCAAAACTTATCCACACTATAAGATTTAGTCTACTCTAAGGAAATAGGTAAAGGATTAATACAAACCTTTCTATTTGTCTGACCCTGAAGCTACCTATTTAAAAAATTGCAAAATATATCATAAATATATTTTTTTTCATTTTCAAAAAATTTACATATACAAGATTATAATTTGTCATCATTAAAGATCAAGGAAATCTAAAAATCATAAATAAAAAACCACAGAATTCTACAATTGGTATATATCGATAACAAAGTCACCACAACGGGAAAAGTTTAAGAAACACTGCTCTAGAAGACTGAACCTGAATATTTATGAACGTTCGGATATTGTAACGGAACTTCACAACAGCGGTTCATGTGCACTTACAATGTACGAGTACATAGTACTTACTATGTCGAGCTAATATGTACCGCGGCACTCTTGAACTAGCTGAGTTATTGAACGGGTGAAACGCTGAGGATCTTAAAGTAATACACTCTATAACCAGTACTAACATAGCTACAAAAATGAGAAATTTAGTATATTTTATTCAACGATTACTTCCATGTTCAGGTTAATAAAAGCTAAGCATAAAACTCAAAGTTTGTCTAATTTTATACATAAAGATAAAACATGCACCAAATTTTAAGTTATAACTTTAGCATTACAAGTGTTAAAACCGCATCCAATTTTGGGCAGTAGCTTCGTGATGTGCGTAAACACACATACAGTCAAAAATTCAAAAGAGCATTGTTTTATATTTAAGAGTCCCTTAATATAATTTTGCTTAAATAATTTTTATTTATAACACATATACCTGTTAAAATCTTATTATAAATATAAGATTGTCGGGGACATGCCATTAGTGATTTAGTTTCGTAGACCGGATTTCGGAATTTTAATCAAGTTTTGAAATTTAAACTTTTGGTTTTCCTTTACATAAGAGATCTTATCAATACTATTCCAAGTTTATTCTGTATGTTCATCCAGCTAAAACGCGAGTACCTTCAACAACTCCAGACATGAATATTTATGAGTGAACTTCAAAACACTTGACTGATGGGTAAATAAAAGTAATGTGCAATGCATTGTTGGTCGGGCGAGATGCTTTTGAAATATTCTCCTCGCTTCCAGGAAACGGTCTACGAAACATAGTTAACAATATAATAGGGAACGCTAAAATGTGGTCAAGTGAATGTTGGTTAAGGGTTGCGTAGATTTAATAGAAATACATTAAGTTTAAAACATGGTCTCTCATCTGGTGTCTCATTTAAATACGAAATAGAATAATTTCGAGCAATATTTCATCTTATACAATGAAATATTTAATTTTGTATAGAATTGTAAATAAATACAAGTAAATGCGTTCCTAAAGAACTGGAAACCGACTTCAATTGCCCTAAAAGTCTACTTTTACTAAGGCAAATTTAAGGTTTATATCGTTTTCTCATGGATGCCGTTGTCAGAACTGGACCAAATTAAAATGGGACCACAAGGGAAGCACCACCTTTCAAATAATAAAAAAATAATCATCCAAATCGTTTAACCAAGTCAAAAGTTCTGAGGTAACAAACATTAAAAGTAAGATAACCTCCTCCTTTTTTGAAGTCGGTTAAAAAACGTAACTTTTACAAATACAAGTTTTTGCCTGCAACTTCGTCTAAGTTAACTTCCAGTACCATCCCACGGTAATCGTTGGGCGGGAAAAAATTACCCTGTCTCCATTTATCGGTAGGGTATGTTACCTTTGTTGGCTGTCACGGGTAAACGGTTGGATAAATTGTGATGAAATTTGGCCTACAGTGTAGAAAAGGACACAAAGATAGGTCTTGAAATTATATATCAGATTTTAATAAAATAATAACATTAATCTGTTAATCTCATGGGAACTATTCGAATCAGAAGCAGAACTCAGGTACATTCCAATGGAAAAATATTAGTAAAGAAATAAATATCTCTGTGTAAAATTTATATTAAATTACGTCCTACAACTGGGACTAAAAATAATACGAAAGTGCTTTTATTCTCCGTGATAAATATAACATTTATAGACGTATTTGTACAAGCTAGCTATTAATACAAAAGTACAAAAAATACAGAAAAATCAACGAAATATAAGTAAAGTGCTGCACTATCCAAATTTTAAACTACCGAAGCAAATATATCGATGATTCAGTCTATCTAAAAGCAACGCTGGTTGACTTGTCTATTTGCCTTGCCCATTGACGCTTCAGTGGGAATTATAATGATATCTTATATTAGGGAGAACTGGCAGTACATTCAATCGTAAGGTCTACTAAACCTTCCACAAATAGCCCTCTAGAGGATGAGTGGAACAGACACATTTCGTGTATATTATTCTCTTAGTGAAAATGGAACGATCACTAAAATTTCCGCGGAACATGGTACTCGGACCCCACGAGGCGTTATCGTGAATTTTTAGTGTTCTCGCGAGGACCTCACTCCGTATCAGCATAAAGATAGCCTTCTTAAACCCGAAAAATGTATTTCCTGATAAGGGATTTCCGTTTTAGGTCAAGCGAATTGTGAATCTTGAACTTTTGTGTTTCCATTCGATGATGATTATAATCGTATTTTAAAGAAGGTGTGAAAACAGTTATTTTGCGCTATACATTTTTGAATAAGGTAGATCAATGTTTTCACGAAACAACCAACATTACAATTCATCTGAAGATAAATTAAGACCACGGCGTAGAAAATTTATACTTAGTCGTACTAAAAATAAGCTAAGTATAAACAATTTTTCCGTACAATTTTTTTTATTGCCAAGGCAACTACGAGTATTTGCAGCGTAGTTTTTTAAAAGTATGAGTCTGGTCGTTGCCGTGGGTGGTCACAGAGCTGATGAGCTGTTTTTGAATGACAACGAGTAGTTAACTTTACTATCTTATGGGGCTATGTCATTCTTAACTTAAATAAAAATAAATGTTATACATATTTATAACGTCTACCGGGCCCTACTAGATGGACTGACGACCTAGTTAAGGACCGGTCAGTGTGGCGTACCATGGAGGACGCCTATGTCCAGAAGTGGACGTTTCCTGGCTGATAATGATGATAATTACGTTTAGTCTAAATATTCATTTGGTGTTTATGGCGTGGCGTAAGACTTTTAACTTCACAGAGTTTAAAAGGTGTATTAACTTTACCCTAGAATAATTTAAAATTCGATTTACAAAGTACACTTCAGTGTATTTGTTCTAGTTAAATTAGCTATTCCCTAGTCTGTTTAACTCATTCAAGCATGATCTCCTTGAAAGAATTCCGACCTATTTGTATTTCGTTAGATGAGTACTTGGTATTCTCTAAGTAAACACTTCTTTGTAAGATTGTAACAATTTCAAGGACGTTACTGTTTACATAACCGTTACGAAGTCTTACTTTATTATATGCACAGGGCAAACATACGTTATAATATTAATCGGTCTTTATTGATTTGTACAAAGTCATTGTTGATCATTAGTCTGTACAAATATTTAGCATGTCATGACAGTCCAAATTACAAATTAAATTGGCATAATTTTGAAGGCACGAAGTTTTTACTACATTCAGCTAGAAAATAAGAGAAGATTTACCAGCTGAAATACATGTAAAAACAAAGTCAATGATGAGAAGTTCAGTGAAGGGTCTTAGCGAAGACAAAATAAGACCAAACTATTTCTAAGAGTTTACGACGAGTAAAAAGAAAAGGGTTTTCACGAATTGTCACCTACTTAGAGTTAAGGTAAAAAGGATAGAGTAGGTTTAGTTGCTAAAACAAGATAGTTTATAAAAGAAGACTTTCTCTAAGTTTTGGAGTTAGGATTTGGAGACAATTTTAGGGTTTCGTAGAACAAGAAAATCGTAGAATTTCGTACAATCTGTCAGTTAAACTCTGTACAT
The DNA here is from genome assembly GCA_910589575.2 of Carcina quercana. Classification (NCBI taxonomy): domain Eukaryota; kingdom Metazoa; phylum Arthropoda; class Insecta; order Lepidoptera; family Depressariidae; genus Carcina; species Carcina quercana. The sequence continues at coordinate 7,241,098 of OU342436.1, forward strand.
CAACATGTACAGTACAACAAACTCTTTACAGGAAACCGTGTCAGAATCTTCTTTAAAAACTCTAAGGAATTGTAGTACAGATGACAAACAATACCCACCGTCCTTTCAAATGAGAATACACTTTTTGTTGCTGTAGTTATTGCCGTGTCAAGTTTCCTTTAATGGTTATTGTTTTAGGTTAGACGTTTAATATTTTCAACCGACTTCAAAAAAGGAGGAGGTTATCAATTCGTTGCGTATTTTTTTGTTTTTGTGTTACGCGGAAACTCCGCCAATAGTGAACCGAATTTTGATAATTCTGTTTTTGGTTGGTAGAGCATACTTCACAGGTGCTCCCATATAAATTTTATCGAAATTGATTGATTGCTCTTTGAGAAAATCAACAAATTTTTTAAGGCAATTGAAGTTTTTAGTTCTTTTTAAACGCGTTAATTATTAATGTAGCTGATGGTTTGCACTGTTCTATGAAACTTTTAGCGCTTTTTTGTCTTAAAATAGTTCAAAACAGCACTCCTGTTTCATAGCATACTTCGGAATAAGTAGCAAAATTAAATTCATCCTCATGATTAGAAATGATATTTTTATCGTTGCGATTAAAATGCATAGTAAGTTCATTTTATGTTGAACGTTTTTATTTACTTCGTAGTACTATATTAAATCTTCAGGGTATAGTAGTTTAATGACACAGTCATCCCAGAAGGCTCTCAAAAACTAAGATTACAAGGCCAAACCAGAGCAAGACACAATTTAGTACAAAATGAGTGCAATGAAAATTCTCAACGTTCTAGCAGCGCAAATAAATTTAACTGAGCTGGTACTCGCAGGTGTGTTGAAATGCTAACCTAACTGCTGAGATCAGAGTCACCACCAGAAGATAAAGCACGTACGTGTTACGCAAGACATCGACCCCGTTTAGTAATGACAAGATCGTTTGACTTTACCGACTATAAGGTCCTGGTTACACTTGCTCTTTTAGGAAATGCATTTTTCGTTTTTCATCCTTAAAACACCGACAATTTTTTTCTGGTGAGTAAAGTTAGTTGGGTAAGTGTTAATTCTACTGACAATATTAAGAATAAACACCCATCTACAAGTATTTCTCTGTATAGTTGCACGATGACGTAGGTCGTGCGTCTGGTTTGTGTGCGCTTAATAAGAATACAATTAAAAATTGCTTCCTTTTCACTGCATTGACATACTGATTGATGTTTAAATGCTGATGCTTAAAATCTATCGTTTAATTAAAATGGTCGTTGGTTTTTATTAGTTTCTATTTATTTATTCTCGAGCAGACTTTCATTCTATTAAGTTTTTTTACATGGAAAAATTGACTTTACTTCAAATGGAAATTGCAGTGGGTGGGCTTCAACGACCACCTTCGTACCAAATACATACATCGAAACTGCGACCATTAGCCTTCTGACAAGCTCAACATTAATTATAGAAAATATTTTCATATAAAAGTCATTGCGTAAGGCTCATGTCAAAAAAGGCTGTCAAGACTGAGTTCCAACGTCATTGTTGCAGGCAGCAGCAGTGTACCCAACTCTTTACCGAATTCTCACCGCGTACGTTACTCTGGAACTTTTTACGATTATTACTACGATTTTTGATCCCCTTGTCGGCGAACTACCTCAGACTTTCACCCTCGCATTTATTAACCGCTAAATGTTAATGGTTGCCTGAGATCAAAAATTTACTCAGTACTTACTTATTAGTTGAATTTTGGACGTCTTCGAAGTTAATAGGGCTTGTCTGGAGACAAGGATTTGTTATGGCTAATCGAGGCTAATGATGGATAATGATAAGGCTTAATGATAAAGGTACCAACTAAGGCTTGGATGTCATACATCAAAATATTAAGAGCAAAAAAAAATTGAAAAAAGATGTTTTTGATTCCAAGCTATATTTTGAAATAGTTATACATCCTCGGTACAGTGTTTAACTCTATTGAATAATGTAATAAAGACACCATGCTACCGGCAAAAAGCAGCACCGTTGTAAACCAGTAATAAAATTTAACAGATCCAGTGAGCGCCTCATTGCTTGTTTTTTCTCGTTGAGCACGCTTTACATCCAAACGTCCTTTTCATCACTTGCCATCAAGAGGTAAAGGCCAAGTGAAATCCCATTAAACATTAAAAAACATTCAGACGTACCTTTCCTAGGCATAGATTGATCTCGATCATAGTCAATATGGCATTATACGAGTATAATGAATTTATGTTGAAAGGATATACATATTTATATGTACCAATCATTTGTGGTCGTTATCTAATTTCTTCACACTTATACTAAACTAGTATGAGGTACCAGGGGAATGCCTGTTGGGGCATTTTTTGCTCCGGCTATATCGGCTGTGACTCCGCCAACCAGAATGACGGTAGTTCGAGTAACGTATGGAATATGTAATCCCGGGGCTTCAATATTAATTACTGTTAATTCCAGCATAAGCCACGAGGGCAAAACTCAAAATACCGACGAGTGACACAGAAGCCGCTTGACATTGTTCGCCTCATAAAATTTCATTAAGCGAGCAATTCACACGGAGATGAGACGGCATACACTCCTATAGTTTTATTTACAGAGACAACGCGACTCAGCCAAATAACCTGACGGCTCTTACAGAAATAAGGCGCTTTCTAATTTACATTCTGTATACAAATTGCGCAAATGTGAGCATGGAAATAAAATTCTCGCCGTTTGTGTTTTCTTTCGGGTTGGTCTTTTCTCGCATTATGTAAATTTCTATTACGAATTCTGTCAAATTAGTTTGTGAGTATGTATACGCGCTTTAGCGGGTTTTGTATGGATTATGGTGTTCACTTTGGCTGTCGTTTTTATTATTCGCTTATTTTTCTTCCTTCTGTGATCATTGACAGCCCAGGGACCGCGACTAAGCGATTTTGAATCTCGTTCGGAGTAATGTATACGGGTAATGAAGATATCAATCTATTTTTACTTGATTTGTATAAACAACCACTGACTGACGTAGTCTGTATTTGTTAAATAAAGGGTAAAAGTGAAGCGGGATAAAGATTTAATCAATCGATCAAAATATTTCCTTAACTTTTGTTACATGTCAATTTTTTACATATTAAATAATTATTAACTCTAAGAAATTATTCATGTTGTAGGAAGACTTTTTAGGAGACAATTTTTGGAGTTTACTCCTTAAGAAACGATTTTCATATATAAGCCCGGGATATGAAAATACATGGGAGTAAAATTGAATCTATGATGTCACACGTACGGAGTCAGACGATGTTAGCCGAAGATGCATCGTATTACTGAGGGAGAGAGAGAGACAGTGTTAGAAAAATTTAACCACAGCTAGATAGAGGTATATACTGGCTGTATGCATAGGCAGCTAGTAGTTATTAGCAAGGAGACTGCGAGTCTCTGTGCTGGAGGTGCGCTGCCGACATCGACACTCCCCGCGGATTTGTTAGACGTCTTTACTGGCACTGGCGTGTTCGTGGAGTTCCCAGGGCTCCTCGACTTGCGCAGAAGATGATCAGCGAGGGGGTTTTAGTGGATGGAAATTCCAAATAACCCGAATTCTCTCCTAAGAAGAAAGATTTCCCCCTAAAAAAGTTGTCTTTACTGAAATCGTTACTTCCTTGTATTGTTATTTCTATTCGCATTTTTTCCTTAAAGCTTTTATGCTCGCAATGTTTTTTCTAATCGCTTATTTGCCAATCGTCATTTTTCTCTAATTTTCTTTCTTTATTACCTAACGATTTTTATATATATTACACACCTAAATCGCTGATTTTGGTATATAGGTCGCATTTCTCAACCGTACTGAACGAAACTTGGTATATAGGTTAAACAAATTTGTTGAATTTTTTTGTCGTTGGATATTTTTCATTTGATAGTTTCTCAAAAAAGTGGTAAAAATATGGTATACTCGTATACTCAGGATAACGCCAATCTGCAGCTTTTCGCTGAATTTCGGACCAAAAAGTTTTTAGTTTGACAGCTGTCATCAGAAATTAAGTTCTTATCGATACATTTGACTTTGCTAAAGACACCACTAGTCTGCGGTCAGTAGTTTCCGAGATATGACTGTTTTCAGTTTGACAACTGTCATAAAAATTAAGTTCTCGTCGAGACCTTTGATTTTTCTAAAGACGCCACTAGTCTACAGTCAGTAGTTTCCGAGATTTTCACGTGGATGCGGTAAAAACCTTATATCATGCATGCTCGAAATAATATAAGAAATGTATTCATTTACCCTTATTCACTACTATATTTATTTTATAATACATCGTAAGGAGTAAACTCTGGTCGTGCGTCGGAGCTTACACACTTACACACTTTTTTTAAATTGTTGTTGAATGTTGTAAAGCTCCTAGCGTTTAAGTCAAGTCGTAACTTGCTACTTACAATTTTGTAAGAAGCACCATCTTCTTCCACTGGAGATGCGTCGTGCCATTGCGGATATGATGTTCCTTTTGAAGGTAACTTCCAACTCCATAGACTGCGCTGAGCTCTTATCTCAACTATCACTTAGTGTTCCCACAATACAACTTAGATCTAGTGATCCTATTTTCCTTCCTCTGACCTATCGGAACTTTAGACGGAATACATTCATATGGCGTGCGAGTCGAAGCTTCAACAGTTTATGCAAAGCATTAGATTTAGATCTATTCAACACTAGCTGTGCATTGGCAAGGCGATTAATGAGTCAAGCATTTTTCGATTAGGCGAGTTATTTTAATTTTATTAATATTATTATTATTTTTATTTTATTTTTAAAATATATTATTTATTATATTTTCTATTATTATTTATCATATTGGTACAATGTGTAAAAATTACTAGCGCTGTTAAAAAAAAACTGTATACGTAATCTACTCAAGTTTAACCTTCTGTTAAGTTGGTGCTTCGCTTTTATTTGTAATTTCCAATTGTTTAATAATGAGGACCTGTAATTGTCTTTCTGTCAACTATTTGTTGTTTTACTTTTTTTATTGGCTGTTGGTCTTCCGAAACTATAAAATAAAATAAAAAATAAAAAGTAAGTCACGGAAGCTGGTTATACACAGCCGGACCTGAAGGCTCTAGAAAAAATTTGTTTATATTACATGTTTAGAGATATAGGTGACAGGCTTTTCCTGCGTCTTTATCTGTGTGGAATACAGCAACTACTTGTACGGTATAGGCTACAACTATCACTACACTAGACTACAACACGCAACCTGAATAGTATCAACATCGATTTGGCCATTTAGTCGTAAAAAGGCAACAAATACACAGAGATATAATGATTTGCAGTGATTGTACGTTTGTTAACAAAATAGCGTAAATAGGTATTACTGAGAGCTTTGACCGTCGCATTCCGTCATCGTCGTGATCATTTACCATCCGATGAAATGGTGTTAATAATTTCTTAATGTTATTGTTTATGTTTTATATTTGTAGACTTTTTGCGACTGTTTTTTCCTCCATTCTACAATATTGTATAAATTCATGATTGGTAAAGACTAGAAGATGAGCTTCTCATTAACTGCCACCGGCCCCTTTGTGTTAAGAGCAGATTTCTGATAGCAAAAACATATTTAAGAAAGACTGGCATTTGATTTTCCAGTCAAAAGTTAATTTATAAATTGAAAGGTCAAAATTAATATAAATACCAAAGTGTTCTTTTAGAAGTATTTGCTAGTGTAAGTAAACTATTAAAGTCAACTTCATAGAGGTAACAATAAACCGTCTGACTTTTGATTTACTTATACAGCTTAATTTTACAATATTTTCAGCTTGCTAATATTTAACAAACTGAAATTTACTTAATATTTTAATAACTTTTTTTATTTCAAAAAAATGTGAGCCGTCACGGGACGCCTGGCAGATGTGAAACATCGACATTATTTTGTAAAAGTAATATGATTGAAAAGAACAGATTGCGATATAAACTAAATATGGCATAATGATAAAATAAAATATTACGATTTTTTCCAGAAAATGATGACTGTTTATTTAATAAACATTTATTTTCATTAAATATAAAAACAATTTATACAACTTCATTCGTTCTGTATATATACACCATCATATAGCGTGGCGACGCGTCGCCACGCCAGAAATTTGTTTTACGTGCGGCTATAGATGTTTCACATCAAAATGAATGTGATTCTTGCTGACCATAAGACCTAAAAATATGTCTATGTCTATCTTTGCCAAGACAAACATACATTATATTGAACTTTATTGTGGTGGTGTTATTGTGGTTACACTCTCCGATGTGTGGTGGGGTAGTAAAGAGTACTCGACACGGTCGGTGTTATAATGCTTATTTATTGTTAATACATTTAGGCTTATAGATTACTTACATACGTGCTGTACATGTCTAATACTAGGAAATACATCTAACTTAAATGCTTAACATAAATATATTTATTCATTCTATCACGCATATACCACCACCTCATGCCCCTACTTTTTTTAAAGAAAATAGTGAAATTATTCACCAAAAAACTATTTTTGAAACAATCTTGTTCTATTTTTATGATCGAAATCTTCTTTATCCAACACCAAATCTTGTTCTACTTCTGCCTTGGCTGGCAAGCTGGTGATCGCAGTAAAATGATAGTGGTAACTACCCGTCATCAGGGGCTCTTCCCATCGTCTTCTAATAAAGCATTAACTTAACATTGATCTAAACCCCACAACAACAACTAATAAAACACAGATAAAGAAACTGAATTTAACACATTCAAATTTTTACAATGCCTGTTTGAAAAAGTGTATGTGTAGTTATGTGATTTACAGTCTAAGAAGTAGTTGGTTAAATTGTCAAAAGTAAAACATATAATATGTTGCCAAAACGTACAACGTGTTCAAAATGCTTGCACACGCTATTGCTTTGCGGTACCACCTCGTTCTCACGTTACGCCATTTTTAAATACGGCAGGCATTCTAAAAATGAGTCTCCGTAGGGAGCTACACCTAGCCTCATTGCTGTTTGGTGTCATACGGTCGCAAGTGCCAGAATACCTACACGAAAAGCTAAAATGGATGTCAGACAACCCTCGTACGGTGAGCTGGCCCTTGCGCTACCCAAAGCATCACACAGCCGCATTTCGCGGTAGTTTTCGGTACGCAGCCACGAAATGTTGGAACAACTTGCCACCACCACTCAGGGAGGTAAAATCTATAAAATGTTTTAAGACTAAACTGAAAAAGTATCTTTTAGATTATCAAAAAGAACTACCCCCTGGAGTGCGAGTTGTTCCAACATATCTGTGTTGCTCAAAATAGGTGCATCCTCTATATTTTTTTATCTTCTTTCTTCCTTCCATTTTTTAATAATTTCATTAGTCTATCACATATATTTATAATATATTTATGTCTCAGACTGTATTATATATATTATACACAAGTATCTGTTCTCTCCTTCCCACGCGCGTCACACACTCTCTGGCCTCGTCAGAATACCAGCGCTGTGGCCTCACTGCAGCACATGCTGAGACGAGTCCATTTTAGCAACACACTACAACACAACCAAATTTTATGTATGTTATATAGCTTCAATGTTTATCAGTTTTAAGTATTTTTGTTTTTGTGTAATTAGTTTTGTTTTTGTGTTTGTAGTTTTGTTTTAATATATTTCTTAATGTGTTTTTTCTATGTGTATTGTGTTGTGTGTGTTATTAAATAAAGATGTGTCTATGTCTTTGTCTATGTCTATGTCCAAAATCATGCAAAAAATACTGTAGTTTCAGTCGCACTAATAGTTCAGTTGAACGAGTTAGTACCCTTTATAAACGTCTGATATTAAAATAATGTAATGTAAAAGCCAGCTCGGCGTCATGTTCAGGGTAAGTTGGGAGAACGATTGTGGTTTCGCGGTCCAAGTCGACCAAAGTACCACGGTGCAACTTTCCACACCGGGAACTTCAGTAACTTTACCCTGGACTTTTTATAAATCCACTCCATTTTGCGTTATAGTATAAACTGCAGCACAGAAAACTTTAGAAAACTATTTTTCCCCGACAAAATACATTTTGTCGTTTTCACACGGTGTTTTCCTTCCTGCGTCGGTTTAGTTTGTATGTGTTTAAATCGTGTGCTGTATGAAAACAGAAAAACTTAAGATAGAGATAATTTGTTTATGGCTTGGTACGACATAATTCATAATAATATTTAAATGAGTACGTATATTAATATAAAGTACAGATCGAAGACACAGGGACACACTCAGCCCAGGAGACCTGCGATTTACAAGGTTGACTCGGACTTGCAACCAATAAGCTCCGAAACCTTGGGCACGTGTTTCCTTCAACCCTGAACTCGTATCATTTGAGACTGCAGTGATATTCATTTATGAAGAAAATAAAAAGTACCAGAAAGACAATATTTTAATGTGAATTGAGATAAAATTTTACTATCTACATTCATTCTGACTTGTTTGAAATACAGAAGCTTAAAGAATTAAATACATATATTTCTATATAAACTCCCTTTTGTTGTTTAAACCGTAATTCCCTTTTGATGTAAAGTAACAAAAATGAGATAAAAAATTATATACTCGTATAAACAGTCGACCTAAATTTCATCGGCCTCTGTAAATACAGACAAAGCGGCCGATCAAATAATCATTTCGACTGAGCGAAAGCGGCATTTAGCCAAGCCGTAAAGCACTAAGTGCTGTAAAACTGGGACACAGTCAGCGACAATGTAACAAATGTACAAAATCGAATCTGTATTCCCGGTGGAATGAATGAAAAAAATGTTTCGCAGAGCCGGATCCGCGCCGCGCTGTCCACTGAAAGATTTACTGCATTCCATTACACCTCTCCGTTATAAAATGTCTACTTTTTGTTTCTTTATCTCGCTATCTCTCACTCTTAGCGCGATATAAGTTTGACCACTCAACGGGCATACCTGAGCGTTATGAAGTTGCTTCGAGAAGCATGCAAAGGTTAGGAAGGAATGCATTGAGGTTTTGGAAGGATTAGAAAGGTAAGGCTGATTGGAGTAACCAACTTTTGTCTTTTCCACGATAGTATTCAAACTTGGTCATCATCTCACATGATGATAAGTTTAGTGACAATACGAGCAGATGTACGTGTAGATGTGCATGATGATGTGTATGATACACTCTCTGTAAGAGAGTAGGCCTGAGCCCCTGCAGTGGGGACGTGTGTACGTGTGTACGTGATGATGAAGAGCAGATGACTGATGCTTATCCAGGGACAGCAATTTAAGTATTCGCTAGACACAACATATTTTTGCTAATAACCGGTTGGCTACAGGCTTAAGGTGGTAGTTATAGGCGATCATAGAAGAAAAAAAAAACCTCATGGGTTGGTTTATATTACCAACAAGTCAAATGCTTAATTCTGGCAGATGCCTATCCTCTATAATCCCAATGTGGTCGACGACCGCCTGTTATTTGTACCCTTAATTTGTTTGTTTACGTGTTAAATCGAATTCAATTAATTACGAAATGTAGTCACTTCTATACGAACTTGTATGCTTTGTATGTAGCTGTTCGATACAGTCATGGGCGTTAATTAAATGGATTTCATCCAAACTGCAACAACGCAAATAATTAAATGTTTCAGGAAAATGTCGATTTTATGACGAGAATGAAATCACACACACGTTTCTGTTAACCGTTTAATTAACCATGGTGTTAATTGTGCCATGCAAACCTGTATTGCTGAAAATATGAGAGGCAAGTTGTTTCTGTTTTATTCTCACGGACTTACTCAGTCAGCTTCTACGCACAATATCATTTACTGATAAAAAATGTTTATCGTTGTTACATAAATTCTGGTTTTTAAAAAAATGCCTCTGAAAAAAGTGCCTGTAGACAAAGGCCATACATGATATTGACTATCATTTGCACGTAATTTGAGGTTTATGTGACCATAATTAACATTCAATGGTGATTTTAGTTAGATTATAGCTACGGATTTCGTCATTCCGGATTTTATCCCGTAGAGAAATTCCTATCTCAATATGCAAAAAAGTGCGCACACAAAGTTAGCTATCTCTATTACATTACCAATTAACCAACAAAAGGTTTTGCAAATTTAAACTTAATTAGTTCAGATTCTAGTTTCACAGACAAGTCTTAATGCGAATTTTTTATAACCGGAGCATTTCGTTATATTAAACCAGATGAAAAATTTCAACCAAACAATTACTGGACTCACCGGCCCTTCATTAAACTGAGACATTATGTTACACCTGACATTCGTTTTAAGCTTTTCGGGCACAAATGACGAGTCAAGAAAACCATTTAGAGAGCTAAACGCTGCTTATTATATAGAAATTGCTAATCGTTAGTCACAATCATGTTTAAAAATAATAAAAATAAAATAGGTTTTTATTTTCTCTCTCCACAACATCATATATCTAGTTATATTTTTTTAAATATTTTATACAAGTATAGTAGTTGTGGGAGAGCTGGTTCCCAAACTAAGCTCGAGGCCTGTGTTATGGGTAACCAGGTCTCCCAGATTTACCTAAGATAATACCTACGCAAGTATAGTACACCTTAATAAAGAAAGCTTTATTTACACATTTTATCGGGACTGTGTACTTTCTTATAATTTTTTTAACGAAATACTCAATTTACTATTTTACAATTAACTTACCATCTGTATGATCCTTTCATTTTCTCTTAAACTTACTAGTAGTAATAAAAATTTATAATCGGCTTGAACTTTTACCATTTACCATTTAAACCATTTAAACCATTTATTTGCCACAGACAAATTACACACACAAACACACACACATATATAAAACTAATTCAAAAATTTACACATTACTATAATTACACATTAAAATAAGAAGGTTCTGTGGCAGGAGCTGTCTCAGTACCCGTTATGCAGCATGCTGCACAACGCTGATTTTCAGCCAGCCCCTATTCTAACAATAGTATAACAAACTTGCACGCAGCGCTACACAAATATAATTAACTTACATATACTTTTGGGGTCATACAACTTAATATGCGGTATATTTAAGTACTGTCATTTATAATAATATGCAGGTAGCAGGCATGGACAAACAGCAATGAAATGAGCATATAGTACGGAATTTGTTTTTGTCTACCATCTTCGACTAGGCGCGTCCGTAGTCACCAATGAGTCTAAGATGTAAGAATCAGCGTAAAGGCGACCTAATTTAATTCACCTTAAAAGGGATACGTCCGCGTACAGTTCGGAGGCTCAAAGCGAGATGTTTTAATTAAGTCTAAGACCTCGCCGTAAATAACTAGTTTCCCTGGACGTAGGACTTATCAGTGACTCTGATGTTTGGCGTGGCAATAGCACACGGTCGTTTGTGGAGACACGAAGTACTCTCAATGTAGCACTTTGCTTTCATTAGTAATTCACCGGTAAACGCCCGCCCTCTGCCTAAAGTAAATCTCCTTGATGGTACGGCGTAATTGAGTCCAGACTGCCTGCATTCAGCGGCGCCTTGAGATCTTTACCAAGATGCGCCGTTGTTTCGCCTCTTATGAAAGACATTTCACGTTCCATTTTACAATTCATTGTTTTCATTATTTAAACTACAATCAGTACTAAGTTAGCATAGATGGTGACTAGTTTTAAGAAGGTATATAAGAAATTTGTAAAAACAAGATAACTTCTTTGTCTGGCTGTGGCTGATTGATAAATCAAAGCTTAAACCAAATCACTCTAGTAATTGTAAATTAAGGTTTTGATGGTGTTGCGTATTAGCCTACGAATGTATCAGCAAAGGTTTGACTTAACTTACCAGCACACGACCAGCGCTGCCTTGCCTCGAGAAGTAGATATTTCTTTATTTAACTTTCATACACTCAACTTTGGAAGTCCACATGCAAGCAGTCCAAATGCGGAAGTCAAGTGAATCACTCGGTGACTACCCGCTTACCGCGCGTTGATCGCGAGTTGCCGACGACCCGTAGCTTTATTTTTGATTTCCTCTACGCGCTACGAGCGTCCCGTTGATACTGACTTTCGTTTGAATTCCGAAATGTGATATTTATGAATCAGTCTTCTGCAACGAGTGGCCTTTGCCGGAGGCGAGTGCTGTAGTTTTTGCGCGAGTGATAGACTAAACGTCAATATCGGAAACTGACTTTACATTGATTGACATTGACAGTTCAATTTCAAAGAACTTTGTGTTTAGTCCAGTGTTTTAAGCTTAAATTAGGTAAGAATCTCGGAATTCGAAATACCCAGTCCTGTAAGTCTGTAAATACTTGTATATTGACACCCTAAAAGTTGTCTCAAAACCTACATATGGTAGGGTGTGAGCAACTATTAAATTTCAAGGTCAAAGGTCACAAAAATCGGTTTTTTTGCGCTTTCTTTGGAAATATCTCATTTCATATGGGGTTTTTGCTATTTATATTTATTATCAATATTGTAGAATACAAAATTTACACACCCGTTAACCAAAGGTTGGGCGTTCATTTGCCAGCCACGTGACAATACCCCAAAGAGCACCCACCATCAACAACGCTTGGATGGTCGATAAGCGAGTGGCGGCTTCAATAAATAATACTCTCTACACTAGCAAACCCGCTGTAATTTGAATATAATTACTAAGTATTTGCCTCTACTGCGAATGTGACTGGCATGCACGAGTATCACTCTGTAGTACAAAAGCATCCGTTGATATTAAAAACAAGCAGAAAGAAAAGAAGAATATCAACACGATGTGAAAGGTTACTCGTTATTATGTATAAATAGAAAACATCCAATAACCACGCGCTCATAGAATCCCAAATGATTTCGGTTGAACCACCTAGTGTCATCTATAGCCAGTCCAATCTTAATCTCTACGGACTCACTAATTGCTAGTATATTTAATCCGGTGAAATAGCACGGACCCTGATTACCATAAGCTTCAATTGTTTGTGCCTTGTATACGTACCTGCGGATTGGGTTTAGTTGTGTCCATTTCCTCTTCGTGTTTGTTTGCCGGGATGAAAGTTGAATGAATAAGTTCATTGCGGTTAGAATTTTCTTTGAAGGACTCGACTCGACTTAGGAGTTTTGTGATTATTTAAGAGATTTCATCGAGATGTTTGACTAAGAACTGGTGAGACAGAATAATCAATAGTGGGTTGTCAAACAAACATATTTAATGTATAATGACCCTGACCCTATAGTATAAAACTCTTGAAATTGAAATCCATTTATTATAATCAGTTGAATGTTTCTGCTGGACATGAACCTTACTTATTAGCTGATACGGACTAACTTTTCATGACGCAACAAGGACTTTACGAGGAAATTACTAATGACACAAGATACGTACTAACAACACAGCAAGTATTACCCTCTTACTGCTTTGACACCAGTTGGATAAAAGCCGTCTCCAAAACAAAGGTTTTAATAAATCTCAAAGCTAAGCGCTCATGTAGACCTCTCAACCCTCGCGGGGAGAGAACCTTTTAACTCTTTTTCCACTTAACATTGTTACGTTCACAAACGAGCCCAGTTCGTGAGCAGCGTACACAATCTGTGACTTCAGACGGACAGTCGTTCTAAATAAAAGTTTTTAGAGCTAAACTTACTTCCTCTAATTTCTATGACTGGGGTTAGATGTTAAATTGACTACAGAATAAAGAATTAGTTTAAAGAGACCATTATCCTGTCTTTTGCAATTAATAATTGTTCATATTTATAAATTTTATTATATTTATTTTGTGAGCTTAAAGAGAATTTGGCTTAAAATGTAAATTGATCAAAAGAGACTTGACGGGCAATGACTTAGACGAATTATTGTATTTGTCTGTGGTAGATTAATCTTAATACTCGTATAGAAAATGTTAGTCAGAGGGTCCATCCCTCAGGTTTGGAATTAGGTTCAAACTGAACAGTTGTGTGAATCAGAAACAGGTTAAAACTCAATCTAGTTTTAAAATGCAGTCCAAGAATTTACAATTATATTTCATTTTTAATTTTTTTCTAAACCTAATATAACCCCAAAACATTACGAAAAAAAGGTCAGTACCTTAGGAAGTGGACTCACTCAAGCATTTTATTTCGAATAAGGAAACTAAAATTGAACTCAAATACAACGACCCAACAATAATTATGATGGATAGTAAACAAGAAATGCAACGAACGAAAATAAACTTCGCTACATTAACTATTAAAATACATGGACATGGCACTAAATACCAAAAAATGTTTTAAATATCTTAAAGGTTTTCCTCGGCTATATTTTTCACGTATCTTTGGCTGTTGTGCTGTAATTGCTGGTTTCTTGATACACATATCACCATGATGAACCTAACTGCCATCAAGTTAATTCAATTAAAAGGTGACAAAAACATAGATATAAGGAACTGAGAGTTTTTTGTTGACTGGTATTAAGAGTAATTGAATCAAAAGAGAAATTAGTTTGAAGCAACTAGACGAACAATAATAAAATTTTCCTCTTATCTTAAAATTGTTTTGTCATCCATCAATAATATTATAATTTTGGTCAAGTCTTATGCAGATTTTAAAATTCTACTAGATTTAAAAAAAAAAACGTATTTTTTTACTCCACGATGGTCTTAGAAGCAGCTGATATGATGATGATATTTTAATGTTTTGACAAATAGCGGACTGGTTTGATTTGTCATTATACCTTTTTAGGGATCCGCAGTTAAACTAGGAACGCTTATAGTGTTGCTCTGTCCGTCTGTGTTGTCTGCGGCTTTGCTCAGAGACACTTACTACTAGAAAGCTGTAATTTAAAACGGGTATACATATTAATCACGCCAACAAATTGGTAGAATAAAATATTGAAGAAAAAAACAACAACACATTTTTCTAGGGTGGCTCCCATACTTTGAGTAGAAATTTTTTTGCGTTATCCCCATCGTTATATAAGTCTTTCAAAAATATTAAAAACCTCATTACCATCACTTTTCGATTAGAGTACCGTTTACGAAATATTCATCTTTAAAGTTATAATTCTTGTCAAAGTTGAGCCCTAGCTGCTAAAACTATTGCTTTAAAAATCTGAAATATTGTAATTATTACAGTAGTAGTATGTATACTCAACTTCAAATTAAAACTATAACGACAAAGTTGGCTTTACAGGTTAGCGAGTGATAGTCGACGAATTTAAAAAATATACTTGGCGATGGCGATATAGTGACAGTTTCGTACAAATTCCATTCAAAATTACTTTACATCGTCCTGTGTGGGCTCAACTACGGAACCCTACACGTACTTGACTGCTTTAGAAAAACAGTTTCAGTGCCGTATCTATAGTGTTTCTAACATTGCTTAGCTAACATCCAGTTATAAGGAATATCGGGAAATATGAGCTAGGACGGAACGGGTAAGACTATATAGTTCTTGAGTGCGTCAAAAATAACCCAGACTTCCTCGGGCTTAAAACATCGCCGTCCAGCATATCGTGAACTCGTGACATCCGTGAACGGTCAGTGAATAATGTATCGTTAAAATACTTTGAAATTGTACATCATACTTAACTGCTTTACTGATTTGACTCTTTGTTCTAAACAAGCTTTTTGCCCTGGCTTTGTCTGCGTTGATTTCAGAAACTATCAACCACGGACACACTTATCGAAATAAAAGGTAGATTTTGTATTTATCTATGTAACACAAAGGTTTTGAAAAAGCAATAAACGGGCAGAGATACAATATACTTCAGTATGTTCTAACCACGTGTAATTTTACATTGTTTGAATATTTTGAATAGTACCGGTACGCATTGACGTGTAAAAAATGAATTTCAATTCCACTCTATCCAGTGAAGAAAAAACCTGCTGTGAATAGGAATTTAAAAGTTGAAAGGAAGTAGCATAATTCTAATCACTATCGAGGGAAGCAGAGATCTCGGCGGCTTTTGAATGTGCAGTCAAGCTCCGAGTCGGCATGCAGATTCGAATTAAAACTCCGTCCAAAGTCGCCAGGGATTAGAACAAGTTTGAACGAGCCGTCTCGCGAATTAATTGAACTAATTTTACGCCTCAAGTAGTTATTATCTGCTCAATATGAAGGATTTCAGTTTGAGTAACTCACAATAAACTGTGAGTTATTGTTACTCAGCCCAAGTAGAGTTTATTGTTCAAAGTTTTGTAACCGACGCGACGGTATGTAAGCTACTCAGATAACTAGACTAATAAATTTTAATTTTTGTTTGTTTATTTATTGATTTTAATGTGTTTTTTAAAATTTTGTAACAATTTATTGAAAATTTTCAGACTACAACATGCTTTTTTACTGTAGCTGATGTATAGCGGAATAAAGTTAGCTAAAAGTAAAAGTTTCGTATAGTTTTGGTTACAGGCGATCAAGGCATAATCTAATGAAGCCGCAGTTATAGGTAAAGCTAAGTTATATATTTGCAAGCCTTTGCCCGCGACTTCGCAGCGTGAACTTCAGAAATTATTCAACGGAAACATCGGGATCAAAAGCATCCGAAGTAACTCAGTTTATTATCACATCTCGTCACATACCCTTCAAAAATTCTATGGAAATTTTTCCTATACTAGCTCTATAATTTATTACTAATACTAAGTATTAACAGTTTTAAATATCTTTGATTTCACACAAAAATTTATTTATCTTTAGGACAATGAAGGTAACAGATTCAAGCATTGATATGGGAGGATACTGTCGATATTTTACCCCCGAAAATGCAATAACAAGATAACCCCTAAGAAAAACTTAACGGAGTGTGTTTCCATGCAATGTCATGAGGGTGCCACGCCGCCCGCGCCGCCCGCGCCCCCGCGCCGCCGTCGCGGCGTGAGCAACGATGCAGGACCTCTCTATTAGGATGGGAAACTTGCGGGTAAGTTTTTCGTTGTATAGATGAGATTTGTTTCTAAACAAATTAGTTAAGGAAAATTGACTCTATAGTTCCCTTACCACTATTCAGTTTATGATTATACACATTCGGTTTATGATTTATAATATAAGATAGATGATAATAAAAGATGATTTTATATAAAATCACATTCTGGTTCAGCATCCGAGCCGATACGATAGGTTGATCGTCAGTAAGGTATACGTATATGGCACTCCTAATATCATACAAACACCCACGGTATATCTTTAAAACTGTGTTTATACTACCCAGAGTCTTGGTAAGACAATTCATAATCGGGATGATCTTAAACGTTTAAAAGCGAACTATATATAACTCAAAGGCCAGTCCCTACTCACTGGAAGAGCGTAATTGATATAAATGTGTTTAGGTGTTAAAATGTAAAGGAATAAAAACTCTTTTTCTGGAAGAAAAGTAACAATGCCGACCTGGCATTCAGCCAAAGCTAAATTAGATAATGGAGTTTGCGTGCAAAAATATAGGAAACGGGGAACAAAGACAAATGGGGTCGGCTCTGACTCTGAAATGGTGAAATGAAATAACACGGGGAGATTGTGCCGTTGAAACCTAGTGTTGTCACGTCGTCGTGCGACGAAATGTGCTTCACAACTAAACCTTCGCGCGAAGAGGGTCCCGACTGCTCCTGTCACTTCTAACCTTTACCAACCTTCATAATATTACTTCATAAATTATTGTGACGCATTTTTTTACGTTTAATGGATTTGCTCTTGGCCTTCCTTTCCCCTGATGGTAAGTGACGATACAGCCATTGTAAGATAAACGTGCTCACCTATAAGTTTACTCTGATACCTTTCATAGGTACTCATACTCTGATGCCTTAGGCAATGAAAATACCTACCAATAATCAAACAGAGTGTGGCCAGAATTGTAAGTCCAACATTAACGTGTAGCCACTTTGCTACGGAGGCAATCACTGTTTTTTAAAAACTACTTTGCTCCTTCTGGACATGTCATCCCCGTAATAACTAAACCTACTAACTACGCTTCGCTATTATGTGCCAACCTACGTACATGACCTCATCGTATTAATCATAATGACATTAACAACTTTAAAAATATATTAAATAGGCTTTCGTTTGACCACAACCTTTGATCTGATATTCGGCGACGATGTGGTCTAGAACAGTTCGGTTGCCTAGAAATAGCCTATTCACTCTGGCTTTGAAGCTTACCAGGTTAATTCAATTAAGCTGTACGCATTATAAATGAAGAAGCAAATTGTGGAATTCCAACTAAGTAGGGGTGGTAACCAGCCGTTCTCTTGGTTGACCGATTGTGAAAAAGAGGACGGTGGAATTACTCCTGCAGAATACTAAAAGGCTGGCTAATTCACGCCGATGTTTTATGCTTTGTAGTGATAACTTCTTTGGAAAAAGGTAAGAAAGTAAGTTTAACTACCAATAATATTTTGTTTTAGTTTATCTACTAGTGCTGTGTATGTTAGATTTGATAGTCGTATGTAAAATCATTTGGGACATTCATATTCCTAAACAAATATTATAAAACAGCAACAATTATATACTTGACTGAAATATCAGCGTCTACCTAATTTCATTCAAAATTTAATTATGTGATTTCGTACACGTTGGATAATTTGTTACAAATCTCTTCTTAAGTTGGTCCTTTCATTTTACATTCATTGTAATACCTTCACTGTAATCCTTCTGAACCTTAATTGGATTTCGTTATAATACGGTGGAAATTAAACAGTCTTCGAAATTTTGTGAAAGCGAAGGTTTTTAAAATAATACATCTGATTAATAATATATCACCAGAAACTGAGTAACTGGGTTCTAGTGCTAGTTTTTAAAAAATTATTGACGTAATTGTGTAACAAACTGTTACATTGCTAAATTAATGGCATTCTTGATTCATTGAAGTGAGGAAAACACAGTATATTTCTAAAATATAACATCTCTTGTGAATAAGTTTGGGCATAATTATAATATGTTATGTTGAAGTAACCTTAACCCAATGCAAAAACTATTATTACCGTTTTGTTGTTAAACAATTAGAACGTGCAGATTTTTTTAGAAACCTCATGTTCAATCAAATGAAGTAAACTGAGGTTAGACTCGATAAAAACTGTTCTATTTGAACGAGTTGAAAGACTTATTTACACTAAAGTCTGTTTTTGAACCCGAGCTTCCATTAGTTAATTGAGCTAGCTCAGCTTCCAAATAAATACGAGTACAATACACTAAGAGAAAATGTGATGTGAGAATCCACGTCACCAATCATTAGATTCTCTTATTTCGCTCCTTTCTCATCCGCCTTAAGAGGATTGTCTGTTTAGAGCACGTGGCCGCGTTCAAGGTTGCATTGTTTTGTAGCTGTCCCTATCCGAGCCCTATCCTACCCGAGCGTGTACGGTGAGACAGCATACACTACGCGAAGTTATCCACCCGTTATTTGGATGTTTGGTAGTCCAGTGATCATTTGAAGGATACAGTATATTATGTAGCCATTTTTTCAATACAGTATATTAATAAAATTTCAGATGTCGGTGGTTTTTCCAAATTGTTCTAAATTGATTCATACTCTTGTAAAACAGGTTCAAAGTTGGGGCTTTTTATTACCGAAAAATACAATACTTTGACGCCCTGTAACTCTGGAAGTATATATTTAAACGAAAATTTGACTAACCACCGACACAGATATTTGTTTCTAGATTGTGTCTTGAAAATTTCATAGATTTTCATAGCTTAATACTCAAAATATGACTGGACTACGTTTGTATGGGCGCTTTGACACCAGCATACCCTCTTAAAGTCTTTTGTATTTCGAAATAGATAGTGATAATATTTTTACAAGTTTGGAAATTATCATTATTTTAGACGGATCCTTCTTTTTCAAAAGAATAATTTCAGGAAAACTGTACTGTTAAATGACTCTTGTTTTAGTCGTTTATAGGTTCTGATTTTGTTGCCTGTATGATATGTAGCTGAATATGTACAGTGTTGGTCATGAGATTTCCTTGATTATTACCGGTTTTCAATGAACTATAATTTGATATGTTGTGATAGAACTATATGTGTAGCGTAGCCAATACCACACGGATTGTTGTGATGATTTTGTTGCCCAAACTAATTTCAAAAATGAAACTTAACATAATTTGATTTACATTGACTATTACTGAGACAGAGATTTTTGACGTTAGGTATTATAAAACTCAAAAGATATTATTATATTCAACGCCCTGTTTCGTCAAAGATTTCTGGTAGACTACCTAGCGATATCATTTATTAATGTCATTTTTGTCGAGCTGTTAAAAGTAAAATCATGTTTTCGCACAGAGTACTCGTTTCGTTTCGAACGTTTCAAAATTCACTCCCAGGATAATGATTATTCATATTGGCATGATTAATACTGACATACCGAAAAGAGTGCCGTTGAACATAATTATCGAAATAAGTTTGACCTATTTATGTGGAGGCTCGTCACCTTTTTACACCTACTTTTTGTTCAACAGCCAACAATGATTTATATGGCGGGTGATGGATCTTATAAGCCTCTTCATTTTTACACAAAAAATCTCGACTATAAGGCATTTTAAAGACGCAACACTACTCACCAAGCTAAGCTAAAATTTTAAGGCTTTGTGAGTAACCGAAAAAATTTATCTTGAAATTTATTTTAGATCCTAATTCCATGTAGTATGAGTACCATTTTTTAATTTATTTTTTGACTTCGAACATCAACAGCCAGAAAACAATGGATATAGGCCTCCTCTTGTTGGGGGCAGTTCCTCAAAGTGGTTTTCATATCAAAGCAAAAGCAAACATAACAGAAAGAATATATATACAAGAGTGGCAACGAATACGTTAAGTCAAATCAAATAGATAAAAGCCTTTATTTGCTGACTAATAGAGTACAATTTAAACTTATATATTAACTTGTATATCTAATTTCATAAAACTATTATAATAGCTAAATTAAATTAACAATTTTTCAGCAGCCAGTTTGTTGGTCAGGTTGTCCTCTGACATAGGCCTCCCCAAGTTCTTTTCACTCATGTCTGTCCCGAGCTATTCTTCTCCATCCTTTCGGCAGGTCATCTTCCTTGATCTTGATTTGCAATCCTTTTTGCCTTCTTCCATTTCTAGGATACAACTCCATTACGTCTTTCGTCCATTTTTCTCTGTCTGTTCTCATTGAGACCGAATACGTCAGTCATATTTAAATCTATTATTTATTCCTAAAAGAAATATGCCTATTTCTACCTACCTACTTCAACTATATATACTATATATAGTACTATACTACTACCTATTTCAACACCCCTGTGGTATTCCACAATGACTGTTCCCGAGCCACTTGCATCCAGTGACTCCTGGCCACCCTTACCAAGTCGTCGGTAAGTGGTAGCCACTCGAGAACTATTATTACCCTATATTAAATGGTGCTCCACAAACTTACATAAAAAAATCTAATTATAGCTTTAATAAAGTCAGTGAGACCTCACCTTTAAAGTTTTGACGTAACATTCGCAAGCAAGCAAGCTTTTAGCGCCGCTTATTCACTGTCGAGCTGATTACTGATCTTATCACGATCTCCCCGAAGTGCATAGAGTTAAACCCATGATCATTTAAGGCTTAGTGGTCTACTCAGCAGTATTTTGGGGCCGTTTTCATGCGATGCGCGTAATGCCGCGGACACGTTATGGGAAGGGGAGTGCGTATTTCGAGAAAAAAAAAAGTTTCTGGAATACTCAAGACGTTGAGTTTCTTTTCTCCATGCACCTGTACCAAAGCCTTTAAATAGTATAAATATATTTTACATGTACTAACAAATTGGACGTTTTGAAATATTGAAGGTGAGAATGACGCGACATTAATAAATATATATATGAAAGTATTCATTCTTTTCCAAAGTTTCCTTTATTTTGATTTTTGATTAGATTAGTCTAACAGCCTGAAAATGCTGCTCGTTGGCTGAAAATCTAACATTATTATTATCTGATAACCTAATATGAAACGTTAGTAAATTATAAAACTCTGTAAATATTTGTCTGAAAAATAATTTTAAGCTATTTTATGACGTTACGGACCTACATCGTTATAAGCAGCATACCGTTACGAAATACTACTATGGAAATATCGCAACTAAGAAATACATAACAAAAACATTCTCGCTAAGGTTTAAATAAATACATTTAAATATATGAAACGTTAGTAAATTATAAAACTCTTACTACAAAGTAATATCCAGTGGACTGAATGGAACGTAAATTAACTATTGAAAACTTATAAGAAAATTTAATATTATATTTACAAGGTCTACTCGAGCCAAAATTTTCGCAGGAAAACATATTGCCATGAAAAGTAGCTTTTTTGGCTATATATTTATTTACACAGATTCATTTTCATTGTTACTGTTGGTAGTGCCATTTGATTACGGTGTCAAGAAGTTACAAACAAATTCACTTTCTCCTTTTTAATACTAGTGAGATACCGCAATAAAAGGCTTAGTACAGCAGCACTTATTGGGGAAGTTAGCGTAAAAAAGCAACAAATAAAAATTTCATTAAAATATTCATGATGGTTATGCATATATGTTTTTATCGGAAATAGGAAAACATTGAATTTATTGGAATCATTAAAATTTTCTCATTTTTTCTTATTACAGTTCGATTTTACTTATAGTGTAAAAACCCTGGATATGAATTCTGTGTTTGCTCTAGTCTTTTGCTTACCCACTGATTTAAACACAAGTCCATTCGAGACGTACTCCTACGACTTTATAACATGCACAGCTAAAGCCGACCGGACTAAATAATAACGTCGCTATGTAGAGAGATGATTTATTATTTCGCTTTACTAGACCGCCCGAATGAACCACATGAAAAATGATCCCGGGTTATTGCCGCAACTCTGCAGTTGACGGTTTGTTTAAGCACAAATGACTCGCACTATGAAGTTGTTATTTCGTGCGACTTATGTTTTTAGGGATTACAGAACATAGTCTAAGAGCTGGCTTACTGCATAGTTTCGCATTCATATGATATTTTATTTATATGTGATTTGAATAGTAAATTACACACAGTATTGTCATAAACCAAATAAATCTTTCGCAAGTCTGTTCTGGGGATTGAAAACAAGCGCAAAACTATTTTTATAGGTATTCCATTAATTTTTACTGCACTACTGTATTATCCCCTATGTATTTGTATTCCTAAATAACTAGCGGAAGAGCGGGGCCTCCTAATACAGGTTTTTTTTAACTTAAAAGGAGTGTCCCAAAAACTTTAATTTAATGTTAATGTGAAAGGAAATAAATTTTTTTCAATTTTTTTTATTTTTTTTCTTCATTCCAATGTTTTTGTTAACATAAACCAATAAAAGAGATAATTTAAGGATTGCATGTCACACCATTAAAAGTGGTAATGTGGTAATGTACCAAGGTCAGTTGTACAGCTTATATGTTTGTGTAATTATATAATTGTCAATATACGATTGGATGGTCAAGTGTTTTCTTAATATTTTAGATTATAGCCTCTTCTTTCCAATACAATTTCAGGCTTCTAACTAAATGCAGTACAAAGATAGATTAGAGTTAAATTCAATTATATTTGTACACACACCAAAATCCTTACTAGTGACATTTGAAATTCGGCAATAGAGTTTGTTTGGTATCTAATACGAGTAAATAAATAAATAAACTACATGACACAGAGAACGAATGACATATTCGTAAGAAACTTTTAAATCGATTAATGTTTTACCGTGGAATGATTGTTGAATTTGGAAAAAGACCTTGTCTTATATAAAAATCGCTTGTCGCTAAAATACTCGTATAACATGGGTGCACAAACTTGCAGTCGGATCTCATACTCGTAGTAGCAACAGCTGTCGTCGTCGATGACAAATCGTCCGGCGGGCGGACCCGGGGGTCCCTGAAGAAGACAAGGGCCACTTTTATCGATGTACGTTTTTACATATTGTGGGTATGAATAACAATTGGGGCGGAGTTTGGAAACCGGGATGAATACAAAGGCTCAATACGTATTATACTTGCTAAGTTGTACATGTGAAAGTTTGTTTATTTTCTATTCATGTCGCAATTGTTCATCCGATTGCCCTTCAAGGTTTTCACTTAGCGTATGGTAAGGAGAAGGATAAACAACTAGAATGGTCTAAAATGTCAATGCAATCTATGAATACATGCGAGTAAATACAAAAACAGGTTTCATGATTTTCGATTTCATTACGTCCAAAAGTTTATTTAAGGAGGAAACAACTCTCGTATTAAATTGCCAAAAGTGCTTCTCGAAAAGGGTTGCAGGCGGGGATATAATCTTAGTGTTTTTATTGCGCTGGCTTAATGGTATAATTGTCACTCCGGTGCGAACGAGTGCGAAACGCTTCTGATAAGGGTTTCTTTTCTCCCCGTTGCCGGAAATTAATTGTCACCGAACGGAAAATAGGCCGAAACTCCAATTAATTATTAGTCACTTCATTTATTTAACCCTCCGGGCGCGGCGCTTCTTTTTGATATTAATGCCCAAAGTGCCAGACTAATCTCAGTCTCCTTTAGAAGATACTCTAATTTTTTCAACCCTCTCTCATTCCTAATTTTCTGGGAGACCGTACTTTAAAGTGCTTTAATTGGGTTGAGTGGAACGACTTGTCGGCTTTAGAAGTTTAAACTGGATTCTTATTAGCCGCAATTATGCCGCATCTCAACAAACAAAAAAGTATCAACGTCAACTTTTGTACCTTAACAAAAGTTACCCTTAAAATTGGCAAAAGTTTGAATGAAGTGACTTAACTCGCGGGCGTTTCATGCCGTCAGCTGCGCTGGTCCCACCGCCTCCCTAATGTAACGAAATAAAAAATAATATTTATTTATGTAGCAGGTGGAAAAATGACATGAAAGAAGGCAGTCGAATCACCGCGATAAAAGTTCACTTTCGTAACTTTCGTGTTAAAATCAAAATTTGAATCGGCAACTCACCGCGTTTTAAGGCTGGCTTACAACATACTCTTAAAAGCATTAGTAATGGTTGTGTAGGTAAGTACAATATTCCAGAAGTTCGGCCAAAGTTAGACAGCGACGACGTTGTAGACATTTTCAATAATATCTGAACGATTCTGTGGTAAAAAGTTTCCGTTTCTGACATCATTATCCGCCTATCTTCGACTTTATACTAGCCTATTTCTATAACAAAAGAAACAGCGTGGAATTAAACTAATTAATGTAATTTATGTCCATAGTATTTTCAATTTTAAAACCACATATTTTATATCCAAATGTCCCAAACTTTTTTCAATAATGAACAAAACTATCAAAGCGGAAACTACTACTAATTACTATTAGCGGAAAAATATATGTAAATAGATTGTTTATGAATTAAATTGCGACTTTTACTCGAGAGGTAAAAACGCAGACCATACCCGTAGCTTCCTTGTATTTCATACCAAGCAACTAAAAGGCAAAGTGAAAAAAAATGCAAAGTCACTTAAACGCTTGTTTAAGCACGAATGGAAATCGGAGATAAGAGGGGTTGTTAGTTCCCAGTGATTCTAGTGTTTGCACAGAGTAGGAATGGTTTGAGGTTTTAAGATTTATAGTCAAGATACACAGTGGTCTAAAATGTCCGAAGCAAATGACGGCACGTTCATAATAAATAAATAGTAATACTTATTAATATTCATTGTGAGCTTGAATCTATTTTAATGATACGTATTTTTATTGTATACGCTCAAGCGCTATTTTCATCTATTTTACACTGAAGAAAATATTTTACAAAAATTAATGGATGAATGACGCATTACTCCGTAGTATATGTTCGCCTCTTCTTTACTGTTTTTATTTATTCTTTTTTAGTCAGCCGATTACGAGTATATTTCAAAAGCAGTTCTATTTAAAAATGCGGATTCTTTGGGTGAAAAAGACAGTGGGAATGCCGTACACTAGGCAATTGAAAACAGTAAACTTTTGTGCGCATTCATTCATGTTGAGAGACAAATTCATTTGTCATAATTCATATTAATACAATTAGTTATTGCAACGTATTTGTATCAAACTCACAGTTTGCCTATGCTGCACAAGCGGGTGGTCCTTGGCTTTGGACGCGTAGAAATTTCTGGGTGAGTGATTCTTTAAATAAACCGTCAAATTGATATTTCAAATTTTAAGGTTCTGCTCATGCTGCTTACTCGTGAGTCACGTTTCACCCTTATTCATCACTTTTAAGGGTGGAATTTCATAAAACATTTCTGAGCAATATTTATTTCCCAAATTTCAAAACTATACCTCAATGTTCATAGTGCGACATTTCGTAATAAACGAATATATGTCAGCCATTTTGACTTTTCGACTAATCAGTTCATTACGAATTGACGCTTTATAAAACAGCCCCTGGTGCTCCTACATATGTACGAGTATACAGCTTTGTGCGTCTAGCTACATAGATCCCTGGTCTCGGGACATTGGGGGCGTCTGAGAAGTTGGTAAACAAATGGTATTAGCATTGTCGTAATCGACACCGCGGGAACCATGAGCGTGCTGGATTCACTAAATGTGTCTGACTTTAACGTAGACATAGGAAAGGAAAACTATCTCAAAATTTTACATAATACGTGACACAACGGGGCCTAGCCTGACCACTGCCACCCACTGCTTGACCACCTAAACCTGTCCTCGACTGGGACGTGAGAGTAGCAATCGCATATCACTCGGGTCCCGTGCGAACCTGGTAAAAACTGAACTTATCCGATTTAGCTAAATATGTATCGCTCCGTCTATTCGATCCATCTATATTTTTTTAAACTTTTTTACCATTGACACCTTGCAAAAAATGTTGCGAACTACTTTCCAACTTAATTGGAGGGGAGGAAAACAAGGCATTTTGAAGAGAGAGAAAAACCTAATTTTTATTACTACAGAAAACGTACAAATTAGCGCTAGATACTCGTAGCTCCTATTAGTGAAACGGTTGCTGGTGTTTCCTCTTTAGTTCGGTAAGGTAACTTAAAATTACGAATATTAGGGAGTTTCCTTAGAGTACTTTGGTCATTTTCTGTAGGACAACGACAGCTTTGAGCCATTCCTAGCTCTATGCTTGCGGAACAATTTTCTTGTTTAGAGAACTCGACGCAATTTTAATACCGTCGTCAGTGTGGTATCACTGCTTGTTTAAATTCTGTGCAACAAGCCAAGGAAAAAACCTAATCTGCTTTGTGGAACGATGTTCCTTGTTTTAATTAAACTAGATTTTTCCTTGCCTTGAAAGAAACGATGGCGTTATTCCGTTTATTATATCTTAAACAAATGTATTGCGGACTAGTTTCTAAGTTGACTTTTGCATTCCATACCGTTGAAAGCAACGTAGCCTAAAATACATATAGCCTTGCAATAATCTTCCTTTTATCGATCGCATTTAATTTGCTTGTTTTAGCGATTTTTGACGAACCTTTATAAATTTGGTAGAAAAATACAGATGTTTTGGCTGATAAAGGGATTCAATATGGGTTCAGTTTTTTTTCATCATATATAATTTTGCACACATTGATGCAAATTTTTTTAAGAAAAATAATTAAGTAGCTTGTACTTAATGTTTTCCCTCGGCACTTCATTTGAGTATATATATGTTACCGTCCCAAACCGATTTAAGGATAAACTAGTTTTGCCTAGGCCAAACCAGTTCATCTTATAAGCGAAAGGATAAACCAGTACAGACTAAGCTAAACTGGTCCACCCTATGGCCGGTATGATAAACTAGTTTAACCTAGGCTGAACTGGTTGAGCCTGATATTAATAAGTACACTTCAGGATAAAACTGGTTTGGCCTAGTCTTACTCATATTAGGTACTTATTCATATTAGGCTCAACCAGTCCAGCCTAGGATAAATGTGCCAAGCCATAGCCAAGTGCGTGTCGGGTCACGCGCAGTGCAGGATTTCATAGTTGCCCGTCACATTAAAACGGGGTCACACAGGACGATGCAAAGTAATTTTGAATGCAGTTTGCTCATATTTCTCGATATTCGTTATAAACTGGGTATTAACTAAACATTGCTATAAACACAATAGATACGGCACTGAAACCTATTCCTATTCTGTCAAAAATTATTAATTTAAAAAAACAAACCAAGATATTTTTTGATAACATGACGAAATAGTGACAGCGTGACATAATAATTAAGCTATAAATTGTCATGGAAATTTTAAGGATATGCTGTAGAAATTATCGCTTTTAGTATTTCGTCTCTTATAAAATACTAACCCTGTACGGTACTAACACAAACAATTATTTCGTCTTGAACTCGTAATTTAAATAAAAATGTTGGTCACACCCGGCCCTAGACAATCACTTAATACATTCTACGAATGTAACAGAATCTCACGTATCCAGTGACCTCTCGCTCACCCCTAGGTCACCACCCGGAATGCTAAAATCCTGGGGGAGTAACCTAGGGGCAGGTTCAATTCGTAAATAGAAAAAATAAAAACGCAAATAGATTCGTGGTCCTTGAACAAGGATTTTGGTTGATTTGATTTTTTGGTGAAGCAACTTTTGGGGACAAAATATTGAACCTTTACTTAACCGTTTACTTTTTATGTTGGATTATATTTTTTAATTTCTTTTTCTTAAGAAACTTGCGAAAAAAGAATAGCAAATCGATTTACGTAACGTAACACTTTTGTCTCGTCTATGTGTTTGATATATGTGTAAGGTAAAATTGATGTTAGAGGGCCTGCACTTATCTCGGAAATTAATGAGCACACAGTAAAATATCCATAGTTTGACATAGTATTTACTACCGTGGCAATTTGCATATTTGTGGATAAAGAAATTTATATGTCTTGAAAGGCATTCGGAACGCCTTGAGTCTCAACACAAAGCTAACATAAAGCTTTTTGGGAATTCAAACAAAATTTAATAATCTTCATTTGAATGAGACATTTAAATTGCCTACATGTCGCAAAATTTAATAACGAGCACAATATAATTTGGCGAAGAGATTGTTTCAAATGAAGGCAATGAGGCCACGACCGCAGTGGCTTGGCGCTGCAGTCGCCCCACTTTATTGGACTGAAGGAAACATTTATTACATGTTAAGAGCCCCTCTATGTCTATACGGTTGCCAAGGACCTATAAATGAGCGAAGCATGAATTCCTAGTTTGGAAACTTTAAACTAATCTAAAATAACTCCTGTGTGGTATAGCACTATACCTATACATATGCGTCCTCCCCTAACTTCGGGAAACGGCTATATCAATGAATTTTGTATTTCGTGACTTTGGGGAAATTCGTCCCCTTCAGGGTTGCCCTTTCGCTCCCCTACTATTATTGGATTTTCGCATCTGTGCATACAAACTTTGTTTACGAATGAAAAGTTAGAAGTGATTTAAACCTCTCTTTCGTTTTTTGTTCTGTTGGTATTGTTCGGAATTGGATAGAGCTATTTGCTGATATTATTGATAGGGTCTTTGTGAATAAAACATGGCGTCATTTGAATGAATAGATAGAATGATGTGTATGTGATTATTCTGTTTATACTCGTAGTGAAGACTGAAATTATTATTGAAATATATTTTGATAGAATGGCCGCGGTGGGTGAGATTTATTATTGTGTGTGTCAAATATATATAATCATAATCAGTGTAGACTTAAAAAAAAATTGTTGGGTCGAAAGTGACTTTCGAAGTGAAGTTAATATTTATAGAATAACATTACTGAACGAGTACGCGAGGGATCCGCATCCGTATTGACATCTTCTACTGGTTGTAGTTTTCAATTTTTGCAGCGATATGCGTAGCAATTTCTAGTTATATCATGACTGCGTAGTTCCTATGATGTTTAGCATCTTACTTATATTGATACGACTGAATCTTGCGGCTGTATGATCTTGAGCCTCAGTGTTATGTCGGTACCTTGGTAGTTATGAACGATTTTCATACAATCCCATAAATAACTAGTCTAAAATTTCATATTAAAAGTAGATTATTATGATCTTTATCGTCACCATTGGCTTGAGGCTTCTGGGTGAGCACTGTTTGCATACAACTGCCTTTTCGACACCATTCGTCGAGATGAAGGCCAAGTGCAAACCATAAAAAACTTGAGGAACCAGGATTACCTATAAAGGATTTAAAAAGTCAGTCTTATAATAAAACATTATCTGAAACCCGTTTGTTTAGATGAAAAGCTCTAATGATACAATAAGAGATGCAAATGACGAAGTTAATCACTTGCCATATGTAGGGAGGGGTGTCTCAGGAAGGAGCTTAGTGGCAACGCTTGGGCTTTATACTGACTATAAATAAGGCTCTACTGCCCAAATATCCAGGAGCGAACTAATTGTCCAAACTTAATCCATGGAAATAAAATGTGGTTTGAATTAAATAAAGGTGTTCGTTTACAATTCAAAGTGATTTAAATGGATAGTGCTGTCATTACATCTTTAGTTACCGGAAAATGTAATCTATTTTATCTTATCTTTAAAGCATAGTGAAATTTTCCGTGGTTGTCGTTAAATGTGACTAATGAGGTGACTGAGCTGTAATGAAAAATGCCAGGAGACATAAACTGGTTAGCACGAAACTAATATGATAAAGTATCGGTGGCGGCGTTAGCAAAAAATCCTTAGGTAGTGCGAGATCTGAGTGGCACCCCAACACAAACAAATATGTAATAAATTTATTTTAAAATATATGTTTCCGGGTAATTCTATTATTTATAAAACCAAAGAAAGGCAAATTCAAATGTTTTTTTTTGTTCCTTCAAGAAGAAGAGAAAAGCTTGAAAATATAAGCAGATATTTATTAAGAATAGCAAATATGGTGAAGAAAAATATAAACACTTGTAAATGTAAGCAAATACGTGTGTTTAAAAGCGTTCCTGCGCTGTAATAAAGAAGAAGCGAAAAACTTGTTTAAGCAAATGTTAGAAGAATTTGTAAATATAAGCAAGTATTTGACAAGCGTACCAACAGTGATAAAGAAAAAAAAACACTTGTAAATATGAGCAAATATTTAAAAATCATAGTGATGAAGCGGATGAAAAAAGCTTGCAAATATGAGCAAATATTTAAGAAATATTCTAACAGTGATAAAGCGGTTGACTAAAGCTTGTAAATATGAGCAAATATTTAAAAAGCATACTAACAGTGATAAAGTGCATGAGAAAAGCTTGTAAATATAAGCACATATTTAAAAAGCATACTAGCAGTGATGAAGTGGATGAATAAAGCTTGTAAATATGAGCAAATATTTAAGACGCTTACTAACAATGATAAAGCGGATGAGACAAGCGTGTAAATCCTGATATGTCTGGCTTTACATCATGTCGGTGGTACCATTTTGGCATAGCGTGTAAGATTTATGTCGTCTTAAACTTCATTGATCGGTCGCGATTGTGCAAACGGCCGCAACATTAATCATTACTTCGGCTTTACAAACGATCAAAGGTTAAAGTAACGTCTCCTATTCATATTTGGAGGTCAGAGTTCATTTCTCAGACCAACGATTAGGGTAATGCGGTCAGGTCAATATAATGTAATATCACTTCACACACTGATGTAAATGAGATAAAAAGTAAACGTTTCTAATAAATCTTTCCGACATTCAGACACAATTTAGTTTTCTCTCAAAGCACACAGCATATATTGTCTTACATATTTAAATAAAAGTACAAATTTACTCATCTTTTGAAGATTCCCATGTTGTAGTTTTTGGGTAGTAGTGTATTTCATATTTTAAACGTACGCATGATACATGTGGAAGCTGAGTGTAGAAGTGAAACGCTTGGAGTGAGCTGTAGGAATATCAACAATATATATGTATATACGGGTGAAGGTCTGGCGTTCTTCTGTTTGACCGGCACTTGAATGACGAAGGCAGAATCAACAAAAATAGCTCCTGCGTTCACTCTCCAAAATGTATCATGTAAAATGCCGAAATAAACTTACGCCTATGTTCGAGGCTTTGCAACTTTGCCTTATGTAGATAGAATTTTTGATGAAATGTTTTATTGATGATGATGATTGTTGACTGAATATAGACTAATAAATGCAGGTGGTATCAATCTGCTTGCTTGTTGCTAACAAAATAATACTATGTTTAGTAGTAGGGCACTTCTCTATTCCCATTTGATTAAATACCACCATGCTAGCACCATTGTATAGTGTTGTTTTTAAGACCAAGAACAAATTAATTGTGAATTAAAAAATTCATAAGCATAACATATTATCCAAACTAATATTATAAATGCAAAATTAACTCAAGAGTGTGAAAATTTGACATTAGAAAAGGACATATGATACTTTAATCCAATTATACTGAGTCCCTCTCGTGGGATATTAACTGAAGTCAACGCAGATATATCAAGGGCCAAAATAAGAGTTTTTACAAATTAATTCCCTGATTGATATATCATTGAACTAAAGCTTATCCTGAAGCCTCGAACATAAACCTTAAAACTCGAGTTAGATTCTTTAGAGGTAGAAATTTCCACGTGAGGAAAGCCTCAGGCAGCCTACTAGTAGGCATTTAAAGTCAGTTAGAAAGTAGATATCCAAAGTCCACGTGTTCGAAGCCAATCTCCACGGTAACATCTATCTCCGACCGTTCTGCATGCAAAGATTAGTCAAGTTTGCGGGCAGGGAAGGTACGGTACGAGTATTCGGGGCACCGGCACCGATCGGTAGCCCCCTGTGGTTCGGCAGACGCCGGCCGCTGCCCAACACGCTATAAATAGCCACCCGAGCTCTACTATTAATCACGACCACCTGGCCACTGCACCTGGGCCACACAAAAACAGAAGCGCAGATTATTTACGCCAAGAAACTAATTTGCTTACATTTTTCCAGGGCAACGAAACTGCAACTGTTATGTGTTGTGATTAAGCGCTTCAAAAAGCTTGCATTTAGTAGTTGACGTAGTTTTGTTGAATTGATGTTCCGATTGTTTTGGGTTCGATTTCTGGTAGAATACCAAAATTTTCTCGTTTCGTTAGATGACACTTTTTGTTAGGACACTTATGTAAGTCTGCCGCCACACAACAGTATTCATCGCGCTAGGTCTGCATGGCTAGCTTACAATCACAACATGTTACCTTAGTCTGCCTCCAATAGCAATGCTTTGCTCCGGTATGAAAGATAACAGAGCCGGCAGCTTATTAGCTTAAGGATTCTGAGTGAGCACGCATTATATCTTACGGCCTGATCATGACATACTATCAAGTAGGATGAAGGACAAGAGCAATCCAAGTAATTAAAAAAAGGTAACATAGGAAGTGCTTAACATTGAATTAAGATGAACGATGAACGCTTTTATCGTTTCGTCAAAACAATGGAGATTTCTAAAAAAAGTTTACACAAAAATAGACTCATCTAGACACGCGGTAGCATGTCAAGCCAAGTTAAAGCTAATAAAACTGTCGAGCAGCATCGTGTTCATTACACGAACAATTTGGATAGATTACTTAAGCCAAGTAACAAAATTTTATTTTTCCAGGGCGTATTATTCGTAGCTGCAACCTTTGTGTTGTTATTAACGCCTTGATAATGTATAAATGAAACTACATCCATAACAAGGTAGCAAGGTTTGATTCTTGGCGGGGTACCTCAAGTACCTGCACTGAAATCAACTGATGTGAACTAAAATTTTGCAGTTTAATTAGGTTTATGACTAATTGAAATTACTTTAATTACGTAAGGGAATTTAAATGGAGACTTGAATTTATATAAACGGCTGCATCTTTACAAGTTACGAAACGATTTTCGACACTGCTATTATCTTTTAATGCAAAATGGAAACAGATTAGACAATGGCAGCCTCTGTGACGGTTTTTCTTGAGCTTAAAATTACAGTAACAGGTAAGTGAATATGTGTACGAGAAACAAATAGGTATATAAAGGCAAGAAGGATAAACAGGAAATCATAAATATTTTCTGTAATTAGTATTTGTTGTCTTTGAAATAAACAGTATAATTTGAAATAAAATAATGATTGCGAAAAATCTACATATTTTCATAGAATTTTTGTTTTTATCTCGTTACTCATTTTCAATTAGTCGATGGTTTAAAAAATTAATCATTTTTCGATGTATTTACAACATTTACATTTGTCGTAGATTAAAAAAAATATTCACATTCGGAGTTACGCACTTCTTATACTCGTATACATATACAAAGCTAAAATCAATTCATTTCATTTTCATACTCTAAACCTAAACACTTCACCGCAGTTCCAAAATCCATCAATTTAACTAAACTTGGACTGGATCGTACATAACAATATCCATGTATTCTATCGGAACTTGTACTTGGACACATTGAACAGCAATATAACAGATAGTAACAATTTCCTACTGCTAAGGAAGTAGTTACCCCACAATGCCGGGGCGTTTATCAATCCATAAGGGAACTATGCTCTTAGACTAAACAATTAAACAGAACGCTTAATGCCTGAAATGGTCAAATTTGAAATTACATTTTAGCTGAGTTATGATAAACAAGACGAAGTGAAAATCTCAAGGGATGCGGGCGGGAAATAAGTGTCAACAGCAACTGCAATCACCGATCCATCTGTCTAGCGTGGTGATTATGCCAACCCGTGGTGATTATACTAAGCTCTTTCATGGTGAGGCTGTTTGATGTGCCAACCTATGCCAAAAAAGAAAAGAGATAAAAGTATATTCTACGCAATAAAAGTTATCCTGAATAAATATCTCGAGAGAATAGTTTTATGACTGTTCCGCTCTTCCCTAAGGATAACAAATACTGTTCAGACGAAACATAATTCACATATAAATAATTCCAGTTCTAGATTTAATTTTACCGTTAATAGGTAATCGATTTCATTTGCACCGTCGTCTTTTTACCTATAAAACCTATAAAGGTAATTTTGGTCGAGAATTCTAGATATAATTTAGAAATATTTATTTGTTTGAACAAACCGAAGGAGTTTCAAAATGAAAAAATATTATAATTTTTCCTATACTCGTACTAGGCATATTTTACTACATTTTATCAGATGTATTTGTTCTTGACATATTGTGTGCCTTTACTTATTGCTTTACTTATAGTCTCAATGTATACCGTATAACAGTATCGTTATCGCCTTTGGGACCAATTAACTAATGAAATCTACAGACAGGGCGTAAGGGATCCTGCTAAAGCCTGCGTTCTAAGCCTACGCTTTGGTTAATCCAACATTTACAATTGTTGTAATTTTGTTAATGTTTTGATTTTTGTTTTAGGTGTAAGGCCTAGCAGACACCATATTAGCCTGTGTTTCATAGCTAGATGAAATCGATTCTAGTATACGGCATGTAGCTAAACTAAATGTACAACCCTGGAAATAATGTGTAATAATATAAATAAATAACCCGTCTTTGAATTATCATCATGGTGTGATATTCGTAGCAAAGAGCTACGGTTCGTAGCAGCTAAGTTTCCACTTCCACGACTGAGAAACTTAAGACGAAACTTGCTTACGTGAATTTTAATTAATAGCCAGTTACTTGTAGTGAAGTAAACGTCTAACTTTCATGCGCTCTTAGCTGCATAAAACAAAATTATTACGAAAAAACTATGCTGTAGTATACATTTTTATTCAGTCTTTACAACATGTGATCTTCAATTTGTATTACATGAGGAATATATATACTAGAAGATGCGATGTTTAAAGGTACGTTACACGGAATTTTCGTTTGTTAAAAGAAGGGTTTCAATATGCCGTAGAAGGTAGTAAAAAATTACCAAATAGCGTAAATATATGATGCATCTTAATAAAGATTGTTTATGTAGCGATACAACGTTTTTATGTTTCCATTCTTTACGTCCCAATCAAATCTAGGAGTTCACATTGGAGCTTACTACTCTCGTTGTGAAACTTTGCGAGTTTGGAAGTGTCTGTTTCAAATAAGAGGTAAACGGATTTGGAAGAAATTTAGCACACATATAGTGTGTTCTGGATTAACAAACAGGAAACATTTTAGCCCACGACTTCACGCGGACAAAATAGTGGGTATAATCTAGTTTTGAAGAAAGATTATGTTTGACTATGTAAACGTAAATGTAAACTCATGTTTACTCGAGGAAGAAAATATTTATTTTGCGGAAAAGTCACAGACAAAAGCTTGTATTCCATGTTAAGATTGGTTGTTAGAGAAATAATGTGCGGCAACTAGGAAATCCAGCGAGTGCCCGGAGATTTCAGCTCCGTATCGCAAACTCTGCGCAAATAAATAGTTGCGGGGCGCTCTCGGGGGCGCCTCGCAGGGACAATTAATCAACCAGCCACCTGTGTCTCTGTTCTAATGTGCAACGTACTGTTACATGCTCAGGTCTTCTCTAGAAAAATCTACAGAATCACAAAGTTAGGGGAAACAGGCAAGCATGCTTTTCCTTGATACATATCATTATAATCAGACACATAAAGTCCAGTTTAACATGATCTTTCCGTGGGGGCTTCCCAATAAGCACCGCACTTGGCAAGCGGATTGATGTTCGCAGTAAGATGTTGTTGTTACGTAGTCACATGCTTCTGACCATCGACACCCGTGATCCATATACCATACCATACACACTATACCGATGCGGCAAGATATCTGCATCTGTAGCGAATATCTCTTAATACCGCTGTCTATATAATTCTGTGAACTAACACACAGAGCTCAGATAATTTAATATTTAACGTAAACTGCAGGTAACAAAGGAAATGGAAATATTTTGACATTGTTACGAGTATCTACTAATATATGCTGATAAAATCTGCAGATACAAATTCAAATGCTTTTATTTCAGAATAAAAATAAAAATTATGATACAAATATGGCATACGATTTTAACTGAAGATAAAATTTTAGTGAAGAGGTATAACAAATCAAACAAATGAATAAATATTTTGTATAAAACATTATATGACGCTCGTACGAAAATCTTAATCTTCAATGTTTTCCGTTAAACATCGATCATTGATATCTCGTTTTGAAGAGGTTTTAGGAGATTTTACTAAAATACAATTAATAGGTTTATTTTAAGCCTTCTGCAGATTTTTCTATCTCAAAATCATGAATTTTCCAAGATGGTGGACAGTTGGTTTGCTGGTCGGACCGCCGCCGCTAGAGATGTGACTGTTGATCCTTTTCCCATTGTCCTGTGGAATATTTTTTCTTTCATGCAAGAGATTACTTATACACTCGTGCGCAACGTTACCACGTAAAGCAAAAACAAACTTTCCTTCTCATTTGTAATATTAGTATGGATTGAATATTAGTATTATATTATTATAAAATATTAAATATAGTATTAGACCTATGAAATTCCATGAATTACTGAAAGAGCCAAGCATTGTTCATGAAGTCATGCGTTGATTTTTAATCAAAACTTTTCAACATCATAAAAGGTGTGTAAATGACATCATTTTCAAGAAATAATCGAAATAAGTAAGTATTTTTTAGGAACGATATCATTTGATGATTTGATGATTTATTCAAAAATCTGAAATATGTTTTAAGAAATTAAACATCCCCGCCAGGTATATATAATGCCTTTTCGAGTAAATAAACGACTATCTACCTAGGTAAACTTCAAAAGCACTGTAGCCTAGGGCTTATTATTCTAGGTTAGAGCATCAATCTGCGTCCAGATTCTACTTCAAAGTTCATGATTATTAATTAAATGAAGCATCTTGGCTGGTGCTACTTTAATAAAGCTGTTTGAGGGAAAGATAAAGGGAACGACATTATTTATAATGGCCGAGACGCAATAAGCGGAGGCAATTAATCTTAACACAAAATGTTGTCTGTGGAGACTGAGATCCATAAGAAATGAATTGAAATGCTTATTCAATTACTTAACAAACCGATATAAGTTTCCGAACAGATGATAATTAAAATATATGAAACCTTATGAACACACACATGTACTCATCATCATAATCAAGCGACATGTACTCAAATTGTCAAAATAAATTAAGCATTATCTCTTTGGTTATCAACGAGATCTAAGTAAAGCGATAAAAATTCATGTATTATGTTACTAGCTTTTGCCCACCACTTCGTCCGCGTTAACTTGGGATAGTATTCCACAGGAACTATATACACGATCGCTATAAAAGGAGCCTATGTCCTTTTGAGGCCCTTCAACTATCCGTGTACATAAAAGAAGTCATTATGATGATATGATGATGATGAAGAAAGGCCAAATAAACACAGCTTCGCATCCATAACATTAGTATGAATTATAAATTTATTTTTTACTAGTGAAAAGTTAGTTGTTAGTTATGATTAATCAAATCTAATCCATTTATATGTGCAACATAAGTATTGGATAGATCTTAATGTATGAAGCAACGGTCCCTATGTTGAGCCTTGCGGCGTACAAATT
Organism: Carcina quercana; assembly: GCA_910589575.2. Classification (NCBI taxonomy): domain Eukaryota; kingdom Metazoa; phylum Arthropoda; class Insecta; order Lepidoptera; family Depressariidae; genus Carcina; species Carcina quercana. The sequence continues at coordinate 7,279,287 of OU342436.1, forward strand.
TGTCAGTAATAATATATTTAAGATAATAAAATATGAATAAATCATATAATATTAACAGACTTTCCTTAGTTAATTTTAGTCAGCGTTTAAAAAAATACTTAACTATACACAAAATTAAGTTGAAAGTACTAAAACAGAAGAAACATCAATCGAAGCATAAATAAATTGTAATAATTCCCTCCAGCCTTCCTTTATAATAAACATACTCACTAGTTAGCATCGAATCTCAAAACACCGTTGAGCACAAGTTCTTAAAACGTCGTAAGTCCACAACTTGGTAGCACTCAGCATAATCTCGGCGGAGTTGTTCGATGCAGCTTACAGTAATAAGCTTGGTCCATCTGCATGCCTGCAGCGAGCGCATCGCAGACGCTCGTAAATAATCCCCTAGACCTGAAAAACGTTTCACTGAATCCAATAAAATACGTATCCGCAGAGAGTCCGCCGCAGCGAGCTCGTTACCGCGCCGACGACGATTTATTGAGATTTGAACGCTGAAATATTATAGGTGTTCCCATTTTTAAAATCCTCTCTCTATGAAATACACGTTATGAAACCTTTCAGGGCGTCGCATGGGCGAGGCTAGATTCAACGCCGCACGTTTCTATGGCTGTGATTCAGTTGGATTTGGCTCATTGTTCGTTTATTACTCTTCTTTTTCAAGACCAAATGGCTGTCATCTTTACTTTTGTCAGTATGGTCCGTTAGGAGCTTTTATTCTATGAAATATTATAGATCAATTATTTTTTGACTGTGATTTAGCAGAATTTAGCTCATTATTCATTTATTTTTGTTCTTTATTTCGTCAAATTCGTTAGTAGCTTTTTAAAACTAAAGGCATTCTATGTGGTCAAAGTAGTCAAATATCTATCTAAATGATCTGAGAGCTAAGCGAATGTCAAGCTGGACGGTCGTGGAAATTTAAAATTTTTCAACACAAACGTTTCCCGGGTTGCGATGAAAATAGCGATGTTTCTACGTCTAACTGTAGGCAGCGCTCTACATTAACTCAAAGTTTCATAAGTATCTCCAAAATTATATAATATTTACTCGATTAATCTTATGCAAATAAGGATTACAAATTACCTGAATAGCTTTGTCGAACGATTCTACTCATCATATATTTTTATTGACATAATAACATTGAACGTTTCAGAAATGTAAAATTTAATGTTAAAGTAAGTTCATACCAAAATATGTAAACACCTAGGTATATTATATATGTACTCATTATTCGGGTATTTGCAATTACGCTTAAATAGTTCGTACTCCGTTCATATTGTTACATCATCCAATTCAAAGTAACTCCCACAACAAAATTCCCTCAGCATTTTAGAAAATTACAAAATTATCTCAAACCAGCTAAAACGCGTTAATATTATCAAAATCACTAATTAATATGCAAAATTAATGTGTTAAACAATGCGGAAACATAATTTCATCAGCTTCATTATTTCGTTCGGTGGATTCGTTCGGGATCGCAGCTCCGAGCAAATTACACGTTATCAGAATAACGTTGGCATATCCATCGCTCTGTACGAAAGCTTATCTGTTTGTCAGATAAATTAGACAGTACAAAGCAAAACGTTATGCAGATCTTCATGTATTAAGATTCATAATACCATTATGAGTAAACACTGAACAAGATTCCAGTTATTTAATAATTCTTAAGAACACGCAATAAATGGGTCATTGTTGTTTTGCACCGTTGAATCTTTATGGATGCTTAGTGTAGAGCTATCAAGCCATGCAATTTAGGTGTGTTGTGGCGAATATAGACTAATAATGGAACAACAATTCACAAATTAGCTCCGAGATATGTTTGGAAATAAATACTGTATAATTAAACAAACACTACTTGATAGCGGCAACTGAGTTTTTAAGCTTATGCTGAACTCTAGGACTAAGTCCCAAGTTTTCTTGCGTCATCTGTTTTATTGACCCCGAGTCACTAGCTCCGCCTGGAGCTGGGTCCCATAGATGATAACTAGATATTTAGTTCGTAATTGTATTTAAATTGTTAACTACTGTAGTGACAACTTCGGCGTTGTTTGAAGTAACACGAGTAAAAATGAGTATTAATTGTTCAATACAAAGTATTTTTAAAAGCTTTTATTTAATTTTAATCTAAAAGAATAGTTATACTGTTACGCTAAAGTTTTTCAGCCCAATTGCTCGTGTGGTTTAAAACAAAAGCTCCAATCGGTATAGGTATCTGCGTATACTCGATTATAGTCGATTGCACAAGATAACAGGATCGGTACAGCATGCAATACAGCGTGTACGTCGAGTGTTGCAATCTGTTCCACTCATGGTCTTCTATAAATGCGAAAAGAGACCGCTTACATACTCATTACTCATATCAAGTTTTCGTTGTTAAATATGTAGAAAGTCTAAGAAAGCAGATACATTGCAGATACAGATGGCTAATAAGACGCAATTTTTATTTCCTACATTTGAATTATATTTTACTTATGTCTTATCTTATCCAGTAGTTTACTCTTAAATATTATTGGTTTACCTTCTTATCAGAGAAATGTTGCTTTTCTTCTTCTCGAAACTCTTTATCACCTAGGGACACTTAAAAAATCAAACTGCAATCTTTTATGTATAATATTTAATATAATTCTGTCTTATTTCATAACATCGCAAACGACGGTTTACATAAATTAGGAACATACATCGGTTTATGTTCAAACTCCATTCTGACGTGACGGGTAGCGAATAGAATAGAATACTCTTTATTATGGAAATAGGGAGTACAATGTTGTTGGATTTGATACATTCCTAGAATCTCTATTTCCTACCCTAAGGCGTACAATACATAATTAATTATTATATAATTTATATTACAATATCCAAACAATATCTTAGTTATAGAACATTAATTAATTCATAAGTTGATGAGTTAAACCGCTCCTTGTTATTTCAATGAGCTACTTAATCAACCAGGGAAGTGCACTACTCTGGACCCGGGTCTCCCTCATATATTGCCACCAAAAATTGGCCCATCACGGGAATTTCCCAATATCACTTTACAAGCAGATGGGATGATGATCTTGCTTAGATATCCAGCCCACGTTATTTTTAGGTAGCTCAATTGCTTTCACAAATTTTGAACATTTTCACAATTCCAATAACACAAAAATCGTTACAAAACCAGGATACCTTTCAATCGTCTTATAAAGGCGTCACACACGGGCAACTGTAAAAGACTGCCACATAATTACTTGCAGCACAAAGCGGCTACATACAAAACGGTCTGCTTAATCTACATTATGAATGTGAAACTCGTTCATGGCCCGAGGCACTCGCGTTTCATGTGACATGGGACACAATGTAGTAAAGATAAGGTGTTCCCTTCCACGCCACTGGCTCTATTGTCAATCTCTTACGCAGCTCAGCTCCTGAAAAGGAACGGACCATAGAGAACCGCTTTACAAAGCCACTGTTTTATTTTAATGGGTTATAATCTTTAAATGTCCTTGGAGGGTCTGGCTTTGTTAAAAATCGCTGGCTTCGTGAATTATGTCTGCTCCAAGATATACAAACGTATTAGGGTTATCGGTTCTTTGAAGGAAATTTCATGTAGATAGCTGCAACTGTGAAAGACCATTTCATTGTGATGTTCAATGACAGGGAGGTGCAAGATCAACAGTAGATTTTACCAGCAGCTGATGATGATAAACTACCTGTGTGCATATTGTAATGAATATCTGAAGGTTTTAGGGTGCTGTTTAATATTCCGTTTTGTTGTTGATAATGTTTAGATCTATTGTTCTTACATTGAAAGATAATATAATAATGATTGCCTTGAAATATGTTATATTTCTTGGTGATTAGACATTACTATTAGACAGACTCATCCATACTACAACACGATTTTTAAATTATTGCCTTCATCAATCTTATAATAAAATACTTGTTACATAGTGTCAATGATTGGCTTGTCAATTACATAATACCACCTTTAAAGCTTCTGTTCATACGAATTTTTTTCCTGTGGCCTTATAGTCACATACAATCTGTCGACTTCAAAGACATTTAACATTAATAGTAATAGACCGGACAAAGCAAACAAAAATTTTGATCCTAAACTTATTACTAATTGGTAATAAGTTACTCAATCTATTATCACATCACGTCACGCGGCCGTACCAGACATTTGACATTCCGTTGACTTTTGAGATCAAAATGTTTATATGAAACGTTTCCCAATGTCCGCTCTATAACCTATTACTATATTTAAATCTCTCTGGTCGACTTGAATGAAATCTCATGTCCGACTGGATGCTACCACTACGTTATCTAAATCAGCTTCCGTCAGTCAAATGAATCCTACCTACTGAGCCCTGAGAAATTAAGGATTTGGGTAAAAATATTCCTATCTCGCGGTTTATTTCTGGCCAAGGCTAAATATAGTCTTTATTTTTTCATCATAATGTATTTCGATTTATATTTAAGTCTATGATAAGACGTGATTTTTTTGGATATGCTTTTGGTTTTATTTACAAATAGGGAGAAGCTGTGTAGCAAGATTAAGCAACAATTCGAAGCGATTTTTAGAAATATAAAGAGGTTTTTTCTCGATAAATACAACTAGGCTACCATGTAATAAAATAATGTTTGTTTTTAACAATCAGGACATAATTCCCTGGCGTGTATTCTGACATACCAACCATTCCAAAATTAAATAAAACACGAATTAAATAATTCTCGCGCCCGTTTTTACGACCTATAAAAATGATAAGTGGAATAAAAATTAGGCAGTTAGTTCTTCTTTAGTGAAAACGGCTTCCTTTAGATAGAGAAAACGTATAATGGAATGCAATAACTCTTGACCGGGTGTGCGAAGAAATAACACTGTGTCATATTTCACAACCCTCCAACATTTTTATAAAAGTGAACCATCTGCTTTTGACCCCTCATTCTTTTTGTTTCACGAATTATTCTATATAAAATAAAACGTAAGCCTGATACCGTAGGCTTCCCGGACCACGTTCCGATACGATTTTTATTGGATCAGGTATTTTATGTTTCTTTCCGATATTGAAACTTTATAATTGGGTTCCGAGATAGGCTGGTATTGCGAAACAAGGTTTGAGTGGAGGAATGTTATCAAGTTTTTAATTTTTATACTTAGTAACAGTAAACTCTTGTAAAACAAGACTAAATCATTCTCTCTAGTGAGTTTGTTTCAAGCCCGTGCTTACGATTTGGCCACTAACCTTAGAAAGTAAAATGACATTATGAAAGATGTTATTCATCTTGATCGGAAAAGCATTTACTGTTAACTTGCTGTTAACAGCTTGTCATACAAATACAACTATAAAGTATGCTTTTTTAATCATTTAAGAAACTCTAGAACCACATATTTGCAACCCTGCATGTTAAAGGTATATTTTGGTCTATTTCTCACATCATTACGATGTATACTGTTTTCAACTGAAGCACATATGACTGAATGTAGTAAAGTCATCTCACACGATACGACAAATTCTGGAATGATGTAATACGCTGACGTACAAAGGTGACTGATATAGCAACCATAAAGCCACATCTGTCGAGGAACTGATGGGTAATGGAGCAGAAAGGTTTTTGAGTGGATACCTCGGACAAGGAGACGTGGGGTTGGATGGCCTCTAGCCTGCTGGTCTGAAGACCTAAATAAGTTAGCGGGGAATGAGTAGACGACGAGGACTGAGCACTGAAAAAACTGTCGCACGTTGTGAAAGGCCTATATTCAGCAGCGGAGAGACACGGGCTGATAAGTCAAGACATGCTACGATTAGCCTCTTGTGTCAGCTAGAATCTCGTGGGTGGCTGTAGATAATTTATGATACCTATCGGTCCTCGGTTTGATAACCACCTGGCCTAGTGGCTGAACGCTTGGACAAACGGCTAGGAGGTCCTGGGTTCGATGCCTATCAGTAGTCGGTTTGATTGGTGCTAGGCCATTTTCTGTGTCCGCCTGGCAAGCACCCATTATGATACCTTAGTCTGTTGCCAAATAGCAGTGTTAATTGGCAAGTGCTAAGCACTGTTGTATTTCGGTATGAGATGATGATTAGCTTGAAGATCCTGGGTGGGCTCGCTTACCATCCAGCGACCCTGTCTCATTACATAGTATTTATTATGTATAAATAAATCATTCAAATATAGAACTTATTATGAAATACACACAAACAAACCTTCTTAACATGAAAACGTAGAACTTATTTTATGACATAAAATAGAGTGTATCCTCAACTAGATTCGCTAGACTAGAACAAGAAATCGGAACATCGCTATGCTGTTATTTTGAGCGGCAATTCTTTCATAAGTTTGTTCAACTTTTCTATCTCCCCGGAATCTGTTTGCTCGTAGCTCCGTATACGCTCAGAATTTCTATGCGGTCCTGAACGATTTTATTTTGAAAAGGAAGATTCTGCTCAGATTTACTTAGATCTCGCATGTCGGCTGGATTTAACCATACAAATGGGGTCTTGAAAAATAGCTGTTACTTTTTAGACTTCACAGAAAACCTAGTTAGGTACCAGGCTTAGATACCCACACATAATCACTGCTACGATTACCTGTAATACTGTAACGCTTACTACTCCCATCTACAGTCTTTAACTGTGAGTATTATATTCGTAATTGTCTCATTTCTCACATAATTCTCATCATTTAAATACATATAGTGTTAAGATTTGTTCGTCACTATACAAATCTGCATATCTGGTGCGCACAGGACTCGTTTTGTACGTGCCATTGAATTAGCCCGCCCGTGGACTCATAATACTATTTTCATTGGACACGCTTTATTCCATGAATGCTCACGTAACGTCATTGCATCTATTTGCAATGCAAAACTTGGGGATGTGGTGGGTGTAGCTGGAAATTGTGTTCGAACATCATGGGATAGATCTGTTATATAGAGTACGACCTTCAAGAATCGATAAAACCTAAGATATTGAATATTATTAACGGTTGACGGAACCAAGCTAACAAAGACGTGATACTAAAACTTATACTCAATATAATATAGTGACACAACACGTCATGAACCCGTCTATAAAGGTACATGTGAATTTTCCAATGCACGCTTTATAAACTGAAATCTCATGGGATGTAACAGAAACTATAAGTACCATACACCAACATAATGTTTTGCAGATTATAATAAAATTCCAGGTTTCCTTGTTCTGGGTTTACAATATAACCACTCCAAGGGAAGCTTCGCTGTGTGTCGTAGGACACGACCAAGAGGGGGCAGGCACCACGGTCCATCCCAAAACCGTTCATGTTCAGCAGTTTAAATTCGTATTTCCGTCTTATATCCAATAGTAATATAATTTGTGTCTCATCTTGTACCCAGCCTAGGTCACAGATGTCGCGTTACAGGTAACATTTGCAACGGCACTTGCCGCAACATGCCTCGTTAATGTAGATTCAAATAAAAATCTGGTGAGATATCTGCAAGGATTTGTAGAATTTAAATAAACAGTACTTAAAAATATCGAGCTAAGGATGAAAACGTTATGGTGAACGGAACATTTAATTACATAAAAAAGCGTTTTTGATACATACATAAAAATTGCAAAGCAATTAATTTTATTTGAGGAAACGTTGTTGAAATAACATTAAGAAATTTTGGTTTCAAACAAAAACGCTTAATTCGTTTCCTTCGTTATTTCTTTTCAGTAATATATCTTTATATTATCCCAAAGCAAAATCTTAATAGAAGGGCAAGTGTTCCTTGTGTCCATAAAAAGTTCTAGGGAGTGAACGTGTAAGGAATAAGCGTCACCGGCGCTGGGGTGACTGCGGTCATTCTACTAAACGAAGATCAGAATCGCAAGCTGTTAGCATAGAGATTGCGATCGAATGAAAGCCGCCCGAAGTATTCCATCCCGAATCGAGGGGCCCAGGAATATTGCGGCACCCCGAAACAGCCCTTTTGACTCTACTAACATTCCGCCGCGCCACTAAGCCGCCCTTTGATTTTATTTATGGCTCCGAATAGAATACTGTGCTTTAAAATTAAATTCTGGTGGTTCAGTGTGGTGTGTATCGAGCAATCTGAGCACTCACGTCTTGGAACTATAAATGCGCGGGTCTCCTTGATCTTACCGTCTCTTTCGGGTTTTTTCATAAACTTCCAATGTACAAGCTTGTTGGACAGAATTGGCAGTTCGCATTCACGTCAGATACTTTAGATACGTGGATTCATTCACAGACTAATATATGTACCTATAGATTTATTAGTGGTTAGACATCACGACAATACGCTGTTCTGTGGTTAGTTTCTTTCGTACCAGTGTTTCCTACCTTCGAAAAAATCATACCTTCTCTAGTTTTTCCATTGTTCTTCTCCGACAGTCATTAAGAGTCTCATTTGTGAAGTCGTTATTTTATTCAATGCACAGACATTTAAAATTACTTGTAACATATACCTATATTTAAATATATCTGATTCAATAACAAAAAACTTCTGAGGATTCATAAAAAATATGAATGGCCAAATCATGATCATAATCACTTTTATTATTGACTGTGGAATGTTTACTTATGAATATAGGCATCCCCTACTACGGTACGCCACAATGACGGATCCCCAGCCACTTGCTTTCCGAATAGCAAAATAAAATCCCGTACCGTGACCCCTGCCCTTTTTCGTTATGACATCCAAGTTCAGTAGCATTGTAAGCAAAATAGTAACTGCGTTTTGCTAGCAAGACAAGCAAGGGCAAATAGGACAAATAAATTGATTTGATTTGAGCATTATGATCATTTTCATTCAAGTTCTTTAACTATGATTATAACACTCTTTTGATATATCTAAAACAAAGTATATGTGTTATTGTGCCCTGCCATCATATTTTTTTTATATTATTCAGATGATTGCACACATTCCATTTCACCATTCCCCTGGCCTTATCCCGTTTATAATTCGGGCATAAACCCAAGGTGTTGGCGTAGGTACTAGTTTTTTTATGGCAGCGACTGCTATCTGACCCTGCAACCGTGAGGAGAAACTAGACCTATTTTGGGGTTCCTGTTAGAAGTTCATCAAGCAGCTTGAAGGCCTCTAACTTGGATTCACGACTGCTGTCAAATACAAGAACGGGAATTTCCAGCTTGACGTGCCTTCCAATCCACTGAATCTTCTTTTTTTTTCAGACAGTCAATTTTGGAGGAGTTGGTCCATTGCCTATCACTTCACTGGCTCGCCAGTACCCTGAACACTTGGGCGACTAAATGTCCACACTCGCCCACGGCTCTCATGACACTCCATCACTTCACATCACACACTTTGACACTTACGTGTAGAAAACTAAGCCATAGACACACAAGATGATGCGGTATACTACAGCGCATATACTCGTACTACCAGCTGTTTCGGCCTGAATGTCCTAACCAAACTGGGCAATGTCCCCACCGGTCATCGAACTCGGGACCTTTCTTGTGTGTTGCGCGTCTGAGTCTACCGCTCAGAAAACTGTGCCAAGGGGGCCATTAGACATTACGTAGAATCCCCCTGTCTGTGATGTGATTACGGGAGACCGCCTCATGGCAAGTCTGATATGGCAGTCTATGTCCAGCTGTGAACTGATACAGCTATATCAATGCAGCAAATATATATCAGTATCAATGACCATGCAGCGAGTGACAGAATGGTGGAAAATTTACAGTCTTGAAAATTAAATAATTGTTTTCAAATAGGTGGCGAATATGAAACATATCAAAACTGACATACGAGTAAGACTTTCTTATAAATAGCTAGAGTATTTTCTTATCTGCTATATTATGTATTCAGTTAGTTCTCAAAGTATACTGTTTGAACAATAGTTAAAATCGATATTTTTATTGTTTTGCTTCGATATTAATATGCCTCGCTCGGCCATCATCGAACAAAAATAATACGATAACGGCCTTTTGACGATCCGCAGACCCATTTCCCGGCTCACAATACAAAATGACACATTCAACTCTAAGATAAATATGGCCTGCGAATTTTCGAACTCATCGATTGTTTTGTATTGAGAAAAAATCTTTCTTTGTCATTTGATCGATGGCCTCTTGTCCATTAGGACCTTTAAAAAGTTGTCCTTCGTCGTTATTGTGTGCTTGAACAATAAATAAAAAGTTTTCCAGAAGAACGTTTGGTGTTCAACGAAAAATAAATAACCATTAATCATGCAAATGTTTTGTTTCAAGATTTATTTATCAAACGGAGTTTTGTTAAAGAGAATCAAGGAAGAAACTCAAGCGCTGTTTATAGAGCCACACGGCAGTGGTGTGGACAAAATAAATTAGCTCACTTGAATCAGGTTATTTAGGGTCCCCTGCTCATACCGCTAAACCTTAAGCACAAAGTAAAATTAAACAGACAAAAGGTAATGTGACTAACTGTCTCTTTACTCTAAACTCCACAAGTTATAAGGTAGTCATGATTGGTAAAAGATTTCATTGTTTCATATTTCTGGGATTTAACTTTCGGGTTCATTCGTGCAACATTAGTAAGCTCCTCAAGTCAAACCAAATATATATATATTTGTACATGTAGACCATCTAATCGTAGACAGTCTCTTTCTCAATCTTGAAGTACATAGAGGACATTTCCCTATTGCGACCAATCGAAATTTTGAGATTCGATTTCATTAGCATTTGATAAATTAACAGTTGAATCTGCAACCATACTGTACTATAGTAAAACATTAGTTTATTTTCGATTCTCAGAAAATCAGATTGAGGAGATTGGCGTTGTCGTCCGAGCGCAAGCGGCGACGGCCGCGGTGGGGCGCTGCGATCGCTCGAGGTTGCAGGTGCCAATATATTTCCTGCTGCCTGAACGGTCAGGTAATTGTGGCTGAAACTTATCTCGGGGGGCGGACGTGAGCGGAATACCAAACGGTTTGTAGCTTGTGCAAATTATAAACGGTGTGTTCTCGATGTTTTACTGTTCTACGAGTACACCGCTGTATTTTATTGTATAGGAGGGTAATCAACCGTAGGATTATTAGGCCACTAATCTCTTCTGGTCTGGATAGAGGGACTAAATGGCTTTCAATAGATAACTTGGTTCCATTTCCAGGTCCAAAAACATAAAATCCATATTTCCATAATCTTCGATATATATTTTATTATTTACAAAAATAATACTACATTCAAATTCAATCTCGTATTATTTTTGTCTTTCTCGCAGTTCCATATATTATGTTGAATCAGCAGGAAAAAAGATTTATTATTTCGACAGTCGGACCACGCGGAATTTTTTTTTTTGCGCGGTCTGACTAGTCAGACTACGTGGAATTTTTATTCCGCGTGGTCCGAGTAATCGGACTGAGCAGTCGGACCACGGGGTCTCAGGCATAATTTATTGGTTTTCGAAACTATTCTCTGTTACAGAATAATGCACACAGCCATGGGCCTTTTCAGAACAAATATTATTTCATTTTTGAACTACCTACTGTTGCCCATTTATTTCCAGTCAAGTCAAACTTATATTCGTAGAAGACACATGATTAAATTCATTCTTGTCCAACTAAAATCACACTAAGAAACGCTATGAAGTTACTCAAATTCAAAGAGTTTATTCAACATTTTCTATTCACAAGAAAACAGTAACAAGAAACAAACGTAACTCATAAGTCGTCAAAAGAGTTCTCCTCTACGGAACTCGCCTTAAAGGTGTTATTTTTTTATATTTTTCACAAGTAGCGGCGGGAATCAAAGCTTGAAGCTGAAGCATCTCAACGTAGACTTTGTTCAAGTTAGTTATTTGCTTTAGAGCTAGCTCATTAGCTAAATGACCGTGTTTTATTGAAAGAGTAATCAAAAGAGGAACTAGTTACACTGCTTACTTGCAGGAAATAATCCTTATGTCCGAGTGCTGCTTTTTAACCAAGTGCGCGTTAGACGTTAAAGACTCCATAGAGTAACAGTTGCGCCTCCATTCCCTCTTTTCTGTATTTCTCTGCAATTATACAAACATCCTATAAACTAAGATGGACTTTAGTGGTCATTGATGGTTTATGGTTTATCGATATATCTTGGATTCATATTTAGATTCCTTTACTTTCAATGTAACGGTCAAAAGTGACCCCTTTAGGCGCTTCAATATATAGCTGATGCACACTGTCGCTCTAATAAAAACTTCTGAAAGAGACAGTCAGAACAGTCTTACTCGTAACATCATGCGAACACCAATCCAACTGACATGTGGTGATTTCGACTAATCCCCTCAAGGGCTGTGTCTTTGCCATTCAAGAACTGATCGAAATACGAACAGCACGACGCTGCCAGTACATAGACGACATCGCCAATCGCCATGGCTCACACTAATCCTTTTCCTTTTGGTTGAAACGTATCTCAGAAGTCCGTATTCCCATAAAGCTACGATTTGGATCTATTAAAGTCGAGGATGAATAAGCGCTTTCTAGACCAATGCGCACCATCGCAGGCCACGTCGTCGCTTACATCTGTTGAGATACTGGCAAAGCGTTGATCTATTTCCAGTATTAAAAACGTAATAAGGAAAAGATGGAGGCGAATGTACTACAGTGGACTTACAGCTGATGATGTTTATGTAGGTATAGTTGTGTAATTATTTACCCCTCTGTTACCAAACGGCTGGCTGGTTTAGATGGGGTTTATTTAGATCTGTATACGTATATGTTTAGTGAGACCAATTAACGTTCCTATAATATATTGATATATATCGTAAGCCTACATCTGTTGCACAGGGCTTCTCCTATGACATACTTTATGGCTAAATTTTATTGTAACTTGTGTTTTTATCAATAAAGATTTTTTTATTTGTATAAATTCAATACGGCTGTACTTCTTTGGAGTGCAATTTTATTGTTTGAAAAAATTGTTACACCACACTTACATTGTAAACATACATCGATATGGAATATAAATACGTGTTTTCCACAAGTGACTTCCTAATTTTATGATAGTCTCATTAATAGAATTTTTCCTTCTTCTTCTAGTTACCTAACGGCCATTTCCGGACATGAAATTTTGCGGCTGTAACTGTAGAAACGATGAACCGTAATCTAATCAAAATCCGTGTTAGGATCTCATATTTGTGGCACCAATTGAACGAGACTTCAAGACATACATAATTGTAATATAATCCTATTGCATACTTTATACAATTCCGCAGCATTTCGCGGCTACCGCCAACGCTTTGGGACGAAGAAACAAAACCGATATACGGTTATTCCCTGACAGCTGAGCTCTTAGGTGATTGTGGCGGAAACTTTTATCGGATGTCGAACGTGAGCAAAATAGCGATTCCCGCGAGCTCACCTGCTCGCGACAATAAAGAGTCGCTCTAGAAGAGACAATGGACGTACGATTGTCTTTGACAAGTTATAATGATCTCTTATCACACTAATTAACATCACACGAATATTACGCCCACGCTCCCTTTCTCTATCCCTATCTTAAATTATTTCCCTTAATCCCTACATAAATTAAATTACTTTTCCCGTATTATATATATATATAACAATTATTGTTATAATATAAAATATGTATTAGCATGTTAGCCTAAGCAAATATTTCCTTAAATATAAATTTATTTTTGTTATGGAAGAGTGAGACCCTCTGTTACAGGTATTTTTATACTTACAAGAGGGTCTCAACCTTGTTTCTGTAAACAACTTTGTTCAATGCAATAAAACAATTTTAATTTAATTTAATTACAAATGTAAAAGTTAGTTTGATTGTTGATCTCTTGTTGTCTCAACGGCACAGGCAAACGTCATGATGGAATTTGAGACGTACGAGAACATACCCGTACATACCATATGGGATGTAAACAGATAAAAGCTACCTTTTCTGCCGGTAAAGTGTTGTCATGGAATAATTTTGAAATCCGCGCAGACAAAAGGCGCGAACAAAAATTAGTATTTGAAATATGTATCAGTTTAGTTAATTCCATTTTTTTCGTAATCATATGCGACGTGATCATGTGTTTACGTGGCTTATAATCGTGATCGAATAATATAGGTAATGCTTCTCATTCCGTATAGGAGTGACAAGGACATAACTATAGTTAACTATAGCAAGAAATTGATTGCGTGAACAATGAACATGGTAATTAGGATGACATCTAATAATTTATTCCTACCACCAACCAAGTACTGAGTACTAGATAATTGTCTCACGGGGAATCGAACCCATTACCTACTGATCACTAATCAAGGTTAGCACTTATTTAAATGTAATTAATACTATACAAGAGAATATTTTAGGCCAGAAAGTGCATTTAACTGGCCCTCTAAAACCTCACAACTCATAGCTGAGTATGTATATTATGTACAGAAAAAGGTTTCTTTTAGGCTCAAGAATTCATGCTTCTTTAGATCTGCGATGGCTTTTAGCCTCTCACAGCCAAGCATTCCGGTTTACTATCAATAACACGTCATTTTATTCCATCACCTCCTCATAAACTACCGAGGCAAACAATTGAATAGCAACTCGTTCGGCTATACTTATTGACATGCGTAAGCCGCGAACAACAACGGCTTTGCAAGTTTTATTCGCTGGTATCGTATGCCTATTCTTATATTCTCAAACAAAAGAGTTGTAAAACAAGATATTCCACGCATCGCTGTATCGATTCAGATTTGATGTTATTGTTGATTAATGTATCTAATACTTCTCTAATAAGTCTCTTACACCGAAATATATTTTCAAATAATTTATGATTATAAGCACTACCAAGGAATCTCTACAAAAGTATGTCTACGAAGGCATCCCTGCCGAGCTATCCTAAATGTATCTCTACCAAACTAACCTACAAACTTATTCCTATCGTTACTTCTGGATGGTTGGATTAATTCCATCGCTAGTTCTAGAACCAGGTTCAGGTTGCCACTCGTGCTAACTCCCCATCGGTTATCCGTCCTCCGAGCGATGTGGCTTGCATTGCCACTTCAGCTCAATAACTTATCAAGCTACGTCGGTGACTTTAGTTCGTCTGCGGATTTCCTCATATCTTACGTTTCACAAAATAAAAGTAGTTATATTGGCCATATACAAATTGACAACATACCTTACTACGTTACGTACTATAAGGTCGTTAGCTTGCGAGCATTTCTCCGTCTGATCGTTGCCTTCTCACCAGCTGTTATTTAATATCTGCAATATTGGTATAGAATCAGTGATGTTTGCGTTATGTGGTTATCGTGTATTGCATACGTCAGCAACCGCAATCAGCCGCGTGTAAAATGATGTGCTGTGAAACAGCTTGCCAATTAGTAAATCCTATAACGGTATAAACATAACAAGACCATATATTTCCACAATCTTGAAGTAGGACTACTTTACCGGTTTATAAATTACATGGATTATGAACTTAAAGCTTTTCTGTCTACGCTTTTCTATTTTGGGTGTTTCGTAAAATGACTTAAATATTGAGTAAAATAAAGGCCAAACGCAACTATACTAAAACTATTAAAACATTTATTAGGACTTAACACGCTCGTTACTATTCAAGGGTAAATCAATAAAATAATCGATTAAATACGCTTCTAAAAAAAATCCTGAGGACGCGGCAACTTTTTGTGGTTTATTGCTCTGCCTACTTGTAAAGTGTATATGTGCAATCCTACTTAATATCAATGCTTAATATTATAAGTGTGAAAGTTTGGATGTTTGGATGTTTGTGACGCTTTCACGAGAAAACTACTGAAAGGATTTGAATGAAAATTTACAATAATATAGCTTATACATCAGAATAACATATAGGCTATAATTTATAAAGACATATTGTGTAAATTGTACAAAATCACACTTATAATATTAGTGGGATTACATGGGCAATTTGGGCATAACAAAAACGCGTTGCCTAGCAACCGACCATAGAATATGTAATTCGTATATACAAACTTTCGCGTTTATAATATTAGTGTGAAGACTATTTGAATGTACTACGTCAGATATTGAAATTTCTTTTGTTTCTTTAAACTATTAGACTACGTAACAGAATAAACACTATTTTGTACCTTATGTTGGAAATGGAGATAGATGCCTTCTATGCCTATCGAACAAGTAGAATAAATGCTGAAGTACACGCGGACAAAGTCGCGGGCAGAAGCTAGTGTACTATATTTTAAATTGTATTTTAAATATAGACTCCAGCTGCCGAGAATACTGCACATTCACTGACCTGGGTTCACTCACTGTACACCACATAAAGTTTAACAGACCTTCTTACATTCAATATATTTTATACATACAATCATATCAAAAGTAAAAACAATTGAAAATAAAGTAAAACCTGTTCGTTCAAACCCTTCGGTGCCACAGACAGTGTAGTCATGCAGTGAAAGCAACTCGAGTGAGACATACTTGTCCACTCGAGTGCGCACATGAAGCCATGATATCTGTAATGGCCACTCGAGCTCTCTGCCTTCCAGTCATACGGCACCAATCTCATATATTGTGGTTTGCCTTGAAGATATCTTTACAAATATAATACAGTTGGCACGTACATTGTTTGGATTTCTTACATGATTTTTATTGGTATGTTGTAAAAGGGAATTTACATGAAAACGGTTCTAATTTTGATTACAATTATGAGTAGCTGATATGTTTTGGTACTGGCCAAGGCAACTGACAGGAGTGTGACTGAATACCATAGTTATTTATTAGTTACAACAGTTGCGTCGTTATCCGCAACGGTACCGTTATGGTGCAGGTTTTCGGTCATCATCATCAACAGCCTATATACCTCCCCACTGCAGGGGCTCAGGCCTACTCTCCTACAGAGAGTGTATGGGCCATAGTCCACCACGCGGGGCCAGTGCGGATCGGCGGACTTTACATGCCTGTTCAAGACATGCAGGTTTCCTCACGATGTTTTCCTTCACCGTTAAGCAATCGGAATATGTACTTGAATTGAAAAACAACTCATAGGTACACGGCTGGATTCGAACCCTCAGATTGAGCGTCCGTGCCTTATCCACTGCGCCACCGACGCAGGTTTTCGGTACTGATACGATTTTTGACAGTTTTTTAACATGTGTGTGTTTTGTAACCATGCTCCCTACATTTGCGTATCTTTGCATATCTATTTTAATGTTGAGTGTCATAAATATTTCAACCAACGCTATTTACGTTATTTTTTCCAGTGACTAGCTTTTTGCCTGAGACAAACGTTTTGCCTGAAACGAAAAAAAACCATATAAATCTATTTAGGAGGCCCATGTTTCGACGTGATTTTTTATATTAAATGTCTCAGGGGATATTATTTTCGGAATTTTAGGATGTGACTTACTTCACATTATAACAAATGCAGCTGGAGTGCAGTCGAGGCAGCCTACCTGAAAATATATAATACACTAGGAAAAAGCAATCCATGATATCTGTAACGGTCAGTGAAGTTCCGTTTATTCTGAATATGTTTCAGACATTGCGGCTTGCACAGTAAATACTGCCTGGGGTACGATTTTGCTTCTAGAAATTTTACACATTCAATTTTAGAGTTATTTATAACTCTGGCTTTATAAAAGGATCAACCCATTTTATAACGTGGTGAGCGTAAAGGCAACTGAGGGGAAAGGTTTCAAGGAGATATGCGGCAGCATCTGCCTATCAATAAAATCTTACGGAAACCTTGAGACCGCCTGAACGGCGTAGTGATTATAGCAAATCGATAAGAAGTCCGATGTGGCAATCTATAAGGAAAGCTTACGTCTGACAGTGGACTTTGTAGGTGTTAATGATGATAATTCAATACATTGATAAATACTGCAGTATTGAACATTCAAATTTCTAACTCTGTAAAAGAATAATGTAATGAAAGCTATGTGCGAGTGCTTGTATGTACAGTTTTATTAAGAATCGTCTGATATAAATAATCATTATAAAAACTAAAATTATGTATGTTTGCTTATAGCTTAAATACCTACATGAAGTAATTAATTAATAATGTTCGGTTTGCAGGTTTGGGAAGTTTGGAACAGTATCTCAGCGTCTAAACACAAGTCTTTCAGTGCTTGTTGCCAGTGATAACATATGGAACCGAAACGAAGTCCTTTATTTTGGGCAACATAACAAACAATTTAATGTTATACCTGAGTACTTGAAGTATGTACGCTACAAATTGTCTATGCCACAAATAAGAGTGTATAATAACTTAATATTATTACTACTTCATATAATGAGTGCAAAGTTATATTTTTGAGTTCACATCATTACACACAGGTAGGCTGATTGCTAATATCAGTAATCTTTAGTAGTAAAAAACAAAATCTTCCATTTATGACAATTGGGTATTTGACAAAAAAAATTTGTCCCATTCGATAGTTCACGTAAAAAATTACTCTATCATATTTTTTTCTCGATACGACTAATAGTTTTTTGCACAACCCACCGAAAAGTAATTCTAGTTACGCCATACTAAAACGCTCCATATAAATCGGGCTTGTTTTGTGACGTCACATTACGATATTGGAGCATTCAATGTATGAAGCTTGTTCGCTATTTTGAGTAAAATAATGTTTTATGTATTATATACCCCTTTAAGAAAATGTTCAAAATGTAACGAAAAAACTAAATCTAATAAGCATTTTACTTTTCGAGATACTATATTTTTTCGCAATTTTTGAGACTTAAAATTATTACCAAATCCAAATAAAAAAATTTAAATTACTACGTATTTTAATGTCCGTTATATAAAATACAATTCAACCCCAAACTAATTAGGTGTCAAGTACCCAATTATCTGACTAAAGATAGTCGAAAAGAATCTTGTTTTAAATGCAAAGTAATTATCAATGAAAACACGTTATCTAGCATATAATAGCATCTAGAACACCACCTTTGCCTCTACTGAACTCTCTACCTTGACTCAAATCCCCTCTTCTAAATTCAAATCAAAGTAAATAAAGAAGAAAATACTACTGTTATTCCAAAATTTCCTTGTTCGTTGATATTCGTATTTCTAAGGTCATGTTACGCGTCAGCGATATCGAATTGCAAGGAAATTTTGAAAACTTATTCGTTTGCTTGCAGAAAGTTATTTATTAATACTCGAACATTCGTGTTCGTTGCTAGAGGTGGCCTGCTTTGTTTCCGAGTTGGGAAACTTTGTTGCCTTGGTAACGGTGTTCTTTTCCCTTTGTCGAAAATCGCTATTACGCTTTATGGATTGGTATTCGTTCCCCTTTTGTATTCGCTCGAAAAACATTTTGTTGATGAGATACAAAGTTAGCACGGACAAATTTTTCGTGTTTTTGTTGCGACTTCTTTGTTTGAGAATTCCGATTGTCGACTTCACTTCAGTACGATGAAATTCCAATGGCACAAGCTTAGTAGTTACGAGTACTTTTAAAATGTTTTCGTGACCTTCAATATGTTTTTCTTTAAGTAATTACCCAACTGCGCCAGAAGGAGTGTTATGTTTTTCGAGAGTATGTTTGTATAAATGTGTATAATTGTTTGGCTCTCTCCGAGGCCTGAACATCTCGATGGATTTTAGCTAGAGAGGTGTCATTAGATTCGTATTTACTGTGGAAGTGACTGGACAAAATCATACAAAGTTACGTTTTGAGAGGGAAAAATATTATAATACTACAAACCTCCCCGAATAGCATTCTAACACGTTAGACTTTCATAAACACCACGCTTTGCAGGAATTCTGGCGTTCTCAGTAAGATACTGTTGTTACATAGGTAGATACTGCTGCCCATCTCCAAAATATTTTCCCTTAGTCGTCTTTTTTTTCCCACGCCTACGGGTTGACATGGGGCGGTTCTACTCGAAAGCCGAGACCTCATCATACAAAATAATACTAAAAGTTTATCTTATACAATGAATATTTCTGTAATCGTATGCAGCGTATTTCTACAAAAAAATATATGTTAGGGCCAAAGTATATAGCATATGACTGTGTAGCATATTGGTGTAATATTTGGAACATTTAGCTGCAAAATTGTGTAAAATTTTCGGCATAAGTGTGAAGCACAGTACCACATAAGTAAGCAGCATCTTGTGCTAAATGCTATGGGAATAGAAGAGGTGTGATCGTGTAGTAAATGTCACCAAAAATCCACTGTAGTTTTAAAAAGCAATAATCACAATATCGGAAGGAGTTGTCTTCTGAGATGGTTGTTTAGTCGGGCTGGCAGTGATTGCGGCAATTATTCACCACGCCGCGCCGCGCAGCTTCCCTGCAGACCCGTGTCACTGTGCCGGCGCCATCACTTAATCCCGACACCAAGAAACACCTCCGGTAGTTATTTACAGCTACATTTTCAATGCAGCGAATTCCCTGATTGAGGACGTTCCTGGTCAATTATATCTTTCACGGCAATCTCCTGACGTCCGATTCAAATAATAAATATAAATTATTCGATGATGTGGCTCTGTTACAAAGGATAATATTTTGAAATTGTATAAAATTAATATTATAAAAATTTATTAGTTTGAAGCAGATAAATATAGATTGTTATTGATATATTAAGATATACTCGTAGTATATTAGTTTATTGTAAGATTTCGTATAGAATTGTCATTTAAAAAATCTTAAGTAAAAAATCGTATCCGAAATGGTATTTACACTATGAAATAATTTGTGGCTGTATTTAAATCCCAACGTATATTACTTAATTTTGTGACCAATTACAACAATTATAAATAAACCTATATACAAGAGTAACAAAATGATATCAAGAACACTGTTGCACAAAGATAATTATATGGAATGGAATACAAACATTTATGTTTACGTACAACATTATTTTCCCTTGGTCGTCTTTTATGACATTCTATAAAGGCTCGTATCATAGGTGGAATGGAATAAAAATATGTAAAGTCATAATAGTAAATCACTAATCAGTGAGTATTGTAATAATTATGAGTGATTCATTAGAAAATTGTTTTCCTAATGAAGACGAACAGCCAGCCGTTGTATGATTTTTGTTATAAAACAAATAACACGAAGGAAGCAACAGCGTCAAAGAAAATTATTTATGTATATTTCAAAGTGAAGACATCTGTCGCTTTCGAAAGAATTTCCTTTTTGCAGTGTCCTGGAAAGTTGGAAACTAAAAAATCTTAGACGTAGTGCCCCTGTGCGCTGCATTTTGTCCTCTACTTGAGTTTCAGCTGCAGTGCAGTCTATCTTGCATCTGAAAGTTGGAAATTAATTTTGTAGTCTTCAATGTGGATTAATTAAGGCATCTACCCTTCACTAACTAAAGGAAATTCACCACTTTAGAAAATTCAGAGGACTTTTGCGAGCGCGCTTCACATAAGCGAAGATTTGTCCTAAATAAGATCGATACGATCGATCATTCACGAGGTTACTCCAGTTTAGCCAGTATACCTAGAAAACACTATTTGAATTTAATCTGAAATCTGGATTAATTTTTGCCATGCGAATAAAACGGTAAAAATAATATTTATTGAAATTTTATTTTTTACCCCGCTCAATATGAAATTAGTATCGAGGTAGGACACTTCTTTCCTCCTGAAGCTCTTTACTTATTTGTCAGACTTTCGTCCGACAGAATTTCATGCCCTCGATACTATTGCTACTGGATAAAGAGATTCTAAAATCCTTCATCATTATATTCAAACCTCGTAGAAAGCAAAAAGATCGTAAACCAGCACTTGTTACTGACAAGAATGGGGTGGCTACATACAGTCGCACTCTACAATATTACACGAGTATGGAGCTGCAACAACGCAATTATGTAAATTAATTTCTGGTGACTATAAATGGAATTCGTCTTGTTATGTTACGACCTACCACTTGTGTATTACATTTGTGAACTTGGTAACGTTAGTAGAAGATTGGCTGTATTTATGGTTATTTCCTGATATTACAAAATACTTTACATAATAATACATAGACAAAGAAGTGAGATAAATCAACTTTGACCACAATCTCACCTGGTTTTAAGTGACGACGAGTTAATATCTAATCTATGATGACGATGACTTCATGATGAGGATTTTGATCTAGCTAGAAAGTGCCTATTTGTTATTGATTTGTTGATATCATAAAACATTCGTTTGAATAGATAGTAAAACAGGTGGCACAAGTAAGTTAACATTAAGAACTTATTTAATATCATTTCACACAATATTATTTTTATATGTGCTTCAGTTTGAACGTAAATATATAATTTGTACATAGGTGAAAGTGCTAACAAATAACAAGTAGTGTGTGTGTGATCCGCTGAGTGATTCACGACGGGGGACGTGGGTCACGACATAAACCATGATATTACAGCGGATGAGTAATTTGAAAATGGAAACCAGGCTAATATTGAAAATATTATTGCAACTTGACGGTGTTTTATTTGGCAATTAATCAAAGATGTACGTACGATAATATTACTTTGTAGTATAACTTGTGAAATTGATCTACGAAAATCATTCACACCCATCAAATCATAATGATGACATCTCTGAACGCTTTTAAAGCATCAAGCAACAAGGAAGTTTTGGAAATTGTTTCCAAGTAAAGCTAGTGTAGTAATGATAGCGAACATTTATCTTGAAAACTAACAGAGCGCTGATGCAGGAGTCAGATCGTTTTTATGGCCCAAGTTGCTCACACAATGCCTTGGAATGTGCGGAGTAAACACTTAACTGCAGGTTTACTTGTAGTAATGCAGTGCAAGTTTCGCCTCGTGCTCAGAGCTAAACTACGACCCCAAAAAGTTTTGTGCTTTCAGTTTTAATGTGGTATAAGCGCACCACGGGTTTGTTTAGCGTAACGAACGCTATTAGAATGTAGAGTGTGGAGGACAAAGTTAGCCTGTGTCGAGCTGGTGTGATTTTCTAATTGAGATCCCAAATGTGATTTTGTTTATATAGTGGAAAGATGTGAATACCACAATATTGTAGCGATTATAAATCAATAAACTGAGTTTAGAGAGATTTAGATATTTTGCAAAATTTGATTAAGTACGAGTAGTATTAACATTATTAACAGCCTATATACGTCCCCACTACAGGGGCTCAGGCCTACCCTCTTACAGAGAGTAATATTAATATATAAATATTAAAAAAATTGTTCCAGAAACTTAAAATAATATCAACAATAATATCGAAACTAGGAGCTATATACACATAATAAAAACAACACATTTACTTACCCCCAGTGGTTTTGTAATGTGCATGGCGATTCCATAAGACGCAACGCAACGTCGCGAGGCGCATTTTGAAGTCGATGGCAGCGTGACACCTCATTGCGCAACGAGACACCCCGCTCTGTCACGTCATTCCGCAGTCCACTACTTACAAACTGCATCTGGCTGCGCCTCGTAGCGTCATGCTACGCCACGAGGCATTTTAAGACGCAGCGTGGCGTAGAGCAACACCGCAGGACATTTTCAAATTATCTCAGTAACATTTGTATCTTTTTGTGTAGTAAATAAAGATATATTTTGTATCAATATCTTTAAAAGTGCGTACTACGTCACGTCATGTCTCGGTGCGACCCTAAGACGCTGAAAAAGGCTAACTTTGGAGTCCATGGCAAAGACAAGCGTCACAGACACTTCATTGACAAATGTATTGGAGTCCGTGGACGATGGCTTCATGTTATTCATTGCAAGCGCTGCAATCTCAGTTGAAAAATCTTTTGACAATTGAAGAGCATTAGCTGTGCTTGATAATTTGAGCTTGCGGCCGCACCGGGCTTACAGGCGGTTCCTTGAATACGGTAAAGGTGCAGTGTGTCGTGGTTACGGCACCAAACAATATGGTACCTGGAATGCATTGTCAAGTCTCCTACCGAAGGTCTCGAGAACAATCCCTCGAGGGTCGAGCGTAGCAGGCACAGAGGCGGTGACAAAATCAAATTTTTAAAAGAGCCATTTCGAATAGCTCACCAAGCTGCAAGCTCGTTCAGTGGTGAGGCTAAAAAGGTTTGATTCCAAAGTGAAGGGCTCAAGGCTATGAAAATATTACTACGGTGTATTGTTTGATAATTAAGTGTCAAATACTGTAGAGCCACAGAATAGACACATTTGTACAGCATGGTATAGCCTGCCAAATTACAAATAAAAGACGCCGCTATGGATAATTTTAGAATGTATAATTTCAAAAATATATTTTGATGACGTCTAAAAGTTAGAAACGAAATATGAAACCAGTGACGGCAAAAATTTAGCATTGTTCAAAAGTGGTAAGAAAGTAACTTTATACATTTTTTACGATAATTTAAAATAGAACCGTTATATAGCTTCCAAAAACCAACTTCTGATTCTCTACAGGACAAGAGTTACAAAATGAATGAATTTTTATTATAACTCTAAATTTATAACAATGTAGACCACGTAGCGAACAAAGGAGTTAAATCGTCCACTTAGGATGATTTTAAAGTACTATAAAATAAATAGCCGGTGTTCACGTAACGGTCGGTGAGTCAGGGAACTCGGAAAGTAAATGGTATTAGCATCGTCTAATCACTACCAGGGGAGCTCTCCGTCTAGCTGGCTGAACCGAGTACAAACAGTTTTGCCAGAGATGTTGACAGAGTGGTTAGCGCCCTGGAAAATGTGCTTATCGACCCCTAGGCACTGTCCAAATCAAAAATTAAATTTTGCAGCTAAAGTTATAAGTCCTGTATAACATTATTAATTTTATTTTTCTAATATACAATATTCATCGAAAATGCAATTGAATATTATTATTTATCTTCAATTAATAATGCTGCTATGTAAAAATAGTATTTATTTTTAATCAAATTGTACATTTGGTGTAGCATAATTTCCCTTGACTCTGTACTTTTCTTCTGGGAAGTATTATTACAATAACAAAATCAAGATCAGATGGTTGATCTTTAATTTTGATTAGACTAGACTACCTATACGATGAAATTATTCAGTGTTGCGAAAAGATTATCAAGCTCTCAAACACAATGCTTACACGGTAACGAGGAATTGAAATAATATTTTGTACGGTAGTCGACTCCTTACGCAATATCAGATAAATATTAGGAAAATTCGAAGCAAAGTGCGTAGGTAAAGAAAGGTCTGTTTAGGTACGTTTGTGTTGAATTGCTATGTATGTACGAACAGCAGGGCTCCACCAATACGTCGTTGACATTCCTATGGCTCACACTAAGCGCTTTGCTTCTATTTTTTTATCATGCGTACAGCCAGGGAGTGGAACGCGCTGCCGGCGTCTTTATTCCCTGAAAACTATAACTTGGGTGTCTTCAAGTCGAGGGTGAACAGGCACCTTCTAGACCAACGCGCACCATCGTAGGCCACATCATCGCTTACCATCAGGTGAGATCGTGGCCAAGCGTTGATCTATACTCTGTAAAAAAAGGTATGTAACAGTGCCTAAGAGTCTGTGCTAATGCACTTAATTATATCATTCATCAGACTTTTACTAAAAATAAGGGAGCAATTTCTTTTACTTTGCCAATCGTCAGTTACATTTATCGTTTCTTCTCATACATAAAACCGTAAAGAAAACGTTAACACAACACGAAACTGTACTCCAAATGTTTATACCATTTTCTATTTGTTTCGTTAGTTTATCCACCCAATTCACTCAGTCAAATCAACACCCAGCGCATGCACATTTGTGGCACCGACCTTGTTACGGCACTGATTCCAGTCGTTCCCGAACACTTGCTTGCCCGTTCTGGGAGCCTTCTTGAATGCAAATAAGCATTCGAAACGCCTTTACAACACCAAGACGCTCTTTATTGGACCTGTTCAAGCAGATAAACTGACGGTGGAGGCTCGACAAACATTCCTTTGGCACGCACCTGCTATCGTGTCGCGACCCGTATTTATGAAGGCTGAAAAAGTCGCGTATAGAGCTGAGGGTCACATGTATCTTGCTTTCAGGAAGGAGTGAATTTTGCCTCTATTTGAATACGAATTGCGCATTTACTCGATGTATAACGTGGCGGTACGATTTACGCTACTTTCTGAAGAGTGTTTGTTGGGAAATGAATGTGAGTGTATTTTGGCGTTTTAGTAGTATGTTTTTCCTGTTAAAAGTCTGAAAATAATCACT
Organism: Carcina quercana; assembly: GCA_910589575.2. Classification (NCBI taxonomy): domain Eukaryota; kingdom Metazoa; phylum Arthropoda; class Insecta; order Lepidoptera; family Depressariidae; genus Carcina; species Carcina quercana. The sequence continues at coordinate 7,305,294 of OU342436.1, forward strand.
TCGAAATCAAACGAAATATTTTTTCTTCTAAATAACATCCTTATAAGACACGTTTCACCACATAAAAATAATAACTATATAAGAAGTAATCCCAGAATTTTTTAAAATAAATTTTAATAGTATATGTAAAGAGAAGAATATGTTATTTACACTGACAGACTGCAAAAATATTTTCACTTCGTATTGTCATATACACAAGACATTCCATTTCAGTGCTGTATTTTTTAATAGTGGCGGTAAACCAATGTTTCGTAGAGGTTTAAATATCAAGACATCGTTTTTATTGAAGACACAAATAACATTCGGGTAAATAAAGGTAGAACTTAAAGAAACCTTATCAGGGAAAGTGTATAAAAATCAAGAGAAAATGCAAATCCAACAGGAAAGGCGAACTTAAGCGGAGCTGTAAATGTAATTAGATTTTCAAGTTTACAAAGACAAGCTCTCAGGTTGGTAGATTTACTGCTGGCTGACCTACCTCCCGAAGGAGCAGAATAAATGAGACGCCGGGAGGCAAGAGCGATACCAATTACCTTATACTTAGGTAAGAGGTACGTATTCGGTTTCGCCTAAATCTTGTTAGCGTGGTTGCAATTCTGATAAATGCACTTGCAACCAAATTAACGCTGTCATGGCACTTTCTATCCCACAGCGGAGCGGAGTTGCTCCGACGGTACAGAGATGTGCCGGAGTTTTCGGACGGTTGAATTCGCACCGGGAATTGCAAAATGCCAGGTACAATGGAACTTGAGCGAATCTCTGAGATTGTAAGTTGTTGTGAATTTATTTGGGAGAATTTTCATAAAATAAACATATAAAATGGTGCACGTTGATATGTTCTGTTTATTGTGAATAGTTGTGTTAGAATACTCACATATACAGCGTGTCGATTTCATGCGGGCGTATATTTTGTAGGCAATTAGTGTTGGTCCTAAACAACACATTTAAATAAATTTCGTTAGTTAATTGTATATTTTTTCTATACAAAATAATTGAGCACGTTTTAATTACACCCAAAGTAATCGACTGATTGACGGTTCTTTTTACACGTCATATAATGACAGTTAAATAAACAGTTTATCCTTTGTGTGGTCCAGTCAATTTGGACGCAATCAATTACTGCTCGGTCGTACTCTTAAAAATGATTTACTTTTTACTAATTTAAGCTATTTAACAAAATTGATTTCACATATTATCTGCACGGTAAACAATATCTGGATAAATTATGCGCCTGTATGTAATATACACACGGTATATCATGAGTGTCAACAAGTTTAAAATACTTATGGTTCCTTTATGACGAGGAATGGTTTTATTATTGAAATGAAATAAATTTTATTATGGTAAGTAGATGTATTATTTTATGATTAGGATATCTCTGATGGATATTTTGATTTGATTTATATTATGACTTAGCCTTCTGCCACGCTTTCCTTCCAACAGACATATCATCACTTAGAATCAGATGAAAAACAAATGCAATCCATTATACATAAATAATCCAGCTCGTCTACAATGCATTGTCACTTTTAAATTTTGCCAACTTGTTAATTCAGTAAAACTCAAGAACACGAGTAATTTAATTCCGGGCTAGTGATTCTGAAGTGAAATGTTAACTATGTCTCGCGGCCAGAAGGCGTTAGTCATGAATAATTGCGGCCAATCACTTGACAAACGATCAGCCTAACACGCGTAACAGGCCTTTAGTGTAAATCAAATACCAAACATACAAGTATCTCGGTAGGGAAAAGGAATTTTGATATATCAGACGCTTGTTGATATGAAGTCAATGAGAATACTTCACACGAATGAAAATGTGGGATCACACGCATAATGAAAGCTGCACACAATTTTTGGCATACGCATAATGACACACACGCACAATGACACATAGCATTGATATACGTTGCTCTAAAAAGAGTTCACTAATCAAAAATATAATTTTCATATTTTGGATCCTGTCTTGTGACTTCAATTAGGAATAGCTTGCATACATAACCTTCTGAATATTTCTTATGAAAAATTGACTTCTTAATAATTACCTAAAAACCTACTAACTAAAGACTGAAAAATAATTTGACGAATTTTATTTAATAATAATGTTGCCTTTAACTTATAAATAATGTGCTCGCATATGTATTTATGTTTTTAGAATCTAAAAGCACATCTATAGCAGAATCTAAAATTAATAATAAGATTTGAATAATAGCTAAAAAGACAATCAAAGAATTCGGTTAATAAAGTTGATGGATTTAACATAAAATATAAGTATATCATTGGGCGATATTCTGGGTAAAAAAGAGAAAATATGTTATTTTCAGACGTCTCAGATACAGTAAGCCGACTGAAATGAATTTATATTTAGTCATTTTTCAAAAATTTCGTGTTAAACACTATCTACACGAGCGAATAACCATAAACAATCGTTTGGAGCGGGAAGCGTTTCACTAAATCTAACAAAATACGCGAATCCGTGGAGACTGCACGGAAACTCGTTACCGCTTCTAGACAATTTATTAGGATTTACGAGTTATGTGGCTAAGTGTTCAGCATAATTTGTTTAAATATGATTAACATACCAACTATTAATTACCTAATATTTAATTAAACTTTCGTCACTAAATTTTCGTATCTGTGTAGTTTGATGGTGTGTTTTCCTCCATAGATAACGATAATATAAATGTATATGGAAAACCGAATGACAGCCTATATAAATATCGCACACATGCCACCAATAAAATAAAACATCAAGTCTGCGTTGTACCGTTATTTTATCACAATCGGTAACATAAATCCTTAGTCTAAAGCTATCCATTGGAAATCGATCAATAATGGTAATCGGTAATCATCACGGGGACATCACTACTAATATGTCCCCGATCTAGTGATCCGTCGTCCGCCATTTTGATTGAGCGGCACTTCTTCGCAGCCTCGGACGGAACGGGCCACTACTTTCTCGCTCCGAACTCTATTGTGAAAAATTTTCTTTATTGCGCTAATTTAAAACACTAAGTGATCTCCCGATTCCCCTCTTTTGGGAATAAGGAGTACACTCAGAACGAGGAGTATCCTGGAGATCAGGAGAACTCTTCAACCAAACGTCTCCTCGGCTAGGAGCAATATTTAGCCGCCTCATCTACTTCGGGAATTTTCAGGGGAGTGTCGCCCTAGGCAATAACTGATATAATCTGGACCTTTTAGGCCTACCCTCAATTTTCTTTTTCTTATAAATAGACATATTAATATTTCTGTTAGTGTTCTTATTATTTATCTTTCTTCAAAGTAAGTAACTCTACAGCGTAGACATTAAATCATGAACACTTAATACAATTTTACAGGACGTTATTTTGAGTTTAAACTAAGTTTTCTTTCGAACTATCTCGCAAGCGTATTATGGCACTGCCCTTTGGGCTTACAACGTTCATACAGTTTGTGGCGTTTGGTGATTCCTTGTTTTCCTGTAAGTGTTGAAAAGGCATCTACGGTAATCAAAATCAGTAAAAAAAGTATAAACGAGGAGATTATTAGTGACAGTTAGTGACTTCATTACCGTTTACATTTACGTTGATACTAAGAGAGTCTCCTTGAGCTGTATTCTCCTCTTACGACACCAACGCGAAGACGATCTCAATACTAAGATCACAAGACGAAGGAAATCAAAATACGAATTTCGATACAATGGTGAACCTACAGTTATTTCGAAAAGTTTAGAAATAAGAACATTGGAAACAATTTCCTACGAAATAGGAATACTGCAAGACGAAGGCGAGCGTATGCGATTTCCAATTATCGATGCACGAGACACGGGCGGGGCTGTGCAGGTTGATGTATGTATCTACCTATGTACGATTAAGTATATGAGTGCACGTATTGCATCATGTGTCTAAAATATTTCATCTCGGAACTCGTGTCTTCAATTCAATACCGACAAGACTCAATGGCTGCAAATTACCGAACAGAGACTGTAATAATTATAGTTTAAAGAACTAAAACGTTAAGAAGTACACACAGTTTACATACACAATTAGTTAGTCTGATAAATAGTTACATACAAGTGAGCCTAATATAAAGAATGTAAAAAAGAGCCACGAACCTTGAGACGTGATGTCTGACAATGCTGGTTGAGTTCAGTAGTACTAGAAAAATAAGTTTTTTATTCATGGATAGATGACACATCCGCCGTAACAAAATTTAACTGTAAAATTTATATGAGAATATTTTTTCGTATGAATTGGAAGTATGGAGTTTGTGTAATTAATTTCTTCATGCACATGTAAATAAATCTGTCAAAGTTGTTAACAATATCATTATGATTAATGACAGATTAATGGCGACCTCTTCCTCGCCATCTATCGAGTCCTTTAAGTACTCAACTGACAGACATCTCTAAAAGTCCCTTATTGTAATTAGAAATGGTTAAACACTTTTAATGAGGGAATTTAAACTTTGCAATAATATACATTTTAAGAAACACCATGCATACTTAATTTAAAGGTAAGCAAATGAAAGAACCGGTAATAAAGCAACCCAATAAAGAAATAAAAGCGTAATCACGATTATCAACGGCGGCTGGCGGGCGGCGGAACGTTGCGTTCGCAGCGAGCGATGTCGTGCATACAAATAAATCGAGAACAAAATAGTTCACAGCAAAGCGGATCCAGTTCTCGCATGAAACAAACGGCGGAGGTTTATGCAAATTGGGCTCCTTTGTACTTTACGGATTAAAATATAGTGGGAATTAGTTCCGTGTCAGATATCCGGCCCCTGCCGCCTACTTCATTTTATTGCTTGCCACTTTAGTTGAATGCTGCCATTATCTGTTTATCCGTTTTATACATATATTGTTTATAAACATATTTTAAACTAATCATTTCTTGGGACTCTGTTCATAAAGAACGCTTCAGCTTTCACTCGTCTAGTCTTAATCGTGTCGTCTGCTCCTCAAAAACGCTCATACTTGACACCCCTTCTCACCGCACCAGCTTCTAGACTGACTCTTTTATCGCGCGAAGCGTTAGGTTGTGGAACTCCCTTCCCGAGGCTATCAGGCAAGCCAAATCTATGGCCACAGTCAAATTTCACCTTAAGTCGCATCTTCTCATTAACTAATCCTATGTAGTAGTAGTATTGTATCCATAAAATAACGTATATTTATTTTGTCTGTATTTATTATTATTTAATATTTTATATTATTTATACAAGTATACATATGTGTTTATTCAAGTATTTAATTATGATCTATCAATATCTGTTACCCCCAAAGGTTGTCTGGTAGAAATTGATGTAAGCGATAAGACCGCCTTTTATAAAAAAAATGAAGTTTAATGTTCTATTTTAAGTTTTTATTGGTGTACAATAAAGTTATATTGTATTGTATATTATAGTGTATAATTTCATTAGCCACCTGTTTCCTTACCGCTTTGATTTGAAATTACATTTTTTACATCGCCCTCAATTAGTTTTAGATAAATATACTCAATGTACAGACACAATGTTTAGAGTGAACGAACAGTAATTAAACAAATTCAAGTAATTTATACAAGTGAAAACTATATATACCGTATGTTTAATGGTCGAATAAGTTTCTCAATATATAAGATAGATACAATATCTACGTTGAAAAATGGATCTATAAATATTTTTATACCGTAAAACATGATATTTTAACCCGAACAACGCCGGGTGTCGCTGCTAGTTATATATAAAAAGTCAAATGTTAAAAATTACAATGTCAATTGATGAAATTGTTTTATCGTCATCATCATTGCACAAAAGTTCGTCTGTGACCCCAATGCTGATACTAAGTAGAGTCAGTACGGGTTAAAGTACCTACCTAAAAGGTTTGGATAATAGTTTGTATTCAAACCCTCTCTCTTATTCCACGTCTAATGATGTTGAACGATGCGACCGCCTCTGCATATTGAAGGTACCCCTTTCCCGTCATTTAAAAAAAATGGTTTTCCTTTCATGTCCCCTTTTCATATAAAAGAACCCCTCAGTTATTCAAAGAGAGTTTTAGCGCTGGCCGGCGACGTCATTGAGATGGCAGTCTGAATTATCTGGGTCTCTTTACTTTAGTTTCCTCTCGTTATTAACAGCACCTTTATAGAAACGTCCGCATTCATATTCTTGTCCGTTTGTACGACTAACACGCAATTATATTTGGATTCTGTGTCCCACTACTATAAAGTTAGTTTTTCTGACAACAAAATTGAGGATGATATGTCAAAATATTTATGTCGTAGAAGACTTACTGAATCAAATGTCTTTGTCCAATATTAAGTTGATGATCGTTTCAATCCAAATAAAATTTCAATTTCATTGAAGTTTTCAAGAACAGATTATTCATTAGGACTCAAGTGAAATCGGAGTTAAAACAGTAAGCATAATCGGATATTTTAAATTTTTACAATATTTAATAGCGCATGATTAAAAGACATTATGGAAAAGTTGACGTGCTATCTCAATAACGGGTCAATAGTCGTAGGAATACCATTATAATGGTCAAGTATTATTTCATTAATTGAAGTGGTATTGGCTCGCAAGCCCCAACGGGGGAAGCTTTTGTCGTTACGTCAAAAAATACAACAGAAAACCATCGGAAAACATGAAAGCGCTGGAAAGCGATCGGATTAATTCTGCGAATCATTCCAATGCGGATCGAGATTCATTAAAATGTTTAAATCTGCTGGGAAATGAGGGATTTTCAAAAATAGCAAATAATGTAGACGTAGAACAAACACAAATTGTATAAAGGTATGTATTGTAACAAGCTGAATGTAACTAGCTTTAGAACTATAGTTTTAAACTGAATATCTATGAAACAGCTCCGTCCGGTTGGATGACTGTTTCGCCTAGAGAAATAGATGAGATCTGTTTAAACAATACACTATACAAACTACATTCTAGGGACTATTGACAGAAAGAGTTACAAAAACACTCGTATAGGTTTTAATATTTCTGTCCACGCCACACTGACTTACAAGAAACGTAAACATTTGGAGCACTAGCTACGAGTATCATTCCAAAATTGAACAGCTCACGTCGTAATATATATAGTACACTTGTGCACAAAATATGTACCCACTTTGTGCCATGTCACATTCATCCTTTCTCGTTCATGTCTTGTGCAGTGTCTTGAAGGAAGTGGCAATTAAAGGTGTATATATGACATGGTGCAAAAGTGGGTACATATTTTTACACTCGAATGTACAATATGTGGTGCCGGCGTCCGAATAGGATTCTCCCGGTGTGGTAAAAGTTGAAAATATCTTACTACGATTAATAATCAGCCTGGTAAATGTGATGATTGTCAAATCATCATTCAATGTATATCGTATTGGACACGTCCAACACAGAAATTATGCACATTTTGATGATAATCATTATCTGACAGGTCAAACGAACTCTTGGAACTTGTGGCAGCAATTATAATGAAACAAGCACATAATATCACTATTATTATTCTAAAGGACGGCATTCGAAACGAATAGATTTCCAGAGCTAAAGTGACTGATATAGCTCACCGTATTAGTAAGCTGAAGTGGCAGTGGGCGGATCATATATTTGCTGAAGGGCCGGCAATCGCTGGAGCAGACGAGTCCTCGAGTGGAGACCACGTCTAGGCACAGGTAGTGCAGGACGCACCCTGGCTAAGTGGAAAGACGACTTACGTAGAGCCTTACGTGAAAGAATGCGGAGAGCAGACGACCGAATTTAATGGCGCACTCTGAAAGAGGCCTATGTCCAGCTGGACTGCCCTAGGTTATTATTTACTAGATAGTAGCTACAATTTCGTCCTCGTGTTATACTGGGATAAAAGTATCCTAAATATTAATTCAGAATATGTTCCAAATTTGTGCTTAATTTCATCCGTTCACGTGTGAAAGAGTCGCAAACATCCAAACTCACTGTTACTCAACTCATCCTATATCGGTATGAATCCAACTTCACAAACTAATGTATCAATTTTCATTACTTATATATCCACAAATAATATGGATTTTGCTTTGACATAAAAGCAAAATTTTTGCAAAACATTTGCGTGCTATAAGGAGATTAAAATGAATTTAAATACCAGCTAAGTGCGTTAGGGTTCCGTAGTTGGCCTTTACAATAAGTTCAAACATCTAATGTAAAGTTGTTTGGAATTGAATTTGTACGAATTTGTATGAAGCCTACTTCAGTGTACATACTACTACTGTGTGTTTTCACAGATTCAGATTTTTTAACAGCAAAGCAAGGGTTTATTGTGACATATATTATCTCTTTAAAGGTTAATATTTCGGATCGAAATTATTTTTCAAAATTTTATTATCCCGTGTTATTTTCAAATTACAGTTTTCTAGTAATAAGAGTCTCTGAGCTAGGCCGCGGACGGACATACGTTCCTTGTTTGACTACGAATCCCTAAATATCACGACTGTACAATTTCAGGAAACTTGTGTTGAATTTAACAATTACAATTATCTATGACCGTACATGTTTCGGGGTGGAAAACGGAAATTCTTCCATTTTTAAAAGAAAAAGAAACTTTTGCCTTGTGAAATATTTGGACAATTTAATATTATGAGCGAAGTTCGCAGACCCTTAGCCGAACGATTTGCGTTATAAAGAAATTTGTTAGTGTTGTTAACATTACTGCGTTGAAATTATTTAGGACTCTATAAAGTTTAACAGCCCTTGTGTTAAAGGTTTCAGAATAGTGACGCGGCAACGTCCTGCTATATAATAAATATATCTTAAATTTCTTTTACATTTATTTTTCTCCATAAATTCTTAATTATAATTATCAATTGTTTTCCGCAATAAGATGTTTAAGAAATAGCAATTGCGAGAGGGACGGCAGTTAAATGTATGAATATAGAATCTTAAAAGATGATTCCCTTCTTAGATTTTTTGTCGAAACTTACCATAAACTTAATAAAGAACTGGTTACAAAGGATTAGATTTCTTCTTTTAGAAACTCATCCCGGCAGACTCGTTTCTTAATGAACCGCACCGTAACGTAATTACTCTAGAAGCTATTTAAAAGTTGACGATGCCAATCTTTCAAGTGACTCAATCTTAACAGTTCGAAGTTAATGGAATCCCGAAGAGGCGATCAGTTCTAGTCGTAATAATCTCATCGACTTTGTATATGGGAATGGCTATTTTTAAAACTCTTCGTAAGTTATGGCCCGTTCCAGGGTATCGGGTACTTATTTCAAATTGATACACGCTCCGTCCTGAAGTGGAACGTTGCTTCGTGATATAGTTACGACTTTGTTACATGAGTAAGTTATAAAAGTTCATTTAAGAGTTATAACATTGCCTTTCGATTTTAATTCACAAATAAAGTAAATATGATATTTAATTATGATATGATGATGATGAAATGATAATTACTCTTTCTTTACCCCGCCTAATATTGCTCCCATTTGATCCCATCGCTAACATTGGCATAAAATTGTAGTGCAGTAAAGTTACCGGCACATTGCATGTTTATCTTGGTATATGAAAACTGTGAATTCCTTAAATCTCTAAATTATATAATGTAAATATTAGGTAACTATATGCAATAGAAAATAATTGATCAACACGAGTTACATTTACGTTGCAGTAAATAGAACATTTAAATGAAGACAGTGGAGTACATAATCCCAAAAGTCTACAAATTAAATAATGTAAATATTAAGTAACTGTATGCAGTAAAAAGTAATTGCTTAGCACAAGTTACATTGACGTCGCAGTAAATAGAACATTTAAATGAAGACAGTGGAGTACATAATCCCAAAAGTCTACAAATTAAATAATGTAAATATTAGGTAACTATATGCAATAGAAAGTAATTGCTTAGCACAAGTTACATGGACGTCGCAGTAAATAGAACATATAAATGAATTCTGTGGATTTCACAAGTTACCGAATAGTATAATGTAAACATTAGAGAAATAGATAGGAAGTAATTAATTGTCTCTGCTACTTAAGCTACGTTTACTGTCTCGGTAAATGCCACATTTAAAATCAAGACACTGGAGTGTGGCCAAGTGCAAGGGCGGCTCGACTCGTTGGCTGCACTCGCCCACTTTACTCGCTTTCAGGAACAAACAAGCCAGCCCGCGAGTGGAATGCCAACGTCCTCCTGGTTCAATCACTACGTTCAATTAGTTGCTTGTACTTCTGTCATTACCTGACCAGCCATTTCGTAGAGTATCCAGATGTATAAATCCAGACGTTCTGTTAGGTCAATTACTTGTTAATATTTGTTATTATAATGTATGTCTGTCTATCTATCATCATGTTCCCTAAGTCTGCCAGCAAATATCAGTGTTAATAGCACTGTTGTGTTCCGGTATGAAAGGCATCAGAGACAGCGCCTCATTGGTTTGAGGATTCTGGGTGCGCGTACATTTAAAAAATGACATCACAAAACATTTCATCATTTTAATATATAAAAACTAATAGTCCAAATATCAATGCGGTTAGACTCGGATTCAGATATCAATCAAGAGCCAGTCAGGGCACACTTTATGGAACTCGGCTTTCTGACCCTCCCCAGCATCCTAATATACAAAGTCGCCATCTATGTGCGAGAGACCTCGACAGCTACATACGACTCGGTGACTGACATTCCCACAACACCCGCTGTGCGGGTAGGCTTCGCGCTGATCCTCACAGATTGACGAAAAGCGCTAAGTCTATCCGCATGATGGGTCCAGCGGTGCAGACCCGACTTTCACTGGACGCTGTAAATACTCCGAGTTATGAAACATTTAAAAAGAACCTTAAAAATAGAATTAAGGATGAATCAGTAACAATAACCTTTTTATGTATAAAATAATCATATTGTGTGAGTACTTTAGTGTACACCCTAATGACATGTAGTTGTGTAATATTGACATGTAACGAGTGTTATTAAATATATTGATTATGATTATTATATTATCAATTTACAATATTAAAGTATTTCAATGCTACTCGTAAGTGGCCTAAAATCAATCTACCTATAAAGGATTTAACAAGTTTTGCTTAATTATATTTTGTAAGCCATATTTCAGAAGCCTCAAACTAATGAGGTGCTGGCTATGCTACCTTTCATACCGCAACAAGTTCATACTGGACTAGATACCCATCACTGGTACTTTGTTTACAAAATGCGTAATATTTTAAAAAGGATAACGATTTTCTGCGTTTCTATTGTGTTGTTCGGTCACTTGGCTAGAACCCATGTGCTTATTCCAGACTTGGCAAATGAATATAAAGTCTTAGCCCCGAGTAATTTATATGTCCCAGATCTGTCGCAGTTTGTGTCAACTATCTAGTTATTGGGACATGATGCCGTTGTGTAAGGAGGTCGGTGCCATTGTGTCTGGCACTGCTATGCCAGCTTTGTAAAATAGGAAAGTTCAGAGTTACATAGGTGCGAGCGCAATGAAATATATTGTAAATTGGATAATTTTGAATTGAATTGAATAAATGGAAATGTAATACTTAATTTACTCATCGTTTGCGTTTTTTTCCTTCATATTTTGTTCCTGTTATTATTATGGTTAAGTTCCCTCAAAAGTCTCATTCTACCCACAATATTTCTATAAATCGAATTTAATTTCGCACCAAAATGAGTATTTACAAGACGTAACGTAACACTAACGTAGCGTTAAATGCGATATATATCAGACAACCATTGGATGGAATAACTAAACCATAATATATAAACAAATCCACGGAACCCTATCCCCGAAATGCGACTCCCGCACTTGGCCAATTTTATTTCATTAATTTTATGAAAATAACCCGAGAAGTGAATATTGCTTCCTCCACTCCAATGCTACTTCAGCCAGAACAGACACATTGAAGGGAACGAATGTGAGAACGTACTTAGCAAAGTTAAACGACGAAAATAAATCAATGACTTACAAGATTGCATTAGACCCCGTCCCAGGGGAGCTCGCATTTTTCGCACTAAATCCAAACACAAAACACGCAGTTAGTGTCCGTGACGAGCGTGAATGAATGGCGTCGCATTTTTCTCGCTAACTCCGCGTCGCCTCCGCAATAAAACATTCATGAATTCAGAATGTAACCACTCAGTACGGCGTGGATGGGGCCGGCCTGCCTTGCCCGATCCCGTCCGCGGGAACCGAAAAAGTACGCCAATTCGTTACTGAACATTTTAAACGAATGAATAGACAATTAATTACATCCCTTTTATTTTTAAAAGCAAAGTTCTGGACGGAATAAATCATAGGGTCGGTTCGGAGTTCGGAGTTGGTTGTTTTTCCGACATCCATGTTAGGATTGCTCGGCCGCCGGCGCGGGCGGATGTGCGACGAACTATGCGCGCCGCGGGAACGGAATGCGGACAATTTCACAAAAGCCGAACGAGTAAGACGTCTCCCGCGATAACGCCTGAAAGCTCATAAATTCGCATGTGAGGATGTGACAAGACGAGACAAAATGACTATTACGTCTTTATCGTTCATTTCACAATAAAATGATGTGAAATAAGCGTGTTCCGAGTAATCGTTGCCAGACGTATTTTGAGTTTTATTTTTTTACAAAGGAGAGGATGTCAGATCTGTTTAACGTTTGAATATAATTGTATAGGGAGATGATATTGTGAAGGTGGAAAGGCAAAAATCCGCTTGAGGCGTTTTCAGCGCAAACATGTTTAGACGTCAGATTTATGTTTTCTGATCCATCTGCCGTACCGTCTCGCATAATATTGCGGACGGACTCGGAAATAATAAAGGCGGAGAGATAAGGTTTTCGTCTGTTCCAGGGGAAACGGCGGAATTGGACTGGGACAATTTTATTTTTCATTTTCCTTAAGCCGAATACAAATAAATCACTACTGCTTAAGGGATGTTGACTTTATGGCGGCTTGCATTAATTTTGATACTGTTTCTCAGTCATAAGGTATTATTGTAATATTTACAAGCGCAGGTGTCTAGAATTTTGTATTAATATTTCTATTGAATAAAGCTTTCAGTATAAGAAAAAATTATGCCCAATACTCAAGTATTCTTTGAAATCTTTACATCTTTCAATTTATTTTAGTCCAAACCTTTAATATAACTATAGAATAAATAATATATTATAATAAATAATTACTATCGATGCTAACGACAACCGTAGAGTTTGCCTCGAATCGCCCGGTAGTTACCGATCACTAAATAATATTATCCAGACCAAGAAATTGAGGACATTCCAGTATTTCTACAATCGGAAATAGAAAAGGCTGTCCGTCCACAGGCTAAACAGCGACAAGTCACCTGGGTGAGATCAAATAACGAACGAGATGATAAAATCTTTAATAATCACACCTGAAAACTGAAGAAAACTCACAGAAATATATACTACCACGTTAAGAACTGAATCCATACCATCACAGTGGACAAATAGTACAATTATCGTTTCACGAAAGAAAGGGGATTGAGATAACATTGAAAATTATAGACCAATTAGTATCCTGTCAAATATATATAAAGTATTTTCAAAATTGATTCTAAATAGACTAACAGGTTTAATGGACGAACAACAGGCAATCGAACAAGCTGGGTTTCTGCAGAATTCTCAAGCATCGATCATATACTGGTATTAAAACAGTTAATAGAAAAATCATTTGTGGATTATAAGGCGTTCGATTCCATTAGGCACGAGTCACTCTGGAAGGCGTTAACTCAACAAGGTACTCGTATTCCTAAGAAATACATAGGTATAATTAAAAATATATACAATAACAGCACGGTACAAGTAAAACTGGAAACAACCGGCGAAGAGCTCCCTATAGCGAAAGGCGTAAGACTAGGAGACTCGCTGTCCCCAAAACTTTTCTTTGCAATCCTAGAAAGTGTATTTAGGAACATAGAATGCAAAAATGTAGGCATAAATGTTAACAGAGAAGAACTTAACCATTTAAGGTTCGAAGATGATTTAGTATTAATCACCGACAGCCCTAGTAGATTGCGACATATGCTGCAACAGCTGGCAGAAGCTAGTAGAATAGTAGGTCTTACCATAAATAAATCTAAAACAAAGGTAATGACAAACAGGGAAGAAATAGCCATAAAAATAGACGGTGAAAATATTGAATACGTGAGAAGCTACACATATATGGGACAGCTAATATCATTCAGAGATCAAACGGATATAGAAATCGAAAAAAGATTTGCGTGTGCACGGAAAAGATATTGATCACTCAAGGAGATACTTAAAAGCAAATACTTTTTCCATGGCAGCTAAGAGAAAAGTCTTCAACTCGTGCGTCCTACCTTGCCTGACGTATGGGAGCTAAACGTAGGCCCAAAATCAAAAACATCTATTAAAACTGAGATCTTGTCAGTGGGGAATGCAAAGAAGCATGATTGGTTTCACTAAAAAAGATCGGAAAAGATCGGTTGAGAGCATTTGAAATACGATCCAGAACCAAGGTAGAAGATATAATAAAGAAAGTTGAAGTGGAGATGTACAGGACACATGAAGAGAGATAGTAAACTGATTTAACATAACAAGGTGGCAACCACGCGATGGTAAAAGGAAAAGGGGAGGACAGGCAAAGAGATGGTCAGACGAGATAAGAAAAATTGTAGGCGCCATCTGGCCTAGAAAAGCTAGAGACAGGAACGAGTGGAAACAGCTGGGCCTATATGTCACTGATCACTAAACCGGAAAACCCAATGTGTTATACATATTTAAGTTCTCTTTTTAATATAATTAGATATGTGTGTTCAGCTATCCATCAAGGCTAATAATTAATAAGAAATAATATCCTATTGATATGTCGTATTCTTTCTACACCAATAAATTTCAACCAAAGATTAAAAAGAAACAGCTATCAAATAAAACGAGAAGTGGAACAGAATAATAAAATAAAAGTAGGTTTTGGCGAAGCAACTTTTCTCGTGAAGCGAAGCGGGGAGACGAACCAATTTCTGGCCCGATGCTAGCGTTTTGTTGGAAATAGCTTTCCTTCAATCTGCATTTTCTTGCTGATTTACCAACTTTCATATAGAACGAACTTCTCAGATGCCTAAGACGGAGTTACTCGATGGAAAATTATTTTAATAATAGACTTGTGTTTTACTTTAGACATTTAAAAATCCTACGCCCGTTGAATTATTTATTTACTTTATCTGTGCGAGCTCGTGGCCTTCATCTCACATTACAAACTTTATTAATACTTAAACAAACGTTTTAGAAAAGAAGGTAGTTTTGTTTTTTTATAAAAACAATGTTTTTCCTAATCAGAGAATGAAGATAATTATTTTCCATACTTATACAGTTTTATGTTTAAGAAAACAGACACAAAAATGCTACGATATCATAATAATCACGCATATAAATTGTAAATGCCAAAGTAAGGATTAGTTTCCAGCCTCTTGGAAGAGCATAACCTTTGGCATTGTTTATGACACGGAAAGGAAAATTATCTGCTTGTTTTCCGGTAAAATGGTTCCGTGGGGTAATTTTTGAAATCCATGACAACGAAGTCTCACGCAAATATAATAAAGCGCAACCTGAAAAATATGTTAAACCAGAAAAACAGTGTAATGTCCGCACTTAACTCATGAAAATCGCCTTAATGGCTAACTCTGATATAACGATAATGTTTATTGCACTCTGCACAGGTTGTGCGCGAATTTGTTGAAGAATCATAAAAATGGTAAATTTTCCCTTTATATATACTGTTCATCTTTATTTATGGACTAAGCTGTGCCTTTGTTTATGTACAATAACTATAGGGTATTCAAAAGTGGTTCCATTTTTTAATATGTTTCTTTAAATACATACAATCTACAAAATCAAACTCTTCGTCTCTCTCGTATCTCGGATACCGGAATTAGTCGATGGTTGATATTATATGACCTGGCTACAGTTCCCACTGTTGTATTCTGATAACGAAAGGTAACAGAGACAGCGTGTTGAGGCTTCCGGGTGAGCTCGCTTTTGATTTTTTTTTTTTTTTCGAATGGACTTGATGCTGTTGGTCCTGCGACCTCTACAGCTTCACCCGAACAATGGCGAGCGCGGAAGGCGCTCAACCGGTATTATTATTTATAGCAACAGGCCTAAGGGCGCCCGCTCGGGCTCGTCCTCGGCTTAGGGCGTTGCTTTGTGGTCAAGAGATCGGTGAAAATCGGCCCGGAATGTGCCGATATCTGCGGTAAGCGCCAGGATTATTGCTCGTCGTGGGGAAGGTGTGTCTTTGCCGTCTCCGCCGGCGGAGACGGTGTATTTGCAAAGTGTCGGTTTGAGGACGGATCGATAGTGCTTGAAGAGCCAAGGTGATCGGATCATCGGGGTCGTTGAGGACGTCCCGGGGGCGCCTCTTACGGCCGGGAATCGGCACGTAAGACGACGCTTTACGTGCAAACGGATTGGGATGGTTCGGAGCGGACGCGAAGAACCGTACAGAGACGTCCTTCATGTAATGAGCACTCGCTTTTGACCCCAAAACCCCTCATAATTATACACCTAGGTACACTCGAGTACAAAAAAATTTGAACCATGTCACATTCACCTTTATTTGACATTTCCTTCAACACACTGCATAGAAACAAGCAAGGTGAATGTGACATGGTACAGAAGTGGATACATATTTTTGTACTCGAATGTACCATCAGCTGAAATGAAAGACAAGTACTCGTACAAAGCAACAAAAAAATATATCGATATTATAAATTTAGTATATTTGTTAACAGCTTTGTTGGCCAATTTCATAATATTTCTTTCCCTAAATCCAATATTGGACACAAGCCTCCATCATAGGTCACCACGACGGACTTTTCATGCATAGGTTTGTATCAATCGCCACGTTTGGCAGGCAGCTTGGTGATCGCATTTAGATATTGTTGTTACATCGTCGCCTTTAACGACACCCACGGACGAAATGGAGTTTGTCTTAACCTAAAACCATGACCTCACAGCAATTTAGCTAAACCACTAGCCAAACTAGCTAAAACACGCCTCCGTGGCCTAAATGTCTAAATGTTGGATTGACAATCTGGAGGTCCCGAGTTCAATTCCTGGTGGTATAACCTCGCGGTACGCGGTTTTGTTATTGGTAGTGCATTGTCTATGTCCGCATGGCTAGCTACCACCATGTTACCAAGTCTGACGCCAAAGAGCAGTGTTAATAGCACTTTTGTGTTCAGGTATCAAAAAAGTACCAGAGCACCTTATTACGAGTAGGTTGAGGCTTCTGTGTGCGCACGTCACTTACTCTCAAGTGAAATGAAAGCGAGGTGCAAACCAATCATACTTAAAAAATGTAAGATAATGAAATGCATCGCGTTTAATTTTAAAAAACAAAGTATTATAATTTTGTTTCTGCCTCCTCGACTTGACCACGAGATCGCGAAGGCCGCGTTCGATTATATTAGGTACACACGAGTGGTTCTGTATTGTAACTACAAAATGTACTCTCCAATCTCGTGACTCGAATGTTTTATAAAACTCTCTGCTTTTGACAATGTCCGTAGAACTGAAAATAAAAATCAATAAGTTCTTTATTCTAGGCGGATTTTAGTTTTTAACTTTCTTCTCGTTCGTGTAAGTTTTAACAGTTACTTGAATCGGTTCCCTAATAAATAAAACCATAATAAGCCAACAGCATGAATAATTGAGATGAAGCGGTCTTTATGGACAGATTATAAATGTCTACGAATTAATCCAAACAGCGAAACTTTGAAACAACCATAAATAACCTAAACTGTTACCCAAAGTACCCGAAAGAGCGATATTTTTAAGTAAAAGATTACATTTAACCCAATTTATACGGAAAATCATTTAATCTACAAGTAAAGTAATGACATTTCTTGTTACAAAGGGAAAACTCCGGTATGAAAATTAAGTTTCAAAAGAAAGAGGATGTTTTCTTATTGTGTTCAACAGGTAACAGATTCAAAGTTACGAATAGAATGAATCTTATTGTAGTGAGATGATTGATTCGTCTTTGTTGATGCGTTCCTTTGTTAAATATTCAGTAAGAATTTGTGCTTGAGAAAAACATGGTAGCATACTTAACGGAAATACGCTCAGAATGCTTCCACAACCAATTTATTTTGATATAATGTTTTAAAAACTCGAGTCCTCCAAGCCTGGGCAATCGTAGTGTAGGACTTCCCCCGGCTTCGTGTTAAAGACGAACTCATTAGCCAAACGTGGATGCGGAGAGCAGAGGACAAAACTGAGTGGCGCACTCTGTGCATTCATCATCAGCAAGGAAACGTCCACACACGTAGGCCTCCTTCATGGTACCCCACTTCTACCGGTCCCGAGCCACCTGCAATCTGCATCCAGCGTCTCCCCGCGATTTTAACCAGGTCGTGACCAACCCAGTGGACCAACCTTTTTATGCCGCGTTAACCGATGAAGTTTACTATTAAAATAGATTAGACAGATAATTATGCTTGTAGAAGAAATATATGTTATTTAATATATGGTTTTACAAGTGGCTGGCAGGTTATAATCCCTTCGGTTGCCTTCGAAACCAAGCGTGAAGATTATGTCAAAATTCTCTAATGTGAAACTCTTTTCTATAGTGGTGGTATTTTCAACTGCCAAATAATAAAAAGAAAAGTTGTAATGGCTTTGTATTACATAAGAAAAATTTATGTTTTTGAATAACTGAAATAATAGCACGTTATTATCAATTTTTATGAAAATGTTCAACAAACTGTAAATAATTAATATTAACTTAGTTGGTGGTAGGGTATTTTCTGTTTGCCTGGCCTGTTAATACTGTACTGTTGTGTTCCAGTACAAAATGTAGTAGAGCCAGCGACTCATTAACTTGAGGCTTCTGGGTGCGCACGCTTATCGTCACTTACCGTACCATCCAACTCCTTATCGTCACTTACCGTCACGTGATATCAATTCAAAGTGCAAACCTGTCCGATGTATAAAAAAGAAGAAGAAAGATATACGACTATTATTATAATAATGTCACGGAGTTCGAAAAGTCCAGAGATAAAGAAAAGAGAGAGGTGTATCCATCGATCCCCTTCGTGTCAGATATTGACAAATGACGTAGAAAGCTCTCGAATACTCGCATAAGGATTGTCATGTGAGAAAGGGAGAGCAATTCATCTATCTCCTTCGTGTCGAATACTCTACAATGTTCCAGAAGATTCTAGACTACAGGATCTAGAAACACTACGGGGTATATATAGGCGCGAGCCGAGCGTCGGAGACAGTTCAGTTTGAGTTGAGTTCACAGCGAAGAAAAGTGAAGAAACGAAAACTGGAAGAAATTGTAAAGCGAAAGTACAATCGAGGTGGAAAAGTGTTAGTGTACTAGTGTATCACGTGGTGTCAGTATCGACAGATCGGCGTCAGTAGTGTTCAAGGACTCTGTACGTGGAATCAGGGACGGACTCAGTGCAGACAACTCGGAACTAGTGGGACAGGGACGTACTCTGTTTGGGGGAACCCGTGATTTTGAAGATTGGTTTGTGGACTTGTGTTACCAATAAATTCCGGAACTTTGGACTTTCTTTCTCTTCAATAAACGAACCACGAAAGCTCGTAACATTTGGTGTCAGAAGTGGGATAGAAGATGCCGATTGTACCGAAGGACGGAAAAGAAGGGGTAACCACCAGATCCATGTCGGAGGCTCGGCGCGACGAAGCAAGCGGAAGCGGGGTTCAGCGCACTCCTGAAAGAACATGTGACAGGAGTAGCGTTCAGCGCACCCCGGAGCAGAATCCAGGCAGCCTTCTCCAACAAATACAACGCATGATGGAAGATCAGCTGCGTGAGCAAGCCCGCCGTCAAGAAGAGCAAGCCCGCCGACAGGAAGATCAGTTGCTTGCTATGCAGGAAGAGCAAGCCCGCCGTCAGGAAGACCAGCTGCATGCGTTGCAGGAAGAGCAAGCCCGCCGTCAAGAAGAGCAAGCCCGCCGTCAGGAAAACCAGCTACGTGAACTGCAAGAGGAGCAAGCCCGTCGCCAAGAAGAGCAAGCCCGCCGTCAGGAAAACCAGTTACGTGAACTGCAAGAGGAGCAAGCCCGTCGTCAGGAAGGTCAGCTGCGCGCGTTGTAACAGGATCAAGCTCAACGCCTTGAGACCCTCCATAAAGACTTTGCGAAGGGTCTGAAGATAACAGTGGAGAGGGTAGCAGCTGTGGAAGTAAGAGTTAACCAGGTGGAAGAGGAGGTCGGCACTTTGGCTCAGAAGATTAGTAAAGTGGAAGAAAACACAGAGAAGGTGATATCAAAGATGCACAAGGAGGTGGAGCAGTGTAAATCCCGTAGCCGCATCGCCGCAGTCTTCGACGCCCCTGTGGTGCCTGTGAAAGGGGTCAAGGTGCCGAACTACGATGGAACGACCTCCTGGACTGCCTTCAAGTTACAATTCGAGACCGCGATGAAGGCAAACGGCTGGGCTAAAGAGGAAGCTCAGTCCGCACTTACCCTGGCGTTACGCGATAAAGCTTTAACCGTCCTGGAAGCCGTGGGAGCTAAAGAAAACTTGACATTTGAAGCTCTCTTCGATGCTCTAGAATCCAGATTTGGAGACGGACACCTAGAGCACGTCTATCGAGCACGGCTGAAAGAAAGAACACAACGCGCCAACGAAAGCCTACAGGAGTGGTCCGTTGAGGTGGAGAAGCTAGTACGCAAGGCGTTCCAGTCATCCCCTGCAGCCGTGGAACAAATGCTGATGCAGACGTTCGTCGATGGAATACGGGACCTGGAGGTACGGGCAGCGGTGCGCTTAATGCATCACGTCAACCTCAAGGATGCCGTGGCCCACGCATTAGAGGTAGAAGCTGTGCGCCAAGATTCCCGTGTCGTTCGTCTTCGTGAGGTCACGGCTACTGTGGAACGTCCACCGCTACGACGGAACTTCATGTGCTACGAGTGCGGCGAGCGAGGGCATATCCGATACTCCTGCCCAAAGCGTAGAAACCGCTGCGACGTGGCGGTCTCAACCTCCGAGCCGCAGGAAAACTAGAATCAGCCAGTGCTGCGGGGTGGGTGCTGGCCGGAAATGTTGCAACCCCAACAGTTAAAGTGAACCAAACTACAGATGGGAATAGCCTGGTGGTAGAAGGAGAGATCAACGGCCGGATTTGTCAGCTAACACTCGATACAGGAGCCACAAGAACAGTAATCAATGGACGAGTTCTAAGACGCTTCAATGGATCAAATCGAGAACACTTACAGCGAAGAAACAATTTGCAGTTGACGACAGCTACCGGCCAGCACATACCGATCAAAGGGGAGTTGAGAGTAGTAATTAAAATCGGAGAAACACTGTTTCCACATGAAGTTATCGTTGCTGAAATTTTGGATGATTGCATCATTGGTTTGGACTTTCTTCAAAATCATCAGTGCAGCATAGACATGAAAGGGGGAGTACTACGATACAATACCGAGGAGATTCCACTTACGGGCGGTACATCAGGGAAGGTTTACTGTTTGAAGAGAACTATCCTCAAACCGAAGACTCAAACCCTCGTTCCTGTTGTTTTACCAGGAAATGCCATCGGAAGATTACCTCGAAGATGTGCCGTAGTGGAGAAAGCAAATACAGAATCACCATGGATTCCAGCAAGGACTGTTGTTGGATCATCGGGGACAACTTCAATTCCTGTTTTAAACGTCGGAGAAGAGGAGCTTTCAATTGAGAAAGGGGAGATCATCGGCGTTATGGAAGACCTTCTATGGATAAGGAACTGCACGGAGAAATATCCAAATAAGAACAAGGTGGAAGCAGAGACCGTCGTAAAAATTTTGGAAGATTCAAGCAGGGATATGACAAAACTGCAAGCCATGAAGGCAAGGAATTTATTGCTGCGCTATTCCGACTTATTTCCCAAGCATGATGGAGACATTGGAAGAACAAGTTTAGTGAAGCACAAAATTAATACGGGAAATGTACCACCGATTCGACAAAGGCCAAGACGAATACCGTTCGCCAAGGAAAAGGAGGTGGAAGAAATGATTGAATACATGAGGAAGAACGACGTCATTGAACCTTCAGCAAGCCCTTGGTGTTCACCTGTCGTACTCGTTAAGAAGAAGGATGGCTCGACAAGATTTTGTGTGGATTATCGACGGCTCAACGAAGTTACAACGAAGGACAGTTATCCATTGCCTAGAATCGACGACACTTTGGACACTTTAAATGGGATGAAATGGTTTACAACCCTGGACCTGAAAAGTGGGTATTGGCAAGTGGACATCGATTCCAAGGACAAGGAGAAGACAGCCTTCTCAACTGGAAAGGGACTGTGGCAGTTCAAAGTAATGCCGTTCGGATTATGTAACGCACCGGCTACTTTTGAACGATTGATGGAGCAGGTCTTGGCAGGACTACTTGGAGAAACATGTTTGGTCTACCTGGACGACATAATAATTGTTGGAAGAGACTTTGATGACCATCTTAAGAAGCTGGAAAACGTTTTCGACCGCCTACGTGGAGCAAACTTGAAGTTAAGTCCTAAGAAATGTTCTTTCTTCAAACGGCAAGTTAACTACCTGGGCCACGTGATTTCGGAGAAAGGAGTCGAGACGGATCCTGCAAAAACTTCAGCAGTCAAGGAGTGGCCGACACCTACGGATAAAACCCAAGTCAGGGCATTTCTTGGTCTATGCTCTTACTACCGTCGGTTCGTGGAAAAATTCTCAGATATCGCCAAACCTTTACATCGGCTCACAGAGGAGAAGAGGGAGTTTACTTAGGATGCGGATTGTGAAGAATCATTCAGGGAACTGAAAGATCGTTTATGCAACACACCGATTCTTGGATACCCTGGAGTTGAAGGGAAATTTGTGGTAGATGCAGACGCCAGCAATATTGGTATTGGAGGTGTACTGTCACAACAAAAAGGAGACCAAGAAACTGTCATCGCCTACTATAGCAAGTCCTTATCGAAGCCGGAGAAAAACTATTGCGTTACTCGACGGGAACTGCTAGCAATTGTGAAGACTTTGCAACACTTCAAGAAATTCCTATTGGGTCGCAAATTTTTAGTCAGAACCGATCATGCTGCATTAAAATGGTTGCTGCAGTTCAAGAATCCGGAGGGACAGGTTGCAAGATGGCTGGAACAACTGCAAGAATTTAACTTTGAAGTTGAACATCGGAAAGGGAAATCTCATAGTAATGCGGATGCACTTTCAAGAAGACCGTGCCTAGCAGATTGCAGACACTGTTGCCGTCTGGAAGAAAAGGAGACTGTCCCAATTAGGTTTATCAGAACAGATGCCATTGATGGAGAATGGGGAAATGACGAAATGCGCAAGGAGCAAGAAAGTGATCCTGACTTGAAACCAATCCTGGAGTGGATGAAAAACAGCAGTACTAAGCCGCAATGGAGAGATATTGCCAAATATGGAGTAAACACGAAAGGGCTTTGGGCGCAGTGGAAGAGTCTGACCCTACAAAATGGACTTTTATGCAGGAAATGGGAGGAGACGGATGGCAAAAATTCCCATCTCCAGTTAGTAGTACCCAGAACCAAAGTAAAGGATGTACTACGGGCCTTTCATGACGGTGTTTCCGGAGGACATTTAGGAATCAAGAGGACATTGGTGAAAATTAGGGAGAGATTTTATTGGCTGCATTGTAGAGACGATGTGGAAGATTGGTGTCGGAGATGTACTAGCTGTGCAGCTGTAAAGGGACCTCAAACAAGAAGCCGGGCAGCTATGAAGACCTACAACGTTGGAATGCCTTGGGAACGCATCGCTTTGGACATTGCAGGGCCTTTTCCAGTGACAAAAACTGGCAATCGTTATATACTCGTTGTGATGGATTACTTCACAAAATGGCCCGAAGTTTTCGCTATACCCAATCAAGAAGCTACCACTGTTGCCACAAAACTAGTCAATGAGGTTATCTGCCGCTTCGGAGTACCGCTGGAAATGCACAGTGACCAAGGAAGGAATTTCGAGTCACAATTATTCCAGGAAGTCTGTAAAATCTTAGGGATCCACAAGACTCGAACTACACCTTATCATCCTCAGTCCGACGGTATGGTGGAACGTTTCAATCAGACTCTGGAGCGACACCTGGCTAAGGTGGTGGATAATCATCAGGATAACTGGGACGAGTACATACCTCTCTTCTTGTTGGCTTACCGGACGGCTGTTCATGAAAGTACGGCTTCAACTCCAGCGTTGGTGAATTTTGGAAGAGAGTTAAGGCTTCCGGCAGATCTATTGTGCGGCTGCCCACCAGATGTTTCCAGGGACATAAAGGAATATGTCAGTGACTTGCGAACAAGGATGATTGAAATTTATGAACAAGTGCGTGAAACTGGATTACAAGCTAGTGAACGCTCGAAGACACGTTATGACCGAAGAACTAACTATGCTGGTTTTGACGAAGGAGCATTGGTTTGGTTACACAATCCAGTTCGAAGAAAAGGGAAGTCACCGAAACTGCAAGCAAGTTGGGAGGGCCCATACGAGGTGGTGACAAAAATCAATGACGTCACCTACCGAATTCGGAGGACACCAAGAAGCCCACTGAAAGTTGTGCACGTAGATCGGCTGGCGCGTTATCATGGCAGTAACGATGCTCGGGACGAGCATTCTTAAGAGGAGGGCAGTGTCACGGAGTTCGAAAAGTCCAGAGATAAAGAAAAGAGAGAGGTGTATCCATCGATCCCCTTCGTGTCAGATATTGACAAATGACGTAGAAAGCTCTCGAATACTCGCATAAGGATTGTCATGTGAGAAAGGGAGAGCAATTCATCTATCTCCTTCGTGTCGAATACTCTACAATGTTCCAGAAGATTCTAGACTACAGGATCTAGAAACACTACGGGGTATATATAGGCGCGAGCCGAGCGTCGGAGACAGTTCAGTTTGAGTTGAGTTCACAGCGAAGAAAAGTGAAGAAACGAAAACTGGAAGAAATTGTAAAGCGAAAGTACAATCGAGGTGGAAAAGTGTTAGTGTACTAGTGTATCACGTGGTGTCAGTATCGACAGATCGGCGTCAGTAGTGTTCAAGGACTCTGTACGTGGAATCAGGCACGGACTCAGTGCAGACAACTCGGAACTAGTGGGACAGGGACGTACTCTGTTTGGGGGAACCCGTGATTTTGAAGATTGGTTTGTGGACTTGTGTTACCAATAAATTCCGGAACTTTGGACTTTCTTTCTCTTCAATAAACGAACCACGAAAGCTCGTAACAATAATAAAAATATAATTTAATCAAATCAAATGAATGTATTTAATTCGTAAAATTTAGGTTAGTATAGTTTTATAGATGATATCATTTATTTACTCAAGCGGAATTAAACTTTTGACACTCAATTGCGTTTTGATTTCTTTCGTACCGCTTGTAAAAAAGATCCCAAAACGCCATTCTTTCTTTAAAAGGTCGGGTATTTAATTTGAGTTCAGAGTCGATGTTTAAATAATACATACAGTCTTTTGTGATTGGTTCCCATTTCACAGGCAATGTTCCTGACGTCTCAAGTGTTGGATTTCTGGGGAAAAAAATATTTTTTTATATATACTCATACATTATTTCAAGTTTTATTCAAAGAACAGGAAACGCCACTGCGCACATACCAAGCACCTCCACAAGCTGGCCTACACATTACCCGCTGCGCTTTGGTTGCGTACGGAATCATCTCCTTTTACTTGACTTAAGATGTAATCTGATGAGAACCGGGATAAAAAGTTCACTTCACCACTTAACTTTGTTTATGGAAATAAATTTAATCGATCCGTTGCTCCGTTGCTGTGTGTAAGAAGAACAAAGCAACTAGTATCATCAATTTTTACATTTATAAATAGTTATGTTTTGCTCGATACCTAGGTGATATGTGCGAGAAATATCGTCAGAGCGAATATGTCTACAAACTGTCGCAAATTGATTGATTCAACTTCATTTGTTTAACCCTGTTCACCGTTGTGAAAAAATATCAGTGTACTTTAGATTGAATTAATCGATTTGAAATTTAGAAGAGGGTAGTAAATTTTTCTTCTTCCCGGACTGGCGAGAGAAGTTCGAGCTACGTGTCGAATTTTTTCACTATTTTCGAAATGTTTGTGGCAAACTGTGCCTAAAGCAATATATATATATAACCTAGAAATGAAAAGGTAGTATGTTCAATGTCATACCCATATTTAGCAAAATTTGTCCATAAAATTGTCATCTGATCGATCACTTGTTGGTCTTCAGGTTTAGGCGTCTCCGTTAGCACTTCGTTGCTAAATAAATATCCCAATTCGTCAGCATGAATAGCACCGCCTTCCGTTATATTTGCCCATCGTTTATATAAATTAAATCCTCCGTTGTACGAAAAAATATATCTGTATATTGTATCCCCGTTATCTTGGAATTTCTTAACACTTTTTTCGGTTGGGTAGTTATACTGAATGTCAGACTGGAAATCTATTATGTTTCCCTTAACATCATCTGTAACATCTTCATCACCTATGTAAAAATGTTTAAGGATATCTGTCATATCATCAAGTATCTGTTCCTCAAAATTGAACGAGGATTGCAAATGGCTATAAAATACATTACTGTAATGAGTTATGGATACATTTCTTACAAATGCATACACAAAAAGAAATTCATCGTTGGTGTTTCCTATCATAATTGGAATATTTCTATACTTAAGGTTATCTACGCTTACAGGACTATCTTTGATAAAGTTTTCAACTCCATCAAACTGATGCTCGACATTAGGTCTAAAAGCAAGGCTAAGTTCATTCGTCGCCGCGATAACTAGTTCTGGGTCAACTGTTGCCAGATAAGATAGTGCTTCTTCCGTGACATTGGTCAATAGCCCGAGATGATGTGCTAGTTTCACGTGAGCATTTGTATCTGGATCATCACAGCACCCAGAAGCGGAGCCACTTTGTAGTATTGCTTTGTTAAAAAGATTTTCTTCTGTAAAGTGCATATGAAAATCCACAGATCTCGAACCTGCACTCTCGCCGAATACTGTTATTTCGTTAGCGTCACCACCGAACGCTTCTATGTTATTTTTAATCCATCTCAAAGCAATCAATTGATCTTTGAGACCTTGATTACCAGGAACTTCAGAGGTGTTTAAGCACATAAAACCATATGGTCCTAATCGGTAATTGATTGCTACTAAAATAACGTGGTGTCTTACTAAGAATTTCGGTCCGTAAAGTCCACGGCGAGTTGATCCCGTTTCAAATCCACCACCATGAATCCAGATCATCACAGGAAGTCGGTTTCTAAAGTCTGCCGTGTTTGGCACATACACATTCAATCTGAGACAGTCCAAAGTGCCAGTTATATTAGGATTGAATACATCAATTTGAGGACAAACATCCGAATCGTCGAAAGCTTCAAACTCTGTTTCGAATAAGGGATAAGGAGATGATACCTGAAATCAGAAAATCCGATCATATTATACCGAATTATTACATATTATATCGAAACAATTGCAATATTATATATGGTAACAACCGAAGGATGTATTATAATAAAGTCCCTAAAATACATCCCTACATTTCGTAGGATTTCCCTAAGATTACGGCAGACATAGTCTGGTATTACTTACCCCAAACGGGTTCGATTCATTAACCTTTGCATATGGTATACCAAGGAACATGGAGTAGTCACCATCAATCGCCTGTAACCCTCTAACCAGACCAACTTTCGTAGCAACTAAAGGATCCACTCTTGAAAATGCGTGGTAAGATTCAAACACTCTTAACAAAAATATTATAAAATAATATTTGTGACACATGGTTGTAGCGGGAAGATTACCATGAGTGTGATGATTTGGTATCTTGGGTAAGAATCAATTTGAACCGATAGTGATAAAAGCAATAATGATAACACACGTATCTTGCGTTGAGGTTTCAACCTAACAAGGAACGGTGTAAGGACAGGATACTGTCTGGTCATGTTTTAATAAACTGCACCATTTTGTTCCATTTAAAAAAAGAATTATATTGAATTAATAATATAAAAAAGGTCCACGTATATTAACTTTTAATGTCTGGTAATATCGCGGTAAAAATAACTTGAGCATGCCAATGAACAGGTCCTCCAGTAAGTTTGTATAAGCCTTAATTATTGAGTTCGAGATGTCTCGATAACTAACAGTTGGAGATGCGGTGTGACTAATTACAGCGAAACTTTCAGGTATTGAGACACCTGGGCATTGTAAGTTTATTCACGTACAAACTGAAAGCAGTTTCACGTATAATTTATTAATAACTAGCTTTCGTCGCCATCTTTATGGATTAAAAGTAGCCTATTCGACTTTCCAATGTCTGAATACTGTTTAGTCTCAGCTTTAGAAAAATAGCAATAAATCTAATCTAATCATGAATCCAATTTTGGGAAATCCCCTTATGGCGGATGGTATATCTCCAACAGCATTATTAATATCTAATCTATTCCAACAGTAGACTTATGCCATAGATTAGATATTATTATGCAGATGATTTTAAATGTCTCTCTCTGTTATCTAAAAATCATCGTTCAGACCAAAATACACACTTCCGTATGTATGAAATTTTGAGATGGTAATATAATATTATTCAAGTAGATATGTTACGAAAAAAAACTTTCATTTCTAGCTGAACTCCAACAGAAACCTGCTTATTGAGATATTGTTTAACTGCTTTAGGTTTGGTTAGCGGTAGAACATTTAATATGTCCCCCTGGCTAGATAGTAGTTAACAACACGTTTCCTAAGTATGACGCTAAACAACTTTATTCAAAGAACACCCGGTATAAAATGTAGCAGGGACTCATAGCTTGAGTATTCTGACTGACCATGCTTTACATCCAACGGCCTTGTTAGCACGTACCGTGTGACATTATAAAAAATAATACCGAGTTACGTTCATTATGTTGAGGGAGCAAAAAATCTGGTGGGTAGATCGTCCACGACTCATTATTACTATTGTAACGTGAACTTTACTAACACCAAGCTGAGACATTCATCGAATTCGTGGCTACAGTTTTAAACTTATCAAGACAACTTAGTTACACTTTGCAACAGCAATTCGTTTAAACGCATTCATTGCAGGACAACTTAAAGTGGCAGTATCTTAGTAACAGCCCCGTTATCCCACATTCAGGGGTGAATAAACTGAAGTTAAGTTGACGACATACTCGTCGTCTAGGCATGGCGTCTCGCCGGCTGACCCGCACCATTACTTGATCAAAACATACACTCAGCTGAGAGCCCCTAGACCAAAGTACTCATAAATTGTCATGTAAGCCACCAAGTTAGCTTTGAATTCGTGTAGACAATATGTGGATCAGATAATTTAAGCTTGAACTAGCACGATTTGGGTTCATTGTTGAAGGCGCGACAGTCTTGAGTCATTAATAATAGATCTTGGGCTAGATTAAGTCAATCTGAGAACAAGTTAAATGAAAATTTAATAGGAATTGACATTTCTAAGTTCATTTATTTTCAACCGACTTCGAAAAATGAACCGATTTTGATGGTTCAAATTCTTTCATATTTCGTTCATAAAGGTGATAAGCGTAGCGATGAATGCCGTGTTGAGTAGCATCTCTGTGGCCGCAGCTATACACTTGGACTCAAAAATGGGCAATAGAAGCCAGCTATTCACGAACGTTTTTTATTACAAGCCCCTGAGTTACACTTTTGCTGACTTTTGTACGTAAATGTTCCCTGTTCTTGTCAAGTGCGAAGTAAAAGGAAACAGATACAGAGATATAAGTACTCGCACTTCTGTTTTGTATTTCATTAAGTTGAAAGGTATTGTTTTGTACAGGTTGTTCTCTTAGTGAAAATTAAAACTGAAT
The DNA here is from genome assembly GCA_910589575.2 of Carcina quercana. Lineage (NCBI taxonomy): Eukaryota > Metazoa > Arthropoda > Insecta > Lepidoptera > Depressariidae > Carcina > Carcina quercana. Next base: position 7,335,034 of record OU342436.1, read on the forward strand.
GTATACTTACGAGTATATATAGTCACAAAACAAAATACGAGGGCAGTGTGTCCGCCAGTCCACTGGACTGCGTCACGAGGTAACGCATAAGTCAAAGGAGGATCATGATCATGATGATATTTCTCCTTTAGACTAAACTAGCTTTACTATGAAATCAAATTGATAAGTCAGATTAATATTAGTAGTAGATTCCACTATTGAAAATACATGTAGCCTATCTCATAGATCACCACATGCGGGCGAATGTGCTTTTTCTAATGAGATTTAGTTTCATCGACGCGTTTTTCAGGCAGGTTAGCGTTGCTAGTCAATTCCTGCAATTATCAATGAGATAATTCGTGAGACGCCCACACAGGTGATTCTAATAACTAACTCTAAGTCTGAGCACCAATTATACCTTTAATTCAGACATGCTACGTGTAGTACAGTACTAAGGTCCTAGTAAGGTCAGGTATATTTTGCGCCTTACAGATTATGGGAAAAAAAATTCCTTGTAAAAGTGGTCCAATTCAATCATTTTGCCGACATTTCGGGGAATTTATTATACCTCTATAATTATTACTGTGGAACAATCTTTGAAGTCTTGTTACATTTATGAGCTCATTTCTTGTATTGCGTGGTTTATATGACGTGGACTATGAATTGCGCTTCTTCTAGAGGTAATTATTTTACAATTTTGACTATGTAGGTTTCATTATTCACTTCAGAAATCTTATGGGAATCACTCATAGGACCGCGGTAAATGTAGCCTTTGTTGATCGTGTTGTTTTTGTCCCTAAAGATTATATACTTACTTCTACTACCGGTGGCTAGCCAGGTTTATTTCAAAAGCCATGCCGCGGGAACCAGAGGGTAAAATAACCACAGCAGTCTTAGCTGTCGGGTCAAGCTGCTGGCTTTCGAGTGTATAGGGCCTAACGTCGTAAGGTCTCCACCCACTAACACGGTACATATTTGACTATCCATAGCCGGGCCAGTCCAAAAAATAAGTCGTTACTAAATGCTTTGATTGACCGTATGATACCCATTTCAAACTTGTTCTGACGTCATCACGACTCGTCTGCGATAACCAATGAAATGAAATTAAAAAAAAAACATGATCGTGCAACAACGCGTATGCAACGGTGAGCAAACGCGTAACGCTGGCTGTGAGCGTTATACCAGTAGTATTATGTGGCACTGGGCAATACGTCACGTCTCCGGATAGGAACGTTGCGAACTTTGCTTCATCTGTGCCGAAAGATAATTCATACAAATTAATTTCTTTTGCATGTGTCCGGTCTAGGTCTAGGTGGACATGGACAAGGACCTTTGATGCGATCACCAACCTGTATGGCAAACATGATAAATATACGGCAAGTCCCTACATGGAAAATCCGTTGTCATCGTAGTGGCGTTTAGTCGCAGAGGTTTAAATCTGTGATAGCTGGGAGCTTCTGTGGAGAGGCGCGAGTTGTGAGGTCATGTTTTCCGAAACAAGGAATACAGCGGACGCCATATGAGACTTAACGTTACGTAACCTACATGTAGAAGACACCTCATTCTTCCAAATTCTTTTACCAGTTAGGAGTTACGAAGGAAAAAATCACACAAACATTCATAAAAACATGCTGGCAAACAAAAAAATCAAAACAGATTATAGGTAAAAAACTTAAGTAAAGGTCCTCTTTCATGTAGGAGTGTACGTATTCCTCTACCTTTTTGTTTGTGAACAGGAAAAAATTAATCTCAAATATCAAACGTATATTCGCATACTTCACAGCTTTATGCCAGAAGACCTTTAAGTTTTTTACTTATATGTGACTCTACCAAAAGTCGTGCGAAACCTTTTTACCAAATCCTCGTGCACAACCCCAATGTTTCCTGACACAACCACTCGTGCGAAGAGCAGTAACATTTAAGAGCATTATTATTATGCAGTGGTCTCCCACAACTGCGTCTAGTAACACTTGAGGGTCGTTGGGTGCAAGATATCGCAATATTACTAGACATTTTGTACTTATAAAACCATTGATGTTTACACTAGATGCGACATTTTGTGGTGACAATGTGAGTGACTAACTACAGCAGCTTCTAAAAAGTACCAGTTGATAAAAGGCATATCATTGGAAAAGGCTATATTTTCAATATTGCCTTTTCACAGCTGTTATGTATCGTGACCTCAATTTCATGTCATAAAACTTTTCAAAATCCGTTGATAAGTTTACGAATTTGATTAATTTAATAATGACTTAAAATTAAAAATAGAGTGATGATTACATGATAATAATGTAAATTATTGGCTAGTTTTAGGCTTCTCTCGCAAACTGCACGAAAATTATAACGATTCCTTGTTTGACCACTGAACTGAAACCTATGTATTCCTACTCGTAGGTCAATAGCATATCCTATCTTGTTAAGTGAGTCAATGTTGCCGACAGATAGGAACTGCTATCGGGTGTAGCATTGGAGAATTGCTGATCTTGTT